>OU342976.1:18867500-20137498 GCA_910592155.1 Ypsolopha scabrella
CTTTTTACCCCGGGAAAAAGCATGTCGTTAAACCAAATAATACGCGGGCGGAGCCGCGGGCAAAAGCTAGTCATAATATAAATTATAAATAACACCGCGATGCTGCTCTGTGATTGGCCCAATTTATTACAACATCGCTTAGATAACCAATCAGCGATTAATCTTTTATTTTGATTTGGGATAGACAAAGCGAACTCTGCCTTGCAGCTTCGAATGTCCCCACAGAACATTCGTTCGTTTCGTAAACAAGCACTCGTGTCACAATGGCTTTTATTATGTCACAGTTGCACAAAATACTATTGTCTACCTACTAATGTTTTAAACACTGTAAGTTTTTAGATATTTTTACGAATATTCATTAGGTAAATTTTCCTATCCGCCGTGATTCTGAGCAAATTATGCTGTTACTGTTTCTTTACTCTAGTAGTGCACGCCATTTTGGAAACTATTTAAAACTAAATAATTATACTATTTAATCTTAATAAAATCTGTCAGATACAAAAGGGGTGTGCGCAGAATCGTCTGCAGTTCAAGCTTCCGAATATTTTAATTTCTATTCAAAATACATCATTGTAAAGGCATCATAGCCGTTAAAATCGTTTACAAATATCCCTATTGAACTTAAACTGGACCTGCTTTAGGTAAACACAGCAGCTAACCAGATATTGGTGTCAATTCGGTGTAACAAGCAAGACTTAACTTATTTGACAGGCCTAAACTTAATTTATGCCTTCAGTCCTTTTATTTCTGTATCGAAAAGACAAGGACATCCTGTCAAATAAGTTAAGTTGGGTTATTATTTTATTTCTTTTAAATTGTCATTAACGTAATTTTAACTATATTTTGCTATTCTGAAGGGCACACCAACTAAAATTAGCAAGTCTTATAAACCCTCCTGAATCAAACTAAATTTTTTAAATTCAATCAAATGACAGCTCTAAGTTTGTAGTCTCTGCCTACCCCTCTGGGAGACAGGCGTGAGTATGTCATGTATATCAAAAAGATCTTTTTAGGAATTAACAGCTCACTTCATGACCGTGAAAAATCCAAGCCTTGAAATTAACAAAACAAGTTAAAATCACTAAGTTGACTAAATTATGGCTGTCAAACTAAAATTTTAGTTTGACGTTTATAAAATGGTGACTTGAAAATGGCTCTTCTTTTTAAACCTACTTAAGTTTAATTTTATGTATGTCAAACTAAAACTAAAGCCTTCAAAATCGGCTTTAATGTAGACGTAAGCAACTGAAACTAAATTTGAATAAGAGGAAGCACAACATTTTCATAAAAAATGACGTGGTTTTTTATTCAGCGCCTCCTAGTAGACCATTATTTTAATACATACTTACTAAATGTATAAATATAATTTTCTTGAAAATAATTGGATTTTTCACGGTCATGAAGTGAGCTGTGAATTCCTAAAAAGATCTTTTTGATATACATAACATAATATACTCACGCTTGTCTCCCAGAGGGGTAGGCAGAGACTACAGATTTCCATCTGCTACGATCCTGACTTTTGCTTCTTCTTCATCTATTTTACGCTTATGTGAATTTCCCACTATTTTGTAGCCACTATAATATCATCAAATCATTTTTTTGCAACAAGAGAGCAGAGTTTGTAATTTTTGTGAGTGTTGAGTTTGAATATCATGCGCCCTTCGAGTGCGTAGTGAGGCGAGGTGTTGAATTTGAATGTATCGCGCGCTTCCTGTGCGTTGTTAGGCAAGGTGTTGAGTTTGAATATTACGCTCGCTTCCTGTGCGTTGTTAGGCAAGGTGTTGAGTTTGAATATTACGCTCGCTTCCTGTGCGTTGTTAGGCAAGGTGTCGAGTTTCAATATCACGCGCGCTTCCTGTGCATAGTGAGGCGAGGTGTTGAGTTTGAATATATCGCGAGCTTCCTGTGCGTTGTTAGGCGAGATGTTGAGTTTGGATATCACGCGCGCTTCCTGTGCGTTGTTAGGCGAGATATTGAGTTTGAATATCACGCGCGCTTCCTGTGCGTAGTGAGGCGAGGTGTTGAATTTAAATATCACGCGCGCTTCCTGTGGTTACTGAGGAAGGATGTTAAGTTTCAATATATCGCGCACTTCCTGTGCTTGGTTAGGTGAGGTGTTGAGTTTGAATATCACGCCCGCTTCCTGTGCGTAGTTAGGCGATGTGTTGAGTTTGAATATATCGCGCGCTTCCTGTGTGTAGTGAGGCGAAGAATCAAAGGCACAAGAGACTAATAACTTTGCTCTCGCATAATACCTACATAACTTTTCTCCTCCCAAGCGACAAAAATCAACAAGTAAAAGAAAATTACAACTATATTCAACAGTATATTTAATTTTCTCAATAATATATTTTAATGTTACCATTAGATACTGTAAGGACCTATCAGAAAATACTTCAACCTGGCGAGCTATTTAAAGGTGTCCAAGAAATCTGAACAACGTATGAAACTACTTACTTCCTGGTCTTAGCAGTAATGTACCTATTAGCCCGGGAGGTACCGTTGCAAATACAAAAGTCATAGTAAGCCGGCTGATATTGACATCGATCGTAGATCTCACATGACTGATATGTGAATCGACCGTCAGCTGCTCAAGTAGCGGTGGGTGTGGGTGTTAGAGGTTGCGAAAGTTGCAAAAAAAAAGCGTTAGTACGCCGGCTGAAATTTTTCTCACAGATAGTTGACATCATACTGAGCTGGAAGCTGACGCACCCGCGGTGTCATCATGTCAACTATCTGTGAAAAAAGTTTCAGCCGGCGTACTATTACTTTTTTTTTACTACTTTCGCAGCCTTTCACATCCACACCCACCGCGGGTGCGTTAGCTGACGCTTGGTTATGTTATTAGCCATTCCAGATCTATTGAAAAAAATGGAAATCAACCGGCGTAAAATCACTACCTAAAATGCAACGCTACCGCCCGGGCTACATATATTGCCCAGCTGGCAATAATAACAAAAAGTTGCGTAAAAGCGGGAATTTATGTATCTTTATATTTTAGTTGAAAGTGTTTTGTGCAAATAGATTACAAAATGAGCTCAGAAGAGGGCTCTGATATAGATTGTACTCCACTAATGCTTTGCTGAAGAAAGCAACAACAATAAACATGACTAATTGGCCAAATATGAGCAAGTAACATTTAATATTACTAGTAAGTTTTTTTTTTTTTTCATAGTAGCTTTTTCTCGCGGCCCCGCCCGCGTCGAATGGATTTTCGTGGAAATAAGGAAAACAAAAGAATATGACTCTTTGAACGACAATAATACAACGGTCACCATGTTTTTACCAAAGCGCTACTAAATACCAATCAAATAAGCCCAAACTCGAAGGGTCTGCTGTTGTCCGTTGAGGAGATCCCGTGTCCAGTACCCACCTTCCAGTCCCATCAGCAGACCCTGGTCACCATGTTTTACCAAAGTGACACCAGCCAGCCTTGGTTCCACGAACATGCTCGGGTGACCAAACAACACCAAGTCTCCCTGCTATACCTGGTCAACAGCTTGTCAACACATCCCCTCGGCCTAGGCATACCCCTGTCACTAGACTGTCAGTGTCGCCGGATTCTCCTGAAGTGACAGAGCTTGATCACTTGATACTGCCAGCACCTCCCAGGACGCCAGCTTCTACATCTGAGCCCAAAAGTCAGGCCGCCCGTCAGCGACGACGCCGCCGTTCTGCGCGCCTCCGTTGGGAGTCGAAACAAGACGCGGAGTCCTCATCCACTCCTGCTTCCCTCAGTCATCTGAGCCTTTGACTGTCGACGAGCCAGCGCCTGCTTCTTCTACGCACAAAGAACACTCTACTTTTGTATTTACAGATAGAATTGGCAAAAACCTAGGGCCTTTGTTAGGTAATAAACTAATGAAAAATTTCATCAACATTTGCATGCTAGGTGCATCATTTATACAAATAATGGAACATATGCTGAAAATGGAATATAATAGTAATGTAAATAATACAATTGTTTTGTTGGTGGGAGAAAGTATGGATATCACACACAGTGACCTACTAAAATACCTGGAATTGATGTTAAAACTTAGCGTTAAAAAAATTATACTTTGTGAATAAGGTGGTGAGGAGCTTATTGATGTATGTAGATCCTGGGGGGTTTATTTAGTCTGAGAGTGACCAGACCAGCTGGAGTTGCAGGTGGCCCACACAGCAGGCAGCCATTGTGTATGCAGCTGGGTTCCTTTGAAGGCAGCGTTGCTTCTAGAAGTAAATGTAGTTTTTTGTCGTTGCTGTCGATTGCTTCACCCATTGATTCAGCAATTTTTAACATTTCCCCGAAGGTAATATAATAAATACCAATCAAATAAGGCCAAACTCGAACTCTGTATCCGTTGAGGAGATCCCGTACCATAACTTAAAATTACTGCCAGTAGAAAAGTAAATTCCAAAAATCTTAAATGACGATAACTTTTTGTTCGATCTCGGATATTTATCCGAGATCCAATTTTAATGAAATAAATTTTATTCCAAATTAAGCGTACAGCTGTGAAAATTAAATGAAAACCCGTTCAGTAATTTTAGAGATGTGCGTGAACAAACAGACAGACAGAAAAGAATTCTAAAAATTGTTGATTTGTGTTCCATTACTTTTCTTTAGTCACCCCCTTTCTATTTCTATTACTTTTCTTCAACAGCGGTTTCTATTGTTATATTATAAGTATATTGAGTATTGATGATAACTCATTATCATGAAAAACATGAAAATGTCTCATTTAATTTTTGAGAAAAGCACTATACTTGCTTCGACCATTAATAAAAGTTTTAAGTTACTCCTCCAGGATTACTTAGTTTCTGGTCTTAGCAGTAATGTACTATTAACACTTTTACCTAAAAGTTTCAAGTTTCTCTGAAAATTAAAAGTAAAATTATTACAAGTTTGCAGATTAAATGATATTTTTTAACAAATTAAGTATTAAAAACGAAAATTTGTATTTTTGTATTTAGGGTGTTGTAATTATTTTTCAATATTTTATTGTATTATTGTGACTTCTTCACAGAAATGTGAAAAGCAGATCAAAAGTTTGTTTCTAGTAGTTTCTTCAAACTGACATTTACAAATATCTTACATTGCTTATAATGTTTTTTTTACTGCTGTATGAAATTAATAGACTTTTTGGGTTCCGCAGTAGCGTTGTAAATATTAGAAGAATATTTGTCTGCCGGGTCCGGTGGGTACGCCAAAAACGGAGGCCGCGTGCCTGCCCAAAAATCCATTTGACGCGTGTCACAGATCGCACAAGGTAAACGTCCCAGTTCTAGACACGGATAATCATGAACTTCTTAAAAGCTTTTAAGATTAAAGCTGGCACGTGTATCACGATTCCGACCCTGAGGTATATTAATATTATAGGAGCTAGAACTGCATTACATCCTGGATGCAAGTTGCTTGTATCAATGACAAAACCTATTACTCTTCACAGAATCTGCAAAGGAAAAAATTGTTTTCCTGATTTTTTTGCTGAAATTTATTATTTAAATTAACTGAAAGACTTTAATATTTAATTTTACTAAAATTTTCATTTTTATTTTGATTATTTTGTTTAGTTAAGTTATTTTGAATGTAAATGTATTATAATTTTAGTATAATTTATAATGAAAAAAAAAAACTAGTTAATACATAGCTGAATACACATTATATAGCTATAAATAAAAACTATACGAGTATGCCTTGAAAATGGCTCTTCTTTTTAACCCTACTTAAGTTTAATTTTATGTATGTCAAATTAAAACTAAAACCATGACTCGTTATCATTTTGAGTTGGGTATACTAAAAAAATTGGTACGCCTAAAGTTAAAATAAAACGGTGATAATATTTTGACACTTGAAAACATTAAGCCCTTAGTTGGAAACTAAAGCTTTTCGATTTTCAGTTTTTTGTTAAGTTCCGTCAAAAACGGAAAACCTTTAGCCTTGGTGTCTGTCCGTTCGTTTATCTGTGGTTGTTTGGCATAAGTCTGAAATGCTTTGGGCTTATTCCTAGAAAAAAAAAACCTCAATTACAGTACATTAAAAACTTAACTGTACATTCACAAAAAAGTTGTGAGTGAGGATTTCCTTTTGGTGGTAATTTTAATAACACCCAAGGCGAACTTTCTCAGGAAGTGGTATGGGTAACAAGCTTTACATATCCGATTGTTCTTTGGTCTATTAGACAGCACGACTGGCCTTGGTCTGGGTATGCCAAGACAAAGGTATCTTGTTTCCGTTCACTTGCAGAACTGACTCCCAACAACTAATAATTAATTTTTGCAAACACCTGCCGGACTCTAGACGCAAATTCATTGTACATTTATATCGGCTGGATTTTTTTCGCTATAAAGTAGAAAGCAGTAAATTGGACAAATGACATAAAAACGCATGTTAACCGAAATGTATGGAACAGCTGATATAATTTTTGCGATTTCAGTGTTATCATCATAAGTGCCGGGCTGCGAAAATACAAAAACAGATGCAGCACAGACACCACACCACCGCAGACTTAGAGAGTGATAGTTCATCCGAACCCTGCTGCAATACAGCGGTCTGTAGTGCGGCAGCATTTGTTTGTGTAAGGAATTGCAAGTGCTGATTCAACACAGACAGGCACCTAAAAATAAAATATTCAGCATTATCTTATGATTGATTTGATTAAGATTATGTATCATGTTAGGTAGTATGTCATACATAATGCATGTTGTGTATTTGATAATGTTTGTTTGAGTAGGCAGTAAAAAATACAAATTCTGTAAGAACGTTTTATTTTCAAAAGGAGTATTTAAGTATTTAGTTCAAGAAAATGTTGTGTGACCTTAATGTTTTTTGGCGTTAAGTAGATTAAATTTAGTATTTTCACCGATGTTGTGGCTGCGTCCTTTCTTCTTCGCTTCGGTGGTGCTAAGACGTCCACTTTGTATGCTCGAGGAAAACTTCGTGATGCCTCTGTCTTTGCGACGAACAATAGATATGGGTTGGACTTTGATCCATTTACTTGAGCTTAAGCAGGTTTCTCGAGTTTAGCCAGATTTTTTCCTAATCTATTCATTATTAAGAGGCTGTTCAGTACGACCTCTTGAGTTATTAACTTGGTCATACGAATGAAGTGGCTTTTCAATTTTTCAGCTTGAATTTGCATGCAATTATTAAATTCATGATCTTGAAAATCCATCGGAATTATTATAGGATTGTCTTCTGAGCGTGAAACTGGTGGACTATTTAACGTGACATTTTCACATCCCATGTCATGGGCTTGATTTGATGAAAAATTCTTTTTTGTATTTTAAGCCCTGTTAAAAGTCAACAAAGATCAAATCTTCGTGTCCAATTAATCTGTCTGTAGAACGTTGCCGTTTCGAATGCGATTATAATACAGACAGTTTAGCTCCTACGATCGGTATGTCGGATGCAGTGCATTAGTGTTTGTTGAATAATAGGTATGCGTATCAAGCTGCATCACGGACAGAGCAAGCTGTATTGCAGTTGCCTTCGTAGCGAAAATGTTTTCCGTTTCCGATCACATTACAGACAGTCATCAAGTGTCTGTGGTGCAGTAGTGTTTGTAATACTTTATTCATACGGATGCAGCTGCGCTGCAGAGCAACCCATCTCTGTGCTGCATCTGCATTTGTATTTACGCTGCCGGGCTCAACTGTGGAGATACCACCATCTTACTCGCAAACCCCCCTGAAGTTATTCAGGGGAGAGTAACAGGACAGCATTCAATCAAATTTTTACACAATACGTGTAATATTGTATAGTATTTCATAGTATTGGCACAGTATACCAACACTTCCCACACAAGTGTATATAAAGAAACAAGTTAAGGGTATGACAATGCATTAAGAGTAACAGCCGCTATTTTAGATTCCTTTCTCTAATGAGTAATGACGCGAAAAAATTGAGAGATGGTTGAGTATCGCTAACAGACTAATGGAAAATGTTTTTTTTCACCCTTCCATGGATTTAGTCAGCTTATTGAACCGCTTTGTACTGGGAAGTTAAAAAAAATGTCAAAAAATGTTTTTTCCTTCTTGTGTATGATCAATCAGTTAACGATACAAAATCTACCTACCCTATAGAATTAATTTCACTTATTATTGAAGGACCGTAAGTGTAAATACTTACGATGAGCTGCTATTAAAATAATATAGAAATTTATTTCTATCATAGTTTAGTTCAGACGAGTACTATCTCTTGTTTGTTGTTTTTCAGCGATTTTCATTAGTTTTGCGTCTAATATATGCACACACTACCTATAGGTACTAATAATAAAGTAGTAAAAATGGTGTCTGTACATGAAATGGGTTGTTAGCATTCCCTGAGGCCGAACCCACAATTTTCAGAATTTCTGTCTGTCTGATGTATGATGTGTGTTCCATTTTAACTCGAGAACAACTCAACGGATCTGGATGCGATTTTTTTTTAAATCATCGTAGTGACCCTGGTTAACTTAATTATAGGCTATATGGGGTGTCCATTAAATAGCGCCCAAGTAGAAAACAGGGCAGAGATTCAATAAACGCTGGAGGCGAAAGGCTAGTTATAAAATTCCAGTTTTACGTCATACAATTTTATAACATCGAAGTCAATAAAAATCGGTATAATACACGTTAATAACAATGTCTAAGTAATTAAGAATTAAATGATTGATAAATGAAATCAAAGCTAAGTGAAGCAAATGGGGGTCAGTTTAATTAATAAAGAATGAGTACTTGTCAACGATGATAAACTAGACTGGTAGCTCAAGAGCAACTGCAATGTCTAAAACTGTCTGATGTCTAAGGCGATATCATGTTTCACCTTGAGGTCTAAGCACGGTTAATTCATATATTTATTGTCTAAGTTTGAAACCAGCTGGCGGAGTGAGTCAGTGAGTTTGTGACCGACTTGTGAACGATCAAAGAAAGCGTATATTTGTGGCCAAACTTCGGCAATACCAATCCGTATCATGTTTCCGTTGGTGCGTGAAAATTCTCGGTATAAAACGAAGGCGTTCAAGTTACTTCTGATACTTTTTTGGACATATTTTCTTTTTCATATTCTGTGTTTTATGTTAAAATTATGAGATTTGAAACTTACCCTTCCTTATTTAAAATAACATTGATATAACATATCCTTTTTTATTGTGGTGTTGCTTAGTTCTTATTCTGAACTTCCCAACGAGCTATATAATTTAGTCGTAGGAACTTCCTTTCTACAATTACCACCTAGACATATATTATGTCAACTAGTTTTTTTTTCATGTTCTTTTTTTGATTGCAAAATAAACATTATTCATATTGTTTACATATTATTTAATATCTACTCTTGTGCTTGCTGTCATCCATCCATCCACATCCATTGTTGTCAACTTGTCAAAAATAGTTTTTTTAGAATTTAGGGTTTTAGCCCTTGTTTTTATAATTTCATGATATCACCGACTTTTTTTTTCTTTTATAGGCTCACGCTTGGCCATTTTCCCGCTTGATAGGAAGCATCGATAAGACCTAGGATGAATCGCACTCGCCTAGAAACTGGAAGAGCGACAGCAGGCTAGACACAGTCTTTCCAGGGACTTCCGAAAAAATAGAATAGAATAATTGTGTAAGAATACAGTGAAAGTTATAAAGTGAAATCTTTTAGCAAATTCAGTTTTTATTATTTAGTTTAGGAATGAAGCAGATTCGATCTTTACGGCGCTTTATTATCTGTTTGTAATATGTTTTTTGGTGTTGGCCGTAAAGAGTATTGAGCATAAATAGTTGCCTTACATTGAGTACTTGTATGTGATTATATAATTCAATATTTGCCCCGTTTTCGGCTTGGGTGTTATTTTATGAACACCCATTCAGGGCCGGCCCTACCATAGGGCGAACGGAGCGGCTGCTCCAGGCACCAAGTGCAAATAAAAGGGCCAAGTGCCAGGGGGGTCGGGCGCCTTAAAAGAAAAATAAAGGAAAAATATTTTTTTTTTGCTTCTGTTATTTTATTTGCGATTGTGTGGCTAATATGTGAATGGCCTTTCTGTTAAGAGCAGACAGCATGACGCGACCAACTCAGTTGATGTGAGGGCGGCCAAATGCAAATCATTTCGCAAAATTTAAAACTTGTGTCCGGAGAAACATAATTCTGGAAAGATCGTGGAGGTTTTCAAACATATTTTTGGTTAATATCTAGATAAAATTTTCGATGCCTAACTAGTATTCATTCTTTGATTTTATCTAAAACAATAAAAACACATTCGGCTACACTTTTGGTAAAAAGCCGTAAAATTTACGATTTTTTTAATTTTTTATGCAGACGTTACAGCACAATTACGCTATTGGTGACTTTTAAATTAAGAAACGTGAACAATTGTGATCAGTTATCGTTCAATAAAATCAAAAAGGATAGTCTACGAAATCTACGTAAGTCGGTATAACGGACGAATGACTGCTACTACACAACTGCCTGTAACCACTCTACGTGGTACGGCTACTCGTGACGTCATGTCGGAACAATGAGTCGCTTGGCGGCATGGTGGCGTCATGAGGACGGTGACAATGACAAGCCATGGCCGCAACCTCCTATCATAGTCGTAAGGATCCGGGGGCCCGGCCCCCCCTACAGTGCCGTCTGGGTTCCGTACCATTATCTATAAAACCGGCAAAAAAATCATGTCTGTTGTATGGGAGTGCGCAGGTTCGACTCGTACTTTGCCCGTTTTAGTATTTGTTGTTATAGCGGAAACAGAAATACATCATCTGTAAAAATTTCAACTGTCTAACTATTACGGTTCATGCATTATCTATAAAAACGGCAAAAGAATCATGTCTGTTGTATGGGAGTGCGCAGGTTCGACTCGCACTTTGCCTGTTTTAGTATTTGTTGTTATGGCGGAAACAGAAATACATCATCTGTAAAAATTTCAACTGTCTAACTATTACGGTTCATGCATTATCTATAAAAACGGCAAAAAAATCATGTATGTTGTATGGGAGTGCGCAGGTCCGACTTGCACTTGGCCGGTTTTAGTATTTCTTGTCATAGTGGAAACTGAAATACACCATCTTTCAACTGTCTAACTATCACGGTTCATGAGATACAGCCTGGTGACAGACGGACGGACGGACAGCGGAGTCTTAGTAATAGGGTCCTGTTGGTTACCCTTCGGGTACGGAACCCTAAAAAACAAAAATATTTATATTTTTGAAAACATACAGGATCATCTGTATAACTAACTATACTAAGAAACATCTTATCTATTTATTACGTCTAGTACAAAGACAGATTGTTGTCATGCCTTTCTAAATATTTCTAAAGTCCGCGCCACCAATGCAGTCCGATGGATTGGGGCATTTTTTTCATATTCCAAAGATAATAAAGACTTCGTCGCAGGACTTCAGTGGTGGCGCGGACTCTATAATCTCCTAGACCTGTTGAAAATGAACCCTCTAGCTGTATAAAAGGAAACTGTTCTATGTTCAAAATAAAAAATACATGTTTAGTTACTTTTGTCATGTCATGATTCATTTTTTTAAGTTATCGACCGTCAAAAGAAGCACTAATACTCCGGTGACAGAGACGACGCTCTACAAAACGTATATGTACATAGCCTATGTGCATTATTTACCGCCGGGGATATGTACTGTCTATTGTCAGTCTCATGTCTCGTAGCGTAGGTTACCCATTTTTTTCTAAATTTGAAAACAAAAAAAAAACAAAAGTAAACTCTTTTTTACCGTTTTGTGTTCTATTAGTGATTCTGATTCATAGAGTTCAATAAAGGGTTCATTTTCAACCTGTACATTAGTCACCTTTAACGACATCTACGAGATGACATGAATTGTAATCTTTTATTAGGTGACGTTGCCACACATCAATAAGATAAGGTACTAAAGAAATTCTTTAAATAACAGGCAAAATACAGTGAAATATTGCTCGAATAACTGAAATTACAAGAACGGATATCGCAAGTGTAAAAAGTGCAGTTATAAAACGATGGTGTATTCGTCCCTGACATTTGAGTTAGCCTTACTACCTACATTTGGATCTGAAACTTGTTTCTACCTCTTACACGTGTACAGAACACATTGTTTTATTGCACTCCTCAAGTACATATGTTTATTAACTCGTTTATCATATTTGGTTTGATTTATTGTATATTATGTATTTTCCGACTTTAAACAAGGACGTTCCCAATTCGCAAAGCGTATAATATATTTTATGTTTCGTACATTATATTTTGAGGAAATAAAGCTATTTTTTCGTGATACCTTTTTGAATAGTATTGTGTCTGTTAAGCATATAAAAAATATATATATTATAATGTAAGTATTACGTCTTCACTACTGTAAATTTCTTTATTTACTCCCATAATAGAAACAAGTAAAAATCATGTATAAGGTAATCGGGTAATTATATCAAAATAATTGGATTATTTTAATTAAATAAAAAAATCCATATTTGTTACATTTGTTACTTTCATAAATAAATAAATAAATATAAATTATCAAACTTATTTATCAATATCCACGACCGACGACCTGGGGGCCTAGCACAGCAGATCATATCGAGCTTTAACCGCTCGATACAGGATGTCTATCCCTCTCGAGGGAGATCAACAGACTGAGACAGAGCACTGTATCACGCGCTATCGAGCTCGATATGGTTTACTATGCTAGACTAGCTGAAGGACGTTGCGGGGGGCGGCTGGATGAGGAGGACGGAGGACCGACATGAGTGGCGAAATTTCGAAAAGGCCTATGTCCAGCAGTGGACGAACACGGGCTGATGGATGGATGGATGGAAACTTATTATTTACAAAGAATTAAGAATTTTTTTTTGTAAGAAATAATCACTAGTTTTTAATTTAGTATTAATGATTTACTTCCTTAGGTTTAGGTTTTGTTTTTCTAGTGTTTAGTTGGGTAATTTAGTATGTATTTTGTTTGTAACTAATTTCTCTTTCGTATTTCTTTTATTGTAGTGCGATAAATGATAATTAACACCTTTTGTTTATAATTGTTTGGCAAATGTTGTGTATACCTGTTAGTGGCACATGTATCAGAATATCTGTATAAATGTTAGTTCCTTTTAAATAATTAATATGTGTGCTGTTGGTGTACCTTGTTTAAATAAATAAATAAATAAACACAACGCATTAGCCCGTTCTTTTTGATCTGTGTAGCTATTTCAGAAGAACTAAGGCGTTTATTAAGTTTGCTGTTGATTGCAAAACTGCGGTCTTCAGCAGAAATAATTTTTTTCCGATATTTCCTTACGATGTAAGTTGGTAATAATAAAATAACACAGTGTAGTTTGTGATAATTAACTATCAGTTTGCATCCGCCATATTTTCTTACAATTTCACGATAAATCGCTGTTTCCTGCCTTCAAGTCCAATAAAACCCTTTGCAAGGATGGTTCTTCTTTGGCTTTTCAAGCAGGCCTGCGACCCTGTTTAATAGCTAACATTGTTTGACTTTTGGTTTTAAAACTTAGTAGCTGAATATTTTGAGCAGCAGTAACGATGTCATACATAGAAATGATTGAAGTAAAAGGAAGCAAAACTAAAAGGAAATCTTTGTTTCATTCAAGTCTCTAAGTAACGATCAAGTGGGATTATTAAAACCAGATGAAACACTAATGCTGTCACTCTCTATGTCAAAAGGAATGCAAAGGATAGCATCAATAGTATAATCTGAAGATTAAACTACTCTGAATGTAATGGTTGGTTATAAATGTACTTTTTGCGAATGACTTTAAGAAGATAATTTAACTTGATAAATTTCTCATTTATGAAGTAAAATACCAATCCCACTTAATCTATCGTTTTCAACATTGCTACGAATCTTAAATTTGTTAATGTTATTTTTTAAATTATAATTTTTATGTTGACTTTATTGAGTAGACTATTGTTTTTACCTTTAAATATTAAATGTTTTTTTTTTCTTTTTACTATAATTACTGCCTGATTTTGATTTTTGTTAAAATTTCTAACATTATTTTTGCTTTTATGGTACTATTAAATAGGAATTCATAAGACACATGACCGACCAATAACGTTAAAGTTAGGGAAGACTAGTTTCCGCCACGCAGGGAATCTTACCATTGGAACTGATCTTTCTTTTTCCTTTTCCTTATAAACTATATATTGAATAATTTTGTCACTTTGTAAGTATATTTATTAAAATTAACTCTGACCATCGTACCTCGTAAACATTTAAATTGTTTTGTCTTTTAGGTACGCGCAATCCTAAATGTTAGATAGATAAAAAATTTATTCATACCTCTTACTTAACAAAATATTACAAAAAACAAGAACAACATTATACAACATATTAACATATTACAAACAACATATTACAAAATTTTACAAATTTACATAGCATTTGAATGCTTAAAATAAAACTTACATTAAAATCTTTTAGACATAAAAGATGTGCGCGGACACAGAGGCGATGTTGACGTTATGACGTGTATGTGCGTCATACAAATTACCCACGGAATAATTTACGGAGGCTCCTTCAAGGAATTACCCACAATATCCTGATTTTCACAATCACTAGCGACTGGAAAACTTTCTTGGAATTGGTACGAACAATCCTCCATGAAAAATAAAACAAGCGGGTCTCCACTTGATTTTACTGGGATTTTTTTTTGCCCTAGTGTCTATTCTTTTTGCACGTTGTCTGCCAAATGCAAGGTTTTTTCCGCCATAACACTTTTATTTTCGTTTAATTTTTTCGTATAATATTAAAACCACAATATTTTTCTTGTTAATGGGTTACGAGGCTCTGATACATAAAAACACACAGACGGACAACGGAGTCTCATCATAATGGTTCTTTTTCACTTCCCCTTGGATACAGAATCCTCAGAACTATAAAATATATGTATACCTTGTACTAGCATTTTTTTTAAATATTTTTACTGTATGTTGCTTTTATTTTTGTTTTGAATAAATTTGTACTTACACTTAATATTATAAATGCGAAAGTTTGTGCGTGTATGTTTATTACTCTTTCACGCTCAAACGGCTAAACGGATTTTGATGAAATTTAGATTGGATATAGCCCATAAAATGGAAAAAACCATGTCGTTAAACCGAATAACACGCGAGCGGAGCCGCGGGCAAAAGCTAGTTATAATATATAGGCTGAAATTAAATCAAACGACCAAATTCATACTGGAGACTCGGTTAGTGATCAGGAACTAGGTTCAGTAAACCTTTTGGCTAAATTCGAAAAATATATATTTTTTTGCTCCCTTACTGGTTGGATTAGTTTAGCCCAGTCAGTAAGGAAGCAAAAAAATATATTTATCGAATTTCACCAAAAGAGTAATTGAAAAATTAAATATATATCACTGCGGTATAGAAAATCAGAAAATTAAATCTGGACGTGAGGAACTCTGAACCGGGATTCGAACCCGGGACCTCTCGCTTACCGGGCGGTTGCTCTACCAACTGAGCTATCCAGTTCTCAACATGACCTGCGAATTTACGCTTGTGCTTTTCCATACCGCAACGATATGTATAGGTACTCACTTAGTAGTGAGCCTCTTGGCGCCTAGAGGACGCTAGTGTATTCAAGACAAGTCTGAGACTATTATTGACCTACCGTCACCTGTTACAGTATCGGGTAGTTAAGAATACACATAACTCGTATCGAAACTATGATAAAAATAAATTTATATATTTTTAAACACTTGGCGATTTATCCATCGCAAGGAGATAACAAATTAAATTTATATCACTGCGGTATAGAAAATCAGAAAAGTAACTTGAACCTTGTTTCTGACCACTAACCGAGCCTCCAGTATAAATTTGGTCGGTTGATTGAATTTCACCTAGTAGCTAATAGTACCTATACACTTGCAAATAACAACAGCGGTAGCTCAGTGGGTAGGACGCTGAACTCATCAATCCTAAAACCCGGGCTCGATTCTTGCAAGCCAGAATGCATTAATGAGTTTTTGGAATTTAAGTGCGTAGTATTTGCATAATGAACGCTTTGAACGGACTACTCGGTGAAAGAAAACACTTGGAGGTGAAGCTGTACGCCCCAAAAAGTGTTGTGACTAGTGCGTGGGATTATCCAGACTGGCTTTTCATCCATCGGGTTGTTACGGATATTCGCCTATTTTTAGTGTGCTGATAGTAGTGATATGTTATCCGGATAATACATTTTTCTATTTAAATTGGTATATTTATTGAAACTAGCTACACACGCGACGCGACTTACTTTTCGAGTTAAGTTTAAGTCGGAATAATAATCAGACTAGAATGCTGTAGAACTTCTTTTAAAATTATAATGAGCATATATTACAAGGCTAACTCTTTGCAATGAGCTGATTAGGTATAAACGTGTGCGTTAGGTCGGCAGAATGTTGTCACTTTTCAGGATTTCAGCTTGACAAATAATTAGTACCTATCACGTTTTATTGTGCCCGAAATTTGAAATTAGTGCGTCCAGCTGATCTAAAGATATTCATGAAAAATAGATTCCGCTGGAGTAACGTTACTCCAACGGCATGTGTTTTACCGGTGGACAAACTAGCTACTTAGGTAGATATAAATAGTGCCTAATTATGCTCAAAAACCACATTTAGTGTGTCTTGACCTGGGGTAACATTTAGCTGATTGATGTATCTCTTATGCACGACATTCAACTGTGATTTTTTTTACTGAAGTTAGTATTAGTTTGTTCCTAATTTGTGAAAAAATATTTTTTGACTATCGACATGTATTTCAAAAACTGTAATGAAACTTATCTTCTATTCCAAGTCATTTCATTTTAGGTAAAATCCGACAAATATTTAATGTAACGCTAGAATACATGAATTATTATTAAGTGGCCATATATAATTTCACTAGTAGTAGTAATTTGTATATTGTCAAGCTAAAATCCTGAAAAGTGACGACATTTTGCTGGCGTAACGCACACGGTATAAACCAGGATAATTTTGTAATTAAAATATTAAATACTCGAACATAGAATGTAGGTACCATTTTTCTTTCTAAAATTTAACCTTGAATATCACTAAACGAAGAATAATCACACTATCATCACACAAATTTATAAATGCGAAAGTTTGTGTGCGTGGTTGTGTGTGTGAATGTGTGTGTATGTGTTTGTTGAAAACAACGCTGAAACGGCTGAACGGATTTGGATGAAATTTAGAATGGTTATAGCTTATACCCTAACTTAACACATAGGCTACTTTTTATCCCGGAAAAAAAGCATGTCGTTAAACCGAATAACACGGGGTAGGAGCCGCGGCCAAAAGCTAGTATTTAATAAAATTATAAAATACGTAGTATTCAAGACGCTATTAGGACAGGACCTTTCGGAATGGAGCGATTTATGTATGATGCCCGTGTTGTGTACGTCAGCAGCTCTGTCCTTCACGTGCCATCGAAGAAATGGTCGCAGACATACTTTTCGCTCTTATTACCATTATAATACGGGCGAAAAGTAGGTCTGCGGCCATTTCTTCGATGGTACTTCCGTCAGCGTTGTCATAATCAGGATCAGCTCCATTCTAAAAGGTTCTATCCTGATGGCATCCTAAACGGAATAAAATAAAAACGTAGAATCGCAGATTTTGACATATTCTTATTTTTAATCTAGCTTGCAATTGTATACGAAATATACGTAAATATGCTATTGTTTTTTATATACTTTTACGATACACAATTTAATGAAATATTACAATCGTATTTCAATCAATCGCGTGACTCCAAAGAAAGAAAATATGGATCCTTCTCGAAAAAAATGTGAAAATTGTACGAAAGGTCTACGACTATTAAGGCGAGGCATTGATACACTTTTAATTTCAAATCGACGCCTGAGAAGAGTGGAGTGAGGGGGACTTACTCCATACAAATATGCGCTCACGAACTAGCAAATGCCGTAAGGCCGTATGCGTCAAAACAGTTTTTTTCATTTAAAATGACAACTATAAGTAATTTAATAAATCCAATCGGCCATATTGAAGTGTATTTGTAGACTAATTTAAATAACAAACCCAGATAAGCTTCATTCGCTCCCGTTTGCCAGTAAAATAGAAATCTCTGTTTTAAAAGATGTTTTCTAAGTATTTTTTTCTCTGCTTAGAAAATTAATCGATCAACTGAATCTTTGGGCAAAATGATGTAAATGAAATGCTTAATATAGTGTATAAATTGGTATTTACATATGTTTTTTGAAGAAAAATTGAGATCCATGTCGCCAAAATTTCCAATGCGTCGCCAAAGATTTTGACTCATGGAATACTTTGTACAATACCGCGATACTAAGAAAAGTTGTACCAATAATAAAACTGTACGAAGGGTCAACTGACCAACAAATAGTTGACATTTACTACCATACAGAATGTCAAAAATGTTTCGTCCACAAAAAAAATCTTGAATGAATTGCCCGCGCCGGAGTTGAAAGTCCTTCACCGGATGAAGATAATGAAGATATCAACGAGTAAATTTTCTAACATCACCCATTAATTCTTTCGAAAGCAGACAGGTATCTTAAGGTATTTATATCTGTGAAACTGCACGGTAATGTGTTGGATATAAGTGCAGTATTTTTATGTAAGAAAGGGCTTCGCACAGCAGCACAGCATTTTGCTGGGGGACGCGTCTAAATAACGGATTCGTCCTGAGTAGTCCTGACCGACAGACAACGTACAGTCCAAACAGTCCAGGGGACGTAGACTTGATATTTAGAGGATGTGTCTATAGAGGGGTGGAAATGCACACTAAGAAAGGTTTTTGATAAATTCGCACCCCCAAGTCGTACAAAAACGAAAGTCGTAACAAAAACTTCATTTTGTCGACACCGTTCACATCGAAAGTATTTTAGAATTAGGGATGCACAGAAAGGATTTTTCGAAAATAAGCACCTGAAAAGGTATTAAGTGTAAATGTACTTTTGTCAGAGAAATTGTTTTGCCTGACGGAACGTTGAAGTTTGAAAATCTGATTCGAATCCGAAACCCACACACTCGTATTGTCTATAAGTATAAAGCACGACTGGTTTCTCTTTTCCGAGCTAGGCGGACAAACTACCGTGTGTCTAATTTCAAAATTTATTACTTTACCACGGGTTTGCGAAAATCCCATCCCACTAATATTATAAACGCGAAAGTTTGGATGTATGTATGGATGGATGGATGGATGTTTGTTACTCTTTCACGCCGTAACTGCTGAACCGATTGGGCTGAAATTTTGTATGAATGTAGTTCTAGACCTAGAATACGACAGGCTACTTTTTATCCCTTAAATCAGTTCCCGTGGGATGGAAATGTGGTTTCAAGTTTCTAAAGAAAAGTGATGTGTCACCCTTTCACGCCGTACCTATTGAACCGATTGGGCCGAAACTTTGTACAAATAAAGTTCTAGATCTAAAGTATATCAGTTCCCATGGAAAAACTATATAAGAGACATGCAAAATGGGAAACACAGAGGCGCAATAACACACAAATTTCACCAGTTATGTTTACTGTAGGTAACAGTCCGAAAAAGGAGTAGGTACTTACACAAAAACTAGGCAATAGCTAGTTATTAATAATAACCGATCGTTATGACAAATTTATTTAACCTTTAAAATTACCAGTGATTATTAATGTAATTAATGATCCATATTAATGACTCGGACCAAAACATTATATTGTATTTTTAATCTAACGAATACGTAGAACTGGTGTTTTGATGTATGTGCAATGAACTAATGATATAAATTATGCAATCAGAATCATATTGCACATTGCAACATGAAGAGTCTCTAGTTACCTATACATGCGGAGAGTCAATGACTTCTGCTGTTGTTTCAAAGATGCTGATAAAATATTATCTACATTGCAATGTTGTGCATGAAAGAGGTATACTTATTGTCGTTTATGCGCGTTATAATGCATTTTAAATATGACGGTCGTGCTTCAGAAATAAACTTTACTGATAAAAGTAATACTCATTTTTCTTACTCGTTTTATTAAAATGGTCACGGCTATGGTTGCCAGGTGTTGGCTTTTTTACGAGCGTGTCCGGCCAAATATTTATTATATAAAGAGTGATCCATAGCTTAAGCAATTACAATACATACTCGTACATACATAACGGAGTTTTTTTTAAATAAAAGTAATATTTTGCCTTAAAAATAGTATATTCGGCTATTAAAAAATATATGTCCGGCCTTATATAATGCCGAGTCCGGTTTTGTATTTTAGCGCCTGGCAACCCTAGTCACGGCTCTATTTCTAAGGTACTTGTCACGTATAAGTACCTATAGTCTCGACTAGGACATGACTAAGACCAAAGATAATATTGTACTGACAATAAAACGATAATTCTCGTACGTAGGTCCTATTCTGAAGGCTTTAATTTTAGTTTTAATGCTGTCAAAACTAAGTTTTCTCCGTTCTAAAATACTTCTTTAGTGTTAACAACAGAAACTATATTACTTTGACAGCACTAAAACTGACTAAAACTGAAATTAAAGCCTTCAGAATAGGACCTATCATTTGCATTTTCCAACAATAAGAACTAATATATCTAAATAAGCCTTTCTTCCATAATACAAGACGATGAAAACATGCTTTTCAGGGTTCCATATCCGAACGGTGCCAAACGGAACCCAATTGGGTAAATCATAAATATAAGCCTCCACTGTCTGTTTGTCTGTCTGTCCGTCTGTCTGTATATCACAGGGTCTACAGCTTCAGCCGTAATATATTACCTTTAAGTAATTTAGAAAAATAGTTAAATATTTAAAAATTCTGCTATCAATCTATCGTGAACTAAAATTCCTAAGTGATAAAGAAAATTTGAGTTCACATTCTATTTCAGCACACAATTTTAATATACTATAAGATCAACAAAAGTCGTTAAGGGAACCCCCTTCCCGATTTTGTCTCTTTCAAATTCATTTTAAACCAATAAATAGCGATGATTAAATTTTGTAAAGAATATATGTCATATTTCACTCTTTGAAAGCCATTTCGGCCATTCGAAACACGATTGCTTGCATAAAACCCATCCTTCTAATTCCTAAATAATAAATAAAAACACATCGAAACCGGGAGTTTTCGAGCGGCTCGCTTCTGCTGAACAGGATGAACATGTGTAAAATGAAAGCGTTGGAGCAGGACAGATTTCTCTGGGTAACCTCGCCTTAAGGTTTCCATTTTACACTTACTTTATCCTAAAAATACAATATGGGTATCAAATTGTAGATATTAAAGAGCTGATTATAAAAATTTTTACTTTTACTCTATTTACTGTTTTCGAGAAATCTTTGAAAACCCACAAAAACGTGCACCCCCTCTCTTATTTCCGAAAATGGTGGACCAAAAAAATTAAAAAAAATCACGATAATAGGCCATAACTGGCCAATAACAGGAAAACTATAGCGATTAAAAAAATTTTTAACACAAATTGGAAATAAAAAATTAAAAAAAGAATTAAAATACAATCTAATATGGGTAATAAATTCAGGGCATTAAAGAGCTGATTGTAAAAATATATAATTTGACTATATTTACTTGCATTTATTTCGACAGCGGAGTCTTAGAAATAGGGTCCCGTGGTTACCCTTTGGGGTACGGAACCCCAAAAATCATGGTGATCCCACGTAAAGATTACAGGAAAAATATAGCGGTTTCTCAAATTCACGATAGCAAAATTGAATTTTTCATCCACAAGTTTTATTTGTGTCTCCCTTTTGTTGCTACAAATTTTATGATTACGCGAAAAGAAATATATATTAGATAAACTATGTTATCATCCATCACAAAATGCAAGAGTACAATTAACTTGGTAGGTACCTACTACCAATTTACGGAACCCTAGATATGCGAGTCTGACTCGCACTTGACCGGATTTTATTTATCGCGATGTATAAAATTTCATTAGGTACGATATAAGACCTTCCCTTCTAGATTTCAAGGTTTTTGCTTAAATATGCTGAGTCGATTACTTTTCATCATCTGAAAGTAAGTCATATATAAATCGAAATGCGGGAGGTAAATTCAATTTACCTACCTAGGGAGGTAAGTAAATTTGAAAATCAAACGAGTGTCCCTTACAGTCACTATAACTATGTAGTCAATCACTCGTCTCGCCAAATGATAATGGAAAATATCTGTTCTGCCTATTTCCTTTTTATTTTGTTATTCTGTATTTTATTTATACTTATTATGGAAAAATGTAACTTGCGTATATAGATAAATAATATGTTAAATAAAATGTTAAAAAGGCGAGTGAACACAGTAACTAAATTAGTTTTATTTTTAAAACAATCACACTGGCCAGTAAGACAAGATTGCACAAAAAAAAGAAAAAGTCACATGAAATAAAATGGCGCCAGTAAAATTATCTTGTTGAAAACGTTGTTACAAACATAATTTTATAATTGATTAACCACATTATTTCATTGATTGCACGACGAATTAATTTTATATCCTGCAAAATGTGTATTATAAAACCTATTAGTTATTTTATTATAGATTGACCCTTATTGCTATTGGTGTAAAACCGAAACCGGTTTGAATAAATATAATCACCGTGAAACAGTACATACAAGTGCAGTGTGCAGTTAATCATCATGTTATAATTTTGTAAGTTTTTTTTATTTCTTCGTATTCGTGATGAAAAGTAGAGTGTTACACACAGGTGTAAGTGACTCGAACTATGAGCTTCGCTTACTCGTGCGCCTAAATATCTCGGGTGCAATAGATAACTTACCTCCCTTGTATAACAATCTACTATACCTGATCAATGTAAAACTCACAGACATGTTTTTACAGACATTTATCTTTTGTTGTAAACACATTTCACTAGGTAAATTTTATTTTCGAAAATGACGCCTTTTTATGTAAATAAACACGTACTTGCACCAAATACTTTTTCGTAAAATCCAGAAAATCTTCGAAAATACACTGACTGGCAGCACGCGAAGCGAGCGTTCTGATGTAGACTTTCTGACAACATACTAAAGTTCAAAATCACTCAATAAGATTATAGTGCACCATGGGCCTAACAGTAGCATAAAATTGGGCTGGGCGGCTTCGTTCGAACGTCAAAGACAATTGGCCTTTTCAATTTTTCATCAATATTTACGATTCGAAAACCGTTTCGAGGAATAGCTTTCCTTTACTGTTTCTAATTTACAGATTTTGAAATAAGCATGCGTATCCTTTATTAATTGAAAAAAAAAGCGATGTCTTTCATTTGACCCCAGTGACGTCATGACAACACATTTCCATACGAAAAAAAATAATTCTTGAACGCATCCTAAAGTTTGGCAAGGATCTGACATTAAACCTAATATGATGACGTAATTTCCTATAAAAACTTAAATGCTTATGAAATTGGTTTAAACAGACGAAAAATTGTATTATTGAAAAATTTCATTCTTCAATTTATCTATTTATTCCGAAAAGGAGACAAAAATAGCACATCGATGTTTAAAAAACAACCGAATTAACCAGTGAAGTGGCAAAAGGCAAGATCTTGCCGGAAGTCCATTGTAAATCAAATCCTGTCAAGAATCTATAATTATAATCTAGGTATAAGTTAAATTAGACTTTGAAAATAAAATACTAGTGGACAACAACAAAGGCCCGAAAAAACTATGGAAAGCAATCAAAAACATGTGTGAATTAACTCCTGCTAAAAGAAATGCTTCTGCTGAGCTACTTGCCAATAAACCAAGCAAATCAGAATCAATCAACGACTGCAATACCTATTTTACTTCAGTAGGAACAAATCTAGCAAAAGAAATACTAACAACAACGAGTCAAACCGAATCGAATCTTGCTTTACTTGCTGCTTCTTCCTCTACCCCTTCAGGATCTTTCTTCTTGCTTCCTACAGACGAAGCTGAAATAATAGACATCGTACGTCAGCTAAAAAATGATAGTGCACCTGGCCTAGATGGGTTTAAAAACCTCCTTGTGAAGCATGGCTTAAATAGTTAAGCTAAACCTTTATCACACATTTGTAACCTAAGTCTGAGTAATGGCATATTTCCTGATTCCTGGAAAGTTCTACTGTAACTTCTATTCATAAATCCGGTGACAAAAGCATGCCATGTAACTACAGACCCATTTCACTTCTATCAGTATTCTCAAAATTGTTGGAGAAAATTGTAAACCGTCCCCTAGTTAAATATCTAGAATCAAAGAAATTCTATCACCGACCCAGTTTGGCTTCAGACATGGAAAGTCTACTGAAGATGCAGTCACACTTCTCCTAAATTCAATAACTTCACATCTTGATAACGGGCGCTGTTGTGTAGGTGCCTTCTTAGACCTAGCAAAAGCGTTTGACACGGTTTCCATTCCGATTCTTTTGAAAAAATTAGACAACATAGGTATTAGAGGCATTACTCTCGATTGGTTCGGCAGTTATTTGTCGGATAGAGTTAAGATTACTAAAATTAGTGACATTGAGAATGTGAAATTCAGTGTACCACAGGGCAGCATTTTAGGCCCAACTCTTCACATCGTCTACATAAATGACACTAACAATGCTTTATTTCCATCTTTAAACGCAGAAATTGTGTGTTACGCCGACGATACTGCGATTATCTTTAACGATACCACCTGGCTTTCTGTTTTTAATCGAACAACTAACGGTCTTTCTGAAATCGCTAACTGGCTTTCTAGAAATATTCTTACACTAAACACAACCAAAACCAAATACTTATGTTTCCACAAAACTGCAGCTTCAGAACCAATTTGTAACATCCCAATTAAAATACATTCCAGTGATCGATCCACCTCCACATGTTCCTGCGACATTATTCAAAGAACCGATGCTATAAAATATCTAGGTATCTTCCTCGATGAGAAAGTCAACTTCAATAAACATATATCTTTCCTTGCCGGAAGGGCAAGAAAACTCATCCACGTCATGAGACTACTACGTAATAGTGCCTCAAAGGAAACCTTAAGACTCGTACTCGTATATATTACTCTTTGTCAATCTGTTCTGAATTACTGTATAAGCTGCTGGGGTGGATCATCTAAAACACATATTATCACAATCGAAACAGCGCAAAGGTCAATTCTAAAAGTAATGTTTAAAAAACCTATCGATTATCCCACAGAAACTCTCTACAGAGAATGCGGTGTCTTAACTATCAGAAAACTTTTTATCCTTAGAGCAGCACTTATCCAACACAGAAAAATTATTAACTCTCCCTAATACGATAAATTGCTTCGAAGAAGAGTATTTAGGACAAAAATAACAGCAACAAAAACTAAATTCGCACAAAGATTTCCTCCCTACCTACATCCTCATATCTACAATATTGTCGCTAGGGAATGCAATTTAAAACTGGCTTCCGTACATGAAGCAAAACGAAAAATTTAAAAATGGCTTCTTAACTTAAATTATGTCGATACTGAAAATATATTAGGTATATTTGGAGAACAGATATCATACACTTAAATATTCTCTTATTTTCTATATATCAATAGTAAATAATGCTCGTATATATGTATATATATAGGTATATTACTCATACATACTTATTACTTATTTCAATACTATCTATTCCATTATATATAAACACTCGCTTAATTTATACATATTCTTTCATATAGGTAACTATTTATTTTCTTTAGTAGCATTGAGTCCTTATTAGATATTTAGATTAAGACCCTAAAAATGCTTTTGTTCTTTTTTGTTTTAGGCTTAGGTTAAAATAAGTTTTAAGGTTATAGATCTTAATCACCTTATTCACAAATAACACATTTATCACTTGTCCAAATATAAGACAAAACTTTTGATTAACCAACCTACCAGCACCCACGGAACAGACTACCCATCGTCTAGTCTGGGAGCTACTGATTGTTTCGTAAATGTTACCATGTGTGTGAAATAAATATTTTTGTATTTTTTGTATTTGTATACTGGTTGAGACATTAGAAGGCAGTTATAGAGTAAAATAATTAAGAAGCTCTTATGAAAGAAATTAATGGTAATTGTTAATTAAGTTTATTTGGAGTTTAATATAAACATTTAAGAACCAAAAAGATGAGTGGAAATAAGGATAGGTTTCCTTACACAATAAAAACTCTTCATGTTCATTAGTAGGTAATGGTTACCAATAAATATTACAGCGATATACTTTTTGCCTTCCTCGAATTTCAGTGCTTGAGATTTTACTGAAACGAATGGACACCCTTGAAGTTTTGTGCCCTTGTCCGACCACAAAACCTATTCTAACTCTATGGTCCAATATGTGTTTGCAGGAGATAGTTATAACTCTAAAATTACTGCACCGATAGAAATTGTACTATTTAATAAAATCAACTAGTTATCTCGGGAAAAATTCACTATAAACATTTTATTGTAGGTATTTGGATAATCAAACGCCTGTCTACATTGATGGATTATATTATATTAACGAACAGGATAGAAACAATAGCCTTACTTACCTTTCAAAAATATCCAGTAATTCCTCACTAACACTTTGCTTACTTAATCCGAAAATTTATTTTTATGTGATATTTTCTTAAGGGCCCTGAGTCCGTGTCGTAGAGAGCGCGTGTGTACTGTACACAAATTGTGAATGATTGTCACACACAAAGGATGATAGGGTGCTCGGCGGATGTGATACATATTAGGTAGGAACGTCTGCTGGTTATGTACCATCGAAGAAAGATCAGGCAGGCCCACTTCTCGCCCGTATAGTGATAAGAGAGCGAATAGTGGGTAAGCGGGACTTTTACTGATACTCTCTTCTGCTATTAGATATTCTATTTTTAGACGGGACCCTATTACTAAGAGTCTTAGTCTAAGACTACGCTGTCCGTCTGTCTGTCCGTCACCAGGCTGTATCTCATGAACCGTGATAGTTAGACGGTTGAAAGTTTCACAGATGATGTATTTCTGTTGCCGCAACAACAATAAATACTAAAAAACAGAATAAAATAAATATTGAACGGGGCTCCCATATAACAGACATGATTTTTTTGCCGTTTTTATAGATAATGGTACGGAGCCCTTCGTGCGCGAGATCGACTCGCACTAGGCCGGTTTTTAGTAGTGCACACGCACTTTTTAGGGTTCCGCGCCCTATCAATGTCGCTCTGCTGTCTGTCCGTCCGTATGTCACGGGTCTCAAGCTTGTAAAATGTTGACCCAAAACCGAATATTGAATAAAAAGTTTAATAAAAAAAATTCAGGGCGTGTTCGTGACGTGAAAAGAGAGCCAAATTTTTTTAATACTCCAACATGTGGGCTGTCATTGTCTAGAACTAATTAAATATAATACAACTACATTAAAATATTGCTGTATTTACACCCTGTACATATATATATATATACAGGGTGTAAATGCAAAGTTACACGATTCTGATGTGATTACGAGAAAAAAAATATACCTCGAATTTTCACCAAAAATTCCATAATTTTTCTAAGCTATGGCTACGCAGCTCACCGGTTTCCTCACACACCTAATTGCACCCCGCAACCCGCACCCCTCATCCCAGTGGCCAGCGACCGGTGAGGGTGTCCACGCGATTAGTGTATTTTGAGTAAAGGAAATCGTCTTATTATGAGGTACTGGTACTTTATTTAGAGATCCCAGTATTTAAAATAATATCTTTACCGATCATACTAACACACCCTTAAAGGATTCTTGACTTTGCTTTTACACCCGGTATACAAGGTGACTTTAATTTATTCAGCCAAATTATTATTGAAGACTCAGCAAGTGCTCAGTATCATGGTTATATAACCAATTTATACTGGACATATATCACATCCGGTATATTTATATATATATATATATATATATATATATATGTATGTGAGTAAAGGAAATCGTCTTATTATGAGGTACTGGTATATATATATATATATATATATATATACCGGATGTGAAAGCAAAGGCAAGAATCCTTTAAGGGTGTGTTAGTATGATCGGTAAAGATATTATTTTAAATACTGGGATCTCTAAATAAAGTACCAGTACCTCATAATAAGACGATTTCCTTTACTCACTTTTAGATATATATATATATATATGACGGCGCGATGAGAAATATTTGATTAATCAAGCAGAAGTCGCCAAAAATAGCAATCTACATAACTATTAGCCATTAAACTATTTGTTGATTCGATACTCTTAAATAATTCATGTTTTGACTTTTCACATTCTAAAATTAAATCATTTGTGATCAGCTTCCTGTAAATAGTGTTTTACAGTAAGAAATAGGAATACGTTTGACTTCTTTATTTTATTTGTAAAATAAGACCGCGCTTTAACAGAACTTCCTTTGAAAACCGGAAACACGTTTGTATTTATTGGATTAAAAGTAATGTTTTGATTTTCATTTTAAGATTAATAGGATTGAGCGCTAAAAACGTGTATCCGGTAAAGTTAACTGTATTTGTAAGCTATTTTTGGTGGCAGAAATTATCTGGACTTGGTTGAGGAAACAACTGTTGTAATTGTGGCCAATAAATCTAGTGTGTTAAAATACTCTTGACTTTATTCTTAGTACGTTAAAAATGGGAGCCGAGGGAACTGAAGGTCACCCTGTACAGTTAGCCGAAGATTCTACATATATATATATATATATCTAAAAAAAAGAAATGAAAGGCCATCAAAGTTGTCAGTTTTAGTCTAAACTTTTAGACAATTTTTGTTACGGGGTCTATCTCAAAAACTTAACTAGACATCTAGGAATTTTCTGTACATTATGTGCCATTACTACTGTATATAACCAACAAATACTGAAATCTACTGTATATAACCAACAAATACTGAAATCGTCGTAAATATTTTTACTTTGTGTTATTCTGACCCTAGTTCGCCTCTTTAGAACGTCCCCAGATCCCGAAATGTAATCCTGGTTTCACCATAGACTGTTTTGCTATGCCAGTGTGGGCAGAGCCATAAGCGAAATGTGTTATTGTTATTTGTGTAAAAAGTACCTCATTGGTTAAATAAGGGTTAGTGGTCACGATCACGAGGGAAGCCTTTTATGTACACCTCTGGTCTGTAGGTGTGTACTCATTAAGTCGGATGAATGAACCATCCCTGTAGGCCTTTTCCCAGTCTGTCGAATTAGCCTTCTTGATCGTAAAAACCCATTTTATCAGTCGAACTCCATACATTTTTAGGTCGAGTTTTAGAGATCTCGATTCGATTGATTCTCCGGAGTTGCCCCCCTGGTTGTCAAACATAAACATACCAGTTGGGGCGAATTGTACACTTACTTTATGATCAAATCAATGCCATGGAGCAACATTATCACGCCTTAAGTAGAGACACAAGATCTCCAGCCCACTTCCCATTTGTCCCAATTTAGAATTACTTACCTCATGTCGTGACCCACGGGATATTTCGGTTATTGAGTTCCTTGTTAATGCCAATAGACTTGCAAGGTTCGAGCATCAAACAAACTATGGTTGTTATGTACTTTGTCGTAATTTTAATCTTGCTGCTGGCGGTAAAGCCGATTCTGAAGGCTTTAATTTTAGTTTTAGTGTTTTCACAATTGTGAAGAAATTTTGTACACCGGAATAGTCATATAGGTATAAGTTTGAGAAAATAAAGTAAATAAATAAATATTTACTTTATTCTGCATAAAGTGGTTCACAAACTACGCGCGATGTGTCGTTTCATCAATGAAAATAATTTTTGTCTCTTTCCAACTGTTTTGTGTTATTACGGGACGGTTTCATACAAATAAATCAATTCTTACTTAAACGCAGATTTTTTTTGCATGAAAAAATGTATGACGTTAGGTCCATAAAATATCGTTACCATTGTAATCTGTGTACACAATACACTCTCCCATTACAGCCGTGGCACATATTTTTAGAGCACCTTATATAGTAAATATTCATAAAAACGGTCCCAAATCAAAAGTGCCTAACTATCGCCCTATACTCAATGTATTAGCCAAGTTATTTAAAAAAATAGTATACAACGTGAAATTTTTGCCATTTTGCTGTTTCATACATTTGTGTCGTGAAGACATTTAACTTTTCTATGGAACATTTGATATTTTTTTCACGATTTCAGGGTTGTTTCCATAGTAAAAGTTGTTCATATGGACGAGTACTATCACCAGTTGTCGTTAACAAAATGACTTAAACTTCACGTTGTATACCAGATTATACCCAACAATTTCAAAAGGCTTACCTCCTGAACAACATGTTTCCTTATGGGGCGATCGACTGCAACAAATTTTGTTGAGCTGGTATCCTTTGTACTTCAGAAGATGGAATCTGGCCGGCAGGTTGACGTGGTCTACACGGATTTCAACCGCGTGGACCACGTCATTCTGCTTCGAAAACTCCAAAAACATGGCATACAAGGCCATCTTCACCGCTGGGTTACCTCGTACTATATTTCAAACAGAAGACAATCAGTAGGGATTGGCGGTCATCGCTCTAATTTCGTTGATATACTCTCCGGTGTTCCTCAGGGCTCCCATTTGGGTCCATTATTTTACTGTGCTTATATCTATGATATTTATAATGTGTTTCATGACGCCAACTACTTGCTATAGGCGGATGATAAGTAAATATACTTAGATATTAATAATGAAACTGATTGCAAATTACTATAAGCTGATCGGACCGACTCAGTACTTACTACAGAAAGAATCGAATAAAAGTTAACGCAGCTAAATGTGTCCAAGTAAGTTTTTCCACATTATTACAATATTAGCGGTAATACCATACACCGTGTACCTACATGTGGTCAAAGATATTGATGTGAGCCTTGACTCAAAATTAACATTTGAGCACCATATTAATGCAACTGTGAGCAGGGCTTATAATTATAAGAGCTTGGGTTTCGTAATGCGGGTTCATGTGGTGAATTCAGAGACCTTTCTTGTCTTAAGCGTGTGTATTTTGCGTATGTTAGAAGTTTACTGGAATTCGGATATTCTGTGTGGTCACCACATTACATAACTTATAAACAGCGTATCGAAAAAATACAGATTTTCTTAAAGCATCTTCATTTTAATGCCAGATTACCGAAAATGTAAAACGAAGACTCTTGTCTACACCATCGTATTTCATCGCTTGAGGTTCACCTGAGGCTTTTGCCTGTACGTTGATAATAAAAAAAACCGGCAAATGCGTGTCGGGCCACGCGCAGTGTAGGGCTCCGTAGTTCTAGTCCGCTCGGAAGTTGCGAAGAACGGCCCATTAATTTGTCGTCTTTAGAGGGGACTAAAAGTTTGGCGCGACCAGTACTCGTAAACCTGTAAAGCCTATGTGTTTAATTTTCTTAAATCTTTAATTATAAACCACTGCCGTGAATTTGCATGTATCCAAAAACAACAGTTTAGTTTCTATTGTAGGGGAGGGATAACAAAAATCATCACTTTAAAGCTTAGTATTACGCCAACGGATCCCTAAATCGAAAAATAGTAGACCCACAATGTTTTTGAATGACCTATCCAACGATACCCCACACTATGAGATAGACAAGAAAAAAAAATCATCCCCAATTTAGGTTATAGGAAGTAGTACCCTTAGATTTTTTTCGAGATTTAGTTATACCATTTTGTCGACGTGATAAATATATCATTACAGCTTACAGCAACAATATCTCAGTTCATAAAAAATGTACAACTTTTCATTTTAATTGTCTGAAATCAGAAATTTGAGTCGATTCTGAAGGCTTCAATTTTTGTTTTAGTGCTGTCAAAACTTAACATTTTTTCCAAATTAATATGTCTTCTGTTGTTAACACTGAAGAACTCTTTTGGAATGAAGAATTTACTGTCTTGCTATTAAATTAAAACTATGCCAACACATTCCAACAAAACAACTAGAAACTTTTACAATATACTATATTTTAATATCATTAAATTACTATATACATAAATTTACGCCACACGCCACTTGTTCGACGGCTGAAGCTCATGATGGTAGAAATTGCACTCCAGTTTGTTTGTGCAAGTCTTCCCGTATCGACACGGCTTTGGGTGGTAGAAGTGGCAGGACGGATTTGCGCAGTTCGGATAGTATTTGCACAAGTTTGGGATGACGATGGGCGATATCGTCTTGAAGTTTGCTGCTGGTACCACGTGGGAGGCTGTGGACAAACGAAAACGAATATGAGTTTGAGTATGTTTAATCGACAACATTACAAATTAATAATTGGTGCAAAACTAAACACCATTTCGAGATATGGCCCATATCCTTCTGCGCATCATATTTTTTTTTCAGAATTAAATCGTGATTAATGAAGAGATATTTTCAAAAAACTAAAAATATGGTAAACACAGGATTACAAAAACAATTTCCTTAGCTTTTAAGTTCATTTTGATTAAAAAAAAAAATCAATTGTCATATCACGTGACAGTGGACATAAACATGCCAAGCTTTTTTTTTTAAAATCTATTGGCAATGAACATCGACTTTTGAAATCCTCAGATGCGACTTACGTCTTTTTAGAATGAGTGAATAAGAAAACATTAAATTATGCAGGAAAAGCGTAAAATAAAACAAAATAAAAAAATACATTAGCTTCTTTTTTACGCAGCCTTTCAATATAGATATTAAAAACAAATGGTTATCTAAAATGAAATGTTGTCGATTATGTAGATGTAGGCACATCGTGTTCGGTTTGCGTGCTTCGTGAAGCACGTTGAGCTGGGACGTAGTAATCATTGTTGGTGAAATATGGGCGTACGAGTGTGGATTGTAACTTGCATTTCAGTCCACTCAAGTAACACTTGACACCATCACAATTATAAAACAGCATGCATGTCGTTTAAATAAGTAATATATTGCGTTTTTTGTATTCTATTTAATGATGACCATGGGAAACTATTTATTTTATAGTTTTATAATTATTTCCATTTAAAAAATACAACATTTTGATGAAATGAAACGCAAATGCAAAACGCGTCACCATTTGTGACAAAGTGAGTACATTTCATCATAAAATGTTAAGTTCAAAATTAATAAATGTAAAATAAAACCGGCCACTCCCCATACACCGCAAGCAAGAGCCAGTATCATGTGACGTCACTTGATGCGCGCTAAAATGGCAGCCGTTTGAAATGTAGAAGATTATTATGAAACTTATTTTGATTTTATAACTATGAAATATGGATAATTTCGTTGTAAATTCTTATTCATAGCCCTAATTTGACCAAATATTAACGAATTGTGCATTCTAAATTTTACATACATATTCTTGGCAGGGGCGTGTGCGTGGGGGATACAGCTCACGTCACGCGAGCCTTCTGTCTTGAAGCTAAAACCAGCCCCCTGATTCTGTATCGTAAAATCAGTTGCCAAACCGAGTGTCTGTTGTCGAAAACATACACATCCGCTTATCTAAGGATACGTTCGCACTTGAAATGACGTCACAATTCGAAAATAGTTCCATAAATATTGAAGTTTATATTTAAAGTTCATTTTTTATCCGGTTTTGGTGAATAGCAACCATAGTTGGCAACCGATTGATGAGCCGCCCGGCTAGGTAATTCAATAGGTTAAAAGGGATAGTTATGTGATAGAAAGAGAGGCGACTTGCAGGTGAATAAAATTTTTGCCACGCAGCGCTGTGCGAGCTGAATTGCATTAATGCCTCGTGGCGAGAGTAGCTTTTTATTTATGTGTCTTTCAAGAGTGGATCTTCTGTAGACGCAGAATATAAATTATCCTCATAGACATATTTCAGAATATTTTTTTTTATTATTAATTACTTCTACGACAAGGTATACATTTTTTCATTGCATAAACATATATACCCTCTCACACACACATACACTACGCAGACGAACTGCATGCTATTTTTCGTCTTTATTGTTGTACTGTTTGCGTTTTTGTGTAAATACTTGTTTTTGTTCACTTGCTTTGCTGTACATCATAAGAGCTGGGAGGTGCAGAAAACCAACGCTAGAGACCTCTTACAGGGTAGCCAGCACCTTAGCTGAGCACTCTCCCTTCGTCTAATAATTATGTTGTGCATGTATGTATCAGTGTTAATTTAGTGTATGTTTGTGAATACCTGTATGTACCTCTGTCTTTTGTTTTCTGTTTGTTTTGGCAATAAACGTATATTCTTTTATTCTAGTACTAACTTTTGCCCGCGGTTTCACCCGCGTTGAATTAGTTTTTGTGTACTCCTATAAAATCTGTCAATATTTTTCGGACTTCTACCTAATGTAAACATAGCTGGTGAAATGTGTGTGTTATTCGCCTCTATCTATCCGATTTTATACGTCTCTTTTATAGCTTTTCCATGGAAACTGATTTATGGGGCTAAAAGTAGTTTTTGTCCTATTCTAGATCATTATTTGTGCAAAGTTTTAGCCCAATCGGTTTTATAGGTACGGCGTGAAAGGGTGACACGTCACTTTTCTTTAGAAACTTGAAACCACATTTTCATCCTGAAGCGAATGATTTATAGGATATAAAGCAGCCTATGTCCTATTCCGGGTCTGGAACTACATGCAAAATTTCAGTCCAATCGGTTCAGTAGCTATATACGGCGTGAAAGAGTAACAAACATCCCTCCATCCATCCATACGTCCAAACTTTCGCATTTATAATATTAGTGGGATGGGACTATAATAAAGTAGGTGGTAGAGCTGATGCCGGGCTCGACTATGGAGGTAGCACCATCTTACTCGCAAATCCGCCCGAAGTTATTAGGGGGAGAGTAGAGAGAACAGCTCTCAGGTAAAACCAGGCGGCCCACCATTGCCTGGGACCGATGGATGGCGGTATATCCATCCTCAATTGCCGGGCCTTATATAAAACAGACTGGTGACGGGCAGCGGCGTCACTGGTGCAAGGGTTTCAGCACCGAGCTCAGCAACCCGCCTGCCCAGCGTGTGTGAGTATGGGCATTTCTTCTAGGAGGACCGCCAAGAGTGGCGAAATCCTGGAAAGGTCTATGTCCAGCAGTGGACGAAACAGGCTGATGGATGGATGGGTGGGACTTTAATTTCTTGTGCTAAAACTGACCAACAACGGGCGGTATCTTGGCGGGCGGGTGCGAGTAGACGCAGTTCCGGCGCGTGCAGCCGGTCGCGAACTTGCACGGCGGGTGGGCGAATGCGCACGCGGCGCCGAACCGACACAGCGGGAACGCGCGGCACGGCAGCGGGGAGCGTTCCGCTACTGACACTGAAACGAGGTTACAACGGCTGTTCAAACCACTTGGGCTGGTTTTGTTCTTACGCTGCTCTACGGCGCTGATAGGTAACAATACATTGTATTATTACTGTGAAGCGTTCCTGAATAGACTATAGATGAAATTATTAAAAGTGCTCGAATATTTTTCTATTGATAGGAATAACCTTTCCCATTCTAATGACATTATATTTAAAAAAAAAAACAGTGTCGGTCCTTATACAGCTGTGTACGAATAAAACCTTTGCCCGCATATATAAAGAAAAACGTATTACTCTGTGGTAACAATGACATTGACCATAGATAATATTCTTATGCCAATGAGGAAGACTTAGGCCCATTACACAATGAAAATATAAGGTAGAAGAGATAAGAAATAAGGAATAAGGAATAGCGGAATCCAGCGATGGCAGTACCGTTGATCAATTCACAATACAAAAATAAGGAATAAGAAATAGGCATAGGTGGGAACCTGTTTCTTATTTCTTATAGCCAGCCAATCGCAGGGCATTTTTCCAACCAAGCGTCGTGAGTCGTACCTAACCTTTTTCGACTTTAATCAAAACTACAGTGTAAATATAAACACAGAGATAGATCACCAATATTCAGATTATGCAAATTGAATATTGTAGGTTATCGCCTATTGTGTTTTGGTTGCGGTGCTATTCCTTATTTCTTATCTCTTATACCTTATTTTTTCATTGTGTATTTGGCCTTACAGTTTTGTTTTTTAATATGCGGGCTCTGGAAACTTTCGTATGAAGCTGTAAAAGGCCCGTATTTCCGTAATTTTAATGTAATTAACGTCACCAAAAAATCTGCGTTTTCTTCCTGTTTATGGAAAAATATTATATCAACAGAAAAATATTCGAACACTTTTAATAATTTCATCCATTGTCCAATGCTGACGAGCGACAGCGCTGATCTGTGGAGCCCACCTATCAGCACCTCTATCAAATGTAAATGTTACCAAAATAACACTTGCAGACTTTTCTTCCTGAAACATGGTGGTTATTCTCTAATTCGGCGCTCTAATGTTGATTTTTGTGTTGCTAAATAGGTCTAGGAAAAATAAAGCACGTCGTTTTCTTATGAAAATGTTGTACTACTCCGTTATTTCTAGTTTCAGTTACTTACGTCAACGTCTAGCTAACTACTGCTGTTGGTTGTACCTAGAATGCTTTTTTGTTCCTAGACCACAGCTGCCATTGAAATGCGACATAAATAGCTAAAAATGAAATTATCTACAAGGACACGATTCGGTCCTCAAACATAGTTTTTTAAATATAAGTATGGCAACATACACAAAAAGAAACGTTTTTTTTTTACCTGTCATAGTGGGAGATTTGATGTTCGAAAATGCAATGAAAGTCGTGAAAGTAAAATGAGTTCCAAGATCTATGTAACGTGAGTGACCAAAAATTTATTATGCAAAAAAATTAAAACTGCATGGAGGGCAGAGAGAAATTGATAATGAATAAACTTGTTACGCATTAATAAAACAGTAATTAATTAAGGCATTTTTTTTTAATTCAAATCGAACAGAGTTTTGCTTCAATTCATTCTAGTCTCAAAAGCTATGTCGCCGAATGTAACGTGAGTTACCAAAAGTTTTATCAATATAGAACCCAAGAAAATGTGTCAAGTTTTTTAAGAAAATTGCCCTAACACATTAATATTCAAGAGTTAATATTTACATATTAGGAGGATAAGTTATATAATCAAATTATTGACATATTATTAAAAGTATATCGTAAACTGGAGTAAAATGTAACATGAGTTACCGTCGAATTGCCCATAGGGAACGCGCCGATTTCTAGATGCCCGCTCTCTTTAAACTTGCGCGCTCAGAATCAAGTCTTGTTTATATAAGGTGACTTTCCTTTATAAAGCCAGATTCATGCTGAAGACTCGTTAAGTGTTCAGGACCAAGGCTCAATATTGACTAGGGTCTCGGGATATTAAAAAAATAGCTTTCTTGTTCAAAACAGACCAATTACAACAAGTTGCAAGGGCCCCTGTACTAGACCTGAAAGATCTGTTATTACTGGGATGAGTGGTTCGTGCGGCGATGATGGCACATTAGGAAGAACAGGGTAGATCAAAGCATTTTGAACTTTCGAAATTTCGATTGCCGAAAATTCGGGAAAATATCTATACTAATATTAAAGTAGAAAGAAAGTCGTGTATGTGCATGTAATATTTATTGAAAATTTTAAATGAAATGGGTTATTAGTATGGTACTGGAGCCGAAACTATCATATTTAGGGTTCCGTACCGGAAGGGTGCCAAACGGGACACTATTACTAAGCCTCCGCTATCTGATCTGTACGTCCGTCTGTCACAGGGATCTACAGTTTCAGTCGTAATAGTTGACAGCCAGTTGAAATTAATATTTTACAGAATATGTATTACTATGGCCTCTACCACGGCAAATAATGAAAAACCAAAAAAGGGACCCCCCTTACAAGAAATTTGGAAAAATGATATTATTTTTCAATGTTATTTGTTTCAGTCTACCTTAAAGACGGTAATCACACAAGTTTCAAATTTGGTTTAAACAAATGGTAATAAAAAAACCGGCCTGTTAGATTTTAGTTTTATGTTCCGTTTTAACTTGAGAACCACTCAACGGATTTGGATGCGGTTTTCTTTATTATAATCTTTGTGATGGTTACCATCTAGACTGTAAGGGCTGTAGGTCAAATAACGCCCAAGCCGAGAACGGGGCAGAGATTGAAAAAATGCTGGCGGGGTCGCGAGGTAAAGGGTAGTAAGAAATAAACACGGTGACTCCAGTACTCTTAAAGAAGTCTAAAAATAAGTAGGTACCATTTTTGTATTTTTTTGAGATTAGTATCGTGTAATTAGCAACTCTGTGATGAAAGTTGCAAAACAGACCAAATCTACACCGTGTTAAATTTATAAGATTTCGATACCAGTTAGCCATAAAACATAAAGTTATACTTGTTACTAGTAGAGCCTCGATAATCCGTACACTAGCTAATCCGCTCGTCGCTGTAATCCGAACTGCCGACTGCCCCCCTCTCTCTCTTACCGCGGCCGCTGAGCTTATGTTTTGTCTTCTGAACGCTAAGTGCAGTTGCCATCGAAAGACTTTACTACGGCGTGAATCGAGTTAAGCTGTGTTTCCAGCGCGTGTTTTGTCCTACACACTACACCGAAACGTCTACACAGTATATTGTTCCGCTACATATTTGTGTTTATAAGGCCCGTGTCTCCTGCATGCTTATCAGTAAAAATGTGTAGCGAAACAATGTTTTGTGTACACGTTTTTGTTTAGTGTGTAGTACAAAACGTGCGCTGGAGACCCGGCTTAACTCGATCCACGCGGTAGTAAAGTCATTCGATGGCAACTCACACTTAGCATGTTGCGAATGGCCCCTTTTCCACTTACCGGCAATCCACCGGCACCGGCACCGGCGACGGCGACGGCACGGCTAAGGTGGTAAAAATGTAAATTCAAACATTTTTACCACCTTAGCCGTGCCGTCGCCGGTGCCGGTGGATTGCCGGTAAGTGGAAAAGGGGCCAATGAGTCACCTCGCGTGTTCACGTTACTCTGTGCTAAACTCCGCACTCTAACTTGCCTTTATCCGAAAAGATGATGCTACATCATTTGAGGGACAAAGCCTTTTTTTGGTCAGTAAATAGAACCCGCCTTTATGGCTTTATGAATTCTTATTCATAAGTAACGTAGTTTCGTAGTTTAAATATGTATCTTATATGTCGGCGTCAATTTAAAAACAACCGAAAAAAACACCTCGTGGCACAAACACCTGCGACTGCACCTGCGCCGTGACGTCAACACGCCACTCCGTGAATCAGGCGAGGTGGGAGCGGAACGGCTGGCCTTAAAAGCGAGCGAGCGGGCGCTCCGGTTCATTCTGTTCGAGGCAGCCGCTCCGACCACATCGTAATTGTGACACGGTTCACACCTGAATCACTTTCTATAATTAATTGTTAATTACCAGTAAATTATTGTTTGCCTTGAAAATTGCTGATTAAATAATTATCAATTATCTGTGAGTTTTTTTGAACAATGTCCGGAAATAGTCCAAGAGGTAACGAAACTCCAGAAGATGATCGACCATCTTCTCCTATTATCCTTTGCCACTCCGATATCAGAAGTGGGATCAACCGCGGTGGACCATCAGCTCCAGCCGCCGCGTCTAGGTGAGAGACCGAGGATTCTGGGACAAACCAGACGCTGACTGCGTTAGCCACTATATTGGAAAACATGACGCGTCAACAAGAAGTTTGCTGACCAAAGCTGTGGCTCCAACTAAACGGCCTCGACTTAGCGATATCTATATCGCTCCATTTAATCCCGATGGTGACGTGCCGGTTCGTGACTGGTGCGAACATGTGGATAAAGCAAAAAGTCACTGGGAATTGACTGATTATGAAGTATGTACGAAGATTGCAGGTCTATTGCAAGGACGAGCTAAAACTTTGGGAGATACCTGGCTAGTGCAATCACAAATTTGGAACGATATGAGAGAAGCATTAATTCAAACTTTTGAACCTGAAGCACGATACTCTAATGACATAGTGAAGCTGCGAAGTTTTAAATTCGATATGTCGAATCCAGCGGAATCTATTACAAAAGCCTGGAATATCTGGAAGAGAGTTATAAACGCTACGATCAAACAAAGAGAACCACGACAAGGTGAGCCACCGGCTAAACGCCCGAAGAAAGTAGCACATGACCAATTACGACTGGCGTCGAAACCAGGTGAAAACGTCAATCAAGATTCCGTGTCGGCGACTGAAGCTACTATTGTGACTCAAGATGCGAATGAAGAAGAAGAACTTAGTACTCTGGAAGACATTCAAGATAGAAACGAGCCTGACGAACTACAGTAAAGGTGGCTCAAAATCTTTAATCTTAATTTTGTCCTAATGAAGTAATTTGTGAAATAAGTTGAGGACAGGGGCCTCCTTACTTTATGTGTAAAGTGGTGTAAGTCGAGGACAGGGGCCTCCTTACTATGCGTGTAAAGTTGCGTAAGTCGAGGACAGGGGCCTCCTTACTTTGCGTGTAAAGTTGCGTAAGTCGAGGACAGGGGCCTCCTTACTTTATGTGTAAAGTGGTGTAAGTCGAGGACAGGGGCCTCCTTACTATGTGTAAAGTGATGTAAGTCGAGGACAGGGGCCTCCTTACTTTATGTGTAAAGTGGCGTAAGTCGAGGACAGGGGCCTCCTTACGAATTTAGGACAGGGAGCTTTTAACTATTTGGCTTTAGCTATTTGGCTCGTTATAACGAGTGATGGTAGAGGTGTTTATGTAAACATTTAGAGGCTTTTGGTGGTGGCTCCAATACTGTGCGTTACTGTTCTATTTCAGGTCGAGGACGACCTGGTTGCAGAATGGCCGTGTCGGCGTCAATTTAAAAACAACCGAAAAAAACACCTCGTGGCACAAACACCTGCGACTGCACCTGCGCCGTGACGTCAACACGCCACTCCGTGAATCAGGCGAGGTGGGAGCGGAACGGCTGGCCTTAAAAGCGAGCGAGCGGGCGCTCCGGTTCATTCTGTTCGAGGCAGCCGCTCCGACCACATGGTAATTGTGACACGGTTCACACCTGAATCACTTTCTATAATTAATTGTTAATTACCAGTAAATTATTGTTTGCCTTGAAAATTGCTGATTAAATAATTGTTATTTTAATCAATTATCTGTGAGTTTTTTTGAACAATGTCCGGAAATAGTCCAAGAGGTAACGAAACTCCAGAAGATGATCGACCATCTTCTCCTATTATCCTTTGCCACTCCGATATATAGTAGCTCAATAAATATATTCTGTCAAAATATACTTGCATTTTTTTAGCATACTATAATCCGAACGCTCCGTGAGTCCGAACAGGAGTTGTGTTTTGGTCGTTCGGATTAACGAGGATAACTCTACTGTATTTTATAAATATTGCCGTGTTACAAGAGAACATTCAAAGTAACATAAAAGTAAGTCTTTATTACATACCGGGCGGTGTACTGGGTTGGCCTGGGATAAAAAACAAGGACCCAAATAAAATTCAACAAAAAAAAAATACAAAGATGTTTTCACAGAGACAATGTATGAAGCAATGAAAGTATCAACTTGAATAATTAGAATTCCGCAATAACCTTACGGGGTAACAGACGATCTCGGTGGAAATGCATGCACATCCTATCATTGATTTGCTTACTTTTAATTAGAAAGTATGCAATGGATAGATGCATTGTATGTATGTATGTGTATTCGCGAAAGTTATTCAGTGATAGTTATGTTATTACAAGAAAATTTTGTCATCTTATGCATTGAATTTTGATTGCATTACATTAAAACATTTTAAAGCGTGTTTACATTGTAATGTATTACAATCAAAATGTAATGCATAAAATGACATTATTTTTTTGTGAAAACATAATAATTATCGGGCAATTTTCGAGAATACACATAAAACGTATTTATTGCATACTTTTTAATCAAAAGTATGGCAAACAATGTTGAATGAATTAACGTTATGATGTGCATTTTCCACTGAGATCATCTGTTAACACCTTAACCTATAAAAACTATGTTGACTCGCGAGCTGCGTGATACGAAATTTCATGATTTTAAGAGAATAGGTTCCGATTGCGTTGATCGCTGTTACTCCACGCGGAAAGACCCGCAGTGCGAGAGGGACAAATTCTGGAAAAAATTAAAATTACGACTTTTATCACGAATTTTATTATATAAAAAAAACTAAAGTTTGTATAAAATATCTGTTCGTTCAAAGTTTAATAAAGTTTATACAGATTTTAATTCATAAATAATATAATATGATTTTGCTCAAACAATGTTAAAACTCGGCATGAAATCTGTTTTTGGAGTCATCTTTGATTTTTTATAATTCAATGTTGGAATGACGTCTGAAGATTCTGTTTCGATAAGAGTGTGCATTATATTCTTGACAGAATTCCAATTTTTTTTCGAATATCTAGTATCGCTAGATTTTTCAAACACGGAAGAATAAATTATGGTTTTTCGGAGCCTATCCTCTTAAATTAAATATCAACTGACATTGAGAATGGTGCCGCCACGAATTGGAGGTGGGTGCGGGAGCACCCGGGCATAGTATAAGTAAGAAATAGTATTCTATTTCCATACAAGCGGGCAGAAACGAACTACCGCCAAAACATAGTTCAACTCGGTTTACGACAGTCGCGGTCGCACCGCAGTTACGTGCGCACGTTGTCACTGTGACGCTCCCGCGCATCAAATTACAGAGTATGTTGTGCATTGTATGGTTGTTTAGATACAACATTTATAATAAGAATATAGCATTATCAAATACGTAAACAGTCAGTTGGCAGCCCTAGGGCGTGTTTAGGTGCCGAGCGGCCGTAGGTATTGATTTCAAGGACACCGCCTAGTTAAACTACTGTTGTTACCTATACTGTGACCCGGGCATAAGCGGAAACTACCACAAACTAGCGGCTACCTCAATTAATCCAAGAAGTATAAAAAAACACAAGTAGACAATATACTTACATGACGGCAGTGCATCGTATTTATTTGACGTCGAGTTAGTTGTGACAGTAACATGATTATCACTGCCCGCACTTTCAGTCCTTTCTCTTACTCTCTCCTTTTCTTTTTCTTTTATTTTATCTCTCTCTTTCTTTCCCACATCAAAGACTATTGGAGATGCTCTTTTCTTTTTGGAAGGAGGAGATAATTGTTCTTTTATAATAGGTGCTACCTCAGCACTTTTGCGCTTTTCAGGGACTTTCGTTTCACTTGCTATTATAATCACTTGAGTATCACTTTCTTCACTGGTATCACTAAGGCGTTTTTTCTCAAGATTTGAGGAATAAATTTTTTCTGGAACTAGATATTTTTCTTGCTGCTTATCAGCGTCTTTTTTCGGTTTTTCTTCAATTTTCTTGTTGATTTCTGTCTCGTCATCTATAAGGCCTTCGGTTTTGAGCTTTTGGGCCAGGAATATGTTGGTATCTAAGCCATCCAGTGTTACCACAAACGTTGGACCCTTTTCTTTTTCTGTTGCTGTTTTATGATTGTTTCTGGGAAGAAAAAGTTGTATTCTTAGTTATATTATTCTTTCGTAACCACACAGTAGTCCACGCGGACCTAACGTACAATGCTCCCAACTTATCTGTGGAATGAAAATGGCGGAAATAGCATATCTGATTGAATATTCAATTACTCCGGAAAAAGCTAGTCCGCCATTTTTTATTCTATAGATAAGTTGGGAGCAGTATCGTGTGGACTTACACGTAGCGTCATCTAGTGGTATAAATGGAACTATATAGATATTTTTCCTACAAAATAGATTCTTTCAGTTACAACTACACATAGAGCGCGATTTGAATGCAGTCGGGGGTTGAGGCGAAGGGCAAAAGCACGTCCCTCCGCCGTCCGCACACCTCCCTCGCACGTCTACTGTTTGTGTATACATGGTGTTAGGAAAAGTACTTCGTTCCTTTAGACCATGTGTGCTATAGGTATCCTAACAAAGTATGTTAAGCGTGTTTAATTTTCATTTTACTATTTATTTTTTCTTTTCATTAAATTGTTCAACCCTAGTTCAGAACTCAATAGATAAATCAAAATATTATAATTATGAACACAAATTATTAATATAATCAATATAATATATATTATTAAAAAAAAAAATTAACACGCTTAACATACTTTGTTGTACCGATAGCACGCGTGGCTCAAGAGGCATGTAGCCGGCGCGGCGGCTTGAAGTCAGTCGCGCACGGGGGGTCCCTATGCTTGCTATTTCATTCTACATTCAACTTCGGATTATAGAGCACTGACTGACTGTTATTGGTTGGCCCGAACGTTCATTTCCCGAGCTCGTACGGAACTAACCGAACACTAAGCTAACGCGAGACAAAATTCATGTCTTGAAAAAACTCGAGAATGGTTTTGGGTCTTCCTATGATTTCAGGAGATATATCCCAAAAATCGAAATAAAACAAAAATATTTTTGAATAGTATAAAACATACTATGCTGCGAACCTACAATTATTTAATTTGTTGTATCGCTTCTAGGACATTACGGTATATATGGTGAAATTAAATCAACCGACCAAATTCATACTGGAGACTCGGTTCGTAATCAAGAACTAGGTTCAGTAATCCTATTGACCAATTTCGAAAAATTTTTCCAACAATTGTTTAAGTACAATTCATAGTTCAGGCACTACGGGGCAAAAAAAAAAATCACCTTGAGAGCCATTAAGCCTTGTTCCTGATGACTAACCGAGTCTCCAGTATGAATTTGGTCGGTTGATTTAATTTCACCTAGTGTAAACATTCATGAAAATATGTGTAAAATCCAGGACTTCATACGCTTGTAACTTTTGTATCTATTTGATTTTGATAAATGTTTTAGGTTCAAGTCATGCAAATTGTATGGGATATGTTGAAAAAGAAAAAATAATAAGCAAGTACCTATCAATATGGATATTATCAGCGAACAGTGCTAGTATGGGAGTTAAGGCGAATAAAGTCGCCTTATTAGTAGTTTTTACATTAAACACTAGTAGACAGACTGGTATTTTTACTGTTAATGTTATGGTTTGTGTACGAAAAAAATATTCTGTTTCATGCATGAAAAGGCACCTTTAAATATTAATAATGTGCTAATGGTTTAGTATTGTTATGTATAATGTTTACTAACTCACATGGTCTCAACTACTAAGCTCTCGTCGACATTGTAGCTCCGCTCGCTACGTCTCGAAGGTACATAGTTGGTGTTCACTATTTTCTTGGTGATTGATGTTGGGATGTACTCAGATTCTTTGTTGGTTGATTTGGCACTCTCTCTGTAAAAATACAAACGTATACTTGCATCCCCTACGATCCTGACACACCTATTCCGCATAAACCACATCCATCGAATCATATAACCTCTACTATTCGGAATACAGTCTTGTTAAACTTCTGTAGTACATATGGCCCTATTCAGACGTCTGTTGTTACTGTAACTGTAATAACCTGTAGTGTATCGAAGGTTTCAAATGCATAAATATAAAATATGTGTAGTTTTTCATTCAGATTTTCTGAACGGCCAACACTGCATCAAAGAAATAGTAGACTCTTCACTGCACACTGCTGTTTGTGACAGGCTTTTCTCTGCAGATATAAGGTAATCCTAGACCATCCCTATGAGTGCTCTTGCATCTTATTTTTGAGTAGGTGTAGTAGTTTATAATCTAGGTTTTTTTCGTGTCGTCAGTGGGCAGCAGAGGTGCCGATTTAAGTACACTGAAACAATAGTGGCCTGGGTCCCAGGACATCAAGGCATTGAAGGTAATGAAAAAGCAGACGAATTAGCTAGAGAAGGGGCAGAGGACAGGTCCATTGGACCAGAACCTAGGCTGCCAATTCCCGCAAACGTCACTAACAAGGTAATAAGCCGTCTGAATTCAGAAGAATCAGCAGATGAATGGAGGAACATCGAGGGCTGTCGACAGTCGAAGATGTTTCTCTCGGCTACTGTCTAGAAAAAAGTAAGGTATATCCTTAACCTAAGCAGAGTCCACCTGGGTATGTTGGTAGGTATTCTAACTGGCCATTCCAGGCTAAATAGGCATCTGTCAATAATGAAGGTACAAGACGACCCCTCCTGCCCACACTGCGGTGAGGAAGAAACTAGCAAGCACTACTTAGGAGAATGCTTTATATATTCTAGCTTGAGATGGGAGATACTTGGTGATGACTACATCAAGGAAGAAGATTTTAAGCATCTTATGTATTCAGATATACTTAGGTTCATGAAAAGAAGCGGGAAATTTGAGGAGGGACTGCCCCTGGGACATTAGGATACCATAGCTCCAAACAATGGGAATTGGATGGAATAGCTCCAAGTGGAGAGCCGACCATCCGCCTGAGCCCAGCAGGCGTCCCACCTCAACATCATCATCATAAGTACACTTTTCTCAAGGTGATGGACGCTCTTATGGTAGTCAGTGGAGCAGTACCACCGCCACGTTGTTCAAGTCCGGTCTGATGTCCTCGTCGCTGAAAAGGGCAACTCTGCCTGCACCTCTTCAGATAAGCGCCCGACGACGGACATCAAATGTTCGTAGAGTGACAGCATGCCATGACGTCCGATACATAAACTCGTCCTAAATATCTCATCCATCATAAATAAAAAACTCTATTTCGTTTGCTGAGTGACTATGTAAATAAAACGCAAAAGAAATTGCTTTGACACACTGACATTTACAGTCAAACATAAAGCAAGTACCTATGCAGTCAAATGAGTTTTTTTTAAGTGTTCCCGTACGTACGGCTTTTTGTGATCGCCCAATCGTAACAGTTTCTTTTATAAATAGCAGCGCTAAAATCTAAATTTACTTCCTTCAAGCATGATAGGTGAACAGCACCTCACTTTTGAGGAATTATCCACTCATTTGGCTCGAATCGAGGCTGTACTCAACTCAAGACCCCTCTGTCCAACTTCTTCTGGCCCCTGGCCGAGCAATCTTATGATTTGGTAAAAACATTTACCTCTCATAAACAACTAGACTCACAATCTCGCTCAAAAAGTGTCCGCGATGCATCTCGTCACCGCTACGACGCACACTGGTTCCATATCACGAAATCGTGGACTTAGGAGTAAGTCAATGTGAAGGTCAAGGAATTGAACTGTTTTTTTTTTATAGACTGCTGAAGCTATTACAAACACCTTTTATAAATGTAGTTTTTCCGAAATATGCATTTCTTCCAGAGAAAAAAAAGATTGAATTATTTTGTGTATGGAGAAATTTTTTTTTTTTTTTCAATTACTTCCGTGCTTCATGTTTATTTAAAATGAAACTTACTACAAGTCATTGCGGAAGTCACGGCCAACATTTTATTTCCTTACACTTATCTGCGAAAATCTGCGCTTTGAAAGCTACAGGCACTTGAAAATATTTAGTGAAAAGGTCAAGGAATCGAACTGATTTTTTATTTTTGGTAGACTGCTGACGCTATTACAAACACCTTTTACTGAAGTGGTTTTTCTGAAATACGCATTACTTTCAGAGAAAAAAAATTTTGAATTATTTTTGTTTAGAGAAAATTGTGTTTGTCAATTACTTGCGTGCTTCATGTTTATTTAAAATGAAACTTACTACAGGTCATTGGGGAAGTCACGGCAACGATTTCGTGATTTGGAACCAGTGTGCGACGTGACAAGATCGAATGACGATTGCGTACAACTGACATTGCATCTTATTTTAACGGCATAACGTCTTAATTTGGTTGAATGCATTTTTTCAACTACGCACGTTGCCGTTCGAACGCTTTTTGACGAACTGTTCTTAAGACTGTGTGTCTAGTTGTTTATGAGAGGTCAATGGATAAAAAGCCCTTTGTACACGAGTCCGATTCGCACCTTACCGTATCATTTTTTTATTTTAGCGGCATAAAGACGGACAAAGAAACAAAATTCCAAGTGTTATATTTACTACTCGTCCTTACTTTGTTATCTTGTTATCATTATCGCTCTCCAAATCGGCCAGACTCTCAGTGTCGAAGTCTATCTCGCAGTCGGAGGGTTCCCGAGCGGGTGAGATGGAACGGTTCCGTCTATCGGGCTGGTCCTGCGCCACTTGGATCACGATCTTCTGCGATTCGACGCCGCGGCGCATCGGCAACACTAGGGCGCGCTGGATTTTAGGCGAATCTGGGTCTTTTTTTGGTGGAATCTAGAAAATATTGTTCAAATTTAATCTCAAGTTTTATGAATATATAGGTAGTGCCACCTATTCTGAGCAGCACACACTGAATTTTAGAGCGCCCTAAAAATCAACATTTTAGGACACTACCTTAAGATATTGGTATTCTGAGATGCACTAACCTTTAATTTAAGTCGGTTTTTAGAGTGCTCTAAGTTGAATTCACAGAACAGAGATACAATTGTGTAAGTCAAAGGTATTCAAATTCGATTGTCATATGGCTATTGGGCTAAGCAAATAAGCCCGTTTGACAAATGAAATCGTACGTTTTTGGTTGTCAACAATAAAATAAGACAATTGTATTCATTTGATTTTGAGCCTTGATACCATGGAATAGACTACCTATATACTCACATTGAGTAGCGAGCGGTGCGCGTCGGCCACCGCTCTCAGCAGCAGGGGGGTGGGGCCGGGGCGGGGGGGTGGGTCGCACACGTTAAAAGTTGGCGGGCAAGATACTTTGAGCCCTGATACCATGCAGTAGACTACCTATATACTCACATTGAGTAGCGAGCGGTGCGTGTCGGCCACCGCTCTCAGCAGCAGGGGGGCGGGGCCGGGGCGCGGGCTGGGTCGCACACGTTAAAAGTTGGCGGGCAAGATACTTTGAGCCCTGATACCATGCAGTAGACTACCTATATACTCACATTGAGTAGCGAGCGGTGCGTGTCGGCCACCGCTCTCAGCAGCAGGGGGGCGGGGCCGGGGCGCGGGCTGGGTCGCACACGTTAAAAGTTGGCGGGCAAGATACTTTGAGCCCTGATACCATGCAGTAGACTACCTATATACTCACACTGAGTAGCGAGCTATGCGCGTCGGCCACCGCTCTCTGCAGCAGGGGGGCGGGGCCGGGGCGCGGGCTGGGTCGCACACGTTAAAAGTTGGCGGGCAAGATACTTTGAGCCCTGATACCATGCAGTAGACTACCTATATACTCACATTGAGCAGCGAGCTATGCGCGTCGGCCACCGCTCTCTGCAGAAGGGGGCGGGGCCGGGGCGCGGGCTGGGTCACGCACGTTAAAAGTTGGCGGGCAAGATACTTTGAGCCCTGATACCATGCAGTAGACTACCTATATACTCACATTGAGTAGCGAGCGGTGCGCGTCGGCCACCGCTCTCAGCAGCAGGGGGGCGGGGCCGGGGCACGGGCTGGCTCGCACACGTTAAAAGTTGGCGGGCAAGATACTTTGAGCCCTGATACCATGCAGTAGACTACCTATATACTCACACTGAGTAGCGAGCTATGCGCGTCGGCCACCGCTCTCTGCAGCAGGGGGGCGGGGCCGGGGCGCGGGCTGGGTCGCACACGTTAAAAGTTGGCGGGCAAGATACTTTGAGCCCTGATACCATGCAGTAGACTACCTATATACTCACATTGAGTAGCGAGCGGTGCGCGTCGGCCACCGCTCTCAGCAGCAGGGGGGCGGGGCCGGGGCGCGGGCTGGCTCGCACACGTTAAAAGTTGGCGGGCAAGATACTTTGAGCCCTGATACCATGCAGTAGACTACCTATATACTCACACTGAGTAGCGAGCTATGCGCGTCGGCCACCGCTCTCTGCAGCAGGGGGCGGGGCCGGGGCGCGGGCTGGGTCGCACACGTTAAAAGTTGGCGGGCAAGATACTTTGAGCCCTGATACCATGCAGTAGACTACCTATATACTCACACTGAGTAGCGAGCTATGCGCGTCGGCCACCGCTCTCTGCAGCAGGGGGCGGGGCCGGGGCGCGGGCTGGCTCGCACACGTTAAAAGTTGGCGGGCAAGATACTTTGAGCCCTGATACCATGCAGTAGACTACCTATATACTCACACTGAGTAGCGAGCTATGCGCGTCGGCCACCGCTCTCTGCAGCAGGGGGGCGGGGCCGGGGCACGGGCTGGCTCGCACACGTTAAAAGTTGGCGGGCAAGATACTTTGAGCCCTGATACCATGCAGTAGACTACCTATATACTCACACTGAGTAGCGAGCTATGCGCGTCGGCCACCGCTCTCTGCAGCAGGGGGCGGGGCCGGGGCGCGGGCTGGGTCGCACACGTTAAAAGTTGGCGGGCAAGATACTTTGAGCCCTGATACCATGCAGTAGACTACCTATATACTCACACTGAGTAGCGAGCTATGCGCGTCGGCCACCGCTCTCTGCAGCAGGGGGGCGGGGCCGGGGCACGGGCTGGCTCGCACACGTTAAAAGTTGGCGGGCAAGATACTTTGAGCCCTGATACCATGCAGTAGACTACCTATATACTCACACTGAGTAGCGAGCTATGCGCGTCGGCCACCGCTCTCTGCAGCAGGGGGCGGGGCCGGGGCGCGGGCTGGGTCGCACACGTTAAAAGTTGGCGGGCAAGATACTTTGAGCCCTGATACCATGCAGTAGACTACCTATATACTCACATTGAGTAGCGAGCGGTGCGCGTCGGCCACCGCTCTCAGCAGCAGGGGGGCGGGGCCGGGGCGCGGGCTGGCTCGCACACGTTAAAAGTTGGCGGGCAAGATACTTTGAGCCCTGATACCATGCAGTAGACTACCTATATACTCACACTGAGTAGCGAGCTATGCGCGTCGGCCACCGCTCTCAGCAGCAGGGGGGCGGGGCCGGGGCGCGGGCTGGGTCGCACACGTTAAAAGTTGGCGGGCAAGATACTTTGAGCCCTGATAGCATGCAGTAGACTACCTATATACTCACATTGGGCAGCGAGCTATACGCGTCGGCCACCGCTCCCTGCAGCAGGGGGCGGGGCCGGGGCGCGGGCTGGGTCGCACACGTTAAAAGTTGGCGGGCAAGATACTTTGAGCCCTGATACCATGCAGTAGACTACCTATATACTCACATTGAGTAGCGAGCGGTGCGCGTCGGCCACCGCTCTCAGCAGCAGGGGGGCGGGGCCGGGGCGCGGGCTGGGTCGCACACGTTAAAATTTGGCGGGCAAGATACTTTGAGCCCTGATACCATGGAATAGACTACCTATATACTCACATTGAGTAGCGAGCGGTGCGTGTCGGCCACCACTCTCAGCAGCAGGGGGGCGGGGGCGGGGCGCGGGCTGGGTCACACACGTTAAAAGTTGGCGGGCAAGATACTTTGAGCCCTGATACCATGCAGTAGACTACCTATATACTCACACTGAGTAGCGAGCTATGCGCGTCGGCCACCGCTCTCTGCAGCAGGGGGGCGGGGCCGGGGCGCGGGCTGGGTCGCACACGTTAAAAGTTGGCGGGCAAGATACTTTGAGCCCTGATACCATGCAGTAGACTACCTATATACTCACACTGAGTAGCGAGCTATGCGCGTCGGCCACCGCTCTCAGCAGCAGGGGGGCGGGGCCGGGGCGCGGGCTGGGTCGCACACGTTAAAAGTTGGCGGGCAAGATACTTTGAGCCCTGATACCATGCAGTAGACTACCTATATACTCACATTGAGTAGCGAGCGGTGCGCGTCGGCCACCGCTCTCAGCAGCAGGGGGGCGGGGCCGGGGCGCGGGCTGGCTCGCACACGTTAAAAGTTGGCGGGCAAGATACTTTGAGCCCTGATACCATGCAGTAGACTACCTATATACTCACACTGAGTAGCGAGCTATGCGCGTCGGCCACCGCTCTCAGCAGCAGGGGGGCGGGGCCGGGGCGCGGGCTGGGTCGCACACGTTAAAAGTTGGCGGGCAAGATACTTTGAGCCCTGATAGCATGCAGTAGACTACCTATATACTCACATTGGGCAGCGAGCTATACGCGTCGGCCACCGCTCCCTGCAGCAGGGGGCGGGGCCGGGGCGCGGGCTGGGTCGCACACGTTAAAAGTTGGCGGGCAAGATACTTTGAGCCCTGATACCATGCAGTAGACTACCTATATACTCACATTGAGTAGCGAGCGGTGCGCGTCGGCCACCGCTCTCAGCAGCAGGGGGGCGGGGCCGGGGCGCGGGCTGGGTCGCACACGTTAAAATTTGGCGGGCAAGATACTTTGAGCCCTGATACCATGGAATAGACTACCTATATACTCACATTGAGTAGCGAGCGGTGCGTGTCGGCCACCACTCTCAGCAGCAGGGGGGCGGGGGCGGGGCGCGGGCTGGGTCACACACGTTAAAAGTTGGCGGGCAAGATACTTTGAGCCCTGATACCATGCAGTAGACTACCTATATACTCACACTGAGTAGCGAGCTATGCGCGTCGGCCACCGCTCTCTGCAGCAGGGGGGCGGGGCCGGGGCGCGGGCTGGGTCGCACACGTTAAAAGTTGGCGGGCAAGATACTTTGAGCCCTGATACCATGCAGTAGACTACCTATATACTCACATTGAGCAGCGAGCTATGCGCGTCGGCCACCGCTCTCTGCAGCAGGGGGCGGGGCCGGGGCGCGGGCTGGGTCGCACACGTTAAAAGTTGGCGGGCAAGATACTTTGAGCCCTGATACCATGCAGTAGACTACCTATATACTCACATTGAGTAGCGAGCGCTGCGCGTCGGCCACCGCTCTCAGCAGCAGGGGGGCGGGGCCGGGGCGCGGGCTGGGTCGCACACGTTAAAAGTTGGCGGGCAAGATACTTTGAGCCCTGATACCATGCAGTAGACTACCTATATACTCACATTGAGTAGCGAGCGGTGCGTGTCGGCCACCACTCTCAGCAGCAGGGGGGCGGGGGCGGGGCGCGGGCTGGGTCGCACACGTTAAAAGTTGGCGGCCAAGATACTTTGAGCCCTGATACCATGCAGTAGACTACCTATATACTCACATTGAGTAGCGAGCGGTGCGCGTCGGCCACCGCTCTCAGCAGCAGGGGGGCGGGGCCGGGGCGCGGGCGGGGTCGCACGCGCACCACACTGGCAGGCCCAGAGCGATGGCGGGGCGAACGACTCTCCAGCACTGATACTCTAGAATAAAGTACTTAGTAAGGTTTAATTACCCATGGCATTTACCAGGGGCCGAAAAGCTATTCGGATAGCGGTTCCGGTTGTTATGAATTTAGGTAAAATTTTTGGTTTAGGTGACCTCAACAAGAGGTAATTTAAAAAAATACCTTTAAAATATACATGTTACCCTCAATGGGTAACCGTTTTCATAAATTTGTTATGTAAGGTGACTTTTGTTTATGCAACCAAATTCATATTGGATACTCTGTAAGTGGTCAGGACCAAGGTCCAATGAACCTGTTTCCAAAATACAAAAAATATATATTTTTAATTTGATTTGGAATTTGTTTATATGGCGTCGAACGAACCCTACGTGTCTCGCAGTAAGAATCGCGAACAAATAAGTTGTAACATGCAGGCGTTGCCACTGTGCATTGCAATTTTGCATCAAAAACGGTAATAGCAGTCGGTTACCGCTTTATAAAAACCGGTATCGCGGAAAATTAAATATTAATTATTTTAGGGGTTACCACAATGTAGTACCGGTTGTAATAAAGGTTGTGGTACATGTAAAATACCGGTATTGTCCCTGGCATTTACCATTATTGTGAGATGTCTTAAACAACAAAACAGATTATTTAAATCAGTCTACTCTGAGACTTTTATTTTATTTAAGCAGTCAGTTTATTTCAGGATGCTAGCTAAAGGTGATAGTTTAAGAACTTTGTAACGTCACTTAAAATTTTAAGAAAATCAATGTACAAAGATTCTTCATACGAAAAGCGTAATTTGGTGGAATGGTTCTTACATGATTATCGATGAACGAATATATCCTAAATTAATGGTTTGCGCGAGTGCGTTCTTTTGAGAAATTTTATTAGAATTATCAGAAAAATATATGCTTTTAGACAATGGTACCTTCATATAAAAATAAACATTTACTATGTTGATACTGTTGCCACTTGGTGGAACTTGGAATACATAATGGACAGAAAATCACTGGTACTATGCCAAAAGTTTTGATGAATTTCCTGACCGGTTTCGCCTTTATGGCATTTTCAAAGAAATTAGTTAATACATGGCCCTAAATTACATTTTGAAAATGCCTTAGAGGCGAAACCGGTCAGAAAATAATTGAAATTGTAGGAAAGTGCATGTAATTTTTATTTTCATTAAACATTCACTACGTACTTGGACGTCATTTTTTTCGGGCTTGGTTCGAGCTGTTCAGGAGTTGAGTCCTCAGAGAATGAAGACCACCTTTCTTTATCTTTCTTTTGAGGCTCCACTTGATCCCCGAGTCGTCCCTTCGCGGATTTTCCCCAGAAATCTGGCTCCCTCTCTGGAGTAAACCTGCAAATTGTTAACCAACACTATTATATCGATAAATTTACTAGAAGTATTGAAGTACTGTATTATCCAACACAATTTTTTGCTTGTTACGTTGATTTTATTGCTGTTTTTCAGCCCTGCGTCAGTGATACTAGTTTGTACAGTTTTAAATTGTACTGAATACACTAAACGCCAAGAGAGGGTTAGCAATATTTTCTTTGATAGAACGGATTATGTTTCAACTAAATCTGGTTAATTTTATTTTCAGGGCGGCTACTGTTTGACCACTTTTTGCCAATTCAAGCTCAACTAACCCAGTCGTTTTTGAGTTATACTGCAGACAGAGAACAAAACTACAGTTATTTTTTGTTGACAGACCTTAATGGCGCGAAACTATGTTGGATCATAGTTGACTAAAATAAATGCACAAAATGGACTCAATAACTTTCATTCTTATACCTTAATTCTGTGATTTTTTACTTATAACAACCTTTCAGGAGACTCTCTCCTTTCCTTATCCACCTTCTTGGATTCGGACGTTTTCTCAACCTTTTTTGGTTCCATAGGTTTTTTTTGTTCTTCTCGAGCACCCAGTCTTTCACGAACGGGTCTTTTGGGAAGATTGAGTTCAATTTGGGGGAAAACTTCGGGTTCTTTAAGGGGTTGGGGTGTTGTTTCGGTCACAGTGGGGGGAGGGGAAGGCTTTTGGGGGGTTGGTTCAAGCGGGGGAGTATCCGTTGAAGCTGGTTTTGATGCTGAAATTTCCTGTAAATTGAAAAACATAGAAAATTGCTTAAGATTCGTTTGATGACAAACTAAGTCAATAAAAAGTGCTTATTCCAATGAAATTCTATTTGAAAGTTCGCTTTGAAAATGTAACAATTAAATCGATTTTCAGTGTTTCTTTCTAGACAATTTATTGATTAAATTTGTTCAGGTGAATAAAACAAGGTCAAAGTGAAAACCGTTAGGCTATAATTTATGCATGAAGTGTAGTATCTTTGTAGCTAACAAAAATGAAAATGTTTACATACACCACATGACATGACAGTTAATTGTATATAGTAAAAGTTTTCGGCTTGAACGACAAGAGATTCCATCCCTCCATCAGCCTGTTTCGTCCACTGCTGGACATAGGCCTTTCCAGGATTTCGCCACTCTTGGCGGTCCTCCTGGAAGAAATGCCCATACTCACACACGCTGGGCAGGCGGGTTGGTGAGCGCGCTGCCGAAACCCTTGCACCTGTGACGCCACTGCCCGTCACCAGTCTGTTTTATATAAGGCCCGGCAATTGGGGATGGATATACCGCCATCCGTCGGACCCAGGCAATGGCCACCACAACTTAAAATACGGCCCTGCAAACAAGACCATTTTGAAATATCATTAATACCTATGTACGGATACAAACTGCTCTTATCAGTCGATTAGTTTCTTAAAAAAGGTCCAAAATAAATACCTTGATAGTACATATGGCCATATATCAGTGAAACTAAGAATCCTTTATACTCTACCATTTAGTAAAAGTTCTTAATACGTAATAACTAGTATCACTAGTTGCCGGAAGACCTATTATTAACTTAAAACCCAATATTATAGACAATTTACCTGAAAGACATCCTCAGCAAAATCTGTCATCAGCTCCTCAGCTTCAGTCCTAATATTCAAAAAGTCTTCATCATCCGACATAGAATCTAGCTGTTCAGCTAATTTCTGCCTTAGCCCCTGAATTTTAGACTCAATTTCATTTATTTCTTTCAGTTGGTCTTCTCTTGGGGTTACACTTGACACACTACTCCTCGTTTCATCTGCCACTGCTTCTTCTTGACTAGGTACTTCATTTGTAGCTTCTGTTTGTGATGAATGTGTTTGTGATGGATCAGAGGAAATAGTTTCCGGATCTATGATAGGGAGGATTGGCCTTTTAAGCTCGTTAACTGAAGGCTTTTTATCAATTTTGGATTCTTCTTTTGGAATATCTATAGTAATGCCGTGATTTTTCAGTATCTGTCCAGCGAATACATCAGTGATAGATGGTTCCGATTCTTTTTCCATATTCATGAGTAATGGGGGAACATTTGGTCGGTTGATGACTTCTGCTTCCTTATCTTTGCTTTTCTTTTTCTTGTGAGATTTTTTTTCTTTTTTTTGTTCTTTATCTTTCGATTTCTTTTTTGATTTCTTTGAGTCACTCTTCTTGTGTTTTTCTTTTTTCTCCTTAGTTTTCTTTTCTTTAGATGCAGATCTTATTTTGGTTTTCTCTGGATTTTCTGGCTCTAAAACAATTTTTTTATTTCGAAAATATTACAATCTCATACAAATTTCTTACCTTCTAACATAATTGGCTTTGCATTTAAATAATAAAAAGAGGTGCAAAATAACCAAGGCTCTATTTTAGCATCACTCAAGTAAAATTGCCACTTCTTAGGTTCATTTAGAAATATTAAATACATATTATGTTTCAACAAATTGTTCACGATTAACAGATTTTACCAAATATTTCAATTTTTTTGTGGAGGAACACACTATTTTTTTTTACAGAAATGAATTCGTCATATTTCATTTATCTGAAAATGATATCAAACTTGCCCTAGGTACGTACACTTAGAGAGATATATGGCTCAAAAGGAAACGCGGTGGAATCACACTTCCCCCCTTCTCCTCGTCCCTCGTGGAAATGCATCCTTACGCCTCCCGGGCTAAATCCACTCGGGACCACCTACGGAACAACTGTGCCAAATATGAGCTCACAGTCCAATTTCAAATGGTCCCCCATACAAGGTGTTGCACTAAATCCCTAGCTATGTGTACACTACGATATTTAGAACACATGTACTGACTCCTAGCTTACAGTTTATACTTTTATAGGAGTTGGATACTCATTGTTTTATGTAAATGTATTATGGTCAATAAATATATTTTATGTTTTATGTAAGAAATCTGAAAACACCATCAATAAATTGCAATGAAACATTCACAGTAGGATACAACTCACTTTTAGGCACTGGAGGCGCTGTGACGGTCACCTCTTGCAGCTTTCTTAACACCTGGTGCAGCCAGTTGACAAACTGCACTGTATTGTCTCCAAGAAACAGCTGGAGGTCGTCTTCCATCTGTGCCCGAGTGCGCTTGTTCGCTACCATCACCATCACATAGTCTGGTAGCTCATCGTCTGAGAAATATGAAATGGCAAATTGTCATAGGTTTTATTGCTTAGTTTAATGAGAACTCTTGTTACAAAATTCCCAGCGATTGAAAATGGGCACTCCCTTTCTATTAGGCGCCAGAAGTGACAACTATATAAAAAAAGCTTAATATAAAATCAATGATTATTTGGATAACAATGAAGCATGGTAAATAATCTTTATCAAAATTGTAATTCATAATTAGCATTTTAATATTGTATGATTCTTCTAAAGGCTTAAAATTAATTAATATGTAAACTGACTTTGCTGATAAAGGTAATAGACAATATGAGATGGATAGACTAAGGCAAATTTTTTCTCGTGACGTAATTCCTGCTAGTCTACCATAGCAAACCATATCGAGCTCGATAGCGCGTGATACAGTGCTTTCTCTCACTCTGTTGATCTTCCTTGAGAAGGATAGACATTCTGTATCGAGCTGTTAAAGCTCGATATGATCTGCTGTGCTAGGCCCTCTGCAGTCTTATATTTTTATGCCTTTACTTAAGTAGGTATAAGAAAATTGTATTATAGAATAAGATTTTGTACCAAAAATTACTGAAAAAAAAATTCTAAATTGAAAAAAGACATGTCTGCTAAGTTTCTTGCCCCTTTTTTTAGCAAGACCAAAGTATGTTTGTTATTTATACTATGGCAGGAATATTTTTATTTATGGTTTACTAGCTTTTGCCCGCGGCTCCCCCCGCGTGTTATTCGGTTTAACGACATGCTTTTTTCCGTATAAAAAGTAGCCTATGTGTTAAGTTAGGGTATAAGCTATATCCATTCTAAATTTCATCCAAATCAGTCCAGCCGTTTCAGCGTGAAAGAGTAACAAACATACACACACACACACCCTCACACAAACTTTCGCATTTATAATATTAGTGTGATTTAGTTTATTTATCAACTTGTTTGTTCATTGCATTATTTATATATAATATTTTATTATATATATATATATATATATATAATATATATATATATATAATATTTCTATATTTCTTTATTTTATGCAGGTTTATAATTTCATTACATTGTAGTAGCCCAACCTAAATATTTTTTTTCATGTTCTATTGTTTTTGTAAATATTAACTTTGACCTGTAGAAAGTATACTTTATGTAAGTATCTATTTTACAAAATAAATATTTTGATTTTGATTTTTAAATTCCTGGAACCAGTATCCGGAACACTAATCAAGAGTTGACCTGAAAAAGCAATGCTGCTGTAGTTTGTCTTAAAAGACCATCTATTATGCTTAATAAATTGACTGAGACTGGACAGACATGAAACACAGGGAGTCAGAGAGAAACAATATTATTTGATTTTGATTGGGTAAATGGAGACAAAAAGACATTTTGTGTAGCCTGACAAATACATTTTTTTACTAATATATAATAAAAATATAATAATTATAATATAATAATAATAATATAATAATTATAATATAATAATAATATAAGCCTTTATTCAGAATATACTTATGTACATAGGTAACACTAAAAGTTTCCGGAACTGGCCACTTCGTTGAACCAAAGTGGCGCGCGTGAAAAGTGCATCTAAGCGGATGATTGCTTCTTTTTTTAATAAAACTGGACACGTGGCTACTGTTGCTTTAGAGAATCGTCGTACCGTGAATAGTGACTGGTACACGACCATTTGTTTGCCGGAAGTTATTGACGAACTCCGTAAAAATAACCGTAAACGCCGTATCATCCTGCACCACGACAATGCTAGTTCTCACACGGCCAGACAGACAAACGACTTTTTGAAGACGAAAAATGTAGAACTCATGAGTCATCCTGCATACAGTCCCGACCTGGCACCTTGTGACTTTTTTCTGTTCCCAAAAATTAAGAACCAATTACGCGGTCAACGATTTTCATCACCAGAAGAGGCTGTCGAGGAGTATGAAAAACACGTTTTAGAGGTCACCACAGGGGAATGGCACAAAAGTTTTCAAAACTGGTTTGATCGAATGAAAAAGTGCATAGACGCCAAGGGAGATTATTTTGAAAAACAATAAATTAATTTTGTACCTTTAATAGTATTTTTTCATATTCATTCCGGAAACTTATAGTGCGTCCCACGTATATACTAATAACATTAATACTTTTTTTTTCTCTCTTTGTATTAATCTGATTGCCCTTTGTTGTCCATGGCTTTCCTACTCCATGTTATTCCTGCAGCTGTTTTTAGTTCGTCCTCCCACCTTTTCCTTTGTTTTCCTCCCTTCTTTTTAGGTAAATGGAGATCTCTTTGAATATGTTACGGAATATGTCTACTTAGGTCAAATAATCTCTGCCACTGACCAGATGACAAAAGAGGTAAATAAGCAGATAGCATATGGTTGGGTAATAATAAAGTTGGTTAATAGGTGGTACAGCTGATGCCGGGTTCGACTGTGGAGGTACCACCATCTTACTCACAAATCCTCCCGGGGGAGAGTAAGAGAACAGCTCTCAGGCAAAACCAGGCGGCCTACCATTACCCGAGCCTTATATAAAACAGACTGGTGACGGGCAGCGGCGTCACTGGTGCAAGTGTTTCGGCACCGCGCTCTCCAAACCGGCTGCCCAGCGTGTGTGAGTATGGGCATTTCTTCCAGGAGGACCGCCAAGAGTGGCGAAATCCTGGAAAGGGCTATGTCCAGAAGTGGACGAAACAGGCTGATGGATGGATGGATACGGTTGGAAGAAATACTGTGTTCTGAAAGAGATCATGAAAAGTAAAGAGCTAGGGATACATATAAAAAAGAAGACCTTCGACACATTATCGATATTTTTTACTTCGATATCTTATTGTGCCTAACTTATGGCTGCGAAACTTGGTCCCTACCAAAGTACCACAGAGAGAAACTTGCTAAATGCCAACGCGCAATGGAGAGAAGCATGCTGGGAGTGAAACTCAAAGAAAAAATACGCAACGAGGACATAAGGTCAGTAACCAAAGTCACCAACATACTGACACGAGTCGAACAATTAAAATGGAGATGGACAGAGCACCTACTGAGATGCAGGCTGGATAAGTGGAGCAAACGGGTAACAGATTGGTACCCTCGAGACGGCAAATGCAAAAGAGGATGCCAGATAAGAAGATGAAATCTGTCACACCCTAGGACCATTCTGGACGAGAGTGGCAATAGATAGAGTCCAGAAGAGAGAGTTGGAAGAGGCCTTTGCCAAAAGGCACACAGAGATAAGAGACACAATGAGAAACTTAGATTTAAATGATTCATGAGAACCTCTGTAATAAAGGCTATTTTATTTATTTCGAAAGGTATCGTAGGTGATTCCTGTGAGAAAAGAGTGCTTTAGAACGGGTCTGGGTAATAAACATCAGCCTCAAATCTAATTCAAGGGTGGGAAAGGAAAATTGCCCTTTTTCACAAAAAAACATATAAATACCTATAGAAAATCTATCCAGACAGCATTAGAAATATCACCAGCCAGTGTGATTTTTGCATTACTCCGAAGCATTTCAAAACACTTCTGAGCAACTGTCACACTGTCAGGTAACAGTTTGTTTACCCTCTGGTAAATTTTTTAATGCTGTAGGGTAGAATTCGCATCACTCAGAATAAAATTCATTTGTTTCAAAATGTAACCTTTTATAGTAGATGATAAAAAATATGTGAACTGTCAGGCTAGGCAGTGTCTTTTTGTCTCTATGTAGTGGACACTACTGAAAGCATGGTTTGTGGTACTAAGGTAGGCAGGTGTTTGGCTTTTTAGACCAAATACACTGGTGGAGAAAAAAATCGACTCAACCATTGTTGTCCTACATTCAAGGGAATAACCCAATCATACAAACATAAATATATATATCATTTTAAAGGTATAGGCCTCCACCTTTGAATAAATGCATTTTGGTTTAAAAGTATTTGCTATACAGGACGTGAAATTCACTCACCATTCACTCACCGTATTTGAACAGTTTTTACCTCGAACAGATACGTACGCGTTAAGCTCCCTTTATCCCGTTAAAAGGATGTGCAATCATTTTTTTTCCTCACTTGCTTACACAATTTCAACCTGTTAATACCTACCCTAATTACCCAGTGATTACGTCATCCGAAAATGGACACCACGCCATTAGAGGCCACTCAAGTGCTTGCCCTATTGCGATTGGGGTGGAACCAACGAAGTGTGGCTGCAGAATCTCACCTAAGCCAATCAGCTGTCTCCAGAGTCTTCAGACGCTTCGTGGAGACCGGCGGCGTCATTCGGAGGCCAGGGTCTGGCAGAACAAGATGCACTTCTGAGCAAGATGACCACTTCATCGTTTTAAGTTCTTTAAGAAATCGTCACATGACCACAGTTGAGATCCAACAAGAACTCAGACAGGTACGAGATCGGGCTGTAAGTCAGCGAACAATCGCTAGAAGACTAAAGAAAGCTAACCTGACACCAAAAAGACCAGCAACCGGGCCCCAACTGACCACAGCTCATCGGCAAGCGCGACTTCAATTTGCCCGAGAACACGTAAACTGGACCTTGGACCAATGGCGCTCCATTTTGTTCTCTGACGAGTCCCGAATGTGCTTGCATGGCAACGATGGAAGAGCATGGGTCTACAGGAGGCCTGGGGAACACTATGCGCAGTGCTGCATTACTGAAACTGTTGCCTACGGAGGAGGTTCTGTCATGGTGTGGGCAGGCATTTCGTTGGAGGCAAAGACAGACTTGGTTTTTGTGAATGACGGGACTGGCAGGGGTGGTTTAACCGCTCACCGGTATATTGAAGATATTCTACATCAACATGTCGTGCCCTATGCAGGATTTATCGGCGATAGCTTCGTGTTAATGCACGATAATGCGAGGCCACATGTTGCTGCAACAGTGCAGTAATATCTAACCGAGGTGGGGATGCCCACATTGGACTGGCCAGCGCGAAGCCCCAACCTTAATCCCATTGAGCACATGTAGGATGAGGTTAAGAGAAGAGTAAGAAAGTGGAATCCAGCTCCTGCGTCACTCAGTGACTTGAAGATTGCGATGATGGAAGAATGGGATGATTTACGGATTATGTAAGTATATGCTTGTATGATTGGGTTATTTCCTTAAATGTAGAATAACAATGCTTGAGTCGATTTTTTTGTCCACCAGTGTATTTGCATGTTTGGTCTGTATGGCTTTTGTAGATGTAAGTAACGCAAAATACTGAGTCCAGCTTCCGGTTCATCCTTTTTATTGTTGGATACATTTGCTTTACCATATTTCTCATTCCAGCACCTGTAACATGAAGGACCATATCGAGCTTGCTAGCGCTGGGTACAGTGATCTGTCTCACTTAGGTCATCTACATAAAGTGGGACAGACAGTGGTATATTGAGCTGTCAAAGCTCAATATGGTCTACCATGCTAGGTTATCCAGGTATTTATCTAATTAGGTAGCAGTAGAGAACAAGAGAACAGAACAGAGAAAAGAGAAGTAGAGAACTCACCTACATAGCAACCTAGTTCAGTCAGCTTGGCCTTGATAGCAGACTGAAAATATACAATAATAATGTTATTCAATCAGGTTTAATTGAGCATGTAATTGTATTTATGTTCGAACTGGAACTGTGATTTCAGCTTTGCTAAAACATTTTAACATACTTACCAATTTTCATTTTATTTTACTATTGTTTTGTGAATTAATTTTATGAATTAAACGAAAACTGACTTTTGTCAATGTTTTCATAGTGAACGTCTTACCTAACCTATTGTTAAGTTCTCTGAATAAAAGCATATATCAAACAAAGACACCAAGGAATATGGTATTTACACGTCATATTTGTTGAATGTTACTGTTTTAAGTTTCTCAATTAAGAATTAGGTCTGTAATTACCCGCATTTTCTGGCCAATCTCGCTTCCGACGACGTCCATTTTTAGATCGATAATTCTAAGCTTTTTACACCATTTACGACACTTTCCTTAGTTTAATTAAAATAATTATTATCTAACGAAGACAAAAAAAAGTTTTAATATCATTTTTTTTACGAATTGGCACAATTAACCAAATAAAACGGACGTAAAAACTGATTCAGCGACCACGACTTTTGTTGCTTTTGTTCACTTTTTTTATTTTATATATATATATTTTTTTATTGTTTTACGGCTCTGGATTCTTATCTTTTTGAGCCATTCGTTTGATTATTATGGACTTTGAAGTCACGAATACAAATCACTTTTCACAATTTATCCACTGTGTTTTTAATATAATTAAAAAGCGGTATATAGAATTTTGGTTCAGCTAATAAGTCTTGAAGTTGCGGAGGAACATCGCTATCATCACAGATTTTTTCCAGTTCTGACACAAGTATTAGTCTGTGAATTCTAAAATTTGAGCAGTTGAAGATGATGTGATTCAAATTCAAATCGGCGTTTATTTATAAAGTCACAGTAATTACAGGAAGAATCTTGTATTATGTTAAGTCTTTTTAAGTGAGAGGGAGTTCTGCTGTGGCCAAACCTCATACGGTTTATTGTGGTGACAAAATTTCTGTTATCTATCTGTTTATTTTTGTTGTACCATGGTATACCGGGCGGGCTTTTCTGTATTTCGGCATACCATTTACCCTTTTCTTGGCTTAATGACGTCCAACATTCCTTCCACAGTTCTTTTATTTATTTATTTATTTGTAGGTTATAGTCAGTGTAAGGGACTTTCAATAATGAGGAGTGGTCTTCATCGTATGCGCCTCTTGCTGCTGTGTCCGCTTCTTCATTACCTGTGATGCCTTGATGGGATGGCACCCACATGAAACTTACATGAATTTCCTTCGTTTTTAGATTATACTAGCTTTTGCCCGCGGCTCCGCCCGCGTCGAAGAGATTTTCGTGGAAAATAAGAAAAACTAAATAATATGATTTTTTGAAAGACTATAGGCAACGAACACCATGTTTAAGCAAAGCGCTAATAAAGATCAATCAAATAAGCCTAAACTCGAAGTGTCTGCTGTTGTCCGTTGAGGAGATCCTGTCCCCATCTTACAGTCCCATCATCAGACCCTGGTCTCCATGTTTTACCAAAGTGCTAATAATGACCAATCAAATGAGTCCAAACTCGAAGGGTCTGCTGTTGTCCGTCGAGGAGATCCCGTACCCATCTTCCAGTCCCATCATCAGACCCTGGTCACCATGTTTTACCAAAATGCTAATAAAGACCAATCAAATAAGCCCAAACTCGAAGGGTCTGCTGTTATCCGCTTAGGAGATCCCGTACCCATCTTCCAGTCCCATCATCAGACCCTGGTCTCCATGTTTTACCAAAGTGCTAATAAAGACCAATCAAATAAGCCCAAACTCAAAAGGTCTGCTGTTGTCCGTTGAAGAGATCCTGTACCCATCTTCCAGACCCATCATCAGACCCTGGTCACCATGTTTTACCAAAGTGCTAATAATGACCAATCAAATAAGCCCAAACTCGAAGGGTTTGCTGTTGTCCGTTGAGGAGATCCTGTACCCATCTTCCAGTCCCATCATCAGACCCTGGTCACCATGTTTTACCAAAGTGCCTAGAAGTGTGTCAGGATTGTTGTTGATGGAAATCTGTAGTCAGATTAAACTCATACAGTTTTCTCGTATGGGAAAAAATCAATACATAAACCTGGCTGTAATCACTTTTTCAAGCTAAATATTAGCAAGAGGTGTGTCCGGATCGTTGTAGATGAAAATCTGTAGTCAAATTAAACTGATGTAGTTTTTCCGTATGGGAACAAGTCATCACTTAAACCATAGTATTTAATGTATGTATTTAATGCTTAAACCTGGCTGTAGTTACTTTTTCAAGCTTTATATTAGCAAGAGGTGTGTCAGGATCGTTGTAGATGGAAATCTTTAGTCAGATTAAACTGATACAGTTTCCTCGTATGGAAAAACAACTGGTTTCATCACGTATAACTAACCATTTGGTCAAGGAACGCCGATAAAGCAGCTAAGCAGCGTTTTTTCTCCCGACATGGTTCACAAATATTGAAATTTCAAACTGAAAACTTACTTTTATTAAAATAAAATGTATTCTATGTTACTCAACAATAGTATAACTTTTTATAAAAGAAAGAATTTTCAGAATCGGTTCAGTAGTTCCAAAGTTTATCTCAAACATACAAACAAACAAACAAATCTTTCCTCTTTATATAATTATAATATAGGTATAATAATAAATAATATATTATTTGCCTAATTTTATAAGTTATGTAGTTAACATTGTATTTAAACACCATATTTTTCAAAGCTGATATAACAATCTGGGAATCTGTTATCTATCTACATCTTCTACACTATTTTATTATATAAAGAGGAAAGATTTGTTTGTTTGTTTGTTTCTTTTTTTGTTTGTTTGTATGTTTGAGGTAAACTTTGGAACTACTGAACTGATTCTAAAAATTATTTCTTTTATAAAAAGCTATACTATTGCTGAGTAACATAGGCTCTATTTTATTTTAATAAAAATAAGTTTTCAGTTTGAAAATTCAATATTTTTGAACCATATGGGGAGAAAAAACGCTGCTTAGCTGCTTTATTAGCTGATTTCCATCTACAACGATCCTGACACACTTATTGGCACTTTGGTAAAACATGGTGACCAGGGTCTGATGATGGGACTGGATGATGAATGACTGCAGACCCTTCGAGTTTGGGGTTATTTGATTGGTCATTAGCATCTTGGTAAAACATGGTGACCAGGGTCTGATGATGGGTCTGGAAGATGGGTAAAGGATCTCCTCAACGGAAAATAGCAGACCCTTCGAGTTTTTGCTTATTTGATTGGTCTTTATTAGCACTTTGGTATAACATGGTAAGCAGGGTCTGATGATAGGACTGAAAAATGGGTACAGGATCTCCTCAACGGACAACAGCAGACCCTTCGAGTTTTGGCTTATTTGATTGGTCTTTATTAGCACTTTGATATAACATGGTGACCAGGGTCTGATGATAGGACTGAAAGATGGGTACAGGATCTCCTCAACGGACAACAGCAGACCCTTCGAGTTTAGGCTTATTTGATTGGTCTTTATTAGCACTTTGATATAACATGGTGACCAGGGTCTGATGATAGGACTGAAAGATGGGTACAGGATCTCCTCAACGGACAACAGCAGACCCTTCGAGTTTAGGCTTATTTGATTGGTCTTTATTAGCACTTTGATATAACATGGTGACCAGGGTCTGATGACGGGACTGAGAGATGGGTACAGGATCTCCTCAAACAGCAGACCCTTCGAGTTTTGGCTTATTTGATTGGTCTTTATTAGCACTTTGATATAACATGGTGACCAGGGTCTGATGACGGGACTGAAAGATGGGTACAGGATCTCCTCAACGTACAACAGCAGACCCTTCGAGTTTTGGCTTATTTGATTGGTCTTTATTAGCACTTTGATATAACATGGTGACCAGGGTCTGATGAAAGGACTGAAAGATGGGTATAGGATCTCCTCAACGGACAACAGCAGACCCTTCGAGTTTAGGCTTATTTGATTGGTCTTTATTAGCGCTTTGCTTAAACATGGTGTCCGTTGCATATAGGGTGAAATTTAATCAACCGACCAAATTCATACTAGAGATTCGGTTGGTGATCAAGAACTAGGTTCAGTAATCCTTTTGGCCAATTTCGAAAAATATTTTTTTTTGCTCCCAACTGGTTGGACTAGTTTAAGTACAATTCCTAGTGCAGGTTCTACGGGAAAAAAATTTTTTTTTTCTAATTTCACCTGGAGGGTCATTAAACCATGTTCCTGATGACTAACCGAGTCTCCAGTATGAATTTGGTCGGTGGATTTAATTTCATCTAGTATAGTCGTTCAAAAAATCAAATTATTTTTGTTTTCCTTATTTCCACGAAAATCTTTTCGACGCGGGCGGAGTCGCGTGCAAAAGCTAGTTATTAATATTTCAGAAACACTTATTCTGTAATATGTAGTAATGCCTGGTAAATAGCATAGCACTCGGCTGTAAATATACTACAATCATTGTCTAACTTAAAACCCACTTTAAATTTGAGTTGTGGATCATAAAATGCAGATGTAACAGAGTTAAAAGTTTTTGAACCATCTGTAAATATTTTATACAGTTCTTTTTTGTCCTCCATATAATTAGAGAACTGAGTTTGATTAGCAACTTTAGATGATAAAATTTCATATTTATTATTAATAAGTGCATTCAACTCAACATTATATAGATTTGACGACAAATTTACAAAAATTATGAAAACAGCTTAGTAGGCATGAGTTTAGATAAAGTAGTGTATGAAACTATACATAACTAGGTATTAAAACACTCGCCATCTACTGTCTATATTACTTTTACAATACCGCTTAACCAAGTTACACAATGTAATATGCTCACTTGAAGTTGGGCATCTAGCCTTATACGGACCCATAATTACCAAATAAAATAATTATTAAAGCTACATTCACATTCAGACCATTTTGGTCAAATGATACAGCAGAAATTCACTAAAAAGTTTAAAATAATTAAACACTGACCGATGGTACATACCGAAATAACACTTTTGCCAACTTCTAACTGAAACATTATGTTATCTACACCATAAACAAATGTCCATCTATGTCTACACGGATGTAAAAATATATTTTCAGGTCCGTGGTTACCTAGAAGTCACTTAGTGAAATTCCATTAACTCAGAAACGGACAAGTAGTCAAAAAACGTGCCCTATAGCTAGGTTTCCATGGTGAGCCAATTTGTATAAAATTGATCACGCAAGGCAATAACTTTTTTCGAGTTGAGTAAAAACCCTATTTTTTTTCTGAAGTATTCTCTCTACATCTATACTAAAAGAGGAGGTATTTGTAAGTTTTTTAGTTTGTGAGTTTGGATGTAAGAGGTAATCTCCGGAACTACTGATCAGAGGTGCAATTGTCTAAGTCATTCGTATTCAAATTCGATTGTCATATGGCTATTCGGCTAAGCAAATCAGCCCGTTTGACAATTGAAATCGTACGTTTTTGTCTATCAAATGAATACGATTGTCTTGTTTTGTTGTTGACAACCAAAAACGTACTATTTCAATTGTTAAACTGGCTAATTTGCTTAGCCGAATAGCCATATGACAATCGAATTTGAATACCATCGTCTTACACAATTGCACCTCTGATCCTGCAAAATTCATTCACTCAAAAGAAGTTACATTATTCTTGAGTGCTATAAGCTGTAATTTGTTCATTGAGGGTCAGCAGCGATTTTGAATATGCTTCTACTGTAATAATGGTTAGACTCTTCACTTTTATATAGGCCAGGGAACGAGCAGTTACCTAGGGACATAACCGTTACTACAATATCGCTGCGTTAATAAAATTCAATCTTTGGACTGCTGAACCGATTTAAACAATTCTTTCAATGTTATAGTGGTTAGTCTCTTCACTTTGACATAGGCTAGTTTGTTCCTGGGGATGGTTGTTCCATAGGGACAGTCATTAATGACTATACTTTCGTTGTTGTAATGATTAGAGATTATATTGGTAATTTGTTGATACTGGAACTACCAGAGTAGGAAGCGGATCTACCCAAAATATACGCTGTTATATTATCAGGACAAATAGTTTCATTTGTTGACAAAATATGTTGACACAACAAGGGAAAAAGATAAGACATTGCCATCTCGCTAGAATATCAACTAGCTTAGCGGCCCCAGTTCAGTCAACAAGTGTCAGTCCCCTTTTCTCTAATAGATTCTTCATTTGGACATAGGCTACAGTTTTTTTTCCTAGGGTCGGGTAGTTCCCTAGGGATACAGAAATATGGTCAGATATATAAAATTACTTATATTACGTGAGAAACAAAAGTCAAAGTCAAACACGTACTGTAAAATTATTGGTCCGAAAAATATTGACAGATTCGATAAGACTGGCCAAAAACTAGTCAACGCGGGTGAAGCCACGGGCAGAAGTTAGTGAAATAATAAAGTGTTGGAAAATTCGTATCTGTGCACTGAATATTTTTCCAAAATGGTTATTAGTATTAGTATTTTACTGGAGTCAAAACTAGAATTCTATCTGTAGGTATGCATGTTTCGTTTTAACTCCAGATCCATTCAACTTATTGGATGCGGTTTTTTTATTACCATCGTAGGATCCTGTTTAAAATAGGGTACAAAGGGTGTTCATAAAATAACGTTCAAGGCGATAACGGGGCAGAAATTGAATTAACCAGTAAATAGTAAAAAACAAAGGCCGATCCGCGTTTGTCTGTATATCCGCCTATAACTATGTTAATCTTGGACCTACTCTATAAAATAGTGAAAGTTTCAAATGTCAATTCATCAAGTAGTTTTCGAGACTAAACACACAGATGCGGCATTTTATAACTAGGTACATACATCAATATAATAAATAAGCTCTTGAAACGTAGACTTGCTAATTACACGAGGAAAACAGTTGCTTGTACTTATAAGTGGTTTCCTGGGATAATCCCTCCAAAATTAACATAACAAGACTCACGACATGACACAAGGATAAAAACAAAAGAACTTGATAAAGCATTCTAAGTAGGAGGGGGTCATATATAAATGGCTGATCATTTGACTCAATAGACAGTCACAACAAGTGAAAATGCAATCTATATATTATTGTGTATTCGCAGTAATAGCCGCTACTACTGTAAAGGCACGGCGGATAACATTTAATGAAAACAACATGCCTATTCGTGCTGTAGACACAAGCTATGGAAAAAATGACCACGAGCGCATTGATTACCTCGAAGCAGAAATCCATCCACGTCACGTGACAACTGGAGAACGAATAAATTTCCCAACGACAGGCCATTTGGATGATTATTACCAGGAGGGCAGAGCAGATGGAGATGAGCGTGGACATCTAGTTGCATCACAATTCTCAGGGCCAGCCGAATGGTACAATCTCTCACCGCAGAACGCGCGCGTCAACCGCAATCTGGGGTTCCAGGCTATCAACACTGATTGGTACGGAGCCGAATGTGAAGTGCGACGGTTTCTCGACCAGGGCGGCAATCGTCACGTCAATTGGAGGGTACGAATGACATACAAGGGAAATTTAAATCGACCGGACGAGTATCATCTTGAAGTGAAATTCATCGTGAATGGGAAGGACAATGGTAAGGGGATTGTTACTAACATTCGCAACCCGTTTCTTAGAGAAGATAGCACTTTCTGGATTTGCAGGGCATGTCGCAGTAGCAATCAGGGTGATCAATGCTCGAAGCAGTAAGTTACAAGTTGATCGTGCAGGCTTTAGTACCTATACTTTATTTCCCGCAGAGGCAATTCCATCGCATTCTATTTAGAGGTAGCATTACAGCTTTTCACAGTCCAGATCGACGTACATGACATACGTTTTCTACATCTGTAGGCCTGATAAACGATGTACATTTGTCATATTCACTCGAAGTTCTGTTCAGACGTTTTTAGTACGTCTTCATGAGATGGAAGACCATTAATTGTTTTGCATTACTTACATTTATGATGAAATTTGTTTTTTTTTATGAAATCGCAAAGTAGATGTAAATGAAAATGAAAAAAAGTATGTTTGTATTATTTTATGATCTAAGGCTATAACCGCTCGACCACCGTACTTGATGAAAGGTGAATTAATGTTTTTGTTTAAAATGCTCTTCTCACAAAATACCCACATGGCTCCGTAAAACGATTAGATCAGTGAAAATAAATAACGGATAAGATAATACATACCAAGTGTAAATTGCACTACCTATATTTTGTTATTTCATTGTAACCACTCTGTTTACTTTCAATGATGCATAGTAGGTTCCTGTACCTAGTTTTGGTAATATTGAAATATAAATATAACCGTTATTTTGATTTGAATACTCCGTATTATTTATTTTTGTTGTTATAAACATACCTGAAAATTACATTATTGAATCGTCTGCGACATCACATTATAGATACGTCATATTCCTATCTTAAAATAACGTTTTTGAGACGTACCATTTACGTCAACATGTTAGTAATATAATATATGTGATTTTAGTAAATGGACATTTTATTTCATTTTACGCGTTGCTTATGAATCGTTTAAAAGATTCAGGTTCCTACTTTTATTAAATGCACGCTCGTTTAGATTTCCCCCTGAAAGAAAAGTTGAAAAGAAAACAACGTTGAACTATTTACTTCATTTTTATTAAATTTTGTTATAAAAATGAGTTTCGAGGTCACAATACATATTAAATAACATTTCATCTATCGTAAAACCTCAATTTTCTGAGACTTATAATTAATATGGCAAAAAATTCTAAAACATCTCATGATTTCATGTTTCCTAATTCATATATTGAAATTGTCTTGACCTTACATACAGATATGAACTGATTATTCAATTACTTTTAAAATACTCTTGTGTGATTGATTATTGCATTTAAAATAAATATTAAGAATAATATTAATGAGCCAACTTATATTTTTGTCATGTCCTTATTTACCCTGATAAAGAGAGAAATTGAAATATTTTATGTAAGGCATTATTTTAATAACTTACAATGCTACGTAATAATTTGTTACTTATTAAGAATGGAATGTTTAAATTTTAATAAAAACTATTATTCGAGGAATGTTGTTACACAATAAAATACATTTGTCAGATCTATAATATCAAGACGATTGGTTTAAGTTAAATAATATTTCTCAATGAAAGTAAATGCAGATAATGTCTTTCTTACTTTTTCTAAATCTCGAGAGGACAATATATTCTTTTAGGAAGACTTAGAACATTCTTATAATATTAAGAACTAGTTGTACGATGGTATTTGATACTAATACTCGTAATAAATTAGGTAAGTGTATTTACAATATTTATTTAAATCGAATATTGCAGACTCGTCGTTCGGCAGTTGGACGGACCGTTACTGGATTAAGTAAAAATACTGTTTTTTAAAACTTAAAAATACTTACAAATCTTTGTATGAGAAACTCGCAATTTCTTTGACAATACTGGGGTGAGCAACCCATTTGATATAAATTTTATTTATTATCTACTATTATGCGCATCATAAATTACACTATCGTAAATCTAGCACTGAAATATAATACATCTTTGGAAATCTTTGGCAGAGTCTAACTATCGAGCGACGAGTCTCACAAGGCCGTTTGACTATTTTTCCGACCACAGCTGCACTTCTTCGGACTCCGCTTTGGACCAAGCTGCAGCTTCGTTGGTCTATGAGGCTTTGCCGGGGCATGCGGCTTGGTTGGCCCTATCACACCAGGGATAGTTCCTCGCGGCTGACTTGGTCCAATTGGGCCCGTTGCTTCAGGCTTAAGGCCTCGAGGGTCTACCGAGCCGGACCTGCCGGGGTCATTGAGGCCCGAGGGTCGGCTCTGGACTCTCCCAGAGAAACCTGGCTGAGTGCCGTTCGTGTGTTGCTGTAGCTGTACCCGTGACGCTCGTTCCATTTCTCTAAAAAGAATTTGGGACTAGTTAGATGTCGTTTTGGAAGCTTATGGAGTCAACAGAGGGGTTAATATTTTCATAATAGTGCTGAATTCTTCATGCCATGCTTTATGATAATATTTCATCTATGATGATAATGAACATTCTATAGAAACTGAGCATTCCCTTAAGATGAATTAGACAGGTATAAAACTTATTTGAGGATGATAATGACATCGTTATTTGATGAGTTGTAACTCAAAATAAATATCACTGCAACCAATACCTATACGATTCCCAATAAGATTACCAACTGAATAGACGGGCTTTCCATTGGAAGCGCATCTCCGTAAATCGTAATGTCATGAAAAGTAAACCAAAATCCCAACTGAACACATTTCTATCAGACTTTGATATTTGGGTAGAACAACAACAACCAGAGTAGAATATTATCAGAGGTACAATTGTAGTAATCGTATTCAAATTGATCGTCATATGGCTATTCGGTTAAGCAAATTAGCCAGTTTAACAATTGAAATCGTACATTTTTGGCTATCAAATGAATACGATTGTCTTGTTTTGTTGTTGACAACCAAAAACGTACGATTTCAATTGTCGAAAGGGTTAATTTGCTTAGCTGAATAGCCATATAACCATCGAATTTGAAAACTATTGTCTTTCACAATTGCACCTCAGACGTTTAATTGTTTTCAATAGTTGATGATCCACAAGCATGAATACCTTCACGAGCGCGCATGCGACGGCAGGTACGAGGTGCGAAGGTCAGTCTTCTTGGTGACGGTGACATGCTGGCATGCGGGCGAGCTCGGATACGCACCGCTGGTCAGGCCTGGGATCCTCGCCAAGGGGCAGCAGAGTGCTGCAGCGTACGCGGCGCGGTACTGCGCGTTCATGATCACGTATATGATGGGGTTCACACAGGCGCTTGCATACAGGAGCAGGTAGCCCGCAATGTGGAATACTGGTGGAAAATGCATATTCATTGACTATTTTCTGTTGTTTTTCGTTAAATAATTTAATATATAATTTATACTTTAATATAATTTAATACAGGCATTTACAAAGTCACTATCACGCTGAAATGAAAATTTTGGTATATGTATAGGTAGATACAATTCAAGGCAAGAAAATAACTTTGTATGTAAATCTGTCCAGCTTGATATCTTTAAAACAAAATTAATATTTAAAATTACGGCAAATTGGTGCCTTTTAAAATATCAGTACCAGATGATATAGAATTGAGAAAAGGGTTATCAAATTTTGTACTAAAATGGTGGCGTGTTAGAACTATTATAAAGCGTTAACGAAGAAACATATTGATCACTTGACCCTGTTGATTTTCATGTAGGAATCCAAGCGCAACTTACCAGGGTAATTCACATGGGTATCAACAGTCTTGGCGATAGTGATGGGCAGATAGCAGACAAGGAAGGAAAGGAAGATGGCCAGCACCATCTTGGTGATTCGCCACTCGTTACGGCGCGCCTTGCTGTCGCGGTTGTCCTTGATTGTGGACCTCTTCTCAGGGCTGGCGTTGAGTGCGCCGGCGCCGGTGCGCTGCGAGCGCTGGTGCTCGCGCATGCGCTGTTCGGAACTGGAGTGAAAAAGTTTTAAATAGTTACGCAGCTACTCTTTACACCGAAACACGCAACTAAAAAAACGACTGGATCAATTGAGTTGTATGAAAGTAGAGAGTTACGCTGCGATCACAAAAGGGATTTGGAAATTAATTAATTTATTTTGATACTATAAATACTATAAGATGACTTTCGTTAATGAAGCCTGATTCATACTGGAAACTCGGTAAGTTGCCAGGACCAAGGTTCAATTACCCTTTCTGTGAAATATGCAAAATGAAAATTAGAGTTCCTATACCTTATTGAGTCGAGGTTGTTCTTGTCTTGAACTAGTATAAATATTTTGCGTATTTCGCAAACAAGGTTATAATAATAATGAAAACTCATTGAGTTATTTGTACTTCAGTGTGAAAACGACTGTTATTTATGACGTAAACATTCTACCATGAGAATAAAATTAATGTCCAAATGCAGGCGCCTCAACGGCAGGTTGAAGAAAAGATAATTTAATTGTCATTATTAAATTTTCTTGTACTTGTTTCACTGGTTTTATTTTCAATTTACAATTTAATCCCGACCGGTTTCTGTTAATACTCCATTCTGAAGGGATTCAGAAATTCAGGATATTAAACGATCATTATGTACATCTTTAATGGCTCGTTATATTGATAGTATAATTGCCTGAATTCCTGAAACCCTTGAGAATGGTGTATTAACCGAAACCGGCCAAGATTAAATTGTAAAGTGTAAAATAAAACCAGTGAAACAAATACAAGTGAATTTAATTATGATGTTTTTCAAGTTTCACCAAGTGCCGATGATACCAAATATAAATTATAAATAATTTAATTTAATAAAGGAATTAATTTACCTGTGAACGACCCAGAATATCCTGGCGTAGCAGATGAAGATCAGCAACGCTGGTACGATGAAGGCGATTATGAACATCGCAACCTTGGAGGAGCGACCATACTCATCTTTCAAGATAGAGCACGTGCCCAGATCCTCATCGTAGCCGAATTTACCTGGAATAGAAATAGAAGAAATATAAATATATTTGCCACAACATACATCATATTTTGTAATAATTATTAGAAAATATTTAGACAAATAGGTATTCGACAAAATGGGACAAACTCAGCAAGCAAATAACTTGTTGCCACAGACGTATAATGTACTTAGTAGCAAACTTAACATTAATAATAACCGCATAGAGTCGACGCCTGGCAATTTTAGTTTAGTTAACTTCGGGCTGTTTTAAATATAATTATTGCTTGTTTCCAAACAAAATATATACTAGAGATTAAGTTTAGAAAATAGCAACAGCCCAAACAACCCATTTTTATACGTTTCTTCGTACCATGAAGCCTAAATGTAGCTTATTTTTTGTATGGAAAGTTGCCACGCTATTTAATCCTTATGTTTGGTCTGCTACTTAGTAATAATTAAATGTCTGTGCTTGTTGCAACAAATTTACAGCGCTAATTTTCAGTTTGAACCGTATGGAAAATTCTCGAATGAGTCGGTCAAAGAAAGGAGTTGCCTAGATAATAATAATTATTAATTATTTTCATAACAGAAACAAGAAAGTAATTATTATACAATTTATTTGACATCCTTGTACACGAAATCATTTTGTTGTGTTTATACAGTCAACCGCGTTGCTCCGATAACTTGACTAAAAACTTTTTGTAATGGGAACACATCGAACACATGCATGCCATGCTGCTTTTTAATTTCGTTATTCATGTTATTTACCTATATTTAAAAAAAAAGTTTGGCTGTGTCTTCGTCCTTGTAGTTTTCGTTTATTAGTTAACCTTAGGGAACTGACGGAATTACCCCAACAAACATAAACTTACTCGTAAGTGTTGACTATTTATTTCATTCTTGAGTCATTCATCATAAACTATACCTACCGTTATAATTGTTTCATCGTGAACCGTTGCTAATTTTACAATGTTACCTATTAACTAATAAACCAGACTTTAAACTTAAATAAAATAAAATAATGAAATAATAAAAAAAAACTTCAGAAGTAGGTATATGATGTAAATATTTTAATTACTATTTTAGTCTGAAAAGGATACGCCTGCCCGCGCACAGCGACAACCAGTAGATCTACCATGAGTTTTGCTTACTATACACGTTAACGTCTGCGTAAAATATTTATATGAGAAATTGTGCAGCGCCCCTAGCGGCTTACTACAGGAACCAGCATTTCTCATACAAAATATTTTACGCAGACGGTAACGTGTATAGTAAGTAAAACTCATGGTAGGCCTACAGACATCCAAACCGTCCTACTCTCGCTAAAAATATATATTTTTACGCCATAAAAATTAACCGGCCACCAGCAACACGCAAAAGGATCCCTGTCATATAACTTTGTAAAAGAAAAAAAAAACTCCGAAATTCAAAAGGAGAAACAGTCAAGTATAAACATGATATCGACTCCACATCGGTTCGATAAACAAAATATCGCTCTCATTTTATAGCAATAATAGTTGTTAGAATTTATCGAGTTTATCTGTCAAATTTATCGAATCGATGCTTACGTACGTACTTGCTATGTTACAGTGTACGTAGAGACACGGAAGTAGATATAAAGAAATAGGGATGAGACTGACCCCAAACTCCAAGCAGAGTTGGAAGCTGCATCCCGTAAGAGAACATCCAGGAGAAGACGATCATCAGAGCGATGTTGTTCTTCGTGTAGACGCGGGCGTACCAGCTGTGATGCGCGATCATAATGTACCTGGAAATTATCAGAACATTCATTTTACTACAAAACCACTCTTGGTTTACAGATGAAGTAAAGGGATATACCGCAATTGACACTTTATTTAGAACTTGTTTTTAGCCGCAGCTTCTTTAGCGTGTCTTTCAATCCATGTAATCTTTTGAAACTGATAACGACAGTTTTCAGGTTGGTTTATATCTTATCAATACTCCTTATAACCTATATGTTGACCAGGATCGCTATGATAGCTATGATGGTATGATAATACAGAAAACCACATCAAAATCCGTTGAATAGTTCTTGAGTTAAATAAAACGGTACATGAGCTTTTTTCAAATAAAATGACCGCCTGAAAAACATGCTGTCCACTGACTTTGAATTGAATATCTCATTAGAAATATCAAAATTGTTAACTCATTTAACTAATTGTAAAACTAATTATAATACAGTTCTGATCAAAAAATTTACTAAAAGCACTTAGCAAATATAATTAAAACGAAAAGTAGTCTCAAAGAAACTCAAAATTTCGTATGTCCACCCTAGGTATATACTGGCAGCTTTAAACTCTAATAACTGTAGCAAATTTAATTAAATTTATAGTAAAATCACCCTTTGTTGATCTAAGAATACAAGAATTTAAGTTAAACAAGGTGTTATAGAGGGAAAAAATTAATTTATAGTCATTTAAATCTTGTCTCATGAAATCGGAGATGGCGGAAATTCCAACTAAGTAACGGTGATTATAGTGACTAACAAACGAAAAAGCTACCAAAAAACAATGTTTTATTACGTCAGGCAACATTATCGATCTAAATGTCAATATTAAACATGCTTCCTTCGGTCCAAAATGACACAGTTCGTTACTTACCACAGTGAGGTTGTGACCATCAAAAAATTTGTTCCCTTAAGTAGCTGTGTTTTTACTGGTAAGTTGTGTTTTCTTATTGATTCATGTTTGTAAATGGGTTCGTTAATAATCAAAGATTGTTTATTGCTAATATTTCTTCAAGTTACTCATTATTTATTGTATAAAAACATGGCTTAAACAGTTCACGATAGCTATTCGTAACATCCGTTAAGTAGCGTTATGTATATGCGGAAGGTTACTGTTGCTAAATGGAATTGTAAAGCTGTGTCTTGATTGGAATTACTAACTAGTTAAACTTCATTACAGATAGTATTAGAAAAAGCATAAACCTTAAATTAAAATAAAAGTATAGTTCGTTGTCTGTCTTTCTATGATGTGAATATAAATAGTACCTGTAAAAAGTTTCAACTATAAAAATTTATCGGTTTAAAAATAAATTAAAAAAAAATGTCGTAAAAACAAATGTTATGTTATGGTTTGTCCAAATGCTTGAAAGGATCGCAGTACTTTTCCTAACACCTAGTTCACTTATTACTAATTAAATTTAAATAAAACATTTAAAATAATCGAAGTTTATTATAACGTGATTATAACGCACCCTAAACAGTTCCTATTAATGTCCCACCGTGATGGTATTTAATTTTTAGTTTATCTAAGCTCAAATATAAAGTAAAGACATTTTAATAATATTATATGGTTTATTTGTATAAGCATTATATTTTATCATATAAAAATATTGTTCAATTGTTGTAGGTTTGATATAAAAGGTTATTTTGTACGGTGTTACAGCACAAAAGTTACTAAATGGATCTTCCTTAGGGAAATACTCGTCATGTGAAGTGTTACATTAATAAAGAATTATATTTTTTGAAAAATTGTTTATTGTTAATGTACTAAATAAAAAAAACACAAGTAATACTTGTTTTATTCGCACAAAAATTCAAGTTGAAAAAGTTACTAAATGGAGTGTTTTTTCCAGCACACTGCTCGAAAATATTTTTCTTCTCTGTAACATTATAATTTATTTACGTATTTTTAATCAAATCATGTAGTTTATTCAATAAGCTACCCAGTAATAAATATTTGAATACAAATGAAAGATTTCAAAGTTATGGTGTTCCACATAAGTAACGGTCATTTTATTTGAAAAAAGCTCACATGCCAAGCACGTATCCAGGGAGGTGGATAGGTGGGATTTATCCCCCCCCGAAATTTAGCATGACATGACATGATCATTTGATACTCAATAATATTATAGTACGGTGATTTGATTAAACATGTTTCTTCCACAATTCACATTGTTGTTTCAATGAATGTCCCCCCTCCGAAACAAAAGTCTGGATACGTGCCTGGTACATGCAATCAGACAAAAATTCTAAAAATGGTAGGTTTGGCTTTAGTACAATTCTAATCAATTAGATAATTTTAAAATTTCTAAAAAATAATTAATGTACTGAAACGACCTTTTACTACTTTAATAAATCACAAGATGGTGAAGTAAAATTGCCCTAACCTAACATATATATTGTTATAAAACGATGAAAATAAATGTTCTCCATTAGATTCGCATAAATTTTACCGGTTTGACTGTTTTTCGAAAGGTATCGAATCGGCTCGCTGGTGAAATAGCAAAATTTATTTAGGCCAAATAAGTTAAACTAGAGCACAAAACCTTTGTAGCTTTTCAGATCTGCTATACGATCGTAGGTTTGTTGATTTACTACGACTGTAAAAGGGCGCCAAAACTTTATATAGTAGGTTTGTAGATATACTACGATTGTAGCAGGGCGCCAAATCTTCGAAGGTTTGCACATTAGCTACGATTGTGGCAGGGCGCCAAATCTTCGTAGATTTTTAGATTTACTACAATTGTAGCAGGGCGCCAAATCTTCGTAGGTTTGCACATTTGCTACGATTCTGTCAGGGCGCCAAATCTTCGGATTTTTAGATTTACTACAATTGTTGCAGGGGTTCAAATTTTCGTAGACTTTTAGATTTACTACGACTGTAGCAGGGCGCCAAATCTTCGTAGATTTACTACGATTGTAGCGTAAATAAGAGTACTTGTATTCGTCTAGTGATGTATGTCGTGGTTATATCGTAGAATTTATAATTTCATGATCTGGTCGCAATATAATGAAATCTGAAAAAACAGTTCTCCGTATTGTCACTTGGTTTCCTGAAAAACTTGTATAAAGATGGATTCCCAACGCCCACTTCGTCTAAAGAGGCTAAGAGCCCTACATTTACTAACGATACTCTACGGAATAGTTCTCAAAACACCTCACCTGTTAAGCGTAATGAGGGCAATGCTCAAGAGAGAGACTCCAACGTTGCCGTAGCGGAGGAACGGCACCAGGAGACAGAGCGCGTTCCCGTGGGACCAGGTTCTAGTCCAGAACCCGGATATGGCGAACGGGAGCACCATGGCGCAGAACAGGAAGTCAGCGGCACACAGACTGGAATGATAATGTACACTGTTCATTATGGTCCGGGCGGCTATTGCATGCAACCCTACCTTTTTAGGGTTCGTCCGGTCGATTTTTAGTTACTTCAAAAGCAACTGGTCGCCGCGGCACAACTTGGCACGTTCTGCTTAATAACAAATCAAACTTTATTCTATACTAAATGTGTAGCTATTTTATTTTGAGTTTTCTGGGAGTTCTAATATCTTGACCTTAGCTTACCTTATGGAGAGTTTAGGATCGATTAGGACTAAAAAAAAGACAAAATGCCACACAAAAGACATGAAAAAAAAATCACTGATAAGGAACGTAATTTTCTATTGGGTCAACTGAGATCAAAGTATTCGAACTCCCATAAAACGTTAAAAAAATTTCCATACATTTAATATAGAATAGTTTGAATTGTTATTATGTAAAATATATCAAGATATGCCGCTGCCGACTGGGTGTCTTTGAAGGTGCCAAAGGTCCCTGAAAAGTGGATTGTTTCAATTATATTGTGAGGTAGGGTTGGTCGCAGTCGTCGCTCGGAAAGTTAATATTCAGTCAGGTAAACTGTCAGATATCTTGTTTTAAAAACTTGCTGACTGATCGGTAACATCGAATCGAATAGGTTGTTATGTAGCCCCTAAGATGTCCCACTGCCGGGCAAAGGAGCACCCATAACTAAAACCAGAGAATATAAAGTATTACTTCGTAAAACATTTAATTTTTTCATATGAGTATAAATAAGGCTGCCATTTTATATTTAATGGAATATGAAAGTGGTGCTAGGTGCCAAAAAAACAAAAAATAAATAAATTATAAACTACTACCAAAGTAAAATTTCTGCCTATAATAGCGTATTATATTTGTATGTTACTGAATCTGATTAGTAAAATAGAGTATTTTGAGACTAACGTTTTTGCAAATAACGTCATGATTCTCGATTCTTCGAACATGATCCATCCATCCATCCATCAGCCTGTTTCGTCCACTACTGGACATAGGCCTTTCCAGGATTTCGCCACTCTTGGCGGTTCTTCTGGAAGAAAGGCCCATACTCACAGGGCAGGTGGGTTGGTGAGCACGGTGCCGAAGATCTTGCACCAGTGACGCCGCTGCCCGTCACCAGTCTGATTTATACAAGGCATATTAGGGATGGATATACCGCCATCCCTCGGTCCCAGAGTCCCAGGCAATGGTGGGCCACCTGGTTTTGCCTGAGAGCTGTCCTCTTACTCTCCCCCGAATAACTTCGGGAAGATTTGCGAGTGAGATGGTGGTACCTCCACAGTCGAGCCCGGCATCAGCTCTACCACCTATATCTATATTCTCATGATATCCGAAAGAATTTGATAAAAAATATTAAGGTTTACGTTCTAAAGCCCACCACATTTTAGGAATGAGATCATCTTAATCATACAGGTATATTAGAAGTGTTTGGGACTGAAGTAAACAGATAATGGTGTCGATTCGGTGCAACACGACTTATTTGACAGGACAGGACTAACTTTATTAAGCGTCCTGTCCTTGTCTTTTCGATACAGAAAGAAATAGACAGAATGCTTAAATTAAGTTTAGTCCTGTCAAATAAGTTAAGTCGTATTACACCGAATCGACACCAATGGCAGCCTTATAAAAACTTTTTAATATAAAACCTTTGTAGTATTTGTTTCTTACCTAATGATAAATGCAGCCGCAACATTCCTGACTTTTGGACATTTGAGCAGTGCGACTACCGTGAGCAGGTTCCCGAACAGACCAACAAACATGATGACTCCCGTGATGACAGCTGCAAACGTCAGTAGCCCTGGGGAGAACCTGGAATAGGAGAAGTACCTTCATATCATAGATACTCATTAAGGTGGTAACGGAGGATCTCGGTGCACAATGCACATCATAATATTGTTTTCTTTACTTTTGAATAAAAAGTTTGCAATAAATGCGTTTTATAGCAATTCGCGCAAACTACTTGTTAATAGTTAGGTGATCACATGAAATTTATTCAATTTTATGTGTTAAATTTTAGCTGCATTACATTACAACTGTAAACACGCTTTTAAGATTGTTAATGTAATGCAAACAAAATACATAATTTTTTTGTGAAGACTGTATTATCAATAAACTGTTTCCGCAAGTTGCTTTAAAACACATTAATTGTATACTTTTTATTCAAAAGTAAGGAAAAAAATATTATGATGTGCATTTTGTACCGTGCTAAAAACTTATCCCCTTAAGAAAAGGCAAATAAAAATAAAAACGAGGTGTGATTATAGGGACTTAGGTACAATACACGTTACTGATAATACTATACCTATATAAGGTGACTTTCGAACAAAACATCTCAATTTTGCCGATCATTTAATCAGTCAAAATCATTCTTTTGACATAACGAAAAACTTTTGACTTCTCCATATGTGTAAGAAAGGCAGAAAAATGACCGCCTTAGAAGCATTAGAGATAAATAAAGTAATGTATAAAGAACAAGATAAAATTCTTAATCAACAGTTAGATGTAAACAAATCACCCCTCCATCCATCCATCCATCAGCCTGTTTCGTCCACTGCTGGACATAGGCCTTTCCAGGAGTTCACCACTCTTGGTGGTCCTCCTGGAAGAAATGCCCATACTCACACACGCTGGGCAGGCGGGTTGGTGCGCGCAGTGCCGAAACCCTTGCACTAGTGACGCCGCTGCCCGTCACCAGTCTAATTTATATAAGGCCCGGCAATTGGGGATGGATATACCGCCATCCATCGGTCCCAGGCAATGGTGGGCCGCCTGGTTTTTTGCCTGAGAGCTGTCCTCTTACTCTCCCCCGAATAACTTCGGGAGGATTTCCGAGTAAGATGGTGGTACCTCCACAGTCGAGCCCGGCATTAGCTCTACCACCTAAAATCACCCCTGCTTTATTATTAATTTATCTTTTGGCTATATATCCGAAACGGTTTTAGCTAGGCATGTCATGTATAGATAAGCAATAGGGTGTATTTATTTTGCTTTTTTTTCAAGTGTCAAAAGTACCGCCATTAGATTATTTAAATTTTTTACATAGTTGTTGTTAATCGTTAAAATGGAAGGGTTTATAAGTAATTACTTATTAGAAATAATCGGGGAGAAGAGATTGATATAACTCCTAGATTCCTCAGCCCCCTGAAAAAAAAGTTGTCCCCTGGCTTTAAGTTGTTTCAAACCCATTTATTATAGAAACAACACATCTTAGAAACTTGTTTTCCCTTAGAACATAATACAGGGAAGTAGAAATAATGTTTGACACCCATTTGGAGTTTCTGAGGCTTATAAATAGGAAGTGTCCCGCTGGCTGGAGGTCACATGTAAAATCCTGTCCTTCACCCATTTTGACGGAACAAATTAAAAAAAAAATTGGTTTCGATAGAACAAATTTGGAACTAACTCCCTCAACTACTAATATCGTCATAGGACATGAGGTCCCGCTGAGTGTAGACACACGTACATAGGTTGTTACCTATATGCTGAATGATAGGCTTTTATCTGTCACAGCCATCACAGCTGTTAAAACCGTTTACAAATATGCTTACAATGCAGGCGACTTTATTTACATGGTTTTTGATTTGTTAGTAAACCTGATCCAAAAAATGTAGCACAGTTATTTTTATGCATTTTGGTTTTAATTTGTCATAAATACCTTGTAAATAAAATAAAAATACTTAAAGAAAGCTACGCAGTGAAAATTCTGATAAAACTTATAGGAAAGTGTGGCTGAGGCAGAAATCATAAAAGCGAGGCCCCAGATAAAAATATTAAAAACTTGGTTGATGCTTCTGATTGTTGGCACTTGGTGGAAATTAATACACATTATGTTTATTTATAACTCATGTACTTATACACATATCGTTATTTTATTGCACGTATTTTATTTGTAGATTCTGAAAATGTAATTAAATAAGTATTGTAGTTAAGCCCTTGAGAATGCTGAATAGCGAAACCGGTTGGGTATAATATTTAATATAAGTATATTGTGGATAAGTACATGAGTTATAAATAAACATAATTAAAAACTTGGTTAGTCAAAACAGATCATCAGATAAAATAAAGACGAGAACACATAGTTCTTGGCACATTGCGTCAACCGGATGTTCTTTCTTAAGGATCGGGTTACATGGTTCCAGTCCAAGGCTAACGTGAAACCGGTCTGGGAGAATAGGTTGGGAATAAAGCACAGGAAACTAATTGTTCATGTCATTCTGTCATGGTCGTGCTTTCTTCTATCAATCACACACAGACGTATAATATAGTAGCAGACCTAACATTAATAATAAACACATAGAGTCGACGCGTGGCAATTTTAGCTCAGTGAACTTCGGGCTCTTTTAAATATAAATATTGCTTGTTTCCAAACAAAATATATACTAGAGATTAGTTTAGGAATTAAAAAATATATTCCAAACATAAGCCAAACAAAACAACCCATTTTTAAACGTATGTTCGTACCATGAAGCCTAAATGTAGCTTATATTTTGTATGGAAACTTGCTACGCTATTTAATCATTATGTTTGGTCTGCTACAGGCTGTCCGAGATATCATGATATGGGTGGCAGTTCAAAGTTCACAGTTGCAGTGATGTACCCTAACGAAATATAATCGATTTTTATTTGATTATCCAAACTATTTTTTGTTATTTACTAAATTAGTTAAATTAAACGAACCAATAACCCCAGAGCTTGAGAGTTCAAAGATTTTTATTTGTTTTTCTCGGAATTTCACCAATAACAAAACAAAAAATCAACAAAAACTGTAACAAACGTAAAACAAATAGCATGTAAAGCAACCGCAACGAAAACACAAACCGCATACAAGATGTACTCATACTGACTCGATCCTATATGATGGCTGCACCGATTCATCGATATATTTTCGATTATGTAGTGAACGTACCTATGGGTTAGCGTTTCGATCCACGCATCGCGTAGCAAAAAGACATAATTATTTACTGAATCTCTTCTTCGTTAAATTTAACGAATACATTTAGATTTTGGTTCCGATTTATTAGGCATTATTTATTGTGTTTTTGCAATAATTATTTTCATTATTTCTAAAACCTATTATTTTATTTTGTGCCTGGGTGTATGTAGTATGGTGTGAGTAGTATAGGTGAAACGGAAAATTACGAGCTGTCACCCACATCATGATATCTCGGACAGCCAGTAATAAGTCTGTGCAATCACATAACTCTTCAATTCAGTCACATATTCAGTGTCAGGACAAACTCATGTGAGCTTATTGACGCTATTAATTGAGCATAGAATATTGTAAATGTCATATAGAAAGTTGAAAGCGATTCAAAAATATCTCTAAACACAGTTCAGCTTCTGAAGCCCTTTAAGTTTAACAGCGAAACGTAGATATAATTTTTTAATCAAATTTGGTCTTAGCTATATTATCTAATTCGTATGATGGACACTCACCATTATCTTAGGGATATAGGTATGATTTATATTTTTTTAGGGTTCCGTACCCAAAGGGTAATCAACGAGACCCTATTACTAAGACTCCGCTGTCCGTCTTAGGCCTACCATGAGTTTTGCTTACTATACACGTTAACGTCTGCGTAAAATATTTATATGAGAAATTGTGCAGCGCCCCTAGCGGCTTACTACAGGAACCAGCATTTCTCATACAAAATATTTTACGCAGACGGTAACGTGTATAGTAAGCAAAACTCATGGTAGGCCTACAAGCTGTATTTCATGAACCGTGACAGTTAGACAGTTGAAATTTTCACACATGATGTATTTCTGTTACTGCTATAACAAAAAATACTAAAACTGGCCAAGTGCGACTCGGACCCGCGCACTCTCATACAAAAGACATGATTTTTTGCTGTTTTTATAGATAATGAATCCTTCGTGCGTGAGTCCGACTCGCACTTGGCCGGTTTTTTATTCAAAGAATGATTCACAGTTCGACTTTTAAAGTTCCTTGAGGAACATCTTTCGTAGGAATATGCATATTACATAAGTAATATCAGCGAAAACACTTTTACCCGTCAAAGTAAATATTAAGAAAGCCTTTCTAACCTTTTCATAACCTCTCTTGGAAAGGTTATGTAAATGTAAACATTTTACTCGGTTTCGCTTGACGTGAATGTACACCGTACTCGATATTTAGGGCAGTGGGGTTAATCTCTAGTCCAGAATAGTCACTGGCATGGCACATACGATGTCTCAATAATATATCTCTTTGGAAAGAAATTATGAGTAAATATTAAAATAACTCGAGCGACCGTTTAATAAACGTACAAATTTCGTGAGGTATTTTTAAAGGTACTACCTACTTAGCCTAATCCACTAGTGTAAGCAACTTTTAAGCTTAGACCCAACTTAGACCGGTATTATTATTCTAAGCTTAGACCTTCAAAAATAAGTAAATCTATAAAAACGCTACAATAATTTTTCGAATCAGTCATATATTGGCATAAAGGTATATTTCTTACTTTTGTGTTGTTAAAAAATACTAACAAATCTTTAAAACAAAAATTGGTATTACATATTGTGGGTGTAAAGGTAAAACTCATTAAGTGACATTTTTGACGAAACTGGTGTTTTTGATTCGTTAAGGCTGCAAATAAGGTCAGATTGAGCACCTCATTTTGCACAATCAGAACTGAACTCTACGACGTTTCTTTTTAGTTTAAAATAGCGCGCTCTCAGCCGTGGCTGTTACGACCACCAAGAAACACGCGCCCACAAAAATCTGCTGCTTCTAGATAAAAAAAATTGAATACTCTAAGACGAGCCAACGATGTCAATGGTTAACTTATTTTTAATAAAAATTTCGAGGCTGTATGATTTAAGGCGTATAGGCACGCCACCGTTTTAGTACAAAATTTGATCATCCTTTTATCGGTTATTTTTCGTTATAGACTAAAGTATAAGATCTCTATTATCTGGTAGTAACATTTTAAAAAGCACCATTTCGTTAAAATTTTTAATATTGATTTCGTTGAAAAGATATCAAGCTGGACAGATTTACACACAGAGTTGTTTTCTTGTCTTAAATTGTACATATATCAAAATATTACATTTCAGCCAGATAGTGACTTTGTAAATGTCAGTATTAAACTATAGAGGTCTCAAACTTTAGTCTATAACGAAAAACAACAGAGAAACGGGTTATCAAATTTTGTACTTAAACGTTGGCGTGTCTATGCGCCTTAAGGAAGGCCCTTTAACACTCAAAAAACATGAACTTTAGAGGTAACTTCGTAATTTTTTTCTATCGAGCGAACTTAAAGATTTTGCGTTTTTTCTAAGATCAGCCTATCAGCCATATAGTTTACTGTCTACAGTATTTTTACTATACCGATTAACTAAGTTACACAACGTGATATGCTCTTTTGAAGTTGGGCATCTAACCTTATCTTACCGTAACTCAAATGCCTAAGATCGTTTTTCTTCAAACAGCCTTACATGGAATTTTTTTATTTCTTATTTTAGCAGTACATTAGAATCTGTTACTAGATTTGCAAAAAGCTAAATTTCTCTACATTTTCAAATGAGCAAATACTGAGTTTTACATTTATACCCACGATACCACACCAGCGGAGTATCTATGCGGTGCTATGAAACACAACACCGCAACAGAAACACCGTACATAGTGGTCCTTCGAGCCGGATGTATACGGTGTTTCTGTTGCACACCATACATGAAAGTTAATAGAAGTTAGGGAAGATGAGGAATCCAGAGAAAACAGCGAGCAACGAATTTATTAGTTTTATTTTCTCTGATTGTTTACAGTAAGGCAGTTGTTTCGTTACTAAAGTGAGTTAATAATATACATAAAACGTATAGTAGGGCGTTGCAAGCGCAGCAGAATTATTTAGGTACACATACAAATGTACGAGTAAGCCCGCACACACCACTAAATCTCATTTCCTCATACAAAACTTAAATAAATATCTGTTGTCAAAATATTGGAAAGCGAATTGCTTTTAGCGTTATTCTTATTATTCTTACAAAAGTTGTTCAGCATAATTAATATAACATTATAAACTTACTTGGACAATTCACTTGGCCGTACTCCGTCGGTAATATTTGTTATATTTACGAAGTCGTCCATTGTGATCAACTGTAACAAACGGACAATATTTAATACTGGAAGACATATTCGGTCTAGTTTAAACACTACATGTACGGACGGCAGTATGTCCGCCTACCTATTGGCAGTTCCAACTGCTGCGTCATAGCCGTGAAAATCGTAATAACATAAAAGGTGAATTTCGCTTATATAGTCAAATTCAAACTGGAGACTCAGTAAATGGTCAGGACCAAGGTTCTATTACCCTTTCTGTGAAATACGCAAAATAACATTTATACTTTCTATATAATAATATTAATAATATAAGGTCCTACAATTCAAAGTGAAAAAAATTAGCAGATGATAGAGTATCCCTAATAGACCACTATCCACCGAAAAAAAAATTTTGTGCGTACATTTTTTTGCCTTTCAATAAAAATTTTGTCTGCTGATTGAACCACTTTGTACTGGGAATTAAAAATTATTGGAGCAAAAAATTTTTTCTTCTTCCTGAATGTGATAATTACTGATCAATCAGTGAACAATACCATGATTTTCCCAAGAATTATTTTCACTTATTATTGTAAGACCTTATGTATTATTAGTTGAGTCAAGGTTGTTCTTGAACAAGTATAGGTATAGAGGTACAACAAAAATATGTATCGTATTTCACAAACAGTGTCATTGAACCTTGGTCCTGTCCATTTACCGACTCTCCAGTATGAATTTGGCCATATAAACAAAAGTTATTTTATTTTATTATATAGGGAGCTTCAACTGCAGGCTGCTATTTACTTTCTTAGCTAAAAAAATAAGTTTTCTTTTCTAGTACAAGTTTTATTTTAAATTGTTATACGCTTGTTCTCTTTTGAAAGGGTAAACGTAATTTTAAACGGATTGTGTTTATATATTAAAAGAAAAAAAAAACTTGGATCATACTTACTCGGCCTTTATGAAACAGATAATTTTTTCGCGGTCTACTATATTTTCCATGGCAAAAAGTGCTCGTATAATACTATCACCAGATTTCAATTTCAAATCTACATACACTACAATTTCACTGTCTGTAATAATAAAATAAATACTTGATGTGTGGTTATAGCATAAAACAACTTATGAGTCTGTCCATAACGATAATATTTTGGACATAAACATTTTAAAGGCGTTTCTTGTTATATGGAATAGACGCCTAGGGACCTAATTTATCGTACAATGTAGCTATTTATGTGACATTTTATCCAACGACGTATCTAATTACTAAATTAGTTGAGACCATAAAATTTTAAATAAACATGACTTTAGACTACAACTTGTTGGAGTATGTATATGTTTTCAGACAATGTTAGCACCAGGTTTACACTCGGTATCATCAGAATTTATAGATTTCCAGCATATTAATAATTTGGCCAAGTGTTCGGCACTAAGGGATCCGTACCACCACACAAAACGGGTAAGGAACCCTAAAACATATGATAATTAACAACAATATATATAGCAATAACAAAGCGTCAAAAAACAGCCGCTAAAATATTTGCGCAAGTCAAATAATTCGGCATCCAAAGGAACCCAAATGTGTATTATTTGTTAACTTTATTTTAGAGTATGTATAACAATTTAGGTGGTAGAGCTGATGCCGGACTCGACTGTGGAGGTACCACCAACTTACTCGCAAATCCTCCCGAATTTATTCGGATGAGAGTAAGAGAACAGCTCTCAGGCAAAACCATGCGGCCCAACATTGCCATGGCGGTATATCCATCCCAAATTGCCGGGCCTTACATAAAACAGTCTGATGATGTATAACAATCTGACCACATTTAAAACTGTGTATTACCGTATTTAAGATAGAGAGCAGAAACCACAGACTACAGTCCCTGGTTGAAACAAATAACCTTGAAAAAATACAACCGACTATCTGACAGCTGAAGCTGTAGACCCCTGTTGACAGACGAACAGACAGACAGACAGCGGATGCTTAGTAATGGTATTATATTCGTCCATGGTAATAGGGTCCTGTTTGGCACCCTTCGGATACAAAACCCTAAAAATTAATTAGGCTTGTAGACAGGGTTAACACAATATTATTATATTAAGTCCGTCATTTAGATTATCAAAAAATAGTGGACACATATTTTTTCTTTTGTCAATCAAACAAAAAATGACAGAGATAAAGCGCGTCAAAGTTTGGGAGTGGGGGAAAATGACGTCACTTCTAAGTAAAATTGTACTTAGATGTGACGTCACGAGGAACTTCAGCGGGCTATATCCTCATCATTTTTTGTTTAATTGAAAAAAGAAAAAAATTGTGTCTAATATTTTCTGCTAATCTAACTGACGGACTAATACAATTTTTTATCATCATGCCTATTACAAATGACTTAGTAAAGTTTATGCTCTCAGCTCCTCGCAATAAACTGTACAACAGGTAGCAAATGGAAACATCAACAGAAGGCAGAAACAGAGGCAGTAACGATGGGATGTTGCAATGAGGATGTGAGGGAGATCCAATATGGGTTCATAATTGCAAAACCGGCGCAGCGGGGAAAACTAAATTGATGATATACGCGCGCACTGGTTTCATGAAATCAACGCTATAGCTACTGTACTTATGTATATTGAATCAGTTGAATATATTAAATCGACAGCATTACAAATAAATAATTGGTACAAAACTAAAAACCATTTCGAGATATTGGCTTTCTGAGCATCATATATATTTTTTAAAATTAAATCATTATCAAATAAACAGATTAAAAAAAAATCAAACGTTGGTGAACACAGGATTCTAAAAACAATTACATTTGCTTTCAAGTTCATTCCTTATTTAAAAAAAATCAACTGTCATGTCATTGACATTGACAGCGAACATAAACATGCCAAGTTTTTTTTAAATAATCCCTTGGCAATGTACATCGAGTTTGAAATCCTCAGTCGCGACTTACGTTCTTTTAGAATGAGTGAATAAGAAAAAAATAAAATAAGCATTAAAAACACACAATAAAACAAAATAAAAAATACGTAAGCTTTATTTTGACGCAGACTTTCAATATAAATGTTGAAAACAAATGGTTACTTGAAATGAAATGATGTCTATTATTGAGATCAGTGACATGAAATAAGTATAAAGGTTTTATGCCAATACTCTCATTGTTGATATGTCCATAAGCTTTAGTATGTGTTTAAAAAAATTATACAGTTAAACCACATTATTGTGTTGGTTTGATGAGTCATTCCATTACAATCATAATTTTATAAGACGTCAGAAATTTACGTCATTTGGTCACGAAATTAGTAATTATTATAATGTTTGTGCACGAACCACACAACAAAGCCTTGCTAAAGTTTCTCGAATATAGAGTTTTAAGTTAGAAGAAATGGCCGCTGACCCATTTCTGAGTCGTTGTTTACCTATAAGCATTGAAAATAATAGAATAATTACCTATTTCTATTGTAATACCCATTTTTAGATAACTTCACGGTTAGTTGTCCCAAAGATTTAAAATAAAATTTTCATTATTTTATTAATTATTACTTTTAATATTTTTTTAATTTATATTTGTCACATCATATATAAGGTGACTTTAATTTATACAGCCAAACTCATACTGGAGACTTGGTAAGTGATCGTAACACGGATCGATAACACTTTGCCAATTTCGCAAAATAAAATCTTGATGATAGTAATTGACTTTGGGCTGGGCTTGCGTTTATAAGGAACACGAAAAGAATAATTTACGAATTTCACAAAAAGGGTCATCCATCCGTGTTACTGATCACTTACCAAGTATGAGTATGTATCCAGTATGAGTTCGGCTGTATAAAGGAAAGTCATAAGGGAAATCTGAGAGTTAGAAGAGTTTTATTCTTATCGTAGTTACTCATAAGTAGGAACTGAGTAATTTTGATTCGGATGGGATGACGTCACCGTTCGTTTTAAAAATTAAAGCGTCATGTAAATACTCGTAGCTTACCCTTTTCAATGGGAAGTCTTATTTTTCTAAATTATTGTATGATTAGGTGAACTAAAATAAAAAAATAATAATCACGAATTAAACACCCAAAGGCTTGACGGGTGTACTCACTTTTAGTTATTAAAATTATTTACAATTTAAAACTATTGGTTATAGCTTTTGCCAGCTGCTTCCCTTGTGTGGAAGTATCTTTTAATGAAAACTTTTATCGACAGTTTTTGGATTGCTGGTTATTTTATTAACACTCTTTATAGCCGTGGACCAGGGTGACTATGATGATAATAAAGAAAATCGCATCCAAATCCGTTCAGTGGTTGTCGAGTTAAAACGGAACAAATAAAAACACATAATTTAGATATTTTTTTTTGCTACAGTTCAACCCTAAAACCCGTTTCATAAATGACATTTTTATTTTTTGATTAATTGTATGTATATGTAGATCACAGATGTAAATATAATATAGTAGCAGACCTAACATTAATAATAAACGCATAGAGTCGACGCGTGGCAATTTTAGCTTAGTGAACTTCGGGCTCTTTTATATATAAATATTGCTTGTTTCCAAATTTTTCGATTCACCTTTCAACCAGTATTTCACAGTTCGCGTCATTAAGTCATTCTATCCAGCTCTCACAGACATCCAGCTTCGCACATGGGAGACTTCATTCATCTGGTCGCTTGGTGCCCACGTTGGACCAGGCCTGAATAAACAACATTAAATCAAACCACAGCTAACCTCTCGAGCCAAATCTAGACTTCTTGTGCTGTGTAGCAGGCACAAAAAACTACTATTTTCTTGCTTTTTTTTTAACCTGTCATATTTACATTTATTTGTCATTGTCAATGAAACTGATGCCGAGTCCAAAAGGACTCGAAATATATCTTGCGAATTTATTTATGTGCATATTTTAACTAGAATTAATATATATAAATATTTATAAAGAAAAGCCGAAGGGTAAGATATACATTTTATTATTATATTGTTTCCAAACAAAATATATAAGTACTAGAGATTAGTTTTGGAATTAACAAAGATGTTCCAAGCATAAGCCAGCCAAAACAACCCATTTTTATACGTTTATTCGTACCATGAAGCCTAAATGTAGCTTATTTTTTATATGAAAACTTGTCACGCTATTTAATCATTATGTTTGGTCTGCTACTTAGTAATAATTATTTATATGTCTATGATGTAGATAACCTAAAGTACATCTGTTGTATTCTTCTCTTGTATATGTAACGTCAGTTTAACGATTTGACCTAGCCAGTGTCTGGCTGCATCACGCATCAAGATGCTCACTTGAGCCCATTAATCCTGCGTTCCAGGAGTTAGTTCATAAAGGAGGTTACGTCACAAAGGTCGCGATACCAATTCCGTCTGACCTCCGCAATTATTGGGCCGAGTCATTGACTGGATCTTTGCTTTGCGATCACGTGACTACATTTGAATCAATATAGGAAAGTGTGGCTCATACACTTCGAGCCATTCCCTCCGATGATACATCAACATCGTGCGAATAGGACTTGTGCTCTGAGGGTTCAGTTATTCAAGTTATGAAAGACTGACTTAATTTGACACTTACGATGTATAAAACTCTATGTATCCCAAGGGTCTAATTAAGTTGACCCCTTATTTCTTCTTGAATAATTAAATATAGATATTTTTCAGATTTATTCCCAGACGTAGACAAAGTTTTGAACGGAATTTTATTGGTGGGCCAATTTGTTTGAAATTTATTACATCATCATCATCAGCCTACTTTACATCAGTCCACTGCTGGACATAGGCCTCTCCTAAGGCATTCCATAGCACTCGATCTTCGGCCCTCCTCATCCAACCAAGACCTGTGATCATCTTCAGGTCATCGATCCACCTGGATGCAGGTCGTCTCACACTACGTCGTCCTAGACGTGGCCTGTACACGAGAATTCGTCTACTCCAACGATTATCGGTTCTTCGGCAGATATTCACTTCAGTCTGCTAATCTTGGAAGCTATGTCGATTACTTTAGTTCTTTGGCGGATAACTTCTACTTTAACCTTATCCATCAAAGTTATACCGAGCATAGCTCTTTCGATAGCTCGCTGAGCGACCTTATATTTGTGGACTAATCCCAAATTCAGTGTCCACGTTTCGGCGCCATAGGTCATCACCGGCAAGATGCACTCGCTGAAGACCTTCGACTTGAGACTCTGGGGGATGGAGTGAGACTTGAGGATATGACGAAGCTTACCAAATGCTACCCAGCCCAACTGTATTCTTCTACTGGTCTCTTTCTCAAAGTTGGATAGTCTTATTACGTAAAGGGCAGTAACTTTTTTCGCGTTAGTTCAGATTTTTTTACAGCACTATGGGACGTAGTCTTCTGACCCCCGTTCATTAATTAACACTTTCGTCAGGTTCCAACATTGACAGCAGGATAGCGTAAATAATTTTCAACGCGTGCGACAGAGATGGCATTAGAACCCGTGTCGAGACCCCAAATTTATGAACGCAGCCCTGTAGGAGGTGTTTATTTCAATTTGATATCGTTAACTCGACAGACGGACAGAGAGACCGACAAACGGACAACAAAGTGATCCAATAAGGATTCCGTGTTTTAGTTTGTGCTACGAAACCCTAAAAATGGTTTAGTGCAAAAGACGCGCGTGCAGTTATTATTCGCCTGAATGAGCGAGTCTGATATGATGAAAGAGAGAAATAGATGACAGAGATGGATGAGAAAGAGAGAGATAGACAGACTCATAGACAAACTTCAACGCGTTTGTTTGTAGCTGTCACCTCGACATGAATCCCCGGTGTGAAGTGTTTTCAGAGTATAAACTGTGAAATGCAAGTCATCGTTTCACCGAAGATAATTACGTCCCAGCGTAAAGGGAGGCTTAACTCAGGATATATCCTATCGCCGTATTTCTTAGTAGGATTACGAAACATGTCCAGTAGATATTTCCGGGTCGGCGCTAGCTGAAACAAGTCCTGCTCTAACGCTTTTGTTTTTTAACTTTCTATCTCACTCCAATCAACTGCCGTGCTCGCAAAACATCAGTTATTTTGTGGTTTAGTGCAACATTTTTAGGTAGTGCAGAAAATCTATAAATCGTATCGGAAAACTGCTTTATTTAGCATGTTTTTTGATGTGTTACTATGGTTCTGAAATATGTTTTGTCATTGCCATCTCTCTAATTAAATCACAATACTGAAAATGCGGCAATTATATTCACGAGTTTTTCTTGATATTCCTGTTTTTTTCTGATGTTTCTGTAAGCTTCTCAACTTTTTTTAATGATCTTGTACTTAATTTCAATGTAATAAGTGGCATTGAGGTGACCAGAGGGCTGGCGCATCCCTCGGCCAACGTATAAGTTTGACCATTCAAAGAGGAAATGTGGCCAGCGTTCTGGGCACCAAGCCGCAGGGGTCAATTTTAGATGAGGTATATTTTTTGTAGTTATTTTTAAGTGTGCAATTTATATTGTGAGGTAATTTTAGTTTAGAATAAGTTTTTGTTTTTTATGTTTTAAGTTATTGTAATTATTATTATAACACATCTAAAATTAAAATTCCTTTTTTAGTGGCATTTATTCTTATTAGAAATTGTTATATTGACTATAATCTAAAGTGAGAATGCCAAACCCTGTTTTTGCCTAATTTAGAGAGGACTGTAAGGCTAGGTTGCATGTGCTCAGTACTAGCCCAAGAGTTCAATGTTTGTTCAACTATTATGGTAGATATTAAGTAAATTTTTTAATATAGAATTTTTGTTACTGTTCTTATGCTATTTGTTGCATGAAAATATTTTTATTCCGCTTAGATTGCTTTCAAAAGTTGCATCCCTTTGAATAGTAAATACTAGTTTTTAACCGAATTTAAAAAAGGAGGAGGTTCTCAATTCGGCTGCATAATAATTATTTTTTTGTGTTGAAATTATTAATTGTTTGACGGGAAAATAACTAACCAAAATTTATTATTATTATTATATCTATTATTAGTTTCTATATCCTGTTAGGTAGCTTTGTGAAATTACCGTTTCCGGGCAGATAATAGCACCTTTGGTATGAAGGTACCTTAGGATGGACTAATAAATGTTAGCATAGGAGCCATGTGGAATTAAAAAAAACTCTTTTCTCTCAGGATTTTATTTATTTATTAGTTTTTTTAAAGCTGTAATTAAAAATTAAGGCGACTCTATTCGCCTGACCTCCCATGTTAGCGCAGTTCGCTGATCATATCCTTATTTATAGGTACTTGCTTATTATTTTTTCTGTTTCAACATATCCCGTACAATACCCGTGACATGAAACTAAAACATTTATCAAAATCAAACACATACAAAAGTTAAGCGATACAACAAATCAAATAATTTTAGTATCACAGCATAGTATATTTTATACTATCTAAAAATATTTTTATTTCATTTTGATTCTTGGGATATTTCTCCTGAAATCATAGGAACCACCAAAACCATTCTAGAGTTTTTTCAAAACATGGATGTTGTCTTGCGTCAGCTTGCCTCTCACAGCGTGTTCGGTTAGTTCCGTACGAGCTCGGGCAATGAACGTTCGGGCCAACCAATAACAGTCAGTCAGTGGTCTATAATCCGAAGTTGAATGTAGAATGAAATAGCAAGCATAGCGACCCCGACTTTAAGCCGCCGACTACAGGTTTCTTAACAATAAAACTAGTCTACTATCAATTTTCAATTACAGCTTTAAGAAAAAATAAGGAAGAAAAGAAAATAATAAAGAATACAACGTAATCTACCTTCATAACAAATTTCTTAAAATACAGCTCTAAGCCTCTTACAAAACGTCATCGAGTTTGATTACGTATTGTCAAAAATATTATCTAACTTCGTTTGTATGTAGCGCGCTCCCAGTAAGGTCCTCTTCGCAGTTCTGTTTTTGCTCGGTTCCCACCGGACACGGTTCACTTTGCACGTGGAATAAGCGTTTCTTTTGTGACACGGAACGTGTCTCTTAACGATAATTATTTTTATTTCTAAATAGAAGAATATATTAGCGTGATAGAGCTAAAAGTCTTAGCAAGTTTCTAAATTAAGAAAATCATTAAGCCTGAGCCCAGTGGGTAGGGCACTTGCCGTGTAAGCATGAGGTCCCATGTTCAATGCTTGGCCAGAGGTTTTTTTTTCAAAATATTTGTCCTACTCGAGATATGTATCTTATTGATTTTTTCTATCTTGCAATCATTGGCGTAACTACATTTGCTATTCTCAGTCTGTCGAATTAGGCTTCTCGACCGTAAATCCCGTTTTATCTGTCAAACTCCATACATTTCTAGCCCGAGTTTTAGAAATCTCATTACGACTGTGTCTCCGGAATTGCCCCCCTGGCTCCAATTCATAAAGCCATCAACAAGTATCTGTTCTCGATTATACTTAAATGATCGTAAAATAATTTATAGCACACCGTGCGTAAAATGACCGCTTTACGCACGCTGCGCTTGCTTGCGTAAAGTCGGCATTTTCCGCACTTGTGCTATAAAATATTATACGAAACTCGTGCGAGAAACTTTTTCTCGACTCGTGTGATTGCAGCACTCACCTTCGGCTCGTGCCGCAAACTCACACTCGTCAGAAAACGTTTCATCGCTCTCGTATCGTAATGTACTATTAAGTAGAAATAATCCTCCATACACCGAGATCCCATACAAACCCAAATACTAGACAAATAACGTCTTAAATTGGATGAAGCATATTATTATATGAATGACACCTGTATTTCTGGGGGGGTCGGACGATACTCTGGGGAGGGCCGTGCCCCCTAGCTCCTACTTATTTACGCCTATGCTTGCAACTCACTCTAATAATACTTAATTTAGTTCCCTAAAATTCAAATTTAGAATTGTAATTTTTCGTTTTTATGTATGACCTTTTATCTGTAAAATGGATTCGGTCACGATCTGGACTACGATCTGAATGAATGAATGAATAGACACTTTATTGTACACACACACGAAATAAAAATAAAGAATAAAAAGTAAAGAATACACAGTAGGTATTGTACAAAGGCGGGCTTATTACATATTGTTACTCAGCTGAAGTGCATAGATGATAAGATGACATCCTTTACAAACTCGGTTAGTAACATCAAAAGCGAGATCTTAGTACTCAAAGAGGAAATTGCACTACTGAAGGACCAGATGAACCTACAAGAGCAAGCAACACTATGTAATGAAATAGAACTGGCCGGCATTCCGGAAACAAAGACTGAGAATTTGCACCACCTAGTTCTAGTAACAGCTCATAAAGTTGGGGTTGAGCTAGAGGATAAAGACATCGACTGGGTCAGCAGAGTAGGACCCAAAAAATCTTACTCCGCTGCTTTTACAGGAACAAGACTTCCTCGGCCAGTTGTCATTCGATTAGTCAGACGGGCTAAGCGCGATGAGTTGATGAAGGCAGGAAAAGCAAGGAAAACTCTTACCTCCAAGGACTTGGATTTCCAGGAGGATACACAAAAGATTTTCTTTAATGACCGTCTTACTCGCGAAAATCGGATGTTATTTCGTAAAACCAGAAACCAGGCCTCTCAAGCTGGCTACAAACATTGCTGGACCACTAAAGGAGTCATACATGTTCGAAAAACAGATCGAAGTGAAGCAATACAAATCAGATCAACAACTGATCTCAACTGCAAAATCAGTAGCTCTCTGCCATTTGGATCTTCCCTTGGTAATAATAAAACTTCTGACTGATTGTATAACCTTAATTACAGTATTTGTCAAGATTTGCATGGTTTGTGTAGCTTTTTGTTATCTTTTTAGTGTTTTGTTTGTCGAGGCTAATGTTGTAACAGATTTTTGCTTATTGGTTGAATCCCTATTTATTAGAGTATTTATATTTCTGAGCATCATTTTTAACTATGAAATCAACATGTATTTATATAAACACCAACTTATAAATTACGAAAGTCGAATCAATGTTTTTAAGAATTGGCAGGCACATTTCTCCCACATGACAGGAAAAGTTATAATTTGTCAAATTTACAATGATAAACTTGAGATAAAACTGCCATGCAGGTAGAATTGGAAACTGACATCGATAATTCTCTACTTGTACCATGTCATGTGATAGACTTTCCAGAACATTGTCGAAATATAATTAATATTGCAACTGACTTTAAGATACTTAATTTTAATATTAGAAGCTTTCAAGCAAATTTTAACACATTTTTGGTGGTTCTTAAGCGATTGAATATAGTTTACGATGTCATAATATTAACAGAATGTCACTTGACAGAACTGGTTACGATCACTAGTATTCCAGGTTACACACATTACTTCACTAAAAAAGTTAATAACTCAGCGGGAGGTGTTGTAGTATTCGTAAAAGATAACTGGGAGAATCTCATTACTGTTAGTGAGCCTGACATCGATGAAGCAGAATGTTTGGCTGTTGACTTTCGAGGCTTACATACTGTTCTTGCAATTTATCGGTCTCCTTCTTTTAAAGAAACAGGTCCTTTTCTCAAGTCTCTTGAGATCATTGCAAAACCTATAAAGCAACGTAAATGTTTGATCATAGCAGGTGACATAAACATAAATATTTTACTTGATGAACAAAGCAATAAACGGTTAGAGCAAGCAAATGATTATCTGTGTCTGATGTCGGAGATGGGCTTAAAGCCGGTCATTACAAAACCAACTAGGGTTAAAACTTGTCTCGATCATATTTTCATCGAGACAAAAGTCACTGCAATTGGAGTAGTATGTAAAACATCTGTAACTGATCATGATCTAGTCATGATCGCACTTCAAATAGAAAAAGTCAAACCAACACAAAAGCGTACGCTTTTCAGAACTGACTTTTCTGCTGTAGCCAATGAATTATCAAATCACGATTGGTCAAATGTGACTAGCAAAATGGATCCCTCAGATGCCGCCCACTGTTTTACGAGTGAATTGGATAATATAATTCAAAAACATACAAAACTGGAGACGGTGAGCAGATCTAAATTTAATCTTAAGGAATGGATAACACCCGGCCTCATGCGCTGTATCCAGCATCGTGATAGATTACATCTGAAAGCTCGAAAACAACCAAATAACGCCACTGCACAAATTTCTTACAGGCGATACCGAAATTTCTGCAACAACCTACTCAAACGGTTAAAAACTCAACATGAAAATAAAGAGTTGCTAGATAGCAAAGACAATACAAAAAAGCTTTGGAATGTCATCAAAAGAATTTGCGAGTTAGGCAACAAACAAAGAGCTCCAACTGACTTACTCCTAATCGATAAAACTCCAAAAGACTCTCTAAATCTCTGTAATAAGTACTTCGCTAATATCGGTCAGACTCTAGCAACACAAACACTTGACAAAATTGGCAAAACTGAAAGTGAACTAGTAAGCGAACAACGCGAATCTTTCAGTATGTCAAATCCCAACTCTTTCTTTTTCTATCCCACGGATGCGCACGAAGTTAAGACTTTAATTAAAAAGCTCAAAAATGAAAGCGCTCCTGGACGAGACGGGTTAAGAAATCCAGTAATTAAAAATGTTTGTAATTTTATTGTAGAACCACTTGTACATATATTTAATATAAGCCTATCGTCTGGAACCTTTCCAACTGACTGGAAAACTGCTCTTGTAGTTCCGATACACAAAGGAGGTGCAAGGAACGTCCTATCTAACTATCGACCAATTTCTCTACTCGGAATATTCTCAAAGCTGCTAGAAAAAATAGTCAATAAACGCTTGGTTGATTTTCTGGAGTGCTATAATTTGCTCTCACCGAATCAATATGGTTTTAGACGGAAAAAATCCACGGAAGACGCAGTCACAATGCTTTTGGATAGCGTCTCTTCTGCACTGGACTCCGGTCAGGCTTGTGTTGGCGTGTTTGTAGATCTCGCAAAGGCATTCGATACGGTGTCTACTAAAATTCTTCTTAGGAAACTAGAACTTCTAGGAATACGAGGCACTACCCTTGAATGGTTCCATAGCTATTTGTCTGGTCGATCACAATGTGTAAAGCTTAATGATTGTGTCAGTGACGAAGAAAATATGATCTTTGGCGTGCCTCAGGGCAGTATTCTGGGTCCTACACTTTTCACTATATATATAAACAGCATAACTGAACTCTTCCAGTTGAATGATAACATTGAGGTCATATGCTATGCTGATGACACCGCGGTAATATTTAAGGATAGAACCTGGGACAAAGTTATTAAGTGCGTAGAGGCTGGACTAGCTTCAATAGCGGATTGGCTACAAAGAAACCTACTTACGTTAAACGTTGATAAAACTAAGTTTGTTTGCTTCCATAAGACTGCTGCTTCTGGTCCATCTCTCTTATTTCCACATGAAATCAAGGTCCACATTTGTAATAAATGGAAAACTCCATCTCAATCAATCTGCTCGTGCATGACAATTGGTAGGGTGGCATCAGTCAAGTACCTTGGAGTTGTGTTGGATGAGAATCTTAACTTTAAAGAGCACGTACGAAACGTGGCAGGTCGTTTACGGAGATTGATTGGTGTGATGAAACTGCTACGAAATAGTGCGGACCGAGCAGTTTTACGACTTGTCTATTTGTCTTTGTGTCAATCAGTAATTTCCTATTGCATCACTGCGTGGGGTAGTTGCGCAAAGTCAACTCTTATAATATTGGAGAGGGCTCAGAGATCGGTCCTGAAAGTTATGCTTAGGAAACCTTTCAGGCATCCAACAAAAGAAGTTTTTGGTGAAGCTCAGGTCCTTTCTGTAAGACAGTTGTATATACTGAGAGTTGGACTTTCCCACCATAGAACTGAATTAAGAGAATGTAGCCAGAGTGTTGAAACTGGGCGGAGACATCGAATGAATGTGAATACTCCCTTAGTCAAGACACAATTTGCAAAGAGATTTAGTTGTTTTTCTTTCCCATATATTTACAAACAGGCTTGTAAATATTGCAATCTCAGAAGCTGTAGTGTCTGGGAAGTGAAGCAAAGAATAACTAAATGGTTACTTACACTTAACTATGACGCTACCGAAAAAATATTAGAAATACAAAAATAAAAATAATCTTTTTCAATATGTTGTATGTCATATCGAGTATGTATTATTTAGTATAAAATTATATAAATATATATATATATTCTTTTTCTTTTGTAATAAATGTAATAAATTTCAGGATTTAATTAAAATGTTAAAAAAATGGTAATGACAAAAATCTCGCATATTATAATTTAATTCATCATCATTTGATAAATTTTATTTAATTTGGCCTTGCAAATAGAAAATGTATTTGATTTCAATTTAATTTTAAGATAAATTTCTTGTAGTATACTTCTTTGTACATCTAGCCCATTTGTAACAATTTTTGCAAATCTCTGTTAAGACTCCCGCGTTTCAAGCTCGACTTAGTTTGGGGTCTGTTATTAAACGGGTGAAATTAATTCAACGCTCAAACGTACAAGCTCCACTTTTTTACTACACTGTCTGCGTACTGTGTACAACTACTTCCGCATGATAACAGGATTATTATTTTTTACGCTACCCACCTATATTTTTGTTTTTTGTGTACTGATTATTTGTTTGTGTTTGGGTCTGTAACTTCTTATTTTTCTTTTGCATTTGCATGTACTTTTGAGAAAATAAATGTTTTTGTATTTTGTATTTTGTATTTTGTATTTGTATTACTAGGAGCAATTTCTTCCAGCCAACCTTTCGGTGGTGAAGAAATAATTATTGATAAAACGTACAGGTGGGACAAACAAATATTTATAAATATTTGATAAAGAAAATAATAACCAATAAAGTGAATCTACATAACTAAATCTACATCTTACTACTACTTATTTATATATTGTCAAAATAATAAACAGGTTTAAATTTATATAGTTATAAATGCCATTTACATAGATAAGAAATACACAATACATATACATACATTATATTACACATACACATATTAATAATAATAAATGTAATGAGTAATACAGATCTATTGTTTTAGCGATACTGAAAATTAAGAGGGTTAAGCGATATGGTGACGAATTTGCCAATTTGTATTTTATGGCTAAGATGTCTTAACCCGTAAGTGGCGTTAGCCATGAATGACCATGGCATCGATTTATTGTAATTCTGTTGTTATCGAATATTAAAAATTCTCAAATGTGTAATCGTCAGTGCCTCAGAGTTTTTCGTATCTTTACTTAAAGTTTCCAGAATGTAATGAATTGCTTATTTTGAAAAGGGCAGAAGTTTCAGAAGAATTCACGTTTATTTATGTTTTTAGCAAATATTAGAGGTATAGTCAATCACGGAAGTATCATAGGACTAAGGCCATTTTAAAATTTCCGATTTATTTATAGGTAGTTTTTAAGGAAAACCTAAAAAACACAATTTCATATGAGTACATACATATATAAGGTGACTTTAATTTGTACAGCCATACTCTTACTGAATACTCGGTAAGTGGTCAGTAACAAGGTTCGATGACCCTTTTTGTGAAATACGTAAATTATTCTTTTCGTGTTCCTTAGAAACGCAAGCCCAGCCCCGAGCCAATTTACTATAGGACGTAAATATTTTATTTTGCAAAATTAGAAAAAGGTGTTATCGATCCGTGTTACTGATCTGATCACTTACCAAGCCTCCAGTATGAGTTTGGCTGTACAAATTAAAGTCAGCTTATATCGTCGTTTATATTGCAAAAGGTCCTACGTAAAAAAGTTCAAGATTCAATTCGTTCTATTTCACTAAAAAACAATGAAAAAGGCATAATACATATTTTACAACTCTAGCAATGAACACTGGACAATAAACCTCTCTTAAATCTCGTTTTTTTGTTCTCCTGTGAAGTAGACCTCGGGTTACATTAGGACCTTTTGCAATATGAACGACGCTATGTTACAAGGAATACTACGAGGGTGCATTTTTATATTCGCGGAATGGGTAGGTAATTAATAAATGAGGGTACTTTCCGTAGTCGTTACTGGTTAAGTAGATCATTATTAGTATAAATATAATGTTTTGTTTTAATCGGGCCATTACTATTTGAATTATCGTCGATCAAACAACTCAGTTGGGAAGAACATTGTGAAAAATGGAGAAAATCGAGCACCGCGCTGTCATAAAGTTCCTTACCAAGCAAGGTAAATCGGTTCAAACCATACTAGAAGAGATGTCATCCGTTTACGGGGAGTCTTGCCCCGGTAAAACCATGGTTTATAAGTGGCATACCCTTTTTAAGAAAGGCTTAGAAGAAGATGATCCTCGGCCAGGACGGTCGATCGAGGTGACCACTCCGGAAAATGTTGATAGATTATAAAGATAAAGGTGTCTCCATAACCGGAGAATACTACGCTTCAATCTTAAAGCGATTAAACGAAGCAATCAAGGCAAAAAGAAGGGGAAAATTAACCAAAGGTGTCCTCCTTCTGCACGACAACGCGCCTGTGCACAAGAGCCGTGTTGCGTTGGCTTCCCTGCATAAGGTGGGCTTCGATATTTTGGTTCATCCCCCCTACAGTCCTGACCTGGCTCCCAGTGATTATTATCTCTTTGCAAAAATGAAAAAAGAACTTCGGGGGAAGAAGTTCTCAAGCGATGAAGAAGTGAAGGAAGCAGTTTCAGCTTATTTTTCAGACAAAGAAAAAACATTTTTTTTCGAGGGTATACATAAGCTAATTGAAATATCTGAAAAATGTATTAGGGTTGCAGGTGAATATATTGAAAAGGAAAAATAAACTTGTATTTTTATTTCCACGTCTTACCCCCGATTCCGCGAACTTAAAAACCTCGTAGCATTCAATTAAAGAAATATTTCAAACTACACTAGAGGTACTACAAGTTGCTTGGGTTGAATATAGTCAGGACTCAGATTTAAATGGTTTCAACTTTTCCCAAGGCTCATAAAAAATACAATGACTATACAGTACTATAGGTAGAAATTGTGCTTACCCACTTTTTACCCAATTAGCTTTATAATAAGATCGGAAAATGGCTCAACGGTACATTCCCCGTTAGTGACACACCCATGTCCGGTGTGGTTCTTCAAGCGTTAAATTGGTCTCCAAATCACCAGTCCACTCAACCATTGGTAGACTTTTTGTGTCTGGTGATAAGGGTGATTTTATATTGTACAATTACTCTAATTGTTCCGGTTGAATTGTACAAAGCATTCCTAGATCAACGGGAGAGTTCAGAACGAGCAAATAAAAAAAAAACGGCCAAGTGCGTGTCGGGCCACGCGCAATGTAGGGTTCCGTAGTTGCCCGGTACATATAAGTTGATCTACTAATACAGACCGCGCCAAACTTCTGGTCCCTTACATTATAGGGGGCCAAAAGTTTGGCGCGACATGTACTTGTAAACCTGTAAAGCCTACTTAGCTGTGATAGTTTTCCTTTTAAATTCATTATATATACTACTTCTGGAAATTTTTTCACATTTCTATAAACAACCGTTTAACCAGCAGGGGGGGGACGCTCCACTCTAACTAAAATTTTCATTTTAAAGCTTAATATTTCACCAACGAACCCCTAAATCGAAAAATGGTTTTTACACAACCACAATGTTTTTGAACGGCCTATCCAACTATACCCCACACTATGGGCTAAACGAGAAAATAAATCATCCCCAGTTTACTTGTATGAGAGGTACCCTTAAAAATTTTTTTTTTTTCAAGATTTTATTTTACCATTTTGTCGGCGTGATTAATATTTATATCCATGACAAATTACAGCTTTCTAGCACTACTAGTCTCTGCGCTAAGCCGCGGACAGACGGACATGGCAAAACTATAAGGGTTCCTTGTCGGACTACGGAACCCTAAAAAATGTCGGGTGTATGCGTTCCGGTTGGCAAATACGCATCACCAGACACCTCACATAGGTTTCTGAAATATTTTCAAAATGTGACTTCATTAAGGAATTGAGGTCGTCTACGACTTCAACTTCAATCATGTGGATTTGGGAGATTAACAAAATTTCTAAGCACAGCGGAACATATCTATGTTCAAAATTTCATGTCTCTATCTTCGGTAGTTTAGGCTGTGCGTTGTCTGTTAGTATGTTACGAAACTGTTGTATACCTACATAAAGTGACTTTGATTGATACAGCCAAATTCATACGGAAGACTGCAGGTGTTCAGTATCAAGGTTCAATGATCATTTCTGTGAAAAAGGAAAAAAAAAAAGATTCGCCTGTTGACGACGCTACTGAGACGTCGAAACTCGATATATTTCTTTGCTTTTACAAATGAAACTACAATTTACTAAAAGTAAGGAGAAAATATATATATTAACTCATAAACCTTTCTTTTTCGGGCTGTGCTCTTGTAGATGTTGGTGAAGTGTTCACCATTCACTTCTGCAAAAAAAATGGCCCTACATTAACTGATATGGTTATTTTTAAACAAGTTTATGGGCACAAATCATATTTATACATATAGGTATAGATTTTTACTGTGTTTCCATGCCGGAAATCTGACATAATATGTAAATTTGCGAAGGTGGGAGGTGGCTGATTTCTAAAAGCTCTTTATACAGAAAGATCTTAAGATAAAAACCTTTTGCCCAGATTCATAACCTGTTTTACATGTCTTTTAAAGGTTTTTTCTTCGTAGAATTATCATTACACGGCATTTATCAGGCGAAAATCAAAGTCGTTTAAAATCCTGTGAAAAATGTTGCAAGAATAGCTACCCAGGGGTCCTAGATAAGTTATCCACTTACATAGATGTTGAATTTCAGCTCAATTGGCCTAGCCGTTCTTTAGCTTACCCTTTGGGGAACTGACAGAGCGATCCGAGCTTAGAACGGTTGTTTATGTCCCACCAAAATAATGTGAAAAAGGGGCCAAGTTCAGTACAAAGCCAGTGCAGGATTATCGGTTTCGCAAAAAAAAAAAATACTTGAGACCAAATGGTGCCGAAGCTTATGGAGGTTACATAAATGTGAAAAAGGGGCCAAGTTCAGTACAAAGCCAGTGAAGGATTATCGGTTTCGCAAAAAAAATACTTGAGATCAAATGGCGCCGAGGTTTGTGGAGGTTTCTTTAGTCATACATAACTGCAACAATGTACAACTAGTCCAGTAAATGAAAGATTCGAGGTCGAATTAAATATACACTGATAAAAAGGCGTGAAAATAGTATTATTGTTTGGTATTCAGTATTCGGTTACACTCGCAGCCCCCAGAAATACGTATATATTTTTTTATAAAGGACCATTATTATTTGACCTCTGACCTAAGCAAAGTGTTCCTAGCTATGGTTCTCATTAAGCTGGTTATTTTTCTAACAGAGAACGAGATAAGAAATAAAAAAATAAATAAAAACTAAGTATCTAGAAAGCAGAATGTGAAATGTGTATTTTTATTTATAAGCGCACTCCAAAATAATTAGATACCTCATCACACGAATGTGGTCAACTAACCATAGTCTAATTAAGTTGGGAACAAATTTACTCAATAATTATCCAATATTTTTCGGGGATTCTGGTGAAACTAAACTTTACTGTTATTTTACTAATATATTCTCAGTTTTCAACCAGTGTACATTTAATTCGACCTACGCCATACAAAAAAAAAATAGTTTGACTCGCTTAAACGTTCTTCACTTGTTTTAAAAGAAAGTTTGTTGCAACCGTTGCATCTGAATATGTAGAACTTGGCTTGTTTTAAGCTAAAGTTTAAACGTTTCAAAGTTACTTCATACATGCAAATAATTGAGTATGAAAACTTGTCAAGTTCTATACGTGGAAAATGAAATATTCACGGAAAATTCATACTGAAGACTCGGTAAGTGCTCAGTATCAAGATTTGATGACCCTTGTTGAAAATTCCTGAATAATTTTTTTGGTGTTCCCTACAAACGCAAGCCCAACCCTGAGTCAATTACTATGCGAGGTGGGACTACCCCATGAGAAAGCTATAGCTACGTCCATGTAGGTATACGAGGATTACGAGGGTTCAGTAAACACCTTGCCGTCTGTGAGAAACTATCTTAGACAATTCCACGACAAATTGCCTTATTCAGTTAATTTGGTAAAGTTCCTTTGTAAGGGATTTCTACTGGTGATAATATAATGATGTCTCGAGATTTTTTCTTTTCTTTATTTCTTAGGTGGATTACCAGATTTTGAAGACCTATTTTATCTCCCTGCACCAACTTTAGCATAAACTTAGCTGAGTGTAACCTAATTTACTTAATTCTGAATAATTCTCAACCCTGTTGAGTCATTTAGTTAGTCTAGCGAGTTTGGAGCATAAATTCTATTCGGTAATTCTTTAGGGACTGTGTCTGTGTTGAAATGTTACTATATTTATAAAATTTCCATCGATGGTGGGAATTTTCGCGGTATAATCATAAAAACAGCAAGCAAGACTAAATCTAAATATTATAAGCGTCATAATAAAATTCACTTGTACTTGTTTCACTGGTTTTATTTTGAAATTTACAATTTAATCCCGACCGGTTTCGGTTAATACACCATTGTGAAGGGATTCAGGAATTCAGAAAATTAAACTATCAATATGACGAGCCATTAAAGATGTACACAAATGATCATACCGTCATTGTGTACATCTATATAAAATTAATGAAAATGCTTATAGAAAGTAAAAATATAAGGTGACTTTTCTTTACATAGCCAAATTCATACTGGAGACTCGGTAAGTGGTCAGGAATAAGGTTCAGTAACCTAAAAATGTACACTTCTGATACTAATTGAGTCGAGGTTGTTATTCTTGAGGAACTATTTTCTTTTTTTCGTATTTCACAAAAACGGTCGTTGAACCTTAATTATGACCACTTACCAAGTCTCCAGTATACATTTGGCTATATAAACGAAAGAGACCTTGTATTTTTACTTTCTATAAGCATTTTCATTAATTTTATATAGATTTGTACATACTTTTATTTACCTGTAGCCTAAATAAAAAATAAAAAAATACTTTGAAAATATATATACATTAACGATCTGCTTGGGGTCGTCGTCAGACGAATAATTCAATTATTATCAATAAAGTATTTATATATTTATACAAAATCAATCAATCCAAATATGCCACAGACCCTACTCAATCCGGGTCGATGTTTGACATTTAACAGTACCTTCGGTGCCTAATTCGGTCCATTGCATACATCGACTGACATACTTAGCGTTATGATAATATGGTACCCTTTGTGATTTGATCTGGTTTCAAGATAAATATTAAATTATAACGAAAATAAAAACGTGACATTTTCTTGGTATTACCTGTTCATAGATTTAAGTTTTAACACCACTATATTTAATACCCCAGATCAATCAATTGATCCGAGTTTAATACGGATCGTTACATTACACATAAATTGTCAAGAAATGGTTGTTTATGGCATTAAACTTTTTTCTTTACATCGTGGATTAAATTTCAACTATGGCAACACTTTGTAATTGGAAGTCTTGTTTAGTCCACAACATTAGGGCCGCAAACGACACTAGACGTTAGTGGTCTGGAACAAATTCTAGTTTATTCTTGTACATATCTATGTACAGTACAGTAACACAGATATTTTTTCATGTGTATCTTTTCTTTCGTAGGTGGTAGAGCTGATGCCGGGCTCGACTGTGGAGGTACCACCATCTTACTCGCAAATCCTCCCGAAGTTATTCGGGGGAGAGTAAGAGAACAGCTCTCAGGCAAAACCAGGCGACCCACCATTGCCTGGGACCGATGGATGGCGGTATATCCATCCCCAATTGCCGAGCCTTATATAAAACAGACTGGTGACGGGCAGCGGCGTCACTGGTGCAAGGGTTTCGGCACCGCGCTCACTAACCCGCCTGCCCAGTGTGTGTGAGTATGGGCATTTCTTCCAGGAGGACTGCCAAGAGTGGCGAAATCCTGGAAAGGCCTTGTCCAGCAGTGGACGAAACAGGCTGATGGATGGATGGATGGATGTATATCTTTATGTAGTTTATCTGAAGCAAAAATAAAAGCAGAAATAAAACCTCAGGTGAAGTCTACTGTCAAGATTATAATGATGGTATTAATGGCATTTGATTGACATATTTCACACCCAAACATTTTTAAAAGGATAATGGCAATTGGCGACCCGCAATTTTCTCGTTTTAACGGCGGCGTGTTCAAAAAATCAAAGTACCTATGTGCATTATACAGAGCGTAAAAATGTGTATCTTGTAAAAATAGCACGATTTTTTTTCAAGTCTGCGGGAAAAGTAAGTTTTTCGTAAAATAAATCTCATGATCTGTTTTAAACGTACGAATGACTGCCATCTTACAATCTTAAAATTGTCGACAGTCAGTGTGCTGTCAAATATTATGTCTTTTCATTTGTTGCGGTCCGATTTATGCTATTTATGTTTACTTACTATACTAGGATACATGCAGTCAAGCTGTATAACTATGTACAAACTGAGTAGCTTTGTACAAATCATGTCACAAAAAAGCAAACATCTCGTTACGCCATAGCTGTCTATGGTTTTGATACAGCTTTTATTTGGGCAGAATCTTTGATTTAAGGAAATAGCAGCGGGTCAAATTCAGTACTAGACCTGCCATTCACCGTTTAATTATTTCAGGTAATCAAAGGTGACTGGGATGTGTTTCTTGTTTTCTTAGTAATTTCGAATGAATTTAGATTTTTAGCCGTTACAATGTACGAACCAACTTGCTAAACCGTAAAACGAAAACGTCTCGAATTTGCTGAACGAAAAATTCTAAAAAAACGAAATTTACATTTGCGATTTACAAGATGACATTTATGCAGCCAAATTCATACTGAAGGCTTGGTGAATAATCAGTATTTATTACGGATCAATAAATTGTTTGAGTTTCAAAAATAAAATTTTGGCCTTCCATAATAATGTCTCGGGGCTGGACTTGTGTTTGTAAGGAACAGAAAAAATAAATTTGTTTCAGATTTTCTAAAGGCTCATTGAATCTTGATACCGACTACTTACCGAAGCTTCAGTATAAATTTGACTGGATAAATTAATGTCACCTTATTATAAGGTCCGACAATAATAAGTGAAAATAATTCTAGGGTAGATCATTATTAGGTATCGATCACTGATCACAACCAAAAACGAAATATTTTTTTCACTTCCCAGTACAAAGTGGTTCAATCAGCTGACAACATTTCTACCGTAAGGTGAAAAAAGTTTGCGCAAAAATATTACTTCATTAGGGATACTCTATCATCTGTTAATTTTTTTTTCACTTTGAATTGTAGGACCCTATATAAGATTACTTTCGTTTATAGGGCCAAATTCATAGTGGAGACTCGGTGAGTGGTAAGGAGCAACGTTCAATGATTCTGTTGGCGAAATACGAAAAATATTTTTTTGTGCGTCTACTTATACTTGTTAAAGTACACCATCGACTCAATTAGTATAGGAAACCTAAATTTTATTTTGCGTATATGATAGAAAGAGTAATTGAACCTTGGTGTTGACCACTTACCGAATGTCCAGTATGAATTTGGCTAGATTAACGAAAGTCTTTTATAGAAATCATTTCTCGCAAATAAATATAGATTCTAAAATTAATTTTTGTACCAAAACAGCGTAGGCATCGAAACATTTCAAAGTAGGTTAAACCTTGAGAATTTCACAAGAAACACGCTTTGAACCAAATATAAAGTTGTTGTCCAAACAAAGCTTTCATCAGACTAACCTAATTACTCCACGAGTTCAGTATTTATTAGTTTTAAAGATCCATACTAAGAAATTAAAAGAATCGTTCATCCCCATCCGAGTTTATATAAAATCTTCTCGAAAGTTTCTACGGACTCCTCAAGCAAACAAAACCTTTTAATTAACTTGTCCCTCTTTTTTGCTCACTCAAAAACTACCAAGCGAAATTTGGTAAAAACTGGGACAATTTCGAAATAGTTGTTTTCAATAAAAATTTAGGAAGTTATCTATTAGTAATTATAATCTTTGCCCCGTTTTTGGCTTGGGTGTTAATTTATGAACACCCCTTATAGTCTATGTGTTGACCATAGGGTCACTAAGATGATAATAAAAAAAATGCATCCAAATACGTTGAATGGTTTTCGAGTTAAAAGAGTTTATTCAGTTTTTGCCCTGTTTTTGGCTTGGTTGTTATTTTATGAACACCCCTTATTGCCTATATGTTGACCAAGGTCATTACGATGACAATAAAAAAACAGCCAAGTGCGTGTCGGGTAACGCACAGTGTAGTTCCGTAGTTGCCCAGTTCTAGTCCGCTCGGAAATTGCTCTCCCGAAGAACGGCCCCATGCATAGTCGTGTTTAGAGGGGACTAAAAGTTTGGCGCAACCTGTACTCGTAATCCTGTAAAGCCTACTTAGCTGTGATTGATCGGATCTGATTGACAATATCGCAAAGTATGAAAAAGGAAATTTACAACAAACGTCCAACAAAAAGTCAAATATAGGTGCGACGACGAGTGAAACGAGGAGGAGCGTATTAGGTTGCTTGTGAACATAAATTCGAGAGCCGAGCGAAGCGGAGTGGAGCGAGGCGACCCCTTTAGTTTTTACACATTTCATGATATTTGAACAGATCATGAAATGATCAATTCGACGATATGGCTACGACATATATACTACTTCTGTGAATTTTTTCACATATTCATAAACAACTGTATAGCCGGCAGGGGGGGGGGGGACACTTACTAAGGTCTAATTTCATCGTACTCTGTTAGGTAACGTCTACACCTAACGGGCCATTATCTATTTAATCGGATGTTAACTAAGTAACAAGATTATGGTAAACAACAAAGCGCAGGATAAACCACGTTTTTTCGTTTTGTGTTCTAAAACAGGAATCATTGAGGGTTCCGTCTAATTAGCGCTTCCATTGCAAGTTTCAATTGTTCCAAACCAATTTAACCACTTAGTGCAACGCCTTCATGGAACAACCAACAAACTACAAATTGTTCTACATGTAATTTCAAGTTCCGAGTTGAAGAAGTTAGCCTCGAAATTGTATATTGTCCAATTCACTCTGCAAATAGGTTTGTGTTTGTGATCCATCTTACACATAAATCTCTCAGACATTACGTAGGTTCAAGGAATTTACTTGGAGTTTTCATCTGTCTTCATTAGAAAGCAGGTCATTCTTTATTCAAAAAGTGTGCTGAAAATGTCATCTTTATAACGAGGGACAAGTGCCGATTTTTCTTTAAATCGATCTAAGCTTTGGGTACTCCTTGTTCAATCCAAATAATAAAACGCGCAGTGTAGGGTTCCGTAGTTGCCCAGTACATTTTATAGGTTGGCCTACTAATAACGGCCCATACATTGTCGTGTTTAGAGGGGACTAAATGTTTGGCGCGACCTGTACTCGTAAACCTGTAAAGCCTACTTAGCTGTGATAGTTGTCCTTTTAAATTTATTATACAGGTTGGAAAAAATTTAAGGGCCCTGGAGGGGAACTACCTTAAATCCTTTAGTTAGCTCATTCTACTGAAAGGAAACATTCCTTTATTTTTTCAAAGAAACAAAACTGCATTCAAAGTTCTTCTAAAATTCGCTTGTCTCACCTGGGAATCGAACCAACTAAAAATAAAATAAAAATAAATTCTCTCTATTTTATCATACGAATCGGTAGGATTATTGTTCAGGATAAAATTTGTCTAATAAAAATTTGGTCTTACACTCATTTTTTACTTCTGTGAATTTTTTCACATATCCATAAGCAACCGTTTAGTTGGTCGTGTGGGGGACACTTGACTCTAACAAAAATTAGCAATTTAAAGCTTAATATTTCGCCAACGGATCCTTAATTTAAAAATGGTTTTGACACCCCCACAATATTTTTGAACGACCTGTCTAACGATACACCACACTATGGAATAGATAAAAAAAAAATCATCCCCAATTTACATGTATCGGATGTAAACTTAAAGAAAAATATTTTTCATGATTTTATTTTACCGTTTTGTGGCGTGATTAATAGGTATACTCATACCAAATTACAGCTTTCAAGTACTAATAGTATCTGAGCTAAACCGCGGACAGACGGACATGGCGAAACTATAAGGATTCCTGGTCGGACTACGGAACCCTAAAAATGAACACAGCATTTTCCTCATTTTATTTAAAATCAAACTGGCCAGTCCCAGTCACATGTTCTGTAGAACCTTTCATTTCCTTGTTGTTGTGATGAAAAGCAGAGCACTTACCTCCATCCATCCATCCATTAGCCCGTGTTCGTCCACTGCTGGACATAGGCCTTTCCAAAATTTCGCCACTCATGTCGGTCCTCCGTCCTCCTCATCCAGCCGCCCCCCGCAACGTCCTTCAGGTCGTCGGTCCAGACTTACTTACCTCGCCTCGGGTGAAACCATCAATGTCACATTTAAACAATAAGCGATTTCGTACGGTTGATTAACTTGAAAAGAAGTTTCATTTTACCAGCAAAATGCATTTAAAATGTGACATCATCGAATATTTTATCTAACCTGAACACAAAGGATGACCTCTGTTTTGTCGGAGACCCCAAAACTATGAACAGTGGACCTAGCGAGGTAGAAAATATCGTGTCTCGATTTTTCACTTCAAGGCGAGGATGCTTAATGCACGTCTGTCACATGAAATAGCCGCTGCAATGCCAAGGGAGTAATTTTGGAGAATCAGTCGAGACGAGATTCCTTGATATCCAAAATGAGATTTTACAGATGAAATGAAATTTTCCCAACACTCTTATTGCCTAAATTCCGAGTTATTATTTTTCTAACTTCAACAGCGAAGTGAGCGAGTGGAGTGGAGTGAGGGGGACTTACTCCATACAAATATGCGCTCACGAACTAGCTTATGCCATAAGGTCGTATGCGGCAAAACAGTATTTCCTTACTTTTGAATATAAAGTATGCAAAAATTGCGTTTTAAAGCAATTAGCGGAAATAGATTAGTAAGAATTAAGGTTTTACATTCAAATTCTATCAGTTTATGATTTACGTTTTGATTGCATTCGAATAACAAACTTAAAAGCGTATATATCGATGTAATCGAATGTAATCAAAATGTAAGGCATAAAATAACATTATTTTAACGCGAAAATCCTATTATTAGTAATAAATTTCCGCTAATTTCTTTAAAACACAATTTGTGCATACTTTTTATTCAAAAGTAAGGAAAACAATATTATGATGTGCATTTTGCACCGGGATTCAGTTTTACCAACTTAAAGGAGGTTTTCTAAATATTTTTTCTCTGCTATGAAAATTAATCAATCAACTAAATCTTTGGGCAAAATGATGTCAATGAAATGCTTAATTTAGTCTTGTATATAAATCGGTAATAATGTTTCTTTATTGCTGAGAAAAATGGAGATCAAAATCAAAATCAAAATATTTATTTTTGCATAATAGATACATAAAGTATACTTTCTACAATTCAAAGTTAATTTTAACAATATAATATATCTTTAGAATATAAAAAAAATTATAATAATACGGGAAATAAAATAAGATCCATTTCGCCAAAATTTCCAATGCGTCGCCTTAACTAGAAAGGACAGGTGAGTAATTATACCCAATATCGATACCTTTGAGAGCGATAGAGATAGGTGTTAAAGTTAAACAATAAGATCCTGGATCGGGCGATAGATCTCACAGGAAACTTCAACAGCTCGTGATTCGTGAATGGAATACACTCGATTGCAGCGCGGTGAGTTTTCATTATAGATTTTCCATTACGGAGAGAGCACTAAATTGGATCCTGCTAAGTGGCTTTGGGAGAAGGTGGGCTTCTCTCACAAAACAACGTACTCTAGATTTTTTATTGGTCTTACTGACTAAAGTAAAGTGGCATTGACAATATAGTATGAAGTTTTTAGAGTTCTGTACAAAAAATGGGAACCCTTATAGTAACTCTTGTCTCTGTCCGTTTGTCTGTATGTCACAGCCCACAGCTTCTTTTCTGCGAGACGGATTAGACTTGGAAATTTGTTTTTTTATATAAAAAATGAGGGCCATCAAAATTGACAGTTTTAGACACAGACATATAATTATTACTAAGTAGCAGACCAAACATAAGGACTAAATAGCGTGGCAAGTTTCCATACAAAAAATAAGCTTAATGGTAAGCTTGATGGTACGGAGAAACGTATAAAAATGGGTTGTTTTGGCTGGGTTATGCTTGGAACATATTTTGTTGAGTAATTCCTAAACTAATCTCTAGTAGGTATATATTTTGTTTGGAAACAAGAAATATTTATATTTAAAAGAGCCCGTAGTTCACTGAGCTAAAATTGCCAAGCGTCGTCTCTATGCGTTTATTATTAATGTTAGGTCTGCTACTATATCATACGTCTGTGGTTTTAGACCTTTTTTGTTAGGGGGTTAATCTTAAAAATTATGTAGTTAAGAATTTGGAACTTTCTGTATATTAAAATATGTTTGTATTTAAACAGCGAATACCTACTTAAAACGCCGATTTTAATACAGGTTTAGGGCTACGTATTCGACTCAACCAACTTATTCAGTTTTGTTTCTAAAATATATAATTATTTATTAAATAACAATTTACATCAAAACTAAACTAATTAAAAACTAAAATTACCTAGCAATTTAAATATTATACAAATAAATAAAAAAAAGGGAAATTTTGGACACCTATTTAATGGAATAAATAAAATATGCTGGCCAGATCGCTACCGTCGTTGGGCAAGGTACCCAAAAGGCTGGTGGCATTGCCTCGCTGGATCGCGAGGCTAATCCGCTGACCAAAATATGTCCCAGCCCTTTGGTTACCTGAAGCGTCGATCAGGCGCGACGAGATCTCCTTAAAGAGTTGTCGCGCTTCTGGTCCCCATGGCCCGAGAGTCTCTACGCCGAAGGGCACAAACATGTAGCCCTCTCCTAAGGCCGCATATTTGCGCCTCTTGGAGCCCTCTGCAGATGCCGCAGCCGCGCCCGCTCTGACTGAGGTCGCTTGGAGATGAGACGCTGCCATCGTGTCGACACATGTAGCGTCCCATACCAGCGACCTACCATGCTTCCATGGTATGATCGTCATTCCGTCGGGCCTTTTGCCGTCTTCACGTATGACGCCATTTGGTTCCAAAATGGCCGGAACACTGGCACTGGCTAAGGCCCTACGGATGACGTCATTAAGAGCAGCATGACGCGGCAAGCGACCAGCACTGTGCTGGCACGAAAGGCCATGATGACCAAGCTGATCGACGGCTTTACCACAACGGCAGCGATGAGGCTCATTTGTCCGTGCACCCAGTCTCAGACAGGTGGCCAAAGTAAATGTTGTTTTGTCGAGAAGAGTCCCTATATTGGCCGAAGGGAGAGCGTTTAACCAATAACCTGACTCTGGTTCGCTGGACGCCAAAAGACGAGCTCGGTCTGCAGGGTTTAATGAGGTATCCAGTAGGTTCTTTTGAACCTGGATACAGAGCGGCTCGTCCCATGACCTCTGCGAAGACAGAGTCATCGGGAGGTTAGTACACGGACCAGCAGTGTCAGTCCATGCACTCCTGGCCTCAGCCAAGCACGCGACCTCAACATCACCAAGTGATGGGTTTATAATTCTGCCAAAGAGGTCCATCGTGCTGTAAGCTGAGGACAAGAATGCAGGGAGTGCCACATTGGACACCCTTCGGATTCCTAAACCGCCAAATCGGATCGGTAGACTGGCTTGGGTCCAGCTCCGGTCATTTAAAGGGCAATTTAGAATTTCCACTAAAGTTGTTCTAATTATTTCATCTATATATACCAAAAGTGGGGAATGTTTCCAGAGGGTGCTACAACGTAGCACGTACGTGAACTTTGGCGTAAAGAGACAGAATTTAATTATGCAGTATGCTATATGTGGACTGATCATTTTTAGAAGACTAGATGATTCCTGAAATTTTGAAATTTGTTCCGAAATGAAACAGGGGAGGGAATCATCCAGTACTGGGGCACCTAGGAGGCGAAGCGATTCTTCGTTTATGATTTTAATGTTTGGAGCCAGTGTATTAAATTTGGTTATAATGTCATTTTTAACGTGAGGAGACAAAGAGTTATTCAAAAATAATTCGCATTTTGAAAAGTTTAAATTTAGTCCGATAGAGTGGAAATTTTGTATTAATTTCTTCAAGTCTGTTAGAACCGAGTCCGCTTCGCCTCCCAGAGTCCCATCGTCCAAATACCAAACATTAAATTTAGATTTGAGGCAGGTGATTTGTGGTTGTATGGCCAAACTGAAAATGGCCGGTCCGAGTGGGTCACCCTGCTGGCAGCCAACGGCGGATTGCAACAAATGGTTTTTATATACGAGTTTGGAGGGCGAGCTGTAACACTGCCATAAATAATGAAATACTGCAGGAATATTCTCCCTGACTTGTGTCAACAGGGCGCCCCTATCTATTGAGTTAAACGCGTTCTGCACATCCACTTTCAGCAGAACCTCCCCTCCGCCGTGTTCAAGGAAGGTACGAGCCGCGTGCACGGCGGCTTCACACCCTCCCTTAGTCCCAAAGCCTAACTGCACAGGCTGAAATTTGTTCACTAAATCTGGTTGAATATGTCTACAGCAGATCTTTGAGACCACACGACGGATGGTGTTCCCAACTGCGATCGGCCGGATGCCTCCGTCCTTTTTTTTGAGTGCACAAAGATTAGCACCGTAGAGAATGTCAGTAACGTCGTCACACACTTTCCCAGCCAGCATAAGGTTCACAAGCCGGGTCACGTCTTCCAAGAGGGCACGACCAGTCTCACCCGGGGCGCCGTAAATGAGATCTTTGAAGTGCTGTGGCGTCAGCCCATCAAGACCACCAGCCGAACCATTCCTGAAAGACGCGATCGCGGCTTGCACCTCCTCTGGTGTTGCTTCAGGAGTACGCTCAGAGGGATCAGGGGCATCAGGTAAATGCGATGAGGTTGCTGGCAGTGGATGTTTCGACTCTAGGGATGAAAGGGTCTCCGAGGTGTCAGGTGCGACTGCATCACTTGAGAAGAGAATCTGGGCAGCTCCTCTTATATCTCCATCGTTAATTTTAGTTTCGACCCTTTTACCAATATTATGAGTGTTGTTTAATTTTCTTGTGAGATCCTCTGCTTCTTTTAAATTTACTGGTTGCTTACAGTTTTTCTTAATTTCTTGTGTTAGGGAACTGCCATTATCTCTTCCTTTAGGCACGTGCAGAGTCCGGTATGAAAAAGTGAGCAGATCCTCCCAGCTGGCTTTATCGTTGTTATCAAGAACTTTCCGTATACAAGAGGACAGAGAGGTAGCCACCGTATTTCTGGCCCCTCGTGGGATCCTTTTAACCGTTGGAAGAGATGACTTATATTTACAAATCTCTAACCAAAAAGGATTATCAGTTGATCTAGAAGTGCTTAGATCGTCGACAGACACATTTTTGTGGCATTTTGATTTATGAATGTTTAGACCTCTCTGTCCTCTGTATACGCGAGACGACTGGGGGCAATCCGGACAAAGCACGAAGTCCTGTGACGCTGCCGACTGACTCCTCGATGATGGGCCAGCCGTCTGAGACATCAAAGACAATAAATAAAATTTTAATAAATGTATGTCGTTGGAATAAATAGGTGCCAAATTACAAAACTTAAAAGGTACAATTTTATAATAAAAACATGGAATATCTACAACTTGGGCCTAAAATGTACAAAGAAAATAATACGAATAATAATATGTAAAATGTAAAAGTATCCTTGGTTATATTGCCTTAAAAAACTAAAAATAGATGTCCCAATTAGTTTATATAGTTCAAATCACTCACTATCTTGTTATGAAGTCCTTTCATTTATTCTGTGATATGCGATACCTTAGTTCGTAGATTATATTACCGATATATCTGATTTAATTGTCTCCTAGTGGGACCGAACACAAGTGGCAACTGAAGACTTGTAGTTCGCGTAGACTGCGTACTTCGTCGTAGCTTGTGTCTAATCCGTGGGCGTAGCAATCTTATTTTCGAGTAAAAGATAATAATAAAGCTTGAGGTAAACACTGGTGTCCAATTTATCGTCTTTTTGAATGTTTTGATCAAGAAATAAAATTATTTATAAAATAAAAATATATGTTGACTTTTTCATTGACATTGTTTTGTTTCTTACATTTTTTAGGTAGTATCTAGAACGTAGGTACTGATAAGTTTGTAATTTTTATTCAAATCACCTAAGTCTATCAACTTATTTAAATGGTACGAAACCCTCTGGGCGCGAGTTATACTCGCACTTGACCGGTTTTTTAATATAAAACTAACAAGTGAACAGTACACGTAAATCACCTGTTTTATTACTACCGAAAATATGCTTAATTGATTAGATAACGCATTTAAAATCCATAAAGAGCTAGGGTAAAAAGTAAATAATATTTAATAGTCAAGTCAAAATCCTTTAAAATTGCATTTTGGGAATAATAAATCATATAAGAATTTTATCCCTTGTCTTACAGCTATAGACTTTAATTATTTTATAAACAAAAGCAGTTTGTAATCACAAAAGAAATTGCTGTCATTAAAACTTGAATGAGATTTTAAACTGATTTAAATAAATTGCTAGTTAAAGTGTGGTACCTAGATATTACGTTTGGGAGAGACATAAATCTCTCGTACCAAAAACTTATGTTTCGACTCAAGTTTTGAATGATAAAGCAAAGTTTGGAATTTTAATATCACTTTAGATTTTACGACCGTCTTTAGATCTTTTATTACGGGTAGTTTTTATCTAGAAAATAGCTTAGAATTTAAACTAGCGAAGTAAACCATCTGCTCTCCGAAAGTAATAGCTATTAGTGACAACCCTTGATTAGGTACATTTTAGATAAATTTATTTTAGACAAAAACGATTTGCTCAACACAGGAACAATAAATATTGTGTTTGTACTCACGTGAAAAAGACAATGGTAGGTACTTATTAGCTTTTTCATATGGGCAAGCATTTATTTTAACTATTAAATTTTCAGAACTGTCTGTTAAAATATCTTGAGCACATTCAGATATAGTTGCAAAATTGTATGTTATAATGTTACATTATGTGGGCAAGTGTTTGCTATTTTTGTTCCAAATTTCTAGTCTCTAATTGAACCGGTGCAAAAGTTAAGAGTTATCATTATCTTACATAAATTTATGTCACAGACAGAATTGGTAGAACAACGGATTCTTAGCAGAATGGTTATTTGCAGGTTATTTTTATAACCATCAAGGTACGGAACCATAAATACAATATTTTCCTCCAAAAAGCAGTAATACAGTCAAAGTTAAATCGAAGTCATTTTTGGATAAGCTTGCATAACTTTTTTGTCACTTTATAGTAATGACAAATTGAAGATGTATACCGAGACCAGGAAAGCGTTCAGTGGGTAGACCGATGGCCCGATGGCGAGTATCGTCAAGGCTGTTGGTGGGCAATGGATGAGACTGACGAGAGACCGACGGAAATGGCGTGGAGAAGAAGAGGCCTATGCCCAACAGTGGGTGGATGCGGGCTGATTGATGATGATGATGATACTCTTCTACAAAAATGAGCAAGTTTTTCACTTCTACTCTTCTACTTAGGTATTCTTTAGATGATAGAGTATCCCTAATAGACCACATCCCACCGAAAACCAAAATTTTTGCGCGAACTTTTTTTTACCTTTCCATAGAAATTTAGTCAGCTGATTCAACCACTTTGCACTGGGAATTCAAAAAATTTTTTGATCAAAAAAATGGTTTTCCTTCTGGAATGTGATCAGTTAACGATACATGATCTACCCTAGAATTATTTTCACTTATTATTGTAAGACTTTATATTACTCCTTGAATCACCTTCAGGTGGGTGCTAATTTTTCCCAATCTTACGAACAAAACAAAACATTTTCCGTGACAAAATGGAAATGTACTGAGCACAAATCCAATAGAACGGCCTACATAAAGTAGCCCGCTGAAACATGCCAATTTCATCTGTATTACTGGTGATTAAGAATCTTGTTTACCGTGGTGTAAAATAATTCTGTTATCACACGCAGAGCTCCAGACAATTGTTACTCCAAGAATTGTTTGAGATAGCCGAAGGATTATTTTGGACGGAAATGAGTATTATGCTAGGTTTCTGCGCTAATGAAAAGAGTCTGTGAAGGGTACGCCTTACCATAATATATACAGAGTGTTGATTTGGTCCACACAAAAGTTTACGTATAATATACAGGATAAAAAGCAAACGCTACGGAAACAAAATCTGTAGCTTCCAACACAAAAAAGCACCCTTCAGAAAAAGTGTTTTTGGAATGGCACCTTCTATCTATAATATGTTACCAAAGGCCATAAGAGATGCAGAAGACATCCAAATGTTTAAAACGCATCTTAAAAACTTTTTATACGACAAAACTTATTATAGCGTAAATGAATATTTGTCCGATGCACAGTGAGTCCAAAGGTATATGCATGTTAATTTTATTATAAGTGACTAATTATTGTATATAAAATGTGACATAATTGTGTATATTTTATTTCATTTTCTGTGTGAATATTTGTACGCCATGTGGCAGAGCACGGAGAGACGAAACCTATGTACTTGCTATCTAACCACTAACCTGTGACTCACAAATAAATGATTTGATTTGATTTGATTTACATATGTAATCTATTTGAAAATACGCATAATAAAATACCTCTCTATCGTCAGCACTATCGACTGAAATCGGAAGCATATCGAATTCTTCCTGGCGCTCGCCACCTTGAAAATTGTTAAACCCCTTTCTCTCATTCACAATGAATCATGAGGACTAGGTATTCTTCTTTAATAAATTATACACAATTTCTTGTACCTTTTAATCCACATATTTTTGGGAGTAAAAAGTAAATAATTTTGTTTAATTTATTATAGATGATATTCCACCAAGAACCATCAACCGAATCCATCGAATATTTGATAGCTTCTTCCAATCCATTGTCTTATGTTAATCGCGAAACAAGGGTTTTTTTTGTTGGGTCACTTCTTGTCCGTCAGGGACACGATAAAAAGTATCTGAAAATAATTTTGGGGTTCCTTGAAACATTTTGCAATTTTCCGTCTTGGTGACCTATAAGAATTTTTACAATCATCCATGGACGTACAGATAACGATTTTTGTCTATGATACATCATACGTAATTAAATAATATTGCGTAATTTTGATATGACGGCCGTATAGCGTTATTTGCTTCACGTAAGTAAAATAGTTTAAATAATATTATTATCATGCATTACAAACTAGAAAAGATAAAGTAGAAACAAATGTAAAGACAAGAACTTGAAAAAATTCCTCGGGCCAGCATTCGAACCTGCGACCTCTTGTTATTGGACAAGCGCGCTACCAATTGCGCCACCAAGGTACTTACCTAGACCGTTGATTTTCTACCTATTTGATCTAACCAGCTTGTAAGGCACATGCTGAACGCTCACGAGGGCGTTATGTGAGTATGCCAAAGCGATGGATTTCGCAATAAAAACATAATCTTAGGTAAAATAGTTCTTAATTCGAGGTACTAAAGTTGAATTTTCAACTGAAACGGATAACACTAATAATAATAGGTGTGTGAATCAAAACCACAGGCCGGCTTGGTCATTATAGCAGTAACTCACAGATGCCATGATGAACATCAATTAAACAATTTATGGTGACAAATAATGTGCTCTTTCTATTGTAACTGGAAGAATTGAGAAACGTAGTGATGTTCGTTTATTTAGCTGAAAATGGTTAAACATCTGGGATTTAAATAAGACTCTGACTCATCAACGCCCAGGACACACCTATGCCTAGGTAGGGTCATGAGTTTAGATAACTGAACAGTAGGTTCCATTTACGATGTAAACTAAAGGGATGTTTAGAAATTCCACGTCTATGTCATATTATTTTAAGCCCGGTAATATTTTGTAATTATTATCACCATCTATTTATTTGAGATCCTAGGTCCTGCTGCCGGTGTAGCAATTTCCATCGTTCTCTGTCCAAAGCCAGATCCTAGTTCCAGGTAGCGTTGCCATCTCTAAAAATCAGAAAGCCGGACTTTGCCGCTAAAAAAGCCGGACTTTTGAGTTCCAAGGCCGGATAAATTATTTAAGAAAAAATCAAATAAAACACAAGTTTTAATCAATGTTATCATTTTGTACATATTTTTCTTTGCCAGAAACCTGCACAGTTTCTATAATAATTTCGTTATAAAGTTTTTACATGTTTATTTAATTTAAATATGTATGTGATCTATTTATTATGGGCCAACAATTGCTTAAAATTAAGATCGTCTTGTTTCTCTTCCAAAAACCTTCTGAGATTTTGCAACTGGTCGTAACATTTGCTGTCATCAATTTTATTTGACGGATATTCATCATCAATCATCCAGCCAAAGTGCTTGGTGACTTTTGTCTTTGTATTAGTGCGGAGCCGGTGAGACTCACGGCCGTGTTGCGTGAAAAGTAAGAAAATGAAAAAGCCAAACAAAAGCCGGATGGGCCGGACGCAGTGAAATTTGGCCGGACAGTAAGTCAAAAAGCCTAACTCTGTCCGGCTTTATCCGGACGGATGGCAACGTTAGTTCCAAATAATGCGACTCCTCCCTTTGCATTAAGATGTTTGCTAAATTTGATCCTTTTCGGTTTGCCTCATCTCAATTATGAAAAGTGAACAATATTTATCGTAAAAAGCCCTAAAAAGCTATTTTACAAACATTCAAAACCCTCAGGAGGGTGAAAAGCATAACATTTCTTTTACAATACAAGGTGAAATTAAATCAACCGACCAAATTCATACTGAAGACTCGGTTACTGATCAGAAACAAGGTTCAATACCCTTTTGGTGAAATTCGATAAATAAATGTTTTTGCTTCCTTTCTGACTGGACTAGGAATTGTACTTACTTAAACTAGTCCAACCAGTAAGGGAGCAAAAAAATACAATTTTCTAATTTAGCCAAAAGCATTACTGAACCTTCCCGATGACCGCTAACCGAGTCTCCAGTATGAATTTGGTCGGTTGATTTAATTTCACCTTGTATAGCCAAAGAAATGTTAATACGCTTTACACCCTCCGGGGGGTTTTGATTGTTCGTGAAATAGCTTTGTAGGGCTTTTTACGATAAATATTGTCCGTCCGTCCGTCCGTCCGTCCGTCCGTCCGTATGTCACAGCCTCATAACTTTAGCACCGTTAAAGATAAAGACTTGAAATTTGTTACAAAATTAGCATTTACCTGCCTACACAATACGGGGTAAAAAATTGAAAAAATTTAGATTTTTGAAAATATTTCCAATGCAAAAGTAAGAAAAATAAATAAAATATCTTAAAAATACTATATGGGTATCAAATTGTAGATATTAAAAAACTGATTATAAAAATATATACTTTTACTATATTTACTCGGACCGATATCGAGAAATCTTTGAAAAACCACAAAAAAATGCATGTTCCCCCTTATTTCAAAAACTGGTCCACCATGAAATCGGTGACAGTAAATAAAGTAAAAGTATATATTTTAATAATCAGCTCTTTAATATCTATAATTTGATATTCATATTGTATTTTAAGGATATTTCTTTTTATTTTTCTCACTTTTGTATTAGAAATATTTTGAACAATTTCAAATTTTTAAAATTTTTTTTACTCCATTTTATGTAGGCAGGTAACTGCTATTTTTGTAGCAAGTTCCAAATCTTTACCTTTAACGGTGCCATAGTTATGAGGCTGTGACATACGGACGGACGGAAGGACGGACAACGGAGTCTCACCATAAAGGTTCTGGTACTCTTTCAGGTACCACGGAACCCTAAAAACGCATGCAAATCCGTGGAGTGCTTCTCGAGTTAAAACAGAACATATACATAATTATGTATCTATACGAACAGACAGACAAAAATTCTAAAAATTGTAGTTTTAGCTTTAGTACAATACTATAATAAATAACCCATTTAATTTAAAATTAAAAATGTCTTAAGAGGCTTTATAAATAAAATAGGGGTGATTTTTTATGTGCATTTCATGAAAAACGCAAAAAATAGTCGTCAATATCTGGTGTGTATGCATTTTGACTTTATAATCTAGGGTATTGTTTTTGGAAAATATGCAAAAAAAATATCAATAAATCCTCGACAGAACTAATAATTGAAATAAGCTCCTCAAATATACTTTTCTCCTAGTTTGACGAATAAAATCAAAAATATTTTATCAGATGGTTTTTTAGCAATATCCAGATTTTGGATCCGTAAATTTTGCTACCTATTTAAGTGTTATACAAAATAAAAATAAGAAACATACTTTTTTCACTTCCACCCCCATAACGAGGTATGAAAAGTAGATTCAGCTATTCTTTAAAAAGCACATCACTATTACTGGACTCAAGTTTAGTGCCTAGAGGAATCAGGAGCACATTGTCTTCAATAGAGGAAACACCCACGGGTTGATATCCTCTTTAAGACTACTTAAAGGGTAAGGGTAATAAACTGGCTAAGTGAGATTTAAGCATCACTTAAGGGGTGATATACTGGTTTTACAAGAGCTTAGCAAAAAACAGGCGAATTTTTTAAGGCCGTCTTCTTTTTACCCTAGCTTGGAACAATATTACAATTTTATGGATCTTATTGATGCAAAATGCTACGCGACTTTTTGAGAATGTTAACGATATTAAGTAGAAAGAATTTCTCGAGCCAGGATTTTAACCTTAATACCTTGAAATACTTGTATTTGGCTTTATCTTAAATTTGTATTTGCCTGAACGTTGGCTTAACGGGAATAATCAAAGTAATTTTTCGAGATTTCTTGATTTTTCACCAGCGATTTTCCTCGATACCCTTGAATTTTACATAATTTTAATAAAATATGTAAGTAAATATTTGAACACCTAGAAAAACACCGCGGAATATTTAAACTAAATACAAGAAAGTGGCCAAATGGAATAGATAATTACTTACAAAGAATATCTGAAGTTATTTTTATGAAAGATGTCTATTACATTAACTTACATAAATTACTAGAGTAAGTAAATTACAGTAACACCTAATTAAAATATAATTCTGCTTAGATCCCGTTTAATAATAAATTAGGCAAAAAGTAAAAATTTTAATGTACGTACCTACATTAAGGTTCCAGGGGGAAATTTTTTTTATTTATAGGGTGAAATTCAACAAAAACAAACGAATTTTTTTTTTATGTTTTCGCCAAAAAGATCTTTATCTACAATTAAAGATTTGTGTGACAGTATTGATGATTTTTCTGTATCGGGTGCTAAGTGCTGTGTCCCGGAGGAATGTGTTTCTCTCATACCTCAACTCAAAATCCTGGCTCAAAATATTAGAAGCATAAATGCTAATATAGATCTACTTGTCCAAACGCTAACTAAGATTATTAAAAATAACACCGTAAAGAAAACTCTGTCGCGACGTAAGATCATTATAAAGCCGTGGATAACTCCAGGACAGCCTAACAATGAAATATTAAAGACAGTAGGTACACAAGATACAGGAATTTTTGTAATAAATTAATTGGGAAAGTAAAGGGAGAAATTGAACGACAGGAACTACAAAGGGCTAGTGCTATCTGTATAAAAAAAACGTGGGAAGCTATAAATAAAATTTCAAAGTACAAACAAAAAAAAACAGTTTAGCGAAGACTTACTCAAGGGACTAACTGAACCAAATACACAAAGTCAATCGAGCAAATCATTTCTTTGCTAATGTAAGTAAAAACCTAGCTGATAAAATAACATCTGATAATGAACAAACAACAGGTCACACCTCACCTATCAAAAATAACGATAAAGGCGATTCATTTGTAGCACTTGATTTAGATGAAGATAAAATTAGAATCCTTGTAAACTCTCTGAAAACAGATTGTGCTGTAGTATGGGATGGGTTATAAAACAGAATGTTTCTATTTTAGCAAAACCTATATGTTATATATGTAATCTGAGCTTCAAAAACGGTAAATTCCCAAAAGATTTCAAAACATCCATAATTCTACCAATACACAAGGGTGGCGATACGAATGCTGTGACTAATTATCGCCCAATATACATCTTATCCACCCTCTCAAAGATATTGGAGAAAGCTATCAACAATAGACTAACTCATTACCTCGAATCTCGTAACTTATTTTCTAAAAATCAATTCGGTTTCCGAAGAGAAAAATCAACAAATGATACTGTGAATGACTTAACCGACTATGTTGTACGCGGACTGGACTCTAAGAAAAAATGCCTAGCCATCTTCTTAGATCTGGCTAAGGCGTTTGACACGGTTTCAGTTGCGATCTCCTCACCAAGCTAGAAACATTAGGGATTCGAGCTATTCAATTAGAAATTTTTAGAGACTATCTTACGGACAGGTTACAGATGGTGAAAATAGGTGACTGTGTGAGTGATCCTCTTCCAGTCACTTTTGATGTGCCTCAAGGCAGTATCTTAGGCTCAACCCTTTTTTTGGTATACATCAGTGACTTGTGTGAAATGCAGTTAAATCAGGACAACATTATCACATACGTAGATGACACTGTTTTGATGTTCCATGGCAAGGATTTGGCCGCGGTTTACAGTACCGCACAATCAGGCTTCAATTCAGTGGCCAAATGGTTAAGGAGCAATTTCCTGTTACTAAACACAGACAAATCAAAATTCATGTGTTTCTCCATCCGCCATACTGAAAAACTAAATTTTTACTGTCCCGTTATAGCCCATACTACTAGATGTCTAAGTTCAGATAGCACACCGGACTGTTATTTGTCATAAGCTAGAGTGTGTCGTTACAATAAAATATCTAGGAGTAATTATGATTATATATACAATATATTATATCTTACACAACCTTCTGTCACAACGAACTAGAAAACTTATGGCTGTCTTTAAAAATATTAGACATGTAGCAGGGAAGAAACTAGAGTTAAAAAATTCAAGCAGGCTATACAGTAACTTTTGTTTTGTATAATTTTAGTTTTTAAGTAATATGTAATTGTTTATATAAGGTTCAAATATTATAATAAGAGTCATTTATAATAAATGATAATATATTCATTTATTTATTCCGGACGAGGTCCATATTACATTTATTATATTACATATATATAAAAACATTTACACATATATAATTTTTTCTATAGTCTGATTCACGCACAGTTTAATAAGTCTATAGCCGGCGCGGCGCCACGCTGCGTGGAGTGACTGCCGGTCCACTCGTGCACGGCGCGAACTAGGTGAAGGTTCGGAAGCGCACAGCGGCGCGGCGGCTCTGTGCCGCATGAGGCCGGCCCACCCGGGCACGCGCCCCTCCACGAACATCGTCGACGCGCTGCACCAGCAGCGTGGCAGTCTGTGCAGTGCACGCCATGCGTTATTGTACTGCACTCGCAAAAATGATTTAGTATTATTACACCATAACTCTGCGGTATACAGGCTGGTGCAATATGCCGTGAAAAGAAGTCGCTTGACGTCATTACTGCAGCGGTTAAAGCGTCTCACCAGCAAACTTCCTTTCACACTGATAGCTCTACACTGTCGCTCAATATCAGAGTCGAATATCGTGTAAGTTTGCCTTTACAACATGGCCTAGGTAGTTTACCTCGTCGACCCTTTCGAGCTCCTGTCCACTCAACCGTAAAGGTGGTGTTTCAGATGGTGAGTTGCTTGAAGTATTGCATATTGTGCTCAATCACGTACTTTTCACAAATAGCGACTAGAAGACGCATGGAGGCAGCTGATGGTGTTAATAAGACCATGTCGCCCGCGTAGCTGACGTGGTTGTTACAGACGCCATTTATGGAGCTGCCTACTCCGGCTGCAGTCAGCTCTCGGCTGAGCTCGTCCATGTAGACATTGAACAGGATCGGCGAAGCGGAGCCACCTTGTCTGACGCCGCAGTGCAGCGGGGCCGGCTCCGAATGAGCACCGTTCCAGCGGACGATGTTTCTCTGCTGCTGATGCCACACTGCAAGGGTGGATTGATGTCTTCTGGAACGCCACGCTGTCAAAGTTTCGTCCACAGAAGGTCATGGGAGACACGATCAAAAGCCTTGCTTAGGTCTAGAAAGCAATCATAGGTGGACGTGTTTTTACTTTTATAATAGTGCGCCACTTGTTTGACCACGTAGACCGCACTAGCCGTCGAAGCATTGTTTTTAAATCCATTTGATAATCTGTGCTTTCCAGATATGATTCGGTTAAAGCAAGTATTGTCTTTTCGAATATTCGCGCCACGATAGGAGCCAGCGCGAATTGGTCTGTAGTTGTCAGATGACATTTATCTAGTAGCTCTGTACAAAAAATAATTTTGTAATGTGTTATTTGGGAACCCGCGTTTCAGACTTATTTCTAGTGCGGGGCCCACTGCTTAAATTTTATATTGTTAATTTTCTTTTCTGGCAATAAATGATTTTCATGTTTAATGAGTTTATAAGATGAAAAGTAATTACAAAAAGTTTATACTTTACTTACCGAGTTCTAGACATAGACCAAGAATTTTTTTTTCGTCTTCTCATGACCGACAGCACAGTGGCATCAACAGAGCTCCGCTTGGCCCTTTGGGTACGAAACCGTAAAAAGAGAGCAAAAACCGGGAAATCCTATTCAAAGCAGAGTTTAGGTGCCTGTCTGTCTGTTAGAATACGTGTTACTATGGCCTCTATCACGACAAATAATAAAAATTAACATTAAATTAAATAAGTTAAATCCAAACAAACCTCGTCGTGTGTAACCATAGCGCCATCTGAGATGACTTGTTTGACAGCTTCGCTAGGTTCGACGAGGACGTTAGGACGAGTTTCGCTATATAGATGGCGCTAAGATAGCTTGTCAACCTCTTTGCACAGAGGTTTATTCGAAGGGTGATAAATGGCGCGATTTGGGATGGCGTACCCGTGATATATGGTAGTACGGATCTCTTTGAGCGCGAGTCCGACTCGCACTTAGCCATATAATTTGATTTGGATAAAATTTTTAATTGGATAAAATTTCAAGTTGAAATCCATTATCATTACGGATTTACTTTACTTTTATAAGTATTAGATATAACAAGTTTCTTATAGAATAAGAACAAGAATATTCACTAGAAATATTTACGTATGTACTAACGAGGAAAATTAGGCAGATCCAATTTCCCCCTTATTATGATGCCATTTAACAGGAAAAAGTGTGTCAGAAAAATTTCCGCCGGTAGTAGATAACCTACAATACACGCACGAGTAGCAAATAAATAAAGCCTATTTTACCTTCTCTTTCTGAGAAAAGAGGTGAGAATTAATAAAATTTACTAGAAACCCAGAATATGCTCAAATAATAAAACTCGATTTACGGGCAGAAGTATATATTACATACGGGTATATATTGTGTTACCAGCCAAACTCGATTCTAGGGCACACTAGTTTAGCCTAGCCCAAATTGGTTCTGAGTTGTCATAAAAAATAACCATCAAGGTTATGTAAGGATAGAACCCGAAACGAGAACATCCGTCGGAGATCGAAAGTGACCGACATAGCCTGTCGAATCAGTAAGTTGAAGTGGCAGTAGGCAAGGCAGGCCGTATTTGTCGCCGACATGATGGCCGTTGGGGTCGAAAGTCGTTAGAATGGAGACTATGTATAGCAAAGCGTAGTGTAGGTCGACTTCGTCGCTGGACCGATGACCTGAAGGAGTTTGCGGCTGGATGAGGCGAGGACAGAGGACCACCAAGAGTTTGGAAAAGGCTTATGTCCAGCAGTGGACGAACACAGGCTGATGGATGGATGGATGTAAGGTGGTCGATCGCCACACCTAAACTTCTAACCTCCTATTGGCTCTCTTCTGTGCTGAAGGATTTCCAAAAGACTAAGTAGTTCGTTCTACGCCAGTTTAGTTTATTGATCACTTACCAAGCCTCCAGTATGAGTTTGGCTGTATAAATATATAAGTCACCTTATATACCGGGTGTAAACAGAGTGCGACTATTAAATGAAACCACATATTCTACCGACCCTACTGAACCACTTTTCCCAAGAATCATACCCGCGGACACCCTTAGTTTAGTAAATAATTGAGTTCCAAACAAAAATGTGTGAACCCTGACGCACCGACATACGGGCGAGTTTAGAGAGAGGGTCATCCGTGAAGCGACGTCCGTGAAACACGTTATTTACAAGTTATTTACACCCGGTATGTAAAAGTGTGCAATGTTGTTCCTATTTACTAAATAAATGCTTTGATTTTGACCTGTTTTATTATTTACAAATGAATTTGTTCGGTTGATTTAATTTCACCTAGTATATCCAAATAAAACAAGACTTGAATTTTTTTAAACAAAATGCCGACAATAGGCCGTCTTATCGCTTCGACGTCTTCCAGACATAACTGTTCAATATGATCAGAAGAATATGTCCAGTAAGTAAATGTTAGCTGTTTTGTTACAGCAAGTATATTTTCTCTTTGGTTAGCCCACATTTGGGGAGTTTTATCAAAGTTAAACCAGTTTTGATAAAACTCCGTCAGGAATGCACGGGAATGGGAGCAATAGTCCTTATCTGTCAAGTGCCCTGTCTAGAACGCTTTGCAATCTTTGTCGAATTTTATTCCTATGTATTTCTTGTGAATCACTTTTGTAAACCCAATAAAACCATAACGTGTTTTGACTATTATTCTGTTTTTTTATCCTTTTGCATTTTTGCAGTGATATGATGACTCGTTCTGACCGTTTACACTTGGTCAAAGGTAAGTTTAGATTTCGATAGTCGTTGTGCAAAATTCACTAGAGTTCTGTACTATAACATTCATAATGGAAAAACGGAGACAGTAGGATCCGTCTTTCTGTGGCTCAATGCCTTTTTACTCAGAGAACGGCTTGAGGTACCAAGTAATCGAAATCATCACACTAATATTATAAATGCGAAAGTTTGTGTGTGTGTTTGTGTGTGTGTTTGTTACTCTTTCACGCTGAAACGGCTGAACTTTTTTGGATGAAATTTAGAATGAATATAACTTACACCCTAACTTAACACATAGGCTACTTTTTATCCCTTAAAAAAGCATGTCGTTAAACCGAATAACACGCGGGCGGAGCCGAGGGCAAAAGCTAGTTATACATATTTCAAACTACTAATAGAATTATTACGAGATAAACTTACATTTGCGGTTAGTTTCACAGTGCACTATGAAAAATAAAAGCTTTTATCTTTCAAGTACAACACGGAACCATTTCACTTCCTCTTAAACTTGGTTAGTTTTTATACCTCAACCTAAAAAAACTAGATTATTGCATGCAGTAACTCAATTTACGTTCTTTAAACTAAGGTACTAATTCGTGTTCGATTTGGTAATGTTATAGCCCGGGAGGTACCGTTGCAAATACAAAAGTCATAGTAAGCCAGCTGATATTGACATCGGTCGTAAATCTCACATGACTGATATGTGAATCGACCGTCAGCTACTCAAGTAGCGGTGGGTTTGGGTGTTAGAGGTCGCGAAAGAGGTAAAAAAAAAAACGAATCCACGATGCAGCTGACGATTTTTTTTAGCTTATTATTTCCTCAGCTATCTGTGAGAAAAGTTTCAGCCGGCGTACTATCACTTTTTTTTTTACCACTTCTTCTTCCTCCCACACCCACACCCACGGCGGGTGCGTCAGCTGACGCTTGGTTCTGTTATTGGCCATTCCAGATCGATTGAAAAAAAAGGAAATCAATCGGCGTAAAATCACTACCTAAAATGCAACGCTACCACCCCGGCTATTAGTAACCGAATGCGGCCAAACAACCAAATGTGAACAAGCAAGCCACACACAACCTACATTTGATTGACCAGCACCGGCTACCATACCTAACAAACTAACGACCTAGCCCTGTTTAACTGGTTTACATTTCAACACTGTCGACCTCACACATTTATTCCGCAAATAAACTAAACAGACAGATAACGGGTGTTATTATTCTAAGGATAACGGGTATAATAAATAGAGAGATAACACTGACTGAAATCATATATTTCAGTAATACTGAAATAGCTTTTATAAATAAATCTGCACGTTATCTACAATATACTAATAAATAATAATAAATGAGTAAAAAAGTCGTGTCTGTACATTGAATATTTTTGCGAAATTTTTAATGAAATGGGTTATTTATTGTATTAGTGTTGTACTGAGACTAAAACCCTATTTTTTTTTGAGTTTTCGTTTGTCCGTTTGTATGTTCTCGCGATCGAACCACTCATAATAGGCATGATGACAAAAAAAAAAAAATTAGTCCGTCAGTTAGATTATCAGAAAATATTGGACACGTATTTGTTCTTTTTTCAATTAAACAAACAATGATGAAGATATAGCCCGCCGAAGTTCCGCGTGACGTCACATCTAGGTACAATTTTACTTAGAAGTGACGTCATTTTCCCCCACTCCCAAACTTTAACGCGCTCTATCTCTGTCATTTTTTGTTTGATTGACAAAAGAAAGAAACGTGTCCAATATTTTTTAAATCTAAATGACGGACTAAAAATAATAATATTTTGCTTACCCCGTGTACAAGCCTATTGGATGGAGTTTTCTTTATTATCATCGTGGCGACCCTGGTCAATATATAAGGCGTGAAATTTTGTGAAATTCGTAAATTATTCTGTTCGTGTTCCTTACAAACGCAAGCCCAGCCCCGAGTCAATTACTATGGGACGTCAAGATTTCATTTTGAGAAATCAGCAAATAGTGTTATCGAACCGTGTTACTGATGACTTACCAAGCCTCCAGTATGAGTTTGGCTACATAAATAAAAGTCACCTTATGCATATAAGGGGTGTTAATAAAATAACCGCCCAGCCAAAACTGTCGATCGATAATATACATTGATTGATGAACATTTCCACAGGAGCGAAGCCGCGAGCAACAGCTAGTAAACAAATATACGTAAATTAGCACCCAAAGATAAGGTCGAAACATAAACTTTACAAATTACGTCTTTGCGCGCTAGTGTGCTATCTATTTACAGCCAAAAAACATAATGCCAGAACACACTTTTGGGTGCTATTGGTCGAGTCCCAGTTTGGTCTTCTGCTTCTGACACACCTGGGCCTACCATGAGTTTCGGTATATACTCGCTTGCGACTGTATAAAATATTTATATGAGAAATTGTACAGTTTACGAGACACGACCTTTTTACTTCTTTATAATTAGTATTCCCTACGATGATAATAAAGAAAACTACGTCCAAATCGATTGAGTGGTTCTCAAGTTAAAAAGAAACAACATACAAACAGACAAAAAAAAGAAAAAACGCATTTTATCTACAAAAAAATATTCCACTTTTGACTACTTTATTTTTAGTATGATTTTTTTTATTATTTATGCCCTGAACGGCGATTCTCGCAAAAATTTTCACACGCTTTGCTTTTCATACGCCTCTGTTTATCGCGTCATAAATGCTGTGTGATGATAATTATATTAACTATAACTCCTTAAAAGACACGTAAAACATGTAATGAATACGTACAACAGATTTATATTTTAAAAGTTTGATACGTTTCTTCATAAAGAGCTTGTAAAAGTCACCCGCTTTCGGCCTTCGCAACATGTGCGAGAATCGCCGTGCAGGGCGGGTACTCGTATTCTGACAAGTGCGCAAAAATTGCAAAGGCAGATTTTGTACAGATATGTATTGTTTTTTTTAATTGAAAACTTATAGTGAGCATTCTTTATGTCTCATATTTTTATTTGATGTGTTTTAGTTACTCTAATTTCATTTATCAATTTATCAACTACATTTAAACAAATATCTAACGACTGATATTGTGAATGCGCAATAATGCCGGATTAGCCGCCCAGCCTATCAAATAGAAAATATTTTACGCGTTCTCTAACGAGTATCGATCGAGATCCAAACTCATGGTAGAGAACTCACAATAATTTGGAATGTGCAACACGGAAAACGATTAGAAGTCGAAGGTGTTGTGAAAGGTAGAGTTGAGTCATGTCGCCCGCTAACCCGAGACTACGAAGCTGACACACTGCAGGGAATGTCACTGACTCAGCAAGCCAACACAATGATGATGAATCAGAGAGGCAAAGATTTGCGAGATGTGACACTTCATTCAGATACCTGTTCTACCTGTCCAGTGTGTCAAATGATTCACTGATGCGATGATGTACTAAACATATTGACCTATTGAATGTGTCTGGAAACGATTTATGTACTTTTTCAATTAGGGTTTCTGTTTAGACATTGTACAATATTTGATGGCAGTTTTTTCCTGCAGTTTTTTCAACTAGCTTTTGCCTGTGGCTTCGCTCGCGTATCTTTTAAAACTATTAACGACATTCTTAGGCTTGGCGTTTTTTTTAACATCTGTTATAGGCTAAATGTTCACAGAGGCCACTACGATGATAATGAAAAGGTCGCATCCATAGCCGTTAGTGGTTTTCGGGGTAAAACGTAACATAGATACCGACAGACAAGCAGCCGAAAATTTAAAAAAATAGTTTTGACCTCAGTAAAATTTTTCGTAAATATGTATATTTAATGTACAGACACAACATTCTTACTACTTTATTATTAGTTAGTTTAAATACCCATAAAGTTTGCAGGGATAACAATACTCGTAAACAAAAGCCAATATCTTAATAATTCAAGGAAAATATATCCGCGGACTTCGAAGCTTAAGAGCATTTTATTACAAAAATCCGACACTGGCTATATTTTACGGCCCCAAAGGAAAAATTGCTTTTCAGCAAGTTTCCGAACTGTGCTGCGGGCAATTTTCTATTGAGATTATACTTTGGCCTCTTCTACCTTCTCTGAAGCCTTCTTGGCGTTTTTCTTTACGCCTCGGGATTGATAATGAGGACCTCATTCGTATAGTGGCTTAGAGTTTTATAATGAATGTGATTTTACTCCAAAACTAGCCTTTGCCCGCGGCTCCACCCGCGTTTGTTCAATCTTTGCCCCGGTTTCGGATTGGCCATTATTTTATCAACACGCCTTGTGCCTACAGCCTATGTGTGACCAGGATCACTACGATGATAATAAAAACAAAATGCATCCAAATCCAAAAATGAGTGGTTCTCCAATTAAAACGGAATTACGTAGTTTTTTTAAAATTGTGTAGCCTCAGTACAATCGAATAATCCATTTAATTTAAAATTTCACAAAAATATTCAGTACAGACACGACTTTTTTACTACTTTATTATTATAATAATATAGATAATACCAGGTACCACCACGGGGGAGAGTAAGAGAACAGCTCTCAGGCAAAACCAGGCGGCCTGCCATTGCCTGGGACCGATGGATGGCGGTATATTTATATAAAACAGACTAGTGACGGGCAGCGGCGTCATTTCGGCACCGCGCTCACCAACCCACCTGCCCAGCGTGTGTGAGTATGGACATTTCTTCGAGGAGGACCGCCAAGAGTGGCGAAATCCTGGAAAGGCCTATGTCCAGCAGTGGACGAAACAGGCTGATGGATGGATAGATAATAAATAATTTAGATTGTACTAGTACCTTTTCATAATATAAATGCGAATTTCACGAGGTTGAACGCGTTTATGAAGCAGGAACGTAGCAAATGGTAATGTGAAGCTATTGACTGCAGCAAATACACGTAAACTCGTACGTAGGTACGTTTCATTTTAGTTTTGCAATCATCAGGGCGGAGAGTAAGCGCGTAGGCATTAACAAACGTGACTGTAAAATTGTATAATCTATGCTGTCGGCATAAACAAATACGGAAGGAAAATGTGAGCCCTGACTTTATTCAAAGAATGTAAGCTGTTATTTACCACATAGTGTTTAAGTCTGCATAATATTATGGAGTTCTTTGCGAATAAAAATGGTTGGTTTATATGAACACGAGTATACAAAGAAGTATTTAAAAAATATATTCAATATTAGCCACAGAGGAAATATGATATTAGCGCTAGACACGTAGCCTACCGTAGCTGAGTTGGCAAACTTAATTTGACAGCTGTCACGCACGAGTGTTATTTTATTTAGCTTTGACTATATCGTTGTTTTTATTTCCCATTGAATTTGAGCTGCCTATTAATATAATATTACTAAACGTGGTAAAAAGTTGTATCTTTGATATTATTTTGCGAATTAACTAGTTTAAGTAGGAGATTTTCTGTTTAGTATAAATTATCAAGAGTCTAGTATGGCTATTCTGGCATTGTTTTTTACTACAGACATATAATGATTACTAAGTAGCAGACCAAACATAAGGATTAAATAGTGTGGCAAGTTTCCATACAAAAAATAAACTACATTTAGGCTTCATGGTACGAAGAAACGTATAAAAATGGGTTGTTTTGGCTGGCTTATGCTTGGAACATATTTGTTAATTCCTAAACTAATCTCTAGTTTATATTTTGTTTGGAAACAAGCAATATTTATATTTAAAAGAGCCCGAAGTTCACTGAGCTAAAATTGCCACGCGTCGACTATATGCGTTTTTTATTAATGGTAGGTGTGCTCTGCTATTATATTAAACGTCTGTGAATTTTTACTCGCAGTATCAGACATTCGACTAATGTAATACAGTGTGGTAAATGCCATGCGATGTGAAGTGGAGTGATCAAATTTGATCAACTAAAGACTATAGAATATGAGGAACGCTTTCAATAGGTTTTCAATAAGAAAACTCTAATTATATCCGTAGAAAATCCCTTTTGCAATCACACGAATTTTGCTTTAGGATTTTTTCGGCACGTGCCAGAATAGCTGTCCATCGTCGCTTGGATCTATCATACAGATTATTTATGATTTCGAATACTACAGGTTATCTGTCCTTTAAACCAGGGTTTCTTAAAGTGGGGTCCATGGACCCCTTAGGGGTTCGTGACATGAGTGCCAGGGGTCCACTACAGCAACTCAGATCACTCTCAACATATTTAATATACTGAGTCCAAACAAAAGCAACCTACTTATTAACTTAGTTTTGATCCAATTTAATTAACTATTAATGTAAGTAAACTAACCAATAGAAATGATTTTTAATTTTATGCCTGGTTTTCCTTTCCTAAAACTTTCTTCATCAGGTTTCCGTGGAAACCGATTGGGCTGAAATTTTACATGAATGTAGTTCTAGACCTGGAATAGGACATAGGCTACTTTTTATCCCATAAATCAGTTTCCATGGGATGAAAATAAGCTTTCAAATTTCTATAGAAAAGTGATTTGTCATCCTTTCATGCCATGCTTACGAAACTGATTAGGCTAAAATTTTGCATAAATGTAGTTCTAGACTTTGAATAGAACAAAAACTACTTTTTGCCTTTGTTCCCATGGAAAAACTACAAAAGAGACACACAAAATGGGAAACACAGAGGCGCATTTCACCAGCTGTGTTTACTGTAGGTAACAGTCCGAATAATATTGACAGATTTTATAGGAGTACACAAAAAAGAATTCAACGCGGGTGAAACCGCGGGCAAAAGCTAGTTGATAATAAATAGCAGAAATACTGAGTGCTAAAAAAGTTGTGATAACTTAAAAAAAAATGGTTATCACTTAATCGATCAATGAGCTTACTGATCACACTGTTGGGAACAAAATCCCCCTTCACCGGGAAAGTGACGTGTGTAGGTCTCTACTCGTGTTGATTAGAGAACATGACATTATTCTGATGCGGACGCCTTTGACGAATTTAATACCTAGATACTTTTCTTGGAGAAAATAATAAATGTAATGATTATAGAGACCTTATCGGTACATATCGGTGAATCAACTAATCTTTGAAGAAATTATTTATTATTATTTTGATGGATTTGTGTCAGATGCACGTATATTTTTGTGGCCTTCACAAATCTATACAAGCTGGGGCAATTATGAGTGGTATTGGAAAATTGAAGTATTAGAGATAGATAAATTTTGAAAAAGGAATTTCGTAATCAGCTGGTTAAAGGAAAAACAAATCAGAAAAAAATGTGACTTCACAGATTCCTACTTAATGTCGTGTCTTTTTACTATTATCCACATCGTAATGCTTGATCATGTAATTGTAATTTCCATATTCAAACAAGCACAAACATTGAACGAAATTATTCACTTACTCTATTTTACACTTAGATATCAATAGTGAATTGGAATTTGGAACCTAACACTTAATAAATCCAACCTGTAGGGTTAGGTATAATACATCCATTTCAAAAAGGCCTTGGTTACACTGCTAGCTGATGGCCTACATCGTTTAACATGATAAATACCACCCAACAAGTCAACCATCATCCACAAGAACCCACTTCCCCGCTTTTTAGGGTTCCGTAACATCCATCTTCCGTCAGGCCCATTATCCGAATCTCACCGCGTCACCGGAACTTCGTACTACACCATCTATTCTCTGCAATTTAAACCGTAAATCAAAAGAAATAAAGTGGATATTCGAATGGTCTTTTTGATGGTAATCCAACAGACAAATGGTAGCCGCGGAGAAATGCCATCCGCATCCGAAATGAGGGGATTAGTGATGTGGAAACATTGAAGATTAGTAGAGCACTACACTAGTTGTTGATGGATCGATGATCTCGAGAACTGTGTAAATTGGTTCTCGATTATTTCTGGATCGAATCGAGTCGGTGACTAATTTTGCGTGACGTGAGTGGTCCATCATCAATAATCAACATTGAATGAACAAACAGGTTGTGTGTAACTAACTGTTGTTGTGGTAGCAAGGATGAGGTAATGCTAACGCTCATATCATAGTTCGACAATATATCTGTCCTGCTCCAACGCTTTCGTTTTACAGATGGTCATCCTGCTCAGCGGAAGCGCGCCGCTTAGAAAATTCGCGGTTTCGAGGTGTTTTTATTTATTATTTTGGAATTAGAGGGATGTGTTTTTCATGTGACGGCCGTTTTATATTACATTTTTTAAGACGTTTATTTAAGTATAAGTTTTACTGTTCAAAACTTAATATAACTCAAATAAAATGATATTTAGATCATAGTTCAGACCTATCTTTACGATTTAAATGGGTCGAGGAAAATGTGAGTGACCGTGTATCGAACGGCCGAAATATCAAGATCAAAGAGTGAAATGTAACATATATTTTAAACAAAATTTTATCTTCGCTATTTATTGGTTTAAAATTAATTTGAAAAGAGACGAAATCGAAAATAATAAAAAATAGCTAAATATCAAAATTGTTTGGTCCTTCTTAGGAATAATATTATTGTTATTTTTAGGTTAGATCAGGCGGTGACAGAATAGCACCGTCTTCTTTGCATCTCGGGGCAATTTTGTATTTGGGGGCAAAAGCTGAGTCACTGATCTTTTCAACAGAATCTTATTATTGTAAGAATGTAAAATGTGAAATCTGTTGAATAAAAAAAAATATTTTTGTATTCAAATAAGGAAACATAAAATATAGTACGTACCTATAATACAAAATTAAATTCCTAGGCTGTATCGGAAGGATAAGAGAAATTGCCGAAGGTTAGCAAAGTAAAATGGAAATTTAATTTCTACACAATCAACTACATACGTTTGAGAATATATTGGTAGGTATACATATAAATCGTGAGTTTTACTTTGACTTTATTCTACGCAAAACATTATTTACTTACAGTTAGTTAAATCGTGTTTGCATACTCGTAAATAACTTACGTGCAAAACAATTTAAATGCATACAACGGATTACAACGTTACGTTTCTTCGTAATATAACACCATTCAATTCATTACAAGGAACAAAAAGTCTGTATCTTTTACGGCTCTAAAGTCCATAGTATTAAGTACTAGCCTTTGCCCGCGAATTCGCTCCCGTGAAAGTGTCTTTCAATCTTTGAGTAGTATCGCATGTCTCAAGTTATCGCAGTCTAACCCTACGGAGAACAACACCGACAGGCCTACCCTAACCCTGCTTAATCTAAACTTTTATAATGTTACTCATAAGAGTCATTCTCAAACGGTAATACTTTTATAAACTGGCTTCAATTGTCTTTTTTCTTTGCACCTTGGAACAGTTGATACTTTTTGCTACCTACCCTATTTGTGTAAATTGTGATAAAATTGGTGGTTATATCTCACTTACATCAATTACTACTATCCAAATTTAAAATATATAAAAGTATTAATATTATTATTATATAGGGTCCTGAAATTCAAAGTAATATTATTAAGAAAACAAAAGAGGTGATGGAGTATCGCAAATAGACCACTTTCCGCCGAAAGTTCAGTTAGCGATACACAGTCTTCCCTAGAATTATTTACACTTATTATCGTAGGACCTTATACCTATTTTTAAGAGAATTACTATTAGTTGTAAACTATATTTAATACTTTTTTAAACATATTATTATACATATATACCATGGATTCTTAACCACGCAAATGCAAATACGCTTACACACGCACACAGACACACACCCTCACACACACCTACACACCCTTTCACACACCACACACAAACATATTATGTATGTATAACCTCTCATCTTTTTTTCTTCAAAAAAAAGGTTTCTGTTAATTTATTAATTTATATAATCTGTAGTTGTACTACCTACAAACAGCACAAGAATAATGTAACAACTAGGGAAGAACGGTCCCTTCTAATACAGGTTTTGTTAGCTTAAAAGGAGGGTCCAAAGTACTTATAAATTACTTGTGTATAAATAAATGAATTTTGTATTTTTTGTATCGCCATTTTTCGGCTTGATGCTTATTTTATCAACACCTCTTATAGCCTATATGTTGACCAGGGTCACTATGATGATAATAAAGAAAACAGCATCCATATCCGCTGAATGGTTCTCAAATTAAAGCGGAAATACATACAGACAGACAAAAATTCTAAAAACTGTAGTTTGGGCATCAGTGCAACACAAATAACCAATAAAATAAAAACAAAATATAAAATTTAAATTATAGACAGGACTTTTTTACTACTTTGTTGAATAGTGTATCTAATAAAGAATCCAATCCAATTTAAGTAAATATGAATAAATTTGTTGGCTGCAATGAAAATTATCACAGATCAAAGTACCAATTTGGGTAGTTATGTTTGGAAACCAATGAGTAATTTATTACTTCTCAAGAAGTTGACTAAGACCTTGGCCTTACAAAGTGACCACAAAAACCATGGTCACCGTTCACAGCTAAATCACCCATAGGTAGTTTAGTTTTCAATTTCGTAAAATGTGTTTTTACCGTCGCTTCGTGGGTTCCAATGTGGTAATTAATTAGTTTTCGGTCTGCTGCGTACTTTGTCTTTGTGCCCGAAGTACGGCGATAGGGCTCACCGCTCATCACGTTTGGGACGTAATAATTACGTAGGTGGTAGAGCTAATGCCGGGCTCGACTGTGGAGGTACCACCATCTTACTCGCCAATCCTCCCGAAGTTATTCGGGGGACAGTAAGAGAACAGCTCTCAGGCAAAAAAACCAGGCGGCCCACCATTGCTTGGGACCGATGGATGGCGGTATATCCATCCCCAATTGCCGGGCCTTATATAAAACAGACTAGTGACGGGCAGCGGCGTCACTGGTGCAAGGGTTCCGGCACCGCGCTCACTAATCCGCCTGCCTAGCGTGTGTGAGTACGGGCATTTCTTCCAGTAGGACCGCCAAGAGTGGTGAAATCCTGGAAAGGCCTATGTCCAGCAGTGGACGAAACAGGCTGATGGATGGATGGAATTACGTCGAGAAAAGCGAGTGTACCATGTTGTGTGACTTGCTTTTCACAGTTTACACAAGGGTTCACGGGGTGGTATGTTGTTTTTGTGTTTTTACCGTCTAAAAAAAAGGTGGTGTAAGATATTAAAAGCCAGAGTAAAAGAGATATCACTTTGAATTAAATCACAACAAGCGAGGTGTTGCATAAAATAAGTACATCGTCACGATATGTATTGCTGAGGGAGTCTCAAAGGTGTTATTCAAGTTTAAACTGTGAAATTAAAGTCACAGACGTACACCTTTCACCGACGATTATTACGTATCACCGCACCGTGGTGGGTGGTGAGTCCTACGACCGTACAATAGACCCACGGCTAAACGAGCCTTAAAAAGCTCACCGGAACATATGGCCCTAGATTTGAACCCGTTACCTCAAAGATCTTGTTTGCACCTATGAGGAAAATCCACCCCATCATACGGATGAAAATCCCTGAAAACATTACGGTAAATAACAAGAATATACGTACCAAAGTGTTTTATGATTTTTTGTTTTACTTTAGTAAGTTCTACTATCTGAGAAAATTTAAAACTTGCATGTTATTGTATTGCCTGTAACAACCAAAATCAATAACGTTTAAATAATGCAAATTTATCGAGGTTTCTTGGGCACCTCGGTTAAATGTATTTGTTTAAAATATTTCATTATTTGTCGTGACAGAGAACATAGTAATACATGTTCTGTGAAGAATTCAACTTGGTACATATTACGGTTAAAGCTGTAGACCCCTGTGACAGACGGACAGACAGACAGCGAAGGCTTGGTAATAGGATCCCGATTGGCACCCTTCGGGTACGGAACCCTAAAAATCCAGTAAATGTGTAATATTTGCATATTTATAATTATGTGATATGCAAGTCGTGTGAGCATCTCATTTTATATGGCCATAATTTAAATTAAACAGTCCATTAACATGGTAATTAGCCGGAACATTACGATTACAAATTAATTTATCATGGCTGCGTTATGTTATATAATAATAGTTATAGATTAAGAGCGATGCTTTTGTCCGTGTAGCATTCGCCGTTGAATTTGGTTTTTTATTATGTCCGCAAAAATGTGTGTCATTTGCAAGTCCCATCCCACTAATCCCCCTTATATTATAAATACGAAAGTTTGGATGTATGGATGGATGGATTTTTGTTACTCTTTCACGCCGTAACTACTGAACCGATTGGGCTGAAATTTTGCATGAGGGTAGTTGTAAATCTGGAATAGGACATAGGCTACTTTTTATCCCATCAATCAGTTCCTATGGGGTGGAAATGAGGTTTCAAGTTTCTACAGAAAAGTGATGTGTCACCCGTGGCCAGAGCCGAGGCTCAGTGACAAACTCAAAATAAAATGCATACCTCCTATACTAATTGAATCGAGGTTGTTCTCAAACAAGTATAAGGGCACACAAAAATTTCACACTACGCAAAATATTTCTTGCACTTCTCAAAACATAAAAGCTCAATGTTTACGCTAAATGAGTTAAGACGCGCTTGTAAAACAGACTTTGACAAATCAGCGAGTAAATCTCAAGATACACGAAGAAGAATTACTCTTACAAGAGTACAATCTCCACAAAATTCGGATTTGAGGGGAACACGAGAGCAAAAACACTGGCGAAGTTGTTTTCGACGACATAAGTAAATTCGCGAGCCCATAAATAAGGCTGAAAGCTTTTGTCCCAAATGTTCTTATACTCAATCTAGCATTAGTCGAGCAAATGTTGCGGGGGAAGATCGATGTTTTGAATTAACTAAGTAACAGTGTAAACAACTACATAAAGTCTTCTAGGCGATTACTGAATACTTAGAAAGTGCCTATAGAGGAAAAACCGCATTTAATGTTTTGGTGAGTGAGGTTAGTGGATCCAACTTTGCCCTCTTTCCCAAAATAGATACCTATGTATTTATTTTGTGCCTCCTTTCTGGCAAGGTTGAAACTTTACACGGTTCAAGTACATATCTAAATCTAACATTTAAGAAGTGATTATTCCCAGCCGGCTTTATTTTTCTACCTACTTTCCATAGGGGCGAATTATTACATATGTTCAAATACCTGTCTATATAAGGTGAAATTCAATCAACCCACCAAATTGATACTGTAGACTCAGTTAGTTATCAGGAACTAGGTTCAGTAATCCAAATTCGAAAAATATCTATATTTTTTGCTCCCGTACTGGTTGGACTAGTTTAAGTACAACTCCTAGCCCAGTCAGTAAAGAAGCAAAAGAATATATTTATCGAATTTCACCAAAAGGGTAATTGAACCTTGTTTCTGATCACTAGTTACTGAGTCTCCAGTATAAATTTGGTCGGTTGATTGAATTTCACCTAGTATACCTGGAAGATATCGTCCGAGAACAAAAATGAGGGTACCGTTTGACTCGGCAGAGACCTTTTTGGATCAGATTTTTTGCCTCCTTTGGACACTGTTTTTTATCCCCTCTCATGTACGGCCTGCCGGGGGGTAACACTTCAAAAATTTTACCTATATAAGTACATAACTTGAATCGTGCCAAAGTTTCATCTCAGCCATGGATGAATGATCTCAGCAGAATAAAGTGTAAGGTTGGACTTACCTTACTAACCTTAAGCTCTTATTGAAACTCAGCAAAATGAAATTTACAAGAATCTAGAGAACATTTCACAGTGATTTCAGAAAACTTTTGCAAAGGTCTAATTTATGTCTATGCTGAGTTTTTTCAAGCAAGTTTGAACATATTAGACTTTTTTGAGCAACAGTTTTACTTCGAATTTTTGATTCGTGTTTTGTACATTTTTTCCAATGCTTTCTTTATTTTTTTCCGATCCTCTCCTTAGACTATTTCATATAAGATAGTAAATTCTGGTTATTCTCGGCAAATCATTGCTTGATTTCGTGTACTAAGTGACTAACGCAGTATAACAATAAATGACGTCGACCCATTTGGCAATGTCCGGTAAGGACCAAGTAAAATGTATGTGTATCAAAAATTAAGAAATGTTTGGAAGAAATGAAAGGGAAAGAGATGTGCAAGTCTCTACCATCGTTTGGCATATTTGTTTGTTTAATTTCAGCCAGTATTTTGTATGTATCCGCCATTTTGGTTGCTCATTCTTGCGCATGCACTGCGTTCTTTATTTGAACAAGAGTAGTACAAATGATACAACAGAACTGACAATTGGACCTAATTGCTCTCATTTGGTCGGTCAGTGCAATGCGGGCGTTATCTTGGCCTCTTGCCTTTTGGTCGTACAAATAATGAGCGGAGGAACAGAGCAAAACAGAGCAGGCATTTAGTAAAACAATGACGTAAGGAAAGTGGCTTTACAGAAAATACAATGTCTACCATTATATTTTATATAATAACCTAAATAAACCTTACAATATCATAATAAGGATTCCTTCGCAAACACATATCCTTACAGGAAAGTCGAGCATATTCACTCACTTGTGCACAAGGGCTCATGAGCCCGCGAGAGAATCTAAATCGCTTGAAAAAGGAATTATCTCCCGATAAAATATTTGAAATAACCCTCAATACCGTCACACTTGGTTGAATTCTTGCGGGGTATTAAAATGAAATATTTTTTGTGACACAATGCACATATACAACGTGAAATTTAAGTCATTTTGTTAACGAAAGCTGGTAGCCAACCCTGAAATCGTAAAAAAAAATCAGCTGTTTCATATATTTGCGTCGAGTAGGTATTTAACTTTTCTATGGAACAGCTGATATTTTTTTCACGATTTCAGGGTTGGCTCCATAGTAAAAGTTGTTTATATGGACGAGTACTATCACCAGTTTTCGTTAACAAAATGACTTAAATTTCACGTTGTGTAAGGTGACTTTAATTTATGCAGCCAAATTCTTACTGAAGACTCGGTAAGTGCTCGGTAACAAGGTTCGATGACCCTTTTCGTGAAACTCGTAAATTATTCTTTTCGTGTTCCTTACAAACACAAGCCCAGCCCCGAGTCAATAACTATGGCATCTCAAGATTTTATTTTGAGAAATTAGTAAAAAGTGTTATCGATCCGTGTTACTGATCACTTACCAAGCCTCCAGTATGAGTTTGGCTGCATAAATTAAAGTCACCGTATATAACAAAAAATACGAGCACAAAATAACAGTTTTGAAGTACTTAATCTGTGGTTGTTGTGTTGTGTGTGACTGTATGAACTGTACGTGGGTAATACGGAGGACGTGAGGTAGTCAGGTCAATGCAAATTGATTGCAAAATGGCGTCCATTGTATTTTAATTGATTCGAGTACGCTTACTACTCACGACGAAATTGATTGAAATTGATCGTTTAAGTGCAGAAATTATTTCAATCATTTGTGAATTTTGTAGAAATGCAACAAAATTAAACATTTCATTCTGTGTTCTACTTCTGGTAATTAGGTACTGAACAACTTTTCATGTTGATTCCAATACTTCACTTTCCAATAATTAAAACAATCGTTGTTCACTGTGATCAGTAGAACATCTGGTGTAAGTTTTGTAGCTCCTTACAAATGCCTGCATAAAATTATAGCACCCCCGTTATTAAAACTAAGCATATAGCCACGACATGAATCCCCGAGGGGGTGTCAGAGGTGTGCCTAAGTATGAACTGTGCAATTCGCATTCCGCACTCGGTACACCCACCTTTCACCGACGATTATTACTTCTCAAACGTTATGGGTGGTGAACCCCTAACGTCATCGTACGTAGGGAACAAATGGACCCACATCCCATGCTACTATCCCATCCCATCCCACTAATATTATAAATGCGAAAGTTTGGATGTATGTATGGATGGATGGATTTTTGTTACTCTTTCGCTGTAGCTGCTGAAAATTTTACATGAATGTAGTTCTAGACCTAGAATACGACATAGGCTACTTTTTATCCCATAAAAAGTTCCCATGGGATGAAAATGAGGTTTCAAGTTTCTATACAAAAGTGATGTGTCACCCTTTCACGCCGATTGGGCTGAAACTTTGCACAAATAGAGTTCTAGATCTAGAACAGGACAAAAACTTATTTTTATCCCATAAATAATTGCCATGGAAAAGCTAAAGAGACATACAAATGGATGATACAAATTCAAAGCTATACAGCCTACAATCGCTAGTCAGTTTTTAGGGTTCCGTACACGAAGGGTATCCAACGGGACCCTATTACTAAGCTTCCACTGCCTGTCTATCTGTCTGTCCGTCTGTCTCGGGGGTCTCCAGCTTCAACCGTAATTGTTAGACAGGCAAAATTTTCATAGAATACGCGTTACTATGACTTCTATCACGACAAATAATAAATTAATAAAAAAATCCAAGGGGGTCCCCAAATTCCCCAATAGTCCATATACAAGAAACCTCGAAAAAGTTGCATTTTTATGTTATTTGTTTCGGCTCTTACTTAAAGACGGTAATACATACAAGTTTTAAATTTAGTCAGATTGTTGTAAGTAAATATCTACTCTAAAGTAAAATAACAAATATAAAAAATTTGGATATGAAATTTTTGTCAGGCCCTACCATGTCAGCGACTTCTTTTTTGTATTATGTTATTTACCATAATGTTTTAGCGTTCCCTACCTGTATTGTGTGGTGATACGGAACCCTTTGTGCGAGTCCAACTCGCACTTGGCCAAATTACTTATGCAACTCAGGTACTCGCTATAAGAAAGAGTTTTGTGATACAGAATGATCCAGTTTCCATCCATCCATCCATCCAACAGCCTGTTTCGTCCACTGCTGGACATAAGCCTTTCCAGGATTTCGCCACTCTTGGCGGTCCTCTTGGAAGAAATGCCCATACTCACACACGCTGGGCAGGCGGGTTGGTGAGCGCGGTGCCGAAACCCTTGCACCAGTGACGCCGCTGCCCGTCACCAGTCTGATTTATATAAGGCCTGGCAATTGGGGATGGATATACCGCCATCCGTCGGTCCCAGGCAATGGTGGGCCGCCTGGTTTTGCCTGAGAGCTGTTCTCTTACTCTCCCCCGAATAACTTCGGGAGGATTTCCGAGTAAGATGGTGGTACCTCCACAGTCGAGCCCGGCATTAGCTCTACCACCTTAATCCATCCAGTTTGCTACACGTTTATCGCAGGCGGAGCCGTGAAGAAAACGTTAGTCAATCATATATGTATTCTTTTAATTTTGAAATAAAGCCGCAGCCACCGTCAAAAAACGATTTTTCTAAGTTATAATTATAAAGGTGTGACACAGTGCCACAGTGCGCAAGTTTGTCACACCTCAAACGTGGGTGGAACCGTCGACAAAAGTCTTGTCGTAAATAATCTCATATACCGAAGATACCAATATGTACCAGTACACCACCCAAGTAGAAAAAGCGAGGTCTTCACAAGAATCGTCTTATTATAATAAATTATTTACATAAGAACAAGGCTGCAATGTAATGTTATGATAACAAGACCATTATGTTATTTTATTGAACATTGACATTTCGCAGGGAAATGAGGATATATCAGTGATATAATATAGCTGGGATGTATATCAATTATATCTTTAGGGATAGCGATTACCTCTTCCTACTAAAACATCTAGTGATAATAGTTTATATTTTTGTAATAAATGGTATATTATCAGTAGCGTAGGGTGAACATTTTAAAACGGGAAACCGGACAAAAAAATCGCCTCACTCAGAAAAGCAACCAAGAAAAACATTGATTTTTTTGTACTTTGCAACTTCTGTCAGCCGTATATATGTTGCAGTATATTTGTCGCACCTATTGAGATTTATGTAAATGTTTGACAAAGCGAAGAGCACGGAATGAAGAAATGTAGTATGGATGCCATTTCCTAAACAAGCCGATGGGAATCGTACTATATGGACCCATCGCCACTGGTAAATATGTATTGTATCCGTATTTCTCATAAACTACAGTGGTCACCTCGCTACGCTCCGCTTCGCTCGACTCCCGAATTTATGAATAAAAGCCACCTAACAAGCTCCTCCTCGCTTCCCTCGAAGTCTACACCTATTTTTAACCGGCTTCAAAAAAAGAGGAGCTTCTCTTTAAAATGTATTTTTTAACCCTTTATACGGCAGAGAAAACGGGCTCATGTTTGTAAAAAAAACACTTGCAATAAAATATAAAAAATTAAAATAAAAATTCTCACAAAACAAGTTTTTTTTTCTTTATTTTTTATTATTATTCTCTTTATTTTTAATTTTATTTTTATTCTTGAACTTAAGTCTTTTTTGGGTTTCGTACCTCAAGAGGAAAAAACGGAGCCCTTATAGGATCGCTTTGTTGTCCGTCTGTCTGTCAGGACCCTATATCTCGAGAAAGCGTAAAGTTATCAAGTTTACAGTTCCTTGAAGCTGTGAAAAAATCAAACTTCTAAGAAAAGATACGGCCGTTTATGCCGCAAAAAACGTATATTTCGACACTCTCAAGGGAATCAAAATTTATAGGGTATTTCCCGTTGACCTAGAACTATTAAATTGGGCAAGTAATACCTTCTAATACTGCAAGTATAGGAAAAAATCCAATTGTAATCAAATAAAAAAAAATCATCGAGGTTAGGCAACGGTATGCGCGGTCATAAATGTACGGGTGACCAAATATTTTTGTGTTTTTTTTTTACTTTTACTAATTTGTATGGAACCATCGGTGGGCGAGCCTGACTTGTCCGGTTTTTTTTGTTTATCTGACTTTTCCATCAACTTTGAAATAAAAATGAAAACTTACAAATTTTTTTTGTTTTTTTTTTCGCAAAGTAGGCTAAAATGTTGTTTCCAAATATGGCCAGCCAGAGCCTTATAAATGGTTAAATTTATGAATTACGCATCTTGTACAGGCGTGATCGTTTCCACTGTATTGACTTCGAAACAATTTATCACTAGAATGTTTTTAGTAAGAAGAGGTAACTAATTGATTGGAATATTCGACATCCTCCGTCATTTTGTGGTATCTCTAGTTATTTCACGAAATCTCTAATATCCTCGGTTCAACGGCCGCTACTTACGTCTACAGATTTGTCTCCCTTAATGTAGCAAATAATAAGTTGATATTTAAAAGTGTAACTCGATGGAGCATTTAGTATAACTACGCGTCCAAGACAATTAGAAGAGTAACCCAACCCACCAATAATCGCCTTTGTAAAAATGTAATAAAATCTTCGCCAGTGTTCTAATTTTCATAAAAAATGTACCTGTCTTATTTTATTTCTCAAGGCGTGATCGAGCTTCTCTATCTAATTGTGAAGCAAGTTATTTTTATCGAATCTTTGAGGCGAAGAACTGAGGGAGGATGCTGCCCTGTGATCTATGTAGCCCATATAGACAAACCTGTATTGTCGATGGTGCAGCCGCACAAGAACCTGATACGGTGACATTACAATACCTACTTTATTACTATCGGTTTCAAATGCTATTAGGACAGGACCTTCTGCCTGTATGCGTTAGCACACTACGTGCATCTCATTCTGTCACGTACTTCCGTTAACGTTGCTTACGCAAGCAGACATCAGGTATGACAAGGCCCTATCCTAATAGCATTTGAAACGGATAGTAGCCACATGAAAATTCTTTAAAGGTTTTTTTCTTCATATATAAATGTGGCTAAATCGTAAAATTTTCCAAATCATGAATTATGAAATGAGAAGTTTACGGTAGTCTTTCAAAAAAAGTCAAAAATATGGCAACAGCGAGCGGAGCAAAAGCTACTTGAAAATCAACCAAATAACGCAACAAGTTATTTTGCTGGTTATGGGCTAAGATGTTAATAAGCCTTTTAGATCTTCTGGATGTTATTAAAAAACCGAACAAAGTGATAACCTTCGACATACATAATTGAGAATGTTATCATTTGGGAATAATAAAACAAGGAACCATTTGTATGGCAATTAGTCACACGGTTATCTCAAAATATAAATTATTGTAGTCTTGAGACGTATTGGATGTTTTATAATCTAGGACTTTGTTTACTAACTTTGATTTCATTGAATTCGCATGGTCGTACAAACACATCAGGTTAAATTTAATGATTTATCATTGCTCGGTTGCGTTATCCATCGTTAATTAATTATTCGTTTATTATTTTCCTGGTCCTGAATCCCGAATCCCTAGTAATTTAAACTATATAGAGTCGGCAAGAGATTGCACCTATGACAGCTGCGACTAGTGATGGGTTACATTCAAATTTTCGGTAGAAATAAAAGTGTCAGTTGAGTAAATATTGACACCTATTCTCGTGTAGCAAATATTAGATTTAGAGCTGCCATAACCTAAAACTTTTCATTGCAAAATAGGCTTTAACGCAGATGGATAAAAGTTAAATGAGCTTGTATTATTTTAGATTTTTCAACTCTAAATTTAAGGTTTGCTGCACGAGAAAGGTCACATTATATCGATTTATAACGTCACGTCATACAGCATGCGACACGATTATAAATGTGTCAAAACTGTGTACATGCTGCTATAATATTTAAAAAGTGAGTGATTTACTATTTCTTACCACAAAGAAAAATGTACCTTTTAAAATTATTAATAACAATTTCAGGAAACTTAAAAAAGAAATCATGAGAAATAAAGGTTATCATTTTGACTTATTATTTCTTCTTGTGGGCTTCATAAGCTAAACTGCGTTTCAAAACGTTTTTGAAATAAACATATGACATTTATTGCCGTAATTGTGTATTTTATAAATGTAATAAAAATATAAACAGGAAAAAAATAAAAAAAATACTCAAGATATATTTCGGGCCCTACTGGGCCCGGCTTCAGTTGAGATGTAATTGACGTAATTGTGAAATATAAAAACCTTAAAATTTTGTAAATAAATAAATATAAATCTCAAATGATTTTTCAATAAATATTTTCAACGATATGAAAAGTATTCTTTCCTCAGATTTTGCATTTGCATTGCATGCTTTTATTTCAATGTCGTCTTTGTCGATATTTGTACAGACAAACATCGAGCTGCTTATTTCAATTATTAAAGCCTTTTAACACGAGTATCTCTGTATATTATACTTAAAAGAGGCGTTTTAAAATATTTATTTATTTTGTGATACAGAGCGTTCAAGTTTGTTACTTATTTGCGTGAGTGGAGCCAGAGCAAGATGCTAGTAATTCTTGTAATATTCCTTTTGATCTTGAAATAAGAGCCAGTTCTGTTGTTGTAGTTAAGTTAAACTGTCATAGTTAAAGAAAGTTTTAATGACGTTGAGCTGAAATTACAATAAACGAAGGGTGCAGGGAAAGAACAAGGAATGTAAAATGTCACGTTTTTTAACTTGAGTTTTTTTAATAGCAACATATTTGTTGTCTTTGGTAGACTCGTTTTCGATTACAAAAAACTGGAATATGACAAGGGATATCATATCACATAAAAGTACGTTTTCCTATTGGCCAGAATGTGAAACAAGCAGGTAACTTTATAAAAAAACGTATTGTATTAAGATAACTAACAAAATAAAAAAATCGAACTAGTGAGACCATCATTATTATTGTTATTACATCGATGAGTGAAACTAGTAGAACTTTGTAATCTTTTAACCGTATTTATAATCTCAAGATAAAGATTAGAAATATTTTGAAACATTAAAATGCGTTTTTTCGAAATGAACACAGATGGACATTTCCCTGTTCTTTGCCGGCATCCTTTACAAATTACAATCGTCTATTTTTTTATTAAGACATATAAATATTTAATCTGGGTGCATTGTAAAACGATGAATTTGGTTTATAAGATTCGTACCGACTTAGTAAAATTGTTCAATGACCATTTTTTCCGACAAGAATTTTTTTACGTGACAGTTATTATTATTAGTCCAATAGATATATAATAATGGAGATTATCCATATTGAAATATCCAGAATTATCATTCGCAATGTCTGATCCAATAGATATATAATAATGGAGATTATCCATTTTGAAATATCCAGAATTATCATTCGCAATGTCTGATCCACAAGAATCCCTTCGCGAATGTATCTTGGAAATCTTTTCATAGAACTAAATTACATTATCTTTTACATTTTCTTGGAAAAAGTCCACCCGGGTAAATATGGAATGGAAATGAATATCCCGGAACAATTTTGTGTAACAAAATAAGTAATAGTAGGTATGTGTGTTGTTTCACGTTATATAATACAAATTATAATATTTATTTTAGATAAAAAGGAAATCCATGCTTGCATTATTATATTATTTGAGGCTTTACGTTTAATAATAGAAATACACGGACAAAATAAGATCTGTTGTTGACCTTACTTTGAAATATTACAATAATATTATTATGATGATATAATTATTGTTGTGTATTAAGGCGACAGGTAGTGCGTGCGTCTCACTTTATCAACACGACTCGTACCATACTGATCTCTAGCTCTGTCGTTCGACTTGTAAGGAGCCGAGCGAAACGGAGCGGAGCGAGGCGACCCCCCCTAGTTTTAACAACGCTAGCGGTCCTTTGACTTTTAAAATTATTGAACCGTAAGTCATTATTTAGCCGTTGGAATATCTTCCTTAGCACGTACTAATAAAGTTCAATTTGCAATGTCAAGTTCGGAATGTGAAGCGGTCCTCTAAGTTTATAAATTATTGAACCGTAAGTCATTGGAAAGTGCTTGAAAAATGTTTTTTTCGGCATATCGTGAATTCTGTTAAAACTACGGGGGTCGCTTCGCTCCGCTCCGCTTCGCTCCGCTCCGCTTCGCTCGGCTTCTTTAATATCTACTTACATGTCAACCTAACCGCTCCTCCTCGCTTCGCTCGTCGTCGCAACCTATTCCTAGCGGTCGAATAAAATTAAAACTAAGGGAGCCGCTAAGGGCTATTTAGTCACCCCCTTACATATATAAAGTCCAACGTCCACTAATCAATCAACGAATATAAATAAAGTCCTAAAATTCAGCGCATTCCATAGAAAATAATATTTTGAACTATTATTTATTTTCACTATTTGGAAGAGAATAAAACTTTTTGGGGAATTCTATTATTTTCTGTTCCTGACAAAAGCAAGCCCAGCCCCGAGTCATAATGAAAAGTCAAAATTTAATTGTTCAGTGTTATTGAGCCATCATACAAGCCTCCAGTGTGAATTTATATTGTTGTAGATATAGATCATCAGATAAAGTCAAATTTGTGGCGTGCGATAAAATTCTGTTACAGTTTGCTCGAAATCGCCGATGTGACGTGTCTCATCTTTCCTCTAGCCTAGCCTGTATATAATATCAAACACGACGACACGAGATTGTATAATACCTAGTGATTTTACTGTAGGATATAAAATTGGTTAGGACAGTCCTTTGAAGACAGGACATCCTGTCTTATTTCGGGACGCGCCTATACATACGAATAATAGAAGAAACCAACTCCATAAATAGAACATGCAGCGATGTTCCTGATGATTTTAAGCTAGTTTTTGTTCGTTATTTCGTCCGCACTTTTACGAATTAAAGATCATCATTATTATCACCGATGACCAGAGAAAGAGGTTTCTTTGAAAATGTAATTAAAGTCATAACATAACTATAGGTATAGTTCTAGCAACCGTATCTGATACTTCATTTGAACTCATAGCAACTTCTGGGACACTAATGTTAGCTTAGTTTACACGGGTAGAGAACGGTTTTGTTTAACTTCAAAATCCTCAAAAGCATCACGATTGGCCAAAAATGATGTGTGATGTCATTTCTACCCAATCACGGCGCGTTTGAAGACGATTGCGTTGGATGTCGAAATTAGACAATAAGGACCCTGCTTACAAAATTAGCTGGCAGAGTAGAGTGGATAACGCATGTGGTAAAATAGTCGGCTAAATAGTATACGCAGAGCCCGTAGCACGATAACGTGCGATTTCGTTTATCACGCTTTTTAAAGGGCACAGTTCTAACTATAGCCAAAATTGGTCAGAGTGCCAATAAGGGGGCACAAACTTAGGATTTCCGGATTGTCTCAAAAATGAATAACCAAACTTGTTTGCAAACATTGCTTGTTTTTGCTCAGAATGATTTCTGCTGGGTTGCGAAAAATGTCTACTCTTTTTTTCTCGTGCCCAAAAATATTCAATAGGTACAGAGGCAAAAATATTCTTAAACTTACAGACACCTTGTTTTATTACTACTTTAATATTCTTATAGAGGATAGTTATAGATAGATAAATAAATAATTTATAGAGCTTTTTAAATGTTCTGTGTTGACCTTAATGTAGGTAGTTATAAAAGTGACTAATTTTAATATTTAGTAGAGTAAGTACTTATTATTAATTATATATTTCATTCCTGTTCTTCTAATTGTAGTTATTGAAAAACAGGAAAATAATATCCGTTCTTACTACCAGATGAATACATTTGCCATATACCTATAATAGTTTTATTGAAAATAATATAATAATTTAATATAACAATATTTTAAAAATCTTACCTGATTTTTCTGCTGATGTAGGTAATCCGAAAAGTCTATTGAGTATCTCCGACAAAATACAGTTTGACTTCCTTAAATACACCAATCAAAATGTAATAAAAAATTGTAGTAACAACAATCCTCACTATGAATTTTATCGTATCTTCTGACATCACCATTTAGATAGAAAAATGTAATTTTAAAAATTTCACTTTCATCGACCACATTTAAAAATATACAATTTTCGTTCATTTACACAAACATTTCCCGCCAAAATTACTGTTTATCTCAGACACGTACAGACACAGTGGCGGTAGCTCTTAAACTGATAGTTGTTTAGGTGCGGTGATTGGTAGCGCACCACACAATATGCTCCTGCGCACGCATTGTCAATACAAGCCTGCCACGATGGCTGTACCACTCAGTCAATGAATAATGGTTTTTATCAACAAGCTATCACGAACCTTTTATGCCGTATAAGTTAAATGGTGTTTTGTATAAGTTGAGTAAGCAGGACGGCATGACTCATTCTTCCAACTACAGCTGGCTGCGTCATTCATAAATGTCTATAAAAAGTAAATTTAAGTCATAAACACATATAACATAAGGTCTAGTATTTGTTAGCACCGATATTTGGGTGAATCCGGATTGCTATAATGTATTTAGTCATCTCAAAAGATTTCTGGTTCTCTATTTGGTTGACTGTATTTCAAATAGATCTCATAAAAAGATCTTATTAAATTTATGTTTATGATTGTGAAACATGAAACTTTTAACGGGCAAAAAAATTACAATAAAGCCGAATCTGAAGGCTTTAACTTTAATTTTAGTGCTGTCTAAACTAAATTTTATTTATTCAAAAATACGGGTGAAATTAAATCAACCGAACAAATTCATACTAGAGACTCGGCTAGTGATCAGAAACAAGCTTCAATTACCTTTTTGGTGAAATTCGATAAATAATTTTTTTTATACTAGTCCAACCAGTTAGGGAGCAAAAATATATTTTTCGAATTTGGCCAAAAGAATTACTGAACCTTGTTCCTGATCATTAACCGAGTCTCCAGTATGATTTTGGTCGGTTCATTCAATTTCAGATAATATGTTGTAAGTTTTAATTCTGTCAAAACTTGAAATTTTACAAAGTAACTATTTTGGAACGGAGAAAATTTCGTTTTGAAAGCAATAAAACTAAAATTAAAGCCTTCAGAATACGACCTAATATCGACTTTATTGACACCTATTCTCGTGTAGCAAATAAATATTAGATTTAGAGCTGCCATAACCTAAAACTTTTCATTGCAAAATAGGCTTTAACGCAGATGGATAAAAGTTAAATGAGCTTCTATTATTTTAGGTTTTACAACTCTAAATTTAAGGTTTGCTGCACGAGAATAGGTCACATTATCTACCTAAAAATTATCTTTAATTAAAATTGAAACTACCTATATATAGTTAATTATAAGAATATTCATTTAATAAAGTAAAATACATATTCAATTAACATTGAAATAACTTAAAAACTACACAAAATGAATTAGAAAACTAAATATAAATAAATAATTATAATAAAAAGAAATACTTACCTGAAACGAAAATCTAAAGGTAAAAAACTTATTATCCAGATCCAAAAAGTAATTTATTAACACAATCTTCTCGTTAACATTTAAAACATTTCCTTAATGACAAACCTTTGTTCGGCTAAATACCCTTTATTTTATCGCAATGAAAAAGCACGTAAGCTTTTTATTCATTAAAAAAGTCTCATTACTTTTTTCGAGCTTTTGTATAATTTTGCTCGAAAAGCAATCATCATCACGGGGCACACAAAAAGAGAAAATTACGTTAAATTATCTTAATTGTTTTAGTAATTATACGCAAACGCAACACAAGTGTGACAAGGTACTTTAAATATATAAATAATGGGGGTTGCTCCGTGTTCCTATGTCGTTATCTAATTTAACTTTGGTAATTTATCACTGTTTAACCAATCATTTGGTAGTTGTTATATTGGAGTAGTAAATCTAAATTTTATTGTAATTTTGTAAGCTTATGGTTCGTTAACTATGAATAACACCGGCATTAAAAGGGTTAAACTGCCTATTACAATTTTGCAAACTAATACTTTTATTAAAATTTGCTTTGAAATATGAAAAACAGGGGTTTATTTTAAGTTAAATTAATGTGGAATATGTGTAAAGGATAGAAGGTTGAGAATTTGAGATGGGTTACAAAGGGCAGATATTCTTAAGGCTATAAGAAAGAAAACGTCTTTAGAAACTAGCCCTTTGCAGTATTTAACTTCTGCATTTACAGCTTATACAGATGTACAGTACAACGAGACCACAGCAATTCTCTCAAAAAAATAATCATATTATTCGATTCTCTTACTGCGGTACAAGTTTTAGTACACAATAAAGGTTTAGAATTATAAAAAAACCGTTCAAGTGCGAGTCAGGCTCGCATACCTAGGGTTCCGTAATTCGACAGTTCTGGGAACAGGCAGGAAGCAGGGAAGAAGAAACTCGAAAAGAAACTCGTGGATGAAAAATTTAATTTTGTCATTTTACTATCGTGAATTTTTGAACCGCTATATTTTTCCTGTAATCCTTACGTAATCCCAAATTACCATGATTTGTTTCATTTTTTTTTCGGTTCACCATTTTCGGAAATAAAGAATAAATAAATAAAAATAAAATATCTTTATTTCGTGGTTTTGTGGTTTTTCAAAGGTTTCTCGAAATCGGTGACCGTAAATATAGTAAAAGTATATATTTTTGTAATCAAATCTTTAATATCTACAACTTGATACGCAAATTGTATTTTTATAAAATATTTTATTTATTTATTTAACATTTTTTTTATATTTCTCATTTGTGTTCGCTTTTTTTTTATCGCTATAGTTTTTCTGTAATTGGCCACTTATGGCCTATAATCATAATTTATATCATTTTTTCGGTCCGCCAGTTTCGGAAAAAAGGGGGGGGGACATGCATTTTTTGCGGTTTCTCAAAGATTTCTCGAAATTGGTGACAGTAAATATAGTAATCTACATCTACACTATTATATAAAGAGGAAAGATTTGTTTGTTTGTTTGTATGTGAGGTAAACTTTGGAACTACTGAACCGATTCTAAAAATTCTTCCTTTTGTATAAAGCTACACTATTGTTGAGTAACATAGGCTATATTTCATTTTAATAAAATTAAGTTTTTAGTTTGAAAATTCAATATTTGTGTACCATGTCGGGAGAAAAAACGCTGCTTAGCTGCTTTATCGGCGTGCCTTGACAAAACCGGTTGTTTTTCCATACGAGGAAAGTGTATCAGTTTATTCTGACTAAAGATTTCTATCTACAACGATCCTGACACACCTCTTGCTAATGTTAAGCTTGAAAAAGTTACTACAGCCAGGTTTAAGCATAGATACATTAAATATTATGATATATAGTAACAGGAAAACTATATCAGTTTAATCTGACTACATATTTACATCTACAATGATCCGGACACACCTCTTGCTAATATTTAGCTTGAAAAAGTGATAACAGCCAGGTTTATGTATTGCTTTGGAACTACTGAACCGATTCTAAAAATTCTTTCTTTTGTATAAAGCTACACTGTTGCTTAGTAACATAGGCTATAGTTTATTTTAATAAAATTAAGTTTTCAGTTTGAAAATTCAATATTTGTGAACCATGTCGGGAGAAAAAACGCTGCTTAGCTGCTTTATCGGCGTGCCTTGACCAAACGGTTAGTTATACGTGATAAAACCGGTTGTTTTTGCATACAAGGAAAGTGTATCAGTTTATTCTGACTAAAGATTTTTATCTACAACGATCCTGACACACCTCTTGCTAATGTTAATCTTGAAAAAGTGACTACAGCCAGGTTTCAGCATAGATACATCAAATACTATGGTATATAGTAACAGGAAAACTATATCAGTTTAATCTGACTACAGATTTACATCTAAAACGATCCGGAAAACCCTCTTGCGAATATTTAGCTTGAAAAAGTGATTACAGCCAACTGTAACTGTAGGGAACTGTTTGTTCACAGGGAACAAACTATAGCCTATGTCCAAGTGAAGAGTCTAACCATTACAACAGTGGGAGAATAAAAAAAAAACAGTTTAGTAGTTAGTAAGTACACTCGGCGTCAAAAAAATCGCACCTTTTGAAAAATTTACTTCAAACCATTTTAATTCCTATTTGAAACCAAATGTGAGAGAACTATTTGGTATCAATTGAAAGGGCATTAAACGACCTTGAAATAAACAATCGTTTCATTTTATAAACGATAAAAATCTTTCGAATATCGTGGTATTAAGAAAAGTATTGCTCAAATACGCGTTCAAACGGTCGCTAGTTGCGCTACATAAAAGGGGTATAAAAAGGTAATTACACGTCAAATGTAGGTCATTCACTATCCAAACTTTGAAGGTGACACACGTTAAGCGCACAAGTAAAAAATACTACCCTCAACATGGATACTACTCCTGAAGAAGCTGCACAAGTTCTTGCACTGCTGCGCCGAAGGGTGCGGCAGTGTGATATTGCCCGGCAACTCAACCTAAGCCGTTTTGCGGTTCGAAGAGTAGTCCAGCGATTCCGGGAGACTGGTGGCTTTGTCCGAAGACATGGATCTGGGAGACGACGCTGCACATCTGAAAGGGATGACCGCTTCATAGTGTCGACGAGCTTGAGAAATCGGTTCTCCAATGCTGTTGAGATAAGACAGGAACTCCAAGCAGTTCGTGGGACAACTGCAAGTGACTCTACGATTAGAAGAAGATTAACAGAGAAGAAAATAGCCGCCCATAGAGCTGCTACAGGCCCAAGATTGACTGTAGAGCATCGTAGATCCCGCTTGCAGTTTGCCCGCGATCACGTCGATTGGACGCTAGACCAATGGCGAACAGTTCTCTTCTCAGATGAGACGAGGGTGTGCCTTTTCTGTAATGACAGGCGAAAAAGAGTGTACAGGAGGCAGGGGGAGCGATTCGCACAAGCCCGTATTCAAGAAACTGTGGAATACGGGGGTGGCTCCTGCATGTTTTGGGGCGGCATATCTTGCGACGGCAAAACTGACCTTGTATGCGTTTCCCGGACTGGAGGTGCTCGCGGGCAAGGGTCGCTGACTGCTCACCGGTACATCACAGAAGTCCTGGAAGAGAATGTGGTCCCATATGCTGGTTTCGTCGGCCATGGGTTTACTTTGATGCATAACAACGCTCGCTCCCACACCGCGTTTATTGTACGTGACTACCTTCAAGAGGTTGGGATCCCTATCATGCAGTGGCTGGCGAGAAGTCTGAACCCGATAGAGCACCTTTGGGATGAACTGAAACGGCAAGTTAGGTCACGAGATCCTGCTCCTACCACCCTCCAGCAGGTCTACCACGTAATTCTGATTGTCATGGGTTTGAACATCATTTTGAACTTCATTACCATTACCAGAGTCTGAATCGGACCTATTTTGTAAAAATTGCAATGACAATGACAATGAACATCATGAACGAATGAAAATCTGCGTTTTGTTTATTCAATTTAGTTATGGGTTGATGCGTTTTCGAAGTTATTATAAACCAAGTTATTCGTAGATATGAGCACCTATTTAATTAGTCTGATCCTCTTTTCGTATTGAAAAGAAGTTTTGCAATGTTTCTTATTGTTTTATTTTCAAATTTATCACTTAATGTAATAAATGAAAATGAGAAATGAATAACCAAACGCACAGGACAAAAATAACCTCCCTCGAAAAGTTTCGTTTTCATTTCTATTTCAAGTTTGTAAATAAAAGTAAGTAAGTATACCTACCTACTGTTGTGTTTTTCTTCTATTTAATTTCAAATTTCTGGGAAATCAATATCATAACATAAGGCAATGCCAATTTTTCTTTACTTTTTACCAAAATCTGTAGAAGTTTTGGAGAATCAACAGTGTAACATAATACAGTGCCTGCGGAAGATTTGAGGAGGAAATACCCCTGGGACATTAGAATACCAAAAGCTTCATGCAATGGGAATTGGATGGAATAGCTCCAAGTGGAGAGCCAACCATCCGCCTGACTGAGCCCAGCAGGCGTCCGAACTCAACATCATCAATACAGTGCCTGTTTCTCTTTTTGTTTTACTTAAAACAATCAAATATTATGTTTCAGAATGCCAGCATACAGACAGAGACAAGACATTTTCATGGAGAACTTCGACTTGGCTGTAGAGAAGGTGGTGAACAACATTGCAGCACTATTAGCAAAGCAACATGTACAGTCTCAGTGGAAATGTATTGTGATTGTGAATGAAGTTGGACTTGGCTGTCGAGAAGATGGTCAACAATATTGGTACAATGTTAACCGGGCAATGTGTTAAGTCACAGTGGAAATGTATTGTGATTTTGAATGCAGTGTTGTTAACGAGGTAATTTAGCAATTACTTTAGTTAATTGTTAAAATAGATGGTAAAAATCTAATATGTAAGACTTGAGGTTTCAGTAGGTACTTACTAAAAATAAAAAACATAAATTATAACCAGTGCAAAAGTAGTGTTTTATTTCTGAAATTCCATGTAGGTTCAAAATGATGTTATTCTGAGAAAAGTATCTAAGTTTGACAAGATTATAAAAGAATTAAAATCTAATAGTATGGAAAAAAACAGTTAGTTGTTTGGTCTAAATATAAAGGGTATGAATGAAAGTAGAATGACAAATGAAAAGAATGGTAAGGAAAGTGGAAGATATAACTCTTACTTGGTTGTCCTAGAAGAACATTATGTGAGAGGTATGCCAGGGCCGCATTCATAAATTAACACAACACAGGTTCTAATGCCATCTGTCACATGCTTTGAAAATGGTATACTCTATCCTGCCGTCAGTGTCGGAGCCTGACGAAAGTTTTAATCAGTGAACGTAGGTCTGAGTCATATCAGATGGAAATCTGCAGTCTCCGCCTATACCTTCGGGAGACAGGCATAAGTATTATGTATGTATCAATCCATCAGCCTGTTTCATCCACTGCTGGACATAAGCCTTATGTACTTATTATGTATGTATGTATTCAATCAATCCATTCAGGAAGATGATGGGACGAAAAAAGAACAAGTCATAGCCAAAACAGAAGTCATTTATTGTTCTGACAGTGATAAAACCTAACATACGCTTTATTTACCAAAGGCCTTATATCCTAAGCAGAGTAAAGAGGTGTCCAGAAATTCTGTGGGCATCCTAACTTAATAACATTAAATGTGATCTAAAACTGACAATGTTAATTGATCAATACCTGCTTTATGTACATAATTATCTCTAGTCATTAAATATCAATTTCAGAAAAGGGTACATAATACAATAATTCTATTTATTCATACTTCAGATATTAAAATAGACCACATAATATATTTAATTGAGCAGAATTTGCAGAATCAACACTTAAATTAAGTCTAAATACAAAAAAACAACCAACAAAAAATTACATGTCATGTTTACAATAAACTTATCAATATAAATAATGTAATTACAAAATTTGGTAGATACATGTACCATGCATTAGTCCCATCACCTGTGAAAGACTATAAGCTATAGTATTATTGTATTATATACCCTTTTTTAAAATTAAGGTACAAACAGCGACTGCTGCAAATTATACATTTCTTATAAATTACACTAAAATTGGTTAAAACATAAAAAATGTGGTATACAAATAGTGAACATATTCTATAACTAATTTTGATGTCAACTCCTCCACAGCCTATCGACCAAAGCAACTCTTCCCTCATCAATTCGTTTATGGTCTCGATGGAATGGAATTTGTGGAGGTGGACGCTGAAGATCCATGCTCAGTGCATACAAATTAATTCATCTCATGTTTTGGAAAGTATTAACTATGACATTGAGTGAGTGGTCTCCTCATGTTGAAGTATGATTCTTCATTGTCCTTGGGGCAAATGCACAAGAAATCCAAACTTCTCCATAAATCTTAAAGAAAATGCAAATAATATTAATGTTGTGTGTGAATATTTGAAATATTACAGTATTTGTACTTGATTTTAACAACTACAAATTGAAGGTATTATTATAAATCAACATTACCTCTGAAGTTTCATTCCCTTCTGACTGAGATCTTGGAAAATGAATATATTTTTGCAAGATATGTGGTGGATTCAGCGCTTCCATAACTTCCATCAGACAATCAGACATTTTGATTGTGAAAGGTTTAGGGAGTTGTTTTTCCCTACGTGTGTCGCCTTGGTACCCCCCACTGGCATACATCTGTAATGCTACCAGAATCTGTAAAAAAGATGTCAGAAACTTCACTGTTATGTTTGATAATTTAATTACTCGTTTACACAGTAAGCTGTAAACTTCAATGTTAGGCTTGGTTATTTGATTACAGAAGTACACTGAAGTAAGTAAATGAGTAACACTACATTTTCTTGTTTGGTTTGGTTGAAACTACATTAAACTACCTTGATTTCTGGATGCACTGCAGTGTTTTTTTCGTCGCAAAGTTTCGTGAAATTGGCATGTAACAATAAGTTTGGGTTGGGGTGTAGATAAGGGGGCACTATGGGAAAAAATTTTTGCATAATTTAGTAGGTAACAACAGGCCATACCTTTGAATAATAAATAATTTAATTGAAAGGCGAAAGTTTTCCGTGAACGATATCTCTGGTAGAAGATTAGGTCGCTGGGTAGAAGCATCGGCCTGCAAATATCTCTCTGCATCCTTCGCTGGATTCTTTCCCTGGTTTTTAGGCGTTCCTCCTCCGCCGGCCGCAGACAGCAAGTACGCGCTCGCCATTCGATTATTAGAACAAAAAACACGTAAACAAGGCACGAAAAGTTATATCTACGAAAAACCAAGCATAGTAGATTTAGGTACCAAACAATATTGCTGGAAAATACCAAAATTGTGCAAATTTATTATGAACACCGGAGCTCTGGTGGTCCGGCTTTCATTTGACATTTCAAAATGGTCATGAACTTGGTTTTTTTTTTTTTTTTGTTACGCGATACCAATAATTGTGTTCAAACGTCAAATATGTATGAAAATCATTCACTCAATTGACATGGGTTTGAAGACCATCACAATTATTTTACGCGGTACGACGAAGCTCAATAATGGGCTTCAACTGTCAAAACGAAGCCCATTACCATGATCATCGAATTACGTGGTAGACCCGCAGGTTTATGTATTGATTTTGTCCCATACGAGAAAACTGTATCGGTTTAATCTGACTAAAAATTTCCATTTACAATGATTCTGACACACTTCTTGGCACTTTGGTAAAACATGGTGACCAGGGTCTGATGGTGGCACTGGAAGATGAGTACGGGATCTCCTCAACGGACAATAGCAGACCCTTCGAGTTTGGGCTTATTTGATTGGTCTTAATTAGCACTTTGGTAAAACATAGTGACCAGGGTCTGATGATGGGACTGGAAGATGGGTACGGGATCTCTTCAACGGACAACAGCAGACCCTTCGAGTTTGGGCTTATTTGATTGATCTTAATTAGCACTTTGGTAAAACACAGTGACCAGGGTCTGATGATGTAACAGGAAGGTGGGTACAGGATCTCCTCAACGGACAACAGCAGACCCTTCGAGTTTGGGCTTATTTGATTGGTCTTTATTAGAACTTTGGTAAAACATGGTAACCAGGGTCTGATGATGGGACTGAAAGATGGGTACGGGATCTCCTCAACGGGCAACAGCAGACCCTTCGAGTTTGGGGTTATTTGGTTGGTCTTTATTAGCACTTTGGTAAAACATGGTACCCAGGGTCTGATGATGGGACTAAAAGATGGGTACGGGATCTCCTCAACGGACAACAGCAGACCCTTCGAGTTTGGGCGTATTTGATTGGTCTTAATTAGCACTTTGGTAAAAAATGGTGACCAGGGTCTGATGACGGGACTGGAAGATGGGTACGGGATCTCCTCAACGGACAACAGCAGACTCTTCGAGTTTGGGCTTATATTGATTGGTCTTTATTAACAATTTGGTAAAACATGGTAACCGGGGTCTGATGATGGAACTGGAAGGTGGGTACAGGATCTCCTCAACGGACAATAGCAGACCTTTTGAGTTTGGGCTTATTTGATTGGTATTTATTAGCACTTTGGTAAAATATGGTGACCAGGGTCTGTTGATGGGGCTGGAAAGTGGGTACGGGATTTCATCAACGGACAATAGCAGACCCTTCGAGTTTGAGCTTATTTGATTGGTATTTATTAGTGCTTTGATTAAACAAGGTGTCCGTTGCATATAGTCGTTAAAAAAATCGTATTCTTTTGTTTTCCTTATTTCCACGAAATTCTCTTCGACGCAGGCGGAGTCGCGGGCAAAAGCTATCTAGAATAAGACAAAAACTACTTTTTATCCACTAAATCAGTTCCCATTGAAACGCTTTAAAAGAGACATACAAAATGGGAAACACAGAGGCGCATAACACACACATTTCACCAGCTGTATTTACTGTAGGTAACAGTCCGAGAAATATTGGCAGATTGTATAGGCGTACATAGAAACTAATTCAACGCAGGCGAAGCTGCGGGCAAAAGCTAGTAGTAAATATTTTTATAATCAGCTCTTTAATATCTACAGTTTAATACTTACCCATTATTACCCATATTGTGTTTTTGGGATATTATTTTTTATTTTTCTCTCTTTTGTATTGGAAATATTTTACCCAATATCAAATTTTTTATTTTTTTTTGCCTCGTATTATATATGCAAGTAAATGCCACTTTTGTGGAAATTTTCAAGTCTCTATAAAAAAAAAGTTATGAGGCTGTGACATACGGACGGACGGACAATGGAGTCTCCCCTTAAAGGTTCCTTTTACCTTTCAGGTACTACAGAACCCTAAAAAAATACTTATTATATAGTTGAAGAAAACACTTGTACTGTTTCACAAAATTATTATATTTATATTTCCGACTAGTTTTGCCTTAACGGCATTTTCCAGGATTTAATAAATTTACGAGTATATCACAAAAGCTGTTCATGTACGCTGACATACATGAAGCCATTCAGCCGTTTCAGCGTGAAAGAGTAACAAACATACACACAAACATACACACACACGTACATATTTTCGCATTTATAATATTAGTAGGAAAATTATATAAACGAAATAGATAGATAGGGCCAGATATACAACATTATACATATTTGACCCCCTTTCGATATAAGAAAGCTCTTAATAACCACATAATAAAAAAAAAAAACTCCCCATTGAATGAAGAATAAACATCATCCAAGAACTCATATAAGTAGGCTGGTTCACTTTTCTCAAAATAGACAAGACTTTATTTTGAAAATTTAGAAGAAGAAAATACAACTTTTAGGTAACATTATCTGTATAACTACTCTAAATTAAAGATACCTATTTGTTAAGAATAGTAATACCGGAATGATGTAGGGTTGTAATGAGTCTACGCCAAATTCCACAATGTCAATCACTCACCTTGAACATCTCCAGTATGACTCCACCAGCTGGGGTTGGGTATGAAGCTTCTCCAAGGTCTGACGAAATGGTTGGCACTGCTAGGCTTATGTTCACAAATTGGGATCACACCAAGGTTAATCGATGCGCACGGCGCAGATATCGGTCGCAGACTAAAAGTTCATCCGCGGTGGCGCTGTTGCGCTAGCTCAAAGCTACCAGTCAAAGGTTCACTTCAATGTTTGTGAAAAACAAGGTAGAATAAGGCATATATCATACATAACCCCTCACCGAAATCATAGTATGATTTCTAGAAAAAATAAAAGATTAAGTATCTACAACTCTATAAAAAATAGAAGACTCTACATGGAGGATGAAGTTGAGACTCTACTTATTTATTAACAGAACTAAGGATAAATAACAATGAAAATAAACAATTTTAAATTCTTACTATTGAGAGTAATCTAAATTAAAACTATTAGGAACTAGTCATTTATTGATTAGGAAGAGGACATAACTTATTAACTGGTCTACGATAGAGACCCTTTGGTGTTCTCACTGTTACAACGCGGACAATGTTATCTGCACCAGGGTGAACACATTCTACACGTCCAACAGGCCATTGCAAAGATTTGGTAAAGTCAGATTTGATCAAACATAGATCATTTACTTTTATGTTTGGCGTCACTGTAAACCATTTTTGTCTTTGTTGGAGAGTATGAATATAATCATTAGACCATATTTTCCAAAATAATTGGGTCGATTTCTGTATGTATTGCCAACGAGACAATCTGTTGATCGTTAAGTCGTCTAAATTAATTTCTGGAACGGCCAGAAGATTTTGTCCAATCAAGAAGTGTCCTGCGGTTAAAACTTCAAACTCATCAGCTGAGTCTGATAAACTGCATAAAGGACGAGAGTTCATAACGGCCTCTATTTTACAAAATAAAGTCGTTATTTCTTCGAACGTCAAAGATTTGTCACCTATAGCACGAATGAGGTGGTACTTGGCAGATTTTATTCCTGCCTCCCAAAGCCCTGCTAGATTTGAACCTGTCGGAACATTGAATTTCCAATTTATTTGGCGCAAAGTGCAGCCATTTAAGATTTCATCACGGACAGATTCCTTTGTGAGAAATTGGTAAACTTCCTTTAGGTTTTTGCTAGAAGCTTTAAAGTTGGTAGCAGTCAGAATATAGACAAGTCATTAATCCTCTACGAGCTACAAACCTATCTAGTGTAGCGAGAAAACAATCAGCTGTTAGATCAGTCAAGACTTCCAAGTGGACTGCTTTTGTTGAAAAGCATACAAACAAACAAAGGTATGCCTTATACACTTTAGCGTTTCTTCGGAGACTTTCCTTTATGTAGAAGGGCCCACCTAGGTCACAACCCACATGATTAAATACCTTTTCAGGTTGTAAGCGAGTTGTTGGAAGGTCACCCATAGGTGGTTGTAAGGAAACAGGTCTGCATTTAAAGCAAATTAAGCATTTTGAAAGAATGGATCGAATTATACTACGAGCACAAAGAATCCAATAGAATTTGCATAAAATACCTTGCAAAGACCGAGGTCCAACATGCAAATATTTTTTATGAACATATTCGATGATAAGTTTTGTAATGTGACACTTTTTTGGGAGCAAAAGTGGATGTTTTGTTCCAAATGGTAGGGTCGATTGCGAGATTCTACCCCCCACCCTGAGAAAACCACGGGTGTCAATAAAAGGAGAACATTTCCTAAGGGATGGAACAAACTTTCCATTCTTCAGCATCTTAATTTCAGATGAAAAGTGGTTCTCTTGAACACATTTTATAATTGAGTCGTGAGCATTTTGAAGCTCTGAAGTTTTCAAAGGTCCTACACAACGATCCTCCGATTTAAGTTTCGAGTTTTTTATGAATCGAAGGCACCAAGCAAACACCCTTTGAATTTTGACAAAAGAAGAAAACTTCAAACATAAAGTTTCTAAGTCATTTTTTACTTCAAAGCATTTATTTTGAGGTTTTGAATTGGCCTTTTCATTATTCTGTGACATATCAGAACTTGAAGTCAGACAAAAAGTATCAACGTTTGGTTTTACTTCTGGAATATTGTCAGAAATTTTTATAAAAAATGTGCTGACTGGCCAATTGTCACGGTTACAATATAGCCAGTCCGGTCCGTGTAACCAAGTTGCAGCAAGCTCCACCAGTTGCTCAGGCATAACACCACGTGACGCAACATCTGCAGCATTATTGTTGCTGGTTACATGATACCATTTGTTAGGCGGAACCACACTAATAATATCAGCCACGCGACTTGACACAAAAGTTTTTAATTTATATGGTGGTATTTGAAGCCATGACAGAACAACACTTGAGTCGCTAAAGGCGATGATTTGTAAATTTAAATGTTTGAGGTTCTCTAAGACACATTTTACTAATTTTGAAAGCAGCACGGCGGCCATCAGCTCAATTCTAGGGATTGAAAGTGGTTTAATAGGCGCAACTTTAGCTTTGCTCATTAGTAGTCTAACCTTAACATTTCCAATCGAGTCTGTACTCCGGAGAAAAAGACAACTTGCATATCCACGAGAACTTCCGTCACATAATGCGATTAGCTGTATTTCTTTAAAACCGGTTATGAGTAGATGACGCTCGATACGTAGTTCAGATAGCATGGGCAAACTAGTCATGAACCTCTGCCACTTGTCACGGACATCTGATGGTAATTGTTCATCCCAGTCAAGGCTAAGTTTCCACAAATCTTGCATGATACATTTTGCTACAAAAGTACAGGGAGCAATAAATCCAATTGGATCGAAGATGCTGGCCAAAAGTTTCAGAACCGATCGCTTTGTGGAAATTGCATCAGCTAGATTGTAATTAAATGCAAAACAATCTTGATTTGGAATGTATTTAAGACCAAGCACCTTAATAGCTGATGATAAGGTATCATCTTGAAAGCTTATATCAGATGTTTGTTGTGTCTGTACTCGGGTAAGTAACTCACAATGGTTACTTGACCATTTTCGCAACTCAAAACCACCTCTATTCAGAAGAAGATTGAGTTCATCCTGTAACGTACAGGCTTCAGCGAGCGTTTGTGTCGACCACAATAAGTCATCGATGTAAAATCCTTCCATTACAACAGGCGCGGCCCGCGGGAAAGATTCATGTTCATCATGAGCCAGCTGCTGTAAAGTACGTACGGCAATGAAAGGTGCAGTGCGTAAACCGTACGTATTTGTTTTAAGCTCATATATTTTTAGTGGTTTAGAAGGTGAGTCACGCCATAAAATATGTTGATAACTACGTTCACAGGGACGTATCCAGACTTGACGGTAGAATTTTGATATGTCAGCAGTAAAACAAACATCAAACAACCGAAAGTTTGAAATGATTTTAAATATATCTTGATGTAGTTTTTTACCCGTCAAAAGATGACAATTTAGACTATACGAATTACCATCTGTTTTTGCCGATCCGTCAAAAACGGCACGAACAGGCGTCGTTGTACTAGACAATCGCACGACAGCATGGTGAGGTATGACGTATTTAGATTTTTCGGAACCAGAATACACTTCCATGTGCCCTAATGACTCATACTCGTTCATGAAGTCAACATATGTCTTATATATTTCAGGCGTTTTTACAAGACGACGTTCCAACTGCAGAAAACGTTTCAATGCAGTTTGATAAGAATCCCCAAGCGACGCGCCCGAAGGTTGAAGTAACAACGGTGAAACATACCTACCAAATGAATCGCGATAGTGATTTTCTACGTATATTTTTTCTGCGATCTCATCGAGTGGATCTTGTGGAATTTCGCACGGCGCAGATTCCACCTCCCAAAAGGATTTCGAACGGTCTTCGAGACACGTTTCAACAGCGTACGACGCTGAGCAATGATGTGTAGACGCTACCCTCATTACATTACTGGATTGGTCGACCTCCAACTTCCCAGTGATAACGTACCCGAAAATGCTGCTCAATGCTGGAGGAATACAGTCAGCAAAATAATATTTTTTCCATCATAAATGTGAGGAAATACATCACCAGCTAAAATAATGTCAATTGGTGATGGTTTATAAAAGTTTGGGTCAGCTAAATTAAGACCACTATAATTTTGTAAAACCTTTTTAGGAATTTGAACAGTCGGAAGGTCTGAAGTGATTTTCGGCAAAACTACAGCGTCAATTTTGAAATTACACTTGCTACTATTGCGAGGTTTTATTTCACAAGTTACCATGCCGTTATTTTTTAATTGAACGCCACCTAATCCAAAAATGTTTAAAGGACATTTTGTTTGAGGCAATCCTAAGCGTTTTAAGCAATCAAGTGACAAGAAATTCGATTGTGCCGCAGAATTAATTAAAATACGACACGGTTGTTCATTTCCGAACGCATCCGTAACATCTACAATCGCAGTTCCCAAGATAACGGTATAATTCTGCGTCGATGCGTGATGATTCAAGTTCAAGTTCACGGTGACGTCATCATCAGCTGAGCTCACGGAATCACTTGCATGCACCAGCGGCGGCGCCTGTGACTGCGAAACGCTTGCCGTCACGGGAAACGCTGACGACCTTTCACTTCCGATTGACTGATTAAAATTTTGTTCCAGATGTAACAATGTGTGATGAGGTTTTTGACAAATGAAACACCTAAACTCACTGTTACAATCACTGGTAGAATGATTACTTTTTAAGCAGTTATGGCATAATTTTATCGCATTCGCACGGTCAATGCGCTGTAAAGTGTTCATTTTCCGGAAAGATTCACAACGGAAAATCATGTGATTTTCTGTGCAATGTGCACATGAAAACTTTTGACGCGCTGAAGAAGAAGCGTGTGAATAATTGTTTTTATTAGTATTTTTATTATAGTTTTTATTGTTATATTTCACTTTAGTTGCGTCCTGTTGCACAATTTCAGGCGTCGAATGATTTAAAACATTAATATGTTTTTCCACAAAAGCAATGATTTTTGAGAAGGTAGGTTCACCATTTTTCTCTAGTGTTTGTTCAAATAATCTTCTACTTTGAGGATCTAAGGCCTTTAAAGCGATGTGACAAAACACATAATCTGCCAAATCATTGATTTTTATTGACTGTATAGCCTTATAAGAATTGTCAAACGTTTCGAGAAATGTATTTAAATTTCCAGCTGACTCCAGAGTTAAGGGAACAAAGTTCAACATTTTCTTTAAATAAAGTCCGGCAAGCACTCTGTTGTCATGATACTTTTTAAGCAGAGAATTCCACACTAAATCATAATTGTCTGATGTCAAAGGAAGACTTGTAACAAGACTACGAGCAGGCCCGGAAGTACAAGAAATCAAATAGTGAAACTTGTCTATTTTTGCGATGTCAGCCTGGCTGTGTACCAAAGAACAAAACGTTTCATAAAATGTTGTAAATTCTTCAATCTTACCGTCAAATTTCACTAATTCAATTTTCGGTAGGCGAGGACGCGGTTTTAAGTTAGTTTGTTCCATTTTAACGGAACTTTCAGAATTATCAATTTGTAATTTTGATTTTATAAGTTTTATTTGAAAGTATATTTCATCAAAGTTATTTAAGTCAATCGTTTTTAATGACGCATTTTCGTCCGAAATGCATTCATTTTCATAGATGTCAAAAATAAGTTCATTGTATCTTTTTCGAATATCATCTATTTCTTCGACTTGAAGCAAAAACATGTCCGTCTGGTCAGGGTAGGTAGTAATCTTTTTACCGAGATCATGAATTGAAGTTATTTGTTGAAAATATCTTTGCTTCAATGCCGTTAATCTTTGCAATGCCTTAGTCGCACTTGCTATTGGGTCTTTAGGCGCCATTTTCTTGTTTACTTCGTTTATAACTGCAAGAACTTTCCAATATGGCGTAGTACAAAGGGACGAAAACCACGTTTTCTGTAGACTATTTATGAAGAAAACTTGATGAATTTAAAGTTGTCTACAGTTTTAAATAGGAATTATGATCCCTACAATCAGATTGTATGAGATAAGTACTTTTAAGCACTCAAAAAGATTTAAATAGATTAAAATCCATAGGATCCGGCTCGAAGGACCAAAAATATGTTCGATAACTACTCTAAATTAAAGATACCTATTTGTTAAGAATAGTAATACCGGAATGATGTAGGGTTGTAATGAGTCTACGCCAAATTCCACAATGTCAATCACTCACCTTGAACATCTCCAGTATGACTCCACCAGCTGGGGTTGGGTATGAAGCTTCTCCAAGGTCTGACGAAATGGTTGGCACTGCTAGGCTTATGTTCACAAATTGGGATCACACCAAGGTTAATCGATGCGCACGGCGCAGATATCGGTCGCAGACTAAAAGTTCATCCGCGGTGGCGCTGTTGCGCTAGCTCAAAGCTACCAGTCAAAGGTTCACTTCAATGTTTGTGAAAAACAAGGTAGAATAAGGCATATATCATACATTATCCATTCGAAACATAGTATTTTCGGAGCACATATGTATAGCCAATGAATACCAATATACATTGTAAGCACTCGCATATCCAAGATAATGTACAATTATATTGTTTAAGCGGCAGTAGCTCAGTATGCCTACCCTCAGTCTGTCGAATTAGCCGTCTCGATCGTAAAAACCCATTTTATCTGCGAACTCCATACATTTTTAGATCGAGTCTTAGAGATCTCGATTCGATTGTTTCCCCGGAATCCATAACATTTCAAAATACTAACCCGCTTATTTCATTAGCTATTTAAAAAGTAGGTAAAAAGCTAAGGGACTTGTGTATATCCCTTTTCAAATTTTTTATTTTACATAGTAAAATGATTTTTTTAAACTTTGACTATTCAACAAAAGGCAACCTTGTAGGCATAATGACTTTAGTACCAATGCCAGTAACTACTTTGGTTGTATAAAAAAAAAACGAAATGGCATAACCGTAGAGCCTAATTATCAAATGTCATTGACACCTGAAATTGACAGCTAGTATTTTTATGTATTGCTAGGCAAATGTTTTCTAAATAGCTGCTCAGCCCATATCCTTAAAATTAGTTTTTTTTTCTACATATCTCTAGAACTAAGCAAAGAAAAAAATATGTAAACGCTTTTCGGAATAAGAATAAAAATAACTCCATAGATATTTTATTTTATTACCTTAACAGAAATGAAAACATGTGGATTGCCCCCCAGGGATAGAACGCTGGCCTCTTAATCTTTGAGATCCAGGTTCGATCCCGGCCGGGCATGCACCAATGAGGTTTTCGGAATTTATGTGCAGAGTATTTAATACTAACCACTTGCTGAACGGTGAGGAAAACATCGAGAGGAAACCTGCATGCCCTAAAAAGCGTGTATTTGTGACCGAAGAACGGCGATAGGGCTCATTACCCATCACGTTGGGACGTAACAATCGTCGGTGAAACGCGGGTGTGCCGAGTGTGGACTGCGAATTGCATCTCACAGTTCATACCTGGGACACCTCTGACACCCCCTCGGGGTTCATGTCATGACGATATACAACGTGAAATTTAAGTCATTTTGTCAACGAAAACTGGTGATAGTACTCGTCCATATGAACAACTTTCACTATGAAGCCAACACTGAAATCGTGAAAAAGAAATCAGTTGTTTCATACATTTGGGTCGAGTATTTTTTTTTCACGATTTCTGGTTTGGCTCCATAGTAAAAGTTGTTCATATGGACGAGTACTATCACCAGTTTTCGTTAACAAAATGACTTAAATTTCACGTTGTATATAAGGTGACTTTGATTTATTTAGCCAAATTGTTACTGAAGATTCGGTAAGTGCTCAGTAACAAGATTCAATGACCCTTTTTGTGAAATTCGTTAATTATTCTTTTCGTGTTCCTTACAAACGCAAGCCCAGCCCCGAGTCAATTACGATGAGACGTCAAGATTTTATTTTGCGAAATTAGCAAAAACTTTTATCGATTCGTGATACTGATCACTTACCAAGCCGACTTACTACCAGTTTGGCTATATAAATTAAAGTCACATTATACCGGGTGTAAATAGAGTGCGACCATTAAATGAAACCACATATTATACCGACCCTACTGAACCACTTTTCCCAAGAGTCATACCCGCGCACACCCTTAGTTTAGGAAATAATTGAGTTCCAAACAAAAACGCGTGAACCTTGACGCACCGACATACGGGCGAGTTTAGAGAGAGCTTCGTCCGTGTAGCGACGTCCGTGAAACGGACGACGCTCTCTCTAAACTCGCCCGTATGCCAGTGCATCTTCCGGCGACGAAAATTGTATTCTTTTGAGCAGATTTTTTATTTTTGGAAATAAAAAGAAGTCACACGGTGCTAGATCAGGGCTGCAAGGAGGGTGACCCAAGAGTTTTACTGGCATGCTGTCCAGGAAGTCCCTCGTTTTGAGTGTGGTGTGCGCAGGTGCATTGTCGTGGTGGAGCAGTAGCCCGCGGAGCCCTGTGTTTGGTCGCTTGTTGTTAACAACAGAGAAAACTTCTGGAAAATATTTGGTAGTATACCATTCGGCATTCATGTTTATTTGATCCCGTGGCCAGTCAAATTAAAAAAACTAACGAACCGAATCTTTACCCCGCTTCTAGATCGCTTTACTTTGGTAGGCGTTGGTTCATTTTGAAACACCCAAACAGTCAACTGGCGCTTGGTTTCTGGGTCGTATTGATAAATCCAGGACTCAAAACCTGTAACGATGTCGTAAACACGCCGAGACGAGCCTGCTTCAAATTTGTTTAGCATATCACGGCACCATTCCACCCGGGCCTGCTTCTGAGCATCGGTGAGGTTGTGCGGCACCCAGCGTGATACTATCCTCCTCACGCGAAGATGGCTGTGTAGAATCTCGTGAACGCTTCCCGATCCAATCTTCAATATGTGTTGAATCTCCTGATATGTAATTCGCCTATTTTCTTCGATTAAATTTGTCACTGCCAGCACGTTTTCTTCGGTAACAGCCGTCAAAGGGCAACCGCTTCTTTTTTCATCCCCCAAAGTTGGTCGACCGCGCTTGAATTCGTTATACCAACGATACACGGTTGCCTTAGAAGGGCTTTCATCCATGAATGCCATTTGAAGTCTATCGTACAATTAATCCGGTTTCAGGCGACACTTTAAATCGTAAAAAATCATAGGTCTAAAATGTTCCCGGCGCAGATCCATATTTCAGCAAGACACAATACTTTGAATTAGCTCGCAAAAAATGTGTAGGGAAATTTTGAAACTAGAACGTACCTATTTTTACTTATAAATAATCATATTTTCGAAAAACATTATAACTGGCTAGTCTCCCATATATAAAAACTTTTTTTTCGCAGTACTTTCTCAGGGGCCTGGTATATACTATTTATTATGCAGCACATTAATTATTAAAATACAAAAGTATCCATATTTCGAAAATACATTGTACCCCGCATATTTAACTCTTTAAACAAGTAACAGACTTTCGGGTCACATTTATCCATGTTTTGAAGAGACACGTGTGATCCCGTACATCTTTTGAGAAGGCTTTATCTGAACTTACTTTTCGTTGGCGCCTCGAGCGAAATGTACAAGTGAACATTTAGGTTGTGGATTTGGTTAGCAACTTCCGTCACTGGGCAGGTTATACAAGGAGACTTTCGTTTATATTGCCAAATTCATACTGGAGGCTCGGTAATTGGCCAGGATCAAGGTACAATGACCCTTTCTGTGTAATATACAAAATATAACTTGGACTTCCTATGCTATATTCATTCGAGGTTGTTTTTGAACAAGTATAGAGGCACAATAAAATATTTTTCATATGTCGCAAATAATATCATTTAACTTTCCCGACCACTTACCGAGTCTCCGTTAGAATTTCGCTGCATAAACAAAAGTCATCTTATATTCACGAAACGACGACGAAAATATACAAAAGAAAAAAATTGTTTTCTTAAATTTATTCACGATATTGAAGCGCTCCTCCCCCCATAAACGTCTGGTGTATGACAAACATTATTATATTGACTCAGTAGTAATGGTAGCACTATTCGAGCGGCCGACGCGGCGTTGCAGCGTAGGTACCAAGTAGGTAGGTACTAGCGTTTCGCGTCGAAGTAACTATTTATCATGAGAATTTTGGGACAAGCAAAAAAGGGCACATTTCCTCTTCCAATTTGTATGCTGTTTTTTTTTTATAATAAGCATCATGTTTCTTAATATTCATGTGGCGCAAGTTGTGGACCAAATAAACATCCTGTATATCTTCAGGGTGTTTCCCATTTGGACCTGCAATCGTCAGCAGTTCAAGCTTTTCATGTAAACATTTTTAATGCCGCATTATAAACTACCGATAGGTAGCCTACCCAACTTGATAGAGAATTAATAGGTTCAGATGAGTTGAATATGTAAGACTTGGCAAGTTTTCATAGTCAATGATTTGCACGTATGAAGCAACTTTAAAACGTTTAAACTTTAGCTGTGAAAACTTGCCAAGTTCTACATATTCAGTAGCAAAGAAACTTTCTTTTGAAACAAGTGAAGAACGTCGTACATTATGCAGCTATGACCATAGACGTATAATATTGTAGCAGACTACAGACATACAGACTAAACCTAAGGATTAAATAGCGTTGGCAAGTTTCCATACAAAAACCAATGGACATTTAAGCTACATGGTACGAAGAAACGTCTAAAAATGGGTTGTTTTGGCTGGTTTATGCATATAATATTTTGTTTGGAAACAAGCAATATTTATATCTAAAGGGCCCGTAACTCACTGAGCTAAAATTGCTTCAAGTCGACTATATGTGTTTATTATTAATGTTTGGTCTGTATGTCTGTGTAGCAGACCTAACATTAATAATAAACGCATAGAGTCGTCGCGTGGCAATTTTAGCTCAGTGAACTCCGGGCTCTTTTAAATATATTAGGTTGGGGAAAAAGTTTCTTTGCAATTTATATGAAAATTCAAAACATTTTTTAATAAAGTTTATTTACATTCAACTAAAGTATCTAGGTGCCATTTTGTTCGATACCCTTCTGCCATCTTGTAGGTAGGGACATGATCCCATTGCTATAGAAATTCTAGGGCTTCTGATCAAAAAACCGCGACAAGTGGTTTTGGCAGTCCTCTCGTGGTGTTAACCTGACACTGCCTAAAAAATTCTGAAGAGACCGAAACAAGTGGAAATCCGAAGGTGCAAGGTCAGGACTATACGGCGGATGCATTAATACGTCCCAGCCAAACTTTCTTAATTTTTGCTAAGTGGCTAAAGATGCGTGAGGTCTAGCGTTATCATGATGAAAAACCACACCCCTTCTGTTGACTAGTTCCGGCCGCTTTCTCTCAACTTCTTGCTTTAATCTCATCAGTTGTTCGCAGTAGAGTTCAGAATCGATGGTCCTGCCTGGTGGTAACAGCTCATAATGAATAATGCCCTTCCAATCCCACCATACACACAGCATTACCTTGTTGCTGACCAGCCTTTGACCACGACCTTTTTCGCACGTTCTTGTCGTATTCCACTTTTCATCACCAGTTATCAAGTTTTTCAAAAATGGTTCGGTTTTATTACGTCGTAATAAAGAATCAAAAATGAGTACACGGTTCATTAAGTTTTTTTCATGAGGCACCCAAATATCGAGCTTTTTTGTGTACTCAGCTTTTTTCAAATGCGCCAAAACTGTTTTGTGGTCAATCCCCAGTTCCTCAGCTACATTGTAATTACTGATATGACGATCTGGCTCCACTTTTTCGAAAATGGCATCCATTTTATCCGTAACAGGGCGCCCAGAGCGAGGTGCATCTTTGACATCAAAATTTCCGGATTGAAAACGCTTAAAACCAAATTTGTGCTACTCTCCCAGACACTGCACTAGGTTCATTAATATCACAAATTTTTTTCGCGGCTTGCGTTGCATTTTTACCTTTTTTGTAGTAAAATTTTAAAATGTATCGAATTTCTTCATTAGATTCACTCATCTTAACAGTAAGAAAAACAAATGAAAATCACACATTTTACCTAATTTGAATTAGGAATAATCTTTTTTAAAATTTAAACTTTTTAATAATACCAAAACCAGCCAGATACAAATGGTACAGCCAAAGAGATTTTATTATAAGTTCATACATACTATTTGCGAAAAGAGTTTTTCCCCAACCTATTATATTGCTTGTTTTCAAACAAAATATATATTATAGATTAGTTTAGGAATATGTTCCAAGCATAAGCCAGTCAAAACAACCCATTTTATACGACTCTTCGTACCATGAAGCGTAAATGTAGCTTATTTTTTGTATGGAAACTTGCCACGCTATTAAGTCCTTATGTTTGGTCTGCTTATTAATAATTATATGTCTGTGGTTATGACTGAAATAACCTCCATCAGCCTCGGCACGCAGTTTGATCACAATTATATTTTTGGCGATGCCGATAATCTTTCACTGCCTCTGTACTGAACTCGGCCCCTTTTTCACGTTTATGTTTTTGGTGGGATAATATAATCTAGGGAGGCGCTGGTTGTATATAGGTCACATTCAGCTGATACGAAACTCAGTGTCCTCTGTGGTGCATAATGAGGTTGTTTAAAAGTGCGTCCTCGCTGGCTTTATAATGTAAAATCACATGTTCTACTAAATATATGTAACAACTTTTGTAATTGAAATAATGTTAAAATGTTTTAAAACTTATTCTAATTCTCTAGACTAATTTGGTACAACCGGACGAAACTGGCTACATAGATAGATCAGGGTGAATAGAATCGTTTTCTGTTTTTGGACAATTAAGTATGGAGAAACTCCTCCCGCGCGCCTCCCGCACCACCGGCAACTTTACTCGCGCAGACTTGCCTTGTACCAAACTGATGAGTTTAGTAGTAGTACAGTTGATTTGTTGTCAAAGCAAAGACGCGCGCATTGTATTTGAGGTCTTTCGTGGATATTTAAAATGAAGTAGTCGAAATCCTTACTCTGCTCCGAGCACAGATACTATTTCCCTTAAGATTTCACGAAGTTAATTACGAATTTCTTCTTCCATGTTTGACAGGCATAGTAAAAACTGACAACCATAACTTGACAACAAATGTAAATTGAAAATAAATCTATCCAGCGATTTTTTGGACGATAGTTACTACTTGACCAAAGAACGAGTTAACCTGCCTTCTGTCTTCTTCCTTAAGTCGTCGAAATGTAAACAAGCTTAAGAGATTTTTTTCCTTTCTAGCAATATATTATGAATATCGCGTAAGCATAGTTATGCATACCATAGCAATTTTAAATACGCCGCAATAAAGGCCTAACAATACATATCGTTATAGCGTAGATCGTGGTAAGGGGGTTGATTGAACGAGCGGTTTCTTTGATGTATCTCAAGCGACCTCAAAATCAGACGCAGTCTTCAGCACCTGAAGAACCTGTAATTTTCTGCTCTTGTTCTCGACAGGGTTGTGAACTTTCTCTTAGTTTTATTTTAGCGAGGCGAGAGAATTTGTGTTCTACGTAAAAATTCTTGGTTTTAAATCAATAGCGGGGTCATTAAAATATGGAGGCTTAGTAATGCCCCGGTTAGTATCCTTCAGTAAGGAACCCTAAAAAGCTACTGTGGAGTATTTAGGGCCATACGGAATACGCAAATATTTTTGCGCTTGTGTTTTTTCGGAAAGGTTGTTCAGTATGATCAGAAGACTACATTTTATAATTTCTGTCCATTTCCACCCGGTTTAAGTAGTGTTCACGTTTGTGTATTCTACATCCATCCATCCTTCAGCCTGTTTGGTCTACTGTTGGACATAGAACTTTCTAAGATTTCGCCACTCTGCGGTCCAACTGGAAGAAATGCCCATACTCACACACGCGCATGCACCCGCGGGCATACCGGTTATATAAAAACGATAGATGTCCCTGTGTGTGAATGTGATTGTGTGCGTATAGTTTAAGCTAGTGTTTGAGTATTTTGTAGTGTGCGTGCATCGCGACGCTGCCTCGTCCCCCACCGAAAATGACAGACTTTTTCGCATAGAAATTAGTGCGCGGCTCCACTCCAGTTGGTTTTCTCCTCCAAGGTAAGGAGATACGAATTTTGCCGACCAGTGGCATATTAAAAACAGACTAGTAAGCTATCTTTACAGGGATATCACCCGCGCGGCTTATATGTGTGCGAGCCACTGCGAACCTGCACGTATGAACCACAGCACGCACACAACGACAATATCTCAGACGGTTTCTGGCGGTGTGACTAGGGTCGGCAGTGCTCCGCAGTCGCGCTTACATACGCCCCGCGCTACAAAACAGATTGAAAATTAAATAAATTGACGACCCTGGCATGGCGCGGGAGTTGTTCTACTATTCTGTTTTTACTATGACAGTGGCATTATATCTTTGGAAGTACTCTACCTGAAAATAAAAGAATAAAAGAGAAAGAAAAGAAAACAAATAAATAAGTAATTCATAGAAATATAAACTTAAAAAAAAGTGTAAGGTTGACATGTTAATAAACATTGGGCGCCGAGCGAAGCGGAGCGGAGCGAAGCAATCCCCGAAGTTTTGTATGACATTACCCGCGTAAATCTAGGTTTAAGATAGGGCTTCTAGTATTACCCGTAACAGATATACCGCACCGCTATCAAGCTGTCCCACCCAGGCAATGATGAGCCACCAGCCTCCTCATTCTGTATCGCAGAATCAGTTGCCAAATCGAGTGCCTATCGTCGAAAACAAACATATCCGCTTATCTAATGATACGTTCGCACTTCAAATGAAGTCACAATCGACAACATTACAAATTAATAATTGGTGCAAAACTGAAAACCATTTCGAAATATGGGCTTTCTCAGCATCATATTTTTTATTCAGAATTAAATTGTGATTAAATAAAGAGATATTTTCAAAAAACTAAAAATATGGTAAACACAGGATTTTAAAAACAATTTCCTTTGCTTTTAAGTTCAGTTTGTTTAAAAAAAATCAACTGTCATGCTATGTTGCAGCAGACATAAACATTGCCAAATAATTGGATTATTTTTGTTAAATAATCCATTGGCAATAAACATCGACTTTTGAAATCCCCAGATGCGACTTACGTCTTTTTAGAATGAGTGAATAAGAAAATATTAAATTATACAGGAAAAACGTAAAATAAAACAAAATAAAAAAATACATAAGCTTCTTTTTTACGCATACTTTCAATATGAATAATAAAAACAAATGGTTAACTAAAATGAAATGTTGTCGATTCGTAAATAGTTCAATACCCATTGAAGGTAATTTTGGAAGTTATTTTTTTATCTGTTGTTGGTGCATAGCAACCATAGTTGGCAACCGATTCAAAGGACCGCTAGTTGTGCCTGTCTGCGAGCTGTGCTTACTCTCCCCCGAATAACTTCTGGAGGATTTGCGAGTAAGATGGTGGTACCTCCACAGTCGAGCCCCGCACCAGCTCTACCACCCGTACATACGTAGTATTTATTCTGGGAATCTATTCGTTTAGCCTTTACACGTGATTGAGTAACTTTCTCATTTATCCTTCCCACAACCATGGAAAAAACAGACTAGTAAGCTATCTTCACTTCACAGAGATGTCGCCCGCGCGGCTTATATGTGTGCGAGCCACTGCGAGCCTACACGTACTAACCACAGCACGCACACAACGACAATATCTCAGGCGGTTTCTGGCGGTGTGCCGTTCGTCGCATCGCCGCAAAATAAATTGACAGCCCTGCAGCAGTAGGCATGGCGCGGGAGTTGTTCTACTATTCTGTTTTTACCATGCCACAACCAACATATTTCTTGTTGATCAGAGAGATTATTGGATTTATAGAGACGGTATTACTTTAATATTTCTCTGTATTTGCATTTTATGAATTTGTAATAAACTACTCTTTAGCACAGATATTCCATCTCGCGAAGTCTGTTTGGATATGGTTGTAGTACACGCACTTTTTAGGGTTCCGTACTTAAATGTGCCTAACGGGACCCTATTACTAAGCCTTTACTGCTGTCTGTCTCTCCGTCCGTCCGTCTTTCACAGGAGTCTACATCTTCAGCAGTTATGGTAGAAAGTTGAAATTTTCACAGGATACGTGTTGCTATATTGGCTTCCCGTACTCAGCGGGAGTCTAATTGTTTATCAGGCGTTACCCGCGCTACCATTTTAACGGCTTGTTTTGTATCGCGTTGATGTTGCTACGACGACGTCTACAGGTATTGTTTTTATTTGCCAAGTTTTAAAGGTATGTGGCGTACAAGCTTGCCTTATAAATTTGCAGCGCAAAACTCGCGCGCATTTCCGACTGTTTCCGTAAAAGCTCGCAGGCCACATAGAGAGAGACAAAAAATAAGAGAGAGACAAGATGGCGATTTCGTTTAAGACGGGAGAGAGCGTCTAACAATTTCATGTGAATTTCAAGGTGTCGTGAGTCTTAATAAACTGTTTAATAGTGATATCAGAAGTTTTATTACGAACCCACCTGATATTATCTATAATGGTGACCCTCGCCGTTTAATTACACGCGAGTGAAAAAGTGAACTCATGGCGGCATCGTTCGACATACAAACAGAATTATTGTTTTGTGGCTCGACTGACACGAAATGAAGCGTGCCCATCATCACTGGCTAGCTCGTTCAAACTCCATGCTCAACACAGGCCCGCACACGCTGGATATCGTATCGGCTGGTTCATCGATGCGCATGACGACAGCCTGCGCCTCCCCAGCAGTCTAGGTATTGTGTGGACGCTGTTACTACTAAGGTACGTGAGCCATGGCGCGCGAGTTTCGCGCTCGCCCGGCATTCCACTGCTATCAACTGCTACGTGGTGAGTGAACCTTGACAGTGTTCTACCTAAAAAAACTTACATGTACTATAAATAAATACGTGCTATTTTAGTGATTAGAGCATATGGTGTTGTTTATGTAAATATTAACTAATAATCCCATCTTTGAACAATAATTATTGTGCTACCTAACCTATATCCATAGAGTACATAAACAGAGCTTACTAAGCGTTATAACGTTATAACAGATTACTAAGCGTTATAGCGTTAAAACAGCGTACTAAACCAAACGTTATAACAACTTTGTTACCAAGCCAATGTTGCTTATTAAAAAACTAGCCACATGCATTTCTTGTGTCACGATCCATTATTACCTACGCACAATGTCGGATTTTAGATAGGTATTTTAAGGTGTTGGTGTTTTCTAACTCTATCGATTGATATCGTTTGTGGCATGTTTGACTTAACCATATTTTGTAATGGCATGTGTACCTATTTGGAATACATTTGTGATATGTTATGTTTTTATGGTGTTTTGTGATAGATTTTGTCCTCTTTAATGTTTTCTTTCTCTTTTTTATCGATTGATTTCAACCATTGATAATTCAAAAAAATATAAATATTTTAATGTTTTGAATTTATTGTAACATTTTAACAATTTAACCTTGGTTTAACAAAATATTTTTATTCTTGTTTTGTGATTTTGGTGAAGGTTATAAATTATTGGTTTTGCTTGTGCTATTGTGACTAACCATGTCTGCTGAGGAAGAGCTAAAGCAACAGATCGTAGTACTCCAAGATCAACTTGCTCGCATGAAGGCAGCACCTAGTGTTGGGGCTGTGGCTGTAAAACTTTCTTCTTTTTGGCCGGACAAGCCGCACCTTTGGTTTGCACAAGCGGAGGCACAATTCGAAATAGCTGGAATAACGAAGGATGGTACTAAGTATGGACATATATTGTCATTGTTGGATGCTAGGCTGGCTGATGAGGTGGAAGACATTATCGCTAACCCTCCTACTGAAGGAAAATATGAAAATTTAAAAAATGAACTCATAAAGAGGTTTTCCATTTCCAGGGAACACCGCATTCGCCAGCTACTCGGTGAGCAGCAAATCGGTGACCGCAAACCATCATCCTTCCTGCGGCATCTTCGCTCATTGGCAGGCAAGAGTGATGAGAGCATCGTCCGCGAACTGTGGATGCGGTTCCTGCCTCAGGAGGTCCAGCGGATCCTAATGGCCCAGATGGACCTGCCCTTGGACAAGGTAGCGGACTTGGCGGATGCTATTGTTGATGCATCCCCGGGTAAGTCTGTTAGCGCTACTTCTTCCAGTGTGGCACCGGACCTTGACCGCATTTTAAAATGCATGGAAGACCTTACCAGAAGGGTTGATGCCTTAAGTACGGACAGAGCACGCTCCCGCTCCAGATCCTCCACAAACGCTCGTCCCCGATCAAGGTCATCTTCGCGCCAGACAGAAGGCGTGTGCTGGTACCACAAACGGTTTGGCACAAAGGCAGCGAAGTGTATAAATCCGTGCAATTGGAAACCCGACCAACCGGGAAACGCCGCCAGCAATTAGTAGCGGCGGCGTCTGATTGCGAAAATACGAGCCGCCGTCTGTTCATAACAGATTCCGGGTCAGGTAATCGATTCTTAATCGACACTGGGTCGGATCTATGTTGTTTCCCGCGCCGATTGCTTCGTGGCTGCTACAATGCCACTAGTTTTGACGTGCGTGCCGCTAACGGGAGCGCTATAAAAACTTACGGTACTATTTCTCTCAACCTAAATCTGGGTCTTCGACGGGACTTTAGGTGGAATTTTATCATCGCGGACGTTAGCACAGCAATCATCGGGTCAGATTTTCTGGCATATTATAATCTGCTACCCGACTGTTATAACCGCCGCCTGATTGATGCAACTACAAAGCTCTCTGTGCTGGCTTCTGTAGCCTCTATCACACAAGCTAGTGTCAAAACTATCATATCTGACAATTCCCCTTTCTCTGCAATATTACAGGATTTCCCAGAAATCACCAGACCTCCAGGACTCCCACGGGTCGTCAAGCACGCAACCATGCACCACATACTCACGACGGAGGGTCCTCCTGTTTCGAGCCGCCCTCGCCGCCTTGCACCGCAAAAGCTGCAAGTCGCGAAGGCTGTCTTCGAAGACATGGTTCGTTGTGGTACCGCCCGTCCTTCTAAAAGCCCATGGTCTTCGCCACTACAGATGGTCCCCAAAGACAGACATCTGGAATTACCAGCCTGTCCTCAGGATCGCTGGAGGCCATGCGGTGATTATAGAGGTGTCAATGCTCGGACAGTACCTGACTGTTATCCAGTCCGCCACATAGGCGACGTCGGAAGCAACTTATATGGCTGTTTCATCTTCAGCAAGATATACCTAGTCAAAGCCTACCAGCAAATCCCTGTCGCGCCAGAGGACATTTGCAAAACTGCAATAATAACTCCTTTTGGGCTCTTTGAGTTCCCGTTCATGTCCTTTGGTTTGCGAAACGCTGGGCAATCATTTCAAAGGTTTATTGACGAAGTCACCATGGGCCTTGATTTTTGCTTCCCGTACGTGGATGACATCTTGGTTTTCTCCAAAACGCCTGAGGAACACTCTGCACATCTTCGCGCCCTATTTAAGCGTCTCTCAGAGTACGGTGTTGTGATCAACCCATCCAAATGCCAGCTCGGCGTACATGAGATCACGTTCCTCGGCTACAGAATCAACCAGTCAGGCATTCGCCCTCCTCCCGAACGCATAGAAGCCCTGCAAAACTTTCCACTGCCCAAGACCATTGAAGGCCTTCGCAGATTTTTAGGAATGGTGAATTTTTACCGACGCTTCCTACCAAATGCAGCGGAACTTCAAGCCCCTCTAATTAACTGCTATGCGTCCACTCAACTTAAAGGAGCGAAACCAGTCCCTTGGACACCCGAGCTCGAGTTGGCATTCCAAAAATGTAAGGACCACCTCGCAAACGCGACCCTCTTGGCTCACCCAATATCCGATGCCAAGCTCGGACTCTTCACTGACGCTTCGTCGACCCATGTTGGCGCTTGCTTACAGCAGCATGTAGATAACACCTGGCAGCCCCTCGCCTTCTTCAGTAAGAAACTTACTGCCCGTCAGGCTACTTGGCCTGCATACTACAGAGAATTGCTAGGCATTTATGCTGCGGTCCAACACTTTCGCCACCTCTTGGAAGCACAACACGTCACAATTTTCACCGACCACAAGCCGTTGATTTATGCTTTTTCACAGAAGCGAGAGAAACTGCCTCCTGTCCAACTGAACCAACTTTCATTTATCTCCCAATTTACAACGGACATCGTCCATGTTAGTGGGAAGGACAACGTCGTCGCCGACGCCATGTCGCGCGTAGAGGCCATCCGTCTTGATGAGAACTTTGCCACCCTCGCCGCAGAACAGGCGACCGACGAAGAACTCCGTAAGGCGCAAGCTAGTTCGTCTCTGAAAATAGAGAAAGTACTAATACCCGGTACTGACACTGAGATATTTTGTGACGTTTCCACAGGAAAACCCCGTCCTTATTTAACCCCTTCATTTCGACGTCATCACTTTGACAAGCTCCATAACCTCAGTCATCCGGGCGCACGGGCAACCACACGCATGGTGGCTGACCGTTTTGTATGGCCCAGTATCCAGAAGGACTGCCACAATTGGACTCGTTCCTGCGTCGCTTGCCAACGCAGTAAGGTATCCAGACATACAGTTACGCCTCTCGGTACCTTCTCCAATCCACCAAAACGTTTCTATCACGTTCACATCGATATCGTTGGCCCTCTCCCTTCCAGCAATGGCTACCAGTACCTCCTTACAGCCGAGGACAGGTTTTCTCGCTGGCCCGAGGCTTGGCCAATGGTCACTATGACCGCGGAGGAGACAGCGGAGACTTTCTTCCGAGGCTGGATCTCCCGTTTCGGAGTTCCTACCATTTTGACAACTGATCAAGGCAGGCAGTTTGAGTCTACTTTGTTCCAGAATTTGACGCAGCTTTGCGGCATTAAACGTATACGCACTACTAGTTACCACCCTTGTGCAAACGGCCTTGTCGAGCGCATGCACCGCACCCTCAAGGCCGCCCTAATGTGTCATGAGGAGAAGTGGTACAAAGCGCTGCCCGTGGTACTTCTCGGCATGCGTGCTGCCCTTAAAGAAGATCTGCAATGTTCCACAGCTGAGCTTGTTTACGGGGAACCCCTGCGCTTGCCCGGCGAATTTATTGCATCTTCTGCAGTTCCAAATAGCGCCGAAGACCTCTCGAGCTTCGTGACCCAACTGCGACAATACATGGCACGCTTAAGACCAACTCCTGCTTCGCGACATGGACAGCAGCGCACCTTTATTTCGAAAGAACTTGAAACTGCGTCTCACGTTTTTTTGAGAGATGACACCGTTCGTCCTGCACTCAAGCCTCCCTACAGGGGTCCATACCCGGTCGTTTCTAGGACAGACAAAACGATCACCATCACCGTGGGTGACAAGAACACCCAGGTGAGCCTTGATCGCGTAAAGCCAGCGTTTATCTTCGACAGCCCAACCTCATCAGCTTTCCGTGCTCCAATCGCTAATTTACCTGCGACACCTAGTCCAAGTTCAGCTGTTCCGGTTGTGCCTGCCGCCCCGAGTGCGCCTCAGACTCCGCCTGTTCCTGCGACCACAATCCCAAATCAACCGCAGCAATACACGACACGCTCAGGTCGTAACGTTCGCTTCAAAGCCCGTCTCGATCTGTAGTTTTAGCTCGTCGTCCAGCTATTTATAATGTGTATCCGTTTATTTACTAGTTTTAAGGTTATTGCATCTTGATTTTAATTTACTTTTTTACTGTTGATATTACTGTTTCTTATTGTAAGTTTTTGTTGAATATCTGATGTAAATTATTGTGCCTTCCTTTTGGTTGGGGTATCTCTCAACCAAGGGGGGTGGTGTGGCGTACAAGCTTGCCTTATAAATTTGCAGCGCAAAACTCGCGCGCATTTCCGACTGTTTCCGTAAAAGCTCGCAGGCCACATAGAGAGAGACAAAAAATAAGAGAGAGACAAGATGGCGATTTCGTTTAAGACGGGAGAGAGCGTCTAACAATTTCATGTGAATTTCAAGGTGTCGTGAGTCTTAATAATTTGTTTAATAGTGATATCAGAAGTTTTATTACGAACCCACCTGATATTATCTATAGGTACCTTACTGGTATTGTGTGATGTACGGAACCCTTTGAGCGTGAGTCCGACCTTCACTTGGCCAAATTATTTCTTGTGTGCGTAACCTCGGGAGCGCTACAAAACGCGGCACACGGCACACATACAAAACGTGCTTACATGTGCACGTCACTACTACAACCATAGACAAACGGACTTCGTGAGGTGGAATATCTGTAGCATTGGTTCACTTTCTAGAAAGGGAATCGTTTAACCTGTAGCTAGGTATTTGATCCAATCTTCACACCCACACATATAGGGTTGTCTTAACACGTGCGCAGGTTTAACAGGTTAGTTCAAGAGGATCTTGTATAACGACAAAAACGTTCTCTTTGTACGGAATTAATATAATATTGATGAACGTCAGGTTGAAAATGAATAGCTTATTGAAATCTATGAATCAGAATCATTAATATAACACAAAACCGTAAAAAATAGTACTTTATGAAACTTGTAGGTACATAGAAAGGTTATTAAAAACACGAGTGTAAGTTTAAAAAACGAGATGAAGGCGAGTTTTTTAATAGAACGCGAGTGTTTTAATACCTAGTTATGTATAGTTTCATACACTCCTTTATCTAAACTCATGCCTAACAACCTGTTTCGATAATAATCTTGATAAAATTTGTCGTTAGCCATTTTTGATTTTTCTTGTAAAAGCTCGTTCTAAAAGTGTTCGTTATTTCCGTCGTTATTTCCAGGATATCAGGTGGAGTCAAATTATCACCACCACCATCACTGCTGTTAGTAATTTTAGGGCAAAATAATACGATTTGACCTATAAAACCACAGTAAATACTTAATAATTTCCACGTAAGATATGGCGCCAAAATCCAACAGTCCATCACGCATGTGTACGCGTTGCGCGCGCCGCCGGCAACCATAGACAATGCAGCAGGCCGATTGTGACCTCCTTTGTCACGCAGCAATATTAATTAGTATGTGTTAGAGAATATTATATGATAACCTGATTGGTATTTGATATTAAACCTCAGACATGACTGTTTGGCTTAAGTTCCCTTTGCCTTCCTAGTTAGTATCACATGTACTGTAATCCCAGAAAAAGTTTCTTTATAGCATTATGTTGTTCGGAGACCTATACTATAATATAATTTTTTAATTTTTTAGAGGCGTTCATGAAAAATATTTTTCATTATGCCACTAGTTTTGAGTTCGTAACGAGGATTTTACGATATGAGGTTAGATAAAGGTATTTTGTGGTTCCAAAATTTCGAATGAATGGCTAACCTACGTGACGCAACTTGTGACTGACAATAGACAGTACATATTCCCGGCGGTAAATAATGCACATAGACTATGTACACATAGGTTTTGTAAAGCGTCGTCTCTGTCACCGGAGTATTAGTGCTTCTTTTGACGTTCGATATATATAAAAGTAATAAAACATGTATTTTCAACCTGTATAATTTTGCAGATATACGGGTTAAGGATAAAATGAACGAAAAATAATATTTTAATACAAATTTATTTACCCATCTGTGTTATTCTTTGAAAGAGTTATGTTAAGAATAGACCTTAGCCAGAATAACACTTTAGCATATTAAGCTTGAACCGCCAGTTGTACGAGACCAATTTTATGGTCGACATTAAACTGGTTTTATCACTTTCTTTTAAAAAAAATACCTGTAAGGGCTGGCATAAACTTAAGGCCGATCTTAAGCTAAACTTATTTTTTCTGAACTAAGCGTTAGTGATCCGTTCGGTCTCAGTGCCAAAATTCACAAATTGTTACGAGATTACGAGAGCCCACGACCAAAACTGTATAAAATTGTCAAATTATGTGATTCTGAACCTGGCTAGGTGGGTTATAAAATAACGGTCAAAATTGTAGCAACTGCGTGGGGAGGCCATTTCTGCTGTGTCAAAAAAGGCAGTCGGTATCATAGCAATACGTCTCATATTGGAAATGTACATAGGTTTTATTATTTTATGACGAAAAAGTTCGTTTCCAGAAATTTTGCGCGGAGTATACAGACTGTTAGGAAAAGTACTTCGTTCCTTTAAACCACGTGTGCTTAATTTTTATAGGTATAACAAAGTATCATAAGCTTGCTTATTTTTTTAAATATAAAAAGTAAAATATTTTTTAAACTTATTAAATTGTTTAACCCTAGTTCAGCAGAACGCAATAGATAGGTGATAGACAATTGCAAAAAAACGGTAAGAGTAAGGGATAATAATTTAATTTAAGAATATAAAAAACATAGTATATAATATATATATATAATATTAAACTCGCTTATCATACTTTGTTATACATACAGTACACGTGGTTTAAGGGAACAAAGTACTTTTCCTAACACCAGGAATAGCCTGATTAATGTCGCTGTCCTTCTGTCCATCCGGATGTCACGAGTCTCTAGCTTGCAAGCGGAATGAGATAGAGATCTGAAATTTGTATATTTTATGTAGAATGTTGACCTAAACCTTAATTTTCAAAGGGGTCCCTTAAATGAAGCAAGAAGAAAAAGCGCCAATGTCCATTTCTACTCAAATTGTATTGTATACAGTACCTGAATTAAACAGATTGCTGGTGACATACAGAATGGACCAAATAGTGAAGTCAAAGAATATTTTATGGATTCCTTACACCTAGGTGTATCCGAAAATATGCCATGTATATTCCGCGATTTTTGGTAGTTTAGAAGTTATGATTTTTTCATGTGTATTCGCGAATTTTCTACTGTAGTGGCTTAAAAAAATCATAAATTTTTTTGTGGTAAGAATTTTGTACATATTTTTTTTGTGACTTATCTGTCTTGAGTTACTCTTCCTTACGTAAAATAATCAGCTACAAAAAATCCATACAAGTTACCAAAAAAAGTTCAAAGTGAATTTTTTTGGATCGAATTGGTTATAGTTAAATTTTCAAAATTCCTTTAAATTACAACATGGATGTTTCATAGGTTCAAACTAATTTTAAAAACTTTAACGGTTTATCATCTTACCAAAAATTGAAAAAAAAGTGGTTCTTAATAGGCCATTTTACGATGGTATCGGCTTCCAAAGTTAGTTAGGTAAAAAATTGGTTAAGAAAAAGTATTGTTTGTAAAAATTGTTTTAGCTATTATTTCTTCATTTTTATGGCCAACATTAGTAATACATCATCAGAAGCATTCACATAAACATGAACTTAAACTAATACCAAATGTCTGTGAAATAAAATGATTTACAAAAATACTTTTCTTTATTGTCACTAATCGTTCAATTTGAGTTTATTCAAATGCTTCGGGTGATTTCTTACTAATGTTGGCAATATAATGAAAAAAAAATGAACAAAACAATTTTTATAAACAATACTTTTTCTTAACCAATTTTTTTACCTTTACCACAAACAGACATTCCAAAATTCTAAAAATAGTAGTTTTAGCTTCAGTTCAATACTAATTATAACCCATATTATTATTAAAAATTTTGTAAAAAGATTTCATTTACAGACACGCCATTTTTACTACTTTACTATAAGTACAGACAGATATCATAAATGTGGACAAATATTTTAAACTTGAATATATTGCCATTGCCAAGTCTACAAGCGCTGCGCTGCTCAGTAAATTTTCGAGGTTTTTCTAGATTTTACGAAAAAGTATTTGATGCAGGTATTTTCTAGCTTTACACTGGAAAATAAACTTTATTTTCTTATTTCAGCTTCAGTTATTTCAGTAACTACTGACTCACTTAAAATGCGTAATTTTTCAATATTAAAATCTGCAATGGAAAATTAAGGTCTAAAAAAACACATCTGTAAGTCTTACAGTGATCAGGTAGGTAGTTGAATCAGTGTATTAAACCGTGAAATATAGAAAGAAATAGCAGGCCTTAAGGCGCGTGTTCCCACGTCATCCGAAAATTACTCCCATTGATTAAGTTATTTCTCTTAAACGGCTTACTTAAAAATTATTAAAAAATATATGTCATTACTTAAAGTATAAGAAACAATCTCACTGCAGGAAATTATTCTCGGCTATAAGAAACACCTTGAAAATATTTCCCAAAGTCAAGCTGTTTTTGGAATAAAATTGACTATTTCTTGGAAACCGCTAATGTTATTTATATGGTTTTTGCATTAAAATACAAAATAAGTATAGCTTATAAAACTCATTGCAGGAAATTTAAAAATGTTGATTTACAGCAGAGTTAATAAATAAAAACTAGATATTTTGAGAGCGCGTGGCGTCAACAACGTTGCCGTAAACGGCACGTTTCGGAGCAGTCGATTACAAAATCAAATTCAAGGTTTTAACGTTCATTTTGACTTTGTTTAAAATATCTCAAGGTTATTGGAGGCTACAAGGGCCTTAACATATGTACAGTCAGTCAAGTTTTCTCCTCGCGTTCGTCTTAGAACCTTATATTTTCATATCCTTTTACCAAGACTTTGTTATTTATATTCAGATTGGTAGACTAAAGATAGATATGAAATTGCAATGTAAGTTATTGGAAAATATCTCATATCGCGGGAAATCTCTTGGGTATCGAATGCTCAACCCTTGCATTTAGAAATTTGCATATACATCACAAAGCCTAGTGTTTTATAGAATGGAAAACAAATCGTCTTTTAAAAATAAACGTTTGTATTGTAAAATGTTAAATTTATGATTTAAAAAATCTTCTAAATATCTAATTATTTTTATGGTTCCAGCAACTCATTATGTGTTCAGCCGAAAAACACGCTTCATTTGACCCTCGATCCATCCAAAATTTAAAATTTGTTAGGAAATGTGACGTCATCATAAATTTTTTGAACCATTGTCTGTCTTTTTGTCTGAATGTATGTTCCGTTTTAACTCGAGAATCACTTAACGGGTTTGGACGCGGTTTTCTTTATTATCATCGTAGTGACGCTGGTCAACATAATAGCCCATAAGGGTGTTGATAAAATAACAACCAGGTCAAAAACTGTCGATACTACTTAAAGATACATCCACGCGAGCGAAGCCGCGGGCAAAAGCTAGGAAATAAAAGAGAAAAACGATTTTTTGAGAAAAATTTATGTTTCATAATAAAAAATATAACGTTTTAAAACCACTTATATTTCACGATGTATTTGGACGGGTTCATTCAACTCCAAACTAATTGTGTTAAGTTACAAAAAGGAAATTTACCAATTTCAAAACAACAATCAACATTAAAACGTTTAACAAAAACATCTTTGTTTTAATTCAATTGGAATATTAAGAGGTATGTTTTTCCTGAAGCTTTACTGTGTCTAAATAGGACATTGTGCCCACAGCTTTGTTTTCAGCAAAAGTTTTAAATACTTACCTAGTTGAAGCCAAAACAATCTGTTTACGCTTAAAAATAAAGCAAGTTAAAGTAAAAACAAGATCTACTTACTTGTTCTTTTATATTGATACGAATAGAAAGAAAAATGTTTATTTTAGGTCGATAAAATGTGTTTTTCGTGTCATTTAGCTGGAAATTGCTAAAGCCTTATCAAGCCACCTTTTTAAAGTTTCCTGTGCGGAAAATATGTTTTCCTTCTTCATTGCTTTTACTTCCGAGGAGATTTGGAGAAAGTCAGCAAATTGTCTTCTTATCTGTTATTTCTTGTTGTTTGCGAAGGATCTGGAACAATAAACGAAAAACTTCTTTGTGTTAAAAAGTAAAATATTAATCAATGTGTATAAATTATTATGGTATGGTAAAGTTAGCAAAAATAAAATGATTTTAAATAATAATAATTTTATTGATTATTCTATGTCTAGTTTTAAGTTTTTATTTCATATTTAATAAGATTAAAATATTAATCGTTATAGAGTATTATCTGTAATAGTTATAGAGAAAAACTTGATTATTTCATTTCTTAAGACTATTAAAATCAGATGTGGCCATAACATGATCGATTGGCCATAACGATCATGAATTCTGTTAAAACTAAAGGGGTCGCTCGCTCGACTCTCGAACTTATGATCAACAGCAACCTAAATAACCTAATTCGCTCCACCACGCTTCGCTTGCCATCACACCTATTTTTGACTTTTGGTTGGAGGACTTCGTGAATTTTTCATTTAATATTCATTGATACGAGTAAATGGCCACGATATATTATATAAGGTGACTTTAATTTATGCATCCCAACTCATACTGGAGGCTTGGTAAGTGATCAGTAACACGGATCGATATATGGCCACGATATACGAGGGTGGGTCAATAAGTCCGTGACTTTTTGGATGAAACACAGGTTTTTGGATAAAAAAACATTTTCTTTTTAAACAGTCTCCTTTGAGCTCTATATACTGTGTCCAACGTTTCTCCAATTTTTTTATCCTTTCCAAAAAATATGATTTGTCGAGGTCATCAAAATAGATATTTGTTTGTGAGATGATTTCATCGTTGGGGTCAAATCTTTTTACGCCGAGCCATTTCATATGGTTTGGAAACAAGAAATAGTCACTCGGGGCTAAATCCAGAGAATAGGGTGGATGTGGGAGCAATTCATAGCCTAATTCATGGATTTTTGACATAGGAACTGCACCCTTGCATTGTTCTGGTAGAAAAGAATTTTTTTCTTGGTCAAAAGAGGTCGTTGTTTTTTTCAAATCCTCATTAAATCGACTCAATAAGTTGGCATAATATTCGCCATTGATTGTTTTACCCTTTTGAAGGTAATCAATGTGGATTACACCGCGTGCATCCCAAAAAACGGTCGCCATGGCTTTATTGGCCGAAAAACCCACCTTGGCCTCCCTTGGCGCTGATTCACCCCGAGAAACTCACTGTTTGAACTACTGTTTGTCCTCTAGTGTATTGTGGTGGATCCACTTTTCGTCCACGGTTACGAAACGGCGCAAAAATTAGTCCATATTGCGGTTGAATAACGCCAAACACAACTGCGAAATTGTCAGCCGATTGCGTTTGTGGTCGATCGTGAGCAAGTAGTCTGCTATCAATGGCTGTTAAACACAAACTAATTGGCGCAGCTTGTTCAAATTTTGACCAGAGTCAAGTGATAGATGCCTGTTGAGAGGAGCAGTATTGCCCTTTCAGTTAAGAGGCAGGAAATTCAAAAAGTCACGGACTTATTGACCCACCCTCGTATTATATAAGGTGACTTTAATTTATGCAGCCCAACTCATACTGGAGGCTTGGTAAGTGATCAGTAACACGGATCGATAACACTTTTTGCTAATTTCGCAAAATAAAATCTTGACGTCCGATAGTAATTGACTCGGGGCTGGGCTTGCATTTGTAAGGAACACGTAATGAATAATTTACGAATTTCACAAAAAGGGTCATCGAACCTTGTTACTGAGCACTTACTGAGTCTTCAGTAAGAGTTTGGCTGCATACATTAAAGTCACCTTATATAATCAAATTATTTCCATACATCTGAATAGAAAAACAAATTCTTTACTGACTTGGTGAGTGAACATTATAGCTAAGACATCAGCCGATTTCACTTGCACATTTTGAATGACAACATTTCAAATTGTTATCTAAAAATATACTTTAAACGTAAAAATATTAATAAAGAATAATCTTGATTGGTTATGTATTTCATTACTTATTCCCATTTAAAACGCTTTTCATTCTAAAAGGTCTTAAGTGCAAATGGTTGACTTACAAGACTGAGACCTTTGCGCCATAGAGGAGTTTGCACTAATAAAAAAGTCACCTGTCAAGGAGTTGAATACTTACCTCTGTCAAATGAGTCAAGTCAAGTCACACTATGATTATTACTATGAGTTTTTTTAACACATACATGTTGTCTTTTTGTAGTATTGATGTTTAGCACAGAAACCCTTTTGTAGGCTTTACAAATATTTACGTGCATTTGTACCAAGTAATATGCTAGATGGTAGTTAGGTGGTAGAGCTAATGCCAAGCTCGACTGTGGGGGTACCACCATCTTACTCGGAAATCCTCCCGAAGTTATTCGGGGGAGAGTAAGAGAACAGCTCTCAGGCAAAAAAACCAGGCGGCCCACCATTGCCTGGGACCGATGGATGGCGGTATATCCATCCCCAATTGCCGGGCCTTATATAAGACTGGTGACGGGCAGCGGCGTCACTGGTGCAAGGGTTTCGGCACCGCGCTCACCAACCCGCCTGCCCAGCGTGTGTGAGTATGGGCATTTCTTCCAGGAGGACCGCCAAAAGTGGCGAAATCCTGGAAAGACCTATGTCCAGCAGTGGACGAAACAGGCTGATGGATGGATGGAATATGATAGAATTATTTCGATCAAGAGCTTTGAACGGCTTTTAGACATTCGGTCTGGTTTGAATGAACAATTTTTATTTTTAATGTGGCAAAGGTTTCATTGCTTTCAGTCAACCATTGAACGAAATGAACGATAATTCAGTATTTTGCAAATATCTCCGAAAATAGCCGCAAATAAAATTTCAAATAATGTTAGTTTGTAATTATTAACCAATAATCTCCTTCAGGTGTTAGAGTTTTTGCCGTCTTCTCAGATTTGTGAAAGAGTATTTTAAGCAACAGTGATATAACTGTGGTCCGTGCTAGTCTGCACATAATGGTGAATTTTAACGTACAATTTGTCCATTACCGCGCCTGGTGGGAAGTGTCGATAAAACCTAGAATGAAGCGTGCTTGCCCAGAAGCTGGAAGAGTGACAGCAGGCGAGGTGTTAATCAGTCTTTCTAGTAAAGGATATATGAATATAATTTGCAATATTCCGCTAAACAATTCTTGTCGTGCTATTTAAAATGCAGACTCGTGCACCGCCCGCCCGCCCGCATAAAAACATGCAACAAGCAAGCAAAACAAGCAAGCAAAACAAGCAAAGCAATCTTAAATAACAAGCAAGAAAACTTATCGACACATGTTTCACCTCTGAACGAGGCATCCTCGGGATGTGTTGCTAGCTCGGCTTCTCCGCAGCAACCGATGTGTTGCTCGCCCAGCCGCTCCGCAGCAACTGATGTTGTTCGCCCGACAGCTCCGCAGCTAGTCTAGTTCTAGGGACGTCTAAAAAATCTACGGAAGTCAGTAAAATTGCTGAGACTACGCAACTGGCTTTGACCACTACCCCGGTACAGCTACATGACGTCATCCCGAGTCGCTTGGCAGCATGATTTCGTTATAATTTCAAATATTTATTATTATATTTTAATTTGAATTGTAATATTGTTCATTAATTACTGTAACAGGTAAAACCGTTGTAATTAATTAGTTAAATAAATAAATAAGGGGGGTGACAAGCCACGGCCGAAGCCTACCACCAGTAAATAAAATTGACTTAAAAAGGGTTGAAAAATTGTGAAAAAAGGGTTTTCCGGCCACAATCCAACGACATCAGAGTGATAAAGTGTAAGCTGATGAGATGTCCCTTTTTCGCTGATGTATGTAGAGCGGAAATATACGTATCAAAAATACGAACACCCACTTTTAACTTTTGATATAGCAGTTTGGTGATAGCCGCGGAAATAAGTTAGTGGAATGTATTAGTGGTCCACGACAACTTTAAACACGCTTTTAAGTTCGCAAACTACAATCCATAAAATGTCGCAATTCTGTTCAAAACCCTGATAATTACTAAACAGTATTCGCGAAATGACATAAAACACATTAACTTTTACTTTATATATAAACTAGCTTTTGCCCGCGGCTCCGCCCGCGTCGAAGAGATTTTCGTGGAAATAAGGATGACAAAAGAATATGATTTTTGGAACGACTATATGCAACGGTCACCTGTTTTCCCAAAGTGCTAATAAAGACCAATCAAATAAGCTCAAACTCGAAGGGTCTGCTGTTGTCCGTTGAAGAGATCCCGTACCCATCTTCCAGTCCCATCAGCAGACCTTGGTCACCATGTTTTACCAAAGTGCTAATAAATACCAATCAAATAAGCCCAAACTCGAAGGGTCTGCTGTTGTCTGTTGAGGAGATCCCGTACCCACCTTCCAGTCCCAGCAGCAGACCTTGGTCACCAAGTTTTACCAAAGTGCTAATAAATACCAATCAAATAAGCCCAAACTCGAAAGGTCTGCTGTTGTCTGTTGAGGAGATCCCGTACCCACCTTCCAGTCCCAGCAGCAGACCTTGGTCACCATGTTTTACCAAAGTGCTAATAAATACCAATCAATTAAGCCCAAACTCGAAGGGTCTGCTGTTGTCTGTTGAGGAGATCCCGTACCCACCTTCCAGCCCCAGTAGCAGACCTTGGTCACCATGTTTACCAAAGTGCTAATAAATACCAATCAAATTAGTCCAAACTGCATTCTTACCAAATATATATATTTTATAAACGTTCGGGAATTATTATTTGCTACATAATTTCTAATTACTCCCAGTGGAAAAAAAATCCAATAATCTTTAAATGACGATTACTTTTTTTTCTGAGATCCGATTTTAATGAAATAAAGCCTATATTCTATTCCAAATTAAGCTCTGTACAGTTGTGTAGACTACATGAAAATCCGTTCTATAGTTTTAGAGATGTACGTGAACAAACAGGCAGGAATGAATTCTAAAAATCGTTGATTTGTGTTCTATGATCCTTCTTTAGTCACCACCTTTCTATTTATATTACTTTTCTTCAATGTACAGACACAGCGGTTTCTACTGTTTTATTATATGTATTGATGAAAAAAACAATCATAAGTTTTGCACCGAGATTGAAATGAACCACCTTAAGGACCCGACTTTATCTATTTTAAAATTAATTTTAAACCAACAAAAAGCGACTTTTATATTTTCCAATATACGAGTATATGTCATATTTCACTCTTTGAATTTAATATTTTGGCTCTTCGATACACGATTGCTTACACTTTCCTCGATCCGATTAAATCGCAAAGATAGGTCTAATAAGCTACGATCTCAATATCATTTCATTTGACCTATGTATATTAGGTTTTGGACAATAAAACTAATCCTAAAATAAACTTCGTAAAATGTGATATAAAACATATTAAAAACCCATCCCTATAATTACAAAATAATAAATAAAAACACCTCAAAACCGCGAGTTTTCTGAGCGGCCCGCTTCTGCTGAGCAGGATAACCATGTGAAAAATGAAAGCGTTGGAGCAGGACAGATTTCTCTGGATAACCTCGCCTTAACCACAATATGTTCTCAATAATAACCGAGTGGTAAACTTTATGGGTGACGATAAAATGCGTAATAAAATGAGCGCCTCGTAAATACTTTGCATAAAAATGCACTATATTACTACGTGCATGCTCGCATTATACTTTTACTTACTACTTATTTAATGGAACATAAAGTAGTAGCTGCACTTTTGTTCGCTAGGACACTAAGCTCTTAACCCAAACGATTTAGGTTCGATTTCTGTTATTGGAAACGCATCAACGGATATTTTAGAATTTATGTTATTAGTTTTGTGAATAAGTATTTACTACGTTGTTGTTGGTTTGTTCGTCCGAGTTTGTGGCACAAAAAACTTTTTTTTTATCAATATAAAAATATTTGATTACATATAAATCTCTAGTATACATTTTTCTCTATTAGTCACAGTTATAGGCTTGTTTATTAATAACGTAAGACAGTTTTACTCTTTTTGAACCCCTTCTGTGTAAGAAAAAATAAGATATATGGTATGTTTGAAATCTCCCCAAGCTATCTTACACAAGATTTTTTTTAAAGGGAAGTATTAAGAAAAACCTTTTATTGATTTATCGAAAAACAAAATTTGCAGAAAGAAAACTATTTATAAATCTGGGATAGCCCAAGAGCTTAACTGCCAGTTGGATACAGGATCAACCACTGGAAAATCCCACTATCCCACTTCCCACTAATCCCATCCCCTATCCCATAATAAAGATTCACAAGGCGCGTCACCTCCTCCAAGAGGGCCCGGCCGGCGTCACCCGTGGTTCAACAGATGAGATCTTTATAATGTTGTGGGGTAAGCCCGCCAATTCCGCCAGCCGAATCGTTCCTGAAGGATGCGATCGCACCCTGCACCTCCTCTGCCGTAGCTTCCGGAGTGTGCCCGGAAGCATCAAGTGGATCCGGCAGCTGAAGAGATGCCGCTGGAGGAGGATGCTTTGAATGTAGCGCGGATAATGTTTCCGGCGTATCTGGGGCGACGACGTCACTGGAAAAGAGAAGCTGGGAGACTCCTTTGAAATCACCGTCGCTCATTTTAGACTCGATTTTTTTCGTTAAATTAGCAGTAGGAAAATGTTAATTTTTGGCATTAATTTGTGTGTGTGTTCCGAATGCATGATCGGAGAGAGGACGCTACAGTTTTTTTGGGACCACGTGGTATCCTTTTTACGATGGGGGATGAATTTTTGTATTTGCTATCAAATAAAAAATTGTAAATTTGTAGATGGAGTAACGGGGTTAGGATTTGTGCTCTCGTTATTAAAATATTTGTGTGCTCTGCATATGTGAATCTTTAGGCCTCGGACCTTTAAATTTCCGAGATGGGGAACAATCCGGACACTGCACGAGTCCCTGCGACGCCGCCGCCGTCGCAGACGCTGACTGACCGCTGGAACAGTGGTCATTCGTCTGAGACATACAAATAGTATGCAGATAAATTTATAAATAACATTAAATATATGTAGGTATAACAAAATATTTTAAAGGAAATAAATTATTCTTAAAATAAAGATAAAATATTATTAAATAGGTGGTAGAGCTGATGCCGGGCTCGACTGTGGTGGTACCACCATCTTACTCGCAAATCCTCCCGAAGTTATTCGGGGGAGAGTAAGAGAACAGCTCTCAGGAAAAAAACCAGGCGGCCCACCATTGCCAAGGACCGATGGATGGCGGTATATCCATCCCCAATTGCCGGGTCTTATATAAAACAGACTGGTGACAGGCAGGTCACTGGTGCAAGGGTTTCGGCACCGCGCTCACCAACCCGCCTGCCCAGAAAATCTTCCAGGAGGACCGCCAAGAGTGGCGAAATCCTGGAAAGGCCTATGCCCAGTAGTGGACAAAATAGGCTGATGGATAGATGGATGGATATGTAAGTACAAAAAATACAATACATTGCCCGGCATTCTACATAGGTGAAACTAAAAGTGCATTACACATCCGCATGAACCAACACAGACACACTTCAGACACTACACAAAACAACATCCTATCCCCACTCACACTCGCCTCCACAATCAACTTTTTAACGACTGCTTCACTGTGCGTATCATTAAGTCATTTACTCCACCATTGACCGACATAGAACTGAGGACCTGGGAGACATCATACATCTGGTCACTTGGTGCACACTATGGACCCGGACTCAACAGACAACACTGACAGACATAACTCGACCGATTGACTCATCATCATCATCATCATCATCATCATCATCATCATCATCATCATCATCATCATCATCATCATCATCACACATTAATTCTGTAAATATCATTTTTTTTTATTATTTTTTTTTTCTGTAAATAGTCAGTAGCATAGATTTTAACTGTCATTCAATATATTGAAAATTGTGTTTTTATTTAATTTTTCTTGTAACTAGTAATATTTAAAGAAAATAAAAGGCTAAAATTATATCTTTATTTATATTAAGTACAAAAAAATAATTTAAAGGAAACAACCCTTGTTATATAAATTATTCTTAAAATAAAGCTAAAATATTATTAAATAATCACAAAAACAAGAACTTTACTTTTTTATGGAATCCTTAAAAATATGTACCTAGGTATCTTTGTATAATCCTGGATCGCAATCCCGTAAGGCTGCATTTTGTTCTAGCGATGACAAGATGGGGTGTAGAGCACAATGCTATTCACTATCGGCTAGTGGGAAAGTACTTGCTTTTTGAAGACGTCTTTTTTCAAACAGTGTCATCTATCAGAATTGTCTAAGAAAGTCTTCAGTGTAGATATGTGGATGATCAGCGGAGCATGGAAATCTGATGTCACACTATGTATCTTCGGCAGAGGCACAGAGTAAAGGTATTTTTCTCAAAAATACATTGCAATGTTACCATTATATAGGTACTGTAAAGACCGATCAGAAAATACTTCATCCTGGCGAGCTAATAAAAATGTCCAGGAAATCTGAAAACTGTCCAGGAAGTTCGTATGAAAATCCATTACATACCATATGTTCACAGAGTATATTTCATATGTTTTCTTTCTAAAACTATCCGTGTCTATATTTATAAGAGACTAAGGAGGTTTTTCTCGGTGTTTTTTTTTGTTAGTACTTAGCGTTCCTCTAAATGGCGTTGTTCATGATGGCTAGAAGGCTGAATGGCGGTAAATACCTTTGCCCAGCTGGCAATAATAAAAAAAAGTTGCGTAAAAGCGGGAATTTATGTTGCTATAAATTTTAGTTGAAAGTATTTTATGCAAATAAATTACAAAATGAGTTCAGAAGCGGGCTCTGATATAGATTGTACTCCATGCTTTGCTGAAGAAATCAATAACAATAAACATGACTAATCACCCAAATATGAGCAAGTAAGTAACTATTAATATTTCCTAGTCAGTTTATTATATTTGATATACTGAACAACATGAAAATTACTCATTTTATTTTTGAGAAAAGCACTATACTTGCTTCGACCATGAATTAGCAATCCTGGTCTTAGCAGTAATTTACTATTTATTACCCGCGGTGAGACGTGGTGGTTTCGTCCGACCGAGGAGGCCTGCGATGTTTATGTATGGGTGGGTGGCGGAGCACGAAGCACGCTGTCCAGGGATGTAGGATTATGATGTCATAATAATTTTATAAATATTTACCAACTAGTTCGTTGATATTAGCAAAAATAAAGCTCTATCAACTCCGAAAACGAGATAAAATATTATACTATTACTTGTTCAAAAACAATCTTGACTCGAATTAGTATAGGAAGTCTAAATTTTATTTTGCGCAGGTACTTCGTAGAAATGGTTATTGAACCTTGGTCCTGACCACTTACCGAGTCTCCAGTATGAATTTGGCTATATATGATTCATGATGAGTCTAGACTACGCCGCGTAGCTGTTCTACAAAGCGGAAAAACTATCGAATCGTTTATAGCTTCAGCGCTTGCTACGCCGTAACAAAAAATAAATACAAACATGGTCGGATTTTCCTTTAACTTTAATCCATTTGGACATTGTTTATTATTAGTCAAAAACTGTCAAATTACTACTTAAAGGGCAAGTAACTCATTTATTGCCTGCGACTTCAGTAAATTAACTTATCTCAGACAAAACTATTGTCTCTTGGAAGGTATCCTCGTCGCAACCAGTAACTACATAATAATATTTTATTCCCATCTCTCCCGCTATCCCAAATCGGTAGTTTCACCTTGAATACAAAGTGTTACACGCTACTAGTTTATCTCCCCACGGATCCCTAATCAGGATGTCAAGCGGGTTCCCTACCTTGTTCAGCTAACGAGCGCTACATTGCTATTTAGAATACGCGCTAGATTTCGTGAGAGTTTTTGAAATACATTTATGTCAGCGTAAGATGGTAAAATATGATAGTTTATAATTTTACTAGATTAGGTCCGGTTAGTTTATAAACAACCGTGAAAAAACCTACTGTAGAGTTATAATCTCACTAGTGAAGATATAAACTATTGGATTTTACAATCTTACGCTGATATAAGTATATTATGTCAGCGTAATTTCATAAAATCCAAGTTTATAATTTCACTATGTGTACATGCTAGCTAAGTTCATGTCACAGTATCTTGGTAATTCTAAATTTTTATTTGAGGTAACTTTTATAATTACAATAATGTTATTTTATAAAGGTTTCCTAATTCATTGAGTGTAGTTTTTTTAATTAATACCATAATTAATTAAAGTCGTGTCATAGTCATCAGCATCACTTATACAATTTTTACATAAAGCTTACTATTCAAGTAATTATGACTCTGCTCATTGTACCATCGTTATTTTTTTAGACTAGGTTTGGTTAGTTTGTAAACAATACAACGAAAATTTACCGTGAAATTATAATCTTACTATTAAAATTACAGTTGCATATACAATTATATTCGTTGAAACCATAGATATTATCAGTCAGCGATATAAATATTGAATTTTGACATTTCCTAAAAATGCAAGAAGGCATTTCAAAGCAGTTTCCTCGTTAAAACAAGTCGCGCGCTCCTTCCGACGGTTGGTAAGCAACTAAAACGTGTGAAGACGGTCGGCTCCATTTAATGTTGATATGATTTTGCTCGCCTAATGTATGGGACGGGCCTATCTCGTACTTTATATCGCTGTTATCAGTGCTTAAAACACTAAGGATGTCCCATGAATGAATGAATGGGGGGGGGTGTCAGAGGTGTTTCCGAGTGTGAACTGTAAATGGAAGTCACAGTTCACACTTGTACTACCTTACCTACGACGATTATTATGATCTAGTGTGATGAATGAGTGGTGGGCCATACACCGTTCTTCGGGCACAATGTACCAACAGTTTAACGTGCCTACCGAAGTACGCCGACCGAACACCAATGTGCCGCCACGGGATTTGAAACCGGGATCTTCGAATTAGTGATCGAGTACTCGAACCACAGAGTCGGTCAAAATGTAAACTACTCGTACGAATAGCTGTTTCAATAATTGTTATCCCAAACAATATTAATAACTTTATTGTATATATTTTAGAGAATAAATTTTTTTAATATAGTATAATAGAGTAGGATTTTTTTTAATGTCGGGATCGGCTTATGAGCTTATCTTCCAGTGAATGGCATTGTTCTATTGTTAAGTTCCACCACTAATTAGCAGTGCACAACGAAACGCATAACAACGAAATATTTTATGTTAATAGCACCTTTAAGGCCTGAACAAAAAGGCTCAAATTTGAACGGCAACGCGTTCCAGATACTGCTTTTTGAAATTGAAAGCGGCAGCAAGGTACAGGTGTGATACAGGTTGAAACCATTTAAGATTTTTACATGATTTTATACGCATGTTATTAAGAAAAACAGTATTTAAGTTTAAAAAATCTCTAAATAAAAACTAAATAAAATACTAATTTGATTTCATTTAAGAACTGTAAAATATTTACTTTTTAAACTTACGTATTTGTTTTTAATGACAAAACAGAAATAACCTCATTTTATTTTTAATGTTACACATGGTAGATGTTTAAACAATAATAATATTTAAGAACTTGATGTTGACTTCTCATAATGTTGAACTTCCAAAATGTTGGAATTCCCGAAACGTTCACTTTTTCTATTTCTATTTCTTTGACTTTTCATAAAGTTGGATCCTCGCAAACTTGAATTTCCATTCTAATTTAATTGAATTCCAATAAAGTTGAATTCTCTAAATTTTGTTTCTTTTTCTACTAACATTGGCTAGTCCAGTCTGGCCTTTAGTTCCAAAGATATATAATTTTCTAAAAGGTTTATGGTGGCAGCTAGTGTAGATAGTTTATTAGGGTGGTTCTTATTTTTTCTATTTTACCGCTGGTCACCCGCTCAATGTGTTCTATGTAAAAAACATGGATATGCTTTTTAAATATTTTTAACGAAATTTAAGGGTTGATATCAGAGTTTTAATAATTTAAATCCCCATGCAAAGAGCATTTTTTATAGATGTTGAAAATAATGAAAAGCAGAAAGTAAGCCTTAGAAACGTAGTAATGCGAAACAATTTTTAAACTTTATGTACAGTGAAGAAAGAACACATCGAGCTATTGGACCTATGTATCTTATATCCTTCACTATAGAGACTAATGTCGTACTGCAAGTGTATAACTTGATGTGTTCTCAACTGTACTGTTTTATTGGCCAACAAAAGCTCAATTTTGGCAAGAAGAGAATTTATTCGTGTTATGTGCTATTTTTAACTGTCGTTTTGAAAAGAAAACAACGCACATGGGCTAAGGAATTGGGCATTTGCTTGATTACATGCTACGTCAGCATAACATTGAGACCGGAACTATGAAAGACAGAATTACTCCAAGAATACCCCAAAAATGGGTGTGCCGACCAAAAGAAGCTAAATCGGCAGTCACGGTTAAGTTGATTTAATGAATAATATTTCATTAATGAATATAAAAAAATAATATTTAGTATCACAAAAAATGTATGTACACTTTATCCGAAGCAAAAATTAAAAATAATTTATCGTTTATAAAGCCCAACTATTTAAACTAAGCCCAAAACGTAACGAAGGCGTATTGGCTTAACTGTAGAATTTTATCTCAAACTTAATTTCAAACAATCACCAAAGTATAAACTACAATTTGTCAAACTTTCATTTTAGAAATATTGCTTGGCAATTGAAATACGATTTATTCAAATTGCACCACAAATCCGCCATACATTTTTAGTATGGCCGTTAGTAAGGCCGCGCAGCAGTCAATAAAAATGACCACGATAAACACGACCACGAGAGTACAGAGCGGGGTGTCTAATCGTCGTACGCTCGGCGCAGCCTTAATAACAGTTTAAATACAAAAAAACCACCAAAAGTAATATAAGAAAAACTCTACTTAACTTATGCACATATCTAAAACATCAAAACTTTTTCCAAATCGCTGCCAAATGGGAGACCGCCCAACACACTGGCAGCGTTACCTCGTTCGATATCTACGAGTAAATAGCCCAAAAAGGCGCAAGATAAACTAAACATATCTGAAAAAGTGCGCGGCAGAGTGGTGGGGTGAATAAAGGAAAGGTTGGATATTGCTGTTTTTTGTGAATAATATTGAATATAAATTCACACGAAAATGTAAAAAAAAAACGCGTCATTATTTTTTAGATAAGAGGATTATAAGTTTAAAACAGTCATTATTGTTATTTTTACTTTATAAGTTTGGACGGAATACTGTTTTGAACTTAAAAACAGCCTTCACTTTGCACCTTTTAGGCTTTTTTTTCAGAACCCTATCTTTTATAGTATGTGAGTTCTACTGTTTTAAAATCTCATTTTTACTACCTATGTCGTCTTAACCAATATTAGATCTTTCACAAATTCAAGCGCAAACACAGCTAACATGCTACGGAGGGTTCCGTCGGTGGGATCGTTGCTTGTAACAATTCTATTACGATCATCATGTCCCTGAAAACCGATTGAGCGTAACGATGTTATGACTTGGGGTTCCGTAGTTAACTGGGTCCATAACAATGACTTGTGGTTGTAAAGGTTCATTTGTGCGAATTCAGTTTTGATACGGGCTTCAATAGTTGTCGAATCATTGTTATTTGCTTTTGTGTGAAAGGAAACGCTATTTCAGTACCTCTGTGTTTTAGGGTGAAAAGGATTTTTCATTTTAAAATAGATCAATAAATGTCACATCAAAGATTGTTTCATTGTTCAATTGTAGGGAAAAAAAATGCAAAAGTGGTTCAACCCACTTTTATCTTTTTGAGGTTTCTTATGATAGCTTTATATAAAGATAAATATTGGTTACACCACTATTGGGCCCAGTCTTAGCCAGCACCTCAATAGTAAAGATGCTTCGTACATGACGGAAAGAATTTTTTATTTGAATTTTCTAAATATATTGGAGTTCTTGTCGTTTTTAGGGCTCCGTACAGCAATAGAAAAAAGCGGAGCCCCTATAAGATCACTTTGTTGTCTGTCTGTCCGTCTGTCCGTCCATCTGTCTGTCAAGACCCTTTATTTCAGGAACAGGTGGAGGTATCAAGTTGAAATTAAAACCATTTACACAAGTCTATAGTCCCTTAAATCTGTGAAAATATCAAAGTTGAGATGAAAAAAAGATACGACCGTTTATGCCGCAAAAAACGTTCATTTCGACACTCTCAAGGGAATCAAAATTCATGGGGTATCTCCCGTTGACCTAGAACTATGAAATTTGGCATGTAATACCGTCTTATACTACAAGTATGGGGAAAAATCAGAAAACTATACATTTGCCCTCGGTGGGCGAGTCCGACTTGCACTTGTCCGGTTTTTTTTTTCATTCGCAGCGCATTTTTAAATCTGCAGTTCCATCAGCGCAAACGTTCTTCGACACCGAGATATATTACTTTACTAAAATAAAAACAAGTGATAAGTCAATGTTATACAGAACCCTAAAAAGGACCCCGATTCGTTTGATTGTTGTTGATAGAACAGCGCCGAATGTAACTATAGATATTAATCAAGATGCACACAGACACATATTTATAGGTCTCTAGTTCGTTGGGATAAGGTTTAATATTAAACATTTCTGGTCACCAAATAATAAGTTTATTCTTATTGATGTCCAAACGTGAGGAAAGTTACATAATTTAATGTTTTTCCTACTTCCGGTTTGTATGTCCTTTGTTCGGGAAAAAGAAGAATAAAAGTAGTATTGACTGTGTACGCTCGTCCGCAAATCAATCAATTCAATGGCTGTTTTTATTTTATTATGAGAGGACATCACAAATAGAAATCAATGACTATGATGGACACAGGCATAACAGACTTTGGATGATACCACAGACATAATAAGGATTAAATAGCGTGGCAAGTTTTTATACAAAAAATAAGCTACATTCAGGCTTCATGGTACGAAGAAACGTGTAAAAATGGGTTGTTTTGGCTGGCTTATGCTTGCAACATATTTATTAATTCCTAAACTAATCTCTAGTATATATTTTGTTTGGAAACAAGCAATATTTATATATGCGCCGACTCTATGCGTTTATTATTAACTAGCTTTTGCCTGCGACTTCCTCCGCGTGGAGTTCGGTTAACCTCCTTAGGGGGCGAATTTTCAAAAATCCTTTCTTAGCGGATGCCTACGTCATTACGACTATCTGTATGCCAAATTTAAGCGAAATCCGTTCAATAGTTTCGGCTGTGCGTTGAAAGATGAGTCAGTCAGGTTTGCCTTTTATATATTCAGAGAAGATGTTAGGTCTGCTACTATATTATACGTCTGTGGGATGATACATGATTTTGTTGGGATAATCAGGACACCCACTGTTATAAAATATATACATATATCTATGTACTTCTTACGTTTATGAAGTACGTTTGAACAGACTGCTTTTCAAGATTTATTTATTTAGTGGTACTAAAATCTATTGTTATCTGTATGCCAAATTTAAGCGAAATCCGTTCAATAGTTTCGGCTGTGCGTTAAAAGATGAGTCAGTCAGGTTTGCCTTTTATATATTCAGAGAAGATGTTAGGTCTGCTACTATATTATACGTCTGTGGGATGATACATGATTTTGTTGGAATAATCAGGACACCCACTGTTATAAAATATATACATATATCTATGTACTTCTTACGTTTATGAAGTACGTTTGAACAGACTGCTTTTCAAGATTTATTTATTTAGTGGTACTAAAATCTATTGTTATCCTCTATTTTGTTCAGTTTTCGATTTAATTTCATTCTAAGACTTGTTTTAAATACACTCCCCTAGACGTAAATTGGCTTACTATTAGTCCCGGGTTAGAATCCAGATTTAATTTTCTTCTGCTTTTCTATACCACAATGATATAATGTTACTAAGCTATATCACAGTGAAAACTGTATTCAAATCTATTCAGTAGCTTTTAGGTGAATTGCTAGCATACAGAGTGTCAAACTATTTTTTTATAATAAATAAATAAAATAATTTTTTTTTTCTTTATTCAGGTAGCAAGGACCCATAAAATTAATTTAAGAACACAGACACGAATAATATAGATCATTTAAAATTATTTACAAATTATCATTTTTTATTACGTACGCAAAGTTTGACAATCCAATGCTTAAGCATAGGATTGTCAAACTTAATAGAAAATGTCCTCAGGATGTCGCATTCACTGCCACTGGTTCTGTGGATAATGGACGCTATTCGTTTGCGCATGATCGCAAAAAAGTCATCGGTATGCGCCTCCGCAAACATTGTCGATGCACTACAGAACCGCGGCAGCCCCATCAACATCCTTAAGGCGTTATTGTACATAACACGCAGGGTGCTGTAAGTCCTCTGCGTATAGCTGATCCACAGGCTGCATGAGTAAAAAGTTTGGCAGTACGACTTAAAAAGTGTGAGTTTTATTTTTCATAGGGGCCTCAAGGAATCTTTTTTTTCATAATTCATAATGATTTATTTTTACAACGTAGGTTTCAATCAGATCTTATTTAAAAAACATGTCTCTATGTTTCGCCTTGAAGGCACACAAATAATCGAAAAAAATCTTAAATACTAAATAATTAAACAAAAACAAAACGTAAAAAAAACGTTTTTTTTTATCCGTTATATTATTTGTAATTCTAGCTATTATTTTTAAGTTTAAAAGTGTAATTTATATTGTTCGGTAATTTTAGTTGAGAATAAGTTTTTTTTATGCTGTAAATTATAAAAAATGTAAAGTAAAAAGGATGAAATTATAAATTAAAGGTTAAATAAGAATTGGTTATATTGATTGATTTCATAAATATTCTTGGTAGTAATATATTACTTTTATTATAATTATAGATAACGATAATGTAATTTTAACGTTAATCCTAATATCATAATAAAGTACTGTTATTCCTACTGAAGAGGAGTTCGGAAATTTTTATCGTCCTTAGTTCATCCTGGCATGTCGAAGACCCCATTATTTGCAGACCTTGTCTCTGTGAGCTTTTTATGATGGCTGATCCCTAAAAATCACATTATCGAAGAGATTCGAGTTTTTTAATCGTGACCTCCGCTAATATTTTTTTATAGACGTCATCAAAGGAAACCAGCTTCATGTTTTAGGAAGAAAGTAGTCGAGAAAATTTTTATTTCGACACTACGGCACAGTAGATATATAAACAGTAGGGAAACTCCACGGAATTCTTGAAACAATTACCTACGCAGGATCGGCGCGTTAGGGCTGGCTTCAGGCATAGTATCAATAACAAATAGTATTCTATCTCCATACAAACAGGCTGAAACGAACCCCCCCCCCACACTCAGATTTACGTTACGACAGTAGTCGCGTTCAGCGTTGCCAGATTGTCCTTTTTGGCGATGAACCGTCCTTTTTTTGTCCCTTAACATCCATCGTCCATTTTCGGACAACCCAGTATTTTCATGTATTAAACATGAAAATATACCAATATCGTTGATTTGTTGTGTATAAATTGCATTTTAGTCTTCAAATCAAAGCTGAACTATAAAAAAAAGAAATAATTTGGTTTATAAAATTCGCTTATCTTTTAATTTTAACTTAAATTTTATGCAACATTGAAAAAGCGTCCCTTTTCTCTCAAAATCATCCCTTTTCAGATGGCCCGTCGTCCTAAATTTGAAGTGCATACTGGCAACACTGGTCGCGTTCGCACCCCAGTTACATACGCACGTTGTCACTGTGACGCTTTAGCGCATTTTCGTAAATTATGGAACGAAATTACAGAGTATGTTGTGTATTGTATGGTTGCTTAAATACAACTTTTACTGTAGTAATATAGCATTATCAAATTCGTAAACAGTCATTTGGCACTCCTAGCGCGTGCTTAGGCATCGAGCGGCCGTGTATTGATTTCAAGGACACCGCCTAGATGACTACTGTTATTACCTATACTGTGCTTCAGGCGAAATTTAAAAGCAATTTTATGATGACACAGTGCAGCGCTCGCGATTGCCATCCCCGAGATGGCGTGTTAAGGCGACGCGACGCATTGGAAATTTTGGCGACATGGATCTCCATTTTTCTCAGCAATAAAAAAACATATGTAATTACCAATTTATATACTAGATTAAGCATTTCATTGACATCATTTTGCCGAAAGATTTAGTTGATTGATTAATTTTCATAGCAGAGAAAAAATATTTAGAAAACCTCTTGTAAAACGATATTTCTATTTTACTGACAAACGGAAGCGAATGAAGCCTCTAAGTTTTTTATTTAAATTAGTCTACAAATACACTTCAATATGACCGATTGGATTTATTAAATTACTTATAGTTGTCATTTTAAATGAAAAATACTGTTTTGCCGCATACGACCTTACGGCATAAGCTAGTTCGTGAGCGTATATTATATCTTCTGTGCCATCGGTCAGTATATTATATATTATTTTAAACCTTTTAGTTAATATCTGCTGTTACATTTGAAGTCAGTGAATATTTTTTTGTTAAAAGTTTAATAAAACGTCCTAAGTAGCAAACCTGTAGGTATTTTCTTAAATTATGAAACTCCATAAATCGACCAAGATTTTTACGAGAGTTAATTAATTATTTAAAAATAAAATACCGATCAAGGGCAGCCGCCCCCCCCCCTGTAAGCGGAATAAGACAGTAAAAAATAGTATTTCGTAGCACGACTAAACTACACATACGGCAGACATATGAGAGACAAGACCGATCGGCAGTTTTGGTTTGCGTACGTTTTTGGTACGTTTTTTTATTTTTCAACTATAAATCCCGTTGATATTTGAAAGGTTGCCCCACCCTAGACTTTCCTCTTCCGACGCCCATGATCACTCATTATCCCTCCTTCCATTTTTAAATTTTATTAAATTTCAGAAAAGAAGGTAGTATATGTTACATAAATTCCAAATACTTCCCCTTCAAAATATTTTTAATGGTCTAAAGCTGACAAATTTGACGCCACCTGTTTCATTATTTTTGAAGATAAAAAAGAATAAAAAACATGTTTATACTCTAATCCCTAACCCTTTAGACATTCCGTCACGTGAACAGCCATGTCCCGGAAGGAACATTTTGAATATGAGCTCTAGACAATGAGTTCTCCTGACCTCACATGCTAGGGTAAGATAAAAATATATATTTTTCGATTCCTTTTTCGCCACTTAAAAATCATTTAACTGAATTTTATTAAATATTCGGTTTTGAGTCAACATTCTACAGCAATTATCCAAATTTCAGGTCTGTAACTCATTCTGACTACGAGCTAGAGACCCGTGATATACGGATGTATAGACGGACAGCAACTCATTTGGTTTCTTTTTCATTTCAGGCCATGTAAATGAATTAGGGATCCTTTTTCAGTACATGTCATGAAAAACATAGAAAATTGTAATTAATTTCCTGGCAGGTACATGCATTACAACTATATAAAGTGACATTTATTTATGTAGCCAAATTCATTCTGAAAACTCTGTAAGTAGTCAAGGTTCATTGTCAAACATTTTCTTTTTCAAATTAGGCAAAAAATGTTATTGTTCCGTAATACTGACCAAGGCTCCAGAATGAATTTGGCTGTTTAAATAAATGTCACCTTGTATAAAGTAGGGTTTTTTTTTGGAAAATACATTTTATTTTATTAATTTTCTTCAAATACACTTTTTATCCTTGTTTGAAGAATATAAACTATGTATTATTTATGTTAGTTTTATACTATTATTAAGTTATGTTATACCGGGTGTAAATAGACTGCTACCATTAAATGAAACCACATTGCTACCGATTTCTTGAAAATATTGAAAAGTCAATTAAGCGCGACAGTAGGCATCGTGCTACGAAATTATTCTACCGACCCAACTGAACCACTTTTCCCAAGAGTCATACCCGCGGACACCCTTAGTTTAGGAAATAATGGAGCTCCAAACAAAAATGCGTGAACCTTAACGCACCGCCATACGGGCGAGGTTAGAGAGAGTCCGTGAAACCTCCAGCTGTTTGAGGTCAACGCTCTCTCTAACCTCGCCCGTATGTCGGTGCGTTAGGGTTCACGCGTTTTTGTTTGGAGCACAATTATTTCCTAAACTAAGGGTGTCCGCGGGTATGACTCTTGGGAAAAGTGGTTCAGTAGGGTCAGTAGAATATGTGGTTTCATTTAATGGTAGCAGTCTATTTACCCCGGTATATAGTTTTTAGGTAAGTTTTTTTCATGTAACGTAGCTATGTTTAAATATTAAAATATGTATTGACTGAATCATATTTATCTAATAAAACCATCTTTACAATATCGAGATTTTTGGTTTTGGAAATTTTGCTGGTTAATTTTAGTTTTTTTTTTATAAAAATAGAAATATACTTTTTGCTCTTTTGCCCTGAAACCGCCTGTCTTGCACTGCGCGTTTTGTTGTTTGTTTTAGTTACAAAATATTTAGGGCGACTTTAATTTATACAGCCAAACTCATACTGGAGGCTTGGTAACACGGATCGATAACTTTTTGCTAATTTCGCAAAATAAAATCTTGACGTCCCATAGTAATTGACTCGGGGCTGGGCTTGCGTTTGCGAGGAACACGAAAAGAATAATTTACGAATTTCACAAAAAGGGTCATCGAACCTTGCTACTGAGCCCTTACCGAGTCTTCAGTAAGAATTTGGCTACATAAATTAAAGTTACCTTATATTCACACATAGCCTCTTAATAGAGTTCCGTTTCGCCCTTTGAGTACGGAATCCTAAAAATCTCCGTTTGCTTCGGTTTTCATTTAGGGTACCGTATTGAAAATGTTAGATAGAATCACTTTCCTCTTTTCTATCCGGAATATTTATCTAAATAAAACAAGATGTAAGCGCGTAAGCAACTAAATTTCACGATACGGCTACGATTTAATTAGCATTCATCTTCTTTGTGACTTTTTTAAAACAAGTTACGTGTACGGCAAGAGTAGATAAAAAGAAGCATTGTATGTATATACATACTATTAGAGAAGTATCCGCGAGAATCGATTTTCAAACTCTATGAATGGATCTATGGAACGCAGCCTTCGTAACGAAGACATCCGTAACTCCAAGAAGTATTGTCTCGAGATCTTCGCGCGTAATGTTTTTTATCTTAAGGTATTATTTATACCCAGGAACGATACAAAAAAAAGCAGTTACGGTGCTCTTGACTAACAGTATCTTCTTTATTTCAAGAAATGACTGTAGTAAATTTTAATTGAGTTAATTTTATTTAATTAAGTTTGTTAACTGAACTAGTTCTAGTTTTAATACTTGTATTTTTGTTAAACTTTGATTTGTAAACCAGAAATTGTGAATACTATTTCTTTTGTACTATGGGTCCTTTACACCTGAAATAAACTTATAATTAATATTATTATTATTTATTATAGGTTTTGTGAAAAATACGTTAAAGAGAACATTATAGATCTCATCATGCTGATTCCGAATCTAGTGCTAACTTATTTTTGATAAAAATCGTAGTTACGGTTGTTTTAGTTAGGGGTCACTCAGACTAAGCAGAACGATGGCAGCACTGAGCGAGCTGCCACTCTGTGCTGGGTTGCGAGACTTAGCGCGTACTCGAGATAACTGTTGTTTGTATCTTATTAGTGTTTATTATTGAAATAAAGTAATTATTAATGATAAAGTTAAAGTTTCACTCTAATAATACAATCTTCTCTATGGTACATACTCGCAGGTGAAAACGTTTAGAAAGTGTATAAGTTGTTGCTGGTGGTGCTCTAGTAAGTTCGAATGCGGGGCCGCAAGAGGTCACGGGACTATCACGAGAAAAACTTAAATATTTTTGCTACATTTTTCGATTTAAATATCGAATTGTTGGTTCAATAGGTGCTAGTAACCACGTTCGGGGTTAGACTAGAGATCTAATGAATAGTGATTTGGCCGAATACCGAATATTCGGCGGCCGAATATTTGGTGAGAAATTTGTGCATTTCGTGCGTACACTCGTACAGGTTACGACCTGTCCCGGTGTGAGGGCACGCGGGGGCGACGGGGTGGTGGAAGAAAGCTCATTTTTGAGCACATTGTCCGTGTCACGTTTTTCTGCCAACTTACCAAATATAATAATTCTGATGAAAATGCGTTTTTATTTTCACTTATTTATTGTGGATTGTAGTGAGTAAAAACAAGATTTTCTGCCATCTTACCATTTTTTTCTGATTAAATTTCTGTTTTTAATTTAATTATTAGGTATTCGGTATTCGGCCGAATACCATCTACTGTTCGGCAATATACCCAAATATTAAAAAAATGGCCTAATAGGCCGAATACCGAATACTTGCCGAATATTAGTTGCATCTCTAGTTGGAACCCTTGCCAGAAGTTTTTTTTATCGGTGTTTGGTATATCAAAGTCCTACAGCAAAAAAACAAAAAAAAAGAATGACGATTCAAATGAAGCAAAGGAGCGTGTTAGGTTTATCTACATGTAAATAAATTAGGGAATCGAGCGACGCAGATCGGAGCGAGTTGGACCTCGTAGCTTTACTAAAAATCATGATATACACAAAAATCATTTTTGTTTTTTCAATTGACGTCACTTGCGTCCGAACGTACTACAGCACTTTTTTATTGGAAGTGTCTACGAGTACATTTCTACTATTGACGGTACCGCATTCGATCTTACTAGAGTAACTCTAGCGGTAACGCTAGTAATTAAACAATTAAAGCTTAGTAATTATTAGACATTTGCATACATCTTCGCCCATGGGTTTTGTTTTTTTTTGAAGTCCTTAAGAAGCTTGATGACGTCACTGGATCAAAATTACTTCTTGTGGTAGCGAACAATCCTATCATCTCGTTACAAAAGTAAGGGAAGAAACAAACAAATAAACCATTTACGATTTTCAATATTATCAATCAGTTATAAAAAAGACAGTGATGCGAGTAATACAACAGTGTCTTTTAAATACATTACATCAACGTTATACAACGAACAATTGAAAGAATTTTTTATTACTTCTCGTAAATTTCTTCACATGGGGCTCTGCAATAAAAACGTGTCCCATTTTTGCAAGACAATGAAATAACTCTTTGTGTTCTATTTTTCCCTTCAATGGATATTGTTATGAAAGAGGAGTGTGCTGTTGTCCACCTTACATTATCGAGTAAATAATTCATAGTGATAGTGGCACAGGTTTTCTCAAATTACTGAAACTTTGGGATCCAAAGCTGGGAATGTGTTCTGTCTAGTTATTTGAAAGTGTAGTTCTGTTGCGCTACGGTTTGCGCGTTCGTGTTTGTCAGAAAAGGTGGAAACTCAATTATTAATATAAAAGTCAAAATCTGTTTGTACAGCTTTTCGGGTCTTTTGTAAATAAATTATTTAGTATGTCTATCGATTCTCGCACTGTCCGTCTTGAAATCAGAGGAGTGAATGTTATCAGCATTACCTCTTATGCTCGGTAAGTTGTGAAGGTCACAAGATCAACATATAAATCGACATAACGAAAAAGACATCGATCCCATTTATTCCCATTTCATGACATAAGGATTGAAATTGAATAAATATTTATTTATCACATAAAAAATACAAACATATTAAACTAGTAGTTCGCCATGAACTGTGAACTCGCGCGCGCCGGTTTCGCGCTTGACCGATTTGGCTCATGTTTGAACTTAAAAATATTTTTGCCTTATTTATTCGCCTGCCAAATTTATTTCGCCGGATTGTTCTAGTAGACTCGGAGAACTTCGTTGGCTTCGCTCACTCGTTCAAAAACAGCGTAGAAAAAAATCGCGTCAATAAAAAAAACTCGATAAAATTTACACATACCTACCTTTGTGATAAAATTTACACATTTCTTCACATTCACCTTTGTGATAAAATTGCTGAGCAACACAACGTTGGTTTTCAGCCTGTCCCTTTTCAAACGATAAATACATTTTCAGGTAATTTACAACAGGCAAAATTCTAATACTAAGCTCTAGGATGATGTCTAAAGCTCTATAAGTTTTCTGGTTTAGGACTTTACCTGCACTAGCTAATAGAGGCGGGTTCGAAGTTACGGTGGGCTTGTTCGAACGAAGCCGCCCAGACTGATTACTTAGTCATGGTTTTAGGGCTCGACTGTGGAGGTACCACCATCTTACTTGCAAATCCTCCCGAAGTTATTCGGGGGAGAGTAAGAGAACAGCTCTCAGGCAAAACCAGGCGGCCCACCATTGCCTGGGACCGATGGATGGCGGTATATCCATCCCCAATTGCCGGGCCTCATATAAAACAGACTGGTGACGGGCAGCGGCGTCACTGGTGCAAGGGTTTCGGCACCGCGCTCACCAACCCGCCTGCCCAGCGTGTGTGAGTATGGGCATTTCTTCCAGGAGGACCGCCAAGAGTGGCGAAATCCTGGAAAGGCCTATGTCCAGCAGTGGACGAAACAGGCTGATGGATGGATGGATGGATGGTTTTAGGGATTGCCATTTCATAACCCTCAATAAATGAACGTTATGACCAAGAACTATATCTAAAGAATATTGTAATTCATTACTTAAAATTACCAAAATCAAAATCAAATGATCGAATATTTATTTTGTAAAATAGATACATAAAGTATACTTTCTACAAGTCAAAGTTAATATTTACAATATATATCTTTAGAATACAAAATAAATATACTAATAAGGGATTTCCCTTATGTATTTACATACAAAAAATATTTAGGTTGGGCTACTAAAATGTAATTATACACCTGCATAAAATTGAGAGATATAGGTATAAAATTTTTATCTATACATAATGCCTAACCATCCGCACCATTCGATTAGTATTGCTAAGAGGAAGGGCAAGAAACTTAGCAAACATGCATTTTTAATGCAAATTCATTATGAAAGACAATATATACATTTGAAAGACGTGTAATTATACACCTGCATAAAATTGAGAGATATAGGTATAAAAATTTTATCTACACATAATGCCTAACCATCCGCACCATTCGATTAGTATTGCTAAGAGGAAGGGCAAGAAACTTAGCAAACATGCATTTTTAATGCAAATTCATTATGAAAGACAAAATATACATTTGAAAGACGCTTCCACCCGAGTGAAGCCGCGGTAAAAAGTTAGTAAAACATCACAGACTTTCAATATTTAGTATTGAATGTCTATGAAAAATATAATAATAATAATAATAATAATTTTTTTTATTCCAGGCCTTAAGCCCATATTATAAATACCTTAACTAATACATAAAAAAGTCTTTTATCTAAACAAACTAGCTAGCCTATTTTTTCAGGGGTTTTTCTTTTCTGTGGCGCCTGCCTGTAGCGTATTATATAAGGTGACTTTCGTTTTCGTAGCACGATGCCTACTATCGCGCTTAGTTCACTTTTCAATACTTTCAAGTAATCGGTAGCACAATGACACCATTATGAAGCCACCATACATTATCGCAGTTAAGTTTCAGTTACCCTTTTTGTGACGAAGTTAAAAGGAAAGTAAGCTTTACAAGTAAACCAGTTATAGTCGACCAACTTAATTTTGCAGTTTTGTTTTATACATTTCATAAGTTTGTAATTTTTATTAAAATCATTTAAGGGTTCGTATAAGGCTAGATGCAAAACTTCAAATGAGCATATGTCACGTTATGTAATTTGGTTAATCGGTATAGTAAAAATAATATAGACAGAGACTATAGGACTGATAGATTCATCTTGGAAAAAACGCAAAATCTTCAAGTTCGTACTATAGAAAAAAATTACGAAGTTACCTCTGAATTTCATGTTTTTCGAGTGTTAAGGGCCTTCCTTAAATCATACAGCCTTGAAATTTGTATAAAAAATAAGTTAACAAATGACATCGTCAGCTCGTCTTAGAATATTTTAAAAATTCCATCTAGAAGCAGAGTTATTAAATAAAAACGCAGATTTTTGCGGGCATGGGTTTCTTGGTGGTCGTAACAGCCACGGCTGAGAGCGCGCTATTTTGAACTAAAGGAAACGTCGTAGAGTTCAGTTCTGATTGATGCAAAATGAGGCGGTCAAACGGACCTTTTATGAAGCCTTACGTTTTTTAACTTATTTGAATGGTACGGGACTCCTCCGGCCTCTTCAATGAGCTTTTGTAACGAGAAATCGCAATAATTGAATGATTTAGGAAATTGTAATTTTATACGCAAGGACGGTTTTTTAATAAAGAAAAGAAAGGAGGTATTAAATTTATTTTCTTTTTATATCCTACGTTTCATTATCAAATAACTTTTCAGCTGAGGAAATGCTCATTCGCCTGCTTTTTAATAAACAACAACCGACTTTCCAGGTAGGAGAGATGAGAACGCCAATTTACTTGTAGGTCTTTGATAAAAACGTTTCTTGAAACTTCACATTTTCTGTTTAAACCAAACAACTTTTTCCAGGGTGGCTATTCTCGCAAGAAAATTCACACGCTTTGCTTTCCACACGCCTTTGTTTATCGCGTCATAAATGCCGTATAATGATAATTCTATTCCTTACAACTCCCCAAAGGGTACGTAAAGGCATTATATCTACTATTTATAGTTTATTTATCTATTAACTTATTTATTCATTGCATTATGTAGGTATACACAATATTTTAATGTCTTACATATGTATTTGGTTCGGCATTATATTTATTTATCGTCTATTCAGTTTATTTATCAACTTATTTATTAATTTCATTATGTATAATAATATTCTTATTCCAATAAGTATTTATTTGATGCATATGTATAACTTTATAAACCCAAGTTAAGTTCAGTTTTTTTAAATAACTTTCCCGTATTATATTAGTTTAATCATATAATATTATTTTTATAAAGATTAGATTGGAGATGTAAAACGTATTCTTTATGTATCTATTTTACAAATAAACAGTATGAATCTTTGATTCTTAAAGTAAAGCATGTTATGAATACGGACAAAAGGTCTATATTTTAAAAGTTTGGTACGTTTCTGAATAAAGGATCGAACTTGTAAAAAATCACCCCTTTCGGCCTTCGCAAATTATCGCATGTACCAGAATCGCCGTCCAGGAAACATGCCCGCGCAAATCTATGTAGCGCTTTGAAAGAACGTAAATTGAAACTACGGCCCGATTATCCTATAGTTTATGCAAGCGATTTTAGTCTTTATGTTGTTGCGATAAGAGTGTCGTTGTCTTTGCATAACACAAATACATGTTTGTTTCAGTATATTTTAGAACGCCGCACACGAAGAGCTGTTTTGCGCGTGACGTTGTTATAAGCAACCTTATCTTTCAGTTTGCGTGTATTTGTTTGTAGGTATTTCCTGAGCTATGAGAATAATGTGGGATGTAAATGAGATCTCTTTTAAACCACATTAATGAAAAGATCAATATAAAAGAAAAAAAAACTAGGTATCCTGAATTTGGCACAGATCTATACTAATAATAAAGCCGATTCTGAAGGCTTTAATTTTAGTTTTAGTGCTGTTAAAATTAAATTTTGTTCATTGCACAATAGTTCTTTAGTGTTCACCACAGAAGATAATATTATTACTTTGGAAAAAATTAGTTTTGACAGCACTAAAGTTAAAATTAAAGCCTCCAGAATAAAGAGCGCATCTGTACATGAAATATATTTTCAAAATTTTAAACGAAGTAGGTTATCAGTATTTTACTGCGGGGCTTTACGTCTTGTTACCGGAATGTCCAGTCAAGTTTTCCCTGAACTACAAGTTTTTGATGTTTTGTCTGTCTGTTTGTACGTAAGTGGGGGCCAGAACGAGGACCAAAAAGAGTGTAATCCGAAAGAGTCTTCACCTGTCAAACTATTAAGATCTTACATACAAAAATATCAAATTTGACAGCTGAACACTCTTCCGAAAGACACTTTTTTGTGCCTGGAGAATCACTCAACGGATTTGGATGCAGTTTTCATTATTAGATCGTAGGTAGTGATTCTGTTCAACATATAGATTCTAAATCACCGTGCTATAAGGGTTGTTTCAAATTTTATCATGTTTATCTTATGTTATACGGAATTTTATCGTAAACTTGATGACGAAACAGTTTTCTGATTCTAATGACGCAAGTTTTACTATAGTACGTACGACAACGCTCTTTTGGGGTGTGGAATTAAGTTTATTTTGCCCACGCTTTGCACAATATAGCTTATTAACTTGAAATTTTGCAAGTAGGTTCCTTATACCACACAGGGAAATTGTGAAATTAAAATTATAAGTATTGAAGTTTATATCAACACGCCAAGAGAACCTTGTAATTTTGTATATTAAATTGAGAACTGAATCATTAATTTATGTCATACATAACAGACTTAATGAAGTTATATTCGTAGGCCGCGTCATCCTGACACAAAATTATGAAACAAAAGATTGAATTTACTGCAATCTACAATAATAATAAAGTAGTAAAAAAGTCGTTTTAAAACGAATGAAATTGGTATTGTGCTGAGCCCAAAATCACAATTTTTAGAACTGTCTGTCAGTCTGTTTGTATGTTTATTGATCGATCCGTATTACTGATCACTTACCAAGCCTCCAGTATGAGTTTGGCTGTATAAATTAAAGTCACCTTATATACCGGGTGTAAATAGAGTGCGCCCATTAAATGAAACCACATATTCTACCGACCCTACTGAACCACCCTTTCCCAAGAGTCATACCCGCGGATACCCTTAGTTTAGGAAATAATTGAGTTCCAAACAAAAATGCGTGAACCCTAACGCACCGACATACGGGCGAGTTTAGAGAGAGCGTCGTCCGTGAAACCTCCAGCTGTTTGAGGTCAACTTTTCTCTAACCAGTGCATACGCTCTGATGATAACTCCTCTGAGTGGTGTGAGCTCACTGCTGGTGTACCGCAAGGTGGCGTTCTCTCACCTCTCTAGTTTTCTGTTTTTATAAACTCTATTACTGAAACTTTAACTTCTCACTACCATCTCTATGCAGATGATCTACAGCTTTATTGTCATTTTCCTACCGATCAAGCTGAGTTAGCTATTACTCAGTTAAACACCGACCTGCAAAAAATTAAAGTATGGGCAGATGCACATGGACTGCTTGTCAACCCTAATAAATCACAGGCTATGCTGCTTGGCAGTAGGTATATGTTAAATTTACTTAAGGGCACTGGAACATCTTCTGTAAACTTCGATGGTACTGTTATTCCATTTTCCAACACTGCTAAGAATCTGGGCGTTATTTTTGACAGCACACTTTCTTGGGTCACACAGATCAACGAAGTAAGCAGAAAAGTCCATGGAGCTTTTCATTCCCTGAAGCGACTCCAGAACTTCCTCCCTTACAAAACTAAAGTCTCTCTTGCTCAGTCTCTTCTCCTACCGCTTATTGACTACGCAGATGTCTGTTTTCTTGATGCCAATGTGGAGCTGGTCAATAAGCTTGAACGTCTTCAAAATCTTGGTATTAGATTCATCTATGGTTTACGTAAATATGATCATGTATCTCATTTTCGTCGTGAGCTTCAATGGCTCCCCGTTCGACTTCGTCGTCACTTTCATATCCTAACTCAACTCTATAGTATAATCAATAACCCCCTTTCCCCTGATTATCTCCGTGTTCGTTTTGAGACCCTGTTTTCAACGAACAAAATTCCCCGATCACACACTGTTTCTCTCCTTAAAACCCCATTACATAGTTCTGCGTCGTTTAGCAAGTCTTTTAACGTTGAGGCTGTCAGACTCTGGAACTCGCTTCCAGCAAACATTCGTGATTGTCCCTCTATGAATATATTTAAAAGGCGACTCAAAGAGCACTATATATCACTCTCATGAGTATCTTTTAGCATTTTAATATAGTATCATTAGTATATATGTATGTATTAGTATTCTTATTTATATATTAATAAGTATATATGTATTAGATTATGTATTATATATTATTATATATTATTCAATTATTAATAAATGTACACTTATGTATGTCTACCTATTTACTATCTTTTCTCTAATCCCCAGAGGTAAACTGGAAGAAATCTCTTCTTAGAGATAAGTTTGCTTTTGTACATGTTTATTCGTTTAGTTTTATTTAAAAATAAGTTTTTAGTGTACAATAAAGAATAAAGAATAAAGAATAACCTCGCCCGTATGTCGGTGCGTTAGGGTTCACGCGTTTTTGTTTGGAACTCAATTATTTCCTAAACTAAGTTACTGTCCTGCCAAAAAATAGAAATTGTAACTGAGAACTAGATTATAAACGATAGTGTCATTTATTACTCGAAATTACAAACTTCATTTGATCACAAAAATACTAAATTAAAGCGTTCATCGTCATTTTAATCCAATTCTTAAGCATTATGTTTATGGCAAGCAGTCATATATATGTAAATAAAAATAAATATCGTCAAGACATGAATTACCCGAGGGGGTGTCAGAGGTGTTCCCGAGTGTGAACTGAGAAATGCAAGTGAACAGTCCACACCCGGTATACCCTCGTTTCACCGACGATTATTACAATACATCCCAACGTGATGGGTGGTGAGCCCTATCGCCGTACTTCGGGTACAATTACACGCTTTTTAGGGCATGCAGGTTTCCTCAAGATGTTTTCCTTCACCATCCAGCAAATGGTAAGTACTTATTAGGTAAGAACACAAATACTATGCACATAAATTCCGAAAAACTCATTGATGCATGCCCGGCCGGGATCGAACCCGGGTCTCAAGATTAAGAGGCCAGCGTTCTACCCCTGAGCTACCGCCGCTATACCTATATGTAATACTAGCTTTTGCCCGTGGCTCCGCCCGCGTGTTATTCGGTTTAACGACGTGCTTTTTTCTGGGATAAAAAGTAGCCTATGTGCTAAGTTAGGGTATAAGCTATATCTGTTCTAAATTTCATCCAAATCCGTCCAGCCGTTTCAGCGTGAAAGAGTAACAAACATACACACACACACACACCCTCACACACAAACTTTCGCATTTATAATATTAGTGTGAAGTGTGATGTGATGAATGCGTTGGAGCAGGACACGTTTCGCCGAACAGCAACCCCACTCGCAAAATTTTAGTTTCAGATACTTTAAGGATGACTACTTGTCTCAGATTAATCTATCCCAATCCCCAAAAGACTTCTTGAACTTACTGCAAAGAAACTTCAAAGACTTTGTAGACATCAAGAGAGGCGTTTTATTTAATGATAGCATTTCAAATTAATTAGATTCATTAACATTGGTGATTAAGTAGGACTGAAATTCTGTTCTTTGAGTTCTTGGTTTTCCGTAATTCCTTTAATTGTATGTCATCTATTTATCTTACTTACTTTACGACATTTTTTTTTCGGCCGCGGTTTTGCTCACTTGTAAGTTTTCTATTTTCGACAGTTTTTGGCTTGGCGAATATTTTATTAACACCCCTTATAGCCTATATGTTGACCTGCGGGTCTATTATCTAACTTAGTATCGGTTGCCAACTGGTTGCCAAACACTAAAACCATAGATAAAACCTGAACTTTAAAAATTGCCTTCAGTCAGTGTGTATTGAACTGTTCACGAACTGTGACGTCACTTTAAGCACGAACGTATGCTTAGATAATCGAAATTCGATAGTGATAGATGGCGCTAAGATCCTAAGGGTGGTTATTTGTTATGTACCATAATGTTTTTAGGGTTCTGTATCCGTTAATATGAAGTGGTACGGAACCCTTAGTGTGCGAGTCCGACTCACACTTGGCCAAATTATTTACTTCTCTATTGTTAATATGATTTTATCTACTGTGGATTTGGTATGGGAAATTTTATGTTTATATTTACACCCAGTGTACTCTTAATGATTAAACAACATTTTTTTTTGCAATAAATCACATATTTTAGGTGGTAGAGCTGGTGTCAGGCTCGACTGTGGAGGTACCTCCATCTTACTCGCAAATCCTTCCGAAGTTATTCGGGGGAGAGTAAGAGAACAGCTCTCAGGCAAAACCAGGCGGCCCACCATTGTTTGGGACCGATGGCGGTATATCCATCCCCAATAGAGTCATTTCAACAACATTATTTTTGTTTGCAAGTAAACCTATTTTGCCTTCGCCGTATTTTTTTATGAAATAAATCTTTTAAATGCATCCAAAAATACCCATTACTTTGAGAGATATTTACATTAAAAGATTGTAATAAAATGCATGTATCGAAAAACGGCCGGTGAGATGCACTCAAGGTCACGCGGCCGATGTGACGTCACTATCGTTGAATCTGCTAACTTGTGCAGGTGTTATACGGATTTGGCGTTGTTTTTCTGGTTTGTCATAGTGTTTTTACCTTAAAACTTTTAAAGGTATAGGTACCTAATACGAAATAGATAATATTGGTAATTATTGTTTACTTCCTTGTTCATATTACAAACACATTTTGTGTTGTGTCCAATTACTCTTCATCTTTTTTAACCAGATTAAAGGTACCTACATTTTAATTTCAAAGAACATACATTTTTTTTTTGGCAAAATGACTACCTTATATCCTTATGAGCATGCATCGCATGAAGTCAAATACCCAGTTGGCATTGATATGTTCTACGCATTTTATGGGCAAATTAGACGACATGAGTAGTAAGTATATATTTGAATTGAATAAACACTTAGGTAAGTACGTCAAAATGATCCTCACACACAACCGTAAGCTCATATTTTCGGAGACAGCTCTTCCCTTCTTATCACTTTCAGACATTTTTTTATCCGGTGTTGTAGTAAATGATTGTGGATTTACATTTTGGCACGACACAGTATTTATACGGTTGTTGCTTAGTTGTAGACATTTTAAATGACCGTTTACTTCGGGCGCTCAAGCAATTTGCCTATAGTTCAAACTCGACTCGCTGTTTGAGACGTCACTGTGGGATGGCGACCTCGCTCCACGTTGAACCTGCCGTTTTGAACCGCGCGTGATTCGAGCTAATTTTAAAGTGCTCTCATTTGGTCAATTGTTATCATACAACAATAATAAGTATACCAGAATTTACGTTAAGGGCAGCTCTTTTGATAAAAGTAGTTTACTTTAGATACTGAAAATGGTCAATTGCCGGACCTTATATAAAACAGACTGGTGACGGGCAGCGGCGCCACTGGTGCAAGGGTTTCGGCACCGCACTCACCAACCCGCCTGCCCAGCGTGTGTGAGTATGGGCATTTCTTCCAGGAGGACCGCCAAGAGTGGCAAAATCCTGGAAAGGCCTATGTCCTACGTAAAGTTATGTAAACCTAAAATCACAATGTGGTTTGAGAATTTTTCGCAATTTAGTCTGTCTTGAGTAGTCATGATTCTGAATGTGTCGATAGTACCAAGGTAGTATCCAGATTTACCCGAATAGAGTTATTTTGGGAAGGTCTTCACAACAAGTGAATGTAATTCAAATTGTTAGGTCGAATATGTAGCGACCCCGAACTAACTTTTTATTCGATATGCTGCGCCTCGTCACAGTATCGGTATAACATTGTGGTACTTAATATTTTCGTGATTGTCGGCACTAAGTGGAACTTATTACACATGTTTGTTGAAATGAAACACTTTTACTTGTCCACAAAACTATTATATATTTTATCTAACCTCATATCGTAAAATCCTCATTACGAACTCAAAACTACTGGCATAATGAAAAATATTTTTCATGAACGTCTCTAAAAAATTAAAAAATTAAATTATAGTATACGTCTCCGAACAACATAATGCTATAAGAAAACTGATTACAGTACAGTGATACTAACTAGGAAGGCAAAGGGAACTTAGCTCGTACAGCCATGTCTGAGGTTTAATATCAAATACCAATGAGGTTAATATATAATATTCTCTAACACGCACTAAATAATATTTTGGCGTGACAAAGGTGGTAACAGTTTCATTTTATTTTCGGTCTGCATTGTCTATGGCTGCCGGCGCACGCAACGCATACTTATGCGTGGTGAACTGATTTTGGCGCCATAACTTACGTGGAAATTACAATAAACTGTGGTTTTATGGGTCAAATTAAAAGTATTATTTTGACCTAAAATAACTAACAGCAGTGATGGTGATGATAATTTGACTCCACCTGACATTCTGGAAGTAACGATGGAAATTACGAACACTTTTAGAACGAGCTTTAACAAGAAAATTCCAAAATGGCTAATGACAAATTTTATCAAGATTATGAAAACAGGTTGTTAGGCATATTTAGTTTAGATAAAGTAGTGTATGAAACTATACATAACTAGGTATTAAAACACTTCGGCTAGTTTTTAGGATCATTCATAATGCAGTATCTTAAACACGCGTGCTTTTCACTTTACATTATCGCACTAGTGTTTTTTTACATTACAGAATTATTTTAAATCTTAGCAATGAGTTTTGATGTCTGAGAAATAGTAAAGTTTTTTGCGTATCAATAAACTGTTTTAGTTAAAATATAATAAATAATCATTTCATTTTATCAAATTATTCATTTTTGTCAACAAATTAACACTAATTTTTGTTGTACATAAATACACAAATAAATATTCAGTTTATTGATATTTAATATTCGGCTCTTTGGCGGGTGCGTCAGTGCCTCTACTACCTACCATCTGCGCGCGCAAAAACAAAATTATGTGGAAAAATAAGACAGTTAATAATATAATACATAATGTGTTCAAACGCGATAAGCTGTTGGTCCATTTGTGCCCAAAGTACGACGATAGGGCTCACCACCCATTACGTTTGGGATGTAATAATCGTCGGTGAAAGCGGGTGTACCAAGTATGGGTAGTGACTTTCACAGTTCACACTTGGGAACACCTGTGACACCGCCTTGGGGATTCATGATAGGTTTTTGTTTCATGCTGGAGGCTTGGTAATTACTGAGAAACAAGTGCCTCATATTATTAGTATTTTCATAGCAACGACAGCTGTAAATTTCAACAATTATAATTTTTTTTTAAATTTTTACATCCTCTGCACGATGCGTGAAAAATACTAAAGAAATATGAAGAAAGTAGGCTTTAGTTACAAAAAAAAGTTGCAGCTTCTGACACCCCTCAGGGGTTCATGTCGTGAATATATGTTCTAAGGAACAAAGATGGGGCTTTTGCCGCTAGAATATTCTGTACACTTGAAGAGTTCTATATTTAACACACAGTTCTCATTTAATTAAATTATGACTAATACATCACTTTTGAAATTCTCAATATTTTTAAAGTGCACTACAAGAAATATGTTTTACAGTGCAATAAATGTTCATATTTCTTTTAATTTCTTTGAAGTCGTCTTTTTGCGGCAGTTACAGCTGCAGCGCAGAGAGACACACATAAACACACACAATATTTACTTTCTAGGATTCCGGAGCTGAAGGTGAAAAAAAAAACGAAATCCATGGTCACTTTGTTCTCCGTCTGTCTGTTTCTCTCAAGACCCTATTACTTGGGCCCCGCCCGAAAGAGATATAAAGTTGAAATTAAAACTTATACAGAAATCAAGCTTCCAACTCAACGCGAAAAAAAGGTATTGCCTTTTACATAACCAATACCAGTTGACTTGGAAATAAATAAATTACGTATACATATTTATAAAATAAATGTACCTACATAAACTTTAATTATAATAATTATATTATATATAATTTATTCTTCCTTGTTTGAAGAATCTAGCAATACTAGATATTGGAAAAAAATTTGGACTTCTGTCAAGAATATAATGTACACTCTTATCGAAACAGAATCTTCAGAAGTCATTCCAACATTGAGCCATAAAAAATCAAAGATGACTCCAAAAAAAGGTTTCATGTCGAGTTTTAACATTATTTGAGCAAAATCATATTATATTATTTAATAATTAAAATCTGTATAAACTTTATTATACTGTTATCCGAACAGATATTTGATACAAACTTTAGTTTTTTTTTAATAATAAAATTCGTGATGAAAGTAGTCATTTTGATAATTTTCCAGAATTCACCCCTCTCGCACTGCAGGTTTTTCGGCAAGGAGTAACAGCGATCAATGCAATCGGAACCTATTCTCTTAATATATACTTACACAAAAGAAAAAAGAAAATATAATTATATCAACTGATGCCGGGCCCAGTAGGGCCCGAAATATATCTATACACATTTAATCATTTAAGAAGTATAGGTAATACAATCACAACTTGATTTTTAAGATATTGTAAGTGTAAAGTTAAATTGGCAATACATAACTGGACGTGAAATAAATTTGTGTATTTAACAATATGTACGGAACCCTCTCGGCACTAGTCATTCGCTCTTGAACAGTATTTTGTTATTAGTGCCGCTTTTTTTGTTGATTTTCATCAAAACCTCTTTTTAAGGTTCCGTAGCTAAACGGTCACAACGTAGTCTATATTATAACGAAGTTAAAAGGAAAACTATCACAGCATAGTAGGCTTTGCAAGTTAACGAGTATTAGTCGAGCAACTTTATTATACAGTTTTGTTTCATACATCATCCATCCATCCATCCATCAGCCTGTTTCGTCCACTGCTGGAGATAGGCCATTTCAGGATTCCGCCACTCTTGGCAGTCCTCCTGGAAGAAATGCCCATACTCACACACGTTGGGCAGGCGGGTTGGTGAGCGCGGTGCCGAAATACTTGCACCTGTGACGCCGCTGCCCGTCACCAGTCTGTTTTATATAAGGCCCGGCAATTTGGGATGGATATACCGCCATCCATCGGTCCCAGGCAATGGTGGGCCGCCTGGTTTTGCCTGAGAGCTGTTCTCTTACTCTCCCCCGAATAACTTCGGGAGGATTTGCGAGTAAGATGGTGGTACCTCCACAGTTGAGCCCGGCATCAGTTCTACCACCTTTACATGTTGTAAGTTTGTATTTTTTATTTGAAGAATTTAAGTATCTATATTTACTTATTTAAATGCCACGGAACCCTCAAACACGAGTTCTACTCGCACTTGCTCGGTGTTTTTTACGATTTCAATATTTCCCTACTAGTGCCGTTTCATTTCTTTTTTATGGAACCATAATAATAACAATAGTAAACAAAACAGACTTAGTTGGAGATGGATCGAGGCTGGCACGTATCCAGACTTTTGTTTCGGAGGGGGGTGGGACATTCATTTAAATTGTGAATTAAATCTCTGTAGCAAATATTAGATGTAGAGCTGCCATAACCTAAAACTTTTCATTGCAAAATAGGCTTTAACGCAGATGGATAAAAGTTAAATGAGCTTGTATTATTTTAGGTTTTTCAACTCTAAATTTAAGGTTTACTGCACGAGAATAGGTGAATTCATGAATTGTGAAATAAATCTCTGTAATCACTGTGACCTATTCTCGTTAAATATCAAATAATCGTACCTTTTTTATTAAAACGTACTTCAGTATGCTTCAACGTAAGCATTCCCGGTCCGATGTATGTCACGCCGGGGGGGTATAAATCCCACCTATCCACCCCCCTTGATACGTGCTTGTATCGAGGTTTCAATCCTCAAAACAAACTGAGGCTGAAAATCTGACACGTAATGATGGCCTTGTTTGTAGGCTGGGTCCGACCCTAAACCTTTGTGATTTATTTCAGTGAATCTTGAATTTGGCGGCGGTTTCCTTTATGAATGTTTCAAAGTAATCCATTTTATTATTGCCATAAAAAGTGCTTCACGCATTTAAAGGATTTTACGGATCGATTCTACAGATCTGCTGGCAGAACGAAATCACAAAAACCGTTCAGTAGGACTCGCGTCCTTTAGGTTCTGTGTACATATTTTTTGCTTTAATTATGTAATACACTTGTTATGTTCTAATGGATTATTAGAAAAATATTGCATTATACGGATAGTATACACGGATTATACAGTAGGCAGTACAGGGTTTCGAATTCCCTGTACTAACGTTCCAAATTCAAATTAATATTTTTTTAAAGAATTAATCCTCCATTTTAGTTATTTGTCGCCAGAATGAAAGTCTTGATAGTGTTTCGATTTTTTTGATGAGAACTGTATAGCAACGTTAGGCATGCGCTTATATCAGCGCTGAGGGTTCACACCTTCAACACAATGCTGAGTCAGTTGCCTTTTGCAGCAACAAACACCGTGACAAAATTCTGTGCAAGTAGGTACTTACATTTTATTTTTTTCTGTTTTTAGTTGTTCTGTTCTGTTGTAATATTATGTGTTTTTAGTGTTGTATGTGCTACTATTATATCTGTATGTCTGTTGCAGCAATAAATATCTTTCTTTCTACTTTCTTACATGGCCATGGAGATATAATGAATTATTTGACGTATGATTTCCATGAACATTCTTCAGCTGTTTCTTACCTAGGGGTGCTTAACTAAACTTGATGTGTCCTGAAAATGTATTTTTTTTAGAAAACATGTTGAATGTAGTGATGTGGTATATTTCTACAATCAGCCCCAGAAGCCTTTTTATTTCATACCTATATAGGAAATCAGAAGGTCTTTGGGCTAAGAAGTCAAAAATATTCACAACACAACATGTGAACATTTTTCTAAATGAAGCACCAGATTACAGCTTTCTTACCATGAAAGTAAGTGTACCTACATATTATTAGATTTTATTAAAGGTTTACAACATATTACGTTATTAACTATCTACTATCTATATTTTTCACTAGTTTTTGTCCGTGACTTCGTTTGCCTAGATTTCACAATATCTTCATATTAAGCCGTTGTGCTATTATTATTATGTAATAACGTAAAGTTTCATAAAATCCGTTCAGAAGTTTTTGCGTAAGGGAGCAGCAGAATCCATCCATTCTCACAAACTTTCGCTTATATAATATTAGCACGATATATTCTAATTACGAGTACTGTTGTTTTTTTATAGGTGGCCTTGATGTTCGGAGTGAATGGCGCATGTCGTGGAAATTAACTTCTCAACATAAAAGTTGACGATATCGAAAAGCATTCAGGTGAGTTATTGTTGGTAAGCTTGCCTGATACCAAAACGAAGAGAGAACGGTCATTCGTGGTTCGTGGAGAACAAGTTATAATTGTCCAAAAGTATCAATCTCTACGCCCTTCTAACATCAACACTAATAGATTTTTCCTGTATTATAATAATGGCAAATGCACCAGACAAGTTATTGCGAAAAATAAAATTGGTGTTATTCCAAAGGAAATTGCTCAATATCTAAAATTGCAAAATGCCGAACTCTACACAGGTCAATGTTTTAGGAGAAAATCGGCCACTTGTTTGGCAGATTCAGGAGCGGATATAAGTCAGATATATATATATATAACTCCGATAAAGTAGCGGAGGGCTACATTAAAAATTCAACGCAGAACAAGAACAAAATAAGTTGCCGTATTAACGAGAACATTCATGAAAAAACATCGTCGAATATTGTGGATCCTTGGACCCCTTTGCTCCCACAACCATCGACATCAAAAAACGTCGTGTCAGAAAACTTGTCACAAACGCTCACGATCCAAAATGACACCCAGAGACAAGTTTCTACACTTTGAGTACTGAAATAAACTCCACCACAACTTCCATAAATGTACCAAACAAAAATGTTGCTCTATCCTTCCACAATGGGACTAATATGTCACTTTTGATTTTTATTAATTACAAAATAAATACTTCATTTATGGAACCAATTAATTGATGGTTTAGGTGGTAGAGCTGATGCCGGGCTCGACTGTGGAGGTACCACCATCTTACTCGCAAATCCTCCCGAAGTTATACGGGAGAGAGTAAGAGAACAGCTCTCAGGCAAAACCAGGCGGCCCACCATTGCCTGGGACCGATGGATGGCGGTATATCCATCTCCAATTGCCGAGCCTTATATAAAACAGACTGGTGACGGGCAGCGGCGTCACTGGTGCGAAGGTTTCGGCACCGCGCTCACCAACCCGGCTGCCCAGCGTGTGTGAGTATGGGCATTTCTTCCAGAAGGACCGCCAAGAATGGCGAAATCCTGGAAAGGCCTATGTCCAGCAGTGGACGAAACAGGCTGATGGATTGGATTGGAATTGTTTATTATAGGTATTAGTGTTGTACTGAAGCCTAAACATTTTTTAAATTATTAACTCGGAACCCACGGATTTGGATGCATTTTTTATTATTATCGTAGTGACCCTGATTTACATGAAATTTATGAGCTGTTAATAAAATAAAACGAAGCCGAAAACTGATTGAATAAACGCGGGCGGGCGGAGCTGTGGGTGAAATGCTAGTATAATATGCCTTTATGTTTTCATTGCGAAATCCATCGCTTTTGAATACTCTAAATATTATTACAAACCAGAAAAGATTAATTAGAAACAAATGTAAAGACAAGAATTTGTAAAAATTCCTCGGGCCAGGATTCGAACCTGCGACCTCTTGTTATCAAGACAAGGGCGCTACCGACTGCACCACCGAGGTACTTACCTAGACCGTTGAATTTTTCCACCATAATTGTCCACCGTCTGAAACTGGTGGACCAAAAAAAATGAAAAAAATCATGGTAATTTAGGATTACCTAAAAAATATAGGAAAAATATAGCGGTTGAGAAATTCACGTTACTAAAATGACAAAATCAAATTTTTTTTCTACGAGTTTTATTTCGAGTACGGTATGAAAATATTTATGTTTCTGTTTTGCGGTACAACCAATTCTTTTTTTAGTTATCATTAACAGTTATGGGCAAGATTTTAAATACCGTCTTCCTGCCTTTTCCCAAAACTGTCGAATTACGGAACCCTAGGTATGCGGGTCTGACTCGCACTTGACCGGTTTTTTAAACATCGATGTGCTATTTTTGTCTGCTTTTTGGAATAAATAGATCAACTTAGGAATAAAATTTCAATATAAAATTTTTTCGTTCTTTTAAACCGATGTTATATGCATTTTAGTTTTTACAGGAAATTACGTCATCCTATAAGTACCTATTAGGTTTAATGTCAGATCCTTGCCAAAACTTTAGGATACGTTCAAGAAATGTTTTTTTTTCTTATGGAAATGTATTGTGATGTCACTGAAGGTCAAATGAAAGACATCGCTTTTTTTCATTTAAAAAAGAATACGCACGCTTATATTAAAATCTGTAAATTAGAAACAGTTAAGAAAAGCTATTCCTCGAAACGGTTTTCGAATTGTAAATATTGATGAAAAAAGAACAGGCCAATTAACCTTTCTGTGAAACTCGCAAAACAAAATTTTGACTTCCTATACTAGCTGAGTCGAGTTTGTGCTGAACAAGCATAGAGGCAAAAAAATACATTTTTCGTGTTTCCCTAACAGGGTCAGTATGAGTTTAATTATATAAAAGAAGGACACCAGACCATTCAAGACTCAAAATCAACGTTATCGAAGACGGTTCATGTTAGCCCTCATTATAAACCCACAATATTTCCAATTTTCCCTTTCCAATTAAAAGTTTATCATTGTGATTCAGTTATTCTTGGTGGGCCCGTGTGATTGATGCGCAAAGTTTGATGAGTTTACTTATATATTCGAACGTGCCAGGGATTGAAAACATGTCAAGAAAGTAAACTGACAGAAAAAGCCTTGAGTTTCTGGCTACTTTTATTTTTTTACATGGCACACCACGGCACGGTTTTTCCGCTATAAGATTCAGCTGTCTTATCTACATCACTAAACACGCAAAGAAAAACAACACAATATTATTATGCACAAAACAAGAAAACGTAAAAATATTAAATATGCTGTTCGTTTTAGGAATTTGAATTAAGAAGTAAATGGATATGTGGAGGTTGTGGTGGCCATATCGTAGAATTGATAATTTCATGAACTTTAAGATAAGAAATTAACGATAGACTTCCAAAAAAAGTCAAAAATACGTGTGACGACAAGCAAAGCGAGGCGAAGCGTTTTAAGTTGCTTGTGATCATACATTAGTTTTTACAGGTTTCAGGATATTTGAGCAGATCATATATAAAAGACCATTTATCATAACTTGTCCCCTGCAGTCATGTTGGCATCACTGATTGTCAAGCTTTTGCAGTCATGTTGATATCAGTCAGATTTTTCAAAATTATTTGATAAATTATGTATTATTATTGCCAAAGCCGTTGACCAATAGTGCAAAAGAGATTGTGTTGAAGGTACGCCTTTTGTGAAAGAAAAAATTACTATATATCTGTGGAGAAAATGCAAACCATGCACCGTGATTCCTCTCGATCAGGTTCAATCTCGTGTCAGTGCTATGAGGGGTTGGTAAAATAAGGATACCAGCTTTAAACATAAAGCCAATTTTATGGGCAAATAATAATTAGCTATTCACTTTTGCAGGCATATCGGAAAAAATCGTTCACATTAAGTCGCCTGGAAAAAATCGTCAAAAACGTAAAACACGGGAGCACGACGATTTAGAACAAATATCGTCGAGCTAGAACAAGAAATAAAAAATACCGTTTTAGTACAGAGATACATGTATAGATATGCATACCATTAGATCATACGTTTTGTTTGCGAAATACAAATCAATAAATAATTGAAAATTTTGATTTTTTCACTGTGTACATTTTATTTTCATTAAAGAGTAGTCTAATTAATATATAAAAAACGCAGTTTAGTAAATATTTGGTATGTGGATGAATGCTACGTGAGTCATTGGCAACATTATATGCAGTGCTACCATTTCCTAAGCCAGGGGACTTCTTATAGTGTATAGTCTTGGCTTTATAACTACCAACGTTGAATGTCACGTGATCATAAAACTTGAACACGGGCTTAGATTGTTGCTGTTTTTTTACTGCACTTAGTACGTGTATTTGATCCCAAAAACATTGACCGATGCGATAGCATTACTAATAAAAAAACAATAAAATATTCAATTTTGCCTCTTGGTAAAGAGCCTTTGGAACCATTAAAGTCGATTCTGAAAGCTTAGTTTTAATGCTGTCAAAACTCAACTTTTTACAAAAAATATATCTTCGGTTGTTAAAGCTAAACAACTATTTTGGAATGAGGAAAAATTTATTTTGACAGCACCAAAATTAAAATTGAAGCCTTCAGAATTGGCTTTACTAGCAAAAAGACAGACATTAATATACAGCTGAAAGTTGCAATTCAATAAGAGGATGAACGCTAAACAATTAAGACATTAATCAAAATAAATCTCATCTGAACCGTTAACTTTAAACTCAGACCATTAATTATTTAACTCAGGTAATCCGCTCCTAATAAATTGTTATAAATGATCTTAGTTTGAATAATTTAAGATTAATTTTATTCTTAATCACTTTACTAACGCGCCATTGACTAAATAAATATCAAATAAACTACCGCTTGTGCCTACTTTAGGCTACGGCGTAGCAAGCGCTACGACGACGCGAGAGTTTTCTCCGCTACGTCGAAAGAACCGCTACGTCCGTCGTAGTCTGGACGCATAATCTTTACGGCAAAATAGTGTGATTATCAAGTGTGGAAACTATTATATATATGTAAATAAAATACAGATGTTTGTTTCTGTGTATTTCATGAAGTACACAGAAAACTGTAATACTGGTACATGAATTTTGAATATCTAGCGTTTTGTATTTGTTTTGATAAATTTTCTTCGATAGAAATAATTATTAAAATGAGGTCCTCAAACAATTTTTTTCTCCTGGTTTGGCGAATAGGAATCATGAAAAGAACTCAAATATATTTTATTAGATGCGTTTTAATAATATTTGATTTTGAAAATACTGCTTCCGATTTTTGTCCCGTTATAAAATTTAAAAACGTACTTTTTTCTCTTTTGCGCTGAATCCGTCCCTCTCTCACTGCGCGTTTTTTCGCTTGGAGTGGCAGTGACAAAAATAAAATTTGTAATTGTGAAGCCATAGGAAGTAGCAGTTATAGTTATATGACGTGCAAGTTTTAATTTGAAATTCGACAATAAAGGCATAATTGTAGCAAATTTAATATAAATGAAAATAGCTACGTTCATTTTATGTGCATTTTATCTTATACTCGTCGCACTGTGAGACGTTTTGACAATCTTTTTTTTTTTCACCATCAATCAAGAACCCATTTAAACAGTATTAAAACGTAAAAAGGTACAAAATTCTTGGTTATTTTCCTGTAAGTATAAAAGTAATAAAGATAATGTAAAACAATAACTTACCTCATGCGTTGCGATGCGTTAAGCCACTGACAAAGACAAATCTTCTGTAGGCACTATCCCTTAATCCTTGGAAAGGATCTGACGTAATTATTTTATATAACGTTATTAATTTGAGTTACAAAAGTTGTGGCTAACTTTACATTTCGTTCAGTTTCTCAAACTCTGGACGACCTTTTAGTGACGAATGTAACTAAAGTTGAAATGTAAATAAAGAAATTAATTATTTTCTATTTTAATTTTTTAAATGTTGTAAATAAAAAATAAACATTCATAAATAAAATGAATAAAATTAAATAAATGTCCAAAAAAATGAAAATAAATAATAAAGAAATGTAGGGGAGATACTTATCGTACTTGCATTGGAGAAGTTGCTGCAGCAATATCTCAATTTTGAACTCATTTTTAGGGTTCCGTACCCGAAGAGTGCAAACCGGGACCTTATTACCAAGCCTCCGCTGTCTGTCTATCCCTCTGTGGCAGGAGTCTACAGCTTCAGCCGCACTGCGTAGACAGTTGAAATTTGGACAAACACTCCGCTAAAAGATTCCCTGTTTTTTTATGAAATTGCAAAAAAGAAAGAATATTGCCAAAAAGTTTCCCTTGAACCTTATAGTAATTTCTCAAATACAGTACCTTTATAAACAGTAACAACTTCAAGAACACGTGTAAAGATGAGTGGTTTAATTAAATTTCTACCATGATATTGAGTTAATTTATGTACTAACTGGCTTTTCCCCGCGGTTTCGCTAGCGGGGAAGTGACTTTCAATAAATGTATGTTTTATTTAGGTTCTTTTAAGATAAAGTCTGTTTTTGGTTTAGCCGTTATGTTATCAACACCCCTCATACCGCGTGTAAATAGACTGCTACCATTAAATGAAACCACATATTCTACCGACCCGACTGAACCACTTTTCCTAAGAATCATACCTGCGGACACCCTTAGTTTGGGAAATAAAGGAGTTCGAAACAAAAATGCGTGAACCTAACGCACCGACTAACGGGCGAGTTTAGAGAGAGCTTCATCCGTGAAACAGCTTTAGGTTGCACGAATGACGCTCTCTCTAAACTCGCCCGTATGTCGGTGCGTTAGGGTTCACGCATTTTTGTTTCGAACTCCTTTATTTCCCAAACTAAGGGTGTCCGCGAGTATGACTCAGTGGTTCAGTAGGGTCGGTAGAATAATAATATGTGATTTCATTTAATGGTAGCAGTCTATTTACACCCCGTATATGTCGACCAGGGTCACTACAATGATAATAAAGAAAACTACATCCAAATCCGCTGGGTGGTTCGCCAGTTATAACGGAACATGCAGACAAATGTAGTTTTGGCCTCAGCAAAAATTCAAATATTCCCTTTCAAAAATAATTACATGAACAGACAGAACTGTTTTACTACTATATTATTAGTATATGTAGTATAGATTAATATTAGTAGCTGAATTTAAATTGAGCTAGGCAGACAGTACTCGTGAAATAATGTTTATTCCTTTGTGGGCTCCGTAAAATACGTAACTATTTGTGCTTTCTTATTTGAAATTGCCCCAGTCTCCTGAATTATCCACTACTGAAGGTTAAAACGAATGATGCGCGCGAATTTCACGTAGCTCCTTTGGGAAAAGTGTTTTTGTTAAGAATAATACTCACTATATACTTTAATAGCCTTTGGCTCCGCCCGCGTTTATTCAATCTTTGCCTCGTTTTCGGCTTGGAAGTTATTTTATGAACACCCTTTATAGCTTAAGTGTTGATCAGGGCCACTATGATGATAATAAAAAACACATCCAAAACCGTCGAGTGGTTCTCGAGGTAAAACGGAACACACATACAGATAGACAGAAAGATAGACAAACGGACAGATAAAAATTCTACAACCCATTTTATTTCAAATTTTGTGAAAATATTATTTTTACAGACCCGACTTTTATTATTTGATTTGTACACACAAAGTTTTCACATACAGACATTTTTTAAACAGAAAAAACCAAACAGGTAGGTATGTACATTTCAAAGAGATTTCTAACAGCCAACCATTATCTTAGAAGATTAAAAAATTAAAAGGAGCTTTCATTTGTATGATTTGTATAATTTACTAACTAAAGCTAAAGTACCAATAAAGACAATAAAATGCTATTCCAACACCAGCAAATAAAATCATATAGGAACCTTCTCGAGAAATTAAACTTTTTTCTGAATAGTTGGCTATAGCCAAAGACCCTAATGCAAGGGTGCCAATAAGTACTGCAGAAACGCTTACTTCCACCATAACAATGCAAATTGACCTTATGGTACCTTCTATAATTTTTGCAGTCACCTCAACCAAGTTTTTGCAGATTGAAAAGAAGCCATCCATGACAATTGTGTCCGTTTTTGCTGTGTGATTTCTGAAACAGATAAGCAATTTTCGGTAAGGTTGTACACTGGCTGTACCCTAATCGCAACAAAAATACAGACGGGACGTCCTCGTTAGTTTTAAACATATATCTCTATACATATAAAATACAACGTCTGTCTGTCTGTCTGTTCGTTCGCATATAACTTGAGAACCAATCAATGGATTTTGATGCAGTTTTCACTGAAAGATAAAGCATTTCTTCGGGAAGGTTTAAAGCTATGTATCATCACGCTATGACAAAAGGGAGCAGCGCAATGAGAATTTTAGTAAGACATATCTGCCGTCCAAATCATAACAACCGTAAGTCCAAAAAACATAGTTCCGAGAAAAACGCGCCTAAAGTTTTTTTTCATATTTTTGTTTTCACTCCTAAATGGTGTGTATCAGTATTTGTTTAATTATCTTATATGTTAGTGTATTACATCCTTTACATATCGGCATTATGTTTTTAATAATTAGATTAATAGTTTTGTTTAAATTAATGAAATAATCTTTATGAGTGGGATCGATGTGGTTTTTGAAATCTGTTTCCAACACATAAGCACCGTAAGTTACCTAGTTACGGTCCTTATACCTGGGCATACTTGGAAAACAGGAAAGAATAGAAATTATAACTGAAATAATCTCGTAAACTGAGATCAATTTTTATTAAAAAAATACAAAAGTATGTTTAAAACATAAGCTTGAAAATTAAAATCTTCAGTTCTTGAAACTTGGATAACAACATGATGGAAAACCACACTTGTACTTGTCTCACTGTATTTTATAATATAACAGTGAGACAAGTACAAGTGTAGTTTTCCATCATGTTCAGTTCTTAACATTTGGATATCGTTTTACGTGTCCAAATATAAAAAAAGCAAATTTGTTTTACTATCACAAAAAAATAACAAATTCACATTTCCTATCTGTTTACAATAGAACGTTATTTTATTGCTTATTAATATAATTATATCTATATAACAGTTTTCAAACAACATGCAAATTAATATTTAACTATTTATTATTTTGTATCAGTCTTTTATGGACGCATTTATTTTATTCAAATCAAGTTATAAATATAACAGAAAACAAATATATGTATTTAAAAATGGTACTCTTTCTTAACGCACTAATGAGACAGTATTTTTATTATAATATTAGTTTTCAATTAATTACTCAAATCGAGTTTTAAATATAACAGAAAATAACAATTATACGTTTTTAAAAAGGGCAAATTATCTTATCTTACTAATGAGGCAGTATTTCTATAATATTAGTTTTCATTGCTAAAAAAAAAACAATTATAATCTATTTAAAAAGGGCACTCTTTCTTAACGTACTAATGAGGCAGTATGTTTATATTAGTTTTCATTGACTTATTAGAATAATGTTATAAATATAACAGAAAATAACAATTACCTATATACATTTTTAAAAAGGGCAATGTTTCTTAACTTACTAATATGGCAGTATTTTTATATTAGTTTTCATTGACTTTAGAGGAAAACCACAATCATAATGTAGATAAAAAGGCACTCTTTCTTAACGTCCTAACGAGGCAGTATTTCTAGAATATTAGTTTTCATTTACTATTAAATACTATTAAATAGTAAATGAAAACTAATATTCTAGACTATTAAATACTATTAAATAGTAAATGAAAACTAATATTCTAGAAATACTGCCTCGTTAGGACGTTAAGAAAGAGTGTATTTTCATTTAATTTTCTCATTTTCTGAACTTAATTCATCAGTATCAGGAATGTAACTGACGTCGTTGCTGTTATCGGAATCATGATAGACATCAACTTCATTATTGCGTTGCACAGATAGATCAGTCATATCGTCGTCGTGGAAAACTTCATGACATAATAAATCGTTACCAGAATAATCCCCATTATCACTTTTCAATAAACTATAATCATATGAGTTGTGTGTCCCTTCGTTTGGTAAAACCGGTAAATTATTTTCATATGTTTGAAATTTGTCTCTGTTTTCCTTTGGCGTAGCTTTGTCAGTATTATAAGTTACGCTTTCTTTATTTTCTTCGTGTATTAGATTTTGAACTTCTGTATTTGTTTCTGGAGATGTCTGTCGGTTGCTGTTATGTTCTTGTTCTGTATTCATGTCTTGTATACAAATATTTTGTTTTGGAGAATATCTGATTTTGTTTTTTAGCTCGTGGCTCACTCTTTTTGTTTTTAGTTTAGCTCTTGTGGTCCCATTTTTATCAGCAATCGTCTCATTTTCTGAAATAAATTCATCAGTATGAGGAACGACGTTGTTACTGTTATCGGAATCATGATAAATATCAATTTCATTATTGGAGTGAACAGATAGATCAGTTATATCGTCGTGGAAAACTTCATGACATAAGAAATCGTTACCAGAATAATCCCCATTATCACTTTTCAATAAACTATAATCATATGATTGGATGAACTGGAATGAATTTTCATATTCGCTAGGGTGAAATGGTCTGCATTCTTGTGGTCTTTGAAATAATTCTTTTATTTCGGTCTTTTCCGGTTTCTTAGTTTGAGTTTCTTTGTAATAAATCAGATTATTTATCAAAATATCATTGTCAGAATTATCCCCATTATCACTTTTCAATAAACTATAATCATATGATTGGACGAACTGGAATGAATTTTCATATTCACTAGGGTGAAATGGTCTGCATTCTTGGGGTCTTCGAAATAATTCTTTTATTTTAGTCTTTTTCGGTTTCTTAGTTTGAGTTTCTTTGTCATAAATCAGATTATTTATCAAAATTACTGGTGTGTTATGCTTTAGCAGGTTTTAAAATAAATAAATTATTTTTTTCAGTCTTTTCAGGTTCCTTTTCATTTGTCATTATACGTATTTTATCAATCCTCGCTTTAGACGCCATTTTTGCTGCAACATAACATATAATAAATAACATAATATTATATATTGAACATTTCTATCAAATACATGCATATAATATTAAGGGGGCTCAATCAGCCTGGGTTTTTCTTAAGCTTCATACAAAAACTAATAACTGATTGTGAAGTCAACAGCTCCTTTTATTCATTTTTTTTTCATAAGTATTATCTAGCAACATGAAACTACGTCCCTATGAAGCCCAAAAGACAATTTTTTTATGAAACATCATCATTTTAGCTGTCAGGATATCGTGAATATTACCTCGTTTTACGCAAAGTTTAGCAAGTTGTATAATTTTGATCTTTACTGGAGATAAAAAGAGAGAAATACAGACGTCGTTTATCTAAAGATGATTAAGTTTATACACTTTTCTATAAATAAATAGTTACCGTTTCATGAAAACAGTTTTTACATGAAACCATTTAACAAATTTGGCGCAATTTCACAAAAACTGAATATCTCACTATATTGCACCCCTTGATGATAAATGGGTTGAAGTGTGGTTTAAAGGGGAAGGAAAGCATATCTTAAGATGTTTGCAAAGTTTCATTGAGATCGAAGCCATCAGGACGTCAAAACCTGTAATGGCCCGTCTTAATCCCGTGATTTACAAACAGATACCGCGAATGTAAAACCAAAAAAAAAGAAGTATTATGAAAAACAGAAAGGAGGGGGGATAAACTTAATCATAATATGCTCTTCACCATATGGTACCGGGGGACAGGGGGGATCAAAATTAACGTTATTTTTGCGATATTTCTTATGGTTTTCGAGAGAAATGCAAAATAACAAAAAAATATATAGCTATTGCTTTAAATACACTCACAATTTTTCGCGTCAAGCGTTCGCAAACGAACGAGATAGCCACGATTACGCGCGTGACGCGCCCTTCCGTCACTGATATTTAGCACTGACTGACTATTTGTTCATTTTACCACCCGCCCGCACACCTTCTTCACCCTTGTATCATCTATAGTTGAGACTTACCTTTCTTATTCGTAGTCTTAAAGAATAAATACCAACCATAAAACCAATCATAAGCACCGCAACTGCAGTTACCTTTCTTATGTGTGGTCTTTCTAATAAAAGCAGAATATATTTTTTATTACTTACGGTACTAATATCTTGCAGTACATTAAATTTCTTAGAGAAAATGCTATTTACAAAACCGTAGTGATACTTACGGTGATAATGTGTGGGAAGCAACTTGAAAAAATGAGACTTACCTTGCTTATGAAAACGCTATCTTTGTTTCTGGTACGACGTATCAAAATTTCATATAAGAGAACATTGTAGATCTCAATACGCTGATTCCCAATATATTATTAACTCATTTTCGGCAAAAGTGGCACTTACGGTTGTTATGATTTGGACGGCAGATATGGAAGGTTCGCCGCCGTAGCATAGTCGATCGTCGCGGGTTCAAACCCCGACTGGTAAAATTTGTTTTCACTTTTTATTTTTTATTCTTTTATTTTATTTTCAGAAAAAAATATTTCCTTTTGTAAAAAAATATTAAAGCTGAAATTATATTTCTTGACTGAGCAAAGACCAATAACTAAAATGTTTTTATTTTCAAGTGCTTAGAAAACGCCATCTCTGGTAAACTATCCTTGATAACTGCTCAGTAAGCGGGCGTTGAAATTGTTTGTAAGCTGGCGTTGAAATTGTTTTTATTTTAATACACTAGATGGCGCCGTATGTTTCAAAATATCGAATTTGATGCAGTCTGATTCAAATCAACTCACGTTAAAGTTTGTCTACACTATTATATAAAGAAGAAAGATTTGTTTGTTTGTTTGCATATAATGGTTAATATCTAGAACTACTGAACTGACTATAAAAATTCTTTAAGCACTCAATAAGATTTTTAGTTAATCATGTGGTATGTACGCCTTGCGTAGTCGTACGTATGTAGTCTCATCGTCGGGGTTTCAATCATCCACTAGTAAATGTTTTTTTTAGGAGACCTCTCAAGTTTAAATTTATTTGATCGGTATTGATGAGTACTTTTGTAGAACATGGTGACCAGGATCTAATGACGGGACTGGGAGGCGGGTACGGGATCTCCTCAACGGATAACAGCAGACCCTTCGAGTTTGGGCTTATTTTATTGGCCTTTATTAGCACTTTGGTAAAACATGGTGACCAGGGTCTGATAATGGAACTGGAAGGTAGTTACGGGATCTCCTCAACGGACAACAGCAGACACTTCGAGTTTGGACTTATTCGATTGGTACTTATTAGCACTTTGGTAAAACATGGTGACCAGAGTCTGATGATGGGACTCGAAGGTGGGTACGGGATCTCCTCAACGGACAATAGGCCCTTCGAGTTTGGGCTTATTTAGTTGGTATTTATTAGCACTTTGGTAAAACATGGTGACCGGGGTCTGCTGATGAGACTGGAAGGTGGTTATGGGATCTCCTCAACGGAAAACAACAGACCCTTAGAGTTTGGGCTTATTCGATTGGTCTTTATTAGCACTTTGGTAAAACATGGTGACCATGGTCTGATGATGGGACTGGAAGGTGGGTACGGGATCTCCTCAACTGAAAACAGTAGACCCTTCGAGTTTAGGCTTACTTTGTTGGTATTTATTATTACTTTGGTAAAACATGGTGACCAGGGTCTGCTGATGGGACTGGAAGGTGATTATGGGATCTCCTCAACGGATAACAACAGACCCTTCGAGTTTGGGCTTATTCGATTGGTCTTCATTAGCACTTTGGTAAAACGTGGTGACTATGGTCTGCTGATGGGACTGGAGGGGGGCTACGGGATCTTCTCAACGGACAACAGCGGACCCTTTAAGTTTGGGTTTCCATCCATCCATCTATCAGCCTGTTTCGTCCACTGCTGGACATAGGACTTTCCAGGATTTCGCCACTCTTGGCGGTCCTCCTGGAAGAAATTCCCATACTCACACACGCTGGGCAGGCGGGTTGGTGAGCGCGGTGCCAAAACACTTGCACTAGTGACGTCGCCGCCCGTCACCAGTCTGTTTTATATAAGGCCCGGCAATTGGGGATGGATATACCGCCATCCATCGGTCCCAGGCAATGGTGGGCTGCCTGGTTTTGCCTGAGAGCTGTTCTCTTACTCTCCCCCGAATAACTTCGGGAGGATTTGCGAGTACGATGGTGGTACCTCCACAGTCGATCCCGGCATCAGCTCTACCACCTATTGGGCTTATTTGATTGGTATTTATTAGCACTTTGGTAAAACATGGTGACCGTTGCATACTGTCGTTAAAAAAATCATATTCTTTTGTTTTCCTTATTTCCACGAAAATCTCTACGACGCGGTTGGAGCCGCGGGCAAAAGCTAATTTTAAATACAACTTTGAATAGAGTTACCCAAGAACTAAAGGATATAGGCAAAACAATTATAGAAAAATGCTTAGAAGAAGACAACAGGACTGGAAAGTTGGAAGGAGGGGTCGACGGTTTAACACACAAGGAAGTTTAATAAATTTTAAAAATCACTTACTCGATATTTTCTCTGTAGAAAAGTTGAGAAGATTCATTAAATTTTGGACACATTGACAGAAGCAATGATATCTGGAGACCTTTCAAATGCGAATCATATTTTAGCTTAGCAAATAGATTTATGATGTGCAACCCATGGCCGTAAATATTATATTATGCCATGGTGCAACCTTCTTTTTATGATTTAAGGACATATTCGACCTACTTTGTAAGATGACTACACAAATGCTTTTCCCCGAGAGCACAGACATATAATAATTACTAAGTAGCAGACCAAACATAAGGATTAAATGGCATGGCAAGATTCCATACACAAAATAACACGCCGGCTTCTAGTTCAAGTGACGCGATGTTGCTAGAACCCTCTCGCACATTGTGGAACGCACGTCAAGGCCTCCAGTCTATATCCATTCCTTTCTAATCACGAATGCTTTCTCTCTCCCACTTCTTTCTAGTTCAAGTGACGCGATGTCGCTAGAACCCTCTCACACATTGTGGAATGCACGTCAAGGACTCCAGTCTATATCCGTCCCTTTCCAACCATGAATGCATTCTCTCTCCTACTTCTTCGTGCGAGAATGTCCGAGACATTTCGAGTTCAATGGTTGAATGACCCATTCCGCGGAAACTGCTCGCATTGTCCAGTTGTGACCTTGAAGCGTCCACACGTCATCCGCGCTGAGATTATTTATTAACTTTTTTACGCGTTACATGATGTGTGAGATTTTTGTTTCGTGCGCCGGTACTACGTAACAATATTATACGTCTGTGCTAGAGAGAAGGCACGTGCGCTGCTATTGCTGTATTATTATTATTATTATCGGAAAAGGGACGGTGCTGATGAACCTCATGAACTGTATCGTTTCCCCTTTACTCGTACAACTCTGTCCCTTTTCCGAACTGTCACTTTACTCTGTATTCAATAAAAACAGACTTTAGAGAATTGCAAAAATCTAAATATTGATACTGTTGATTGTTGGCACTTATGGGAACTTAGAATACCTACATGGGGAACAGAAAATCGCTTGTGGTAGTCCACGGATTTATTAACCTCATTATCTTAAAATGCACTCTAAATTCTCGCCGAGACACGACAAGCGAGAGGCGAGAGCAGACCTCTACATTCTCGGCTGGCACAGTTCTACGCACAGACATATAATTATACGTCTGTGGTTCTACGTGGACGATCGTACAAGGTGGATGTCTTGGAAACATCTACTGCTCCTGCATTATGCGCTGCAGCTACCTGTTTAGAAAGAAAAAATATTAACCACTCGTCTGCTGAGTCAAGGATCGAAACAATGATTTTATTGTTATACATATTATGAGATGACTTTGGTTGTTAACTGGAAACTCGGTAAGTGGTCAGGCAGGATCAAGATTGAATGAATACGTGCGCCTTCTGCGCTGACTGTTCGTCGACTGACGAGGCGAGAATATCTAGGGATAGTTTCGCAACAACATGAAACTGCGCAAGAACTCTTTGATTTCGGGCATTATACCGATAAAAATTGGGGTATGACGAATAAACGAGACTTTTACGTTCATGCACACACGAGACCACTCATGCACGAGACACCACGAACATAGGCGAGAACTCTATACACTCTCGTATTCGGCAAGTCTCGGAAGTCTCGCCGATAATGTGGAGTGCGTTCAAATTTATTCAAATTCATTTTTTTATTTCGGACCACAAATGGGATTTGTAAACTGTGCTAATATTAAGACATTAATTTGAAATTTTTTGACTTATTGTTGAATAATTCAACAAAATTAAATGCAAAAATATCATGATAAAACTCGGATCAAAGATAGTGTATTCTACTCATCCTGCCAAGTATTGGTTCATTATGTACAGAAGCTGCAAAGGAAAATAAGCTAGGAAATATTTCACCGACAAAATCTAGATCCCAATTACCCAGCAAGGTATTATGGCCTCAGTTGTAATAAGCAATAAATGGCCACTTAATGGCAAAATGCTATATGATGGCAAAACGCCCGCAATTTTGTGATATAACTTGTGTTAAAGTAGAGCTATAGACAAAGAGCTGAAGCGGAAAGCTGGCAACTTTCACACAGACTGACTCTTTTGTTGACCGTCGCTAGTTGTTCTAACGTTTAACCCACTGATCTGGAGGTCGTGGGGTTATTATCACACGTGGTGTTAAAATGACGTACTTTTAACGTTCACGTTAGCTAGATTACGGATTCACACCATATTCTCATGTTTTATCCCATGCATAACATAACCTAAAACTGTTAGAATCATTTGACAGAAATTTTAACTTTAATAAACCACAGCACGATTTTGAAACCGAAGTCTGTTTCATTGAAATGCCTAAAACATAACCTCGAATTGTTGGTTGATTTAAAGTTTTTTATTTTCATAGCCTTTTCCCACAATTTTCTCATTTGGGGATCCTTACGAAAACTATGATTTCCATTATCATTGCATCCATTGACTATAAAAATAATATAACGAGGCATTTTCAAGGAAATCCATAAAACTTGTCCAAAACAGAAGCTTTGTGATAACACCGCCAGTTTAACAGTTTTCTTCCCCATTCAAACCATGCTACTGCTTTATGGGTTCGATTCCCATCAGAAAATGTCAAAAACTTGGGTAGTTTTGGCCTCTTTTAAATATTTTTATTGGTGTAGTAAATTCATGTTTCTAGTGTTAGTATGGTTTAAATTATTTTAAAATCCTTTAAGGAATAATTCACTAGGATTTGAAACATTTAGAACGTTGTCGATCGTAGCGACATCTGTCATAGTTTCATCGTATGCATGCTTTTGATCAAACAAATAAAATACGATTATAAAATTAAAGTAATGGTTCTGCTAAGGCAAAGACTGGTTATCTCGTACTTTATATTGTAAGGTAGGTGTAAAGTGCAAAGTTATACAAAAAATAATAGTAATTTATGAAACTGGTACATAAAAAGGTTATTAAAAACACGAGTGTTTTAATACCTAGTTATGTATAGTCTCATAGACTACTTTATCTAAACTCATGTCTAACAACCTGTTTTCATAATCTTGGAAAAATTAAACTATGGCGCAACAAACAGTTCATCCATTGATAGACCGAGTCTAAGGCGCCGTAAGCCATAGACAATACCTGGCCGAAAATAAATTTGACTGTAACCTCGTGACTATTTTGTATGTATTATGTATTGGAGAACATATTATATGATAACCTCATTAGTATCTGGTATCTGATATTAAATCTCAGACATGGCTGTTTGGGCTAAGTTCCCTTTGCCTTCCTATTTAGTATCACATGTACTGTAATCTCAGAAAAAGTTTTTTTATAGCATTATATTGTTCGGAGACCTATAACTCTATTTCTCCACGTGAAATAATGTTTGTAAACAACTTTTTAACCTAAAAGTGATGAAATACCCATATTTTTTTAACTGAATCTTTCAAATTTTATTGTAGGTAAGTAAGAACGTGAGTTATTGGCTTAAACAAAAATTTATGTATTTATGGTAGGAAAAATGCTTTTGAACATAATATTTTCATCACTTTTAGGTTATAAAGTTGTTTACAAACATTATTTCACGTGGAGAAATACAGTTATATACTATGATTTAATTTTTAAATTTTTTAGAGACGTTCATGAAAAATATTTTTCACTATGCCAGTAGTTTGAGTTCGAAATGAGGATTTTACGATATGAGGTTAGATAAAAATTATAAGTCAGTATATTTCCGTGAATCTTGCGACGACGCGATGTTAGGCAAAATTTCTTGCTCGTAGAAAAATTGTGATTTTAATCCTTTATGCCTAAATTAATCACGTATCAAATTTTTTTAGGGTTGAAATAGTTGTTTTGGGTGAGTATAGCAAGACGTCTAAATATAACTGTAAATAAATCTTTGTTTAATTAGTTATTATAACGTGTTAGTAAAAAAGTATGTGACATTAATGCTTTTATCAAATATTAAAGTTATTTATTGTGGTTTTGTTATTTATAGAAAAAACTTATCGATCCTGGGTTCGCCGACATGGAGACGTGAAACGTAACAGAATGGGTCCAGCGCGGAAAATGTTTGAAACTGATTCACAACGCACCGGCAGATTATCCAGAGGCATTCGCAAGATCTTTTTCCGACCACGAGATCTACAACTACAACTGAAATACACCAGATTGGTTTAGTGACTGTCCGTGAACATTTGCATGCTGCTGGGTTAAAAACGTACAAAGCAGCAAGAAAAAATCAGCTCTCAGCGAGTCTTTAGTTTTGTCTACATGGGTGGTAGAGCTTATGCCGGGCTCGACTGTGGAGGTACCACCATCTTACTCGGAAATCCTCCCGAAGTTATTCGGGGGAGAGTAAGAGGACAGCTCTCAGGCAAAAAAACCAGGCCGCCCACCACTGCCTGGGACCGATGGATGGCGGTATATCCATCCCCAATTGCCGGGCCTTATATAAATTAGACTGGTGACGGGCAGCGGCGTCACTGGTGCAAGGGTTTCGGCACCGCGCTCACCAACCCGCCTGCCCAGCGTGTGTGAGATGGGCATTTCTTACAGGAGGACCGCCAAGAGTAGCGAAATCCTGGAAAGGACTATGTCCAGCAGTGGACGAAACAGGCTGATGGATGGATGGATGGACATGGGAGATAATGCGTGGTCGCGACCTATGTTATAATATGGTTAAAAGCATGAAACACCGATTAGAACTGTCATTCAACTACTACTAGTAATTTTTTCTCTATCGCACTTAGAAATATTGTGCGCGAGTGAGCACATGCGTTAGTCCCCCACCACGTTCACCGGGCGCTCATAAACCGTTGCGACACTTATACCTTACTAAGTTTATATTTTATTGTTATTATATATTATAGCGTAATGCGAAGGTTTTTAAAAGATTGTCGAGTCTTTTATTTTCTTTCATTACCTAGATAGCCGTGCTTTTGCAATTAAGTAATGTTATTGCGATAGAGATTTGCATGTTTATTTGCGTATTAGACATAAAAACTCAGAAATAAGTTATATGTTGTTTCTGCAAAGTTTTTCTGCTGTTAAAGAAAGCTTTTCGTAATACAGAAAATAAATGCTCATATTGTTTTTTCTTATAAATGTACTTACACCCTTTTTGTTTTTGTTATAATACGGACTCATTTAATATTTTGTTATTTTATAACTTCTTCCCGTTAGACTAAAATAACCCTTATTTATCAGCGCATAAATAAACATAAAATAAAGTTAACTGCTGCAAGATTTGAATCCGTGAAGCATATAGAACGAGAATAACATCTGAGCCACTAACGCCTCGGGCGTTCTCTCTCTATAGAATTAGCAAAAATACTAAATTTATTATGGGCTGATAGCCCGGGGGCGGTAGCGTTGCATTTTAGGTAGTGATTTTACGCCGATAGATTGCCATCTTTTTCAATAGATCTGGAATGATTAATAAGAGAACCAAGCGTCAGCTGACGCACCCGCGGTGAGTGTGGTGTGGGAGGTTGCGAAAGAGTTAAAAAAAAAGTGATAGTACGCCGGCTGAAACTTTTCTCACAGATAGTTGACATCATACTGAGCTGAAAAAAAAAATAGTCAGCTGCATCGTGGAGCGGGGATTATGCGTCAGCTCCTCGCATGAAATTGTAAAAAAACACCGTTTTCCGGAGATATCTATGATTTAAACCATGTAATTTTTTTGTTTCAAAATGTTCCTCAGAAGAACGCGGTATCGGGATTCACTTCATTTTTTTCATGAATGTAATACAAATTTGAAGAGAATCTACTAAAATCCAAAAATTTTTTGTTTCTACAATATTTCAGTATTAGCTAAAAACGGACGTAGTCTAATCTGGAGGTCCAATTTTCAATGACTTTTTCCAACATTTGTGGCCGTATATCGGCAATAACTCCCAGAATGTTGTCCTCCAAGTGGTCAATCGTTTCGGGCTTATCGGCGTAGACTTGCGACTTCACATATCCCCACAGAAAATAGTCAAGTGGCGTTAAATCGCAAAATCTTCCATAAAGTGGATGGACACATATCCAATTCCTGTGCACGGTGGCGGATAGACTGATTCGGGTCTTCCTCTACGCTACGCTCTATAGCAGCAATGACTTCTTCTGTGCGCACTGTACGACAACTCTGTGGATGCGTATTATCATTTAGATTTACTCTGGTGGTGCAAAAACGTTTCATAGTTAATTGAATTAATTGCTCTGATGGACGATTATGTTAACCGTAAATTGGACGTAATGCGCGATACGTCTTTCGAACAGAACACTGATTTTCAAAATAAATTTGCACAATTTGGAAGCATTGTTCAGGCGTCAGTCTATTCATGTTGAAATGCCAAACCAAACTAAACATAAATCACTTTACAGCTGACAAAATGGCTGCCAGTTAAAAAAGTGTTGCCAACTTAAAGTTCTATACCTCTAAAAAAAACAACCTTTATTACCAGTCCAAGACAAATAGGCCAATAAGCCAACCAATAATCGCCTCTAACAAAGTAAATAAAGTATTATTTTGACATTGGCCTTTTTGTGTTAGAAGGCTAGTAACATTTTTCCTAACCTATGCCATACGCTTTTGGACAAAAATATGTTTTCTGTTATCCTTTTTAATGTTTTTTTTTGGTTAGATTAAAGTATCGATTCATTCATTCACTCTTTGCATGGTCAGCGCGGTGGTGTGGGGAGAGGAGGGCGGCCAATGGACCAGTTGGCAGGAGAATATATTGAATAATATTAGATTCTCATAACATCGAATACCAAGTCAAAGTTATGGATGGTTACGCCAAAAAACAAAAATCAATCAATCACACATGAACGACTGGACAGTTTAATCTGGAACGAAAAATTACATCTTATTTTAAAACTGTTTATTTGGGCGCCAAATAATTCATCTTTTTAATCAAATTATAGAATTTAGTCATTTACTTTTTCTAAAAACGTCTGTTTCATTTCTTGAGCTTTTTTACCTTGGCATTGAACAACGGACGTATAGGTAATTCAAAAAGTTCAAATATTTAAACTTAACACGTTCCGAGACACTCCGAGCTCGGTCATGAGTTTGAAATTTGACACAAAAAAATCCTATACATGTTTAATCCCCGTCTATAGACGAACTGTCATAATTCAATAGTACAATATCGAGGCGCGGTCGATTGGCGAGCGCGCGCGTCTGTCCCTCCCGCTGCATTACTTAGAAACTGGTACACGCGGCGCTCACGGCCACAGACGGAGTGTCACTACTGGAACCACTTCAATGTGTGTACAATAGTGTATGTGTGAGTGTCTCAACACATGCTTTAAGAAAAACTTATTATACGTGCGATGTGACACCTAATCCTGTAGTTTTTAAAAATCCTAAGCAAAACAACCGGCCAGCGACGGTGTGCCAAAAACAGTTGAAGAAATATCAACGGCCACAGACGTTGTGTCGTATTAAAAATTACTCAATTTCCGTCCATAGCCGCTTTGTCCCGGGAAGTACTAAATTCGCAAAGTTTATGATTCTGACTAGGCCACTTAATGAAATACGTAGAGTTTTCTGCAGAAATATGATATCTCTCACTTTAGTTAATGTTTAAGAGGAGACTTGTTATTAGGTACCCTTTCCGTTTTAGTACTTACGCATTGTGTTTGTCTAATTTATAAGAAACTTTGTTCCTCGATAAATGCAAAACGGATGCATATTCTACCCTCTTCTAAATATTACTATTTATAAATTTTCAGTTTTTTTTAGAGTAAGAGAACAGCTCTCAGGCAAAACCAGGCGGCCCACCATTGCCTGGGCCCGATGGATGGCGGTATATCCATCCCCAATAGCCGGGCCTTATATAAAACAGACTGGTGACGGGCAGCGGCATCACTGGTGCAAGGGTTTCGGCACCGCGCTCATCAACCCGCCTTTCCAGCTTGTGTGAGTGTGGGCATTTCTTCCAGGAGGACCGCCAAAACAGGCTTAAGGATAGGAGGATAGGATAAATTTTCAGTAGAAAAGATACTTCGGGCCAGGTTGAATCTGCAACCATTTGCTTACGAGGGAAGAGCTCTTCTAACTGAGCAATCGAGAACCTCATCTGGACTGTTGAACTTTTGCACCCTATATGTAATTGTTTTTTTTTGTTCGTCTTACCTGACAATTGGTATCATCACATACAAATCGATCAATGCATTATTTATATTTAACATCTTCAATGCACACAATTATATTTATACTAGCCTTTCGCCGTCGGCTTAACCCGCGTTTATTTAATCTCTGTCCCGTTTTGAGCTTGGGCGTTATTTTTTAACACCCCTTATAGCTTTTATGTTGACCGGTGTCTTTACAATCTCAATTCTCGAGTTAAAACGGAACATATGTACATACAAACAGATATACAGACAGACAAAAATTCTAAAAGTGGTAGTTTTGGCTTACTAATTAATAACCCCTGTAATTTATGACGGGACTGGGTGCTTGATGAAAGAGTTTCAGAGAAAAATAGAAAGACGCATGAAAGAAAATGTTTATGTTTGTATAGAGTATTTTATTTTTTTGTCGTTTTAATATTTTGTAAATCAATTTTGTGTAACATACTGATGACGGGCAGCGGCGTCATTGGTGCAAAGGTTCCGGCACCGCGCTCGCCAACCCATTTGCCCAGCGTGTCAGAGTATGGGCATTTCTTCAAGGAGGACCGCCAACAGTGGACGAAACAGGCTGATGGATGGATGGATGGATGGTTTGGTTAAGCCCTGATGTGTAAGTGACCTTTTTTTCTACAGTAAACCAACAGATGCAGTAAGAAACTATCAAAACATTGCGCGATATAGGTACATTAGTAACACAGGGGTAATGTAGAGGATTATCGTATACCCATATGAACAATATTACAAGGTGACATTAATTTGCGTAAATATATACAGGAGGTTTGCTATAATGAGTACTGCGGATATTTTTTTATAAAATAAAAAAAAATAACTTTTTTCTTTCCCTGGTACTGATTCAAGGCTTTGCTTGCGTTGCATTACGTCATGGAACCTTGATACCGAATACTTACTGAGTCTTTAGTATGAATTTGGCTGCATAAATTAATGTCACCTTATATAAAAAGAGTATTTATTAACCATATCCATTTATCATATTCTCAGGATACTTTTTCATTATCTCTGCGTTATTTCTCAAAAAAACATTGATCACTCTCAGTGTCTGGAACATTCGTATTTCAATGGCCCTTTTTCCTGTAACTATAATTATTAAAAATAAAATAAAAAAGAGAACTTATTCCAATGGAGTTGATCCTTGTGATTGTTGGCACTTGGAGGAACTTTTGATACATATTAGAAAAAAAAAATCCCAGAGCCATGTAAACACAATTTTTTCTAAATAATCTAATGATTTAATTAAAAAAAAATGTTTAAATAGGTAATAAAGTCGATTCTGAAGGCTTTAATTTTAGTTTTAGTTTAAGTAAGATAGCATCTGTTGTTAACACTAAACAACTGTTTTGTAATTAATAAAATTAAGTTTTCACACCATTAAAACCAAAATTAAAGCCTTCGGAATCGGCTTTATTAATCAGCTAAAATGAACTTATTGCTAGACACACTGCATACATTTTCAAATAAATACAAATTATTTTATATGGTCAGCTCTCGACTGACCGCCGTGGGCGAAAGTACTCCCGAGGAGTCCTCATAATGATGAGACATAATCTCGTCGAAAGCTCGACCTGTGCCTCCTTGCACTGTTAAAGAAGTGAGTCCTATCCGTTTTTAAATACTCATAATGTCACCTCACTCTAAGATTTACTTTTTTTTGCATTTCTATGCCGCAGTGATATAATGTTAGGGGTTGAAGTCCTAAATTGGCCAAAAACAGGGTTAGGCTCTTTAGATTATAGTCCATCCATCAGCCTGTTTCGTCCACTGTTGGACATAGGCCTTTCCAGGATTCCACCACTCTTGGCGGTCCTCCTGGAAGAAATGCCCATACTCACACACGCTGGGCAGGCGGGTTGGTGAGCGCGGTGCCGAAACCCTTGCACCGGTGACGCCGCTGCCCGTCACCAGTCTATTTTTTATAAAGCCCGGCAATTGGGGATGGATAAACCGCCATCCATCGGTCCCAGGCAATGGTGGGCCGCCTGGTTTTGCCTGGGAGCTGTTCTCTTACTCTCCCTCGAATAACTTCGGGAGGTTTGCGAGTAAGATGGTGGTACCTCCACGGTCGAACCCGGGATCAGCTCTACCACCTCCAATAGATTATAGTAAATGTTAAAATTTATTTACAAAGTAAATACCATCTGCTACAATTTAAAATGAAGAACAAAATCATAAGAATATGCTGTAAAGTATATAGTGACTTCAGAAAATAAAACTTTCGAATACCGTTGCCGCATTCTCATAATTGAGATTTAATTAGAGACATTACAGAGACAAATTATGTATCGGAGCTATAGTAATACATCAAAAAACATTATAAAGAAAACAGCTTTTCTATACGACTTTAGAATACGTAAAAATGTAGCAAAAAAGGTCAAAATAAGGGAGGCTTTTCGTGCACGTTGATAAGAGCGAGGTAAACAGTTAAAAAACAATAGCGTAAGAGCATGACATTTTCCTAGGAGCGCTGACCCTTAATAAAAAAACACTTTGAGAAAAAAAAAATCTTCTCGTCTATGGGAATGCAAAAAAAATATTTACAAAAGCTAGAGCATTTGGTTAATTTTCTGAGCTCGTCATTAATAATGTATAACAAAATATTTCTATATGTATATACTTCTATAAGGAATATGTTTAAGCTGTCTTATAATACTACGTTCGTACAAATTAGAAAATTCAATTATGTTTAGGCTTCACACTGAAGTGTACCGTGAGAAACCTAACACGTGTCGTTATAACACTAATAAGCACGAAACAAATAGGGTTGAAAAGGGTTAAATAACCCGTCTAGGCGAGAGCTTTACGTGATCAAAAGCTTAATCTACGAGTATTTCGTAGACGATGGGAAGAGAAATAGTAAATAAGGATTAGCTGCGTGTTTCTTATTTACAGAGGTTTATTATCTTAATTAAATGGTGCAGGGTTTTAGAAGTAAACCTTTAATATTTAGTTGGATATATTGGATAACTTTAGATATGTCATGAAATCGTAGAATCGATAATGTCCTGATCTACTCAAATATATATTGGAGCTGCTGAATTTATTATCACAAGCAACCTAACAAGTCCAGACCCGTGATTCTGTATCGTAAAATCAGTTGCCAAACCGAGTGCCTGCCTATCGTCGAAAACATACATATCCGCTTATCTAAGCATACGTTCGCACTTGAAATGACGTCACCATTCGTTACTAGTTCAATAGCCATTGAATGTTATTTTGGAAGTTAATTTTTTATCTGTTTTTTGTGAATAGCAACCATAGTTGGCAACAGGTTCAAATATACGTAATAGACCCGCAAAACCGCTATTCAGGCACGTGCGCAAAAATTGCCAAGGCAGATTGCGGGTGATTTAAAAAGAGTAGTTTTACGTATGTCTATTATTTTTATTTTTATGGGAAACCTGTAATGATCATTCCTTATATTTCAAAGATTTAGTCACTCAACTTTACAGCACATGGCATTTATTATACTGTAAACAAAAATAGAACAACTGATATTGCGATTGAAAAATTATGCCGGAAGAGCCGCCCTAGACCAAATCTCATCGAATAAAAACGATAAAATGTAAGGAACGCTTCCTATAGGTTTTATGTCCAAAAAATCAATTCTTTTTAAAATCACCCGAAATCTGCCTTAGTAAACGTGCCAGAATTGCCATCCAGATCATGAAATGAACAATTCTACGATATGGCCACCACAGATATATAGGATTAGCCTTTCAAGTGGCCGTGGAAGGCGAAATCTGAAAGTATAGGGAATTGCGAAAAATGTTCAAAGAAGTCTGAAGGCCGATTTTGATGAAAACTAAAACTGCATTAATATCACTGTATATTGTTGCATTATCCGATAGTGTCGCTTATTTGGATCAAATTCTGGGAATTACTGATATAAGGCAAACTAAAGAAAGGTGCTCATTTTTAATAAACTGATAATAATAAATATAAATAAATAAATACATAAATTTTTTAGGGTACCTCCCATACACGTAAATGGGGGATGAATATTTTTTTCTCACCTATCCCATATGTATGAAAGCCATTTTTCGATTAAGGGATCCGTTGGTGAAATATTAAGCTTTATTAAGCTTAAACGGTTGTTTATAAATGGATAAGTGAAAAAGTTCACATCCACCGGCATGTTATTCGGTTTAACGACATGTTTTTTTCCAGGATAAAAAGTAGCTTATGTGTTAAGTTAGGGTATAAGCTATATCCATTCTAAATTCCATCCATATCCGTCCAGCTGTTTTAGTGTGAAAGAGTAACAAAAATACACACACACAAACTTTCGCATTTATAATATTACTAGATTTTGCCCCCGGCTCCGCCCGCGTTTTATTCGGTTTAGGTTTTTGAAAAAAGATAATTCCACATTCAAATTAGGTAAAATGTGTGATTTTCATGTTTTTCTTACTGTTAAGATGAGTGAATTTAATGAAGAAATTCGATACATTTTAAAATTTTACTAGTAAAAAGGTAAAAATGTAACGCAAGCAGCGAAAAAAATTCGTGATGTTTATGGACCTAGTGCAGTGTCTGTGAGAGTAGCATAAATTTGGTTTAAGCGTTTTCAATCCGGAAATTTTGATGTCAAAGATGCACCTCGCTCTGGGCGCCCTGTTACGGATAAAATGGATGCCATTTTTGAAAAAGTGGAGCAAGATCGGCATATCTGTAGTTACGATGTAGCTGAAGAACTGGAGATTGACCAGAAAACAGTTTTGGCGCATTTGAAAAAAGCTGGGTACACAAAAAAGCTCGATATTTGGGTGCCTCATGAGCTCACTGAAAGAAACTTAATGAACCGTGTACTCATTTGTGATTCTTTATTACGACGTAATGAAACCGAACCATTTTTGAAAAACCTGATAACTGGTGATGAAAAGTGGATCACCTACGACAAGAACGTGCGAAAAAGGTCGTGGTCAAAGGCTGGTCAGGCTTCACAGACTCTGGTGAAACCCGGGTTATCTCGCAACAAGGTAATGCTGCATGTATGGTGGGATTGGAAGGGCATTATTCATTATGAGCTGTTACCGCCAGACAGGACCATCAATTCTGAACTCTACAGCGAACAACTGATGAGATTAAAGCAAGAAGTTGAGAGAAAGCGGCCGGAATTAGTCAACAGAAGGGGTGTGGTTTTTCTTCATAATAACGCTAGACCTCACACATCTTTAGCCACTCAGCAAAAATTAAGAGAGTTTGGCTGGGACGTATTAATGCATCTGCCGTATAGTCCTGACCTTGCACCTTCAGATTTCCACTTGTTTCAGCCTCTTCAGAATTCTTTAGGGAGTGTCAAGTTAACATCACGAGAGGACTGCCAAAAGCACTTGTCGCGGTTTTTTGATCAGAAGCCCCAGAATTTCTATATCAACGGGATCATGTCCCTACCTACAAGATGGCAGAAAGTTATCGAACAAAATGGCACCTACATACTTTAGTTAAATGTAAATAAACTTTATTAAAAAATGTTTTGAATTTTCATATAAAATGCGAAGAAACTTTTTCCCCAACCTAATATATTAACTGACCATTTTTTTTTGTATGAGCCGGCAGAGGCGTGACGATCGTCACAAAGCAACCCCCTTATGAGAAAAAGTTATCAGACTTCTCTGAAACCTTTGTTTGCCCTACAACAATGTACATATCTATCTCTTTTCCGGTTTCTCCAATAGTGTGTGTAACCCTTCGATACGAACTAACAGACCGCACATGATGTATGGAAAAAGAGCCCTATTTACCAATAAAAGTAAGAAAAATATCCATTTTATTTATTAGAAAATAGCTTTTTCTAGGGTCGTGTATCATAAAACATATTTCCTGTAATCTTTTACGGGGTCGCACATTCTCATAAATGTTTCATGTTTTCAGTTCTGAAGTTATAGAAAAAGGACTTTGTTTATCTAACGTTACTCGAATTGGAATAATTTTGCATTTGTCTCCAAAAAGATAAAAGAGACACTCTAACGTTGTGCCGACTGTTGCCCTGTACTCAGTAACACAAAAATTCTTTTGATGTTCATAATATTTGTATGTGCCTGAATGTGACTTCATATATTTACATCTAAATATAAGACAAAGGTATGGAAAATTGTCTACAAAGTGTATCTCAAAATGCCAATTTTATATACGACATGCACGCACATTGCACTCGGTTGTACGTGTGATCTGCGCCGTCAAAAATTGCGCCGTCACTTATTTACCAACCAAAGGATTCCAGGAGATATTCTTATACCTACACATGTACCATCGGAGACGAGACGAGTCGCAGTACAATCAGCCACACTGAAATTTATGCCGTTGGTCTGATTCTAACCTTTACGTGATCTCCGCACATTGAACAAAATCAAGTGTCTTTGTTCGGTTTCTTGTCCACTTTCGAGACTAATATTTTATGCCTTTGTATTTGCAGTGACAGAAAAAGGTGCGTGTACAAAATGAAACGGATTCCCGTCAGTTACCACCTTTGTCTGTTCAACAAAGGAGGTTGGACTTTTTTTGGATCTTTCCGGTTTTCCATCAAAATTATATAAACATTTTCAATTCTTTTTTATCTATTATTATGTTTATACGCGCTTACGCTTATGCTCTTATGTATTCCTTCTTAAGGCGCAATAGGATCGCATAACAAAAGAAATAAACATAAAAAACTGGCCAAGTGTGTGTCGGGCCACGTGCAGTGTAGGGTTTCATAGTTGCCCAGTACATTTTCTAGGTTAGAGGGGACTAAAAGTTTGGCGCGACTTGTACTTGTAAACCTGTGAAACATATCTACTTAGTTTTCCTTGTAATTTCATTATACCGGGTGTAAATAGACTGATTTGATTTTTTGATTTTCAAAGTTCTTTATTAATAGCATAAAAAATACATTTACCTTACATATAGCTCTTAATTTAGCTACATGTATACGACATCATCATAAATTATACTTTGTCAGGCTGTTTTCGCCTCTAAAAGTTTATAAAATATGTATTTAAATAAGTCTATTTACAATTTCACATTATACTATCAACTTAAACATAAACTTATTTAATAAAAAGTACGAGCTCATCAGTTGTGAGTCACGTTTTATAGCTATATGTATAAATATATAAATAAATAGATAGTAACATTAAGTAATAAGTTCTTATAAATACAAAATAAACGTATTAAGAACATAATAGTTAAAATAATTGTGGGTGAGGGTACATTAATTGTAACTACAACCATCAACAAGATGTCTTTTTAGCCGGTGACGAGCATAGTGCGATATGCCTCGACCCGCGCAGGGCTATGTAGCAACGGCGAAAGAGGGGAAACGGCTGCTTATCGCACGAGTCTATTCTCCGTGGTTAGTGGCCGCTACTGTATAAGATAACCAGTTCTACGGATCGCAGGCGGCCCGTGTGACGTCGTCGGTCGAGTACAACAAATAGTGATGGGGCAGTCTGTAAGTACCATACGTGTCGATATATGGCAGGTCGTTCGCTTTTGTTTTGCCAATTGAAGAAATTAAGCTATTTGAATTAATTGAATTTTTTATAAAGAAATTGCGAGTGATTTTCAAGATATAATTTTTTAAAAAAGGTAGTTTTATTTTGACGTGCAATTTGCGAAGATTTGTTTTGAACGGGGTATTGTATGCAATTTTTACTGCTTTATTTTGGATGACTTGCAATGACTTGTAATTGTATTTACGAGTACTGCTCCATACAGGAGCAGCATATGTGAGGCATGGGCGTACTAGGGTGGTATAAATACGCAATTTCGTGTTAGGACTGAGCTGTGTTCTACGATTTAAGATTTTCCCAAGTGAGTTTAGAGCAATAACACCTTTCCTACGCGCGGTTGCAACATGACTGGTCCAATTAACTTTCTTATCCAGCGTAACCCCAAGGTATCGTACAGTTTTGTTCCACGGTATTGAGTGTTCAGCAATTTTAAGTGTCTTTTTAGGTTCTTGACGTTGGCGGGTAAAAATGATAGCTTCAGTCTTTGCCTCGTTTAGCTTGAGTTTCCACTTTGTAAAATACATGTGAAGACTTTCTAGTGACAACTGAAGTCGATCTACCACCAGGTCGACATCTTTTGAGGAAGTAAATGATGCTGTGTCATCAGCGAAGCAGGCTAAATGAGTGCGTGCTTGGACAGGCATATCATTTACGTATAACAAGAACAAGTATGGACCAAGAATGGAGCCTTGGGGCACACCTGCGGGAACAGAGCGAAGTGAAGATTTCGTAGAGTCACCTATGTGTACGGAAAACTCACGATTTAGTAAGTAGGACTTGAGAATTTTGGTCAATCGAATAGGAATGCCACTTTTATAAAGTTTGTGAATGAGGCCGTCATGCCAAACTGTGTCAAATGCCTTTTCAATATCTAAAAGAAACATTCCGGTCGATTCTTTCAGATTAAGGTGATGGGCAATGTGTTCTGCTACCCTGGCCAGTTGCTGAGTTGTGGAGTGACAGCTTCTGAAGCCAAATTGTTCACCTTTAAGAATATCCTTAGTGGATTTTAATAACCGAGTATAAATTACTCTTTCAAACAGTTTTCCAAAGGCTGGGAGCAAGCTTATAGGGCGATAACTACTCGGAAGATCCTCGTTCTTGCCAGGTTTCTTAATGCCTATAACTTTAGCAAATTTCCAAATCTTCGGGAAATAGTTAAGATATAAGCATCCATTAAAAATTTTGGTAAGATAAACTATTGCCTTTTGAGACATGTTTTTAATCAGAGCATTGTGTATGGTGTCTGCGCCGGGTGATTTGCGACATTTTAAATTTCTTATAGACTTCCAAACTTCTTGTGGTCTCGCCGGTTCATTGAGCTCAAGTTCAACAGGGGCATTTATTACTTTTATTGATTGTTCGACTTCATTTAGGACCGAATTATCATTCCAGGTGTTGGTGAGGGACATATTGTTAAGAAAAGCATCTGCAAGTGTTTCAGTTTGTTCCATGATGCTGGAAGTGAAAGTACCGTCATCTTTTTTTAGTGCAGGTATAATTGTTGGCCTTGAGCGAAGTGATTTGCATATTCGCCACAAATCACAACTAGGGTTGTCTACAGATGCTAGTTTCTTATTCCAAACAGCATCATTATGTTTTTGGATTCTTAACTGTATTTCTATTTGAGTTTTATTTATTAGAGAGCGAACTTGTTTTCTTGCATTGGAATCTGTTGCACTTTGTTCATTACGACGAAGAGAATTACGATACCTCATCAGCCGCTTAATGTTATGTGGTAATTTCTGTTCTTTGGAATATTGTTTAGTTCCTATGGGTACAAACAGCTCTCTAGCTTTTAAGATACACTGATGCAGTTGGTCTATCGCTTCATCAATATCCGATTCAGTTCTAAAAACCTTGGAAGATAATGTAATATTTTCATCAAGAAAAGATCGATATTCTTTCCAGTTTGCATCAGTGTACCTGTAATAGGGTAGAGGGGGTCTATAGCTAGTTTGGCCTTCTATAGCAAATAAAATCGGTAGGTGATTTGAAGACAAAGCACGTAAAGCTTTAATTTCAGATGTTAGATTGACATTGTTTGTTAAGACCAGGTCTGGGTTTGTAGGAGAGTGATCCGCGCAATAAGGGCGGTGAGTAGGGATCCTAGACGCATGAATAACAAAATCACTGTTTAACATGTGCTGGTATAATTTTCTGCCTCGGGTATTACCCTTGCCACGATGCCAGTGTTCATGGTTAGCATTAAAGTCTCCCATTAACAAAACATGGCAACCCAATCCAAACAACAAGTCCAAGTCTTCTACAGCAAGAGGTAGATTAGGGGATTGATAAACAGATACCAGTAAAGTTTCAGTACCAGAAAGATTTACTTTGATGCCTACAGCCTCAACGTATTTAGTCAGTGGGATATTGACTGCAGTATGCTCAATGGCATTTTTAATAAGGATAGCAACTCCTTGTCCTCTACCACTTGGGTGCCTGTCCTTTCTGTAGCATGTAAAGTCGGGTATATTAAGTGTTTGATTTTGAGTCAGTCTTGTTTCGCAAATTGCAATAATATCGACACGTAAGGCACTCACCGCAAGTTCTGTCAGATCTCTCTGTTTTCCATGCACTCCATCGGCATTCCAACATAAAGCTTGTAAGTCATAATCAGGAGACATATTGACCAAGGTGCTCCAGGATGAGCATTACTTTGTCAAGCATGGATTTGCACGCCAGAAATTCAGTTTTGATGCTTTTTATCGTCTTCAATATGGTTAACATTTCATTCGTAGAAGCGTCTTGTATTTCTGGCCGTGGCAAGGTTTCCTGTTGTCCTGAGACGATTTTTGACCACTGTCGATTTTCATCTACCACAGTTTGCAGGTTAATAGTAACAGGCTTAGATTTCTGCTCTTCGCGCTTTTGCTGAATTCGTTGAATATATGACTGCCGAACACTACACTGTCTATAGTTTGCTGGATGGTTTTCTTTGCAGTTGACGCACTTAGCAGGTTCTGTTCTGTCTGTTTTTGTACATTTACCGATGGCATGCACTTCAACGCATTTAACACATCGTGGATTCATGTTACAGTTATTTGAAGTATGGCCAAATCTTTGGCACCTGAAACATTGTGTTCCTAAAGTGTTGTTAGGTTTGTACTTGCTAGTGGTAATCACGCAATGGCAGAGGTATTTAATTTGCCTAAACTTCTTGATGTCTGACCCTATCGGCAACTGGACTAAAAAAGGCGGACAAAGTGAGTTTGGTGTCCGAGTTGATTTAAGTGTAGTGACTTTTGCATTTTCAAATCCGAGCAAAGCAAGTTCAGAAGGAAGTTCATTTTCAACAGAGGATGGCAAGCCTCGAATTACAACCTTAGGAGCTTTCTCATCCTTTCTGGTATATGTAAGGTACTGGGCTTTCTCACATAGGCCTGTTTTAATAGATTGATGAGCTTCACTTGAGTAACAAATAATAGCAACTTTATTCTTACCGCGATATTGTAGGTGGAATTGTTTCGTATGTGGTGTTATGAGACCCATTATAGTTTCATTTGTCCAGTCTTGCTTTAATTCCATAATTATAGGTGGTATGTGTCCTGATTTTCTCACACTGGTTGTAGCTTCGTGGAAGGGTTTTGAAACAGGATCTGTGTTCGACTCAGCATCAATTGGTAAATTCTTGAAGCGGTTTTCAGTATTCAAAACTATATTTCGTTTGTCTGTTTTTCCATTCTGAGCTATGCGTTTTGGCCTGCTCCATTCCTCAAGGTTCCCATCGGGGGGTCTTTTGTTCCTTTGTGTAGCATCTAAAGAGCTTTTCGTAATGTACTTGTCCATCGTCTTGTTTCGACAACGAAGATATCGATGATTTGTCGACGTTGTGGTGTCTCATCACTAAAGTGGCAAGTTGGTAGCCGGGTGGGAGAACTCAACAAAGCAAACGAGTGCTCGCACTGAGCTCCGAACGCTTAATGTGTGTAAATAGACTGCTACCATTAAATGAAACCACATTTTCTACACCCTACTGACCCACTTTTCCCACGAATCATACCCGTGGACACCCTTAGTTTGGGAAATAATTAAATTCCAAACAAAAATGCGTGAACCCCAACGCACCTACATACGGGCGAGTTTAGAGAGAGCGTCGTCAGTTAAGCAGCTTCAGGTTTCACGGACGACGCTCGTAGCATTTTCGACGGACGTAACAGTCTATTTATACCCGGTATACTGTGAATTTTTTCACATACTCATAAACAATCGTTTAGCCGGCAGGGGGGGGACACTTGACTCTAACAAAAATTAACACCTTTAAGCTTAATATTTCACCAACGGATCCCTGAATTGAAAAACGATTTTCACACACCCTTATTTAGATGAGAAAAAAGCAATCATCCCCAATTTACCCGTAAATATATGGGAGGTACGCCTAAATTTTTTTCGTTATTTTATTTTACCATTTTTCGGTGTGATACCCATACCAAATTACAACTTTCTAGTGCTAACAGTCTCTGAGCTAAGCCATAGACAGACGAACAGACGGACATGCCGAAACTATGTGGGACTACGGAACCCTAAAAAGCACGCGTTTGAGTAGTGCGGTGAATCATTTCAATTATTTCTACACAAAATTAACAAATAATTAAAAGATTTTCTTAAACAGCTACAAAATATATTTTTGTGTGACCTTATTTCTACAGTCTGGTCTGACCTTAAAATGAAAACATAATTCAGAATTTTAAGGAAATAAATAAATACATACAAATTACACAGCAATTTCACTGTTCCTCAAAACTACACAGTGCACTAAAATAACACTCGGTCGAAATTACATCATTATTTGATATTAAACCGATTTGCTTAGCAAACAGTCCGGTTATATAATTTGTTGTTACATAATTCAGCTGCAGTATTACAAGAGGTTCCCCGAAATGGTTATAACTTCGTTTTCTGCAGTAGCTTGTTATACGTAACCCTACGAGATGTACCTACGTCTTAATAATGCCGCAACCTTTGGTCGGAAGACCGCATGTGGATTGTGGAATGGATGAACGCGGGTGAAACATATTTCCACAAAAATTGCGACATAAAATTCATGTTCTTTTGAAAGGTTCATACTCCTAAAGTTATAAAAGTTACAAAAATGACAGTTGTTGTAACGTTTTGAAGATCCATTTGGCGACAATACATAAATATATGTTTCGCCTTCCCTCCCTCCACCCCCTCTGATGACGTCATAGACCGCGGGAGTGAGCACTGAAAAAATAAATATAATTCTGCAATTCGTGACAGTTTATGACCTACAATTTTCAGGTATAGTTAAAATCAAAAAAAGATTTACTATTAAATCTCCTTGGATATAATCGAATTCACGGAAAAAAATAAAAACCGGCCAAGTGCGTGTCGGGTCAGGCTCAGTATAGGGTTCCGTAGTTGATGCCCAGTACATTTTATAAGTTGGTCTACTAATACAGATCGCGCCAAACTTCTAGTCCGCTCGGAAGTTGCTCTAGATGGGACTAAAAATTTGGCGCGACCTGTACTCGTAAACCTGTAAAGCCTACTTAGCTGTGGTAGTTTTCCTTTTAACTTCTTTCTATATACTATAGGTACTTCTGTAGCGGTAGGGCAAGACTCCTTCCCATCTCAATTTTTTGTAGAAAACTATACTGTTATTAATATAATCTTTAATACAAATAGGGTTAAAAGCCAGCCATTGGACTAATTCAAACTACCATTAAATAGAATTATCGTTCAGTTCTCATTTAAATGAGAGCCGTGTACACAATAATTTTCTTCGAACACTAAAAGAGGACTAATATGCAGTTCTAGTTTTCAAAAATTACCTTTTACTGGTTACAACAAGGTTGAATTTGTTTTTAGCATAGAAAATTTATTTGTAAAATAACCTCTCAAAAGCAGTGAATATATAGCGTGTCCATGGAACTCGTAATATAAAAAGGGTTTGTGAGCAAGACAATATGGACCTGACGTGGTTTATTGCGACTTACTTTGCTTCAAAACATGTTATTCATTTAACAGCTTTTTTGTGTTGGAGTAAAGGTAAGCTGGTTTTCAGACTATGTTATACCGGTTGAAAATGAACTCTCTAGCTATAACAAAGGAAACTGTTCTATGTTCAAAATAAAAAATACACGTTATGTTACTTTCGTCATGAATCATAATTTAAAAATAAGATATCGACCGCCAAAGAAAAACTAATACTCCGGTGACAGAGACGAAGCTCTACAAAACCTGTGTATACAAAGCCTATGTGCATTATTTACTGCCGGGAATATGAATTGTGTATTGTCAGTCACATGTCGCGGCGCGTGTGTTGGCCATTTATTCGAAATTTGAAAACCAAAAAAAATAAAATAAAGAAAAACACTTTTTTTACGGTTTTGTGTTCTATTAATGATTCTGATTCATAGAGTTCAATAAAGGTAGAGGGTTCATTTTCAACCTGTTTAATGATAGCGACAAAGTTACTAGGAACTAGCTTTTGCCCGCGGCTTCGCTTGAGTGCAAGAATGTATTATCGACATCAACAGTTTTGGATTTGGTGGTTATTGTATCAACATCCATTATAGCCGATATGTTGACCAGAGTCACTACAATGATAATAAAGGAAACTGCATCAAAATCCGTTGAGTATTTCCCTAGTTAAAACGAAACAGACAGACAGACGTATACAATTTCTAAAAATAGATTGTTTTGGCTTTAGTACAATACTAATAACGTACTTCATACAAAATTTCGCAAAAAGCATAAATGTATAACACGAATTTGTTGCTACTTTTTTACTATACATGTAGGTAGATACTCGTATTTTATATAATATAAATATCCCATCAAAGACATAAATGTGAAAAAAGAGGCCTCAGTTCAGTACAAGAAGGGGTGTTGGTCACTTGCGCGCCGAGGTCAGTTTCCAGACCCTTCTAATTACTTTTATGACTCTACCGATCAGGTCAGCACTCACTTGCGCGCAAATTAGGGATTAAGATTTTTAAGACAATAAAGGTTTATGACCCTACCCTTAACCTGTTTCTTCTTTTTTCCCGAAGAAAATATGGACATCTTGTTCCAGCAGCACGGAATTTACTACGAACCTTAGAGTAATGTATATATGTCGCCGCCGTCTAGTTAAATCAGCCGCCTGATTTTAATCAGGAAGAATAACATCACATTAGCGCAGAAGAGAGGCGGTAGCTAAGGTCAGAAGATTAGGTATGGCGAGCCACGCCACGTGGTGGCGTGACCGCCATACGTAACCTTCGTGGTTATTTTTTTATGACCACCCAGAAGTAAAATTTAAACCCAAAGGCTAGCCATTACGCGCAACTTTCCTAATCACAGAGGGTAATCGGCGTGCAACTGACCGATAGTATTTTGTGCTACCTGCATGAGTTTTTGACCGCGGCGCGCAAGTGACCCATACCCAAAGGCAGTACAGGATTGTCGGAAAAAAGAAATGAAAACAAATTGGGTGCCGAGGTATAAGGAGGTTTCTTTAATCAAAACTGAAACAATGTACAACTTTCTTCACTTGTTGTAAAATAATGTTTGTTAGAGTCCTCGCTACTGAATATTTAGAACTTGGCAAGTTTTCACAGCTAAACTTTAAACGTTTTAAAATTACATTATGGACCCTGGATTATCCAGTTTGTCCATCGAGATCTAATAAACTCTTAGTATTTTATGACTACTTGATACACTAGCATTATTATAAACATACTAGCTTTTGCCCGCGGCTCCGCCCGCGTGTTATTCGGCTTAACGACATGCTTTTTTCCGGGATAAAAAGTAGCTTATGTGTTAAGTTAGGGTATAAGCTATATCCATTCTAAATTTCATCTAAATCCGTCGAGCCGTTCCAGCGTGAAAGAGTTACAAACATACACACACACACACACACACACACAAACTTTCGCATTTATAATATTAGTGTGATTATCATTCAAGAGGCTGTTGTGTGTATTTCATGCCTTGTTTTATGGAATTGAGATGGCACTGTCGTCGCTACAATATGTTTTAGATCATTTGAGATTTTTCATTTTTTTCAATGAATTTGTTCCGGATTAATTTTACCATCTTGTAGGTGACATAGTTTAAGAATATTCAGAGTTTCCTAAGCGAAAAATTACAACATGTGTTCGTCTGTTCTATAAACTAGACTAGAAGAAATTATAGTACTACAGACGTACCATCGAAGAAATGGCCGCAGACTTATTTTCACCCGTATTGTAATGGAAATAAGAGCGAAAAGTAGATCTGCGGTCTTTCTTGTAGCCTCTGCAGAGTGTGACATGACTTTCTATTTTTTCACCAGGTGACTTATCATTGCTTTATCGGAGTGCGTCATCTACCGGTCTCAGGATAGTACTTAAAACACAGTTCCTTGTTAATGTAACCTTCTCACCAGAAGGACTTGAACGTCCTGAAGGTATGCTGCTGGATGTCGACTGTCCGAATGCTGATTACATCATTGATAAGGTAAAAATATGATTGCAGTTGGAACAAAAAACTGGCCAAGTGCGAGTGGGAATTCGGCGCAGAACGGGTACCACCAAATAATACGGGTACGGAAATCTAAAAACATTAACGTAGGTAAATAACCAAAATATATACCTACATGTCATAAACGAAGGTAACAAAAACAAGGCGCTGAAATGGTAGCGCCTATTAAACAATTCGGTACCCTCTGAGTATGGCACCCCAATTTGAATGTTTTGTTGTTTTACTTTAGAATATGTACTACAATCTGATCAAATTTGAAATATGTGTATTACCGTTTTCAAGATAGAGCGGAAACAAATTGCATTGTAAAAATGAAAATTTTTCAACGTTTTTTTAAAGCTAACATAACATAAACATAAACATAAAATTTATTTACTGAGCAAAAAACATTTATAACAAAGTTTGAGCAACTGGCTTCCAAAGTAGTTTCAACTGTGATCCAGAAGCCAGTTTCTCCCTTAGAATACAAAGTACATGTGGTGTTAGCGCAATAAGTACCAGTAAACTATTACAGTAACTTTAAATTAATGCATAGTTTGAGCAACTGGCTTCCAAAGTAGTTTCAACTGTGATCCAGAAGCCAGTTTCTCCCTTAGAATACAAAGTACATGTGGAGTTAGCGCAATAAGTACGAGTAAACTATTACAATAACTTTAAATTAATGCATAGTTTGAGCAACTGGCTTCCAAAGTAGTTTCAACTGTGATCCAGAAGCCAGTTTCTCCCTTAGAATACAAAGTACATGTGGTGTTAGCGCAATAAGTACGAGTAAACTATTACAATAACTTTAAATTAATGCATAGTTTGAGCAACTGGCTTCCAAAGTAGTTTCAACTGTGATCCAGAAGCCAGTTTCTCCCTTAGAATACAAAGTACATGTGGTGTTAGCGCAATAAGTACCAGTAAACTATTACAGTAACTTTAAATTAATGCATAGGTTTTTATTATTTTTATTTATTTACAATCCTGTAAACGGAAGGGAAGCAGCAACCTTCGTTTAGAGTATTTATGTGTATGTATGGAGAGAGAGTGGGTGTGAGGGTGTGTGTATGTGTTTGTGTGAATGTAATATCTTAGCCCTACGACACCAAGGTCTTGGGATCAGTTTTCAGTTACTACTAAGAGAGGTATGTATGTGTATATGTAAGGAAGAGTGGGTAAGAATGTGAGTGTGTTAATCTATATGTATTTATGGATATAATAAATAAGTATGTAGTTGTAAAGAAAAAAATAAGTAAATAGATATATAATAAATATTGATATATTTCTAGATCATAGGGGCGAGCAAATTCTCAGTCTCTTTAAATGTCAAAGTTTGAAGCCATGCGCTGGTAGCAATTTTACATCGACGCAACGAAAGAGGATATATATTGATATCTTTGTTGAAAAAAAAAAGATTTTACTAAGATTGGGTAAAACGGGTTGAGGGTACGAATGGAACCCTTTTTTCCAAGTATTCTTTATCTGAACTCCCTCGTGGTTTTTTCTTTGGACTCTACGCAAGTTGCTTAGATTAGAAAGAATAAGTAAAATAAATATTTGCAGACCTTGGCGCTTTGGCCAAAGTAAAGCCCTTTGTATGCGATTTAGATTTTAATCCTCTAAAAATAAAAGCAATGGCTGAAACGGCATTATTTTAGTCTACCGTCGAGCTTGGGACACCGAATAAGCTACGTTTTTAATTTACTTTTTGTCTAAGCCTTCCCCAAATGCTCATTTTGATTAAATTGGAACTAATCTTATTTCAACGGGAGCCTTTGGCAAATCTTTAGGGTTCCGTACCTTCAAAAGGAAACATGGAACCTCTGATAAGATCTCTTGTCCACCCGTTCATCTGGCACAGTTTTTCTCGAAAGATATGTAACGTAGGAATTTGCGTTATGTATATCGCTAGTAAACAACACAGACGTATAATATAGTAGCAGACCTAACATTAATAATAAACGCATAAAGTCGACGCGTGACAATTTTAGCTAAGTGAACTTCGGGCTCTTTTAAATATAAAAATTTCTTGTTTCCAAACAAAATATTTAGCTTAGGAACAAATTAGTTTAGGAATTAACAGATATGTTTCAAACATAATCCAGCCAAAACAACCAATTTTTATACGTATCTTCGTACCATGAAGCCTAAATGCAGCTTATTTTTTGTATAGAAACTTGCCACGCTATTTAATCCTTATGTTTGGTCTGCTAGTTAGTAATAATTATATGTCTGTGGTAAACAGAGAGAAAATAAATATTTCGATTAAAATGGTATTTTAAAACTTTTTAACTTTGATCCACAGAAAGAATAGTTTTTATTATTGTATTATGAGAGGTATCACTTTAAAAAGCTACTTCGAATTATAAGTATAAAAAAATGTGTAAAGTAAAATTTTGATTTCAATTGGATTAGTAATTATTGAGTGACAGATAACCGAAAATTTCGAGGTTTTCTTGAAAATATAAAAATAAAATTTAAATATAAATTGTTGTTTATCAACGCAGGCCTCTTTAATAGTATTAATCCTTATCAAATAAAGAACAATATTTAGCTGAAGTAGATTTTTCACTTACATTATGTCATTTAGATTTAAAGAGCTAGGAGAGATTTTTAAAGTTATGGATATGTCGCAGTAAAGTAGTTAAATCAGAGAGTTAGTTGAATCTCTAGAGAGTTAATTAAAGATCGACATTCAATCAAGTCGCTAAAGTTCCGTCAGACAAGTGAGTGAACGAAACGTTTAACGAGTTTCCTAAACGTTCCTAGGCGCATTTCAACTTTGGTAGGGTGACCTTTGTGAGGCGTCCCCGAGTAGGATACTAAATAGTCGCATAATGGATAGGTCGAAATGTATTTAAAAACACTAGGTTAGGTTAGGTTTGAACATTATGAAACAACTCAGAGCCGAGCGAAGCGGAGCGGAGCGAGGCGTCCCCGAGTAGGATACTAAATAGGTGCATAATGGATAGGTCAAAATGTATTTAAAAACAGTACGTTAGGTCAGGTTTGAACATTATGAAACAACTCAGAGCCATCATCTTGTTTTACATTATTAATCAATCAACACGCTGGCTTTCGGTCAGACAGATAGTTAAACGTTTTCGACGCTGCTTTATTTGAATCAAAATGCTAGCGACTTGATTGAATGTCGATCTTTAATTAACTCTCTAGAGATTCAACTAACTCTCTGATTTAACTACTTTACTGCGACAGATATATGAATATAATTTGCTAAATTATGCTTATAATATTATAATAAATATGCTAATAAATTACGCTGAATATATACAGTAAATGACCGTCACTTTCCACAGCCAGCCAGATAAATAAAAAAAGTTTAATTTGGTCCATTGACTGCTCAGTTTAGTTTTGCTATGAAACCCTGATTGTTCAAGCCCGGACCACTCTTGGCTGGTTTTTTCTCTTCGTAATTTTGCTCTCACTTTAATATAAGCAAATTTTACGTTTAATTTCAACGATGATCGGCTCCATATGTACCCACAGACCAGTTATGTCGTAGTCAGAACACATATTCGTTTTACGAGTCAGGAGTCAGGTCCGAGTCAGGAGACAATAGAGTCGCATCAAAGAAAGCATTCTCTGGTAATTCACCCAGCGTATTACGATTAGATACCTCGCTTGTACATTCGGGGTCATATTTATTGAATGCCATATATAAGGTGACTTATGTAGCCAAATTCATACTGGAGACTTAATAAGCGACCAGTACCAAGGTTCAATGAAATAAGCAAATACAATTTTGACTTCTTATACTCTGCAGAGTACGGGCCAGCTTGAAAACCATAGCAGAGAGGTACGACTCGCCCATCATGCGTTACCGGCTTAGCTGTTGGTTACGTACAGCTAGCACCTTAGATGTTGTTGTATTTAGATTAAGAGTATTAAGGGTGTATAATACCTCACATCGCTTCGCATGACCCTGTTTTATACCAACAAATACTGCAACAATCAATCTGAAATTAATATATGATAAAGTTGAGGACTAATGATATGTCCCTGTTGTTTTGAAAATTTAATTCCTTAAATTTTCTCGATAGAAAAAAATTACAAAGTTACCTCCAAACCGTACAATAAACCGATAGTATTCAACGAATAGTTGAAATTAGATCTGAAACTTTGCATAGTATAACCATGGACGAACTATATTCGTCCATGGTATAGCTGATATTAGTATAAAGCAGCTGCAGACTGTTCCATAAAAATGAAAAAACCATCATAAATAACTGATGTTTTTGCGTGCGCGGCTTCTGATTTGAGTAGGATAGACAGTTAAAAAGCAGAAGCGTTAGAGCAGGACTGCGAATTGAGGTATTAAAGTTTTTTTTGTATTACCAAAGATAATATAACTAGTAGTATTACTAACCAATGTGGACCCCAATATGTGTTTAAGTAAATAAATATTATTGTTATACTAATTGATTCGAGGTTGTTCTTAACAAGTATAGAGGCGTAAATTTTTTTTTTCGTATTTAAGAAATAGAGAATCATTTTCGAGTCTGGTGAATTGAAATTCACACTTTTGTGATTGTTTTGACTCGAGGTTGAGGTAAAATTCTACAATTAAGATAGTAAAACAATTAAAACATCAACAGTTCCGTACAAAATACTTATTAAAACAAAAATCTAATTAATGTCTTAATGTCTTTGTGTCATTGGCATAGCATAAATTTATGAAACAAATCCTATATTTTACGGTTAAAATGAAGATTTAAAAATATACTATAAATAAAACCGTGCGCGTCATTTTTAAGTACATCACACTGTGCCTTCTTAATATTTATGTTTTTTTAATGAAAATAGTAATCATAATTATTCCCAATTTCAGGCTTCTAGAAACCGAGCGTTTAACCAACGGCACATTTGGCTTTTATTTGACAATTCTAGGTTTAACTCATCTAAAGTTAACTCTATTTTGGCGAAGGCTATGATATTGCCAGATTCCGAAGTCGTGTGGTCTTCACCTGGCACCAGTGTGGATTTGTACAGGTAAATTAGAACATACTACTTACATGTCATCATTAGGTAGCACCCGTAGCTCTGCCAATTTTGGCGAGGGCATCATCGTTCGATTTAAAGGATCAATGCAAGAAGCATTTCATGTAATAATTGGGAAAACAACGTTTCAACTCCGCTGAATAAGAATATGCCTGTTTCCAAAGCGAATTTGGACCGGAAGTCTGTTATCCAAGATAGCGGCCAAAATTCTGTTGCCCTTAAAAAGTACTGGTGAAGCTTTTCCAGAATATGTAAAGGCAGTTTAATTGCATGTTTTTTTTTTCAGAGTAAATATGGAGCGTCCTTTTCGAATGACGGAACTCGAGTTGTCAAGAAACAGCAGTCTTCAAGAGATGAAGGAGTTCTGGAGGCAGCAACCGACACAAGTAATTCGGAGAAAAGACATGGAAAATGTTACCGTTGATGTTTGTGCTGTCGTAAGTGTGACAACACTGTTACTTTAATACATAAATATATCTTTACAAATGTTAATGTAGTTAAACAGTCGTGTCTGTACATTGAATATTTTCGCGAAATTTCAAATGAAATGGGTTATTAGTATTGTACTCAGGTCAAAACCACAAATTTGAGATTTTTTCTCTGTCTGTACGATGTACGGTCACTGTGATGATAATAAAAAACCGCATCGAAATCCGTTGAGTGGTTCTCCGGTTATAAGCGTTCATTCAATCTTTACCCCGTTTTCGGCATGGGCGTTATTTAATGAACACACATTATAGCCTATATGTTGACCAGGGTCACTACAATGATAATAAAAAAAACCGCATCCAAAGAATACCAATAACCCATTTCATTTAAAATTTTGCGGAAACATTCAAGGTACAGACACGAGTTTTTACTACTTTATTATTAGTATAGATATGGATATGTATTGGACAGTTATTATCGCAGTATTTGGGTACAGTCAGTATCATGGAGCGGTGAGGCCATGCGTTTTGTTTAATCCGCGGGCCATGCACCCTACGTCATGTCGTGATACCTTTTCAGTCGTTTAATAAAAATTAAATTTTACGATTTTTATAGCCTTTATCGTTAATTTATCAACGGCAATTGGACGCGAATACATCAACTTGAACTGACCAATACTCGATACTCTTCCGACTTCAGTCGTTTCAGTTTCAGTAGTTCTGATGGTAGAGCCTTTAAAAATGCAATCGCTATCTTTGTCGAGAGTGCAGCCCAAGATGACAACGACCGTTTCAATTGCCTTGAATTGAGGGCGAATAAGGAATCCACACAGTTATATTTGTGTTTTGTAGATAACGCAGCCTGAATACTTTACAACTTGGGATGATCTGTCGTTGAAGCACATTGACAGCCTTGCGAAGTCTGCTCATCCTTTGATACTGTTACTGAGTGAAGATTTAAATTTAAGGTAAATAATTTTACACGCTTTTGCGTCAAATTTAAGGTATTAAAAATGTAAGTCGATTCTGAAGGCTTTAATTTTAGTTTGTTTTGGTGGTGTCAAATCTACTTTTTTTTCTAGTAATAAAACTTCTGTTATTGACACTAAAGAACTATTTTGGAATGAAGAAAATTCAGTTTTGACAGCAATCAAACTAAAATTAAAGCGTGTTTTATTTATTTGAGTAATTAAGTGACATATTATATTATATAGGTATATATTATATAAGTAGGTAACTATAGTTTAGTCATTTCTTGGAAATATAATACATAATGTAGTACTTGAAATGAGACGGTAACGGTTCGAGTATGCGTTCGTTTTCCCTTTTTTTCCCGTTCTAATCATCATTCAAACATTTTCAAGTAATAGTACATTACTGCTAAGACCAGGAAGTAAGCAATCCTGGACTAGTAAGTTAAAAGTCCAATCCCGTAGAGCAAGGACTGTTACATACGAGGCCAGGATAGTGCTTTTCTCAGAAATAAAATGAGACATTTTCATGTTTTTCATGATAATGACTTATCACATCACACTAATATTACAAATGCAAAAGTTTATGTGTGTGTGTATGTTTGTTACTCTTTCACGCTGAAACGGCTGAATGGGTTTGGATGAAATTTGGAATGGATATAGCTTATACCCTAACTTAACACATAGGCTACTTTTTATCCTGGATAAAAGCATGTCGTTAAGCCGAATAACACGCGGGCGAAGCCGCGGGCAAAAGCTAGTATCAAATAAAATAAACTTACTAGGTAATATTAAAAGGTACTTGATCATATTTGGGCAATTAGTAATGTTTATTGTTATTGTTGATTTCTTCAACAAAGCATTAGTGGATTACAATATATATCAGAGCCCTCTTCTGAACTGATTTTGTAATTTATTTGCAAAAAACACTTTCAACTAAAATATAATAGATATTTTTTTATTACTGCTAGCTGGGCAAAGGTATTTACCGCCACGCAGCTTTTTTATGGAAAACTCCATCTAGAGGAACGCCAAGAACTAAAAAAAAACGATCGCCATGATTATGATCGCCAAACTCCTTAGTCTCTTAAAAACATACGGATAGTTTTAAAAAGAAAACATATAAAATGTAGGTACTCAGTGATCATATGGATAAATGGATATAAATGGATATTTATACGAATTTCCTGGACAGTTTTAGATTTCCTGGACACTGCTCGCCAGGATGAAGTATTTTTTGATAGGTTTTTACAGTATATAATGGTAATATTACAATGTATTTTTGAGAAAAACTTATAACGAAATATTTCTATACATCCTTAGAATAGGCTTGTACACAGGGTAAACAAAATATTATTCTATCTAGTCCGTCATTTAGATTATCAAAAAATATTGGACACGTATTTTTTCTTTTGTCAATCAAACAAAAAATGACAGAGATAAAGAGCGTCAAAGTTTGGGAGTGGGGGAAAATGACGTCACTTCTAAGTAAAATTGTACCTAGATGTGACGTCACGCGGAACTTCAGCGGGCTATATCTTCATCATTGTTTGCTTAATAGAAAAAATAAAAAATACGTGTCCAATATTTTCTGATAATCTAACTGACGGACTAATAATTTTTTTTTGTCATTATGCCCATTTCGTAGTTTCGAAAACAAATACTGATGGTGATGATATATTATATGCCCTACTGGAACTCTATCTGTATTTACGCATACCCGCCTTAGAGGGAGCTTTTTCGTTCTCGGAGCTTTAAAAATAGTGTTCTCAAAAAAAAATGTTAGATTACAGTGGTAAAAGACCTTTTTGAATATTAATATGACCATTATGTACGATTCTTCTACTCGTCCTCATTTTGAAAAAGAGAGGGAAACAAAGATAAAAAGAAACACAAGAGAAAGAGAGAAATAATGAAAAACGGTTGCTTCATTACTTCACCGATTTTTGGAATCCTTAATTGAATCTATATGGTGGATGCGAGCCACGATTTGCACTGCGATATACTGTGTCACTCATGTTTATGTAATAATGAATATTAAGATGGTTAAGTCTCTTTAAGGGGGTAACTTTTTACCTCGCTAAATAATAAAACGCATTTATTGCATACTTTTTATTCAAAAGTAAGGAAAACAATATTATGATGTAGGTTTTGTACCGAGGTAAAAAGTTACCCCCTTAAGGCCCCTTTCGTGTGATTCACAATGTTTTCAGTTACAACTTCAGCACCAGTAACAGATATGGGGAATTAGTGAATGGCTCATTCACTGGATGTGTGGGGCAGGTGGAGCGGGGCAAAGTGGATATTGTAGCTGCAAACATGTTTCGAAGAAAAGATCGTATGCGTGTTATCCATTACGTTACTGAAACCTACAGATTCCGGTAAATAAGGCTGAAATAAATTCAGAAAAACTGATTTGTTTTTTGTGATTTCAGGATTGGCTCCATAGTAAAAGTTCTTATCTAATAATAGAGTTACTCTAGATCTATAACTATTGTTTCTGACTTTTCAACGAATAAAAATCCAGGCAGTATATTATAATACTTCTTAAATATTTAGTTTCAATACAGAATGTTGATTTGGTCAGCAACTTCCGTCACGGAGGTTATATTCACGATACTGTTTAGAAATATTTTTAAAAGAACTATCATTTTCCTTAAGAGCCAGTCCACAAAATGACACTATCGAAGTTTCGGTAAATACACTGCGTGACCTCTCATGACCCTCGAGCACGATGCGACGATGTTGCGAATAGCGCGACGTAGACGTATTGATGTTTGCATCTTTTATAAATATTATGATTTTTCAAAATTTAAAATAAAGTGGGTTGTTTGTTAGTATTTATTACTGTACTATTTTTTTTATTTTTGTCGGCCTGTCTTTAACTTAACTTATGTAGGTATTTATTCATTGCATTATGTAGGTATATACTTACAATGTTTTAATTTTTTACTTATGTTAGTATATATTTGGTTAGGCATTATATTTATTTATGGTCTATTCAGTTTATTTATCAACTTATTTATTAATTGCATTATGTATAATAATATTCTTATTCCAATAAGACTTTATTTTATGCATATGTATAATTTATTATACTATATATTTTTTAAATAAACATTTTTAATCTTGAATCTTGGTACCGTTTTAACCCGATAACCACTCAATGGATTTGGACGCGGTTCTTTTTTACCCTATTGTGTAGGTGTAGGTATTACCTACAAGGTGAGGATGTGGGAGTGAAGGGGTAGTGAAATTAATGTGTGAGGATCATTTTTGTCAAGGTTTATAAATAAATTAAAAGTTTCGTAAGATGTACATTTGTGTTTATATACATTGGAACAAAAATATATTGGTACCACAGTCAACAAATGGTTTAATTTTACGCTATACTGGGTGAAATTAAATCAACCGACCAAATTCATACTGGAGACTCGGTTAGTCATCAGAAACAAGGTTTAATGACACACCAGGTGAAATTCGAAAAAAATTTTTTTTTGCCCCTTAGTGCCTGCACTAGGAATTGTAGTCCAACCAGTAAGGGAGCAAAAAATGTGTTTTTTCGAAATTGGCTAAAAGGATTACTGAACCTAGTTATTGATCACTAACCGAGTCTCCAGTATGAATTTGGTCGGTTGATTTAATTTCATTCTATATATATATATATTTGCCGTAAGGGCATTGATCTTGTCTTTCTAGGGTCTATGATTTCTTGCAATACGCAATCATGGTAAAACCGAGTCAATTTAGGAAGCATTTTTCCTGCCAAAAAACATCATCTCTGAGTATCCTTACGACTTTCAGCGGAAAATCCGAACCAGTCCATACAGCAAATAAACATACATTTAAACTAACACCAAAATATAAGATTATAAATATTCCGAAATAAATACTATTATTTTTGACAACAAACAAAATTGAAGTACGAAAAAGTGTCGATCAATGATCAAAACTCTGCGATCGTATACGAGTATCGCGTACAGAGAGTCGAGACGCAGTATGGCGCGAAAAAACTGACATAGATCCTACCTGATTGAGCGCTCGCGGCGTACTGATCGGTGCGCGTTTGTGCATCGTAATTTATTGGAATTTGGAGTAAAGATAATGATGTTTTTGAGTCTAATTAAATAAAAGGAATGTCAACAAAATTACAGAATACAATTGATCAAAGTCATAGGCTATTTTGAAATGCAATTTTGAATGTAAAATAAGCTGTATTCAATACAAAAACTCGTTGTATACTGGCTACATTAATTGGGAAAATTGACGGAATTCTTTTATTTTTTTGGGGATAATGTGATTATTTATACATATTCTGGTAAATGATGTCACAACAAATTTATATGTCTGATGTACTGGTATTTTTTTTTAGCAAATTTATTGAAATTAATAGACAGAATTAGATCCTTAAAGTTGACAATGTGATCAGTTTTTCGTAAACGAGGTGTGGGAGATTGATCACTACAAAAAATACAAAGTAGTATTTGGAATTGTGGTAAATTAACACACAATACGAAAGATTGGTCTATGTTTATCACGTATTAAACAGTATAAAAATCTTTCCTAAGATGATAAATTAGGCGCTTGAAAATTGAGATTACTTCAGGAAAGTGTAAGATGCCTCTTAAAATTTTTTCACGAAATTTTGTCGCCTCTAAAAACAGTCTGCTGTACTATGACAAGTATGATGAAATTGATTCAGCACTGTTAAAGAGTCGTCGTGGCGTGTGGGGCACCCAGTACCTCTACCATGAGTTTGCATAGTAAAATCATTAGACGTTACTACAGTAGTTAACGTGAAGACGCCATTCCAATAGTTAAGTAAAACAAAGGCACCATGAGTTTCGCACTCGATTACTACTGTAGTTAACGTTTACTCGATAGGAGGTACAGTTTTTGGCATCATGTTGGTACCATAGCTTACCGTGTCTATGCTCACACTTATCATTGTATCTCTTTCTTATCAGTGAACTAAGACAAGGACAAAGTGATATATATCCGACAAAAATGAAAAGAGTCATTTTTGTTTGGAGAAATATAATCTATTTGATCTTTTGAAATAAATAGTATAATTCTCGAAGTAAAAGCGGCTGGGAATGGTCAAATCAAAACAAAAGTCATAACATAACATAACCTATGTATCACTCTATCTTGATTTGATTTCCGTAAAATTTTAAATTTTCATATGGTACTTAAAGATTTAAATCATGAAACAAACGAGTACAACTCAACTTGAGTTGATGGTGGATTTCATGGATAGGTAAGTAAATCTATAACTGCATAATATGTGTCACTCTGTACTAATTGTAATATACAGCATTCTTGGTTAATATCAACATATAAACTTTAAAAAATGTTTATTGTTTCCTTAAATTCAGAGTTTATGTATATTTATAGTCCATTAAATACTGGGCACGATCCAGGACTTCACAAAATCACGGACACGTTCTGTTTTCAGATGCGGTGACCTCAGTAAGCCGTCCGGTGAACCAAATGGTAGACTGACCGCTTACCAAAAGTGGAATGAGCTGAGCAACTTGCTCAATGCTGAAGTGGCGTTGTAAGAACGCCAGTTATGTGGAGAAAGGAAATTGATGTGGCAATAAACCCACCACCACAAATGGTAACACCAATTCTATTGACTCAACTGGGAATTTATGAAAAAGTAACGAATTAAGCTCCTGTAGAAGCATGGAATCAGTCATCAAGCAGTTCCCAGGCAGAATACTTGCCACCCATACAGGCTGTAGACACCACCCCTGCTGTCCCACCTGTTATCCAACCTGCTGTCACCTCTGCACCTGTGACTCTAAGGCGGTGCCGTCGTGTTCCCCTCTAATGAAGGGAACTCATACAATGAAACACACACAAGTGTAAATTGACTTGAGAGACGTTGCGTGAGTGGCATTCCTGTGAAGTAGAGACAGAGAGGGAATGTCTACGACTGCAAGGAATTGAGCTGCAGCAACCGGCACAGTGGCAAGACCTGTTAAGGCAGTTGCTCTCTATTATGGAGACAGTGGCTGAGTCTTTTAAACATTGTTTTAAGAAACTAAAATATAGTTTATAAACTATAATTTAGTTTATGAAATACTAGCATTTGACTGCGGCTTCACTCGTGTTGAATTAGTTTTTGTGTACTCCTATAAATTCTTACAATATTTTTTGGACTGTTACCTACAGTAAACATAGCCGGTGAAATGTGTGTGTGTGTTATACACCTCTGTGTTTCCCATTTTGTACCTGTTTAGGTAGTTCCTCTCTATTATGGAGACGGTGTCTGAGTCTTTTTATAAACTAAAATATAGTTTATAAACTATAATTTAGTTTATGAAATACTAGCTTTTGCCAGCAGCTTCACCCGTGTTGAATTAGTTTTTGTGTACTCCTATAAAATCTGTCAATATTTTTCGGACTGTTACCTACAGTAAACATAGCCAATGAAATGTGTGTGTTATATGCCTCTGTGTTTCCCATTTTGTATGTCTCTTATATAGCTTTCCCACGGGAACTGATTTATGGGATAAAAAGTAGCCTATGTCCTATTCCAGGTCTAGAACTACATTTATGCAAAATTTCAGCCCAATCGGTTTAGTGGCTACTGTGTTAAAGAGTAACAAACATCCATCCATCCATACATACATCCAAACTTTCGCATTTGTAATATTAGTGGGAGTGGGATAGTCAATCAGTTAGGATACATACTCTTTTATTTTATGACATTCGTTCATTCACAATTTAAGAGCTGTGCTCTTGTTGGTGAAGTTAAGTGAAGGTTTTTATGACATGTTATTATTTAAATGTGTGTAATATAAGAAAATATTTGTAAGAGATTATTTGTTTTATTTTGATCAATAATGATGTTTTTATGAGGTAAGTTAATGAGCTAAGGCTAGTTATGGCTAGTTGGTCTCGCCACAGCCACCTATACTTACAAGCCAGGCACATAGAATTGGCAACGTCGCCTCTTCCCGACTGAGTGAACCTATCTTCCATTGATGACCCTATTAATGTTGTTGTTTTTGTGGGTTTTTGTACACGTTGTTCAGTCTTTATTGTTTACAAAAAAGGCGATATTTTCATAGTCATTAATCGAGTCGTACAAAATATATTTTCACTACAGTTTCTTGATTTAGCCCTTCACCAATATAGTCAAGTATCTACAACTTGCGCTTCGTAGGTTTATTTTTTCAATACGATGCTTTCATTCATCCTTTTTAAATGCCAATAAAATAAATTAAAAAAAAAGACATGATCTTGCTAAGTTTCTTACCATATTCTTGTATGTATTTATATTTTAAATAAGAATGTAACAAATTAGTATTTGGGTAGCTAGCTATCATTGTGTATCATAAAGTATAGTAAAATTAAATATATTACCTATAATTCAATCCATGTAAAAACTCAATTTAATTTTATATGGTGTTTTTTCCTGATTTAAATTTAATTAATTTAATTGTTAAATAAAACCTTACATGCAATAAGTGTACATGATGTTCCTATATTGCAAAAATAAAGTATTCATTCATTCATTCATAACCTAGCCCTAGAAGGATACCTTTTTCAATATAGTAGTCACTACACATTAAAAACACAAGTAGGTGTAATAAAAAAGATTTTATTTGTGAACCCAAAAAAGAGAACAATACAAAATACATCAGGGCGGCTATTAAGCTGCAAAGTATGAGGCAGTATTGGTTTTAAATCATGTTCAGATAGCTCATTACTGCCCAAAAACACTCTTACCTTTGAATTTGGTAAGATAAGAACACTATTATGCACTTTTACTGGGTAAATAACATCTTTCAAGGTATTGTCTATATTTAGGGTATACAAATAAATGCACTGTTCTTCATATTTTATTTGCCACCCACTGTGCAGCTCTGCTTTTCGCTTAAGTCTCTCATGTAGTTCACCAAAGCTTTGTATAATACGTGGGACGCACTATAAGTTTCCGGAATGATTATGAAAAAATACTATTAAAGGTACAAAATTAATTTATTGTTTTTCAAAATAATCTCCCTTGGCGTCTATGCACTTTTTCATTCGATCAAACCAGTTTTGAAAACTTTTGTGCCACTCCCCTGTGGTGACCTCTGAAGCGTGTTTTTCATACTCCTCGACAGCCTCTTCTGGTGATGAAAATCGTTGACCGCGTAATTGGTTCTTAATTTTTGGGAACAGAAAAAAGTCACAAGGTGCCAGGTCGGGACTGTATGCAGGATGACTCATGAGTTCTACATTTTTCGTCTTCAAAAAGTCGTTTGTCTGTCTGGCCGTGTGAGAACTAGCATTGTCGTGGTGCAGGATGATACGGTGTTTACGGTTATTTTTACGGAGTTCGTCAATAACTTCCGGCAAACAAATGGTCGTGTACCAGTCACTATTCACGGTACGACGATTCTCTAAAGCAACAGTAGCCACGTGTCCAGTTTTATTAAAAAAAGAAGCAATCATCCGCTTAGATGCACTTTTCACGCGCGCCACTTTGGTTGGTTTCGGCTCATCTTGAAAGACCCATACGCTCGATTGCTGCTTTGTTTTGGGATCGTAGCAATAAATCCATGTTTCGTCACCTGTTACTATGTTCCACACCAAATTTGACGCACCTTCGTTGAATCTGGTAAGCATGGCACTGCACCAAGTGACGCGGTCCGTTTTTTGAGCCTCGGTCAAGTTGTGTGGGATCCACCGCGAGCACAGCTTTCTCACACCCAAATGTTTGTGTAGGATTGATTGTATTTGAGTCATGCCTATTTCTAAGGATGCGCGAATTTCATGGTAGGTCACATGCTTGTCTGTTTCAATCATACGGCGCACAGCATCGATGTTTTTGTTGGTCACAGCGGTGGACGGCCGACCATCGCGAGATTCGTCACTGAGATTGATACGACCACGCTTGAATTCTGCAAACCAGCTATAAACAGTCGTCTTGCATGGTGCTTCATTGCCAAAAGCTGTTTCAAGCCGAGCGATGCTCTGTTGAGCTGTCAAATTACACTTAAAATCGTAGAAAATCATACTACGAAAATTTTCCCGAGTTAAATCCATGTTGATGCAGACCCACAATTTTTTAAATGGCGCCACAAGGGAAAAACAAAAGACAGTCAGATGAAACAAACTGCATTCTACAGCCAAAGAGTTCTATTTTCAAATGTTGCAATAAGTTTTTAAATATTGTTTATGTAAGTGGCCAGTTCCGGAAACTTTTAGTGTTACCTATGTATCACTTACAATCAGCAATTCCCTTTTTTCATCACTTCTTTTTTGACACTTTTTTCGTCGAACTTCAGGGTTAGCTCTAATTTTGGGGCATTCCTTGCTCAAATACTTCGGTAAAATGGGGAAAAGATGTGGCACTGCCCCAGGTACTAGTTGACAGCGAGTAAGTGTCATTTCCTCAACACTGCCATCACTATTATATATTTTATTTATTCGGATCACTTCACCTGGGCTAAAATGGTTGCTGCACACAAATGATCCCTTGCTGGGTGTCCAGTCTGACCGTGGAATAGCTGCTATCCATTTTTTTCTTTGAGTTTCATCTCTTGGAAAGGAGAAAGTTGACACGGCTTCCTGACCGTTCTTTAACGATGAATCATAATTCGCTTTGCATTCGGGAATGCAGCAACGCCCGGGCATCTGTTGGAAAAAAGTGTGATAATTACTTGAAAGGAAATATCTATGATTTCGTTTAAAAACACCGAGACTAAATTTTAGGTTATATTTTGAGAAAATTGTGTTTAAGCTAACTGTCATGAAGTGATTAATTGTAATTACCTTGGTGTAGCTTCCTTGATTAGGTGGCTGTGGTCTTGCTCGAGCTGCTCTTCCCAAAAATTTAACTAATTATTGCATGAAATCCTTTTAGAGGGATGTTCCATTATCACTCGCATTCTGGCCTGGAAGTGCCTTTGCTCTTCCGCTTCGGCTGCCACTACCATACGCCAGGCAAAATACACCCTCAAAGCCATCACAAAACAGTTAATTCCAAATAAAACACGAATTTAATAAGTCGAATATTTCTCCTCGGAGCAAAAATAGACGGTGAGTGCCGTTACTACTGTAGTTACGGTAACTTACTACAGCATCTGTCAAATTCATGACTCATGGTACGAAATTTGTATGGTAACTATAGTTACTATCGAATAGTTTACTATACGTAAACTACAGAGTACTCAACTATGACAACTCATGGTACCATTTTTAGTTCCTTTACTACACGCTAGGGGCGCTGTTCATAGTTTCATACAAATATCTTACTATAGTCGTTAACGTGTGTAGTAAGCGTAAACTCATGGTAGACCTACAGGTAGGTAGATACTAACGCTTTGCACCGCAGTGACCATTTATCAGGAGAATTTTAGAACAAATTGAAAAGAGACATATCTCCTTCTTCAATTGGTATTTTTTTTCGTATCCTATTTTATGCATGAGTATCATGTTTTATTCATGGGACGCGAGTTGTTGACCAAATCCACATCCTGTACAACATAGTTGATCATAGTTCTTCAGAGGCAGACGTGGTAACGTGTCTGTTTCCCGTTTGACCGAAGTCTCGTAGCTGTTTATTATCAATTATGAATCTAAACCACGAATCTTTTAGTAGAATATAACATTTATATTCAAATGTGGTCATATTTATGTTCTATGACTTTGGAAATTTCCTTCTGTTCACTGTGAAGGTTTAAATTTTGCTTTATCTTCTAGTTTTCCTTTCATCTTCCGTCAACCTTCCCAGTCTGCTGTAACCAATATCTTCGCCCTGCCGCTCAGTAGCGGGGTGTGGCTGGCCAGCTTCATCGTATTCTTACTTGTCATGGGGTTCATCTCAGTCATCAGCAAGTATATGGCGGTTGTGGATCCCAGTTTAAAAGTACTTACAGTTGGGGAGACCATCACGTTTGTAATAGGAGCTGTTTGTCAACAAGGTTAGTTCAAGTTGGTGCAAAGGCACGTTCGAATATTTGCAACACAATATGAAAAGTAACATGCAACGAATGCTCGCATATGTAAACGCATCACGCGCACGAAAAAAAACATATCATATTAAGTCTGGCTACCGAAAGGTGAGACAGTGAGTTCCGTGCATTAAAAAACACGGAACCGTTATGGGATCCTATTGTTGTTCGTGTGTCTGTCCGTCTGCCAAGACCCTTTTTCTCGGGCCTCGTGAAAGATATCAAATTGAAACTAATACTTAATACAGAAGTCTGCGTCCCCATGGTGTTCTTAAAAATTAGCAGCCTTCTAACTCAACGTAAATAAAAAAAGTTATTTTCACCATGAAAACATATAGGGCACTTCCAGCTGACTTAGTATCTTGAAATTCCAGAACATCGACAATACAGGCTTTATTCATTTATTCGGGATTTGTCTATGCAAGAGAAGAAATAATAGGCCAACTTTACTAGGCCCTTTGAATACATGGACATTGATAGATCGTAAGTAAAAAGTTAGTTTGGTTCTTCTAACTGCTCGTGGAAGACTTTTGTATTTTATACGGAACCCTGAAGGTGCGGGTCCTACTCACAGTTGACCAGCTTTTTTTAAAGTTGCTGGCGACCGCAGAAATATTGTCACTGCACCTAAAAGTAATACAAGAAAAATGAATCCGTAGCGTGTCTGCAGGTGTGACTCTTCAACCCCTAATTCACACCGTGGACACCATGTCACGCAATGCTGTCCTTGTCACACAAACAAAATGTCACAAACATGTTTGCTACCGGGAGATAGTGTTTATGGTTGAAATTCATTTAGTTCTTTATCATCTGCGTATACTACAACACAACATACGGAAATTTCATGGATTTGCCGCTTTTAACCAATATTACCTTTTAAATAGCTAGAATCTACTTGGGAACCGACTACGCAACACCCTGGACATAAAATTAAAACCTTGCAAAGTATACCACACCGAGCTTTGACAGCTCGATATACACTGTCTGTCCCTCTTTAGGTAGATCAAAAGAGCACTCTATCAAGCGCTATCGAGCTCGATATGGTTTGTTATGCTAGACCAGCAGCAGTGGACGAACACAGGCTGATGGATAGGTAATAATGTATTCAATCTCCATTAAACTATTTTTCAAACTCCGTATGTTTAATGGGGAGTCCACATATATAGTATGGAGGTCCAACCGCACGTACATCACAATCCGAACTGTGTTCTAACTATTTCGAGCACGCTACGAGCATGTGGTTCGCACGCGCTACAATCCAACATTTTGACCTTCACCTTTTCCAAATTTATATAGAATTTATCGAGAATATACCTTATATTAACGTCTCTCCAGTGTACGATAATATTATAAGATGTCTATGAGTGTACAAAATCAAAATATTTATTTTTGCAAAATAGATACATAAAGTATACTTTCTACAAGTCAAAGTTAATTTTAACAATATAATACATCTTTAGAATATAAAAAATACGTAATAATACGGGAAATAAAATATACACCTGCATAAAATAGAGTAATCTAGGAATAAAAATATTATATATACATAATGCAATGAACAAATAAGCTAATAAATAAAAACGGGAAATACATACAAAAAATATTAAGGTTGGGTTACTAACGTTGGGTACGTCATATTCAATACAAATTGAAAATGTAAGGTTTCCATTTTTTGACTTAATCTTAGTCTTTATGTGATTAAGATGTAAGGTTTATTAAAATGTGCCAAAAAGTGTTGACGATCGATGTCCATGTCTCAGACGCAGAAAAAGAAAGTATATATCAGTTTCTTCCAAACCTGCGCAGGATTTCACTGGACCCCAAACCTGCAATCCGTACGAGTAATGATGTTCTTCACCTTCATCACTTCTCTGTTCCTCTTCACCTCGTACTCCGCAAAGATCGTGGCTCTCTTGCAGACGCCCAGCCACTCCATACAAACTGTCATGGACTTGGCTACGTCACACCTGACCTTCGGGGTACAGAACACGCCGTATAAGAGGACGTATTATGAGGTAAGAGTAGCAGGACTAGTATTAAACTAACATATACATGTATCGATTGTTACTATCATTGATTTGGCATTATATATACAAGGCTTACCTCTCGCCCGACTTTCCCTGTTAACTTTCTACCGTAACGTAAGAACTACAATTTAATAACATTTCCAGGAAAATCCCCCGCCAGCTTCGAAATACCTATATGAAACAAAGTTACGTCCGTTTGGCGAAAAAGCGTTTAATTATTCTGTAGTAGAAGGAGTGGCGAAGCTACGTACTGGGAAATTCGCTTTTCAGGTATATCCCAATTAAGAATAAATTAAATTTAGTTACATTTTCCAAAAAGTTACATAGTTAAATATCTATAAAGTGTGTATCACTTTTACATTCAAATCCGCTGTATATTTTTTATCTTCCATCCATCCGCCTGTTTCGTCCAATGCTGGAGATAAGCCTTTCCAGAATTTCGTTACTCTTGGGGGTCCTCCTGGAAGAAATGCCCATACTCATACACGCTGGGCAAGCGGGTTGGTGAGCGCGGTGCCGAAACCCTTGCACCAGTGACGCCGCTGCCCGTCACCAGTCTGTTTTATATAAGGTTCGGCAATTTGGGATGGATATACCGCCATCCATCGGTCCCAGGCAATGGTGGGCCGCCTGGTTTTGCCTGAGAGCTGTTCTCTTACTCTCCCCCGAATAACTTCGGGAGGATTTGCGAGTAAGATGGTGGTACCTCCACAGTCGAGCTTGGCATCAGCTCTACCACCTATACCTTTTTTATCTTGCATGAAACTATTATATTACTATATATTTGTATATTTGAACGGCTTGTGGACTTAATTGTTGTATGTTAATTTGTATGATTTTTCTAATTCGCACGTCAAAATTGCAACGCGGTATCAACGTTTTCTTAAAAGGATAGATCGCGCTTCCCAAAAATGATAGGTGACTGACGGTAAAACTCCAAAATTAACAATAATTATCGAAGAACAGTTCGGACTTTTATCATCACCACTTGGTAAATCTTAGGTTTTACCGGGAAATCCTAGGATTTACCACTATTCAGGCTTTTGCAGTGACATATACAGGGTATAAATAGAGTGCGACCATTAAATAAAACCACATACTATATTGATTATACTGACTATTCGAAAAAAAAAACAGCGCAACTCTTCAGAGAAAAAGGTATTCAACTGTAACTCAAAGACTTTATCTCTTAGGAGGAAGGTCTATTTTAGAACGCTGCACCGTTTCACGGACGACGCTGACTCGAAACTCGCCCGTAAGTCGGTGCGTTAGGGTTTACGCATTTTTCTTTGGAACTTAATTATTTCCCAAACTAAGGGTGTCTGCGGGTATGATTCTCGGGAAAAGTGGTTCAGTAGGGTCGGTAAAATAAATGTGGTTTCATTTAATGGTAGCAGTCTATTTACGCCCGGTATATTATTGTGTATTTATTGTTTTTTATTACTATTATTGCTATTTTTGTTTTAATATTTTGTTTTAAATGTATAACGATCTTTTCTTTCTGCACGTGCATGATTGATCACGTACTCGTTTTAAATGTTTTTATTGCTGCGCAATTTTTGCCAATGGTACAATAGACGTATTTTTATGTACGTACGTACGTACACGTACGGTGTTATTTTCAGTTCAAGGCAGGTAGTGTTGTGATTGTGATAGTAATCAAAAGTTAGATTAAGTTAGTATTAACTAGCGATGGCGTCATCGCAAATGCACTAATATGAATAAAGATAGACCCCGGAGAGTTCCGTTGTGCTTACTATAAAATTCATTTGAGATTTCAGTATGACGTAAACAAGATCGCTAAATTATGACAAAATGCATACTTCCATCCTTCAATTTAAGTTCAGTAGTAAAGAATTAAAGAAAAAAAATACAGACACAATAAAAATAATAAAATAATTATAATATTTTTATTTTATTCCTATCTTTTTGAATGCTCGTGTTCAAAAAAATTGGTTACGGCAGCTCTTAAACTGAAACTGTAACCTTTATAATCAGCTACAGCTAAAACAATTTTTTTTTTTTTAGTACTTACTTATATTTCACCCTTCCAATTGTTTTATAGGTGGAAATAGCTCCTGGCGTCGATATCATACAGAAAACCTTTACAGAATCCGAGAAATGTACCCTAAAATTCATAGACACATTCCGTTTGGGTACACTTTGTATTCCCTTCAAAAAACATTCTGGATTGAAAGAACTGGCTGCAGTGAGGTAAGTAATGAAAAAAAAACTGGCCAAGTGCGAATAGATATTGCATTCTAATAAATTAGTTGACATGAATAAAACTCTAACAAATGTTACAAACTTGAATTTTACTTAAATGAATGAAACAAAATTTGCAGATTAAGTTGGTCACTGATTTCCCAGCATATTCCGCGACAGGCGGGAGTGCGGGCCATTTCATACTGATATGTATGTACTCAAGGTGGGAGAGCTAATGCCGGGCTCGACTGTGGAGGTACCACCATCTTACTCGGAAATCCTCCCTAAGTTATTCGGGGGAGAGTAAGAGGACAGCTCTCAGGCAAAAAACCAGGCGGCCCACCATTGCCTGGGACCGACGGATGGCGGTATATCCATCCCCAATTGCCGGACCTTATATAAATCAGACTTGTGACGGGAAGCGGCGTCACTAGTGCAAGGGTTTCGGCACCGCGCTCACCAACCCGCCTGCCCAGCGTGTGTGAGTAGGGGCATTTCTTCCAGGAGGACCGCCAAGAGTGGTGAACTCCTGGAAAGGCCTATGTCCAGCAGTGGACGAAACAGTCTGATGGATGGATGGATGGATGGATGTATGTACTTGCCCGCATTCCCGCCGTGTCGCGTACTATACATAATATACAAAAATTTAGTTTTTCAGTTAAAACCCGCAATAATTGTCTAAACTGACTACATTGACGGCACCTCATTTCTTTATTTTTGAAAATAAAAGAATAAACTGTACTCGATGAACTCTAGACAATTAAATTTGACATGCTAGGGCGGGAAAGAAAAATGATTTTTTCGGCCCCTTTTTTATGTATGGGACCATCCCTGAAAAATAATTTAATTTAATTACTCTGTTTTACATATATTATAATGTCCAAATTTCAGGTTTGTAACACATTCCGTCTAGGAGCTAGAGGCCCGTGATATACGGACGGACGTACAGACGGACGGAATGGAATAAAAAGAACAGAATAATCGTCACTGAAAGTGGTTAACAAGATTTTAACCAACTTATTAATGTAGGTTCCGTTGGCAACGGGAAAATGGCCTGATGGACCGCATGTCTCGTTTGTGGTACACTAGTAAGCCACGCTGCGACTCTAGCAGGATCAATGGCTTCATTTCAGTCGGGCTGAAGGAGATTTTGCCTGCTGTCCAAGTCTTGGTGTTCGGTGCAGCACTGGCCATACTGGTTCTGGTACAGGAGATTATTATTTACAAGGTATTTTGGAGGACATTAAACCCTAAGCCTACTGCTGTTGACCTTGGTGCGTGACCTTAGTAGTTAGTATCTTCAATTTGAAAAGTTTTACTTTATTTTTTGCAAACTTAATAAATTAAATCGGATATTAGTCTTAAATTGTCTTAATTTCGATCTTCTTTTGGTATTTATCAATTTCAAGTTGTCGGTAAAAATTCAAAACACTAATTAAGCCATCTCATTTCAAATATTCTGTAGTTTGCTATATAGTTATTTGTTTTTTTTTTGTACATATAAATAATCTGGGCTTAATCGCGGCTTTTCACGGTTACCAACGGTTGTCCCCTTAAGGTGGTTAAACCGAGTCCCGGTGCAAAATGCACATCATAATATTGTTTTCCTTACTTTTGAATAAGAAGTATGCAAAAATTTCGTTTAATCCAAATAGCGGAAATTGATTACTAATAATAGGGTTCTCGCATTAAAATTATGTTATTTTATGCCTTACATTTTGATTAAATTCGACTACAACGATAAATACGATTTTAAGTTTGTTCATCCATCCATCCATCTTTGCTGGACATAGGCCTTTCCCAAATTTCGCCACTCATGTCGGTCCTCCGTCCTCCTCATCCAGCCGCCCCCCGCAACGTCCTTCAGGTCGTCGGTCCAGCGGGCACGAGGTCGTCCTACACTACGCTTTGCTGTACATGGTCTCCATTCTAAAGCCTTTCGGCCCCAACGGCCATCATGTCGGCGACAAATATGGCCTGCCCACTGCCACTTCAACTTACTGATTCTGCAGGCTACGTCGGTTACTTTAGATCTCCGACGGATCTCCTCATTTCGGATTCTATCCATCAGAGATACCCCAAGCATAGCCCGCTCCATAGCTCGCTGAGCGACCTTAAACCGGTGGATCAGACCCTTTGTAAGAGACCACGTCTCAGCGCCATACGTCATCACAGGAAGGACGCACTGGTTGAACACCTTAGCCTTTAAGCACTGCGGTATTGACGACGTAAATATGTGACGCAAAGTTTGTTAATCGAATGTAATCAAAATGTAAATCATAAAACTCACTGTCATCACGCGCCAAAAAGATGGTTGAAAGAAAATGACGTGAACATTTTTGATCATGACATGAGTAATTTATAACACAAAGATATACTGACTCAAAAGCCGTTTCAAGCTTGACCACTTTTAGGAAATATTTTGTGTATTGTTTTTGGACAACTAATAAAATATTATGGATAATTATTAAGTATGAAGTATTTTTGAAAAAATATATGCTTATAAGACTTATTTTAATGAATTAGGTGTATAATAAAAATATATTACATAAGTATTTAAGAAAACTTCTTGTTTCAGATGAGCCTCTATCTATTCAAAACTGAAGTGAAGAAACCTTAGTTTGAGCTTTAAAGTAGTTAACCGAGCCATAATTCAGTAGTAAGTAACAAAGTCTTACACTAAGAGTCATAATATGTGATTAAAAAGGTAATTGTTAACATGTAAATAGAGGAACATCTTAGTTTTGTTTAATATTCTGTAACACGATCTGCCATTAAGATGTCAGTATAAATGAGGCCGTTTGTCCTCTATGTTTGCATACCCTCGAAATGTTTATTCATGCATTAATACGTAACTTAGTAGCTATCTTACGGTAAACCATTGTTGTACGATTTATATAGCATAACCGCTACTATGGTCTAGTGGTTTATACCTATGTATCTGTGGGTGCCACCTCGTTAAATCAGCTTACTGATTGGATGTCTAGGACATTGATGTAGTATCCTGGGCATCCAATCAGAAAGCTGATTTAACGAAATGGCGGTGACATATCGCTCACTTACCTGGAGGTCGTAGGTTGAAATCCCACAGGGACACATTTGTGATCAGTTTGCGTGATTAGAAGGCACCTTAGGGAGCGTTCATAAACCACGTAGTTTCAATTTGACCTCTTCTGACCCCACTCATCTCCCCACGTAGACTACCACCGTAGCTTTCTCCTGGAGAAGTGGCTACGTATTTTTTATATGCAGGAGATGGACAGACGAAAACTGATGGTTTGCTGTGTGTCCTTTTCTTGGCAGAATTCTTGAATGCGTAGGATTTTGTAAGAATTTAAACGTCACACAAAACGTAAAAGAAATATTAAAGATTGGAATTTCACGGTATGTAAAATTATAATATGAATGTTTTAAAATAATACCCAGGTGACAGTTCCTAGAAAATTTTTCAACGTTATTTAATTACGAGATTTAATTTAAGGTGGTAACGGAGGATCTCGGTGCAAAATGCAACAAAACCTACATCATAATATTGTTTTCCTTACTTTTGAATAAAAAGTATACGATAGATGCGTTTTATAGTAATTCGCGCAAACTGCTTGTTAATAGTTAGGTGATCGCATGAAAATTATTCAATGTTATGCGTTACATTGTAGCTGCATTACATTAAAACTGTAAACACGCTTTTAAGTTTGTTAATGTTATGCAAACGAAATGTAATACGTTAAAGTACGTATTTTTTTGTGAAGACTTTATTATTAATAAACTATTTCCGCGAGTTGCTTGAAAACACATTTATTGCATACATTTTATTTAAAAGTAAGGAAAACAATATTATGATGTGCATTTTGTACCGAGGTAAAAAGTTACCCCCTTAACTAAAACGCCGTCGACCGCCTTCTTTATGACGTCACATACCCTTCCCTCTTTCTGATCGAGTAACAACCCACCGTCATACTCAGGAGACCATATTTAAGATATTAGATATTTACATTGGACATGGTGACGTTTCCCAGGTAAGCCACATGGGAAATTTAGTTACGTACATTCCAAACACCGCCTCTTTATAATGAAACAAGTTGTGGGTATCTCGAGGACATGTGTGACCCGAGATTGAGCACGTTATCTTATCAAGTAGAGTTGAACTCTATGACCTATCCTGACTCTTGAGCCGTGGCTGTTTCCGAAAATCGAACCGAAATATCACGCATAACATTTTTTAACGTTCATTGTTGCAGCTATATCTCAAAGACGGTAATATACTATATGTACAACTTTTAAATTTGCACACATTTTTGGACATGTTCATACTCTAAAGTGAAACAACAATTAATAAAATAAAGAATATGCATGTAATTTTTTTAACGCGCAAATCGTTAATATATTATCAAATTAGGGCTATGAATAAGAATTTACAACTAAATTATTCATATTTCATAGTTTTAAAATCAAAATAAGTTTCATAATAATCTTATACAATTCAAACGGCTGCTATTTTAGCGCGCATTAAGTGACGTCACATGATACTGTTCTTGCTTGCGATGTATGGCGAGTGGCCGTTTTTTTTTCATTATTTTTGATTAAAACAATCTATTACAAAATAGTTGAGGGTTTTATTTTACATTTATTAATTTTGAACTTAATATTTTATGGCGAAATGTACTCACTTTGTCACAAAAGGCAGTAATGGTGATGGGTTTTGCATTTGCGTTTCAATAAAATTCATCAAAATGTTGTATATTTTAAATGGAAATAATTATGAAACTATAAAATAAAATAGTTTTTCATGGTTATCATTATATTCTATTAGGTAAACAGAAAACAAAAAACGCAATATATTATTAATTTAAACGACAATTACCTTATTTTAAAAAATACCTACATCACTATTGTATATAAAAGGTGTTGTAAATCCAGCGGTGTGACGACGAGGAAAAAAATTACTCACCGTCACACTGGTGTGGCAAGCTGGTGTGACAAGCTGGTGTGACGACGAGTCGGGCATGCTATTCTCTATTAGGGTTGCGTACTCAGAGGGTGCTAAATTGTTCCTTAGGTCGTACCAATTTAGCGTCTCGTTTTTTGCCGCCTTAATGTTATGTAAGTATATCATCTATATTGTTGATATGTAGTTTCTTAGGTTTCCGTACCCGTATTGTGTGGTAGTACGGAACCCTTTGTGCGCAAATCCGACTCGAAACTGGCCAAATTACTTATTCCAAATCGCTAGGTATCCTTTAAACAAATTGTATAAAGAAAAATCCAACTAAATCCCAAAATCGATACTCGATAGAAAACCAATAGGAAGTCTAAACTGAGTAAAATAGAAGGTAACAAAAGATTCAATTTACATTTAACAAATAAATTGTGGCGGTTTGTTCAAACTTACTTCAAGAACATGTATGTTTTTTTGATAACTGTGATTGCTGATACTGAGGACGCACTATAAGTTTCCGGAATGAATATGAAAAAATACTATTAAAGGTACAAAATTAATTTATTGTTTTTCAAAATAATCTCCCTTGGCGTCTATGCACTTTTTCATTCGATCAAACCAGTTTTGAAAACTTTTGTGCCACTCCCCTGTGGTGACCTCTGAAACGTGTTTTTCATACTCCTCGACAGCCTCTTCTGGTGATGAAAATCGTTGACCGCGTAATTGGTTCTTAATTTTTGGGAACAGAAAAAAGTCACAAGGTGCCAGGTCGGGACTGTATGCAGGATGACTCATGAGTTCTACATTTTTCGTCTTCAAAAAGTCGTTTGTCTTTCTGGCCGTGTGAGAACTAGCATTGTCGTGGTGCAGGATGATACGGCGTTTACGGTTATTTTTACGGAGTTCGTCAATAACTTCCGGCAAACAAATGGTCGTGTACCAGTCACTATTCACGGTACGACGATTCTCTAAAGCAACAGTAGCCACGTGTCCAGTTTTATTAAAAAAAGAAGCAATCATCCGCTTAGATGCACTTTTCACGCGCGCCACTTTGGTTGGTTTCGGCTCATCTTGAAAGACCCATACGCTCGATTGCTGCTTTGTTTTGGGATCGTAGCAATAAATCCATGTTTCGTCACCTGTTACTATGTCCCACACCAAATTTGACGCACCTTCGTTGAATCTGGTAAGCATGGCACTGCACCAAGTGACGCGGTCCGTTTTTTGAGCCTCGGTCAAGTTGTGTGGGATCCACCGCGAGCACAGCTTTCTCACACCCAAAAGTTTGTGTAGGATTGATTGTATTTGACTCATGCCTATTTCTGAGGATGCGCGAATTTCATGGTAGGTCACATGCCTGTCTGTTTCAATCATACGGCGCACAGCATCGATGTTTTTGTTGGTCACAGCGGTGGACGGCCGACCATCGCGAGATTCGTCACTGAGATTGATACGACCACGCTTGAATTCTGCAAACCAGCTATAAACAGTCGTCTTGCATGGTGCTTCATTGCCAAAAGCTGTTTCAAGCCGAGCGATGCTCTGTTGAGCTGTAAAATTACACTTAAAATCGTAGAAAATCATACTACGAAAATTTTCCCGAGTTAAATCCATGTTGATGCAGACACACAATTTTTTAAATGGCGCCACAAGGTAAAAACAAAAGACAGTCAGATGAAACAAACTGCATTCTACAGGCAAAAAGTTCTTTTTTCAAATGTTGCAATAAATTTTTAAATATTGTTTATGTAAGTGGCCAGTTCCGGAAACTTTTAGTGTTACCTATGTACCCTGATTTTATTGCAACCAAATCATCCAAAATCTGTTACTTTATTTCTTTTGCGTCATCTTCTCCCTTAAGGCCTTCTTACCGATGGTGCACGATAATCTTACTGGGTGATTTTGAACTTTCGTATGCTTGTTGTCAGAAAGTATGCATCAGAACGCTCGCTTCGTGAATCAGTGAATTTTCGAGGTTTTTCTGGATTTTACGAAAAATTATTTGATTTAGGAGTTTTTCCCCCTGACATCGGAAAATAAACCTTGTTTTCTTGTTATAGCATTAATTTCAGACATAAAACCCCAAGCTATTTAGACATAAAATGAATTAATAATTTAAAAAGGCATCATTTTGAGGGTTCCGTAGTCCGACAAGGAACCCTTATAGTTTCGCCATGTCCGTCTGTCCGTCTGTCCGCGGCTTAGCTCAGAGTCTATTAGTACTAGAAAGCTGTTATTTGGCATGGATATAAATATCAATCACGGGGACAAAATGGTAAAATAAAATCATGGATATTAAGCTATAAAGTGAAAAACGAGAGTCCACCCCCCTGCTGGCTAAACGGTTGTTTATAGAAATGTGAAAAAATTCACAGAAGTAGTATATATAATGAATTTAAACAATCACAACTAAGTAGGCTTTACAGGTTTACGAGTACAGGTCGCGCCAAACTTTTGGTGCCCTCTAATGTAAGGGACTAGAAGTTTGGCGCGGTCTGTATTAGTAGACCAACTTATAAAATGTACCGCGCAACTACGGAACCCTACATTGCGCGTGGCCCGACACGCAATTGGCCTTTTTTTTTAAATAAGTACTTTTTTACTTTTCAAAATTCTTTATTAATAATTCTTCAGTACAGAATACAAATGTACAATACATTGAAGAAGAACAATAAAAATTGTACACTTAAGCATATTACAATAAAACCTGTACAGGCTGAAGACACCTTTATAAGCTTAAAATAATATAGGATTTAAAGCAATGACAACAATGATAGTAAGTAGTTTAGGAGTAATATAATCAGAAACTAATAAAATATGTACTCATTAGTTTTGAGTTACATTTTTAGATATGAACCAATAAAATAACTAAGTAAATAAATGCAAGCTTGCATAATATACACAGAAATATTTCGCTAAATGCGATGTAAAAATAAATGACGAGAAAAACAAACACTTATCATTCATTTAAATTGAGGGGGGTAAGTAAACATTCTGCCAACAGAAAACTATTAAAGTTGAGTGAGGCAGATAGCGACCGTAAAAAGAGACACCTCACCTCCCGCGATGCAAAAGCGTGCGGGCCAGCGAGGGGACACCGTAAGTCACAGAGTACGCCGGCTGACTGGACTAGTGTCGACAGAACTGGTTTGGTCAGTCGACATGTTCCCAGCGACGTCACTCCGACGGGTAAAGCACGTAGTGATGGGGCAATTTATAAGTTCCATACGTGTCGATGTATGGAAGATCATTTATTCTGGTAATTCCAATTTGTGAAACTAGACTATTAGAGCTAAGTGAATTTTTAGCATGAAAATTACGCGTAATTTTAATAATGAAGTCACGAAGTAATGAAAGCTTGACTTTAGCATGAAACCGAAATATATTTGTTTTAAACGGAGTATTGTAGGCTATTTTAATTGCTTTATTCTGAATAACCTGCAGTTTTGTGTAATTAGATTTACAAGTGCTGCTCCACACCGGGGCAGCGTAGGTAATGCACGGGCGAACCAGTGTTAAATAAACTCTTAATTTTGTAACAGAACTAAGATTACTGTATCGATTCAAAATGGGGCTTAGAGAATACAATGTATTTAAACCTTTACGTCTTAATCCTGTCATATGTGTTGTCCAATTTAATTTTTTGTCTAATAGAATAGAATAGAATAGAATGACGTTTATTTCGATCGATTAAGATCATAATTATTAATACACATATACACAAAAAAAAAAATCAAAAAAAAATCAAAAAAAAAAAATCAAATCAATGTAACACCAAGGTAGCGTACCGACTTTCTCCAAGGGATGGAATGGCCAGCAATTTTTAGTAATTTTTGGGGCTCCTGACGTTTTCGTGTAAAAAGGATGGCTTCAGTCTTTCCCTCGTTGAGCTTAAGCTTCCACTTTGTAAAGTAATAATGAAGCGTATCTAACGAAAATTGAAGCCGGTCAACAATTAGATCTACGTCCTTAGATGATGTTAACGATGCTGTATCGTCTGCAAAGCAGGCCAGACTAGTACGCGGTTGAATGGGTATATCGTTAATATACATTATAAATAGGTATGGCCCAAGGATGGAGCCCTGAGGTATACCTGCTGGAACTGGACGAAAAGTTGATTTTACGTGATCACCTATGTGAACAGAAAACTCTCGATTCTGTAAGTAGGACTGAATGATTTTTATGAGTCTCACAGGTATGTCACTCTTCCAAAGTTTGTGGATAAGCCCATCATGCCACACTGTATCAAAAGCTTTTTCGATGTCTAGGAGTACCATTCCAGTTGACTGCTTTAGGTTTAAGTTATGTGCTACATGCTCTGCAACTCTGGCAAGTTGCTGTGTTGTGGAATGACATCCTCTAAACCCAAACTGTTCATCTTTTAAGAGGTGTTTAGATGCTTTCATCAAACGTGAGTATAGAATTGACTCGAATAACTTACCAAGAGACGGCAACAAACTAATTGGTCGGTAGCTGCTTGGAATGCTTTCGTCCTTCCCTGGTTTTTTTAAAGCAATAACTTTAGCAAATTTCCAAACCTTGGGGAAATAATGAAGATTAAGACATCCATTAAATATTTTAGTTAACAAAACGACCGCCTTTTGTGAAAGATTTTTTAGCAAAGCATTATGGACATTGTTTTAAATAAGTACATTCGAGTGATATGTGTCCAATTAGGTAACCGACCTAACAACGGAAAGACAAAGGTCTGAAAAAACATGTGTCCAAGTTTTACATTGATCAGATAAGTAGTTGACTGAGCATATTAAAGCAAAAACCGTGGAAAGACCGAAGGCCCGCCCTTATGCGAACATATTTAAATGAGTCCACAAAGTCTTACAAGAAGAACTAGTTCACCAAGAGTAACTAGGTTGGCGCAAGAAATCAGGAATGTTATTATGCCGACGCTTCTTTGAAGATTGAGTTCGCTTCATCAACCATGAATATTGGGTGTCTGAAGTTAGTTTTGATGAATATATTGCTCTTCTGTAGGAAGTCAACTTCATTGTCAAGATTTATGCTTATTGTTATTCACTAGCCAAACAAGATTTAAGGCAAAATTACTAAAGGGATCAAAAAGTATTCTTGGAGCTCGGAAAAACTCAAGCTTTGAAAAGATTAAATCTACGTATATTGTATTTTTTGTGTTATAATTTAATCAATAGCTAAATATAAATTAAATATTATACTTCAACATAGCTAGCATAGATGATACTAATAGATATATATTTTGTCTCTTGAAGAAACGTATGACCAATGGACACGCAGGACGAGTCGTTTTATCTCAGAACAATAGTTGTTGTTATACGCTCTCATCCGTTGAGGAGTTCTACTGCCTACCTATATATCTATCTGAAAACAATCGTCAAATCTTGAACAAACTACAACGGGACCTACCTGGAAGCACACTCTTCAAAACAAATAAAATATTTTTTAAATCATTTAAACAATAACAGAGTTATGGAGTAACATACCCAAAAATGCAGTCGAATTGAGAACCTCCTACTTTTTTGAAGTCGGTTAAAATGAAGCACGCTCTGAGTTATGGTTCTTATGAGAACCGTAAACTGTTACTAATAGAAGACTACTAGAACTGTTAATAAGGTTAGATTCTTTACTTGGACATAGTCAATAATTCACCACCCGCTACTACAGGCTGTTAATACATTAAGGTGGTAACGGAGGATCTCGGTACAAAATGCACATTATAATATTGTTTTCCTTATTTTTGAATAAAAAGTATGCAATAAATGCGTTTTATAGCAATTCGCGCAAACTGCTTGTTAATAGTTAGGTGATCACATGAAAATTATTAAATTTTATGCGTTACATTTTAGCTGCATTACATTAAAACTGTAAACACGCTTTGAAGTTTGTTAATGTAATGCAAAAAAAATGTTATACATAAAAGTACGTAATTTTTTGTGAAGACTTTATTATTAATAAACTATTTCCGGAAGTTGCTTCGAAACACATTTATTGCATGATTTTATTCAAAAGTAAGGAAATAGTTATTTGAGATTATGTTTTTATTGCGAAATCCATCGCTTTGGAATACTCTAAATATTATTATTAGAGTTAGTTAGTTAGTTAGTTATTTGTTATGCAAGGCTGGAAAGTTAATTTTTGGCGCGAGTACCTTGTATTGAAAGCTGAGCGTAACGAGGGTTTCAAAAGTACGAACGCTAAATAACTTTGCTGCCGAGCGAAAAACAGAACTTTTCACCTCACTAAAGCGAGGAAAATGTTAGGTGCAAGAAAAACAGTTTGAATAAATATTAAATTATTGTTTCGAGTAAATACTCCAAAGTGTCCTTGATTTTGTTGTTTCAGATAGTTCAATGAAGTATGATAGCATTATTGTCTCCGAAAATGTCTTCGCGCCTTTGGAATCTCTACATGTATTGAACAAATCGTACGCTTTTTTATGTATTATTCCCGCGATTTTTCCGGAAGAAACTCAACTCGGCATTATGTACCGCTTGCACGAATTCTGCAGGTGTTCAATTTATATCTTCGTCGCTGCTAGCCTCGCCCATATTTTATGATTTCTTTCGATTTTATCAAAAAACAAACAGAAGGAAATTTTAAAGTTTTTGTTTTTAATCAAATTTTCTTGCTGGTAAGTGCGATTATTCTTTAAATGAGGCTGACGCATGACAGAAAATAAGTATTTCCATTTCAGTGGGCTGGCTGCAGAGAATATAAACTATTACGAAACCAATGAGGTTCTATATAGTAATATGTAACATTATTGTACGAAACCTTTATTAAATAAAAATATTCGAATTTTAAAAACACTTTCCACGCTAGCGGATAAAGTGCGCTTTTTCACCCAGATTTCGAATGAAACAGACCCTTTCCGAGCTTGTGAGGTGAAAACAATATTATGAGTGCATTTTGTACCGAGGTAAAAAGTTACCCCCTTAAAACACAACTTTTCAAATCTCTTCATCTAGTTCTGCACTTAATAACCGGTAATTAATAGTTGGTAATGTAACAAGTATAAGTATACCGTCACGCCATGAATCCCCGAGGGGATGTCAGAGGAGTTCCGAGTGTGAAATGTGAAATGCAAGTCACAGTCCACACTCGGCACACCCGCGTTTCACCGACGATTATAACGATACGTCCCAACGTGATGGGTGGTGAGCTATATCGCCTCGCCGTTCTTCGGGTACAAATACACGCTTTTTAGGGCATGCAGGCTCCACCGTTCAGCAAGTGGCAATATTAAATACTATGCACATAAATACCGAAAAACTCATTGAACCGACATTACCAGTAACATTCAAAAAAGCGGCTCTTAATCTTGAGACCCAGGTTCGATCCCCGGTCGGGCATTTGTGTTCTTACCACTTGCTGAACGGTGAAGGAAAACATCGTGAGGAAACCTACATGCCCTAAAAAAGCGTGTAATTGTACTCGAAGTACGATAGGGCTCACCACCCATCCCATCACGTTGGGACGTAATAATCGTCGGTGAAACGCTTTGACTTGCATTTCACAGTTCACATCACACTCGGAAACACCTCTGACATCCCCTCGGGGATTTATGTCGTGACGATATGTTCATGTTTATCAAATAGTTTTGTCAGATAAACAGACAGTCACGAAAGTTTTTATTTATATACAAACATTTCCCTTTTCCAAATACTCAGGCCCCTATAGCAATTTCAATAAGTAAACCCTTCAGCAGCACAATGCCTGGTTACCACACAATTACAAAGAGACTGTTTGATTGACAGAATTGTAATGGAGCTCGATTGAATTGAAATCTAAAATTAATTTAGCGAATTCGTTTACATTTTACTGGATGAAATAAATTCAACCAACCAATTGTTTATGGAAGGTGTAGTAAACCACAGAGAACCATATTGTGAAATCTGAGGCAATTTAGCAGAAATATTTAATAGGAAGAGATTTATTTATTTATTTAACTACATTACACTATCTTTACAGCTCACAAAATTACCAACACATAACATGACACAAGCAACAAATTTAAACATAACAAATAAGATAAAATGCTACTCTTGTGAAATCACCCAGAGAGCAGAGAAAAAGGTCTGTGTGATCGTGGATCTTGTTGAGCAGTTGTAGCGCCCGTGTCAGGGGAGCCTTCTGGTGAAGGTTTGTCTTACCACTTTCTATAACGAATAGTCGGCCATTTCGCACCCTTAGGAAATCCTTGGGCACCCTCAGCTTACATTCCCTTAGTAAAACCGGATTCGTTTCCATTCCGCGACATATCTTAAACAGATACGAGGCCAGAGTAAGCTCCCGCCGAACCTCCAACTTGTTGTATCCAACCATACCCAGCACGAATAATGTCGGATACATTAGTGGATATTTAGGATACACCCCATGAAGTTTCATGTAGAGATATCTTGTAAATTTATTTTGAATTTTCTCCAACATGAGTTTATACTTAGCTTCATGGGGTGCCCAGACAACTGCGTTAAACTCTAACTTACTTCGAACTAAGGCGTTGTACAAATTCTTCATGGCTGTGATGCTAGCAAAGCCATTAGCCGTTCTGAGAACAAACCCTAGCGTTTTAAATGCCTTTTTGCAAACATCAACAATGCAGTTGCAGGGTTATCAATTTATTTAGCGGCGATGCGAAGAACGGCGCGGCGCGCGGCGTACCGTGGAGCGCTGCCGGCCCTAGTCACACCGCCAGAAACCGCCTGAGATATTGTCGTTGTGTGGTTCGTACGTGCGCAGGCTCGCAGTGGCTCGCACACCTATAAGCCGCGCGGGCGACATCTCTGTGAAGATAGCTTACTATTCTGTTTTTACTATGTTCTAGATCAAAACGTGGTGGCTCGCGATGCAACAGCGACGAGGCGTAGCAACAGATACACACCACTAACGCAATTTTGTACGCCAAAGAATTGATAAACTTTTAATTTCAAATCGGCGCCTTATGGGAGTGGAGTGAGGGGGACTTACTGCATACAAATATGCGCTCACGAATGCTAAATAAAAAAGTTAGAGTGGTCGGTTGCATAAATCTCACTATGTATAATGTGACTTCCATTTATGCAACCAAATTCATATTGGAGACTCGGTAAGTGGTCAGGAGTCAGGACCAAGCTTCAATGACCCTTTATGTTAAATACGCAAAATAAAGTTATGTATCCCAACAATAATCGGGTCGTGCTTGTTCTTGAATAAATATAGAGACACAAAAAATAACTTTAGTATTTCGCAAACAATCTTTTAACCATGGTCCTTGACCACTGAATTTGGCTATATATAGGTAAATGAAAGTCACATATATAGCTATGGCTCGGCGGAAACAGGTAATGCCTGACTCGTATAATAGCGTGCCGAGGCCTCGTCAGGCAATACCCATCTTTTCACCCCTCGGGTATAATCTATGCCATCAAAAACAAAACTTGTAAAAGAAAACAAAACTTATTTCTTCTACAGTAAAAAGTTGTGAGACCCGTGTAATTCCAAGTCGGTTAATTTATTCAGGGACCTTCTGTCTTAAGTTATGATGACATAATTAGCTATCCTAACAACATCTTATAGTAACCATATCAATATTAAAAATCTTTGACCACGACCTTTTTCGCACGTTCTTGTCGTACGTGATCCACTTTTCATCACCAGTTATCAGGTTTTTCAAAAATGGTTCGGTTTCATTACGTCGTAATAAAGAATCACAAATGAGTACACGATTCATTAAGTTTCTTTCAGCGAGCTCATGAGGCACCCAAATATCGAGCTTTTTTGTGTACCCAGCTTTTTTCAAATGCGCCAAAACTGTTTTGTGGTCAATCCCCAGTTTTTCAGCTACATCGTAACTACTGATATGCTGACCTTGCTCCACTTTTTCAAAAATGGCATCCATTTAATACGGAACAGGGCGCCCAGAGCGAAGTGCATCTTTGACATCAAAATTTCTGGATTTAAAACGCTTAAACCAAATTTGTACTACTCTCACAGACACTGCACTTGGTCCATAAACATCACAAATTTTTTTCGCGGCTTGCTTTGCATTTTTACCTTTTTTGTAGTAAAATTTCAAAATGTATCGAATTTCTTCATTAGATTCACTCATCTTAACAGTACGAAAAACAAATTAAAAGCACACATTTTACCTAATTTGAATTTGGAATTATCTTTTTTAAAATTTTAACTTTTTAATAATACCAATACCAGCCAGATACAAATGGTATAGCCAAAGAGATTTTATGATTAGTTCATACATACTATTTGCGAAAAGAGTTTTTCCCCAACCTATTATTATAATAAATTAGATTATTTAGTACGATTGCCAAGTCAATATATTTACTTAAAACATAAAAGATTTTTAATATTGATATGGTCACTATAAGATGTTGTTAGGATAGCTAATTATGTAATAACTTATGACAGAAGGTCCCTTAAGTAAGGACTGAATAAATTAACCAACTTGGATTTACATGGATCTCACAACTTTTTACGGTAGAAGAACTAAGTTGCGAGACTTGTTTTTTTTACAAGTTTTGTTTTTGATAGCATCTCATTCCTTTTTGTAGATAGTCCTACTTTTTTTCCTTTCCGGTACCTTCTTCTTACAACTGCAAATATAACATTGTAATCCTATATAGTTATATGTTGGTGTATCTAGAAATCTGGACCGAAATTGCAAAATATTTTAGTTTTTCCTTGATTTATACACTAAATACTAATTGTATTCCAAATTTGAAGCTTCTATGTCTGCTAGAAGTGCCTTAGAGTTTTAATGATCGGTCAGTCAGTCAGTGAGTGAGTGAGTGACAAAATTGAGAAACTTTGACTAGTTATAATTCTTAAACTACCGGTTCAACTTGAATGAAACTTGAAATATACCGTGTTTATACAATACTTGCTGCAAAATTTTTACAACTTTTCATAGTCCCCATAGAAAAAGTTGTTCATATAGACGAGTACTATCTATGGTCTGAGTTTCGCAAATTATTATAATTTAACCTTATAAATGTAGTTTTTTAACGGGAACTGATTTATGGGATAAAAAGTAGTTTTTGTCCTATTCTAGATCTAGAACTTTATTTGTGCAAAGTTTCAGCCCAATTGGTTAAATAAGTACGGCGTGAAAGGGTGATACATCTCTTTTCTATAGAAACTTGAAACCTCATTTCCATGCCATGGGAACTGATTTGTGGGATTAAAAGTAGCTTAGGGTCTAGAACTACATTAATTCAAAAGGTGCAGTAGCTACGGCGTGAAAGAGTAACAAACATCCATCCATTCATGCATCCATCCATCCATCCATACATCCAAATTTTCGCATTTATACTATTAGTGGGATGAATGACCGATTGCACTGAGCAGCTATATACTATTATCAACGTTAATCCACAATGATAAAATTATAATTACTTAACGTTATTATAAGCGTTATTCTGCCATGACAAATATACAAGTTTCTAGATGTTCATTTATATTATTGATCCACTACCTTCACTACTAAATTTTCATGTCATTATTGTATTTTCCTAATTAAATTTTTATATTATAAAAGGTTGTATTAGCAAAGGTTGGCTGGAAGAAATCGCTTCAAGCAATAACTCCGCCCTAGTCCAAAATTGTGTTTTCCTAACTCTGTTTTTCTTTTTAATGTCTTTAATGTATAATAGTGTCAATTATGAAATATAAGCCTTTACTATGACACATGTGACGTGGTCTCTTATTATAGTTATTATTGACAAAGAGCCTGATCCACCGATTTAAGGTCGCTCAGCGAGCTATGGAGCGGGCTATGCTTGGGGTATCTCTGATGGATAGAATCCGAAATGAGGAGATCCGTCGGAGATCTAAAGTAACCGACATAGCCTGCAGAATCAGTAAGTTGAAGTGGCAGTGGGCAGGCCATATTTACGGCTGGATGAGGAGGACGGAGGACCGACATGAGTGGCGAAATTTGGGAAAGGCCGAACACGGGCTGATGGATGGACTGTGACACAGCATTGCAATTATAAAAAGAGGTGTTATTTAAAATCGTTTTCCATTTCCTCAGAAAATAGACTGAAGCAAACGGTTGAATCTGTGGCTTAGTCAAAGTAATTTATTGCAAAATTATACCGAACCGGGCCGTCGCAAGCACCCGAAGTTGGCTTATTTTCGTCACTACATTGGCTTTCATCATTTAAAATTCATTGTATTACAAAAAGAGGGTATGAATAAAGCATGTCATCTCATTAGTAATTGTCTTTTCAAAGCTTCTCTGTAAATGGTGTTTGATTTCTAAACTCATTATTTATTATCGCTAAAACACTATTATCGTAGTCCAGACCGTGGCCCAGGTCCAACTTATTACTTAAGGCGTGGCCCATGGTGCACGATAATCTTACCGAGTGATTTCGAACTTCAGTATATTGTCAGAAACATAATCAGTGCATTTTCGAGGTATTTCTGGATTTTACGAAAAAGTATTTGGTGCAAGTATTTTCTAACTCAAATTTGAAAATAAACTGTTTTCTTACTATAGCAGTAATTTAAGACAAAACTCAAGTCGCTCAGATAAAAAAAAAATCTATCGAGTGAAATGTATCCAATTAGATAACTGTCTTTAGAAAAGAAAGATAAAGGTCTGGAAAAAGCATGTGTGTGAGTTGGTAAGTAGTTGACTCAGCAATTTGAAGCAAAAAGCCTTGAAATGTAGAAGACCAAGCCTTAAACTAGCTTTTGCACGCAGCTTCGCTCGCGTGTAGTGTCTTTCAAACAATGTGTCTTTTATTTTCGCGTAAGATAAATGTAGTTCGAATCTTTGAGTACTATCGACAGTTTTATATATAAATTGACCAAAATCACTGCCATAACAATAAAGAAAACCGCATCCAAATCCGTTGAGTGGTTCTCGAGTTAAAATGGAACATAGAGACACAGAAACGTATATTCCAAAAAGAAATTGTTTTGCCTACAGTAACAGTGACCCATTTTCTGTAAAAGTTACCAAAAATATATAATGTACCAACACGAATTTTTCACTATTTTATTATTAGACTAAATGGTCCCGAGCCACGATATTGCCTGCTATCTATTATTTTCTTAACGATTGCTTAGTTATTATGAGAATTCAATAGATTAAGGTAATATCACGACCAAAAAGAAAATCCCTTTTAAGGTGCGGGTTGAAATTTCGTAATTGAATGAATTTCCATAAACTGACAAATCCATAGATATTATTTTATTTTGTTTCGTTCGAAGTTTATAATTTTTCATAAATGTTTAGATAAATGTTTAGATAAAAACTGCACCAGTTATAATAGTTACAAGTGGATATAATAAATAATCATTGATGGCTATAATTAAAAGTTTAAAAAAGGGTAATTTAACTAGATTAATAATAAACGTGTTTTTTTATTCCGTGAACGTTGAACTCTTGAAAAATGTAGGTACTCATCCTTTCCATCGATTCTATCTTACTCCGCACTTAAAAATGTCTGCAAAATTCGTGTAGACTCTTGGAAAATTGAAGATGGGTTTGACTATTAAGATGCTTTTTATGAAACTGTCATCATGCAGAAGGGTTCAACAGAATATTCCTGTTTCATCCTTTTGTCAAAATTAATGTGTATATAACTGGTGTATGGTGATTGTAAGTGGTAGAGCTGATGCCGGGCTCGACTGTGGAGGTACCACCATCTTACTCGCAAATCCTCCCGAAGTTATTTGGGGGAGAGTAAGAGAACAGCTCTCAGGCAAAACCAGGCGGCCCACCATTGCCTGGGACCGATGGATGGCGGTATATCCATCCCTAATTGCCAGGCCTTAAAACAGACTAGTGACGGGCAGCGGCGTCACTGGTGCAAGGGTTTCGGCACCGCGCTCACCAACCCACCTGCCCAGCGTGTGTGAGTATGGGCATTTCTTCCAGGGGGACCGCCAAGAGTGGCGTAATCCTGGAAAGTCCAGCAGTGGACGAAATAGGCTGATGGATGGATGGATGGATAACTGGTATTTTCCACCTATTTTTGGGCCCGATATATCACATGTTAGGGTTTATCCAATTATAAAAAAACATGTCGTCACGACATGAATCCCCGATCGGGTGTCAAAGTTATTCTCAAGTGTAAAAGTTACATTTCACACTTGGTGCACTAACTAGCTTTTCACCGACGTCCCACACGTGATGGGTGGTGAGCCCGTATACTTCGGGCACAAATGGGGCAACTTCCGAAGCACGCAGACCGAACACAAATTAAGGCCTTACCCCTGGTGCACAATAATCTTACTGAGCGATTTTGAACTCTGTTTGTAGTTTGTTGTCAGAAAGTCCACATTAGACTGCTTGATTCGCGCGTTGCCGGCACGCAAAATCAGTGAATTTTCGAGGTTTTTCTGGATATTACGAAAAAGTATTTTATGTAGGAGTTTTTCCACCTGACATCGGATATTAAACCATAATTTCTTGTTACTAACAGTAATTTCAGACATAAAACTCAAGCCGTTTAGACATTAAACGAATTAATAACTTAAAGAGGCATAGTTTTCAAAAATAAAATCTATCGAGTGAAATGTGTCCAATTAGGTAACCGACCTGATACCGGAAAGACAGAGTTCTGAAAAAACAGGTGTCCAAGTTTTACGTTTATCAGATAACTAGTTGACTCAGCATTACAAACAAAAACCGTTGAAAGACCAAAGGCAAGCCCTTAATGTGCACCGCGGGGATAGAACCCCCGACCTCTATGGGCTAGCAGGCAAGCGCTCTACTGCTCGGCCACAGAGGCGACAAAAGAGGCAGTCAAAAGAAAACCAATAATCAATAAAACCCAATCTAATTCGGCGTTTTCATAGAATTTTACAGCTGAAAAGTGAATTAATCAAACTGGAGGGCCCCGAAAACGGCACAAGCTCTCAAAAAAGAGGTTGAAGTCATTCGAGATGCCGTTTCGGGGAACAAATATTGGCTTAGGCCAACTCTGTTGCCCTTCGCACCCACCGTATCTTGTTTTTAATGGTCGGGGGAATATTATTATGTTTGTAGACCCGCACTGGCTTTTTATTAACCACAGACTTGGCTGTATTTTATGCCGTTTTTATTCGTTGTCGGCAACGCATTAAAAGTCTGTAGCATTTGAAACTGAGCCCCTCATTTTGCATCAAGTGGAACTGAACTAAGAAGACAACCGAAGGATCGCGGGCTCTCAAAAAGCACGGTTTCACCGGGAAAATAATAGTTATTTTTGAAACATAAAACAATGAGGGCATGCTTTTGAGATCAGTTATTTATCATGCAAAGTTTCTTGATCTTACTTAAATTCTTTATTGATTTTTTTACGGTTTATAGGTAACGTTGCAATTTTTTTCTATAAATAAAAAGTCGATTTTATGTTTTTGTCACATTTTTGCCGTAGCATAGTTCTCAACTTTACGAATACCTATACTTACGTCAAAATGTTTGTTGTTCTTGTGTCAGGTAATCGCCTTCTCATGCGAAAAATGTGACAGCTCTTAAATACGGATAAACAAATTTGACTAAACCCAAGAGCCTTCTGAAATGAACGTGGAAAAGGATACTGTTTACGGACATGAATATAAAGCAAACTTTTTAACAGGATAAAGGCGGGACGAGGTAATGAAGACGGATGAGATTTGTTAAAATATAATTATGGTTATTTTAATGACTTCCCTGTTATCTAAATAAGCTCTTAGTAAGACCCATAATATTTTCATGCGAAATTCGGTAAATTAAATGTTGGGTTCTATTGCCATTCGACCTACTCGATGGAGGGTTCCGTACCATCACACTACGGGTCCGAACCCAAAAACATCATGGTAATTAATATCTACATAATTGTAGATGCCATAGCAACATCAAGGCAACAAAAACAAACCACTAAAATGATAGCGTCTGACTAATAATTCGACAACCTCTATGTACGAATACGTAATTTTGATTATTTGTTGTTTTACTTCAGAGTATGAACCAAAATCTTACTTTATTTGAAACTTGTATTGTATGAATTATACCGTTAAGTTAATTATTTTTTTCAATATTATGTTGTGTGGGGGATTTCGATTCCGTTGGATTTCAATTTTTTTATTTGTTGTGATATAGGTTGTATTAACACTAGACCCCTGTGACAGACGAACGGACATGCAGCAAGGCTTATTAATAGGGTTCCGTTTTCCCCCCTTCGGGTACGGAACCCTAAAAAGTTCATTAATACTATCACATGAGTGTTTTAATACCCAAAGTGCAGTTTCATACACTACTTTATCTAAATTCACACAAGGGTCTAACTATTTTCCAATCCAAAATCTTAGCAAATGTTGTTGTAAGCTTTTCTTGATTTTGCTGGTAAAAGATTCTTCGTAACTTTCGTTCCTTGGTCCGACATTTTTGCCTAGAATAAAACTTTTCACCAACAAAAACACAGTAAATATGAAATTAGTAACGTAGAGTTTATTGATAAAATTGCCAATAATGATGGCGCACCGATGTGAGACAAAATGTCCGGTCACGAATTCGAACCATTCATGGTCCACCGCGCATGTGAGACTAAGGGTTTGGTCAAAAAATCATAAATTTTTCGAACCATTCCCTATAAAACCTAGGGCATCATGGCTCTATGGACTACGTTTTCTTTGCCTTGCCACTTACTTAGTGTAAAAAAATATTAATATTAAAAAAAAAACACATTTCAAAGCATTAATTTTTTTCTTCATATTAAAGATGGTCGCAAATAAAATATGTTATCAAGCACTATTTTTGAATTTAGGAATTTACGATATGGGCGTAGTGTAGATAAAACAAATTATAATACAGCAATTACTCGTGCAAACTAAAATAATGTTTAAACTTAATTAGCTAATAATGATTAAATTATCTAGGCCAAAAACCTTCGCATCAGACACCAGCAATTCCCAGCCAAGTAAGTTGAACTGACTCTTCGTAAAAAACCAATAACTTTTTACTTCTTATTCCAGGATAATCTACGCCATCATTTTATATTGCACGGGTGCATAAAGCTAACAAACGTTCAGTGTACTTTAACATAAATATGAAAGAACCGTTTAAAGTCCTAAAAACTTCAAAAAACTAATAACTTGAAAATAAATAGAATACCAACATATAATAAAACTGTAAAAATGCGTATAAATTACATTTTGATTGAAAAACACTTGTACTTGTCCACTTATTTATATTATTTCACTTACCGGTTTCGCTGTTATAGCATTATCAAAGGTTTTTTGGTTGATTACGTACAATATAATGCTACTCGTATAACAGCGAAATCGGTAAGGGAAATAATATAAATAAGTGGACAAGTACAAGTGTTTTTCAATCAAAATGTATCAAAAGTTCAACCAAGTGCCAACAATCACAAGCATCAACGCCTATAAATTAATAATAATCTAAAATATAATGGCCAGACTTATTCTCTAGCCAAGATAAGGGGCTCCTTGATGACTCGAGAAGTCAAACAGGCGCGATGAAAGTTCCATATTATAGATTTCGCGCCTCTGGACGCCACGAGCTGAAACATAGAGGAAATAACCACAGACGTATAATATAGTAACAGACCTAACATTAATAGTAAACGCATAAAGTCGACGCATGGCAATTTTAGCTCCGTGAACTTCGGGCTCTTTTAACTATAAATATTGCTTGTTTCCAAACAAAATATATACTAGAGATTAGTTTAGGAAATAACAAATCTGTTCCAAGCATAAACTAGTCCAAACAACCCATTTTTATACGTTTCTTCGTACCATGAACCCTAAATGTAGCTTATTTTTTGTATGGAAACTTGCCACGCTATTTAATCCTCATGTTTGGTCTGCTACTTAGTAATAATTAAAATGTCTGTGGAAATAACCAAATTTTCTCTATGGGCTGAAAGCTCTCGACGCCAAACGGCACTACGATGAAGCAGTTATATATTAGTAATTTCGTTGAAAGTATTATTCAAGCCAAATAAAAGACTCATACTTGGCCAATTTTTTATTACATGAGCAACACAGTGTTCTTTCTTACGAGGCTTTCGTGTTGGGTTTTTCTTTATAATTTATGACTCATGACTTCTTAATTTAGAAACTAGACTGAAGGGAGTACGCCGTCGTGTTGTATTGGAAGTAAAAATATCTTACAAGTCATACCTCTATCGTTTATAGGAATAAAACTCAAGTTAGATAAAAATATAATGAAAATGTTTAATAAATCTTTCAATTTGAATTGAACTTTGGAAATAGGTCAAACTGCTTGCAAATTTGCAATCTATATTGCAGTGTGCGTCAGGTTCAAATAGCTTTTTCTATATTAATCTTTTAGTGTTTTTGTTCTCAGTGTTTATTTCCTGTTACAGCTGCTAATTACGCAAAATTATTATTTGGATGAAAAAAATTCTAATAATATTTTTATAATTTTAAGCGAAAAAATTTTCTTTTTTTTTAATTACTATATTTCACTGGCAAGTTGATATGATAAGAAGTGGTCATTAGCATTATTCATCTGCGTTGAAGCCTTCGGCCAATTTTTCTCCAGCCTACTTCACAAAAATATTCACTGCCCACTCCCTATTTTATGCAGTACAAATAGCACAGTTAATAGTACATTATGATACTAGTGAACTGCGTTGGACATTACAGTCGAGTTGGGATTGCAGCGTAATGAAAATGTTAACGCGTTTCATACGACGTTTTTCAACAAACTTGCGAGGAAAAATAATAGTCTTTTTTTTCACATAATCGAAAACACGTGTATGTTAATAACAATTTTCTTTGAAAAATGGCGGCGGATGTTTTGTTTTTTGCGCAGATGAAAATAGAGGCACTGACGTAAACAGCCAAATATTGCCAAACTGACAAATATGAAATATTAACAACTGAATATTTTTGTATTTAAAACAAAAATTTGAGTTAATTTGTTGACAAAAATAAATAATTTGATGAAATTAAATGATTATTTATTATATTTCAACTGAGACAGATTCGCAAAAGCATGGCAAAAGCTTTATTATTTCTCAAGACATCAAAACTCTTTGCTATGATTTAAAAATAAACTGTAATGCACATAAAAAAAACACCAGTGCGATAATGTAAAGTAAAAAGCACGGGTGTTTAATATGCTGCATTATTAGTGACTGTAAAACCGCTGCAATAAGGGCCACTTTATAAGCAAGTGTGTTGAAAAATTACAGTACTGTGACAATAGTGTACCATATTAATCCAATGAGCCGTATTTGAAAACTTTGCAATGATAGTATTCATACATTAGGTATTTAAGTTTTCAGTATAATTACAAAAAGGCGAATGTTTTACAATCCGCCTGCAATACGGTTATTCAGCAGAAATGTTTACCTACTCAAATGATGTTGCAACATATCAAGGTTTCCTTAATAAGTCGAAGCGCTATAATATTATAAATCACATCCAAGTGTAATTTTTCTCAATGGTTCAGCCTGCGTTCGTTGTGAACCGAGATACTCGTTTATCTTCCAGAGGAAAGGGGACGACGACAATGTAAACAATGACAGATTTTGTTTAGATTTAACCTACGTAAGGTTATAATATATTTTATCTAACCTCATATCGTAGAATCCTTATTACGAACTCAAAACTACTGGTATAATGAAAAAAAATTTTCATGAACTTCTCTAAAAAATTTAATTATTGTACAGATCTCCGAACAACATAATACTATAAAAAAACTTTTTCTGGGATTACAGTACATGTGATACTAACTAGGAAGGCAAAGGGAACTTAGCCCATACAGCCATGTCTGAGGTTTAATATCAAATACCAATAAGGTTTTTATATAATCTTCTCCAATACATACAAAATAGTAACGAGGTTACAGTTCAAATCTATTTTCGGCCAGGTATTGTCTGTGGTCAGTCAATGGATGAACTGTTTGTTGCGCTATAGTTTTCGAGGAAATGTATTTATTACTGACAGTGGTTTTATGGGTCAAAAGAATTATTTTGCCCTAAAATTACTAACAGCAGAGATGGTGATGAATTGATGATATGTGATTCCACCTGACATTCTGGAAATAACGATGGAAATAACGAACACTTTCAGAACAAGCTTTTACAAGAATAATCAAAAATGACTAACGACAAATTTACAAAAATTATGAAAACAGGTTAGTAGGCATGAGTTTTTAGATAAAGTAGTGTATCAAACTATACATAAATAGGTACATAACAGCCCCTAATCCCACAGGACTAGCATCAGCAAAAACTTGTGTCTTGTCCTTTGGGTCGTAGTAGCCTAAAGTTGTAATTTGAGTCATTGCTCGTTTTAACTCTTTGAATGCTGTTGCTTGTTCCTTATGCCAGTGAGAAGTAATATCTGCACCCTTACCTAGCTTTAATCTTAACAATTCGCGGAGTGGTTCAGTCCATGTCGCTAGGTTAGGAATCCATTTGCCTACATAGTTTACAAGGCCTAAAAAGCTTTGTACTTCTTCAATAACAGCAGGTTCTCGAAATGTCTCGATTGATTTAGCGTATTTGTCGAGAGGCTTGACACCTTTACTGGACAAATGGTGTCCAAGAAATTCTATTTCTTTGACTCTATACACACACTTGGCGTCATTAAGGAGGACATTGCTATTCTTTAAAACTTGCAGAGTTCTTCCAAGTCTACTCTCATGTTCAGACTCATTGCTCACAAACACTACGATATCATCAATAAAGTTTACTACTCCTTCACATGGTAAAAGCATCCTTTCCAAGGTTTTTTGAAAGCATTCAGGAGCGCATGAGATTCCAAACATGAGACGTTTATATCTGAACAGACCTTTGCTACAGATAAAAGTTGTTATCTCTCTACTATCCTCGCTTAATTCTAGTTGATGAAAAGAATTTTTGAGGTCTAGTTTAGAGAACATACTAGCATTTATAAACTTGGGAATTAGTTGTTCTATAGTGGGCAAGGGGTGTTTTTCTCTGATAATAGCTCGGTTAGCTTGCCTCATGTCTACACAAATTCTAATATCCCCATCCCCCTTAAGTACCGGTACTAGAGGTGAAATCCAATCAGATGGACCATCAACAGGCTCTATAATGTCCATATCAACTAGTTCTTGAATTTTTTCGTTTATTTTAGACTCAAGGGGAATAGGAACTCTTCGACAAGGTTGACAGACAGGTTTGACGGATGTATCAATATGGATATAAATTTGAACATCTTTAAATTTAGGGAACGTACCAGTGACTGTATTTATTCCTAAGCCTACTTTTAGCACTCCAAGTTTGGTCGCCGTGTCTTTTCCGAGTAAATTTCTGGCACCATCTTTAATAACGTAAAAAGTGGCTTTTTCTTCACACCCATCGCCAACCATTATCAAAGAATCAAAAGATCCTAAGACAGTTAGGGGAATCTGGCTTCCGTAAGCCATAAATATTTTGTCTGGATTTTTTACTTGATTTTCAATTTGAACACCTTTGTTTTTTAGTTCTTCCCAAGTTGTGTCATTAATGATATTGCATTTACTGCCCGAATCTACAATCATATTAATTTCTACGTCCCCTAACGTGCATTTGATACTATCATCACCATCGAGATGAAATATATATAGTCCACTTTCTCAGGTACAGTTTTGGATTTTTTTGTTGAACTAATAACTTTTGAGGGAACGTCATCGACCTTGCGTTTCTTAGCCCTAGTTCTACAACATTTACGAAAATGTCCAATGAATCCGCATTTCAAGCATTTTTTTTCTCGTGCTGGACAAATCTTAGGTATTTATAAATTAATTTAAGTATAATAATTTTTTAAAATAGGTATTTATACCTTCGGCTCGTTTTTTAAAATGACACTCGTGTTTTTAATAACCTTTATAAGTACCAGTTTCATAAACTACTATTTCACAAAGCATTATATAAGTTGTATGAAACTCCCTAGGAAATAAGGTGATTTGAATTTGGAACGTCAAATTCGTGGAAAACTCTAAGTAAAAAAATACTTATCTGGCTGGCATTGTAAAGAGGTTTGTTCGAAAATCGAACTGGCCACCATAAGCAGAAAAAAAGAGGTGCGTTTACAAAGTGTGTGAAAAAAAAAGACGGTGTTTGGTGCTGTGATTGTCAGTGAATTATATGTATACCATTCCCACCCTAAAAAGCTTATTTTATTCACTAAAAACTGTGAACAAAAAGGCCCTTTAATCACTGTTTTGGTGTTTGAATTTAGAACACACCAATATATTCGACCTCCATCTCAATGCTTAAATACAACCTCCTTGCACAAAAAATACTCGATACAAACTCCTTGCGCAAAGAATACTCGAGATTTGATTGGTCTATATTTGCGAGAAGGAGTTTAGCATTAGAATAAAAACTTTTTTGTGTTATTTTCTGCCATTAAAGAAAAAATATATATATTAGTAAATTGGCGCCATTTTGAACACTGTGTGTAAGTTGTACGAACACGAAGTTTAGTGTTACTTTATAATAAATCGATTGAATATGCATTCCAGTGATGAAAAAGATGTGTTAACACCTGAGTTTATGAAAGAGGGGCGGCCGATATAGCAGAAAACTTGCTACCCAACAAATCACGGTTCGCTTATGTACAGGTTCAGATTTTCAACAAAAACAACCAATTTCGGTACCACACACGATGCTCGTGCCACGGCCGGATCGAGAGAGCGCGGCGGGTCGTCGTCCCCGCGCTCCTCCCCCGCCCGTCTCACCAGCATGCGTGGTTATATTTATTATAGGTACGTTACATCTACCTTTTACAAAAATATAAAATTATAAATGTTTCTCCACTTTTAATAACAATAATATAACAATCAACATTTAAACTCGGAACTTATTCTCGCTAGGTAGTTCTAATTTCAACTTCAAATAAACGATTTGTTAATAACGGCTTCTAGAATCAAAAGCTTAATCTTCAATATACTATTCAGAAAGAGCGTCATTTTTATCATTATTGTCATCAGAATTATCCTCATCTGTACAAACTTTCCACTGACCTTCCACTCGTTTCAGGTGTACTATGTTTCTACGTAGTCGTTGCCCATTATCATCATTTTCCAGTTCTACGTCATTTCCTTTTTTGTTGATTACGGTATGTGGTGCGTCATTAAAAGTCGTGGATAGTTTATTCTCCTTAATCATATTTTTTACATACACTTTCTCTCCAACACCAATAGTAGATTCTGCTGCATGCCTTTTTCTGTCCGCGTATTCTTTCCCTTTCGCTTTCATTTCAGTGTCTCTGTCCTTTGTCTCTAGATCTACATCTGCAAATTCCACGTCCACAACAGATGGTAATTTGTCTCTGAATTGGCGCCTGTAAAAGAGCTCGGCTGGAGATTTACCAGTAACCGAATGGGGTGTGCTATTATACATAGTCAGATATTTAAGTAAATCATCCTGCCAATTAGACCTTTGACTCTGACTTATTCGTAGTCTTTTAAGTATATCGCGGTTCTGTCTCTCAACCTCACCATTTTGTTGAGGCCAGTATGGAATACTATGGAATAACCTAATGCCAAATTCTTTGCAAAAATTGGAAAATTCTGAGCTTGTAAATTGCCGGCCATTATCAGAAGTGATACTTAACGGAGCTCCTAACCGTGAAAATATCTCCTTAAGTATACCTATGGTGTGTGTAGCGTCAATACTTTTAGTTATTTTTACCTCTTTATAGCGACTGAAATAGTCTACAATCACCAAAAGATAATGTCCGCTAGGCAATGGCCCAAGAAAATCGATGGCTACGTTAATCCATGGTTGTACTGGAAGTTCTCTTCTACGCATAGGGTTAGGAGGGTTTGGAGCAGAGACCAGAGTGCAACCTTTACAAGCTCTCACGTAGTGTTCCGCGTCTTTATCAATTTTGGGCCACCACACTTTGGAACGTAGTCGAGATTTCATCGCTACTATTCCAGGATGACCTTCGTGAGCAGCTGCTAAAACTTTTTATCTCAAGCTGGAGGGAATAACAATTTTATTCCCACGTAAAAGTAAATTGTCTTGGAAACAAAGTTCATGTTCAAAAACCTTGTAATTGTTTACACTCTGGTCCCAGCTATTGCTGTACAAACCGTTTCTGACTAACTCAATTTCTCGGTCACCATCACAAGCACCTTTCAGTTCACTTAAAGGGATAGCAGTGGGACAAGCCTGATCTACAACAAAATTCACATAATTGTCATCATCAAACGGACGCGGTGATTGGTCGTCAGAGCACAACCGTGATAGTGAATCAGCTATATTTTTCTTTCCAGGGCTGTACATGATTTTAAAATTGTATGACTGTAACCGTAAAACCCAACGCTCGATTCTCGCACACGGCTTAGAATTGGGTCCGAAAATGACCTCTAGAGGTTTATGGTCACTTACAAGCTCTAAACTGTCTTTTCCAGACAAGTACATGTCAAAATGTTCAACCGCCCAGACTTACGCGAGAGCCTCTTTTTCGGTTTGACAATAACGTTTTTCGCGATCTGTAAGACTTTTATTCCCGTACGCGATTATTCTCGGCCCACTTGTGCCATGTTGGACGAGAACAGCCCCTAATCCCACAGGACTAGCATCAGCAAAAACTTGTGTCTTGTCCTTTGGGTCGTAGTAGCCTAAAGTTGTAATTTGAGTCATTGCTCGTTTTAACTCTTTGAATGCTGTTGCTTGTTCCTTATGCCAGTGAGAAGTAATATCTGCACCCTTACCTAGCTTTAATCTTAACAATTCGCGGAGTGGTTCAGTCCATGTCGCTAGGTTAGGAATCCATTTGCCTACATAGTTTACAAGGCCTAAAAAGCTTTGTACTTCTTCAATAACAGCAGGTTCTCGAAATGTCTCGATTGATTTAGCGTATTTGTCGAGAGGCTTGACACCTTTACTGGACAAATGGTGTCCAAGAAATTCTATTTCTTTGACTCTATACACACACTTGGCGTCATTAAGGAGGACATTGCTATTCTTTAAAACTTGCAGAGTTCTTCCAAGTCTACTCTCATGTTCAGACTCATTGCTCACAAACACTACGATATCATCAATAAAGTTTACTACTCCTTCACATGGTAAAAGCATCCTTTCCAAGGTTTTTTGAAAGCATTCAGGAGCGCATGAGATTCCAAACATGAGACGTTTATATCTGAACAGACCTTTGCTACAGATAAAAGTTGTTATCTCTCTACTATCCTCGCTTAATTCTAGTTGATGAAAAGAATTTTTGAGGTCTAGTTTAGAGAACATACTAGCATTTATAAACTTGGGAATTAGTTGTTCTATAGTGGGCAAGGGGTGTTTTTCTCTGATAATAGCTCGGTTAGCTTGCCTCATGTCTACACAAATTCTAATATCCCCATCCCCCTTAAGTACCGGTACTAGAGGTGAAATCCAATCAGATGGACCATCAACAGGCTCTATAATGTCCATATCAACTAGTTCTTGAATTTTTTCGTTTATTTTAGACTCAAGGGGAATAGGAACTCTTCGACAAGGTTGACAGACAGGTTTGACGGATGTATCAATATGGATATAAATTTGAACATCTTTAAATTTAGGGAACGTACCAGTGACTGTATTTATTCCTAAGCCTACTTTTAGCACTCCAAGTTTGGTCGCCGTGTCTTTTCCGAGTAAATTTCTGGCACCATCTTTAATAACGTAAAAAGTGGCTTTTTCTTCACGCCCATCGCCAACCATTATCAAAGAATCAAAAGATCCTAAGACAGTTAGGGGAATCTGGCTTCCGTAAGCCATAAATATTTTGTCTGGATTTTTTACTTGATTTTCAATTTGAACACCTTTGTTTTTTAGTTCTTCCCAAGTTGTGTCATTAATGATATTGCATTTACTGCCCGAATCTACAATCATATTAATTTCTACGTCCCCTAACGTGCATTTGATACTATCATCACCATCGAGATGAAATATATATAGTCCACTTTCTCAGGTACAGTTTTGGATTTTTTTGTTGAACTAATAACTTTTGAGGGAACGTCATCGACCTTGCGTTTCTTAGCCCTAGTTCTACAACATTTACGAAAATGTCCAATGAATCCGCATTTCAAGCATTTTTTTTCTCGTGCTGGACAAATCTTGCTGTCGCTAGAATGACTGCCGCCGCAGCGGGAACATGTTACCGTATGGTTTACTTTATTTTTTGTAATTTCTACTCGGTTGATTGATGCATCCTTACTAGATCCGACTGAATTAAAATTACTTAGTTGCCGGTCGACAGATTCTAAAGCATTCGCTTCAGATATTATTTTGTCAAGTGTGACGTTATCTCCAAGAGTTAGGATTTTTTTTCATAACTCAGCTGACTCACACTTCTCAGTAATTTGGTCGATCATGTGCTCCTCAGAAGCAGTGAACTTGCACTTAGAACATTGATGTCTAAGTCTGACTAGAAACTTGTCAAATTTCTCCCCAGCTTCTTGCTTAATGAGCCTAAACAAGTGACGTTCGTACACACGAGTCTGTTTAGGAGAAAAATATGCGTCTAACTTGTTAACAGCAACCGTGAAAACGTCATCGCCATCGACAACTGTTTCTACGTGTGCCCCAGGAATGTTAAAATAAATTTCCTGTAAGTTTAGGCCACCCATATGCAAGAGCATTGCCCTTTTTTCTTCCGGCGTGGTAACTTTGGTGGTTATTAAATATATGTCAAGCGCACGTTTCCATTTTTCCCAGCGTAAACCAACCGAAGCTGGTTCACCCTCACAGTCCAAAGACTCCATCGGTGGTATTTGCGACATTATTTGGGACTACCTGTAAATAATTATTTGTTTGTGTTTATGCGCAAATTTTAGGTACCGTTCCGATTTTAATCGAACTACCTCTTGATCTTATTGTTTTATTTGTGTTGTTGAATTTCGTCAACTATCCTTTCATGTGATTTATTTCACACACAAATGATCATTTAGATACCGTTTGGTTGCCCAAACTATCTCTGATAACCAGCGTAAATCTTATTGTTGTCAAAATAAACAATTGTTGTTACAAGAATAATAAAATGAGGGTGCCTATAGTCACAAAACAATAATCAGTTTTAGTATCACAAACTTTTAGTTGGAATCGGTAAAGACTAACAGGTAACAACTACCTATTCAAAATTGTAATGAAGAAACAGCCATTCGTCATCGTGTAGGTTATTTCACTTTTCAGGAAAAATCATGGTGTTTTGTTGAAGTAAATACCTATTGAAGTCTGTAAACTATGAAAAATACAAGAAATCACTACCTGCGAGAAGCATATGAATTTTAGAGGATGGCCGGATTAAAAGCCGGCTATGAAATTTTAATCTGATTATTGAGATTATTAGGTAATATCTCTGTGACTGTTGAATAAAAAATTTTACTCAGATAGATAGGTATCAGCTATTCGTAAATAGAACAATGCAAGTTTGAAAACTTTAGGTAAACAAAAATTTTCCGTTTTGACAACAATACAGGGTTTGCTGATGGGTAAATTTACGTTCATAACGTTAGAACTTGTAACATTTTACAAGCAGGTAGGTAGGTACCAATCAATTTCACAGGGAACCAGCTTTGTTTTGAAAAAAATAAAACGTACCTAGGTACTTTCACATGCCACAATATTTACAAAAATACGCAAGTACTTGGATTTATTGTAATTGACATGTTAAAACACATATAAAACGAAGCGCTAAATTAAAAGCGATTTGGATCATTCGATTTACCATAACCATTTTAGGTTATGTTTGATAAAACAAAACAAAACTGATCTCATTGCGTCATTGATTTACCACTTTATTTACTATCTTTGTACATACCTCGATAGTTTTAGTCACTGGCAGGGTCGCCACTTGTACAGGTTCAGATTTTCGACAAAAACAACCAATTTCGGTACCACACACGATGCTCGTGCCACGGCCGGATCGAGAGAGCGCGGCGGGTCGTCCCCCCCGCGCTCCTCCCCCGCCCGCCTCACCAGCATGCGTGGTTATATTTATTATAGGTACGTTACAGCTTACGTCAAAGCCTACGATGAGTTTTGCAAATAGGAAAATGAAAATCAAGCTTCGGGCACATTTTCAGAGTTGTTTTCCTAAATTATTTTAACCGTCCTTTTTTTATTAAATGTCTATGTACGGTTTCGCAACCGCACATTGTTTTGCTCACGTTGCAACCTACTTTATTTACTTAGCGACAATTTATACATTTTTACTGTTTTTAAAGTAGTACGAATCCAACTGTCGATACCGACACATATAGAGAAAGAGACGTCAAACTTAACTCTGTACTTACGTCAATATAGTACCTTAACTGAGGTTTCTTCTATTCTTTCTCTTCGTGCTCCACAACTCAATAACTACAACTTCATTCAAATGTACGGAACCTTAACTATTAGCTCCTACATTTTATGGTCCTTCGAGAGTTCACTTCAGTGTTGTTTAAAGTCCTCATCTACTCAGAGAAGCGATTCGGTTTGACTGGCCTTCCACAAGCGGATCTCCCCAGTCAGATTGAGAAGGCGCACACATTGTAGATAGGATAATAAGCACACTGAGGCGCAGGAACAGCAGCACCTTTGATCCACGGACTGCGGAGTTACTTCAGAATTCTACAAGTTTCGGAGCGTCAAAACTTCAAGTTACGAGATTTGAAGAAAATCCTGAACGCGAAGACTACCGAAACTTCGTGGTCTTTGCCAAGCTTACCATCTGGCATCGTAAACTACACACGTGACAGATAATAAAAACTTTAACTAACTTCAAGGTATTTCCTTAACTGGATATTTTCTTCAGACAACTGAGAAGAAAAATAACCAACTTTACTAACTTTAGTGACTAACTTCAGTGTATCTTATTGACTACATATTTTCTTCACGCAACTGAGAAGAAAATCAACTTAAGATGGAAGCTCTTTCGCTTCAGTCAACTTGCTTCGAAAGTATTAAAACTTTATGTACCAACTATAAAAAGGACAGCGTGTCGAGAAAAAGTGAAGACTACCTAACTAAGCGGCTGGAATCGCTCGAAGACTTATGGGCTAATTTCAAGTCGCGTCACGAGGTTCTCGAGCAAAAAATTGAAGATAAAACCATCAACTACTTCCAAGACGATGTATATAACCGAACCGACATAATGTATGAAGCTACAAAAGCCGATATTATGTATCTCTTGGCATCCCTACGCAAGCCAAAAGATGTGAACTTTGATCTTACTGGTATCGCGGAAGAGGGTTACAACAATAACAACAACTTAAAGCAACTGCTCAGCAAGCAAGAATGCAACTTTAAAGCTCTCGACCGAGCAATGTCGAAAATTGACATTGACACAACTAGAGATAAATGGGAACTTGAAGATCATCTTACCATCTTAAAATCAAAGTGGGACAAGATCGATAGTCTCCACTGGGAACTAGAAGCTCAACTGAACGGGTCCAACGAAACTTATTACGGCATGTTTGTCAATATTGAGGGCAAATATGACGCGATGAAGAAAGCTCTCAATGACAAGATTTGGTCTACAATTCACTACCAAAGATCAGCGCCGAGGGTAGAGGTTCCAGAGTTTTCCGGAAAGTATCAACAATGGATTTCCTTCAAAGATCTTTTTGTCGAAACTATTCATAACAACCCGACGATAAATGATGCACAGAAGATGCAGCATCTCAAAACTAAGCTGCGGGGAGAAGCGGAGAAGTTGGTGCAACACTTAACTATTAGCACCGACAACTATCACGGGTGTTGGGAAATACTAAACCAACGGTATGACAATCAACGCCTACAGTTTACTTCCTTCATGAATGCGATGCTACAGCTTCCAGTTATCCAACAACCTGAGGCTTACAACCTCAAGAAGTTGCATGACGTCACAACTGAATGTTTGAACGGACTGTCAAACATTGGCCTAAATACATCTTCTTGGGATCCTATCATTGTGCATCTTATGGCACAAAAGCTAGACTCAAGAACTTATCAAGAATATATAAAGGAGCTTCCCGATCAAAGGGCGTTACCCAACTTACAAAACTTCCTGTATTTCTTGGAAAGCAAGTTTATGGCTTACGAAACCATAAAAAATCCAAAGAAAGTATTCGGTGAAAACCAAAAACCAACTTCATCCAGCTCAGCAGAGAAATCCCATTGGGCCAAAAAACCCAATTTTGACTTCAAGAAAGCTCAATCAAGAATTTATCATGCAACATATGGACAGTGCCCATTTTGCAATAATGACCACGTGCTAATGCAATGTCCTAAGTTCGTTGACTTAGATCCAGTTCAACGAAATAATACAGTTGCGAAATTGCATATTTGCAAAAACTGTTTATTTAGCCACGGAAATGAACAATGTACGTCGGCTAAAACTTGCAAGGAATGTAATATGAAACATCATACGCTATTGCACAAAACTGTCAGTAAAGGGGGTCATAACAACGGAAAGGAATGGAGTAAACGACCTATACCTATTTCGAACAACCAGCAGAGCTCAAATCACCTTTCAACTGAAGATATGGGGGTCCTGCTAGCTACAGCTCAGATTCAGATAAAATCTAGCAACGGAACTTACGTCACACTTTTTTCACTGATAGACCAAGGGTCAGAAATATCTCTGGTTTCCGAGAGCGCTGCACAGCTACTGAAACTACCTAGAAAGAAACTAAATGCAACGATCTCTGGCGTGGGATCTGCAGCGGGAAACTGTAGGGGAAGCCTGGAGCTTACCTGCAAGTCTATAAACTCTGACTTCACTTTCAAAACTCAAGCATTGATTTTGAAGAAACTAACAAACAACTTACCTCACTCTACATTCGAAAAGGTCAACTGGCCGCACTTAGAAAACTTGAAACTCGCCGACCCAGACTTCAACGTCTCCCGCCCAGTGGACTTACTGCTAGGAGCGGACGTGTATTCTGAAATTATCATGGATGGAGTCCTGAAAGGAGAAAAACAATCCCCCATAGCACAGCAAACACGCTTAGGGTGGATTTTGTGTGGCAAATTTAAAACTTTCAATTGTCACGTAACTTTATTGAACTTGAACGAGCTAACTAAGTTTTGGGAAAGCGAAGATATTTCTCCAGACAAGGATGACATATCTGAAGATGATCAATGCGAAGAACATTATAAAACTACCGTCCAACGAGATCAAAAGGGAAGATATATTGTGAAAATGCCACTATGTTCCGATTTCGAAGAAAAACTGGGAAAATCAAAGTCGATTGCAATTTCACAATTTCTTCAGCTTGAAAAACGACTTGAAAGAAACAAAAAACTTGCTCTGATGTACAAAGAGTTCATGAGAGAGTATTTGGAACTAGGCCATATGAAGCTGTCATCTCCTGCCACGAGCTCTGTTGAATGCTATCTGCCTCATCACGGGGTCTTAAGGCAAAGCTCAACCACAACAAAGTTAAGGGTAGTTTATAATGGAAAGCAAAAAACTACAAGTGGCAGGAGTTTAAACACCGTATTAAAAAAGGGTCCAAATCTGCAACAAGACATTCAAGCCCTTATTCTAAAGTGGAGGTCTTATAAATATGCCTTCACTGCCGACATAGAGAAGATGTACCGCTGCATATGGATATCAGAAAATCAACACTCGCTACAGAAAATTATTTGGCGAAACACACCTACAGAAAAACTACAAGAATATCAACTATGTACCGTGACTTACGGCACAAAATGCGCACCGTGGCTGGCAATGAGAACACTAAGACAACTTGCGCTAGATGACGGTGACAAATATCCAGCGCTGAAAAACGGTACAACAGCTGCTGAAGTACTTCAAAACGATTTTTACGTCGATGACCTCATTTGCGGCGCAAATTCAATGAAGATAGCGAAACATCTACAAATGTCACTCATTAATCTACTAAAAGGAGGTGGCATGAACTTACGCAAATGGGCGAGTAACCACCCGACGCTGTTAGAAGACTTAACAGAAGATCAAATTTCAAAACAAAACGTCTTTGACTTCAAACACGAAGAATCTATGAAAACCTTGGGCTTGGGTTGGAACCCTGTTACCGATACATTTACGTTTTACTGGAATCTTACTGAAAATTCCACGGACAAACTAACGAAGAGGTTTTTACTGTCGGAAATCTCAAAACTTTATGATCCGTTAGGATGGTTATCTCCAGTGACCATCACAGCCAAACTATTATTCCAGCAAGTATGGATAAGTAAACTCGGATGGGACGAAGAAATGCCGAGCGAAATTAAAAAACAATGGCTGAAACTGAAAAAAGAACTCCCCGATGTACAAAACATCAAACTTAACAGGTGGATCGGGGGAAAACAACATATAGAACTACTTGGTTTATGTGACGCAAGCGAAAAAGCTTATTCTTGCGTAATATATACTCGCGTCCTAGACGACATCAATCAGCCGAGCCTAACTTTACTCGCCGGCAAAACTAGGGTTGCCCCTCTTGCACAAAAAACAAGTTTACCGCGTCTTGAACTCTGTGGGGCCTTACTCCTGTCGCAACTCATGGATAAAGCAAAGAAAGCTTTCAATTCATACAATGTCTCGATACAAGCATGGTGCGACTCTCAAGTAGTCCTAGCATGGTTACAAGGAGAAACGTCAAGATGGGAAAGATATGTGGCCAATAGTCACAAAAATTAAGCTGAACATCCCTGCTGACAAATGGAACTATTTCAAATCAGAACTTAATCCAGCTGACTGCGCATCCAGAGGGCTGTATCCAAGCAAACTAACAAACTTCAATTTATGGTGGCAAGGTCCAGAGTTCCTGCAAAACATTGGGGGACAAGAGAAACCCAACAACTTGAAATGTTTTTACACTACAAACATTGAGAGTTCGGAAGAAACTGTGATAGCCCTAACTATCACTCAAAACAAAGACTTAATAATTGAATTGTTAAGTAAATACAGTTCATTGACTCGCGTTACGAGAGTTACAACTTGGATACTTCGGTTTATCGCAAACTTACGCGATAAGAAGAAATCCGACACCAACTACCTAACTACATGCGAACTTACTGCAGCGAAGGAGCTAATCATCAAAACTATACAACTTATTGACTTTCCACGTGAATTCAAGCAACTTAAGAAAAACGAAATTTTAATTAAGCAAAGCAGCATCTACAAATTAAACCCTTATCTGGATAAAAAGGGAATCATCAGAGTCGGTGGACGACTGAGAAACTCCAGCCTGCCATCCGAGATGAAAAATCCTATTATCTTATCTCGAAGTGGGCGACTCACTCAACTAATCATACATCAAGCGCATCTATCCACTTTACACGGAGGTGCGCGACTGACACTATCCCACATCCGACAACGATACTGGATTGTTGGAGGGAACAGAGTTGTTAAGGCTCAACTTCGTCGCTGTGTAATATGTGAGCGATTCAAAGCGACACAAAACAGTCAATTAATGGGCGATCTGCCGCAGCTAAGAACTACCCCTTCCCGACCTTTCACTCATACTGGAGTCGATTACACGGGAAATGTAAATGTGAAGTTAAATAAGGGAAGAGGCGTGAAGACATCGAAAGCCTACATCGCTATCTTCGTGTGCATGGCTACAAAGGCGGTGCATATTGAACTAGCATCCGACCTATCTACGGAAACTTTCCTCGCTGCATTTCAAAGAATGTGTGCAAGGCGCGGCACGCCAAAACATGTGTACTCTGACTGTGGAACGAATTTTATTGGCGCCTCAAGGATGCTGCGTCAAGAATTTGAAGAGTTCAAACAACTACTAACTCCTGAATTCATTACTGAAGATCCGGAAGAGTTCTACAATTACTTGACACCCGGTCACTTCCTTACCGGAAGCCCCACAATGACGCTGCCATTATCTGACTATAAAGATGAACGAAACTTAACTTTACGCAAAAGATGGCAACAAACAGAACACATGCTGAAACAATTTTGGAAAACCTGGTCCAATGAATACCTCACTCAGCTACAGGCTAGAAGCAAGTGGAATAAGGAGACAAAAAACATACAGAAAGATGATATTGTGTTGATCAAAGACAACAACTTGCCACCTGGAAAATGGGCCATGGGGCGAGTAATGGAACTTCACGCCGGTACCGATGGCTACGTTCGAGTTACAACTGTGAAAACACAAACTGGCGTTATAAAACGACCTATTGTCAAACTGGTACCCCTTCCCGTGGACTCCATACCAGAGGCGCATAACGACTCAGATGTTGGATCTAAAAACATACGAGAAAAAACTACTCAACAAACAACCTTAACAACTAGACGAAAGATAACGGGCAAGAAAACTTTGACTACAATGTTGGCCGTACTACTGACAATGTTTGCATTTATAACTGGATCAGACGGCTCAACAATGAAATCAAATGCTCACATTACAAACTTTGAACCTGAGCGCCCTATTTACTACGACAGAGTGGGAAAACTACAGCTGATACATGATGATTGGACATTACTCATGTACTACAACTTAACTAACTACTGGGAAGGTGTCCGTCGAATCGAAGGTTACCTCAAAGGAAACTTATGCGAAAAAACGGACCCAAGATACTGTAAAACGACCTTGGAGCAGTTACTTCACGAGGCGGAACTTCTCAAATACTACAACACTATTCTACTGACACCGCACAAACATTTATCGAAACGGAAGAAGCGAGGTTTGGTAGACGGAGTTGGCTATCTAGCTAATAATCTGTTCGGTATTTTGGATCAACGGTTCGCAGATAAATACCAGCAAGATATTAAGGCTATCCAGACTAACGAAAACTTCTTACTGGAACTAATAAAGAATCAAACATCAATAGCGGAACTGGAAAACAATGCTTTGAAAAGAAGTGAAGAAAACATTCTGCGACAGTTTACGCTCATCGACCACTTCATGCAGCTAACTAACTCAAACTTCGCAAAGATCGAATCAGAAATGGAAATAGTGATGGCTTCAAACTATTTTAACTCCGCTTCATTTGCTGCATACCTACTGATAAACAACTTGAAAACAGTTCAGGAAATGCTCTACAATACTTTAACTAATATCTACAAAGGTCACATAGACATCCACCTGCTATCTCCAGTCGTCTTGATTAAGCAGCTGAATGAGATATCTGGAAGTCTTCCAAGAATTTTATCCTTGCCAGTTGAAGACGTCAGAGGGGACTTGAAGGAACTGTATAAGTTAATTTCCGTAAAAGCACGAGTGACAACTAACTACTTCCTCTTTGAGATCCACATTCCACTCATCTCGGATGAAAATTACAACTACTACCGAGCTATTCCACTACCCATCAAAACTGAGATGGGAGCAGCGGTGATTCAGACATACTCTAGCTACATTGCTGTCAACTTCGAGAAGAATACTTACATCTCTTTGACAGAAAATGAACTGAAGCTATGTTCGCAGCAAAAATCTGATAGCTATCTCTGTGACATGAACCTACCAGTATTCAACTTACATACCATGTGATATGCAAAACATTCCTTGCAAGGACGCTTGGATTAAGTTACGAGCACCGAACAGCTGGCTGATAATATGCTGTGATAGATGTTCATTGCGAACAATATGCGATAAGGACATAACATCGTACACTATGAATACTTCCGGGTTAGTAACTTTAGAGCCAGGATGCGTACTCCAGTCCAAGGATTCAAGCATTTACTCTCACAATCAATACAGAAGCAAGGTGAACATAAACATGGCCAACGAACTAACTATACCTGCAATAAACTCATCTATAAACAAGATTGTGAATATAACTCATTCTTACCATACGCAAAAACATCTGTTAGGAGGACTGCAGACTGAAGAAATTGAACGGCGCCTAACATACCAGAAGGAACGTGAGGTCAACTTGCCGTACGCACTATCAACTCACGACATCCAACAAGATGTGATTTGTTACACGTTGCTGGGAGGAGCAGCCGCTCTTATCATCTGGGGCATATACAAAAGATGTTGCCTACATCGATGCAAAAGGCAGGATAGGAGAGACGCCACAGCAACACAAGACCACGAGAACATCGAACTACGAACCGTGCGTAATTTTACTGGCAGTCAAACAAAAGGTGGCAAGAGCGGAACTCATCAACAAACAGAGCCTCCCCGGCAGGAGCACGGGGACCACAGCGAGCCGACGCCACCACAACCACGGCCACGGCTGGATATTATGCGCACACAAGCGGATAATATTGCCTTCGACTTTAATTAATTTGTTACAGAATTTATTTGCTTTGTACTGGCCTCTCTTTCTCTTATTTTATCTTTTTTATTATCTTTTTTGGGGTTGCCAATATGTACGGTTTCGCAACCGCACATTGTTTTGCTCACGTTGCAACCTACTTTATTTACTTAGCGACAATTTATACATTTTTACTGTTTTTAAAGTAGTACGAATCCAACTGTCGATACCGACACATATAGAGAAAGAGACGTCAAACTTAACTCTGTACTTACGTCAATATAGTACCTTAACTGAGGTTTCTTCTATTCTTTCTCTTCGTGCTCCACAACTCAATAACTACAACTTCATTCAAATGTACGGAACCTTAAATATTAGCTCCTACAGTCTATTTTCGCTTAAATTATTTCTTTTTCTCGTAGTCATGGTACAAAGTATAGTATGCAACTCTTGAATAAAGTACGGATCGTCGTCTCGCGTCGCTCAGGATTCTAACACTTGATTCACTCGCTACGCTTGTGATTCAATCATCATGAATCACTCCCTGCGGTCGTGATTCAGTGGTTAGAATCCGTTACATGCTCGTGATTCATCTATGGCCCTCGCTTTAAATCCGTCCTTTATTCACTAGTTGCATAATATACTATTATATTGCAATATTCATGTTGATAAAAGAATGTCGAGCGATAGCAATTCTACTCCAGAGTTTATCAAAACAGACGCTTTAGAGATTATTAATAATCTACTACCGGAAAAATCAAAACACATATACAAAAAAGCATATGACGAAAATACTTAATTTATTGGAGCCCTGGCTTATTATTGCCTCGCAGGTGGGAAAAATAGAGTATGCTCCTCTGGAATAAAGCCTGTCTTCGTCTTAGGCAGCTTGAACCCCTCGCTTCACTCAGGACTCTATAAAACTTTTGACGTGGCGGATACCCAAACTAGATAACTAAATTATTCACCTATACGTATGTCTCCTTGTAAGTACTGTCCTTACAAAAGTAAAATAAATGTTGCAACTGCCTGATTTCTAATAATCTCGTTTTAGATGTTCCCGAAGGGTGCCAAACAGGACCCTATTACTAAGCCTCCTTCTGCTGTCTGTCCGTCTGTCACAGAGGTCCATAGCTTCTACTGTTTCACAGAAATTACTATGGCCTTTATCACGACAAATAACAAAATATAACAAAAAATAAGTGGGGTCCTCATACAAGCAACCTCCAAAAAGACGTCAATGGTTTGAGACTACGCGTCATAGTACGCGTCATACTTACAAGTTGTACATTTAGATTGTAGAACATAATCCAAGTAAAACAAAAATAATAAAAAGAAGGGTTCCGTACGCAGATGGTGCCAAATTGTTTGTCAGGCACTACTATTTTAGCGCCTTGTTTTTTGTAGCCTTGTGTTGCTTTGGCACGTATATTGTTATTATTTACCACAACGTTGTTAGGGTTCCGCATCCGTATTGTGTGGTGGTACGGAATCCTTTGTACGCGAGTCCGACTCGCACTTGGCCAATTTTTTGCTACTCTTGAATATGTGATTTAAGGCCTTAATGTGAATGTAAGTAACGAAAACTACAACATGCAAAGAAGGATTACGGAAAATTGAGGTATCATCTCATTTTCAAGTCACATCTGAAGCTTCAAGCTTTTATTTGGTTACCATTTCATTAATTACTTAAAATATAAAAGAAAGACAAAGTAGGTATTTATTTTGAGTAATCGAAAATACAAATACAATTTATTACACATTTTCTGAAAATACCTACACGATTATCCCAAAAATGGATATAAACTCAGCGATGTACCATCTGAAACAATTTTCATTTGACGCGGATTTTCATCTAATGGTTTTTATATTTGACATCTTTTTTGTTGTATCATACATAACATAATACATAAACAATAAAATAAATTGTACACACAGATAGCGCACATCTACATAATCAGCTATTTTATTAATTTGTCAAGTCGTAACAAAAACACAATTTTTAGACCAATTAATGACAAAAACATTATAAAAAGAGTGTTTAGTTAGTTATTATGTGTTCAACTATTTATAAAATTAAGGTAATTTTAATTACAGACACCAACCATATCAGCTTAAATATGCAAGTAGTAATAGTGGATTGTAATACAGGGGAGGTTAGCGATCGAGGGTGCTATTGATCACTTAACACCCGTGTGTAACACTCTACTTTTACTACTACTACTACACTTTGTGTGATTGTTGTAAAAATAAAACAATTAGTTGCTGAGTAAATTCGAGAACGTTTTTTTAAGGTTTTATTTAGCATATTTACCTATACACAAGTCATATTTTTCCATAATAATCCTATCCTACTAATATTAAAGTTTGTGTGTGTGTGTGTGTGTGTGAGTGTGTGTGCGTGTGTATGTGTGTGTGAGGGTGTGAGGGTGTGTGTGTTTGTTACTCTTTCACGCTGAAACGGCTGAACGGATTTGGATGAAATTTAGAATGAGTATAGCTTACACCCTAACTTAACACATAGGCTACTTTTTATCCTGAAAAAATGCATGGTTCATGTAGGATAGATCAATATCATTGAAAAATCAGGTGTCTAATTACCGCGGGCCATAATCGTTTGTGGTGAAATAAGACAAGGCTTTGTTATTTCATACATCAGGTGTCTAATTAGAGCGGACCTTAATCGTCTGTGGTAAAATAAGACAAGGCTATGTTATCTCATCACACTTCACACTATTATTATAAATGCGAAAGTTTGTGTGTGTGTATGTTTGTTACTCTTTCACGCTGAAACGGCTTAACGGATTTAAATGAAATTTAGAATGGATATAGCTTATACCCCAACTTAACACATAGGCTACTTTTTATCCCGGAAAAAAGCATGTCGTTAAACCTAAAGCTAATATATAAATAAATTAGCTTTTGCCCGCGGTTCCGCCCGCGTCGAAGAGATTTTCGTGGAAATAAGGAAAACAAAAGAATATGATTTTTTGAACGACAATATGCAACGGTCACGATGTTTTACCAAAGTGCTAATAAAGACCAATCAAATAAGCCCAAACTCGAAGGATCTGCTGTTGTCCGTCGAGGAGATCCCATACCCACCTTCCAGTCCCATCATCAGACCATAGTCACCATGTCTTACCAAAGTGCTAAAAAATACCAACTAAATAAGCCTAAACTCGAAGGATCTGCTATTGTCCGTTGAGGAGATACCGTACCCACTTTCCAGTCCCATCATCAGACCCTGGTCACCATGTTTTACCAAAGAGCTAATAAATACCAATCGAATAAGTCTAAACTCGAAGTGTCTGCTGTTGTCCGTTGAGGAGACCCCGTACCCACCTCCCACTCCTGTTATTAGATCCTGGTCACCATGTTCTCCAAAAATACTCATCAATACCGATCAAATAAACATAAACTTCAGAGGTCTCCTAAAAAAATAATTTACCAGTGGATGATTGAAACCCCGACGATGAGACTACATACGTACGACTACGCAAGGCGTACATACCACATGATTAACTAAAAATCTTATTGAGTGCTTAAAGAATTTTTATAGTCAGTTCAGTAGTTCTAGATATTAACCATTATATGCAAACAAACAAACATACAAATCTTTCTTCTTTATATAATAGTGTAGACAAACTTTAACGCGAGTTGATTTGAACCAGACTGCGTCAAATTCGATATTTTGAAACATGCAGTTTTGTTTTATTCTAATACATCTAGTGTATTAGAATAAAACAATTTCAACGCAAGCTTACAAACAATTTCAACGCCAGCTTACTGAGTCGTTATCCTGGATAGCTTCTCAGAGATGGCGTTTTCTCTTAGAACTTATTTCACTTGAAAATAAAAATATTTTAGTTATTGGTCTTTGCTCAGTCAAGAAATATAATTTCAGCTTTAATACTTTTTTTACAAAAGGAAATATTTTTTCTGAAAATAAAATAAAAGAATAAATAAAAAAGTGAAAACAAATTTTACCAGTCGGGGTTTGAACCCGCGACGATCGACTATGCTACGGCGGCGAACCTTCGACATGTCTCACTAAAATTCTCATTGCGCTGCTCCCTTTTGTCATAGCGTGATGATACATAGCTTTAAACCTTCCCGAAGAAATGTTTTATCTTTCAGTGAAAACTGCATCAAAATCCATTGATTGGATCTCAAGTTATAAGCGAACGAACAGACAGACAGACAGACGTTGTATTTTATATGTATAGAGAAAAATAGAAATTTTTTAAATAAAACTTACCTATATTGAAAGGGTAAAAGTAACCTAAAATCCCTGTCAAATCTCTAATAAAAGTAAACTAAACTAAATAAAAAATCCTATCTAAATCGCTACCGTCATGTGGAAGGGTACCTAGAAGGCTGGCAACGTTTACTCTTTGAATGGCCAGGCTGATTCTCTGGCCAAGATACGTGCCAGCCTTCGGGTCCCCACAAACGTCGATCAGCTGTGCAGATAACTATTTAAAAAGGAGTCTCGACCCCGAAAGGCACAAATATGCAGTCCGAGCTAAGGGCTGCATACTTGCGCCTCTTGTTTCCCTCGGCCGCAGCCGCACCAGCTCTAACGGCAGTAACACCGGTGTGGGACGGTGCTAGTGTGTCAACACATGTTGCATCCCACACCATGGCTCTGCCGCAGCCGCACCAGCTCTAACGGCAGTAACACCGGTGTGGGACGGTGCTAGTGTCTCAACACATGTTGCATCCCACACCATGGCTCTGCCGCAGCCGCACCAGCTCTAACGGCAGTAACACCGGTGTGGGACGGTGCTAGTGTGTCAACACATGTTGCATCCCACACCATGGCTCTGCCGCAGCCGCACCAGCTCTAACGGCAGTAACACCGGTGTGGGACGGTGCTAGTGTGTCAACACATGTTGCATCCCACACCATGGCTCTGCCGCAGCCGCACCAGCTCTAACGGCAGTAACACCGGTGTGGGACGGTGCTAGTGTGTCAACACATGTTGCATCCCACACCATGGCTCTGCCGCAGCCGCACCAGCTCTAACGGCAGTAACACCGGTATGGGACGGTGCTAGTGTGTCAACACATGTTGCATCCCACACCATGGCTCTGCCGCAGCCGCACCAGCTCTAACGGCAGTAGCACCGGTGTGGGACGGTGCTAGTGTCTCAACACATGTTGCATCCCACACCATGGCTCTGCCGCAGCCGCACCAGCTCTAACGGCAGTAACACCGGTGTGGGACGGTGCTAGTGTGTCAACACATGTTGCATCCCACACCATGGCTCTGCCGCAGCCGCACCAGCTCTAACGGCAGTAACACCGGTGTGGGACGGTGCTAGTGTGTCAACACTTGTTGCATCCCACACCATGGCTCTGCCGCAGCCGCACCAGCTCTAACGGCAGTAACACCGGTGTGGGACGGTGCTAGTGTGTCAACACATGTTGCATCCCACACCATGGCTCTGCCGCAGCCGCACCAGCTCTAACGGCAGTAACACCGGTGTGGGACGGTGCTAGTGTGTCAACACTTGTTGCATCCCACACCATGGCTCTGCCGCAGCCGCACCAGCTCTAACGGCAGTAACACCGGTGTGGGACGGTGCTAGTGTGTCAACACATGTTGCATCCCACACCATGGCTCTGCCGCAGCCGCACCAGCTCTAACGGCAGTAACACCGGTGTGGGACGGTGCTAGTGTCTCAACACATGTTGCATCCCACACCATGGCTCTGCCGCAGCCGCACCAGCTCTAACGGCAGTAACACCGGTGTGGGACGGTGCTAGTGTGTCAACACATGTTGCATCCCACACCATGGCTCTGCCGCAGCCGCACCAGCCCTAACGGCAGTAACACCGGTGTGGGACGGTGCTAGTGTCTCAACACATGTTGCATCCCACACCATGGCTCTGCCGCAGCCGCACCAGCTCTAACGGCAGTAACACCGGTGTGGGACGGTGCTAGTGTGTCAACACATGTTGCATCCCACACCATGGCTCTGCCGCAGCCGCACCAGCTCTAACGGCAGTAACACCGGTGTGGGACGGTGCTAGTGTCTCAACACATGTTGCATCCCACACCATGGCTCTGCCGCAGCCGCACCAGCTCTAACGGCAGTAACACCGGTGTGGGACGGTGCTAGTGTGTCAACACTTGTTGCATCCCACACCATGGCTCTGCCGCAGCCGCACCAGCTCTAACGGCAGTAACACCGGTGTGGGACGGTGCTAGTGTGTCAACACATGTTGCATCCCACACCATGGCTCTGCCGCAGCCGCACCAGCTCTAACGGCAGTAACACCGGTGTGGGACGGTGCTAGTGTCTCAACACATGTTGCATCTCACACCATGGCTCTGCCGCAGCCGCACCAGCTCTAACGGCAGTAACACCGGTGTGGGACGGTGCTAGTGTGTCAACACTTGTTGCATCCCACACCATGGCTCTGCCGCAGCCGCACCAGCTCTAACGGCAGTAACACCGGTGTGGGACGGTGCTAGTGTGTCAACACATGTTGCATCCCACACCATGGCTCTGCCGCAGCCGCACCAGCTCTAACGGCAGTAACACCGGTGTGGGACGGTGCTAGTGTCTCAACACATGTTGCATCCCACACCATGGCTCTGCCGCAGCCGCACCAGCTCTAACGGCAGTAACACCGGTGTGGGACGGTGCTAGTGTCTCAACACATGTTGCATCCCACACCATGGCTCTGCCGCAGCCGCACCAGCTCTAACGGCAGTAACACCGGTGTGGGACGGTGCTAGTGTCTCAACACATGTTGCATCCCACACCATGGCTCTGCCGCAGCCGCACCAGCTCTAACGGCAGTAACACCGGTGTGGGACGGTGCTAGTGTGTCAACACATGTTGCATCCCACACCATGGCTCTGCCGCAGCCGCACCAGCCCTAACGGCAGTAACACCGGTGTGGGACGGTGCTAGTGTCTCAACACATGTTGCATCCCACACCATGGCTCTGCCGCAGCCGCACCAGCTCTAACGGCAGTAACACCGGTGTGGGACGGTGCTAGTGTGTCAACACTTGTTGCATCCCACACCATGGCTCTGCCGTTCTTCCATGGGATTAATGTCATCCCATCGGGCCTCTTGCCATCGTCACGCGTTATGCCCTTCGGCAAATAAAAAAATTATAAAATAACAAAATAACAAATACAAAATGACACCATAAAAAAATTGTCAGAAAAGATATTTTCCATTGTCATTTAGCTAGACGAGTGATAGTAAGACTGTCAGGGTAAGGGACACTCGTTTGATTTTCAAATTTACTTACCTCCATAGGTTGGTAAATCGAATTTACCTCCCGCATTTCGAGTTATATACGACTTACTTTCAGAGCATTAGTGATGAAAAGTTTTTTGTGAGTAAGCATTAAAATTCCGAAATTAGCTAGAATCGAGTGAACATGAACTCTCATCTGAAGTCAAAGTAAGTTGGGCGTAGAAAGCCATTTGTTACACCAATAAATCTGAGGCTGATTTATTCGTCTGTCTGGTTTTGTCGCTTGAAATGATGCTATTTCGATGGATAAATCTTACTTTAAAAAATAAAGGTTTTCTTAAAAAGGATACCCTTTTTACTTAATCATCGTGGAATTGCGCTTGGCCACTACCGCGTCGCATGCCGCAGTGTCAACTAGATCTAGGATGAAGAGCTCTCGCCCAGAAAGAGGGAGGGTTAAATAAGCTGAGTCTGTCCCGGAACTTTCGCAGAATCTACGGAAGTCAGTAATTTTCAGATTGCTATCTCGATCTCGCGAGATCTCTACGTCTAATCTTTACGAGTAGTAAGTAGTAGTGGTAGAGACAAATAACTATACCTGAAAATTTCAGGCTGAAATTCGCCTACAACAGCGTACTTACCGTAGCACTACGGAGGCTGAGCAGGCTTTTTTAACCGCAGGCTATCTAGCAACAGATATTAGTTGCCACTTAGCCGACAACACCCTAAGTACCCTATGCTTCCTACGAAGTTATTTTCGAAATAATTAGGTAACAGACTGATAATTACTTTTAGTAAATTAATTATTCGATTAAAATTGAATTTTCTTTGCAAAATATATCAGAAATACCATAAGTACACAGGTAGTTTTCATTCGGTGTAATATTTTTTTATTAAAATGATTAATTATTCACAAAAAAATCGTAATCTCGATACTGTCGTGATTAGTCGAGATCTCGCGGGTTTTACGTTTCGCGAGAACATGGATGGCCAATATCGACATCAGGGTTTATCACGCAAAATCTCGAATTGCCAATCTCGACTCGAGATTGCATTCCCTATACGCAAGGGCTTGTATACACTCTCCATTCGTAATCCGATGAGTTGATTGGAGGCAAGGCAAAGGAAGAATTCTTTCCCTAACCCTTTCAGGATGCACCAGGCGATTTTTAAAGCAATGGTTGTTTCACAGTTTACGCCACTCGGGTATGTCAGTGTCATCAAGCCGCCCCCCGCAACGTCCTTCAGGTCGTTGGTCCAGCGGGCACGAGGTCGGCCTACACTACGCTTTGCTGTAAGTATCCCTGAAAAAAGTCTTTCATTCTGTAGTACAAACAGCTTTAGATAAACATATACCGATACAAATAATAAAAATTAAAAATAAACAAAAAAAGTCCTGGCTAACAAACGGCTTAAGGAAATCATGTCTCCATAAAAGACTACTAAAAACAATGCTTAATGAAACAAATAACCCTGTCATAAGAAACTTCTATAACATATACAGTAAAATATTTAAAAAAGCCGTAAGAAAATCCAAAAGGTTGGACTACATAAGACGTATGGCTAATACAGACAATAAAACAAAAACAATGTGGAAAATTATTAATGAAAAAACTAAAAAAATAAAACAGAGAATATTAAAAAGTACAAAATTAAATTTTGGAGACCAAGTCATCGAAAACCCAGAAAATGTTGCAAATATATTTAATGACTACTTTCTGAACGTAGGCAAATGTACAGAACCAACTGAACAAAGCGGACGGCCTGTTATGCAACCAACCGCGACTTCGATGTATCTTAGACCTGTAGATGAAAGCGAAGTATGTAAAATTATAAAAAATCTCAAAAATAAACACAGTTCAGGAATAGATGAAATACCTCCAATATTATTAAAAAAGTGCTTAGATGAATTTGCTGTCCCACTTACCATCCTAATTAATAAAAGTTTTGAAGAAGGAATATTTCCCGACCGACTGAAAATAGCCATTGTAAAACCAGTTCACAAGAAAGGCGACCTACCCTCTACTCCCGAGCACTACCGACCAATAGCCATATTACCTTCATTTTCAAAGGTTTTTGAGAAAGCGATGTCAAACCAAATCTATAAATTCTTCGAAAAATATAAAGTTTTTGATGAAAGCCAAAACGGTTTTAGGAAAGCAAGATCCAATACAATAGCTGTCTATAAATATATCCAAGCTGCACTTAAGTATATAAATGATAAAAAATACGCTCTGGGAATACTTATTGATTTAACAAAAGCCTACGATAAAGTTTCATACAAAATATTATTGAGCAAATTATATGGCTCAGGCATTCGTGGACCAGCCTACTACTGGTTTAAGTCATATCTTGAAAAAAGAACGCAGTTAGTCCAAATTGAAAACTATAATGCAAAAACGCACGAATTAAAATCAATCAATTCTGAATTAAAACCACAAACCTGCTCGATACCACAGGGAAGCGTACTGGGTTGTGTCCTATTCTTAATTTATATAAACGACCTACCAAAAATTTTGAATACGGAAATTACAAGTGTACTTTTTGCTGATGATATCTCATTACTAATAAAATGTGAAAATAGTAAATCTGCTACCAACATTCTAAAAGACACTTTAACAACAGTAAAGACATGGCTAAATGAACATAATTTAAATATTAACTTGAAAAAAACCAAAATGATGCATTTCAGGCCTTATCAAAAGCCCCCGCTACAACTTAATCTAGAATTTGATAACAATAAAATAGAGACTGTAAACACCTTCAACCTATTAGGAATAAATCTTGATACCCACTTAAACTTTAAGAGTCATATTGAGAAAATAAAATCAAAACTATCGAAGTTTACTTTTGCACTGAGTGAAATAGAACATAGTACAAACACGCAAACTGCACTATCAGCATACTATGCCTATGCCTATTCGTGGCTCCGTTATGGCATAATGCTGTGGGGTAATAGTGTAGATGCGAAAGAATTGTTTATAAAACAAAAACGTTGTGTGCGTATACTCGCTCACATAAAAGAAACCGAGAGCTGCAAAACATTTTTCAAAAAATTTCAATTATTAACATTACCTTGTATATATATTTTTGATATAAGTATATTTGTTTTTAAAAACAAGAACCTATTTCCACAAATTAAAGATACGCATTCAATTAATACCCGGCACAAAGATAAATTATATTTGCCCCCGTCGCGAATAAAAATGTTAAATTGTAGTCCCTATTATATGGCAGTTAAAATATTTAATAAATTACCAACTACTATAAAGACCACACAAAATGAATCCGCGTTTATAAAAACATTGAAACAATATTTAGTAGAAGGGTGCTTCTACACAGTAGAAAGTTTTCTGTCTGATGAAAAATAATGTGATATGGCTTTCTGATCTCTTACCTTTTAAGTACTGTTTAAGTTAGTTAAGTTTACTGTTTATGCAAACATTTTGTAAAAGATTATTAGATATTAAGACACTGTGAAATATTAGAGCAGTGAAAAAGAATTGTGTAATAATATATAGTATAAGTAGTGTTGCTGTACCTGATAAGGGTAGCTAAGTTATTAAGTTCTTATAAAATTGTAACATCTGTGTACACTTAGTTGCAATAAATATTTTGAGTTTGAGTTTGAGTTTGAATTTGTTAAGTGAAAATACGAGTATATATTTTAACTCTCGGGATCTATCCGTCCACTGCATTACTCATGATTGAGCATGTAGACCTCGGGAAAATAATAATATGGAAAATTTTCGATGGTACATTTTCAAATATTTAGAAAGTCCATTTGGGGCAAATTAAATGTATTATGTTAGGGTCAGCGAGCGAAAACGCTCATCGAGAAAAAAAAACTGTCCACGAAGTACTTATTACACTTTGAATAAGCCACTTATAAAAACAGTCACATCACAACGCATTGTGTCTAAATCAAAAAGGCCGCAAAGGGAAATTTGCGTCTTGGCTTTCATAATATTAGATCACCCTTGGCTCTCATGATATTTGATCACTATGCGCTGTGAACTGTGGTGATAAAAAATACGAATAACTCGTTATAGACGGTAGGTAATGCATTCACTTGGTTATATTTCAACAATAATCATAATTAATGAAAATTATGTAATTATATTATTTAGGTGGTAGAGCTAATGCCGGGCTCGACTGTGGAGGTACCACCATCTTACTCGGAAATCCTCCCTAAGTTATTCGGGGGAGAGTAAGAGGACAGCTCTCAGGCAAAAAACCAGGCGGCCCACCATTGCCTGGGACCGACGGATGGCGGTATATCCATCCCCAATTGCCGGGCCTTATATAAATCAGACTTGTGACGGGCAGCGGCGTCACTAGTGCAAGGGTTTCGGCACCGCGCTCACCAACCCGCCTGCCCAGCGTGTGTGAGTATGGGCATTTCTTCCAGGAAGACCGCCAAGTGTGGCGAAATCCTGGAAAGGCCTATGTCCAGCAGTGGACGAAACAGGCTGATGGATGGATGGATGGATGTTATTGTGCTCGAGATGCCGATATTTCCTAACAATTGATTTACTAAAATAAGTAATTTGTAAAATTGTTATTAAATCTATCATTTTATGAGAAAAAAGAATTCAAACTTACTAATTTACACTAAATAAATCATAAAAACTATTTAAACACTCAATTACCTAATTGTTTGGTTGACGTAATGTCAACTGTTTCACTGATATAATTTCAGCATCTTCAAGACAAGCTCTGCTTGTGTGCCAACAACGTTGTTCGCCTCGCGTTGTTGTAGAACGTAGAGCGTCACTTGATTTAAAAATTCCGAAATCATTTCGGTCCAAAAACAATTAGTTAAGTGAGTGTCGAATGCGGGCGCAATAAACCTGTTAATCTTGTCATGGTTGCATCAGTTAACGTTTAAACACCTTGTGGCTATTCCAGGTTATCACAACGCATAGTGGTCAAATATCAGGACAACCACGACCCGAATTTCGCTATATGAGCTTGCTGAGTTAGTCATACATAGGTAATCATACCGCGTTGTGGTTGTTTATACAAGTGACACGAAGTACCTACAATGCGTTGTGGATGATTATTTCGACTATAATAATTTTCTGATTTCTAATATTAGAATATTAACTAAGCAAACTGGAACAGGGTACCAAAGATTCTCATTGCAACGGGTTGCAGCTATGGATGTGTGTTAAGTGGGTGACTTTTTACATCGGTACAAAATGCACATCATAATATTGTTTTCTTTACTTTTGAATAAAAAGTATACAATAAATGTGTTTTAAAGCAACTTGCGGAAATAGTTTATTAATAATAAAGTATTTACAAAAAATTACGTAATTTAATGTATTACATTTTGTTTTAATTACATTAACAAACTTAAAAGCGTGTTTACAGTTGTAATGTAATGCAGCTAAAATTTAACGCATAAAATTGAATAATTTTCATGTGATCACCTAACTATTAACAAGCAGTTTGCGCGAATGGCTATAAAACGCATTTATTGCATACTTTTTATTCAAAAGTAAGGAAAACAATATTATCCTCCGTTACCACCTTAAACGGCCATACGTCAAAATTACAGATAGCCTATGCGTTGCAAAGAGCAGCAGAAATTATTTGCGCCGCTCAATGCTTGTCAAAGTAATGGGAAATGGTCGTATATAACTCTTTGCAACCCGCTGCACAATTCATCGCAGCTCCGATGCAACGCTGTTAAACGCGACAAGTGGCAGGCATGAATGACAGCCACACCACAGTGCGTTCCCAAGTGACAACAATCGTTATTCCGAGTCACCGCTACTCTCAGATAAAGAACCTGTACACTGAAAAAACAAGTCTGTTGAATTTACAAAACGCATATTGGTTGACTAAAAATCGTTTAATTTTACTAAGTCTATGTTAATATAACAAAACCTAGTTTGTATAAAGAACAAAGTCATCTTTGTTGAGTATAATGAAGTGAATTTTAAATGAAAATACCTTGAAAATTACCGTTTTTTTTTTTGGTAGGATATAAACGTTTTAGTTCGTAAGAACAACAATAAAAGTACCAAATGTAACAAAAACAATGGTAAAAGAAACAAATTAAATTTACTACATAACTTATGTCAAAAATAAATATGTAAAATAGTAAGAGTAACAAAAATAATACCAAAAGAAACGAATAAACTTTGTTTAATTTGATTTAACTATTTATGTACAAAGTAAGAAAATATTAACAATATGTATGGCAATAGTTGGTTGTAGCTACAAAATAATAAAGCGTTATTTTAAACAAATAATACGTAATAAAACAACAGCAGACCTGTTCAGATCTATCAATCACTCTCACAAACAGCTTTTCTTTTTTTAAGAAAACAAAGCTATTTGTTGTCTCTACAAACCTGCACTTTCTATGTACAAGTATAAATGGTAAAAATAACAAAAATGAGTGTTAATTTTACCATTGCAAAGTCATTATTTTACCATTGTCAAAAATAAAAATCAACTATGATTATGGTCAATCTTCAAAAATAAAGAAAAGATACAAATGAATATTGGTTGATTAAAATAAATAGTTTTTCTAAAAAATAACATAATATTTGTGATATGTACGGCCTTTAGTTGTAACTATTCTACACTAGATGGCGAAAGTTACTACTGCTTACATCACGATATCGTTTTATTTCTTCCACAATTTATAATCTTGATGTAACGTAAGGTCTTCAATATCGAATAGAGCACCCCAATACGATAGTGTATGTCTGTATATTGTGGGTGGGTTGGCTACTCGCTCACATCCGGCTGGAATAAGCTGGCTGGGCTTTTGGCGTAGTTTATTTTTGAAAACATTCTTGTTGAAATTGTATGTTTTGGTTTAGTAATTTTAATTCAAATTAAAGTAAATATAACCAAAACCATTGTTGTCTGTCATGTTTACATAATAGTAATGTTACATTTTTCAAAATGTACTGGTAGTAACAACATTATTTATTTATTAAAAATACTTTCTATATTGATAAAAGTTGGTAAATGAAAATGTTAAATTTACCATTTCTATTTGTATAATTAACAAATGTACCATTTACCAAACCCAAAACAGTAGATATTACAAAAATTTATATGTTAGTTTAGTAACCAAAAGTTGTTTCTTTTACAAAAAAGGAAGTAAACGGAAACATTTTCTAGTTCGTTTTATCATTGTGATCAGTAAAGTTAAACAAATCAAATCTGTTGTATTAACTGTTTTCTCGTTTGGCGCTATATTGAAAGTAAGTATTTGTCAGGACAACAATTTTTTTGTTAGGCTAACCAATTTTTTTTTTCAGTGTATATTCGCAAGTCGCGTGGCTACTACCCTCTCGCTCGGAGAGTAAGTGTGGCAGCGAGGTAGAATATTTTGGCCTGAAAGCTAGCTTCCCTCAAAGATCCCTGAGTTCTAAGCATTATCTATCTTACCGTGTAATCTCATCGAAGTATAGTTCACATCACCAGAAGCTAGTAGTACCTAAACATCGCCTTGAGTGTGAACGACCCTAGAATGTTGAGCCTTTATAAACCTGTGCAGGTGCATTGTACAAATGATTTCAGGCAACGAATAAAACTAAAGGGTTTAACTTAAAGAATCAAACCATTCAAGTATGATACTTTTGTCTGTTTTTAAAATCGTGGCTCCATATTTTTGTAGATTTATTTTGTGAGAGAGATGCCTGTTTTGGATATTCTTCTATCACGTAATTTGATTATGTACACAATCAACTGCCTTGTCTGTCTGAATCAGCCTTTTCCTTGGTCGCCTTTTCTGTGATTGTTTTCCGAAATTGGTAACCGCTTGGCTCCTTATACAGGGTGTTAAGATGATGTTGCGGAAACTACGAACTGGCGATAGTATTCGTCCATACGAACTACTTTTCGTGAATAAAAAAACAAAGGAACCGTGAAAAAGAAATCAGAAATCAGTGTTTGGAGTCTCGCTCGTATGGATATTTAAACTGTGGTTGTATTTTAGGCGTTGTCTATATTTCTTCAGGTTTTGTTGCAAATCCAAGGAACCAAACCTTAAAATTTGGGTTTATTGTATCCAAATACGTACAATATGTAATACATACATAGACACGGGTAGAAAAACATAAATAAAAATAAATTGTTTTGGCCTGAAATATTCCATTTAAAAATTTCAAATACATAATTTCAATTGAATTGAATTAATTTTATAGATCACAAAAATATATAGTACAGACGCGACTTTTTATTACTTTATTATAAGTATAGATACGTGTATAGATGAGCTCTAAGTTCCAATAAATAACGATATACAGAGAGCACACAGACACAAGTTGCGTTGTACATATTTAGGTAAAAGAAAAACAACAAGACGTTAAGGGGGGTTATCCCTATTCAAATTAATTTTAAACCAATAAAAAGTGACTATTAAATTTTGCAAAAAAATATATGTCATATTTCACACTTTGATCAGCTGTTAGATACACGATTGCTTACACTTTCCTCGATCCAATTAAATCGCAAAGATAGGTCTAAACTAAACTACGATCTAAATATCATTTCATTTGAGCTATATTAAGTTTTGGACAATAAAACTTATGCTAAAATAAACGTCGTGAAAAATGTGGTATAAAACGGCCACATTCCTCTAATTCCAAAATAAAAACATCTCAATACCGCGGGTTTTCTTAGCGGCCCGTTTCCGCTGAACAGGATAAACATGTGAAAAATTAAAGCGTTGGAGCAGGAGAGATTTCTATGGGTTACCTCGCCTTAATGTACCTAATACATGCAATGTACCCAATATGTACTACGAAAACGGCGTAATTGAGTTACTGAATAGCACCAACCCGTGGTCCCTACAAAGTCTACTTACGTGTGTTTATCACTCCTTTGTAGACAGACCAATAAACAAAGATCACGATTCATCACCTATCCCCTAAATCTCCCGAACCTAGTGAAATTCTAGGTTTCGTTCTTGAATGCAACCCTGATATTTGGTTCCAACTTGTCCTCAGCTCAAAGCAGAGACAAAAAGCAATTATGCCTGATACGGATCGTAGCCTTTGATCTTTTGTACTATGGATTAATTTTATGTATTAGTTAGAGGTGAAGGATTGGCATTCAAGGTAACATTTTACCTAAAGTTACAGTGAAATTAATAATATTTTCGTCGCGGTTGTCATCTCATATTATGGGAGTCATAATATCATATATAATATTAAATATAATATCATCATAATATGGCCTAAGTGCGAGTCGGACTCACGCATAAAGGGTTCCGTACGACCACACAATACATGTACACAGACAAAGATACATGTATGCAAACACGTATCCAGGAGGGTGGATAGGTGGGATTTATGCCCCCCCCCCGAAATTTGTTGGGAATGTTTATTCATAACCACTGTAATAGTAGTTTATGAAACTGGTACATAAAAAGTTTATTAAAAACACGAGTGTAAGTTTAAAAAACGAGCCGAAGTTATCTGTAACCTCGTTACTGTTTTGTATGTATTATGTATTGGAGAACACTATATGGTAACCTCATTGGTATTTGATATTAAACCTCAGACATGGCTGTATGGGCTAAGTTCCCTTTTCTTTCCTAGTTAGTATCACATGTACTGTAATCTCAGAAAAAGTTTTTTTATAGCATTATGTTGTTTGGAGACCTATACTATAAATTAATTTTTATTTTTTTTTAGAGACGTTCATAAAAAATATTTTTCTTTGTGCTAGTAGTTTTGAGTTCGTAATGAGGATTTTACGATATGAGGTTAGATTAAGTACGTTAGAGTACGTTTTAACAAAAAAAGAGTATGATAATTTGATACTTTATAATATTATAGTCCTGCGATTGATTAGTGATGATTACACTTATTATGATACATAAGTGATGATTAAGGTTTCTTTCATAATTCACATTGTTGTTTCACTGAATGTCCAAAACCAACCATCCTGGAAATATGGCCAGTCAATTTTTCTTTTTTGGGACCACCTTTTCCAAAAATTTACGACTATCCAGTAGGAATTTTTTTCCGTTCAAGTATCTCAATGGGAACAGGATTTAGCGAAAATGTCACAACTGTCAAAAGCTGTCAAAAAAAACCCTGATTACCCCACAGACGTATAATTATTACTAAGTAATAATAGCCCGTAATTCACTAAGCTAAAATTGCCACGCGTCGACTCTATGCGTTTATTATTAACTAGCTTTTGCCCGCGACTTCGTTCGCGTGGGTTTCAGATATAAATTGGAATCAGACTTCCCATAGATTTATATAATAGCCTTTGCCGTTTGCGTCTATTCAATCTTTGCCCAGTTTTCGCCTTGGGCGTTATTTTATGAACACCCCTTGTAGTCCATGTGTTGATCAGGATAACTACGATGATAATAAATAAAACCGCATGCAAATCCGTGGAGTGGTTCTCGAGTTAAAAAGCGTTCATTCAATCTTTGCTCCGTTTCCAGGTTGGGCGTTATTTTATGAACACTTCTTATAGCCTATGTATTGACCAGCGTCACTACGATGATAATAATAAAAACCACATTCAAATCCGTTGATGGGTTCTCGAGTTATAAAAGCGTTCATTCAATCTTTGCTCCGTTTCCAGCTTGGGCGTTATTTTATGAACACCTTTTATAGCCTATGTATTGACCACGATGATAATACAAAAAACGCACCCAAATCCGTTAAGTGGTTCTCGAGTTAAAACGGAACATACAGACAGACAGACAGACAAAAATTCTAAATATTATTGTTTCGGCCTCAGTACAGTACCAATAACCCATATCATTTAAAATTTATATAAAAATTTCATATTCAAGGTACAGACACGAATTTTTTACTACTTTATTATTAGTATATAGGTATATAGGGTGAAATTTTTATAATTTCATATTCAAGGTACAGACACGAATTTTTTACTACTTTATTATTAGTATATAGGTATATAGGGTGAAATTTAATCAACCGACCAAATTCATACTAGAGACTCGGTTAGTGATCAAGAACTAGGTTCAGTAATCCTTTTGGCCAATTTCGAAAAATGTTTTTTTTTGCTCCCGTACTGGTTGGACTAATTTAAGTACAATTCCTAGTGCAGGTTCTACTGGTAAAATTTTTTTTTTTCGAATTTCACCTGGAGGTTCATTAAACCTTGTTCCTGATGACTAACCGAGTCTCCAGTATGAATTTGGTCGGTTGATTTAATTTCACCTAGTGTAGGTAGATTAGGTCTGCTAACCAACTTATCTGTTCAGTAAAATCATTCGCCGTCTCTTTCTAGTGCGGTAGAGAAGAGTATAATTAGAAAGAGACGGCGAATGATTTTACTGAACAGATAAGTTGGTCGCACTGTATATAGGTATTATACGTCTGTGCATAACCCCGATAATTCACAACAAACACCGATAACGAACTTTGCGAAACATGAAGTCATAAATCTCATGTGAAAAATGTCGTTCTGACTTTTTGACTTTATTCAAAAATGTTAGGCTTCAGGGCAAACCCTTAACCCGATCGTCTTTGTTTTAGGCTCAAATTGTAGCTGACTAAATTGTCCAGAGGAGTTTTTCTCCAATTTTTGACATCATTTTTCGTTTCCAAATATCGAGCGCCAACATAGAAATTCGGAAAAATAATGTCTTATTTTCACTATTTCGGTCATCACTTTTTTCGGTTTTGACTTTCTCGAATAATTCTTTTTGTACCTTACAGCTCTCGTGAATACTTTTTGAATATCATATCTCCACAACTCTCCGAGACATAAGGGGATCGCACTTTTTAGTGAAATTGGAGCCTATACTATACTGGAGCGAACGAAAAAACATTTCCAATGTTAAAAATTGAATTTGAATTGGAATTTGTGGAAATAAAATTTACTGAAAATTCAAGATGTTTACTCGGTAAGCAAATTTTATGGAAGAGATATTTGTTCAACAAAGCTCTTTTGGCGCGTGGGTTGGTCGTGGCCAAAATCAGAACTAACGCCAATATCCTAATAAAACGTAACCCCTGTTTCACAGATGCGCCCTCCTGTCTATGTCATTCACGCGCCACGCGCCAAAAGAGATTTGTCGCACTGTATCCAGCAAAGATACCATAACAAAGTACCACAAAAATATGTTGCGTTCCCAGTTACCAAAAATAATTAATGATAGTAATCGTCTTCGAAAACATTTGAAGAACAGTAACGAGTAAGTAAAACGGAGAGCGATCCCCTTGTAAAATGCAATTAAGTAGAGTACGTTTCATTTTTAGTTGAGATAAATACTTTATATCGTTTCGATAGCATGAGTTCTACTTTAACAAGAAACTTAAGTAACAGTAGGTACTTAAAATAATAATATAAATAAGGTGACTTTAATTTATACAGCCATACTCATACTGGAGAATTGGTAAGTGATCAGTAACACGGATCGATAACACTTTTTGTTAATTTCGCAAAATAAAATCTCGACGTAACTGACTCGGGGCTGCGTTTGCGTTTGTAAAGAACACGAAAAGAATAATTTAGGAATTTCACAAAAAGGGTCATTAAACCTTGTTACTGAGCACTTATCGAGTCTTTAGTAAGAATTTGGCTGCATAAATTGAAGTCACATTATACTCGTATAATAAAAATATTCGAAACTCTCAGTGCATCAATTGCCAATCAGCAAATCCGAGGATTAGCAAATCAACTTGTCATTTCTAAGCAGCATAAACTTTTAAAATTATTAATCATCATTCTGATAAACGCACAATATTGGATATCTATAGATAAACGGGAGTGGTTTTAAGGTGGTTTTAATAAAAAAAAGGAGGTTCCGTTACGTAGGTCCGTACTATGTTTTTCAAATTCAAACATGTTTCAAAAGTTTTCAACATACGTAAGTACTTAAAAATATCAATGTTGTCTGGATGAAACTGTTTTTGTTATTCCCGCGGTTTATTGTTTCTATTTTTACATACAAATGAGCTTTTGCCAGCGCTTCCGCCCACGTTAACCTGAAAACTGTCCACGTCGGTTTTTGGGCATATATCTATAAATAAGTGTTATTTTCATAACAAAAAACTTATAAGTTTATTTCCTCGCTAATAATGAAACTGCATCAACATTTAGTAAGTAGTTTTCAAGTTAAAAGCGAAAATACTTGCATACAGAAATGGACACTCAGTGAACATAATGATTTCAATTTAAATTATTTCTCTTTGACGCTTACTACTACTTACTAGTTATATTTCGTCGTAGCTTACTACTTTCTGTTTTTATAATTCTATTTATTATTATAATCAATATGCAGGGTGAGCCAGGGTGCAATCTCACAGCACCTATACTTTTTTATTTAAATTTAAAACAGACACTCAGATTACCTCTAAGTTGGCAGTCATGAAGGTCTTCCTAGGACTATTGGTGCTCGTTGCTGTGACTTTGGCTGAAGAGGCACAGCTTGAACTTAATGTAAAAGAAGTTTCTGTCTTTAACTATCACGAAAATATTGGTATTCAAGAAACGTGAAGAATCGGGACAAGATGGTGACGCCACAAGGATTGCGGGTGGAAATAGTGCTGACCTTGGAGTTTTCCCTTACCAGGTAATAATTATGGATGTGAAAATTTAACATTGACACCTATTCTTATGTAGCAAATTTTAGATTTAGAGCTGCCATAACCTAAAACTTTTTATTGCAAAATAGGCTTTAAGACAGAGGGATAAAAGTTAAATGAGCTTGTATTATTTTAGGTTTTTAAACTCTAAATTTAAGGTTTGCTGCACGAGAATAGGCCACATTATATATCTTACTGGTTATACTAAATAAATATGATTAGTCGACTTGTTTGTCTTTATTAAAACGTTTATATGTTGATTAATACAATTAAATTTAAATTGAAAGTGAAATATATTGTTATTCACTCAATGGACTTAGATACGCAAAACCACGCATTTTGTTATGGAAAATAGATAGTTCTAAAAAGTAAATGTATAACAAACAAAACATAAAAAAATAGCGTATATATAAATTTGTACCGTATGTCCTTTATTTTCTCAAGTCCTCCTTGTTTTGCTTAGTAGCACTAATTTGCTCTCCTTTTTCGTTTTACCATCTGGCAAACCTTACCGGGACATGATATGATAATTATTGAGATTTATTTATATTATGGTAAATTTTTTTTTTTAACTTATAAATATAGAAAAGTTTGTTTAGTATAACCATAATTATAATATATGCATTGATTAATACAATTAAATTAAAATTGAAAGTGAAATATATTTCGGGCCCTACTGGGCCCGGCATCAGTTGATATAATCGTAGGGCCCGAAATATTTTTTTCTTTTGTGTATGTGTCGCAGTTTAATGTTAAAATCAGGTTTTTCATCAAAGACCTAGGCTAGACACCTAGGATCAAGAACCGGCAGAAGACAAAATTATGATTTAATCTTATCATAAACCTGAGAAAATCCAGTTCTTTGATCAAAAAAATAGATTGGATTAGTTTTATGATAAAGTTAATGTCAAAAACCTAGACTGGTGTAGTTTTATGATAAAATCAATGTTTATTCTGCTTCAATCAAAGTCAAACTAGTCAAGGTTTCGAAAAAATGTTAAATGTTAAAATTTAATCATTATTTTGTCTTCTTACCGTTTTTGATCAAAAAACAGATTTTATCATGACCCTGCGACATATATATTATAACTAGCTTTTGCCCGTGGTTCCGCCCGCGTGTTATTCGGTTAAACGACATGCTTTTTTCCGGGATAAAAAGTAACCTAGGTGTTAAGTTGGGGTATAAGCTAAATCCATTCTAAATTTTTTTCCAGCGTGAAAGAGTTTCAAACATACACACACACACACACACACACACACAAACTTTCGCATTTATAATATTAGTGTGAAGTGTGATGAGATAACATAGCCTTATCTTATTTCACCACAAACCATTAGGTCCGCGCTTATTAGACACCTGATTTTTCAATGTTATTGATCTATCCTACAGGAATTATGCACTTTTCCGGGATAAAAATAAACCTATGTGTTAAGTTAGGGTATAAGCTATATCCATTCTAAATTTCATTTATATCCGTTCAGCCGTTTCAGCGTGAAAGAGTAACAAACATACACAAACACACACACACACACATACACACACACACACACACACACACGCACGCACAAACTTTCGTATTTATAATATTAGCTAGGACTAGGATACTAGGACTAGGATACTAGGCCTAGGATAGGCCTAGGACTAGGATACTAGGATAGGATGTTATAAAAAACAAAAATAAAAAAGCAAGGTTGTTGTTTATATACATTTATTTTATAAATGGTTTTACAGTTGATCTTATCTAATGAACAATTTATACAAAGAGTATGGAACAAAAATTATGGGACAAATCACGTTTACCCTTTCCTAAACGCACAATTGATACCGTACTCTGTGTCTGTCTTCCCATTACAAACATTGTAGATGTACTTGTGACTGTTGTTGTGACACCATAGTCCTTGTTAGCAATTGGTAATGATTTACTGTTATTTGGTTTAGTCTGGGATGTAGAAAAAAAAGAGGTGCATATCTTTGACTGAATAAAATAGTAATATCAAATATAGTAATCATTAGTTAATCAGCGACATAAAAATTTTGTTTTTAACATATTTAATGTATAAGTATGAAATGGTTTAACTGTACACATGTATCACATTTTTGTTTCATTAGCGTACATTTTATATAGCTTAGCGGAAATACTAATAAAATCAATAAAAAAATAATTAAATTTCCGAGTCAAGATTTATTTTTCAAATGGCTTATATCTTATGGATATTTACTCAGTGTGCACTTTTCTAACTGATATTGATTGAGGACTATATACTCTTATGTAACCGACGACGTGAATAACTTATAGGTAGAAAAAGATGAATTACTTTTGAAAACGTTTATTTCTTCAAAGACGAAATACTTTATTATTTCATAACAATTTCAACAATGTCAATAAATTTCATGAAATTTATTTACATTGATTATGTTTTCATTACGAAATCCATCGCTTTGGAATATTCTAAATATTATTATTAGAGTGCCTTACAAACTAGAAAAGATAAATTATAAACAAATGTAAAGACAAGAATAATAATAAAAAATTAGAGTATTCCAAAGCGATGGATTTCGCAATAAGAACACAATCAATTTTAACAGATTTGTTATAAATAAAAGGATGAAGAAAGTCAGGAAAACGATTTACAAAAGAAGTGGATACCCCAGGAACCGGCACCTTAAATACTCTGCGCTCAAGTAAATCCTCATAATCAGGGGAGCCAATGACCTTTTTATGAACTCGGAGTGATACCTTCAGAATAAATAATTGACGAACAGTCAGGACTTCACAATCCTTGTACAAGGCTTCCGTTGGATATCTGTACGGTTTTTTGAGCAACACTTTTAAAACAGATCTTTGAGCTCTTTCGACTGTGATTGATTATAGAGATCTTACAAGAGCCACCCCAAACAGAGATACAGTACCAGATAATGGATTGTGAAATGGCAAAGTAGACCATCCTTAACAATTTTACCTCAGCTGAGTTACGCAAGGCTTTCATAATATAAATTGTATTACGAATGCGACCAGCTAAGACTTCAATATGTTTATTGAAGTTACATCAAGAAAAACACCAAGATATTTAATATGCGATGTGTGTGATATATAGTCGCAATTGCATAGCAAGGGAAAATTTGTGTCAGGGACACACCGGTGCACCTTGATCTGGGGAAAAGAAACCGGTTTTGTAATGCACGTAATGTGAAAACAAAGATACTTTGTTTTGGTCGCATTTAAAGTTAAAAGGTTACTATCTAACCAAACCGCAGCAGAAGACATACCAATTTCAACACTGTTGAAAACTTCTTCCCATGTTTTACCACGGAAAATTAAAGCAGTGTCGTCGGCATAACATACCACTTCTACATCCTGCAGGGAAAGACTGATGAGGTCATTTATATACAACACAAACAGCGTGGGCCCCAAAATGCTTCCCCGTGGGACACCGAAACGAACTGGGCAAACATCGCTAACGTGGCCTTCGCTTACAATTCGAAGACACTGTCTCCTTCCTGTTAAGTAGCTACGGAACCAATCATGTGCATGGCCACGAACACCAAATCTGTCGAGTTTACTCAGTAGAATAGGAATGGAGACAGTGTCAAAAGCCTTGGCCAGATCCAGAAAAACCCCGGCGCACCTTGAACCTTGATCAAGATAAGATGAAACAATGCTCGTTAGCTGTAACACTGCGTCTTCGGTAGATTTACCCTCTCTGAAACCAAACTGTCTGTCAGAAATTAAATTGTGAGCATTCAAATAGTTTACCAACCGCTTGTTGACCAACTTTTCTAGGAGTTTTGAAAAGGTTCCAAGCAATGAGATGGGGTGGTAACTATTTGGCTGATTTTTTGGACCATCCTTATAAATTGGGCTAACTAGTGCAACTTTCCAGGGCTCCGGGAATTCACCGGTTGCCAAACTTAAATTAAAAATATGTACGAGAGGTTCTGTTATCAAATGCTTAATTTGCTTGATATGAATGTTTCTGAAGCCATCAAATCCAGCTGCACTGCAATCCTTGAGTTTTACAATCATAGACTCAACTTCCAAAACGTCTGTTGGTCGCAAAAAGAAAGAAAAAGGTGCGTTTGTTGGAAAATTATTTAGAACTGCCAGGCCTTCCTCAGATCTACCCGTTCTGGAAAGGATATCCTGAGCCAAATTTTCACCAACTGTTGAGAAGAAGTTGTTACAGTGGGATAAAGATTCAGTGTTTTCTTCCTTGCAAGTAAGCAATTCTGTATTTTGAGTACCCTTATGACCGATATTACAAATATCCTTGATAGTATTCCAAAGATTCTTAGGATTATCTTTATTCTTTACAAGCTCCTGACTCTGGAAATTGTGTTTTAGTTTGCGGAGAAGAGTGGTATAGAAATTGCGATATCTCGTAAAAGTTAGCTTGAGAATGGGGTCATAAGGTTTTTTCCTTAATTCCAAGTGGAGTTTATCGCGATTATTATTATTAATTATTATTACAAATTTAATATTAGCTTTCATGGTTTCCTTGAATTGAAGATAGGTACCATGTTAGTATTAAAGAATTGATCCTTTCGTTCGGTATATAAAATACAAAAGTTTTTTTTTTGGTTGGCTTGGTCAAAGAGGCATTTTTTTTAAAACCTTTGAATCCAAATATACTTATTTTTTCATGATTAAATTCACTTGTACTTGGTTAACCGATTTATTTAACGAGTAAATTCGCGATCAGTTTTGATTATTTATATTTCGTCGGTCTGAATCCCGGCTTATACAGATGATTATTACGTAACCTCACTTCCCTATTTAGTTTTAAATTTAAATATAAATCTTATTTATTAACAACGCAAAAATCTTCTTGATGATGTTTATGTACATATTTATATACTAGTACTACCACACGTAATTATCCATTCTATTATTTTATTTATCTATCTTTATTTTCCAATAGTTGCGGTATACCAACCTGCTTTATAGCGGAATTGCTTGCACATTATTTTGTTCTACCTAACCTACATAATATTTTGATGAAGTCCTTGGCATACGGTTGTTTAATCTGCAGCTAACAGATTAATTTTATCTGTTTCATTTTGCTTTTGCGTACCTTTTTATAATTTTGTTTCTATTTGAATTTTGTCTTGCTCTGCGTATTATTTGAAAATCAGTGCTGCAAAGCTAAATGTTTTGCAGCAATATGCTGAAAATAATGCCCTTTTCTTGCCACCAAATAATGTTAAATCATAGTTTTAATTTAATATTTTAATCTAAGTACTACCTTTTTGTATCTGTTTGTAAAATTATTTCAGTTTTATTTTTCTGTTTTATATTTGTCTAAGATTTGTGTATTATCATCATGTATGGTGGCTTGAAATAAATAGCTTTTTCTTTCTTTCTTTCTATTTATCAAAAATGCAGTTTTAATTATTTCAAAAAATAAATAGTACATTACGATACGAGAGCGATGAAACGTTTTCTGACGAGTGTGAGTTTGCGGCACGAGCCGAAGGTGAGTGCTGCAATCACACGAGTCGAGAAAAAGTTTCTCGCACGAGTATCGTATAATATTTTATAGCAAAAGTGCGGAAAATGCCGACTTTACGCAAGCGCAGCGTGCGTAAAGTGGTCATTTTACGCACGGTGTGCTATAAAGAATGTTACCTGTATGATAAACCCCCCTCTCGACAGGTACAATTTAGTTTTTCGTGACTGGGCCCATTAATAGTGTATAGAATCTAAACCCTGCCAGAAAGGGGTTTTCCAAACAAGGGAGACTTATATACTAAATCCCGCTATAGGGGCAAATGGTTCAAACACTCACGTGCACGTGCACCTTCTCGTCGTGGACGGGACCTCCGCGCTCGATCCGGGTCACGACTCAACCCTGGCTCAGAGGAAAGCACAGGTCCCCTGAATGTGCGTTTCCCTTTTTCTGACGTTGATGGTCATCGACCTCAGCACGGAGACTTCTGGCAAATGACCAGCCCAGCCAGCGTGTCAGCAGACTAGGATTCTAAACTCAACCCTCTAACCCTGGGCTAGCCCAATCCCGTAAAAGGTATCACGATTTCTGTAAAACGCGGTAATGAAAATCTTTTCCCATCACTGTTCACTGTTACTAAATTTACGAAACTTTTCGCGTAGACGTCCCGGAACACAGTTAATACTGATTAACTGGTTTATTTCACTTTTTTACACACTAATTTCCTTGAAATATCAAACACATAACCTCTTGCAACTCTTGTTGTCTGAAAAAAACCCAATGGCCGCCGCACGACCCGTGACAATTCACCCCGCGACAACTCGTGTTGCCATATCAATAAAAATAAAATATCTTGACAAATACAATGTGCGTTCAAACACGTTTTAAAGCGAACATTACCTTTCAGTAAAATATGCTATCATTAATATTAGGAGTACTTTCCATTCAACCATATATAAGTTTTTTTTCATACTGTATAGTAAATATTTTATATAACTATTTTTAATCACAGTAGTAGTTTTACATACTTGTGAAGAGTTTTCAATATGTTTGCTTGCAGGTTGGAGTAACCTCCTTCGGATCAGGCCGCGGTTGTCAGCTGCGATTTCCGTCCGGCTACACCCGCGTCACATCTTACATTTCGTGGATCCAAGCCCGTTTGTAAAGTGGACTTTTCAAATGAATTTCATAGAATAAAAATTATTTGATAGACCGATATATTATTATTACATACACTTTTCAGTCCCGGGCCCATAGGCCCGGTCATTTAAAAGGCAATTCATGGGGCCGAAGCCAACATTGAGGAGGCCTTAGTACCATTTATTCTAAATGTGAGATGGCCGCATCCGTGGAGGCCTCTCCCTCAATGTACCATTGGGATAAACTAACGGACAGTCTCCCATAGTTGCCAAAGTGGCTATGGGCTATGAGGATGGGATGATAAATGGGCCGGATAACAGGGCTATGAAGTGAGATAACGGACATCTGCCTCAAAAATCTCTCACAAATTTGGGGTGATTTTCACATAATTTGGAGATGAGGAATTTATTTCTGGAACAAAATTACCAGTCAACCATAGAAAAAAATTTTGATTTTAGCAAAAACTAGAAAAAATATCTGATTTTGTGTTCGATAATCTTTACCTATTGTTAAACATTGAAGGTAATGTTTTTGGATAGGCCTTTTGTCCAAGAGTATATAAAATTAAATTTTATTAACATCTTTAACTCGTAAATGGGTAGAAAAAAAAATTTCTTTCGCGTGGTGAAACTGAGTTTTAAGATCAATATTAATACCTGCCAGAATAACGCATATATTTATTAAACAATCCAGCTTTTTTATCAGTTTTTGATGAATTTAATTACTTCTCTGCTTAACATTACAATTAAATTAAAACAAAACATAAATACATGTTAAAAAGTTTCGTGTAAAAAATATTTTAAGATGGTCGAATTGACACTTCCAGTGGCGATAGTTTTACTTGCATAAAGCTTTTGTTATAGTTAAAATTTCATTTATAGAATATAATAAAAAATATATTACAAAAATAAACACTAAAAGAATATAAATCAGTGCATTTTACAACATACATAAGTGTAGTACGTTTCATAAGGTTTCATACAGTTGCGTCGTCATGTGCACTTTTCCTTGCATCTGCATCTTTTAAGCTCTAGACAAGCAGCGGCTGCTGCCGGTATGTTTGTCCCACGGGCTCCCACAACCCATTTTCTTTTGTCCAACCCCAGCCAGCAGGAGATAGAAAATCTTGTAGAGGTGTTGTTTGCTTCCAAACATACCCTCCCTGGTATATATGTAGCACGAAGAACGTGTTGGTAGAGTGCGTCCTGTGTTGGCGGTAGGTAAGAAGGCTTCAATTCTGTTGCAGCTTGATATGTACCCCAAGCTTCAAAAGCTGTTTTTTTTATTCATTTTCTAAAATGCGTAGAAGAATGGCAAAACATCTACCTTTTCTGGGCCTAAGAGAAAAAAAGTAACTTAATTATTTACAGATTCAAACCATATTTTTAAGTATAAAAACACAATATTATATTTAGGTTACCTAGTAAAGCTGCAATAGCGTTGCAGGATAGGAACTAATGATTTTTTCCTGTGCCAAGATGAACCCATAGTTCATCAAGTTGGGATAACTGTGACACTCATGCTACTGCGAGAACAACAACATCTGTGTCCACAGTTTATACAGTTTAAAAAGCCGATTCTGAAGGCTTAAATTTTAGTGTTAGTGTTAGTTTTGTCAAAACAAAATTTTGTTCATTCCAAAATAGTTCTTTAGTGGTAACAGCGGAAGCTATATCGCTTTGGAAAATGTACAGTTTTGACAGCACTAAAACTAAAATTAAACCCTTCAGAATCGACCTTAGTATCATATTAAAGTCGTGTATCTATCCACGAGAGGTAGGAAGTCACGCGAGTGAACACAGAAGGTAATCCAGCCTGGCAAAGCTCAGCCCCAAATGATGTGACTCCAATCTGGAAAAAATATATTTAGTAATATTATTATTCGTGTACGTGCTGACGTGAAAAGTGTAGGTACGGTTTTTGTACCTCAGTCAGCTCAAGAAGCCATGGAGATTTTGTAAGATGTGTGAAGAAGCTGGCCGTTGCTTGTCTGTGGCATATTACCTTTAAGATTGTAGAATTGTGCCGGGTGGTAATAAGGATCAAGGAACGTGGTAAACTTGCGCAGTAGTGCTTATTCGCCTAATTTTTTTTGTTCGCGCTTTGAAGATTGTTGTTTCGAATCCATGAAAGCAAACGCAACGAATTCTATTTGTAAATAAAATTAAAATTTTAACGAATTCTTAGATTTCTTTAGCCAAGACAAGAGAAGAATAGTTCGTCAAGCCAAATCACAATATAAATGACTTACAGACCAGAAGATTAATAAAAGTAGAAAGAAATGGAAAAGAAAAGGTCTTTCAAAAACAGATTGATTGGATTGAATGACTCGATGAATGTGAAACAAGCGAAAGAAGTGAGATCTGTAGTCTCTACCTTCCCTCTGGGAGACAATCGTATTTATTGTATAGAAATCATCAATAGTATTAAGCGTTTCGTTCATAACAAGTAGAAACATATAATAAGGTACAAACTCAAGTATTCCCAAAGCTTACCAGAACTCTCTGGCTGTTAATCTCAACAGCCAGGGGACCTCCGGAGTCACCCGTGCAGGTTCCCATGTTCCCGACACCGCTGGTGCAGATGTTGTTAGCTGTCACTGCCGAGCCGTAGCTCCTTTGACAGATGGAGTTGGTGATCACGGTAAGCCAGATGTGCTTTAAACTCGCCGAAGAGCTGATGCCTGCAGCTGGAATTAAAGTAGAATACGATATTGAAAACATGACAGCTCTGTCTTAGTCGCGTCGATTAATGGATTGTTCGAGGAATTTTATCAAATTCTTGTCTTACTTGAAAATTGTTTTGTAATTTATTTTTCTAGTTTGATATGTACTTTAAAAGTATTTAAAGTACCTATTCAAAGCGATGGATTTCGCTATAAAATATAATCTTGGTAATTTAGATTGATTTTAACTAACATACATTTGGAAACCTTCACAGTATTGCCAAAACTTTGTTTCTCTAGGCACAAGTTTTTAATTTTATACGCGGGATGAAATCGGTGCTATTGTATTGCCTTCGCAAGTTTCATAGAGCGTGCACGTGAAAGTGAAATGAAATAGCTCACGTTCACAAATGAGTTGCTGCGTCCTTAACAGAACAATTCCTATACTTACCGTTACTAGTTTTTCCATAACCGGAGGCTGCAGCTTGAAATCCATCTAAGTTCTGGCTTGTGAGGGTTGTAGGAAGAGCAATATTGTGGATGTTTTCTGTGAGAGGAAGATGAAATCAACCAAAAGATTTGAGACCAGTTTCTCAATTAAGAAAATTTCGTAAAGCGGATAACTAAGCGAGGATTTAGCCAATTACAGCTACATTACATTACATTACATACATTCCAAAGTTAAGTATTACTGAACTTGAAGTTATGAACCTACATGGTTCTCTAGGGAAGTTCGCAAAGTATTTTAGTAATTTTGAATCGGGTAGACATTTTTCGCTACGACGACGTCATCATTTTTTTTCTGAATCCCTATTTTAGTCAATTTAATAACATAATTCTTTAACTATAAAAAAATGACAGATCAAATATCTGAAAATTTCAAGATGTTGGTTATGAGAATAAGAAGCCATTGGATTTTGTTTTTGTTTCCAGTATGAGTTCGCCTGCATTAATGAAAGTAATCCCATAACTTACTACTGTAGTTGACCCAAGCGATGGTAATCACAGCGATGTCGTTAATATAAGTTGCCGGATTCCAATTGGCGTGCATCACAACATCGCTGGAGACGATGCGAGTGCCACCGGTGAAGAGAAAGATGGAGCCGAGGACAACAGTCAACTGCCGAGCTTGGTTGGTACCGTCGAACCAGCAATGAGCAGCAGTCACCAGCTTAGTGTTACTCAGAAGCGATGAACCACAGACAGAAGTCGCCCCAGAAGTTAAATTTATCACCAAACCTGCCTGAAATACAAAATGTCTTATAAATAAAATACAAAAATTTTAATTTAAAATAAATTATTTTGTGTTATTTGTATTTGTTAGTCACCTAAAAATAGCACTCACTCACTCTTCACAAAATCTCCGGAATTATAATCCTACAAACATGAAATTTGACAAGTAGGTTATGCAACTAAGAATAGATTTTGTGATACAAATGTTCCTTCAGCACAGGCGGTGCCGTAGGCCAAAGGATAGTTATTTTTAGTTTGCATAGGTATACAAATATTACATTACGATACGAGAGCGATGAAACGTTTTCTGACGAGTGTGAGTTTGCGGCACGAGCCGAAGGTGAGTGCTGCAATCACACGAGTCGAGAAAAAGTTTCTCGCACGAGTTTCGTATAATATTTTATAGCAAAAGTGCGGAAAATGCCGACTTTACGCAAGCGCAGCGTGCGTAAAGTGGTCATTTTACGCACGGTGTGCTATAAATATATTTATATTTCTTACTTGGTAGGCAATAGTACCGAGAGCAGCATCAGCTCCACCAATTATCCTCGAAGTGACACCGCCAGATACTTCGTATGCTTTGATGCGAGCTGCTTCTTTAATACCCAACATTTCATGGTAATTGTACGCAGACAGTTCTTCGAGTGCCACCCGCCTCTGCTGAGTATCTCTGGCGAGAGAAACTACGGCCAGGAAGAACAAACCAAACAAAACATTCATGATTGATAATTACTCTTCACTTCCGTTTGGGATATTATAGTCATATCAACCACTTGCAAGTATATTTAAGGTGATTATATTATCATTTCTGATAGGAGGTGGGGTTTCCCAGTATTCTAACTGATAAATAATTGAAGTATCTAATTGATATTTATCTTATTCTTATTCTTTATTGTACATGAAAAAGGAGACAACAAACATAATATAATACATTAGTTTGAGTACAGCGGCGAGCTTATTTCTCAAAGAGATTTTTTATAGCAAACCGAATGGGTATAGGAGTGCTTTAAAAATAAATTGGTAACCATATGTGTACGTACTACATGACTACTACATACTAAAATACTTACATAGGTATAATAACACATTTAAATATATATGCCACTAAATTATATCTAAGTAACCCTAGAGTTCTACATACATACTAATATAACTAACTTTAATATAAACTGACAATATATAAACATGACTATATACTTATAAAATGGATATATAAGTATAATGAACATAACGATATAACAAATAATTATACATATTTAGGATAGCTTAAGAATTTGCTGAATAGTATTCCTTTAGTTTCTTTTTAAAAGAGGAGATAGTGCGACATTCTCGGATTGTGTGCGGGAGAGAATTCCATAGCCTGATGGCTCTAACAGTGAACGAATTTCCGAAAGCTCCGGTATTGTGAGAAGGCGTTTTAAGGAGTGTGACTGTGTGCGACCTGAGTGGTTTATTGATATCTCTGCTAAACAGGAAGTTGAAGCGCTCACGAAGATAATCCAGAGCTGTTGAACTTTTGAGGACATTGAAAAGGCAACACAACGTATGGAGATTTCTGCGCTTCCGAATAGGGAGCCACTTAAGTTCCGCGCGGTAGTAAGAAACGTGGTCGTATTTGCGCAAACAAACAAATATGAAACGTGGTCGTCTTCTACATTGTACTCGTATATATCATATTTATAACTGTGAATGTGATTAAAAAACCAAAACAAACAAATTTTATCTCTTAAAATATTCGTTAAATTCGTAAATGAGTTCTGATACGGTTTTGATTTTTTTACAAACAACCTTGCTTGTTCCTCAGTCCGTTCATTCATCTATCCATCAGTCTATTTCGTCCACTACTGGACATACACCTTTTTAAGATTTCGCCACTCTTGGCGGTCCTCTTGGAAGAAATGCCCGTTCTCACGCTGAGCAGGGTTTTAGTTTGGGGCTCAGTCCGTGCTCAGATAAATAGATGTCTATCTGATTGAGCCAAGGATATACCTAGGAAATCAAAACTTTTAATTTATAATTAATAGAGCAGTGGGAAAATTAGACATTAGTGAAGAATAATGTGTCACATTAGTACAATAATTAATCAGTCATTTGAATATCAAAAACTTTTTATATATTTCTCAGCAATTTTAAGTGTGAAATTTGCAACGGATTGTTATTTAAATCGTTGTTATACTTACACAAACCATTTCGAGCCAATTTAGACACAGAAAATATTCTCGGAACACCAACAAATCAAAAGATAATACTAAAATTCTGATATGCAGTTCAGACCAATAACAGGCCTTCACAACATTCATATATAAGGTGACTTTAATTTATACTGTCAAACTAGCTTGGTGATTGATCAGTAACACGGATCGATAACACTTTTTGCTAATTTCGCAAGATAAAATCTCGCCGTCTCACAGTACTTGACTCGGGGCTGGGTTCGCGTTTGTTTGTAAGGAACACAAAAAGAATAATTTACGGATTTCACAAAAAGGGTCATCGAACCTTGTTACTGAGCACTTACTGAGTCTTCAGTAAGAATTTGGCTCAATATATTAAAGTCACCTTATATCTACATATAAACAAATTATAAACACAAAGCAGACATTATTTACAGCAAGTACTAAAAATAAAATAATTATACAAACAGAACTATAATAAACTTACACAAAATTATACAAAAATATTATATATACAAAATGTATATGAATGTTATGGATGATCGCTAATAAAATTGAAATGTCGACTGAAAAGTTAAAATATATTCGGTCAGCAGTTTTGTAGTTTCGTCTCATCCATTATTTTACAAAATGTACGGAATAAAACTGCAAATGTAAGTTAGTCAAGTACTCGTAATGTTCAACATAGAATGATAAATAAAATAACATTCGGAATTATTCCGTTTCTAAGTCAACTGGGAGTACCAAACTGGAAGTTTTCAACCACTGATTGAAGGAAAATGTTGTCTTTTACGAAAATTATGCCAAGCGATTTCTCGTTCTTTTCCTTAATAATTTAGTATCAGTCTTGGACATAAAAAATACGCATTTTACCACATTTCATTTTAAATTTTTATGTATATAAATTGTTTAAGTAAATACAATAAAACATTTATATGATTTAAGTTTTCGAAATATATTTCGGCCCACTTTGGGGCCGGCATCAGTCAAATGAATGACAATTATAAGTACCTATGACATAAATTATATACAAAAAAATACAATGCCCTTTTTCGAAAAAATTGTGCTAAGACTGCATGACTCTCCGTATATTTTTTTTGTATAAATCCATATTTTAAACGACTTTTTACTTCAACGCAGTATTAATTTCCAGGGTTATTACTAATATATATTGGCTAAGTATATTTACATCATATAAAATATCAGGCCTTACAACTTATGCCAGATATAAAAATAAGCATTTAATTTCTACCTTTCAGAGTTCCACTTTTTGCAAACGGTAGCCAGATTAGCCATGCTCTGCTAACATAAAAAATTTCAAGAATGATTGCTAATGAACTTGCTCGGCTGCCTGACACATACAAAACTATGTAAATTTAATAAGATCGACATCATGGTTAGATTTAAACTGTCCTAAGCATAAGGTCGAAAAAGCAATCATAAACCCGCTTTAAATTTAATACAACCCTTAACTCCTTTCAAATCCTTCTTCACCCTCCCATTCATACACCCTCTCACACAAACACTATTTTTATTTTTGTATTTGTATGCAGGAACGCACTTTGATATTGTGTGGTTTTGCACGCGCCGCTTGAACTTTGATGTATTGCTACGGGAACGCAGCTTTATCTTGTACTGTCAAAAAACTGATTTTGGCAATGACCTGCTTCTTCTTGAAATTACTTTTATAACGTATACAGATACACACTATAAGAAGTCCCCTGGCTTAGGAAATGGTAGCACTGCATATAATGTTGCCAATGGCTAATGTAGCATTCACCCTACTTCACATTCCTAATATTTACTTAACTGCGTTTTCTTATATATTAACTAGCTATTGCCCGAAGAGATTTTCTTGGAAATAAGGAAAACAAAAGAATATGATTTTTTAAACAACTATGTGCAACGGTCACCATGTTTTACCAAAGCGCTAATAAAGACCAATCAAATAAGCCCAAACTCGAAGGGTCTGCTGTTGTCCGTTGATGAGATCCCGTACCCACCCTCCAGTCACACCAGCAGACCCTGGTCCCCATGTTTTACCAATGTGCCAATAAATACCAATCAAATAAGCCCGAAGTCGAAGGGTCTGCTGTTGTCCGTTGAGGGGAATCCCGTACCCACCTTCCAGTCCCAACATCAGTACCTGGTTTTCATGTTTTACCAAAGTGCTAATAAATACCAATCAAATAAGCCCAAACTCGAAGGGTCTACCGTTGTCCGTTGTGGAGATGCCGTACCCACTTTCCAGTCCCATCATCAGACAATGATTACCATGTTTTACCAAAGTGCTAATAAAGGCGAATCAATTAAGCCAAAACTTGAACTCTGTATCCGTTGAGGAGATCCCGTATCATAACTTCTAATTACTACCAGTAGAAAAGTAAATTACAAAAATCTTTAATGACAATAACTTTTTTTTTCGAGATCCGATTTTAATTAAATAAAATTATTACTCTTACTCTTCTTTAGTCACCCACTTACTATTTCTATTACTTTTCTTCAATGTACCGACACATGATTTCTACTGTTTTATTATAAGTATATTGAGTATTGATTGAAGTATTGATTGATTGATGATGATTGATTGATTAGATGATTAGACAACTCTTTAATGAAAATAAAATGTGCAGAATGAAAAAATCAAAATCATTAATTATTGATTGATTTGTAGTACGAATATCTATACTGTATCTCTATTCTAAAACAGTATTTTTTATTTCTTGTTGTATCTCGACGACGTTTGTTCTAAATCGTCGAGCTCCCGTTTTTTACGTTTTTGATGGGTTTTTCCGGGCGACTTAATGTGAACGCTTTTTTCCGATATGCTTGCAAAAGTGAATACCTAGCTATTCATTATTTGCCCATAAAATTGGCTTCATGTTTAAAGCTGGTAACCTTATTTTACTAACCCGTCATGGCACTGACACGAGATCGAACCTGATCGGGAGGAATCACGGTGCATTGTTTGCATTTTCTCTTTCACAAAAGGCGTACCTTCAACACAATCTCTTGCGCTATTGTTCAACGGCTTTGGCTATAATAATACATAACTTATCTAATAATTTTGAAAAATCTGACTGACAACAATATGACAGCAAAAGTTTGAGAAGCAGTGATGCCAACATGACTCCAAGGGACAATGATCTGTAGTTGATACTCCTTACATAACCTATAATATCGTCACGACATTAATCCCCGAGGGGGTGGCAGAGGTGAAATGCAAGTCACAGTCCGCATCCGGCATGGCGTAACCCTTGTTTCACAACTGTGCCCCCGTCACTGTCATCCACGCGCCAAAAGACCCATGTTGCTCTGTACTAGTTACCAACAAAGAGACAATAACAATTTACCACAAAAATATGTTGCATTCCCAGTTTACCAAAAATAATTCATGATTAGTAATCGTTTCCGAAAACATTTGAAGAACAGTACGAATTAGGAAAACGGAGAGCGATCCCCTTCTAAAATTTGACGTGTTGAATCTCCAATCTAAGTCCATCCATCCATACATCAGCCCGTGTTCGTCCAGCCGCCACCCACAATGTCCTCCAGGTCGTCGGTCCAGCGGGCACGAGGTCGGACTAAACTACGCTTTGCTGTACATGGTCTCCTCTAAAGCTTTTCGGCCCCAACGGCCATCATGACGGCGACAAATATGGCCTGCCCACTGCGACTTCAACTTACTGATTCTGCAGGCTATGTCGGTTACTTTCGATCTTCGACGGATCTCCTCGTTCGGATTCTATCCATCAGAGATACCCTACGCATAGCCCGCTCCATAGCTCGCTGAGCGACCTTAAATCGGTGGATCAAGCCCCTTTGTAAGAGACCACGTCTCAGCGCATATGTCATCACAGGAAGGACGCACTGGCAATCTAAGTACGTCTCATTTTTAGTTGAGATAAATACTTCCTACTGTTTCGGCAGCATGAGTTCTATTTTAACAAGAAACTTAAGTAATAGTACTCACTTAAATTAATAATTAATAAAAAAAAACGAAACTTTCAGTGCATCAATTGCACAATCAGCAAATCCAAGGATTAGCAAATCAACTTGTCATTTCTAAGCAGCATAATCTTTTAAAATTATTAATCGACATTCTGATAAACGTGAGGGGTTTTAATATAAAAACCGGCCAAGTGCGTGTCGGGCCACGTGCAGTGTAAGGTTCCGTAGTTGCCCAGTACATTGTATAACTTGGTTTACTAATACATATCGCGCCAAACTTCTAGCACAAACTATTTTGTGCTTTTAGTCCGCTCGGAAGTTGCTCTCCCGATTGTTGTTGGAGGGGACTAAAAGTTTGGCGCGACCGGTACTCGTAAACCTGTAAAGCCTGCTTAGTTGTGATAGTTTTTCCTTTAACTTCATTATATACTACTTCTGTGAATTTTTTCACATATTCATAAACAACTGTTTAGCCGGGGGGGGGAGGACATTTGACTCTAACCAAAAATTAGCACTTTTATGCTTAATATTTCGCCAACGGATCCCTAAATTGAAAAATGGTTTTAACACACCCACAATGTTTTGGAACGACCTATCCAACGATACTCCATATTATGGGATAGACAAGAAAAAAAAAATCATCCCCAATTTACGTGTATGTGGTAGAGGATCTTAATCGTTTAGCCTGTTTGTCGGTAAATTACGTACTAATAAATAAATTGGGCCCACAGTGGAGACATGCGAATTTATTTTCGAGAACAAACAACGGAGCTACTTTTACAACTGACTTTGCTGTTGTAATTATCTTTAATTATAAGCAGCTGTATATAGGTATATGGAATTATGAAACTATTTATCGAGTACATATATTTGGTTTTGGCATTGGTGTAGAATTTAAAATGCTTTTTCTTTTTTTTTTCTTTGTTTCTGTTGTAATACTAATAACTGGTATCAGTGAATAAATAATATTGATATTTTTGTACAAATTCTGACAAATAAAAAGCTTCTTCCAAATTTATTTATGGAAACTTACACTGAAACAAATAGGTATCTATCAAGAGGGTTGTTGTCAATTTTGGCTATATTAACTAACTTATTGGTTGTTTCCAATGTTTTATGATCAAGTTAACAAGTTGAATTAGTGTAGAACTGACATCTTGCTGGGCTGATATGGAGTTAAGGTGTTGTTTACGGTTATCCAGATCTTGTTCAATTTACGTTTTTTTTTTCAGTGTAGGTTTATAAGTTAAGTGATATACAATACTCTTAAGAAAATATAACAAAATAAATAGTTAAGTTCTATTATTTGTTTTACTAGTTATAAGATACACCGTTGGGTATGAATTTGGTTGTGTGAATCAAATACCTGCCTAGCCTAGCCTTTTGCCCTCGGTGTGGTGTATGCGTCATATATTATTTTCTTTTATCCAAATGGTACGGTAAACAATTACAAACAAAGCATTTACACAGCTGATAATCCTTTAGCAATCAATACCAAGTACAAGGAACCTCTCCAACGTTGTAAGCTCTACATTAACTCTACATTCTATAAAGTCTGGTATTTCAGGGAGTGCAGATGTTTAATAAGCTGCCAAAAACAATAAAAGAATCAAAATCTTTGCCCAAATAAAAAAAAACTATTGAAAAATTACGTCACTATCAATTTAAAAACAATTATTAAATACTTAGTTTAAAAAAAACCTAATGACTAAGTAGAAAATTAATTATTCTTAGTAGGTATTGTTATAAAATTGGTGGGCCAAGCAGCTTAGTTTAGTTCGTAAATATTAACTTGTTTTAATAGTTTTAGACTTTGTGATACATATGTATAGGTATATGTGATGTAATAACTGTTGTGTTTGAGCACTATAATATAGTAAATATAGCTTGCACTGGACCCATTGGTCGTGTAATGTGTTTAACTTTAATTGGAAATTATTAAGTTCTCATTTTAAGTGAATATGTTCCGATGAGAAATTAAGAATCTTAAACCTTAGACATTTTCAAAGATTTTGTAATAATTCTGTGAGTGGTATTTCACTGTTATATGTATAGGTTATATACAAATCAACCAACCAAATTCATACTGGAGACTCGGCTAGTAATCAAAAACTAGGTTCAGTAATCCTTTTGGCCAATTTCGAAAAAAAAATTTTTTTTGCTCCCTTACTGATTGGACTGTTTAATGGTTTAAGTACAATTTTTTTTTTTTTTTATTGTTTATTTTACAAAGACAAATATATATACATTTTGATTAAAATAAAAGCCATCCGACTAAAACCACATGGTTTATACGCGGTATGGCGAGATCGCTAACTTATGCTAACTAGACATAGACTTATATATATACAAGTTTAACAACCCGCAGCCACAGGCTGCTGATGTTCGAGAAAATAAAGCTTTATGGCACTCCTTCGCTTTTTGTTGCTGCTACAATTCTTTATGCTATTTAGAGTATTAATAGATAATTCGTTTAGAAATAAAGGAAGCATGTATTCCCAAGTTCGCGTTCCATATAAATTATTATAGGTAGGTAGTTCATAAGTGGGTAGGTAAATTAGGTTTCTTGAGCTTTTTGGCCTTATTTTCTTAATTAGTTTAACCTCGTTACCGTATTCTTCACAGATAATAGCCATTTTTATTTTACTGTATATATTTATGATTTTACAATAGTCAAATAAGCCTTTTTCGTCATCATTATATTTGTTTTTAATTTGTTTTGGCACAATGACTTTTAATATTCTTAATTGCAGTCTATAGATACTATCTATATAGCTTTTATAAGTGCGACCGTAACTACTAATACTGTAGCTCATTATTGAGTCGGCAAGTGATAGATACATGAGTCTTAATATGTTATAAGGTAATTTGAATATAATTATACAAAATTTTGATAATATGCCTCGGAGCTTGTTACATAGATATTCAATATGTGGACCCCAGTTTAAATGGTTATCTATAATGAGACCTCTAGGTACTTATGCTGTTTGACAAGTTCTAAATGCTCACAGTTACATGCATAGTGGTTTTTATTCCCAGGCACTATTGGTGCAAAACAATTTTTTTTTTAAATTTCACCTGGAGGGTCATTAAACATTGTTCCTGATGACTGACCCGAGTCTCCAGCAGTATAAATTTGGTCGGTTGATTTAATTTCACCTAGTATATGTATTTTATATTGTTAGTAGCTTTTTCCCGCGGCTCCGCCTGCGTCGAAGAAATTTTCGTGGAAATAAGGAAAACAAAAGAATATGATTTTTGAACGACAATATGCAACGATCATCATGTTTTACCAAAGAGCTATTAAAGACCAATCAAATAAGCCCAAATTCGAAGGGTCTGCTGTTGTCCGTTGAGGAGATTCCGTACCCACCTTCCAGTCCCATCATCAGACCCTGGTCACCATGTTTTACCGAAGTGCTAATAAAGACCAATCAAATAAGCCCAAACTCGAAGGGTCTGCTGTTATGTCCGTTGAGGAGATCCCGTACCCACCTTCTAGTCCCATCATCAGACCCTGGTCACCATGTTTTATCAAAGTGCTAATAAAGACCAATCAAATAAGTCCAAAGTCGAAGGGTCTGCTGTTGTCCGTTGAGGAAATCCCGTACCCATCTTCCAGTCCCATTATCAGACTCCTTTCAGACCAAGTCTCCTTTTATTTTACAAAAGAAAATATTAATTCCGAAAATAAAATAAATTATTTATTCTTATTCGTAGTTATTTTGGAATTAAGAGGATGTATTAATGTGACCGTCGTTTTAAATCACATTTTTACGACCTATATTTTAGTATGATTTTTATTGTCTAAAACGAACAAGCTATAAATACTTGGAGATAGAACCAAAGACAAAATATGGTCCCATGAAATAAGAGCCGGAAATATCTATGACGTTTTACCAACCTCATTCTTGCGTTGACATTTGTCGGGAGAAAATCTCATAATAAAATTTATAAAACATAAAAATACCGTGGTTAAATGGTGCGATATAATATCCAACATCATTGCAAATGTAATAGGATATCGATTTTCATGTAATAAACATATCCATCTTGATAGAAAATCCAGGATGAACTTAGTGGAAAAAATATTGTACGGCCACGGAAATAAGACATTATGATTTTGTGCATCGACGGTGTATTTTCTATGATGAAACTAGAAATGGGTGGTGGATAAATACTCAAATATTATTTACGCAATATATATTTATTTTTTTGATAAATACGAGCATTTATCGGATAACAACTCAAAACGTGGTATTAATACTTTTTCTATGGAATTTAGAAAAAAAATACCATCGCTATTGTAATAATATTCTTTAGGCTTGCAATAAGAAGAGCATAAACTACTTAATCCTTATGATTCAGTCATGAAAAGTTGTTGAGCTAACACGTTGTGTTTTATGTGAATTTACAGAAGAATGAAGAGAACTATATTTCAGATCTCGAAAAATTCAAAATGTCACCTGCGACTGTATCTACTTAATTATCCGTTACTACATAGAACTCGGTCACTTATTTTAATTTTGCTGCTAAGTCAGCCACTCGTATTTAAATGATAAAGTAGTTGAGTAAAAAAAAGAATTTTTAGGTCTGCTCCATCTAAAAACAATATAACGTTGAGAGATTTCAAAAAATACATAGGTTTGGATAAGAATATTGATTGTGCATTCCGTGACTGTAGTTTTGAGTCACACAGTGACACGACTTTTTGTTTATATAAACGAGCGTGTGCAACCGGCCAGTATTAAATTTCATTGTAAAATAGGCTATCTGTGGCCGTGATAAGACGTATTTTAAATACCGTGACTCACACAAATGTAAACATTTAAACCATGCAAGACACACAAATGACAATACATGTTTGGTGTCATTGTCATATTGAAAAGCCAGCTAGTACGGTGGTACGGTGGTAAGTCTATAAGTATCTATAGGTCGTTGTCTAAAACCTATGAATATAATGACATTTAAACACGTAAATTAAGCTTTTGCCAGCGCTTCCACCCACGTTGACCTGAAAACTGTCATCGTCCGTTTTCGGGCATATATATAGGTATCTATAAATAAGATTTATTTTCATTAAAAAACTTATCAAAGATGAAACTGCATCAACATTTTAGTAAGTAGTTTTCAAGTTAAAAGCGAAAATACTTACAGACAGAAGTGGACACTGCGTAGCTTTTATTAGTCAGTGAACACAATGATTTCAATTTCAATTTTATTATTCGGCTACGGTCGTATCGTATCTGACAAAGTGGCGTAATAGCACGGGCGGTAGCGTTGCACTTTAGGTAGTGATTTTAAGCCGATCGATTTCCATCTTTTTCAATAGATCTGGAATGGCTAATAACAGAACCAAGCGTCAGCTGGCGCACCCTCGGTGGGTGTAGGGGTGGGAGGTAGAGAAAGTGGTAAAAAAAAGTAGTAGTACGCCGGCTGAAACTTTTCTCACAGATAGCTGAGGCCATAATGTAAGCTAAAAAAAAATCGTCAGCTGCATAGTGGAGGGGGGGAGATGAGTCAGCTGCTCGCATGAACTTGTGTGCATTTTAGGAAGCGATTTTACGCCGATTGATTTCCATCTTTTTCAATAGATCTGGAATGCCTAATAACAGAACCAAGCGTCAGCTGACGCACCCGCGGTTAGTGTGGATGTGAAAGGCTGCGAAAGTGGTAAAAAAAAAGTAATAGTACGCCGGCTGAAACTTTTTTCACAGATAGTTGACATCATAATGAGCTGAAAAAAAATCGCCAGCTGATGCACCCGCGGTGGGTTTGGGAGATAGAGGTTGCAAAAGTGGTAAAAAAAGTGATAGTACGCCGGCTGAAACTTTTTTCACAGATAGTTGACATAATAATGAGCTGAAAAAAAATCGTCAGCTGACGCATCCGTGGTGGGTCTGGATGTAAGAAGTTGCGAAAGTGGTAAAAAAAAAATTCAACCTGTATACAAATTGTAGGTACAGACGTAGGTACGTATAGATGAAATAGATGAAGCTTGTACCATTAGTTGCCATGATATGGACTTTCTTGAAGATTGTAAGAGTACTCTTAAGATATCTAATAATGACCTCAAAGTTTTGACTTATAATGTAAGAAGTGTAGGAAAAAAAAATTACTCATTTCTTGTACGATTAAAGCGACTTGACATCAATTATGATGTCATCATTTTGACTGAATGCTGGTTAGTTGAAAATATAGCAATTAACAGTCTGCCTGGTTATAAATCACACCATAGTACTGTGAACATTAATAAAGCAGGTGGGATTATTGTACATGTAAGGGACATTTGGAATGTAACTGTAAGAACAAGTGTTTGAGGAAGATATCTGCCTCAAAATCGATTTTCCAAACAACTTATCAATTCTAGCAATATACAGATCACCATCATTTCACACCTTAAACAAATTTCACTCTTCTTATGCTAATGTACTTAACAAATGCAAAAATCACACTGACCTCATAGTTGCTGGAGATTTAAATATAAATTACTTTCTGAAGCACTTACCAACGACAGTAATGATTATCTATGTCTTAACGCTGAACACGGACTAATACCTGCTATAACAAAGCCAACAAGATTAAAAAATTGTATAGATCATATGATCTTAGGAGAGTAAGAGAACAGCTCTCAGGCAAAATCAGGCGGCCCACCATTGCCTGGGACCGATGGATGGCGGTATAACCATCCCCAATTGCCGGGCCTTATATAAAACAGACTAGTGACGGGCAGCGGCGTCACTGGTGCAATGGTTTCGGCACCGCGCTCACCAACCCGCCTGCCCAGCGTGTGTGAGTATGGGCATTTCTTCCAGGAGGGCCGCCAAGAGTGGCGAAATCCTGGAAAGGCCTATGTCCAGCAGTGTACGAAACAGGCTGATGGATGGATGGATAGATCATATCACACACTTTTTCATTTAAAACATCTAAAAATGATAGTGCTCCTGGTATTTATGGTATTAAAAACTCTCTCCTTAAAGTAATAAACCCGTACGTTTGTGGACTTTTAGCCCAAATTTGCAATCCTAGCCTCTCAAGTGGTATATTTCCAAAAATATGGAAGGTAGGCACAGTATCTCTAATACACAAAGCTGGTTCCAAAGATAACCCAAGTAACTACAGGCCTATCTCTTTTCTTGTAGCATTCTCCAAAATTCTTGAAAAGCTTATCAGACGTCTAACCCACTATCTTGATTCACATGACATTCTCTCATCAATACAATTCGGTTTTAGATCTGGGCGATCTACAAAAGACGCTGCTTCTCTTATTCTTAATAAAATTACTTCCTATCTTAATAGTGGCTTATCGTGTATTCCTCGACCTGGCGAAGGCTTTCGACACGGTGTCCATTCCAATCCTTCTGCAAAAACTATAAAATTTGGGCATTAGAGGTGTGTTTCTGGATTTGTTTAGTAGCTACCTCTCAGAAAGAGTTCAATACACCAAAGTAGGTAACCACAGCAGTGATGCCCAATTCATAAGATTCGGCGTTCCACAAAGCAGCATTATAGGGCCTACACTCATCATTATATATATATAAACGACATTTCAACATCCCTGTGCAGTAAAATACCAGCAGATATCTTCTTCTATGCTGACGATACTGCTCTAGTCTTCTACGGTGATACCTGGGAGAAAACATTCCGTGAAAGTGAAAATGGTCTATCACAAGTTGCAAATTGGCTTGATAGTAATCTACTCACACTCAACGCCACCAAAACGAAATATATTTGCTTTCACAAAACTAAAACCAGTGAACCACCCCCCTCACCTTCACTTAAAATTTATACCTGCAATAGCAATCAAATCTCTTCATCCCCAACCTGCAAATGTGATACAATTGACAGGACTCCTAGCATCAAGTACCTTGGTATAGAAATAAATGAAAATCTTAATTTTTACCGACATATAAACTTATCTAACCGCACCAGAAAGCTGATTTGTACAATGAAGTCTCTAATACATATAGCTGATAAAACCATACTGAAAATTGTTTACACTGTATTATGCCAATCAGTTATGACTTATTGTATCTCTTGCTAGGGTGGTTCCTCGAAAACATTCGTAATATTATTAGAGAGGGCCCAACGCTCTGTACTTAAAACAATGTATAAAAAACCTTTCAGATTTCCCACCTGATCTTCATCAGGAATGCAAAACCCTCTCCGTCAGGCAGCTCTTCATTTTATCTAGTACCTTATCAATGCACAAAACTGTTTTAAGATCTGTAGATCTCTGTAGAGTACAACCGATTACTCAGAAAGCGTATCTTCTCAGTCAACGTTCCTCTAACTAAAACGACATTTGCTCAACGATTTAGTCCATTCTTAAAACCATATATTATAACAAAATAAATGCAGTATGTAGTATTAAGTCCGATACCTATTTTAAAGCTAAAGAAAAATTACAATTATTTTTAAGGAAGCTTAACTATGCTGAAACTGAGCAGAATTTACACATATTGATGTAATACTATAAAACAGAATAGATGTGTATTTGTATACATATATAACTATATTTATTAAGTATATAAATAAAGTTGTTTCATTTGATATGGTATAAGACGTACATATTATATTTAAACTTTTATTTTATTTTAACATTTAATTATTAAATAATTAACTAGTTTTAAGTTTCATTTTTAAGAAGTTTTTAAGTTTGCTAAACGTTTATACAGATTTTTAAGTTCTTTCTGATCTCATATTATAATTATATATGGCTTATCTTAATATGCCCCTCCCCCCCGATTCAGGGCTGTTCCTACCTTGGGGGCCGCTGGAAAGCATATACTTTTTATTCAAGATTTTATGTAAACCTAGTTTAGAATTTCTGTTTTTATTACTGTAATCCATTTAAGTCGAAAATAAACATATTTCTATTTTCTATTTCTATTTATACTCATTCCCTTTTAAAAGTTCATTAAAAAGCTGAAAATCTGTAATTAAGTTGTTTGAAACTTTAATCGTAAAGTATCAGTATTTAATTCTTAATCACGGTTCTTACCTCATTTGAAATAATTTATAAGTGTCTGTCTACTACATAATTTACAATTAGAAATATTTGTATATTTTCGAAAAATTATACATTTTTGTACTGTCGAATGACACTTGCTACAGTTAATAATTACTTTTAAATATACTCATGCTTGTCTCCCAGCGGAGTAGGCAGAGACTTCCATCTGCTACGATTCTGACACACCTTATTAAATAGTTTTAATTATGCTACGAAAGTCCTACGGAATAAAGCATAAGAAAGAGTATGAGCCGCTTCAAAGGGCAGATGAAAACCATTCTGTAACACGAAGCTGAGCCTCTGGTACGCGGTGGCCGCTACCTTCTGCACGTGTAACTGCGACTGCTGTACAACATCAGGTAGGTTATTAATTGATAGTAGGGACGAACAGGAAAGGTCCTTGTAATTAACCCAAAACCTTCTTCAAACATCTCGTAAATTATAAGTGAACAATGTGTATACAGACAAACAGACAGAACGTTACGTTTTGAGAAAAGATTCACCTACCAACTGAGTCGAATTCTGATGCTTAGTTACGCCTACTTGACTAAATAACAATTTCATTATCGCAGAAATATTTCACAAAGGATCCCCAAGAAATATAAAAGTCCTATCCTAACATAGGATTGATAACGACTGATATAAAAATCGTTTAAAAAGTATAATTTTGTTATACCTTACCTGGAAGTTGGCAGTCATGAAGGTCTTCCTAGGACTATTGGTGCTCGTTGCTGTGACTTTGGCTGAAGAGGCACAGCTTGAACTTAATGTAGAAGAAGTCTCTGCCTTTAACTATCACGAGAAGATTGGTATTCAAGCAGCAGCTGAAATCAAGAAACGTGAAGAATCGGGACAAGATGGTGACGCCACAAGGATTGTGGGTGGAAATAGTGCTGACCTTGGAGTTTTCCCTTACCAGGTAATAATTATGGATGTGAAAATATAAAATGATATAACCTACTGGTTATACAAAACGAACTTTCCTATATTAATAAGTAAAAAAAAAAATTTTGCCATCATAGAAATAAATCTCTTTAATTTAACATTTTTCGATATATCATATCAATCACACAATTTAATAAACTATTAAATCCAATCACAAATCCCGGTAAGGTTTGCCAGATGGTAAAACAAAAAAGGAGCAGTTTAGAAAAAAAAACAGCCAAGTGCGAGTCGGACTCGCGCATGAAGTTTTCCGTACCATTATCTATAAAAACAGGAAAAAAATCATGTCTGTTATATGGGAGCCCCACTTAAACATGATACTTTAGTTATTTTAATTCAATTATTTGTTTTTAAAGTGAATATGTAACTAAATATTTTGTGAATATTTCAAGCGTCTACCTGTTGCCGTTATCAATATCGAGCAAAAACAAGCAAAAAAATCAAATGTTGTATGGGGACCCCCTTTGATATTTATTTGATTCTGTTTAAATACATCGTCTGTGAAAATTTCAACCATCACAGTTCTTCAGATACAGCCTGGTGACAGACGGACAGCGGAGTCTTATTAATAGGGTCCCGTTGGATACCCTTTGGGTCGGAACCTCAATAAATAAAACGATACAAATGTTTTTTTTATGTTTTATTCGTTCACAGAAAAAATAAAAAATCAAGACGTAGTTTACCCTATATAAAGGATGTAGCAGGATAAAAGTGAGACAGTTTCGCGTTCGTGTACGGCTAGAAATTCACACATGCGCAATCTGTCTCAGTTTTTACTTGGCGGCAACAATAACTAAGTGCACACATGTTTACGAAACTGGCTTCACGTCAATGTTGACAGCGCTCCGTCTTGTATTTTTATTTGGTCTGAGTATTTGTTATTTTTTTTTTCAGAACTATCTATTTTAGATAAAAAATGCCTGTTTTGCGCATTTAAATCCATTAAGTGAACGTGACAGCGATACCACGATACACGCGAGAGGTTTAGGCGAATGTGTGCTGTGCGGGCTAACTAATATTCCCTGAGGCGACAACGGATTGACTACACTATCGTTTGGACGACTGACATATTATCAATAACGTCTACTCTTTCTCTCAGAGACAGAGTGCCTTACACAAAGTTGTTAGCAATAACGAATACTTGTACAAATTTCAACAAAGTTGCAGGCGCTTTGCTTCCCATACATTTTATCACCAGCTATACAGCGATGTAGGTGTGGTGCGTGCAAAAAATTTAAAAACGAGGACAATCAATGGATGAGGAAAAATAGAAGGACAAATTGTTTGAAAGGAGGACAAGTCCTGTCATTCATGATGACATGTCCTCCTTTAGGATACCATCTGGCAACCCTAACTCCGGTTCAGAACTCCTCACATCCAAAATTACTTTTCTTCTGCGTTTATATATCACAATGATACAGTAATATTATTTTTATATGAATTTAAGAAATACGTTTACTTTGTACAAAATTTGCGATGTTTTGCATAAATTAAACATCATATTTAACCATTTATTAGGTTCCTTAAACATATTCTTTCAGGCAGGTTTAATAATCCACCTACTCTTAGGCGGTAACTCTGTATGCGGAGCAACTCTGTTGTCTAACACCCGCTTGGTGACAGCTGCTCATTGCTGGTGGGACGGCAGAACCTGGGCTCGTCAGTTCACAGTGGTCCTTGGATCTATTCGGCTGTTCTCCGGCGGCACTCAAATCGACACCACCAATATTGAGATGCATGGCAGCTGGAACCCGAACACTGCCCAAAATGATATCGCCTTGATTTACATCTCCTGGGTTAACTACAGCAGTAAGATTTTAAGATAATTTGTTACTAATAAATAAGTATAGGCTAAATTGTGACAGACTTGCTCAGTTTTCTTTTACAAGTTGATCATAAATAACTAATGTACAATTTATACAAAGAGGGGGAAAATTACGGGACAAATCACGTTTACTATTTCCTAAACGCACAATTGATACCGTTCTCTGTGTCTGTCTTCCCATTACAAACATTTTAGATGTACTTGTGACTGTTGTGACACATGGTCCTTGTTAGCGATTGGTAATGATTTATTGTTGTTTAGTTTAGTCTGGGATGTAGAAGAAAACGAGGTGCACATCTTTGACTGAATAAAATAGTAATATCAAATTTAATAATTGTTAGTTCATGAGCGACACAAAATCTATAACTAAGAAATGGTTTAACTATACACATGTATCACATTTTTGTTTCATTAGCATGGATTTTTACTTAGTGTACGTTTTTCTAACTGATATTGGTCGAGAACTAGATATTTGTAACCGAAGTAAAAACTTTTGGTAGAAAAAAACGAATCACTTTTGAAAACGTTTATTTGTTTATAGACCTAACCCTCAACCAATATCTATTAGAAAACATTAAGATCCTCTTTAATATGGTCAATTCTGTCCATTAAAACCGAAAAAGTGACTCGTGATTAAATGGTTGGACAAACTCATTTATATCGGACTAATATTGCAAAACCTTTTTCAGACACCATTCACAACATTGCTCTTCCAGTCGGTCTAACCAGCGAGACCTTCGCTGGCCACTGGGCTGTAGCCTCTGGTTTCGGCATAATCAGTGACTGTGAGTACATATGCAAAAACACTTATTTATAATGTAAAAAATCTACCTTTATACCTGTTTGATATATCTGCGCGAACCAAGAGTTTATACAAAATGGAATAGACAATTAGAACTTAACTATAGTTCAGTTGTGTCATACACTCAAAGCAAACAATCCGAACATTACAAACCAACTACTCGACTATACAAAAACAAATTAAATGGAGTACTCCACCCGGATTGCCCTAACTAGTGACCACGAAAAAAATGATGACTGACATAACGAATGCCTGACTCGTTATTCTTTTAATCGAGTTTAATTTTTATATTTGCTCTACTACTGCTTATTTTTCTAATTTGTGTCTGCTTTTTTAATTTTTTCAGTAAATTAAAATAATCACTATGTTATTATCTCAACATTAAGAATTTGTTCTTATTTCAGTGGCTGGTATGCCGAACAACCCATTCATGCACTACGTCTGGCTCAATGTGATCACCAATGCTGTCTGCTGGCAGTCCTTCGGCGGCTTCATCACTGACTCGATAATTTGCACCAGTGGTTTTGGCGGTGTCGGTACATGCGGTGGGGACTCTGGTGGCCCTCTCGCCATCGACTGGGGCAACGAGAGAGTCTTGGTAAGCATTATGCGGCATTTACTAGACATATATTGATCAGGGACTTTGAGTGAAAGGAACGTGACAGTGTACGTGGAAGAGACTTGAACTATGTATTTCATCCCTGCGAATACACATGAAAATACAACTAGTAGGGTCATTTATAAAAACAATAATGTACAGAACAATAATTTCAAATTTAGTATTACCTGTCATGGTTTGAAGATACCATGTTAGTTTTAAAGAATTGATCCTTATTATTGATGCTTTTCATCGGTATATAAAATACAAGAAGTTTTTTTTTTTGGTCGGCTTGGTTCCCGGACTAAGGAGGAAATTTAAAAAAAAACCTTTGAATGCAAATATAGGTACTTATTTTTTCATGATTAAATTAACTTGTACTTGTTTAACCGATTTAGTTTACAATTTACTCTCGATCAGTTTTGGATATTTATATTTCACCGGTTTGAATCCCGGCTTATACAGGTGATTTATCAAAAATCTTTGAATGCAGTTTTAATCATATATAAAAAAAGAATGTGTCCTTTCAGTAAAATGTGCTATCATTAATATTAGGAGTATTTTCCATTCAACCATAATAAGTTTTTTTTCATTCTGTATAGTAAATATTTTATATTCAACGGCACGTGAATTAATTATTTTTAATCACAGTGGTAGTTTTACATACTTTTCAATATGTTTGCTTGCAGGTTGGAGTAACCTCCTTCGGATCAGGCCGCGGTTGTCATCTGGGATTTCCGTCCGGCTACACCCGCGTCACATCTTACATTTCGTGGATCCAAGCCCGTTTGTAAAATGGACTTTTCTAATGAATTTCATAGAATAAAAATTATCTGATAAACGGATATTTTATTATTATTATATAAGGTCCTACACTACAATAATAAGTGGAAATAATTCTAGGGTAGATCATGTATCGTTAACTGAACAATTTCCCGAAGAACAAGAAATTTTTTGCTCAAATAATTTTTTCACTTCTCAGTACAAAGTGGTTCAATCAGCTGACAAAATTTCTATGGAAAGTTTAAAAAAAAGTACGCGCAAGAAATTATTGTTTCTGTGGAATGTGCTCTAGGTCTGTAAAACCTTTTTAAGAATCCGTGCCGCCAAATAAAAAAAACCGAACCTTGTTTATTATTTTGAATAACATACCAACTCCAGTATGAGGCCGCGGCAATGCTGTGGCTGGCCGTCGTCGATTAGGAAAGGATTTTGGACGAAGGAATCACGAGATCAGTTCTGATGTCAGTAGACTCAAACTGGCGGCGCCGAATATCTTCGATAAATGTTCTGTATTGGCTTGCAATGAGTCCCTTTTATTTTCCTATCGAAAACGAAATCATAAATCCTTAATTATGACTCGTGCTCCATCTGTTCTCCATTGAAATCTTTGAAAAACTACAAAAAAATGCATGTCCTCCTCCTTATTTCCGAAACTGGTGGACCGAAAAAAATTAAAAAGATAATGGTACTTGTAATTTGGGATTACCTAAAGATTACAGGAAAAATATAGCGGTTCAGAAATTCACGATAATAAAATGAAAAAATCAAATTTTTCATCTACGAGTTTTATTTCGAGTACGGTATAAAAATAAATAATTTTTGTGCTCTCCAATTTCGAAGAAAATGCACGAGAACTGTAATCTCGGCCCAAATGTTGGCCACTGTGAATGTTCTGTGATCGAAATCGCTGGAGTTAAATTACTAGGAGTCTACCGATCTCCATTGTTCATCCATGGTATTGATTACGCTCTCTTTGGGGGCAATACTAATAATTAATGGCACTTACCTTCAGTTATCGTCTTTGGCGATTTTAATATTGATTTTAGAAAACATCCCGCTAATGAAATTTCTAATTATTTCACAAGATTTCATTTAACTGCTTATCTTAATGATGAGTCAACAACTCGCGAAGACACGGCCATAGACAATATATTTTCCAATATTAATTTAAAATGTGGTACAATCAATTCTTTTTTTAGTCATCATAAACAGTTGTGGGAAAGATTTTAAATATCTCCTTCCTCACTGAATCTCCCAAAACTGTCGAATTACGGAACCCTAGGTATGCGAGTCTGACTCGCACTTGACCGGTTTTTATACTGTGGTTTTATGGGTCAAAAGAATTATTTTGCCCTAAAATTACTGACAGCAGGGATGGTGATATTTGACTCCACCTGACATTCTGGAAATAACGACAGAAATTACGAACACTTTTAGAACAAGCTTTTACAAGATTAATCAAAAATTGCTAACGACAAATTTACAAAAATTATGAAAACGGTTAGTAGGCACGAGTTAAGATAAAGTGTGTATAAAACTATACATAACTAGGTATTAAAACACTCGCTTATGGCTCGTTTTTAAACTGACACTCGTGTTTTTAATAACCTTTTTATGTACCAGTTTCATAAGGTATTTTATTTTATTATGCCAGTAGTTTTGAGTTCGTAATGAGGATTTGACGATATGAGGTTAGATAAGAGCAATTTGCAAGTGCAAGAGAGTTCATTGCACAACACTCTGTTTTACAATTCAAGACCAAAGGTCAAGATTCGTTTAAAACCGCACAATATCGAAGTGCACTCACGCAGGACTATATCAAAGTGCGTTTTAAAACAAACTAAACAGTTTTCCGCCTGTCTGTCTGTCTATGTCCGTCTTTCAAGACCCTTTTTCTCAGATCCCGTTGGCGATGTTAAGTTTAAAATAATATCTCTTACAGAAGTCTACGGCCATACCATAGTGCCATTAAAAATCAGGCTATAACGTAATAAATTTCATAAATGTAATACATAGGTATAAAATACAAATATGACATACATATTGGCTCACCATGAAAACCTATAAAGGTGCTTCCTCCAGTTGACTTAGAAACTTGACATTCCGTTCACAATATCATAATTAGGTCCTATACCAGGACCTAGGACAAAGTCTAGAAAAAAAAACAGAAAATTACCTATATTAGGACTAAACTTATGAGACGCGTAGAGTTTAATAGATCGTAAGTGTCAACTTTAGTTAGTCTATATAACTGCTTGTTCCCAAATCAATAAACTTTCAACAAAAAAAATAACCGACTTCAAATTTTATAGCAGGCGTTCAATAAAAAGTTTAAAATAATTTCATACTGACCGAAAGTACCAAAATAACACTTTTGCCGACTTCTTTCTTTCTGGAACACATGTTCTCTAGAAGTCGGCGCTCTCATATCGGTTTTTGTGTTCTATACTATGGGGAATGCGCCAACTTCTAGATAACGTATGTTTCAGGAAGAAAGACGGCAGAAGTGTTATTTTGGTACTATCGGTCAGTATATAATTATTTTAAACTTTTTATTGAACGCCTGCTATAAAATTTGAAGTTGGTTATTTTTTTTTGATAAAAGTTTATTTATTTCTCCGTTTTTAGTGTTGATGGGATAAATTGTGAAAAAGGGGTAGACTACAGTGAGGACTCTGATTGCTGTCCCGTGGCATTAATGAACATTTTCAACTCATATTCTGCAATGAGCACACTAACACAAAGCGATTGCCGCCATTGAGAGTTATGTGCTGTCATCCATTAAGGAGTTCTATTGTGATGAGGCCAGGATCGAATTTTAAAGTAATGCCCTGGGATCATTACACTCACACAAAGTGATTGCCGAAATCTCGTGTTATGTGCTGTCATAGGAGTACTATAGTGATGTGGCCAGGATCAAAGGTCAGGTTGATATAATGTAAATTTTCAAGGAACACCTTGCAATCAGCATCTTGGTACAAAGCGTAAGCAATATCGAGTGATATGCTGTCATCCATTGAGGAGTTCCACTGCCTATCTCAGAAGATAATCATCAGATCACAACCGAACTAAAATGGAACCTACCTCAAAGCAAACTCTTCCAAACAAAGAAATAATAATTAGCTTCACTGGTGCAAGGGTTTCGGCACCGCGCTCACGTACCCGCCAGCCCAGCGTGTGTGAGTATGGGCATTTATTCCAGGAGGACCGCCAAGCGTGGCGAAATCCTGGAAAGGCCTATGTCCAGCAGTGGACGAAACAGGCTGAGGGATGGAGGGAGGGAGTAGCCCTTTGAAAGACTTGTATCTTATCTATAATTTTTTTGGTTAGGGCCGCGTAAACTAGAGTGCTACAGCACATCCATTGCCTTCTTATTTTAAAATTATTGGTAGTTTGGCCTTAAAAATGTGTTTGAGTGACCAACATCTACGCCAGGCTATTTTGATTCTTCTTTCGACTTCTCTGTATTTGATTTTGAAAGGATATAATATAGGTAGTATTGTATATTCGTCGACATATCTAACATTTTGGCCTTGCAGCTGAAGTGGGATTTTCTCACTGTTTGTTAGGAGGATACATGTTTTTTCGGGGTTCATTTGTAATCCGCATTTTCAACTCTCTATGTCTAAAGTTTGTACCATATACGTTAGTTCTTGATGGTTTTCACTAACGATAAAAATATCGTCAGCAAAGCGAAGGTGGTTAAGATATTCATCGTTAATTTTAAAAAAGCAGATGGTACTCACTTTTTAACTGTGCAAGGAGGCATAGGTCGGGCTTTCGAAGAGATTATGACTCGTCATCATCACGACTCTTCGGGAGTACTTTTGCGCACGGCGGTCAGTCGAGCACTAGGCTTGCCTCCCTTCTCTTGTCGCCGTTCGCCTTTCCGCTCTTCGGCTGCGTTCAGAAGCCTATCCATTTTTTAAATATTTATGATGTCAACTCACTCCAATTTTAATGAATGTATTCACCGTTGATATTAATTCCTTTTAGGTATAGGTATTGCTCACAGTTCTGTTGCCGTCATTGTACACGCGTGCAAAATTAAAACCTCTTTGGTCCCCGTTAATTACCTATTAGAACCTGACAATAAAATGAATTTTTCAACACAAATCTTCCTATGTTTCATCTTTGGAGAATTAGGAGATTTTTAAAATTTCATGTCCATTTTTGGTACAGATCAGAAAGTCTTCCTACCCCCTGATTCTGTATCGTAAAAACAGTTGTCAACCGAGTGCCTATCGTCAAAAACATACATATACTATCGAATTCCGTTTATCTAAGGATACGTTCAAACAGTTCAAAATTCGTAAATAGTTCAACACCCATTGAAGGTTATTTTGGGAGTTGCATTTTCTATCTGTAAATAGTGTGCATAGATAGTCTGTTCCTTGGGGATGGACAGTTCCTTAAGAACATTGTATAGTCATTATTAAGACTACCCAAAAACTAAATTAAAGCGGGCGAAGCCTTTGGCAAATGTTAGTACTTTATATAGTAGATAAAAGGTAATCAAGCTATTGTCACGGAAACCTTTTTGGGTTTTATCATCATACAATTGCTCAAAGTTCTTGTCCTTGCCACCAAGATAATTGTAGCAAATGGGACATTCAAGGTAATTTCCTTAAAAAATATCCCACTTGCCCATTAACTAACGAATGAGGCAACTGAATTTTAAAATAAAGCTACCGCCACAAAAACTATATTATACAGAACTTTAATGAGTAATGGCAGTATTTAATAAAATATTAAAGCACTGCGATCACCAACTTACTGTCCAGCATTAAGATAGACGCCAGTCATCATCACCATCAGCTGCTTGGTATAGGTCTCTTGTTTATTAGGTCACTTATTTATTCTCTGGCCAAACACATCCAAATAACCGTATTAGGCTGGTGGTTGCCGCCGATTGATCGTTGTCTCACCGTAGGATGCTACTCCAAATTTGCCTTGGTCCATCTTTCCTCGTGTCGTTCTGCCCATCTCCATTTGGAACTGTCAGAAAAACCCTAGTACGTTTACATCATTACGGATAGATACACCAATATGGATGGATACACCAGTTTTGTGGCACGTCGTAGAAAAAGCTTATATCCGACAGAAGACTGTTATTTGGACCGAAGATAAATTAACAATAAATCAACAGATAACTGACGTACATAATTCCTAACTCGTTTCTTAAAGCAGAAATGTCATTTTATGCAATACGACTTAATAAAAAGGTACCTATTTATTCCTTTTTTATAAAAATACAGGTAATTTGATTATCCTTTTCTTAAACATGTCCCACAGATGAAAAAATAGTTTATTTTTGTCCGCTTGGTAACTTTAAAGTGTTTTTCTATGTTATGTTGTCTTTAGATCATGATCAAATTTTAATGTAAAAGAACAGTCAGTATTATTCATTGATAATGCCCGAAGGCGAAACCAATTGGATATAGTGGAAAAGTGAAAGTGTTTTCATCTAGATAAAGTTGATTATCATTTTAATTTATTGGATTCAAGTTTGTTATTACAATAAAATACTCTGCTCCAATCTCTATTAGTCAAATGGTAAATAGAAAGTTAATTTTGCCGTTTATATTAATTAAATCGAAATGCCAACAAGTAATTGTATACTAACTTACTCGCAGAATGCTGAGAAATATAATACAGTTTTAGGTTGCTTTGGAAACTTTAAATATCAGTATTTATTGGTAAAATCGTAGTTGCCAAACTAAATTTAATTGTTTGAATCAGTTTGATAGTCCGTTCAGGCGGATTTTACAATATTAATAAAATTAACACAAAACAAAACATAGCTGCTATGACTTTATTAACATTTATCTCATAGTATTTATTTTATAGCTTTTGTTTACAGCTTCACCCGCGTTGACTTAGTTTTTGTGTACTCATTTTATGGGAATATTTTTTTAATGTCAATATTTTTCGGACCGTTGACTTTATATATTGTTCTCCGAATTGATCCGCTGCTAAAGCGTCTTTGGCGAGGCCGAAGGCCGAGCCACGTTTTGAAACGAAATTTTTCTTGGTCTCCAGTTAAAATATAATTGGCGAGGCCGAAGGCCAAGCCGCGTTTCCGAACGTTTTTTTCCCCTAGTAAAGTATCTTCGGCAAGGCCAAAGGCCGGGCTGCGTTTCCGAACGAGACTGACTAGCTTTTGCTCGCGGCTCCGCCCGCGTGTTATTCGGTTTAACGACAAGTTTTTTTCCGGGATAAAAAGTAGCCTATGTTTATCCTAAATTTCATCCAAATCCGTCTAGCCGTTTCAGCGTGAAAGAGTAACAAACATACACACACACACACACACAAACTTTCGCATTTATAATATTAGTGTGATGTGATACGTGGGACGCACTACGATTTAACCGGTTAAATCTCGGTTATTTGTATGAAAACGGTTAACCGATTGCATTCCCTAGTCAATATGCATACGTGGGACGCACTATAAGTTTCTGGAATGAATATGAAAAAATACTATTAAAGGTACAAAATTAATTTATTGTTTTTCAAAATAATCTCCCTTGGCGTCTATGCACTTTTTCATTCGATCAAACCAGTTTTGAAAACTTTTGTGCCACTCCCCTGTGGTGACCTCTGAAACGTGTTTTTCATACTCCTCGACAGCCTCTTCTGGTGATGAAAATCGTTGACCGCGTAATTGGTTCTTAATTTTTGGGAACAGAAAAAAGTCACAAGGTGCCAGGTCGGGACTGTATGCAGGATGACTCATGAGTTCTACATTTTTCGTCTTCAAAAAGTCGTTTGTCTGTCTGGCCGTGTGAGAACTAGCATTGTCGTGGTGCAGGATGATACGGCGTTTACGGTTATTTTTACGGAGTTCGTCAATAACTTCCGGCAAACAAATGGTTGTGTACCAGTCACTATTCACGGTACGACGATTCTCTAAAGCAACAGTAGCCACGTGTCCAGTTTTATTAAAAAAAGAAGCAATCATCCGCTTAGATGCACTTTTCACGCGCGCCACTTTGGTTGGTTTCGGCTCATCTTGAAAGACCCATACGCTCGATTGCTGCTTTGTTTTGGGATCGTAGCAATAAATCCATGTTTCGTCACCTGTTACTATGTCCCACACCAAATTTGACGCACCTTCGTTGAATCTGGTAAGCATGGCACTGCACCAAGTGACGCGGTCCGTTTTTTGAGCCTCGGTCAAGTTGTGTGGGATCCACCGCGAGCACAGCTTTCTCACACCCAAATGTTTGTGTAGGATTGATTGTATTTGACTCATGCCTATTTCTAAGGATGCGCGAATTTCATGGTAGGTCACATGCCTGTCTGTTTCAATCATACGGCGCACAGCATCGATGTTTTTGTTGGTCACAGCGGTGGACGGCCGACCATCGCGAGATTCGTCACTGAGATTGATACGACCACGCTTGAATTCTGCAAACCAGTTATAAACAGTCGTCTTGCATGGTGCTTCATTGCCAAAAGCTGTTTCAAGCCGAGCGATGCTCTGTTGAGCTGTCAAATTACACTTAAAATCGTAGAAAATCATACTACGAAAATTTTCCCGAGTTAAATCCATGTTGATGCAGACACACAATTTTTTAAATGGCGCCACAAGGTCAAAGCAAAAGACAGTCAGATGAAACAAACTGCATTCTACAGCCAAAGAGTTCTATTTTCAAATGTTGCAATAAATTTTTAAATATTGTTTATGTAAGTGGCCAGTTCCGGAAACTTTTAGTGTTACCTATGTACTCTGACTTAATCCTCTGTTAAGTGTCTTCAGCAAGGCTGAAGGCCAAGCCGAATTTTTAACCAAAATTATTCTTTATCTCTCATTTGATCTCCAGTCAATGTCTCTTTGATGAGGCCTAAGGATGAGCTGCGTTTCCGAACTTTTTTTGTCTTTCTGTTCTCTGAATTGAAGATCTGCCAAAATATCCTTTATGCAAAATATCAGCCCAGTCGGTTCATTACGGCGTGGAGATTTTTTTTTTTGTTTAGATTTAAGTAACAAATATCTATCCATCCACCCACATATCCAAACTTTCGCATTTATAAAGTGGGAATTTAAGGTTATGAAATAAATAAAAACATACCTAAATAGAATTTCCTAAGCTAAATTCGAATATTTTTGCAATAATCTCAATATCAAGGACATTATGTTGTTTGCTATGGAGCCCAAAACTCGAACCAAGTTCCTAGTTGATATTATTATGATACGCACAGGAAAAACAATTTTACGTTTGTATGTTTACATATGAAATCTGGGAATTGGGATGCTAATTGATTAGATAATTATTGTTTTCTTTGATAACGATGACGCATCGTCTGCCCTTGCCAATTTAAGCCATTGCCACAAGAGTATCGAAAAAAGGATTCGGTTAATTTTTCCGATACGACTCTTCTTAGCGTATTCTTAGCATCTAGCAGTGGACGAACACGGGCTCACGGATTGATGGATGGATGTTTACACCCATGTTTTAAGTTTCAAGTTGATTCAAGTCCATAAACACAAGAAATACCATTTTACGTTCGTACATTTTACGTTGTTGGTGATATTTGAAAAATCCTGATATACCTGTTTAATTATTTGTTTTGAACAATATGTAAAGTTCACGTTGGTAAAAGCAGTATTTTTCATACAAACTTTTTTCCCCATTTCATCCCTTTTTGGGTTGATTTTTCAAAACTCTTTTCTTATAGCACCCCTACACTACACCCCAAGGAAAAAATATTCAAAATTTCACGTTTTTTATTTTAGTTCAGTGAACTTCGGGCTCTTTTAAATATAAATATTGCTTGTTTCCGAACAAAATATATACTAGAGATTAGTTTAGGAATTAACAAATATGTTCCAAGCATATACCAGCCAAAACCATCCATTTTTATAAGTTTCTTCGTACCATGAAGCCTAAGTGTAGCTTATTTTTTATATAGAAACTTGCCACGCTATTTAATCCTTATGTTTGGTCTGCTACTTAGTAATAATTATATGTCTGTGATAATAATAAACCTACCTATAATATTCTATGTAATATAGAAGATAATATATAGATAGATAGATGGCAGACAATGAGGTGTCAAGTTTCTTTAAAAAAGTAATGTGTTAATCCTTCACGCCGCCGTATCTTTGCGCAAATGCAGCTCTAAACCTGGAATAAGACCTACATTTCATCCCACAAATCAGTTCCCATAGTATGGCCATGGAGTGGCAAGTTTCCATAAAAAAGTGATGTTTGTTACTCCTTCACGCCTTAACTACTGAACGGACTGTATTCCAGTACCTATAGGCTACTTTTCATTCCATAAATAAGTTTCCATGAGATGGCAAAGTCTCATTCCAGCAGAATAAGGTTGGATCCACTAACCTCCGTACCATTAAAGTTATATTTTATCTCAGTTCATTATTGGCATTAACATTTAAATTGAAAGAAATAAGAAAGAAAATTTCCTTTTTAATGGCGAAGATAAATTGGGCCAATACATCTAAGCAATGGTCACCATTGATCGCCGAACTGTCATCGGAAGAGAAAAATGGTTTTTGTGATGTTGACAAATGATCGCTTCCAGTTCTTTCGAGATGAACAGATGAAAACATTGCGCAGTTTTGCTACGGTATTTTTTTCATTCATAGAGCCTGCACTTACAAAAATATTAGCGACCAGCACAACCCAGGTAGCTTTTGCGCTGGCAATTGTATCTCATTATGTTAAAACCCGTACTTGTGTACGAGTATACTTGAGAGAATTTGCAGTAAACATAAAATGTTCATGTCGCTTACTTATTATTTTTATTGGTATGGTATATTGGTATTTTACTGTATGGCGCCTTATTCAAAATACTGTACCGGTTATGACCTATGTACTTATTTTTGAGTAGTTTTTGATAAAATACTTACCATATTGTGATTTTAAAACAAACGGGATGCTAATTGATTAGATAATTATTGTTTTCTTTGATAACGATGACGCATCGTCTGCCCTTGCCAATTTAAGCCATTGCCACAAGAGTATCGAAAAAAGGATTCGGTTAATTTTTCCGATACGACTCTTCTTAGCGTATTCTTAGCTGGTATTCTTAGCGTTCCGTACATGAAAATGAAAAAATAGAACCCTTATAGGATCACTTCGTTGTCCGTTTGTCTGTCCGTCTGTCAAGAGTTCAAGACCTTATTTCTTGAACCCCATGAGTAATAACAAGTTTAAATTAATACCTTCTACAGAAGTCTCCGGCCCCATTGTGCTGTTACAACTACAAAACTTGTCTAAGCCAATGGTATCCAAATTGATTGTCGTATGGATATTCGGCTAAGAATTGGCCCGTTTGAGAATTGAAATCGTACATTTTTGGCTTTCAAATGATTAAAATCTTGTTTTGTTGTTGACAAACAAAAACGTACGATTTCAATTGTCAAACGGGCATATTTGCTCAGCCGAATAGCCATATGATAATCGAATTGGAATACGATTGGCTTACGCAATTGCATCTCTTTTTCTGTCTTATTTCTGTATCCTTGTAATTTTCTTTGTGTCTGTACGGTGATTTGGATTTAATCTGTTATGCTGTGCAGATATATAATACATAAATAAATATCGAAATTTTAATACACAAACTATTCAATAAATACAGTTCTGTGACTGTGATTGACACTAAGTACAAACGAAATCTTGTGACTGATTGTGCTATTATAGTTTTAGAAACTTTAAATGATTGTACACTGATGATGAAAAAACAAATTAAAGTAAATTTAAAATAATCATTTATGACTTCTCTTTTTTGCACCACAGTATATAAAATACAATGCCCTGTTATCACATCACACAAATATCATAAATGCAAATGTTTGTGTGTGTGTGGTTGTGTGTGGTTGTGTGTGCGTATGTATGTGTGTGTGTATGTTTGTTACTATTTTGCGCTGAAACGGCTGAACGGATTTGGATAAAGTTTAGAATAAATATACCTAGCTTATACCCTAACTTAACACATAGGCTATATTTTTATCCCGGAAAAAAGCATGTCGTTAAACCGAATGACATGCGGGCGGAGCCGCGGGCAAAAGCTAGTGTTCAATACAATTAGTGATGGATGATTGATGATTGATGACTGTATTATTATGAGCCCGTTTTTTTTGTACGGAACCCTTCTAGCATATCAAATGATTAAATATCATTGAACAATAGCGTTGAATTTCACTTCAGACATTGAAATAATCTATAAGCTGGATAATTATCTAAAGTTATGCTATATTACAGCTGACCGCTGAACTATAGGTCAAATTTACTCTAATCGCGTCGCCTTTAAAATAGAGTACGATTACACCCTTGTGCAGCCAATAGCATTGAATTACAGTCTTGTTTAGAGCACCGCTTAGTATTTAACCATTGAATAGGTTCTATCAAGCCTAATATGATGACATTACAAGTATTACAACAGAGTAGGTTTACACCATTACTCAGACGATAGCAGTTTTCAATGTTCTTGTACAGAATTAAGCTGAACAAAAGAATAAATCCAGAGCATTATCCAGTCATTACCAAGCCCTCGTACTTGAAACCTGCTTAAAGTATTTTGTTACTCTAGACGCTGTTTTATAGTGTTATCCAATGCTATTTTAAAGCTTTAGGCAATAATTTAGACAGTTATACAGCCGTAACCCAGCTGTACTAAATTAACTCTACAGTTTGCTACACTACAGCTCTAAGAACTTTTTTACTCTCTTGTTCATCCTTTTAAAAACCTTTAGCTGTTAATGAGCTGGCTTAAAGATTTTTTTTTCAGCTCGAATTACTAAGCCTTTGCTGTCTGTCACAGGGTTTTTTGACAGGTAGCCAGTTGAAATTTTCACAGAATTAGTACTACTATGGCTCCTAACATGTTAAATGATAAAAGTTTAAGAAACATGAAATACGGTGGCGGTCCCGTACAATAAACCTTGAAAAGGCATTCTTTTGTTCAAAGTAATTTGATTCAGCTCGATCTTAAAGAGGGTAATATGCACAAGTTTCAAATTTGGTCAGATACTTGAATATACTATAAAGTAAAAGACAAATTAAAAAAAATTGGATTCCTTACTCAAAAGACGCCGAATTATTTGACAGGCGCAATCATTTTAGCGGCTTTTATTGACGCCTTGATGTTGCTATGGAATCTACATAATTGTTTCAAAAACTGTTTTTAGGGTTCCTGACCCATTTTGTGTGGTCGTACGGAACCCTTTGTGCGCGAGTCTGACTCGCACTTGGCTAAATTATTTGTTAAACACGAAATGTATTTTTTCATGGTTATTTTATTATTCTTTGCATTAATTAAAAATGTATTATCAATTTATCCTTTTATCTTTTATCTTGGATGACTGTACCAAAGACACAGTATAGGTAACAACAGTAGTTTAACTAGGCGGTGTCCTCGAAATCAATACCTACGGCCGCTCGGCGTCTAAACACGCCCGCGCCCTAGGGCTGCCAACTGACAGTTTACGTATTTGATAATGCTATATTCTTATTATAAAAGTTGTATTTAAGCAACCATACAATTCACAAAATACTCTGTAATTTCATGCCATAATTTACGAAAATGCGCGGGAACGTCACAGAGACAACGTAACTGCGGTGCGACCGCGACTGTCGTAAACCGAGTTGAACCATGTTTTGGCGGTGGCCCGTTTCGGCCCGCTTGTATGGAGATAGAATGCTATTTGTTACCTATACTATGCCAAAGAGTAAAGTAACTGTCCTACTGTACAAGGTCACATTCAATGGATAAGAATTTACTTCATTATAAAAAATACCTGAAATTGTTTGTTGTTATTAATCCAAATTATCTATAAAATTAATAATTATACTATGTCCTAGTCTAGATAACGGTTATCTCTTAATTTATATACGATGGGTATAAATACATGCAATGGCACTTCACTTCGAAAAAGTCTTCATAAAATTCACCATGAAGTTGGTATTTGTTGCTTTGCTCGTGGCTGCCAGCAGCGCAGTCTTGGCTGAAGACTCATTGGAGTTTGCGCCAATCACCACGTTCTACCACGAGACAATTGGTATTCCTGAAGCGGCCCGCATTAAGGCTGCTGAGGAGGCGCTGAACTATGACGCATCCAGGATCGTCGGAGGATCAGCTGCCAGTGTTGGACAGTACCCTTACCAAGTAAAACATTTTACTTACTTCTTTACTGTTTTAGGCTCTTGATACCGTATCAAGTGAACCTTTGTTACTATCTCTTTGTTGGGTCGATCAACTTTTTTACCCACACGACTTTTTGGATCATTGCCAGTAATCAACCACAAAATTCAAAAATTAGCTATTTTCTTTCCAAAAATAGTTTTGTTTGCTTACTAGATAATTTAGCAACATTTCAAAATTAAAATATATTTAAAAATCTTTGTATGTGTTTCTTGAAAATTGTATGGTAACTTAATGGACGAGTTTGTGTCGGAGTTACTATGATAAAACGGTGCTGTCTATATTGAGTTACCCCCTAGTTTTCATAAAAATCAAATTAATTATAAGAAATTATTTGTTTCGAAAGACACTCAATGATCCCTTTATCTAACATTTTTGTTTTAAACAAAAATTAAAAGAACTAGCAGTGTGGGTATATTGGTTGGGCGAATACGGCTGGGTAGAAACTGCAGCATTTCAAAGATACCCCAGAAAAAGATCGATGCCTAACGTCACATTTTGAAAATGCATGTGCTAATGTCGTTTTTTTTCTAATACAATTAATTATATGTATGTACATGTACGCTTGAGATACTTTTGAATCTTGAACTATGCACATAAATTAAGACACGTGAAGGAGCAACAATTCAAGGAATTTCCCAGTTTCTTCCCCCTTGCTGTATCAGTAGCAAAATGTACCCAATATAGTTCTTCAACTCCTCAGGCAGGTCTGGTGATCACACTTACTACCGGCTCCACATCAGTCTGCGGTGCTTCTCTCGTCAGCAACACCCGGCTGGTGACCGCCGCTCACTGCTGGTTCGACGGCCGTTTCCAAGCGCGCCAGTTCCAAGTCGTCCTCGGTTCCACCTTGCTCTTCTCCGGTGGGACCAGGATCAACACCAACAGTGTCACCGTTCATCAGAACTACAACCCCAATACCCTAATCAATGACGTAGCCATTATAGTTGTTCCATGGGTCACTTACACAAGTTAGTATGCTTAGTCCAGTTTTAAGACAGTATCTAGATTTGCTGCAATCTAAATTATATATTCCGTCGAAAAGAGGAAAGCCGTAAGGTGGTTGATCTGGATGTCGTTCCCAAACATAACTACTAAATTGTTTTTCTTATAATTTAATAATAAATAAATGTGGTTTATGGCACTAGGCAAAAATACCTTACTGTCAATTGGGCTTTTCTAGCTGTATTATTTTATCCATTACTATGTAAATGATCGTACACAACAATTATAAACACGCTTCCAAGCGAAGTTCATCGGTCTTTACAAACCACCGACCCGATTGTGTTAAAATCTTTTCATGAGCATTATCTATTATTAGTTATAAGTTATCTTGAAATTAAGCGTGTTTTCAAATAGCAGCCCACCTGTACACATTGGCTAATGCGTTGGTGCACTAGCCATTGTGAAAGAGACAAACCTATGCGAATAACTGGAATGCACTGCGTTTTTCTCGCTTACTCGCATACCATTGTACTTTTCACTCTGGTCCTTATATTACGCTTTCAAAATAATCATAGACCGTTCACATATCTGAAAAAAAAAACAGGTTTATGTCAATAAGCTAGTTTGAGTAAGAAAAATAAATGAATAAGTTTCTTGTTTCCAGCGAATATCCAACGCGTTGGTTTACCTTCTGGTTCTCAGTTGAACAACAATTTTGCTGGAAATACGGTCATCGCTTCTGGATTCGGCAGGACTAGTGACTGTGAGTATCTTTAAATAACCGTAGCCATAACAAGGTCTGTCCTTATCTTGTCTTGATTTCGGTTTGACTCTTACAGTTGAAAAGCGATATAAAATCGTTAAAAATAATCTTACGCAAGACATATCTAAGTCAAGACATGTAATAAGGACAAAATTGTGTTGGGCCTTCCCAAAATCTCTTGCGAATCTAATAAAGGGATAGCTCAAATAACAGAACCTGTGTTCCAGCGTCCGGTATCGGCAACAACCAGTTCCTGAGCCACGTGCAGCTGCAGGTGATCACGAATGCCGTTTGCGCACAGTCGTACGGCACATCGACCGTCATTGCCTCGACTATCTGCACCAGCGGCGCTGGTGGTAGGGGCACCTGTGGCGGGGACTCCGGCGGTCCCGTCGTCATCACCACGGGAGGACAGCGTGTTTTGGTAATGATACTGTCACGACATGCATTTTATTTTCCACGAGGGGAGCGGGCGTACAGCTTCAAGCACCTCCTTGGATGATGAGCTTCTCTGGCGGGTTCAACAGCACATTGTTGAGTCAATCGTCATTATATTGTTTGACGCGGAGGAGCGTCGCTTGGTTCTGCTCGGAGCTGTTCTATCTTGACCCTTATTTAAGGCGTCATTGTTGCTCACACACTGTAAAACGTAAAACGTTAAAACGTATACTTTATGTATCCATTTTACAAATAAACAATTTGAATTTGACACAGGTAGGCAAATTGTGGATGAGATGGGTGCATTGTCGGGTGACCTGTGTCTGTTGCGGTAAAACGTGACGCTCGTACTACTAGTGTTAGTTGACGTTTGTCAATAACATCAGCGGTGCAAAGCGCTGCTCGTGGGAAAGTGATACTTGAAATCAAATTTGAGTTTAAGTTACAAACACAGACGTATCACTGACATACAATTATTACTAAGTAGCAGACCAAAACTAAGGATTAAAAAGCGTGGCTAGTTTCCATACAAAAAATAAGCTACATTTAGGCTTCATGGTGCGAAGAAACGTATAAAAATGGGTTGTTTTGGCTGGCTTATGCTTGGAATATGTTTGTTAATTCCTAAAATAATCTCTATTTTGTTTGCAAACAAGCAATATTTGGGGCGGTCTACACAAATTACGAGCAACCCCGAATTAATTGGTGATTCAAATTTTTAAATCACCTTTTTGAGGATAAGAATGAAGAATACACTTTTTTGGCAGTTTCTTGAGGTAAACAAAGGCGTACCTCAATTAATACGATGATAGATATAGCCAACCAGACCAGAAAAGCATTATTATCTTCTCTAATATCAACATCTACTGTTATCGCTTTAAAATGTGATTTGATTGGATAGATTGACATCATATATCATTTATAGCCAATCATAATACCTTTGAAAGCGATAACGATAGATATTGAAGTTATATTATAATGTTTCTAGTCTACTATCTCGACCACAGTATTGCCGTTGTTTACATCAAGAATTATCCTCAAGTTTCATTTGATTATATACCTATAGATTTCATTTTTAATTTTCCATGATTTTTAGATTTTCTGGTTTTACGCGTTGTAACTCGAGATTAACTAGGTCAATTCGACTGTTTAGCATGTTGGTAATGGATTACTTTCAAACACTGGTTAAAAAGGGAACATTTTCCATGACCTCACATTTGTAAAACCTTTTGCATTTCCATGGTGGGTATCCAATTAAACGTATATCAAACAGATTACAGTGCTACAAACTTATCTCAGGGTACCAAGTAATGACATCGCTTCGATAAACAAATTGTAGCTCTCATGTCATAGCAAGTTTATCTGTCAAATTTATAGAATAGGATAGAGTAGAATAATCTTTATTTTGTACATAAAAATAAGGTTTTACAAAAAATGAAAAGAAACAAAATATTACTTAAAGTTAGCAGAGAATGTACCAAAAAGGTCTACGCTCAGCTTAATGCCATGACAGGGCCACGGCGCTGATTTTCAGCGGATGCCTATTACTTTTATACTAAAAATAATAATCATACCTAAATACAATGTTAAACATAACAAATAAATTTAGGATATTGCACAATAACTAATACAATATTATATGTTCTCTTCAAGAAATCTCAAATTTTCCACACTTAATTTAATTAACTGTTTATATATGGACTGGACTTATATATAACTAATATTGTTAATTGATTACGACAAAAAAATGATGTATGAGTATTTACCTATATATAATATAATAATACACTATGCGTAAGAAGTTACGTTACTTTGTTTTTTTGTATCACTAGTAAATATTGTTTATATTTTAGTTTGAAGCAGCCAACTGAAATATCGAATCGATGCTTACGTACTTGCTTTGCTGTTCCGGTAACGAAGACAAGTTACTTATGCACATAGAAGTCATTTAAGTTTGGCCTATAGAAACATAGAGGAAATAGAAACAGATAAGTTTGTAATGCTGTATTATCTAGGTTGACGGAACCGTTCAAGTGGGAACGACGTTCACTTTATTTTTATTCTCCAGGTTGGTATCGTCTCCTTCGGATCGTCCTGGGGTTGCCAGATCGGTCTACCTGCAGGACACGCAAGGGTCACGTCATTTGCAGCCTGGATTCAAGCGAGACTCTAATTTAACTCAACCAGTATCTTTATTCAAAATTTCTGCCTCTTAGTGTACATAATTATGTTTAATATACCTCCATAAGTTAATACGATAAATATTGTTTGTATTTAATCACATTTTTAGTATCTTTGGACAATGATATACTATTAAACAAAAGCTCGATGCTTTGATGCCTTTTGCCTGTCTGCAGATTGATCAGTTGTAGGCTTGTGTAGTATAGTACTAGAGTATTAATAAGGCATCATACCTCAAAGTGAAAGAGAAAGAACTACTCAGTTCGGAACTTTTTATTCGGTTTTTTAGTACATTTCAGTCCGACAGAACGAGACGAAGCGAAAGATACCCGACTAACGAAATTAAATAACCAGTGTCACACAACGATGATCTCGATCTTGTTCGGAAATTTTGTACCTTATTCCAATAATATAAAAGTTTAAATTCTTCTGAAAAGGTTGGTTATGTTAGTCAATGACTTGTTCCGAGCTAATTATGAAGAACGATATTAGTTCTTTCTAAACAAATTCAGCAGTCAAATCATGCTACATTAAAATCGTTCATGAAATATTATACAGAAAAGATAACTCTAAATAAAACTTTATTGTCATTTTCTATATTTTATACCATATTCAACATAATTGAATAAAATAATAATATACCTATCATTTGTAATTCACGTTAACAATAATAAATTGAACTAAAAACACAAGTAAATGTATGTGTAATCTAATAGGTCTAATGTTAAGTGATTTGACTTCATAAAGTTTTTGCAATGATATTTATTATAAACATTACTTTTATCAAACATTAACTTGATCTAAACAACTCGGTGAATATTGAATGATATCATCGCATAGGAAAAAATCAGGGTGGGTGGTGTCAGAGATGCTAGCGTGACGATTTTCGTGAAACGTCTTATGCGTGCGTGTCTGTTACATTTAAATTTAAGTTTAACACGAACAACTTAAGTTTATTTATCTATTGAAGAAACCTAACAAACGTAGATATTGCTCCGGTTGAGGTGACGCGTTATGACAGTTAGGCCTACCCTGGCTACGCATGGGGCCACTGATAAGCGTAAGGTCTTATCTAATTATATTGGGGCTATAGGTGACACAGCTGGCTCAATTAGGGCCATGATAACCCGCTTAGTCCAGCAGCATTAAGGTACGGTTCCAGTTCCTGCGCTTGGCCCAATTTGGCGAGCTCCCTTGGTCTTCGGTTCCATTCAGCTGAGATGGCTGGTGATGATTAGGGTTCCTCAGCCTCCTCTCTTCTCTTTTTAGTGGTTTTCCACTCTTTTTGATGCATAATGTTACGTCTAGAAGGCATGATAGCCGAAGTAGTCCAAAATTTTCAATAAAATTCAAGTTAAATCCACTATAACTATTAATGTGTGCCTATTTTTAATTATATTTATATAAGGCGTACCTAGAAGGCGACGAATTCTAACAAACGCGACCACTTTTGTCTTAATTTGTACTCGTACTGACGATTTAGAATTAATCAAACGCCCCCGTAGAGTCACAGTCGTGACGATCGTCACGCCTAGGCCGAATTGTAAATAAAAAATTATTATTGTTAGTTAATATATTATAAACCTAGTGATATGGGTATTTTTCGAAAGCTATTAAGATGAGCAATAAAAAAAATTAAAAAAAAATATTATAATAATATAAAAATAAATTGTCGATTGTTATTCTAGGCCCAAATCTTCTTTTTTTTAATATATGTATAGAGTTATATTTTTTTTTATTATTCTTTATATTTTTTTACAATATTATAAAATTTGAATAGACATTTATATATAGTATACATACATATATTCGTATATATAACTAAGATTTTTTCAAGGAGAAAGCCCCCCCCCCACCCAACTTACGCCAAGAAAAAAAAAATGTTTTCTTTTAGGAAATTTTATCTAGTTTTAGAAAAACAAAACTGCATTAGAATTGGACAACTAGTTCCAGAGATATAGCCAAAAACAAAATTGGCGGCAAAATTTGCAAACTTGCAAAAATGCACGTTTACCGGACGGGTTAAGCCTCTATTTTTGGCCCAAATTGCAACGTGTGAATGAGTCAGAGGCCGCGAGTAATGGCTAGTTTTTTCTACTCAACGATATATAAATGAATAGCACATGGTATACAGTAACAGAACTACAATCATCGCCGAAGCGACGTGTTTTATTTACATGTGGTTTTAGCAAGTGACCCCCTACCTACCGAATTAAAAGACGTTTCACGTCAAAAACCACAGGAAAAAAACGTACCGTGAGCAGAGTATCGCTCGAACGAGTCACGTACTAATAGTACTAAATAAATGAACTAGTACGTTTTGATGAATGTACGAGATGCGACCGCGCAGTGACCGAGCAAGCAGAAGCCTAATCAGTTGAGCTAAAATTTGGTACTTTGGTGCAGAACGAGATGACATATAAATGAAAAATACACATTGATAGAATCTGTACAGTGTGACAAGGATCTAACTGAATGTCAGCGAGGGCGTTGGTAGGTACAACACGCGGGTAATTCCATGTAAACTGACCACTTTTGTCGCACCCGTTACTCCAGTTATTTTTTTTAAGCAAAGTATTGATAATTCGGTACTTATTTTAGTATGCATTGGTTACATACAAAATATGATTTATACTAGATGAAATTAAATCAACCGACCAAATTGATACTGGAGACTCGGTTAGTCATCAGGAACAAGGTTTAATGACCCTCCAATTGAAATTCGAAAAAACTTTTTTTTTTGCTCAATAGTACAGGTACCTGGAATTATACTTAAACTAGTCCAACCAGTAAGGGAGCAAAAAAAAATATTTTTCGAAATTGGCCAAAAGGATTACTGGGTCTAGTTCTTGATCACTAACCGAGTCTCCAGTATGAATTTGGTCGGTTGATTTAATTTCATCCTGTATAAAATGTTCTTACATTGTTCAATAATTATTATATCATGCTATTACATACATTCTATTGAAAAAATGTAACGGGTGCGACATCTTCCGTGGAATTAACCTACGGCGAACCGTCAAAATATGGGCTTTTTCCCGATTCGCCACAGTCCCAATTTGCCACACTAAAAACCTATTACCGATTCGCTAAAGTTTAATTTATTTTAAAACTAGCTTTTGCCCGCGGCTCCGCCCGCGTCAAAGAGATTTTCGTGGAAATAAGGAAACCAAAAGACCATTAATTTTTTAAACGACTATGTGCAACGGTCACCATGTTTTACTAAAGCGCTAATAAATACCAATCAAATAAGCCCGAACTCGAAGGTTCTGCTGTTGTCCGTTGAGGAGATCCCGTACCCACCTTCCAGTCCCATAATCAGACCCTGGTCACCATGTTTTACCAAAGTTCTAATAAATACCAATCAAATTAAACCAAACTCGAAGGATCTGCTGTTGTCCGTTGAGAAGATTCCGTACCCACCTTCCAGTCCCATCAGCAGACCCTGGTCACCATGTTTTACCAAAGTGCTTATCAATAAAATAAGCCCAAACTCGAACTTTGTATCAGTTGAGGAGATGCCGTACCATAACTTCCAATTACTACCAATAGAAAAGTAAATTTCAAAATATTTAATTGACGATAACTTTTTTTCCGAGATCCGATTTTAATGAAATAAAGCTATTATTCTATTTCAAATTAAGCTCTGTCCAGCTGTGAGAACTAGATGAAAATCCGTTCATTAGTTTTAGAGATGTGCGTGAACAAACAGACAGACAGAGAAACGTACAGACAGACGGACAGACAGAAAATAATTATGAAAATCGTTGATATGTGTTCTATTACTCTTTTTTAGTCACCCCATTTCTATTTATATTACTTTTCTTCAATGTACAGACACAGCGGTTTCTACTGTTTTATTATAAGTATTGTTTGATATTGATTGATGATAATTGATATTCTCTATAACCGATTCACCACAGTACAGAATATACATGTAGCAGAAAAAGTTTAAATTTAGCTTAAATTAGCTAGTTTAAATTCAATTTAAATTAAACTAAAAGTATAAAAAAATTTGTGTGTGTTTCTTCGAAAATGGAACTCATTCAAAAATTAATATTCTAATTGTTGCACGTCATTTCAACTATTCCGTAGTCATATATTTTTTCAATACTGCTTATTGGAAGTTATCAACCTAGCTTTGTAATATTAAACCTGAACTGTTTTGCGAATTTGCTTTTTGTTTAATTTTGCCAATGGTACATTTAGCCTATAAAAATAAGAAGTTGTGCCAAATCGGTAACACAAATAATCCAAATTTTTATATTTTCAAAATATGTTGTAAGTCAGGAATGAATGTATGAGAGTAAAAATGTGTGGTTAATGGGACTGTGGCGAGTCCGGAAAAAGCCAAAATATCACGTTTCAGATGAAGGTAGCGTTAGTTCTGCCTTTGGCCATCGTTGGTCTCATAGATACAGCTACCAACAACACATTGAGAAATAATGTGGCGTAATGGGATGATGATTTCACCCTTCGCCACATAGAAACTATGCCCTTCCCCTCAATACGCCGCCGCTTTTTTGCTTAAGATGTTAGCCGGCCTGTGTACGGTGTATGCATATGGATATTAAAATTCATATGGCTATATTGGGTGTTTATTATACGTATATATAATTTTAAGAAATAATTTTATACATAAACAAATGCTAAAAGTAAGTAATACATATTTTTTGGGACCCTTAATCTCAGATTGGGGAGGTGGTCCCTTGATTTGAAATAGCTCATGATTTTTTGGGTGACAATAATGAAGGATAAATAAACCTCAATATTTATTTGGTATCGGAATTTCATTGACATCAATTTACTCATACTGAGTCTCACAGAAGCATAGGAAGCCAAAGTATCATATTTCGTACTTCGAGACTTGAGTCATTTAATCTTTCTGTTGACTAAATAACAAATCCCAGTATAAATTTGACCAATCAATCAAATACTATCATATCGTTTATTATACCATTATCTTTCATTTCACTTTTCAAATTAACATTTATTGGGCAAGTATCTATAAAGATAACAACACTCAAAATTCCTTGTTTTTTATCTCTAATAATTGTTAGCGATTAATAATATCTAATGGTATTTCATTCTAATGGTACGAGAATGTCTGTCTGACTGTCTGTTTATCACAGAGTTCTACAGTTTCAGCCGTTATAGGTAGGCAGTTGAAATTTTCACAAAATACGTGGCTACTATATGGCCTCTATCACGGCAAATAATAAAAATAAATGAAAATGAAACTTAATGCAACCCATACAATTAAATAAAGAATACAAATAATCTCAAAAAAGAAGCATTTTTTCACGGTTCGCCGTAGGTTAATTCCACGGAAGATGTCGCACCCGTTACATTTTTTCAATAGAATGTATGTAATAGCATGATATAATAATTATTGAACAATGTAAGAACATTGTATACAGGGTGAAATTAAATCAACCGACCAAATTCATACTGGAGACTCGGTTAGTGATCAAGAACTAGACCCAGTAATCCTTTTGGCCAATTTCGAAAAATATTTTTTTTTGCTCCCTTACTGGTTGGACTAGTTTAAGTATAATTCCAGGTACCTGTACTATTGAGCAAAAAAAAAAGTTTTTTCGAATTTCAATTGGAGGGTCATTAAACCTTGTTCCTGATGACTAACCGAGTCTCCAGTATCAATTTGGTCGGTTGATTTAATTTTATCTAGTATAAATCATATTTTGTATGTAACCAATGCATACTAAAATAAGTACCGAATTATCAATACTTTGCTTAAAAAAAATAACTGGAGTAACGGGTGCGACAAAAGTGGTCAGTTTACATGGAATTACCCGCGTGTTGTACCTACCAACGCCCTCGCTGACATTCAGTTAGATCCTTGTCACACTGTACAGATTCTATCAATGTGTATTTTTCATTTATATGTCATCTCGTTCTGCACCAAAGTACCAAATTTTAGCTCAACTGATTAGGCTTCTGCTTGCTCGGTCACTGCGCGGTCGCATCTCGTACATTCATCAAAACGTACTAGTTCATTAATTTAGTACTATTAGTACGTGACTCGTTCGAGCGATACTCTGCTCACGGTACGTTTTTTTCCTGTGGTTTTTGACGTGAAACGTCTTTTAATTCGGTAGGTAGGGGGTCACTTGCTAAAACCACATGTAAATAAAACACGTCGCTTCGGCGATGATTGTAGTTCTGTTACTGTATACCATGTGCTATTCATTTATATATCGTTGAGTAGAAAAAACTAGCCATTACTCGCGGCCTCTGACTCATTCACACGTTGCAATTTGGGCCAAAAATAGAGGCTTAACCCGTCCGGTAAACGTGCATTTTTGCAAGTTTGCAAATTTTGCCGCCAATTTTGTTTTTGGCTATATCTCTGGAACTAGTTGTCCAATTCTAATGCAGTTTTGTTTTTCTAAAACTAGATAAAATTTCCTAAAAGAAAACATTTTTTTTTTCTTGGCGTAAGTTGGGTGGGGGGGGGGCTTTCTCCTTGAAAAAATCTTAGTTATATATACGAATATATGTATGTATACTATATATAAATGTCTATTCAAATTTTATAATATTGTAAAAAAATATAAAGAATAATAAAAAAAAATATAACTCTATACATATATTAAAAAAAAGAAGATTTGGGCCTAGAATAACAATCGACAATTTATTTTTATATTATTATAATATTTTTTTTCAATTTTTTTTATTGCTCATCTTAATAGCTTTCGAAAAATGCCCATATCACTAGGTTTATAATATATTAACTAACAATAATAATTTTTTATTTACAATTCGGCCTAGGCGTGACGATCGTCACGACTGTGACTCTACGGGGGCGTTTGATTAATTCTAAATCGTCAGTACGAGTACAAATTAAGACAAAAGTGGTTGCGTTTGTTAGAATTCGTCGCCTTCTAGGTACGCCTTATATAAATATAATTAAAAATAGGCACACATTAATAGTTATAGTGGATTTAACTTGAATTTTATTGAAAATTTTGGACTACTTCGGCTATCATGCCTTCTAGACGTAACATTATGCATCAAAAAGAGTGGAAAACCACTAAAAAGAGAAGAGAGGAGGCTGAGGAATCTCTAGTCTTAGTTATTTCCACAATTTTCGAGGGTCGTCTTATTCTCTATCATAAAATCGTTTATAATAACAGCGGGTGTTTCAGTAACGTAGTACAAACATGAAACATTGACTTTTACGTAATATTATAAACTAGCCTTTGCCCGCGGCTTCGGCTTGGGCGTAATTTTATTAATACCCCTTGTAGCATATGTGTTAACCAGGGTCACTATGATGATAATTTAAAAACCGCACCTAAATCCGTTGAGTGGTTCTCGAGTTAAAACGGACCATACATACAGACAGACAAAAATTCAAAATAATATGGTTTTGTCTCAAAACAATAATAATAACCATAGACAACAAATTTAATCCCTCTGCTAATAAACCATTTCATTTAAAATGCACAGTTTAAAATGTTAAATTTCAATGTACAGACACGACTATTTTTACTACTTTATTATTAGTATATAAATATCAGTGGCGAAGAGTCCATATAACACGATTCCCATCGGCTTGTTTAGGAAATGGCACCCATGCTATATTTCCTTATTCCATGCTCTTCGCTTTGTCAAACATTTCCATAAATCTCAATACAACAAATACACTTAGCTGACAGGGAGTTGTACAAAACATTTTATGTTTTCCTTGGATGCTTTTCTGAGTAAGGCGAATTTTTTGTCCGACTTCCCTTTTTAAAATGTTCACTAGTTTGCTACTGATAGATATAGTTGTTTTTTACAATTATTTACAGGATATCTATGTGGTTTAAGTTTTAAAACTCGTCAACCCAAAGTGCGAGACCGAAAACCGGGTTAGGCGGCATCTCGTAAGCAAAATAACCGCACGTGTGCCAGACAGTTGACACTTTTGACACATAACATTTTACCAGTTGACACTTTCAAATAATGGAGCGGGAACTGGCATGAAGATAAGAGACGTGGAGGAAAATGCTTATTTTATTCGTTGTTTAATTTATAAACATAAATATTTATTTGATTTATATTTAAGACCAGGTATTTCCCTGATTAGTCTTAAACTGTTTTTTTTTTAAGTTTAGGGTTCCTGAACAGACTGAAAGGCATAAAAAATGCTCGGCATTACTGATAACACCAATATAATGATTATTCGAACATACATAATAAACATGATTTAGTATCTGTAAAAATAAATTGCAAGTATATGCAAAATATAAGTAAAGGATATATGAATATAATTTGCAATATTCCGCTAAACAATTCTTGTCGTGCTGTTCAAAATGCAGACTCGTGCACCGCCCGCCCGCCCGAATCTTACATACTACGAATCGGGCGGGCGGGCGGTGCACGAGTCTGAATGTTGAATAGCACGACAAGAATTGTTTAGCGGAATATTGCAAATTATATTAATATATCCTTTACTTAGTGATGGACTTCCGCAAGGTAACGCCTATTTCAATTAATTATGCAAAATATTACTTGAAAGTAACTTTCGTCGCAGATATCTCAGAATATTGGGCAGCAAGTAGCTTTTTTTCGGAAACCATATAGCTGTACTATTGTATTAAATGGATAATCGAGTACTTTTCTAACACAAGCCTTTGTTTTCCATAAAAAGTAAAAATACCCTGCAAAATAATGTCATTTTCATAAATGTGTTTATCACAAGCGCCTTAGCTCATACTAAACGAAATCGGCTATAATAGTGTACGTTAAAAGCTGATTTTCGTTTACTAGGCGGTTTGGTTCTAACAAGGCTGCCTTATGACTCAGTTAGCCGCTCGACACTACAAAGTTCTGAGTTCTCGTCTGTATAATAAGGTAAATAGAACGGTCAATATTTATCCTCTTCTCTTAGGCAAATGCAAGGTTGTGGTCTTGAACTGGCTGCTCTCACTTAATTACAAGGATTCAGAGGCACTTCTGAAAGTGATTGCGTAAGAGGTATTAACAGTAATAGTAATTTCCATATATATATATTAAATATATATTGTGTATATAAATGTAGGTGATAAAACCAATTCTCCAGCATCCATAATTTCATTTATTGTATTTATTATATTTATTCGGACTCAGCTACACACACGCAAACATACCCTCACACACACACACACCTTCTCCCTCACACACACGCACACACCCCCCACACACCTTTAGAGTATATTGCACGCAAATTTTCATTTTTAATTATTTTTCTTTTTCTGTTATTCTTCCATGTAACACGTAAATTGTATAGTTATCGCTCTCCTATATGAAGGCGTTGGTGACTGTATAACAATTTATATTACCACAATTACCAACGGCACATTCTACATGTTTAATTTATCCCAATATACAAATAATCTGTTTAAGATCTATGTACTCAAATATTTTCCCTGTTTTTTTTGTACAATTTATATTGGTTGACACAATAAATAAATAAATAATAAATAATAATAATTATAAAAAATTTCTACCTTCAGCGTGGCGTGTCGGAGGGATAGAAACAGATCATTTTGTTACGAACCTGACACGTCTCTTTCAAGCGAGACAATCTATCAAACCACAAAACGATTTTATGATATACTCGTAGAATAGGACGATCCTCGAAAATTGTGGAAATAACTAAGACTAGAGATATTAAATGCATCCATCCATGAGCCTGTTTCGTCCACTGCTGGACATAGGTCTTTCCAGGATTTCGCCACTCTTGGCGCTCCTCCTAGAAGAAATGCCCATACTCACACACGCTGGGCAGGCGGGTTGGTGAGTGCGGTGCCAAAACCCTTGCACCAGTGACGCCGCTGCCCGTCACCAGTCTGTTTTATATAAGGCCTGGCAATTTCCGATGGATATACCGCCATCCATCGGTCCCAGGCAATGGTGGGCCGCCTGGTTTTGCCTGAGAGCTGTTCTCTTACTCTCCCCCGAATAACTTCGGGAGGATTTGCGAGTAAGATGGTGGTACCTCCACAGTCGAGCCCGGCATCAGCTCTACCACCTACAATACGTTGCATATTGTCGCTCTTCCACCTATTAAATGCATGCGGAACAATTTTTCATCATGGCGCGTGGAGAATATCAGCGGCTGTTTTTAGGCTTCCATACCCGAAAGGTGCCAAACGGGACCCTATTACTAAGCCTCCGCTGTCTGTCTGTCCGTCTGTTACAGTGACAGGGGTCCAAAGCTTCAGCCGTAATAGGTACGCAGTTGAAACTTTCACAGAATACTTGTAGCTGTGGTCTCTACCACGGCAAATAACAAAAAAAAAAAAACACAAGGTGCGTTCAGAATATACAATGCACCTATTAATTAAATCAGATCTAGTCTTAAATTGTCTAAACCCAGACCTTGTTTTGGTATTTATTTCATTTAAGCGCTTGATAAAAATAATAAGTACAAATTAAACGATCTCAATCCAAATATTCTGTATTAGTTAATCATATAATTTTGAATATTTCTTTACCAACGTTACGTTTGAATGAAACTGCACCTTATTGCGGCTTTTTCGTTGTCTTCTTAATAAATGACGTAAACCACTATAAAATTCACAGGACACGAAACCTACTGGCACTCGTCTTTAGATTTCCTTAAAAAACAAAAATCCTCAAGTTACGCTTGTACTACGTTACTGAAACACCCACTGTTATTGACCGTAGACTGTACATGTGTAAACCAATAGTAGATTAAGTAATCTCAAGTTATTCTCATAAAAATATTGCAAATTCACTCCTTTTCTGTTTCCCTGGACAAGGCAAGCTAACAAATGGGTGCTCATTTGCTGACTTCTTCACGTTTCTTTGGTAAACATCGCCATTTATCTCCGACCTATTACTTGCAAGTCCTTAGTTGCTTATAAGTTATAAGGGTTATTAAGTGCCTCTTACTTACTTAGTAAGGTTGTTTTTAGAGTTATGTCGATTAATACGCGATGGTGTACACAGGTGTACTTTTTAGATGTCCAGTACCCGGTCCGCCTCCGCTGTGTGTATTACCGTCATTGACCTCTCATAAACAACAAGACTCACAATCTCGCTCAAAAAGTGTCCGCGATGCATTTTGTCACCGCTATGGGGTGACAAATTGGAATAACGATTGCATACAACTGACATTGCATCTTATGTTAACGACATAACGTCTTAATTTGGTTGAAGCATTTTTGCTATTATGCACGTCGCACGTTCGGACACTTTCTGACGAACTTTTCTAAGAGACTGTGTGTCTGGTTGTTTATGATAGGTCGAAGATGATCGTCTGATACAAATAACATGAAAAAATGCTTCTTTTTTGAGGTTATTTGTATTCTTTACATTTTTTATGGGTTGCATTAAGTTTAATATTCATTTTATTTTTATTATTTGCCGTGATAGACGCCATATATATAGTAGCCACGTATTTTGTGAAAATATCAACTGTAGACCTCTGTGATAGCCGGACAGACACTCTAACAAAAATTAGCACTTTAAAGCTTAATAAATCGCCAACGCAACCCTACATCTAAAAATGGTTTTCACACACCCACAATGTTTTTAAACGACCTATCCAACGATACCTCAAACTAGTGGGTAAGACGAGAAAAATAAATCATCTCCAATTTCGTGTAAAAAAAAATTATAAAATTTCATTTTACCGTTTTTTCGGCGCCGATTATATGTATTGTATACCCATACTAAATAACAGGTTTCAGTACTAATAGTCTCTGAGCTAAGCCGCGGACAGACGGACAGGTCCGGACATGGCGAAACTATAAGGGTTCCTTGTCGGACTACGGATTCCCTAAAAACAGGTATGAAAAAAAACAGCAACTCTAGATTTAATATTTTTAATTACATCTTTGGTAAGTACAATGGCTAACAGGGTTTCCTGGCCCCGTAGATTTGGTTCATTTGAGAAATTCTTTATGCTTTTCTCAAAATACCAGAAACTTTTATAAACCTACCTACTAGTGTAGATTTGTGCTTGTTACTGGTATTTTGGAGCAATTTCGCCGTCGCCATAATTTGTCTCTGTATCCTCTTCTGTCATTTTGAAAGATTTCAGAAGTTCATAAACAGACTAGAGTGCTAGCCTCTATCGAAAACCGCACGCTAAAATAAATTACCTTTATGTATCTCTATTACTTATTAAACATTTTTCTCTTTGATGAAATCGCTGTCTTAAAAGGTAAAGATTTTTTATATAGGTATATTTTCCCTGTTATAGGAAGTTAGCGCTCCAGTATACTTATAGGCTTCTTGTTTTTTATCGATTTTCCCTTTTCTTAAAGTTGTATGTGCTCGATGATGACGACGCAGTCTCGTTTTCATTTGGGAGGGCAGCTTATGTTTATTTCGTAAGAAGGAGGAATAAGTCCGGCCGGTATACAATAAGAGAAATAGAACCGCGCCAAAATAAATTTCTCAAAGATTTCAAGTGAAATATAGGCATATATTGCATATAGATGATGCGAGAGTTATAATTCTTCTTATTAATTTTGTATACCTTATAAGATGTCTGCCGCTCAAATAGCAAAGAAAGAACAATAACACATACGTACAATAATTATGATGACTTTTTCTATCATCTTAGACATAACTGTTCTTTGTTTGGGATCAGAGAAGGTATACATCGTTTTCTTTTACTGATCTTTAATAATATATAGTAAACGCTTGTACATTGCAAAAACAACGAAAAAATAATGAGAAAATTTCCCAACAGTTCTAAATCTATTAGATTACTGTTTACACTACACGAATCACTAGCAAGTAACAAATATTTAGTCCTTTTATGATTATCAAAATGGTTTTGAATACAAATTTTAATGATAAATCTCCTTTTGGAACGTGGTTTTAAATATCGAATCTATTCAATACTATAGTAATTAATTAAGGCCCTAATATCTGCTAAATGGATGACACAAAAAAAAACATTTCATATTGAAAGTCTACTCAATTAAATGACTAAAAGTCACATAACAAAGTTTTCATCACAAATGTCTATTTATGACAAAAATCTTAACTTGTGCTAAAACTGTAGTTTTTAACAAAAAATAGTATTTAAGATCAACTTATTTGTTAATTGCTATTTCTAGGCATTTAACTGAGTAGACTTTCAATAATCATTTTCAGTAATTATTTTAAATAATAAAATTTTCAATATTTTCAATAATTACTCTCATAAAGATTTTTTTCAACGTATATTTGCAGCTTCACAGAGCCTTAACTTGATGCTAACGATACTTTACTGTAAGCTGCTTAAGAATATGTTTATATTCCTTAGCTGCTTCTAAATAAAAATATTTATGAATAAAGGTTGCGTTTTCGGTGATTTGCAAAAAAAAGTCATCAGAGGTCTTCTTCATGGAAAGGAAGGGGATTTTATGATCGTTATTATAAATTGTTCAGAGAAAATGCGTAGATTCAAATTAATTTGGCAACCGTAATGACAAAACTAAGTTTAGTTAACCTGCCGTTAAAACAATCATAATAATATAAACATAATTATTTATTCGAGTATTTGTTGAAGATTGAAATGAAAACATAATTATGTTCTATTTTCAACAGGAACAAGAGCAAAATTACGAAGAGAATAATTTACTTGAAGAAGATTTACTTTGGACATCATCGAGGTTTCAAACAATCTTACACGTTCTAGATTAAAGTATGTATGTGTAAAATCTTATATACTTGAAGCTACGATGTTTTTTGTACATGTAACTTATAGTACAAAATTTCTTATGCAATTTTAGTTCAAAGTTTAGGTGCGAATAATAATGGGAAAGGAATGGTATATTTAATTTTCGGGTACTCTAACTATAACTCTGTCAAAACAGCACCTTCTCAGATTCATTTTTTTTACCTTTTTATCTGCATCTAGTCATTTTTGTCTTTGACATAAAATTCAGTTTTATTTACGAAAATATCACACATTGATATTGTACATTTTGTACGTTACACTTATTTTATTACAGAATAACATTATATTGAACGGCTTAACATATTTACGTAAATTTTACATTAACATTTTGTTGTGTAGACTTTAGACCACAAATTAATTATTTGGTTAGTTTTTATTTGCTATATTTTGATTGTTCGTTATAGATCTCGCTTTGTTTGTTGTTTGTTTGTGCCCGACATAACACAAAATTTAAAGGCGCCTGCGCATAATATTTTATCCCATGAATTACCAAAAGACAGTTCAAAACAGATTTTTTCAAACTACGTCTACACTTTATTGCTTCAAACATTATTGTACAACTCGCCTAAATTGCTATTATATTTTATTGAAGTAAGAAGATTACAGTTTACATAACAGTTGTGTAAGAGTTTTGAAAAAACGATAGGTATGAGATAATGAATATTAAACACATATTTTTAGATGCTTCTAGCAATTAGCAGCTAATGTGAAATGCTTATCTAAAATCTTCATGTATTTATAGCATCCTTAAAATGTATCGTTTTCTTACTGTGATTTAACTTTGCTATGTTCATTACAATCTGTCTCTTTGAACAATAAATAATATTCTTATTTAGCTTATTTACTTACATTTACAATATGAGATTGACCAAACAAGCTTCGACTATAAGTCGAAACTTGGTTTTTAAGTGGAAATCTTACAACTAAGACTTTGGAATTTTCATCACATTCTCCATTAAAACTATTTCAACTCAACTTGCACCCCCAGGAAAAGTTACATCCAACAACTTTTTGCTCTTATTACAAACAATAAGAACGAGAAATAGGTCGAAAGATTTTTTTCTGACCGTACAAGTAATATTTATAATACTTATATATCTCCCATACTGACACAACGACACCAACATGACTCCATTTATTAGCACATTCAGGACGGCTTACGATTATCATCTTACAAAACGCGTAACATCCCTAATTCACACAACTTAATAGCCTACGAAATGGAGGTAGGCGTAATCCTTAACAATTCAACGAGTATTCTTATGTCTCTTATGCACGAGTATATAAATTAGTCTTTGGTTGTCCTAAAAAGGAACTTCTAGTCACGGCGGACGCTTTTCAGAAGCGCCGTCGCCGGGCGAGCGTCACGCCTTCCTTCGGCACATCAATAGGTTCTTGTACGCCTGCCGATATTCGCTTGACATTACCACGTAGATGATGGGATTGATGCACGTCGTCAGATAAATCAAGATGTACCCCGCGATGTTCGCCGTCGGATGCGACGTGAACTCGCGGAAGATCTTCGTTAGCGTTATTGGAAGGTAGCACACCCAGAACGAAAGCATTATCGCCATTATCATCTTTAATAGCTTTCTGTCTTTAGGTGTGAGGCGAGGCGGCCTGACTGGTGCTGGAGAACGCTTGAGCACAGCAGCGGCTTGTCGCAGTCGTTTGGCTGTCTCGCCACCGCTTGGTGTTCGGGGTTTTGCATCCAGAGCACATTCTTCATCATGCCCATCCAGCGTATCAACTCCGGAAGATGATGAGCGCTCTGGGCCTGGAGTTGGAGGACAATGTACTGCAGGTGGAGCGAGCAATGTTCTCCGAGGGGGCGCGACGTGGTTTGTGCCATTCTCAGGGCCTGGTGAGCGTTCCAGGGCTGTCGATGCTGAACCTACAGCAGAATCTTCTAGTGCACATCGGGGTCTCCCAACCGGAGCTCGTGATCTCAAAGCTGCCTCTCTTACAATGCAGAAAATCCTTGCATAACAAATCACTATGGCTAAACAAGGTAGCATAAACGCTCCTACGAAGAGAAATTCTTTGGGAGATCGATTATTTTCGTCTGGAAGTATAGAACAGGATCCAATGGTAGGATCTAAACCAAAGCGGCCCCATTTTTCAAGCCATGTTGCGATAAGTGCTCCAAAAGCGAAGGCCCAGGTGCTGGCTACCATCACTGCCAGATACTGCTTTCTGTATAACCTGTTGAATGAAATTGTAAATGTTGATCAATTTTATTTACAAAGCATATTTGAAAAATGTTTGGAATAACACCAGAAGGTGTTTATGTGTATTTAAAAAAAATTGGTGAAGGATTACTTTTGGACAACACTGTCCATGTATTGAGTGAGTAGCTACCTGGTGCGGGCCTTGAAATCTCTCTACGAGAATTCCAGTGCTTGCACCAAGATTAACGGGGCATAAAATTAATGATACAACATCCTTAGAGGAGTTAGAAAAGGATATGTAGCGACATCGTGGCTGTTCAATCCATTTATGGACAGTTATTTGTGCCGACTAAATGTCCCTAACAAATATGTTACCACAACACGATCCTCTCGTACACGACGCCTTCTTGCGGTTCCTAATTGTAAGACTGTGTCGTATTCGTATTCCCCTCTCTGCCGAATGATCAATGGCCTGAACTTAGTTATCAACCATTCGTCTGACTGTGACATCTTTCATGATCCATGCAGCAAAATATTGAGAGTTTGCTCTGATTATTGCGAACGTAATAATATTGTTAATGTATCAAGTTGTGTTTAAATATTTATTGTTATATTTTTATTTGAATTTTAATATTGTTAATTAATTATTGTGATAGTTACAACCGTTGTAATTAAATAGTTAACTAAAGTAAATAAATAAATAAATCCATCCATCCATCCAACAGCCTGTTTCGTCTACTGCTGGACATAGACCTTTCCAGGATTTCGCCACTCTTGGTGGTCCTCCTGGAAGAAATGCCCATACTCACACACGCTGGGCAGGCGGGTTGGTGAGCGCGGTGGCGAGGCCCTTGCACCAGTGACGCCGCTGCCCGTCACCAGTCTGTTTTATATAAGGCCCGACAATTGGGGATGGATATACCGCCATCCATCGGTCCCAGGCGATGGTGGGCCGCCTGGTTTTGCCTGAGAGCTGTCCTCTTACTCTCCCCCGAATAACTTCGGGAGGATTTGCGAGTAAGATGGTGGTACCTCCACAGTCGAGCCCGGCATCAGCTCTACCACCTAAAAAATAAATACCCCTTTTTTATTTTTTATTCTTATTTGGGCTATAGGTGAAACTCTGGGAATTAATTTTAAACAAAAATTGTGTTTTTGGCGCAAAATAAAATGTGTTATGCTCACTTTGGATAAAGCCTTGGGTGTGAGATCATGACGTATCGGTTGATCGTGATAGCCAAGACCGTGAATAGTGAAACAGCCACCAAGGCGTATCTTGCCAGAGGAAACATCCGGCACAGTGTCCTCCCGTGGGCCCAGGATCGTCTCCAAAAGGTAGACGCTGCCAGAGGAAGGTTGAAACAGCAGAAGAGCAGGTCAGAGCAGGATAGGTTCATGATGAAAACTGCTGTAGCGTTTCGGACCTGTCAAAAGGAAAATAGTTCATTAATAATATTCCTGCAATAAAAAGTTAAGACAAAATATTGGTCAAATTAGGAATAGAATTGCTCGTCTGCACCTATGTTCAAAATGATTTTCGTTTAATATTGCAATGGGTGATATTGCAAAAATAAATACTTCAAAAGGTGAGGTAAAATGGTAGATATCGTTTAGGTAGGTTCTCTGCTAGAGAGGGTATGAATTTTGTAATAAAACTGCTAACTCTTATAGATGCACGCAAAAGGAGTACTTTGTTGACACATTTATCTCTTTGTCTTATTGATGACCGTGAATACTGAGACATAATGCATATTCGTACATACATTACAAAATACACTAAGAAATCATCTCAGTCTACATCTGAGCACTGACCTGCTTGGACGGACATATTCCCGTATTTCAATGACGTTATTGTCAGACTTATCAATAAAAGCACTATAAATCAAACCTTTTAGACACTTTCTCCTGTCTTTACAGATATCAATATAGGAATTCTCAACTCGTACTTATCTTATTTTCACGAGTATTTGATTTAATAGGGTGACCAGGAACTCCTGATCTAGCCCTTTTATTTTATTACCTGCTAAAAAAAGGCACCGTCAAAAGTCGATACCACTTAGACGAGTTAGTAAAGCTACGGTTTTTGTCGGTGGCAAAACTACAGATTTTCTAGGTGTTCTTTTATTCTTTCATTTGCCGATTTTTCTGAAATTTGGCTTGTATATAAGTGGAAAATTTTTCTTATAATGCGGAAAATTTTCGATGAAGTAATGAATATAAAAAATGCACCATTTTTTATGAGATCCATACATTAGGTATGACCACAAAAGATGACGTACACTTCACAGACCTTTTTCCTCATAGTCAGAATCAATGCGTCTGAATTTTATATTGAGACCTAAAAATTACAATAACTAAATATTATAAAAACCCTAATGAAAATCGCATCATTGCTGTACCAAGGTACTGGTAGAATTTATTATTTTTATTATACGGGTCACCCTCTAAAATATTGGGTTAGCAATATAATGTCGGGTTTACACGCTCCCGCAAAGTTCCCATCCGTACAACTGTAACAGTACTGCATGAGCTATTCACTTTACGAGTGTATTCCGTGATTTGCGCTCGTATAAAGACAACGTCGGGTGTCGACGCGTATTTTCAATTCCTACTGTAGTCCTACAGCTACCAATTCACTCGTACCTAGTTTCCGAAATAAGTATTTCAATTCGTCATGCATGTTTTTATGATTAACTTGGAAATAAAGGTGATAAAAGAGGCAAATTATCATTACGAATAAAAAAACGTTTTTCTAAAGTCCTACCCCTATTCTTAAAATGGAGCTGGGTTCACGCATTGATATAAGAAAAGGTAGATACGGTACATTCTTATATAGTGAACTGAAAATGGACCTCTTTTTAGGGTTCCGTACCCAAAGAGTTACCAACGGGACCCTATTACTACGACTCCGCTGTCCTTCTGTCACCAGGCCGTATCTCATGAACTGTGATAGTTAGTTGAAACTTTCACAGATGTTGTATCTCTGTTGCCACTATAACAAAATATACTAAAAAACAGAAGTCTCCCGTAGAACAAACGTGATTTTTTTGCTCGTTTTTGCTCGATATTAATAACAGCAACAGGCAGACGCTTGAAATATTCACAGAATATTAAATTGTATATTCACTTTAAAAATAAATAATTAAATAAAAATAAAATTATTATTTAAGGGGGGCTCCCATACAACAAACATGATTTTTTGCCGTTTTTATAGATGGTACGGAACCCTTCGTGCGAGTCCGACTCGCACATGGCCAGTTTTTTTTAAACAAGCGCCACCAAATGACAGGATAGAGCGACAAGCTTCGACAGTGGCGCGTGCGGGACAATCTACAAAAAACAGGCCTATTGGACCTATATTTGCATTGCCGCGCGCAAGAAGCGGGGTACCGCATTTACACTTTTGTTTTATCTAAGGGTTCAATCTGAAATTTACATTTATATTTTCGGAAAGTTTGTTCGTCGACATCTAATTCGGTACCTTAAACTTTGTATTGTTTATCAGAAAAATAATAGCATAAGGCTTTCAATTTCATTTTACAGTCATGCACTTAATAAAATAAATAAAAAAATTGCACCTTTACATTTACCTCTAAACTCTCCTAGATCTCAGAGCAAAACATGCGTAGGGTTTGCAGAATCAAAACTGGAAAATTAGTTTTTAGACACTACCGTATTTTAGAAGTATAGCTTCTCTGAAAAGAGCCCCAAGGTGGCTAGTGTGTGTCACAAGTCACGAGTGAGGGCCTGCCTAGTATCGGAGGTACTCAGTTTGAAGGTCAATGAGTGGGTTTAACCTCAACACGCTTTATTTATACCGAGAATATACTCATACCAAAACCTTACGTAAATAAAAGTATAATTTAAATACAATTTACTTGTTGTTAGTTTTTTAATCATATAAGATTGCGGTGATATTTACTTTAATAAAACCATATTTCATTATTTTCGATATGTTTGGCTATATGTTACCGGTCGAATTAAAACATCATACTTAATGTAAAATTACGTCACGACATGAATCCCCGAGGGGGTGTCAGAGGTGTTACCGAGTGTGGACTGTGAAATGCAAGTCACAGTCCCATTGGTGTAGCTAAATAGGATTAGCTGGATGGGGTGGGGGGAAGGGCAGGATTATGAAGCCATCAACAAATAATAATCTCCGATAATGTGATCGTAATAAAATGAATAGAGATTACCCTCCATACAACGAGATCACAATAAAACACAAACCATCATACTAGGTGAAATTAAATCAACCGACCAAATTCATACTGGAGACTCGGTTAGTCATCAGGAACAAGGTTTAATGACCCTCCAGGTGAAATTCGAAAAAAAAAATTTTTTTACCCATAGAACCTGCACTAGGAATTGTACTTAAACTAGTCTAACCAGTACGGGGGCAAAAAAAATATTTTTCGAAATTTGCCAAAAGGATTACTGAACCTAGTTCTTGATCACTAACCGAGTCTCTAGTATGAATTTGGTCGGTTGATTAAATTTCACCCTATATAAACAAGACAAACAACGCCCTAAAATGGATAAAGCATCTTTTTACATCAATCTCAGCATAGGGGCCCCTAGGGGGGAGCGTGTACAATGTGTGTTATGTTATGTATACCTATTTTATAAAATAAACACTTGAATTTGAATAAATCAAAAATCAAAACAAAGTAGGTGAATAATTAAACTATTGTGTATATTTCAGATTTAACTTTTCCAAAACATTTCGTTTTTTTATATACAGGTGTAAATGCAAAGTCAAGAATCTTTTTAGTGTATGAAAGTATACACGATTCTGATGTCATTACGAGAAAAAAAATATACCTTGAATTATAACCAAAAATTCCATCATTTTTCTAAGCTATGACTACGTAGCTCACCGGCCTGCCCACACACCTAACTGCACCCCGCAACCCGCACCCCTCATCCGAGTGGCCAGCGACCAGTGAGGGTGTCCACGCGATTAGTGTATTTTGAGTAAAGAAAATCGTCTTATTATGAGGTACTGGTACTTTATTTAGAGATCCCAGTATTTAAAATAATATCTTTACCGGTCATACTAACACACCCTTCAAGGATTCTTGCCTTTGCTTTTTGGGTAATCCCGATATTGTCTCTTTGCAAATACATTTTAAACTGTGAAATTGTAATAACTACAATTGAAAAAAATAATATATCATGTTTCACTCTCTGAACTTAATATTCCGGCCGTTCGATATACGTTTACTTGCATTTTACTGCATCCAATAAAATCGCAAAGATAGGTCTAAGCTATGATATAAATACCATTTCATTCGAGTTATATTAGGTTTTGTACAAAAAAACTAATATCAATATAAACGTCGTCAAAAATGTGATATAAAACGGCCATCAAAATAAAAATCCATCCTCTTAGTTCCAAAATCATCCTAATCACACTAATATTATAAATGCGAAAGTTTGTGTGTATGTTTGTTACTCTTTCACGCTGAAACAGCTCAACGGATTAAGATAAAATTTAGAATGGATACAGCTTATACCCCAACTTAACATATAGGCTACTTTTTAGGCTAGTAGTAAATAAAAACACATCGAAATCGCGGGGCCCGCTCCCACTGAGCAGCTTAGAGAAGTGTAAAATGAAAGCGTTGTAGGAGGAGATATTTCTCTGGATAATCTCGCTTTAAAAAAACCGCATCCGTATAACAACCGTTGAGTGGTTCTCGAGTTAAAACGGAAGACACAAAAAAATTCAAAAATTGTAGTTATTGCTTCAGTACAATTCTAATAAGCCATTTAAATAACGAAAATTCTAAAATATTTAATGTAAGGACGTCTGTTTTACTACTTTATTATGCGTATAGATTAGCCCTCTGTTTACTTTGGTGGTATACTTTTAGGGTTCCGTAGTCAACAAGGAACCCTTATAGTTTCACCATGTCCGTCCGTCTGTCTATCTGTCCGCGGCTTAGCTCAGAGACTCTTGGTACTAGAAAGCTGTTATTTGGCATGAATATAAATATTAATCATGCCGACAAGTGGCAAAATAAAATAGTGCAAAAAAGTTTTTTTTGGCTACCTTCCCTACTCGTAAAATGGGCGTGTATTTTTTGTGGCTTTTTCCCCATAGTGTCGGTGGATGAATCCAAATATATTATGGGTGTGTGAAAACCATTTTTAGATCTAAAGATCCGTTTGCGAAATATTAAGCTTTAAATTGTTAATTTTTGTTAGAATCTAGTATCCACCCTACCAGCCAAACGGGGATTTTTGGATATGTGAATAAATTTACGGCTGTTGTACAATAATGAAGTTAAAAGGTAAACTATCACAACTAAGTAGCTTAATTTTGCAGTTGTGTTTCATACATTTCATAAGTTTTCAGTAATTTGTGTTATTTACATTTAAATTACTTATTTAAATGGTACGGAACCCTCAGGCGCGAGTCTTATTCGCACTTGACTGTTTTTTTCACTTGATAAACCTGATAATTAAACAATACTATGCAGGCGAATCCACGAACACAGGCAGGAGGAAAAGAACTAAGTAATTTGTTTACGCAGAATATGTACCGAACCCAAGACACACAGTCTCTAAGAAAAGTTCGTCAGAAAGTATTCGAACGTGCGACGTGCATATTAGCAAAAATCTTCAACCAATTTAAGATCTTATGTCGTCAATATACCGTACGGTCCGAAATAGAATTACATCGCTGAAAGCCATGAATGTGTGAGCGAGGGCTGGTCCGTAATTTGTTAGCTAGCAAACGATGTGAAAGATAGCTCATGATTCGGACCGCTTTATAAAAGATACCTCATAACCTCTTAATTTAACACAGAATACAATACGTTATATATTTTTTATCGACTCCACAAACCCAAAAATACATTCACAAATATAATTCATCCATTTCGAGATGTTCCACAAGACTTTTCAAAATTTTGTCTGAAATTATGGAGTGAGAGTCATTTTTGAAATTTCATTCCGTTCAACGCTTTCATCGCCTCACCACCGACGCGTGAGCCACAAAAGTCATACGAAGGAATGAAGACATTTGCTTCACTCATGGATTATTTACCATTCACCTCATTTATTTGTAATCGATTTTAGCGATGTTATTCTATTTCGGACCGTACGGATAAGATGCAATGTCAGTTGTACGAAATCGCCATTTGATTTTGTCACCCCATAGCGGTGACAAGATGCATCACGGACACTTTTTGAGCGAGATTGAGTCTAGTTGTATATGAGAGGTCAATGACCGAACCGAATAATGATAATATTGTGAATGATACACTCTTTCTTATCCAATCGAAGCACAGCAATAACCTCTTTGTATTTTTATGTCTACTAATTTACTTACCGGTAATTATCTGAAAATATTGATAATACAAAAAATACTGATACGGACTGCATTAAAATAATTTGGTCAAGTGCGAGTCAAACTTGCGCAAAAAGGGTTTCGTACCACCACATACGGAACTCTAAAAACATGCATATCAACAATATTTAAATATAATATAGCAACATTAAGGCGACAAAAAACAAGTCGCTAAAATAGTAGCGCTTGACAAACAATTCAGCCTTTGAGTACGGAACCCCAGTTTTATTATTTGTTGTTTTACTTTAGAGAAACTTATCTGTATTCTGTCTTTTAGACCGAACTAAAACAAATTACCTTAAAAAATGCATTTTTTTCGAAATTAAATTTTATATCATTGCGGTATAGGAAATCAGAAAAGTTAATCTGGACGTGAGGAGCTCTGAACCGGGACTCGAACCCGGGACCTCTCTCTGTTTCCATCCATCCATCCATCAACCTGCTTCGTCCACTGCTGGACAAGGCCTTTCCAGGATTTCGCCACTCTTGGCGCTCCTCCTGGAAGAAATGCCCATACCCACACACGCTGGGCAGGCGGGTTGGTGAGCGCGGTGCCGAAACCCTTGCACCAGTGACGCCGCTGCCCGTCACCAGTCTGTTTTATATAAAGCCCGGCAATTGGGGATGGATAAACCGCCATCTATCGGTCTCAGGCAATGGTGGGCCGCCTGGTTTTGCCTGAGAACTGTCCTTTTACTCTCCCCCGAATAACTTCGGGAGGATTTGCGAGTAAGATGGTGGTACCCCCACAGTCGAGCCCGGCATCAGCTCTACGACCTACTCTCTGTCTCTGTGTTTAAAATATAGAAATTTATTTCTATTATAGTTTATATTTTTTCGACTTTTACTTTATGGGGATCACCATTTTTTTTTTATTTGTTGTGATAGAGTCCTTAATAACACTGTGAAAATTTCAACTGTCTACCTATTACGATTGAAGCTGCAGGCCTCTGTGACAGACGGACGAAAAGACAGATAGAGACACAGACACACAGACACAGAAGAGAGCGGAGGTTTAGGGTCCCTTTGGCACACTTCGGGTAGAGAACCCTAAATAAGATCTTGAAGGTTATTGTATCGATGTCTGTCTGCTGTATGTTCCGTTTTAATTCGAGAACTACTCAACATATTTGGATGCGTTTTTTTTAAATTATCATTGTAGATTGTGGGTCCGGCGTCCTACCGACCGATCTAATTAAAATATCCATCGTTTTCAACTAGGGCACCTACTGACACGGAGAAAAATACAAGTAAAATATAAGACAACATTAATTAATGCAGCCAAATCCATAATGAAGACTCCGTAAGTCAAAATCAAGGTCTGATAATCCTTTTTGTGAAATTCGTAGTTTCTTTTTCGTGTTCCTTACAAACGCAGCAGTCCCGAGTCAAGTCAAGGAGGTCAACATTTCATTTTTGCTAAATATGCTAAAACTAGAGGTAGAAAGACGTATGCCGACCAAATAGGCGACATACTGAAGAAGGGCAAAGTAAAAAGTACCCGGAATGACTAGACTGATGGATGTAGAAGAAGCAAAAGAGGTGTGTCAGGATCGTAGCAGATGGAAATAAGTAGTCTCTCTTACCCCTCAGGCGTCTATATACTATATAGTATGTATGTATGTACGCTAAAACTGTATTTGATCCATGATACTGATAATTTTTGTACCAAGCATCCAGTTAAAATTTGGCTGCATAAATGTCATCTTATTGTATATTCCCAGAACAAGGAAATGACTCTGATGGTTACAAAATGGTTAGTTAGTGAAACAGGACAACTGTATTTATTAAAATGTTGATCATCACCAAGTTCTGACAATCGCAAGTATTAATCATGGCTTTTCCTTGTCCTGGGAATAAATATATTTAACTTAGTTAAGTCTTTGTTCTTAGTAAAGTAAATCTTTTTCTACGTGCATACTCGTATACACTCACCTTCTTACACCTGGCCAGCGCAACGATCGTAATCAGGTTCCCGGGGATTCCGACCAGCATGAACAAGCCACAGCACAAAGACGCGAACCTCAGAAGCCCTTCGGGGTAGTCCTTGAAGAGCTCAACAGCCGCCAGGTCTTCGTCCGTCGCGTAATCATCCAGCCCCAACACACTCACGTTCCGAACTTCCACGTCACTTGCGAACGTACTCTTTGGTATTGAAGGGAATAGATCACCCATTTTTACTTAATCACATTTTATACATCACTCGGTTTCTATGTGAACACTTTAAATGGCACAGTTGATTCCTATAAGTTTGTTCCGCGCATTTCTGTTTCCCTTAAGTCAGGACGCGTTCGGTTTTGACTCGCAACTGATGCCGTCTCATCGGAATGACCAGTAATAGGACCACAATTGTGTGTAGATAAAGCATTTTGTAATAATTTCTGTTATCAACTGCAGCTGGTCCGGAAGCAGCGTCGTATCTCGTTCAGTTATTGTTGTTGATGACGTTCTGTAAAGAAGATAAGTTAATTTTATTTTGGTTGCGACATTAAATATTTTGATGAGGTCAAAGGGCGATGACGCCACGTGAATCTATTTGATCGTAAAATGCGGGACGTTCCTTGGTTGATGATAAATTACTCAGTTACGTTTTCGTCGTCCACAATGTTCCTATGTGTTCGGCCAATGTAGATATTATCTCTTTGACATACAATCGTATGTCTTTAAATTATTATGCATTTAAAACGCAATTTTTCCATACTTTTGATTCAAAAGTAAAGAAAACGATATTATGGTCTGCATTTTGCACCGAGATTCTGCTTTACCACCTTAACGTTGTTTTGTATATTTTCAAACTGTAAAATGTTAATGGCCTTTTGTCTGCGGCTCCACCGCTAACACACAGCATAGGTAACAATTTATACTATGACTAACACAAAATATTTTTCTACGGGGTGCTCACGTGTATAAGGCGACTATCGTTTATGTAGCCAAATTCATACTGGACACTAAGTAAGTGGTCAGGACCAAGGTTCAATGACCCTTTCTGTGAAAATACAGCTCTAGAACAGGCACAACCAGGTGGCCCACCACGCCTGGGCCTGATAGCGGCATACCCATCCCCAATTGCCAGCCCCAGGCCGGCGACGGGCAGCGGCGTTACTATTGCGAAGGTTTCGGCACCGCGCTTACCAACCCACCTACCTAGAGCGTGTGAGTATGGGCGTCACTTCTAAGGGAGGCGAAATCTTGGAAAGGTATATCCAGCAGAGGACAAAGACAGGCTGATGGAGGTATGGAGATAACAAGTGAAATAATTTCGTATTGAATTAAGAACTTTCTGCCACGCATTACCGTTACATAAATCGTATTTCATAGTAAGGCATGTAATTTATCTACTCCCATACTACTCGTACAATGAGCTAAATTAAATCAAAAACAATTGATTTACAAGTGCCTGCGTCGTTTAACAGTATCGTAAAAATTTGGCAAAAGCGAGTCTGACCCGCACACAATATGGGGACGGAATCCTAAGAACATACATATCAACAATATAGATGCTACAGCAAACATTAAAGCGACAAAAAACAAGATACTAAAATAGTAAGCAATTCAGCAACCTCTGAGGACGGAGCCCTAATTTTATTATTTATTGCTTTATTTTATAGTATGTACAATAATGTATGAAAATTGGAAACTTATGTATTACCGTCTTTATGATAGAGCTAAAACAAATAACGTTTAAAAAATGCAATTTTTCCGAGTTTTATTGTAGGAAGGGGACCCCCTTGGGTTTATTTTTTTTTCAGTTTTATTATTTGTCGTGGTAGAGGCCGTGGTAAGAGGTATTTTGTTAAAAAAATTCAACTCTCTTGCTATTACAGCTGAAGCTGTAGACCCCTGTGACAGACGGAGACGGACAGACAGATAGACAGACAGACTGCGGAGGTTTAGTAAAAAGGGTCCCGTTTGGAATCTTTCGGATAAGAAACCCTAAAAACTGATTTTACACACACACACACACACACACACACACACACACACACACACACACACTTTCGCATTTATAATATTAGCGTGATTACAATGCTTATGGTTATGACCGTTAGACCAATCAGAGCGTCGAATATTATAAGATTTCTTTATTCAAGTAACAAAAAACTCATTCTGTTAGTTATGTACAATGTAATGAGTTAATAATCTAGGGTTAGTTTTTACAAAATATATAAGCATAAGTAGTTAAGTAATTTTAAATATTTACATACATTAATTTCATACATTTATTACTAATTAGTTTATTTATTATGTATATATTACATAAATATTTCGTTTTAAATGTAGGCTGGAACAGTGGCCAGGATAGAATGCATCCAGCCGGTTGACGAACATGCTAAGGACGCTGTTGCAGCTGGCCCGCGCCCTGCAGAGTAGAGACGCACTGCGCCTGCGCATCGTCGCGTAAAAGCAATCTACGCTTGCCTCCGCGAATATGCCCGAGGCACTGCAGAACCGGGACAGCCGCACCAACGTCCTGAACGCGTCGTTATACTGCACGCGAAGAGCGTTATAATAATAATAATATAATTTTATTTTAGAACAAGTCTATATTTTGTTAGTAACAGAAATGATTGAAACTATATTAGTACACACATTAACAATTTAAATATTCATTTACAGTAAATATTAGAGCTCTGGACCCCATATGTATGAAGTTGCAGTTGCACTGGACAATCCATCCGATCCAATATGGTGTTGAGAAGGCAGCTGGGACTGTCTCTCACGCGCCGCATCAGGAAGGCTACTCTTTTGCATACTATCGACTCAAAGCTGTCAATACGAGCCTCGGTAAACATGCCTGATGCGCTGCAAAAGCGAGGCAGTCCCATCAACATTCTTAGTCCATTATTATATTGGACGCGCAGAACACTGAGCGACTTGCGAGTACAACTAACCCACAGGCTGCACGTGTAAAATGTCTGGCACTATGCCTTGAAAAGGATGAGTTTAACACAACAATGGATGAGTTTAACTTCTCTTGTACATCGTGCAAACCTGAGGGCGAGCATGTTGCTCCGTATCGACAATGCTCTGCGCTCCCTCTCAACATCAAGATCATCAGAGAGGTCCTCGGTGACCCAGTGCCCTAGGTATTTGAATTAAGTGACTCTGCTCAACTCACTATCTCCAAGTTTAATTGGAGGGACAAATTTGGGCAGTTTGTTACCCGCCTTGAATATGAGCAGTTCACTTTTCTTGCAGTTGTACCTCAGGCCCTGGGACTCCACGTACCCCTCACGTACTCTTATTAGAGTCTCGAGAGCTCTCACCGAGAAGCTCAACAGCACCATATCATCGGCGTAGCTGACGTTGTTAATAAATACACCATCAATTGAACATCCTACACCCGCCCTGCTGAGCTCCTCGATCACACCGTTTATGTAGAGGTTGAATAGACGTGGAGAGGTAAGGCCAACCTGTCTCACCCCGCACTCCTACCCATATCCTTTTGAGTATGAGCCAGCCCATCTCACACTGTTCATTTGGTTATTGTACCAAAATTTTAAAATCTCGATATACTCCTTGGGTGTCCTAGTGTTCCTTATGAGTTTATCCCATAGAATTTTATATTGGACGAGGTCAAATGCCTTCGACAGGTCCAAAAAACAGCCATATACCGGCGTTTTTCGCGTTACATAGTAATGGATAGTGTGCTTGAGGCGCAGTATCGCCGTTTCTGTTGAAAGTCCTGGCCTAAAACCAAACTGTGCTTCATGAAGGTATATATGCTTTGCAAGCTGGTGGTCTAGCAAACTATCCATCACCTTCGCTATTATGGTTGCCAGAGATATTGGTCGGTAATTATTCCTGTCAGAAGCGTCCCCCGTCTTGTTTTTAATAATATGTACAACAATGGTCTTCATAAACTCCTGAGGTAAGTATGCATGACTTATACAGAAATTAAATAACATGGCCAGCACCTTCGGTAGATGTACACCCGCGTACTGCAAGTGCTCGATACTGAGGCTATCGTGCCCCGGTGATTTACCTGGCGTCATATTTTTGATTACCCGCGCAATATCCTTAGCGGTAAAGCGAGCATGTACACTACCTGACACAGTCCCAGCATCGAGCTTCTGCTGATGCTGCACCGGTCCCAGAGGAGATTTCACTTGAAAATGTTCTTTGAACATTTCGGCAATTTGACTAGGCTGACATTGACCCTCTACACTTGCGGGCACACACTTCCCAGCCTCCAGTTTCTTAGTGTGCTTCTAAAAGCCCTGGAAATCCTTCGCGTTATGGTGAGTTGCTAGTATGTCCATTTTTATTTGATTTTCATTGTCCTGGCACCATTTTATCCTGGACTTAATGCTACTCAACTGTCGCGTACCGCTCCTGCACAACTTGAAGTAGATCCTTTACTAAAATAATATCTCTTAATAATCTTGTTGCATCCAAGTGGTCAAACGTAACCGGAGGTAGTTTTCGCAATTCTCGAGCAACGAAAATTGGCATCAACTCCGCTGCGGTGCACTTAATAAAAGAAATTACATTCTCAATAACTCGTTGTAATTTGCCTTCTGCTTTTCCTTTTCGAATTATCTTCTTCTCTAAGGTCTGAACCGAGTGTGAAATTTCTGGGTATTAATATCGACTCGTTATTATGTTGGAAAATTGAACTTAACGCAATTGAAGGCTCCATAAGCTCAGCATGCTCTCAGAAGTTTAAGAGAAGAAATAAATACAAAAAAGCTAAAAACGGTATTTCATGCACTAGTTGAATCAAGACTTAGATATAGCATTAAGTTTTGGGGTAAGGGTTACAATTATAACATAGCAAGAGCTTTTATTATTCAAAAAGGGCAATTAGGACGATTCTACGGCTACACCAATCGGAATCATGCAAAAAGCATTTAAAAAAATTGGGAATTCTTACTGCTCCTAGCCTATACATTCTTGTCCTTCTATCCGATCTAGTTAAGACACTACCCAAGCTCGAGAACAAAGACGACCAGGCGAAGCGACTTAGTTCTCGCCGCAAAGATCTTCCATCAGCCTTCTCTCCAAAATTGGAAATTGCCAAGCACAGCACGCGCCGCCAGTCGGTTGTCCTATATTTGCAGATTCCAAATTGCCCACAGAATTAAAAATCATAACCAGTTACGCTAAATTTAAAACTGAATTAAAGAAGTTTTTATTGAAGAAGTGCCTGTACACCAGTGATAATTTATAGTTTGTAATAGGTATATTTTTTTTTTCTTCTAATTTAATGATTTTATACACAATCTGCTTAGTTTTAAGTTGTAGTTTTAAAGATAATTTCAAAAAATATAGAAAAGCTACGGAATTGAGAATTTATAACTTAAAAGAAGCCCTTCACTCAGACTTATATAAAACAGATAATGTTATGACTTACAGATCATTTTTTGATAAATTTATGAGGCATTTAAATGAACAGATTCCATTAGTGACGGCAGTACCCAAAGCAACAAAAGAATTTAATAAATGGGCAACTTTAGGTATAAAAATTTCCAGAGAAAATTTATTTACCTTATACGCACTGCTTAAGCAAAATGATGATCCTGGACTTAGAACTTATGTATCAAAATACAGCAAAACTTTCAGGCAAGTGTGTTTATGTGCAAAACGTCTGCACATATCTTGTAGAATTAGTAATGCTGATAATAAAATTAAATGTGTTTGGCAAATAATAAAGGAGGAAACTGGAAAAAATAGTAGAGATATAAATACATGTGAAAAATTATATGACACCAATAGTAGACTTTTGACAGATCCAATGGAAATAAGTAATTACTTAAATGATTTTTTTGTACAAATTGCGAAGAACATCACTAAGGACTTAAAATCATCTTTAGACCATTCTATGGTTCTCCTTGGTAATTACATACCTCGACAATCTGTTACATTTAAACTAAAACATATGAATATGCAGCAAATAATTAAAATTATTAAGAATATAAAACCTAAGGCTTCTTATGATTACTGGTATATAACACCAAAATTGCTAAAAAAAACTGGATACAGAAATTGCTTTACCCCTCCAGGAAGTAATTAATGACTGTATTAGACAAAAATATTTTCCTAATGAAATGAAAGTTGCCAAGGAAGTACCAATCCACAGACAGGGTCCAACCACGGATCCTAATAGGTATCGACCTGTATGTGTTCTTCCGTCTTACAGTAAGATTTTTGAAAAATACATCGCGGATGAATTAACTAACTTTATGGTAGAAAATGAACTTTTTAACAAAAGACAGTTTGGTTTCCAAAAGTCAAAGTCTACAAAACATGCTATTATGGCTCTTGTGCAGGATGTTCTTTTGGCACTGGATGGGTCACAGAAGACTGATGGGGTTTTCTGTGACCTATCTAAAGCATTTGATTGTGTTTCTCACGATATCCTTTTAGCTTAATTGGAACACTATGGCATTAGAGACAGTGAGCTAGAAATTTTTAAATCCTATCTAACAAACAGGCAGCAAGTGACTGAACTTAATGGATACAGATCAGACCAAAAAGAAATAAAGCTTGGAGTCCCACAGGGCTCTATTTTAGGGCCATTATTATTCCTTATATATATTAATGACATTTCAGCAGCCATTACTGAAGATTACATTGACATTGTTACGTTTGCGGATGACACAAGTTTGATAATCAAAGACCAAAATGGCAAAAATATTTTAAATAAAATAGAAATAGTGATCACGAGTATGAAGGAATGGTTTTCTGTAAATAACATGTTATCAAATGTTGATAAAACAAATGTTATCCGGTTTGCTCTTGGGCCAAGATTTAATCAAATTCCAGAACCAGTACAAGATATTCTTGATAAACTGAATGTTGCTACCACCAATAGAAAGATAAAACTGTTATGGCACTACAGACACTTTCCCAGTAATGAGAACCGCCATAAATTTAAAGCCTATTCAAAGAGACTTAAACGAATAATTCACCTGACTCAGAAGTCACAGAATGATTATTATATTAAGACCGCTTCCAATAAAGCAAAGGCAACATGGAAAATAATAAATAACAATAAAACTAATCTTCCAAAGGAACACATTACACGGATAAAGACACATGAAAAAACAATTGATACACCACACGAGATTTCCAAATTATTTAATAACCATTACATTGACATTATCAAATCTAGCAATGACATTACTACGAACACTTTGACATATAATAATTCCAGTTCATTATTTCTATATCCAACCACTCCTGATGAAATTGTACAAATTATTAAATCTTTAAGAAATACGCATAGTACTGGATATGACGGTATTAACACAATGGTAATAAAATACGTTGCAGACATAATTGCTCCAGTTATTTGCCATATTATTAATTTGTGCTTTGAACACGGTGTCTTTCCTGAAAATCTCAAAGTGTCTATTATCAAGCCTTTATTTAAAAAAGATGATAAGGAAGATATTAACTTTTACAGACCCATTGCATTAATACCAATAATTTCAAAAATATTTGAAAAAGTAATTTAGCGATTGTATAGTTTTTTCGAGCACAATAAAATATTCGCACCTGAACAAAAAGGTTTTAGAAAGGACAAAACAATAAATATGGCGATATACCATTTTCTAAGTAAAATTTTAGTAAACATGAATAAAAGCATCCCTGTCACTGCTTTATACATGGACTTGACTAAAGCATTCGATTACGTGGACCACAATTTACTGATAAAAAAGATGGAGTGCTATGGCATCCGAGGAAATGCTAGCGGTTTAATTCGATCTTATCTGAGTAATCGTCGGCAAAGAACTGAAATAAATAGAATATGTGCTAAAACTAAAACTCAAGAAACATTTTCGTCAAGTACCAGATACACAAGGCTTGGCGTGCCTCAGGGAAGTGTCCTCGGTCCTCTGCTGTTTAATGTGTATATTAACGACCTTCCTAAAGCAATCAACCATCCCATGGTCCTGTTCGCAGATGATAGCACTGTCATGTTCTCGGCAAATAAAGATAGCAACCATGAAAAGGAAATTAATGACTCGTTGAATTTAATAATTGATTGGTTAAATGCAAATAATTTACAAATTAATTTAAATAAAACAAAAATAATGAATTTTAGACAAAGAGTGGAACCAGCAAAAATTGACATTTCACATTCAAATGAAAAAATAAACGAAATTGACATAACAAAATTTTTAGGATTAACAATAGATAATAAATTGACTTGGCAATCACAAATAGAAGGGCTTTGTACAAAACTGAATAGGTACTCATATGCACTTTACATGCTTTCTAAAATAGTTAACACAAAAGCGGTTCTACATGCATACCATGGATATGTTGACTCCACTATACGGTACGGTATTATTTTTTGGGGCAGCGCTAAAAACAAAGAAAAGGCTTTCAAAGCACAAAAAAGTGCATTAGAGCGATTGCTAAAATCAAATCCAGAGATACCTGTCGTCCTCACTTTAGGAAACTTAAAATATTGACTTTGCCCTGTGTATATATATTGGAGGTAGCTTGTTTTGTCATAACAAACAGGCACCTATTTGGTACATTTAGAAGTAAGCGCCACGAAAACATGATCCCTGCATATTCTTCAAAAAAAGCACTGCTCAGTAAAAGTATATTAGGAATGGCACCAAAAATATTTAATAAATTGCCTGCGGATTTAAGATGTTCTAAAAATATTTCAACGTTTAAACATAAATTAAAAACTTTATTAATAGAAAAGTCTTACTATAGTATATGCTATAGCACGACCGATTATTTAGAAGATAATAGACTAAATGAATGTTTTGAACGTTGCGAACTCGGAAACGCGACCGATTTTTAGATGATCCATGACAAAGATCTAGGTACCATTAAATATCTTTGATCCATGATAGTACATAAATGACATTATTATTTAACCATAATTAATGACATTGTTTTTATTATTTGTGTTTCTTGTATATTGGAACCTTGTCGTGAAATGTGTTGTTTAGTTATTTTTTTGGTGTGTTTTCTGCCTTTTTGTGTACCTACCTAATTTATATACCTACCAAATTGAATTATTTTTTCTTTCATGCATGACACTAATTGTTGAATTTATTATTTTGGTAGCGTACCTAATTTAATGTAATCCTTTTTTATTTTTTAAGTTTTAAATATTTGTATGCCTTTACGGCGGAACATAGCGCACTACAAATTATGTAACTCCATCTTTTAACATACCTATGTTGGACAAATAAATTATATTGATTGATTGATTGATTGATTGAATACGGTAAAATTTCTAGGTGTTTATCTAGATGCTAAACTAACATGGGCCCCTCAAATAGAAGCTCTCACGAAAAAACTTAGTTCTGCTACATATGCAATAAAGAAGATAAAAGAATTGGGCGGAATAAAAGCGGCTAGGTGTGTCTATTTTGCATACTTTCACTCCATTATGACATACGGTGTAGTTTTTTGGGGGACGGCTGCTGATGCGAGTCGAGTATTTACTCTGCAAAAAAGAGCAGTAAGAAATATTTTAAGTCTTAAGTCCCGAGATTCTTGCAGAGAAGAATTTAGAAAAATAGGTGTCATGACAATGATAGGAGAGTACATATATCAGTGTATTCTTTACGTTTAAAATAATTTGTCTACTTTGACCAGAATGGGAGATATCCACAGCCACAACACCAGAAATAGGGAAAAGTTGGCTCTTCCCAGTCGTAGATTGGCTAAATTGACTAAAAGCTACTTGTGTCAAGGTATAAAATTATTTAATCAGATTCCGAAGGAAATATGTGCTTTGAAACACGAGTCATTTTGCAATACAATTAGGAAGCAACTTATTGATAAGACCTATTATAGAATTAACGAGGCTTTGGCTGATAAGAATATTTTCATTTGTGATGTAGAATTAATTTGACACTGTTACTTAAAAGTAATCCGTTTTATTTATAAGATTTATCTGAATGTTTGAATTATTATTATTATTAAATGTTATTATTTAAGTTACTGTATAGCATACTATACAAGGTAACATAAAATATTTATTGTATAAAATGAATTGACGTATCTAAGTACATGATAATGTCAAAAGATGAATAAAATGAATTGAATTGAAATACAATATTTTTTTGTTGATGAATATATAATTATGATGATGATGATGATGATTGGTAAAGCAGATCTTTTGCAGCCACTAGGTCCTCCGGTGAAAAAGCAGTCTTATAATGCTTTCCTCATTCATTACATCCACCTGATTTTGAATAATGGCAAGAACTTCACTTATCACGATATTACAATTATTGCATTTCACTCACTATATTTCCCGTCATTGTGACGCACGATGAGTCACAGGACTCGCAGTCACGACAAGCGAACGGTTCGGCGCGCGACACGATCGAGATTTCTTCATTTGCTTTGGGCTAAAGATCGAATATTCTCACTGAACACTTTCATTGTGAGTTAGTCCGTATATTAGCAACAATAAGGCTGAACGCAAAACAAAAAAAAAATTGTACATTTTGATTCTAGTGCGAAAGTCAAAACGACGTTTTTTAATACACCTGCGATAAATTAAAAAAAAACGATAGACTTAAAGCAATTTTTTCGTAAATCAAAACAAAATAAAAGTGGACAAAAGAAAACGCAGTGTCTGGTTGGCACCAATCTACACTACAAAGACCAATGTCTCTGTCTAAAATCTTTTTAATAATAAGTTCTAAGATACACACAATAGGATATACATTATGTCGTCTAAATTCGTTTTGAATCTTTAAAACAAATTTATCATATATAATATACCTATTTAATAATTATATAAAAGTTTGAAAATACTTATCCTAAACTGTTTTAGTGTATCCGTTTACTTCCAGAAATATTAACAAAACGATAAGTATAAAACAAGGTATACAGACTGTTTACTAAATGATGTCGCCGCTTTCTCCTAGATGGCGTTAGTGGTAAAAAAATAAAGCACTAATTCAAAATATGTAATTTTACGCGGGCAAATCAGGCACGTAATCCATTATATTTTGAGCAGGTGTATTAAAAAATCCTTTTCTTTCTGTTTCTCAATTTCATGAAATTGTTAGTAGAAAAGATAACAGATTATGTGAAATGAAGACGATAAGATCGTAGATAAAGTATTGTGTCCAACTGAACATCATTAGCCACTGGGACACTCCTACACTACAGCCTCTTCTAAAACTCAGCTCGTGTCCTAATGGCCCTCATTATGTGACAGTTGCACAAAATAATAGGTCTTCAGTAATTAAACAAGTATTTGATTGATAAGTTGACACCTAGGACATCTTTAAAGGCCCATCACGCCAGTATTGAATTATTGATTTGGGTAGTCCTTGTCAGGCGAAAGCATTGTGAAAATAGTTACTTGAAAAATAAATGCTAGTAAAATTTAATTTATTTCAAAAACTCTGCGATCTGAAAGTCACATATTGTTTTACTCTGCGAATATTGAATGTTTTGAAAGTCTAGGTATTGAAAGATTTAAGTATGAGAAAAATGTGCATCACGCCACTAAATTCTTGTTTTTATTCTGTAGCAGCCTTAGGTGAACAAACAAAATGACATATCATTTGATAAAATTATCTTAAGTGTCACGTTAGCGAGATGTGTACACATGTATTTGGAATTAAAAACCGAAGTAAGCCACTCGACTACACGTCTTGTCTTTATAGTGTCAACATGGTGACACATAAGGAAATTGTTTCATAATTTGTTTTGTTTGAAAACGTGGCCACTATGAATTTACGTAAGTTTAATTTGTGGCCACAGTTTCATTAAGTTAAAATGGCGGCACGGTGTCTATGCCAGCCCCCTGAGAGCAATATCCAAACCCCTTTCAATTAAGGCGATGAATCCCGGGCTGTTATTTGCGGCCTATTGTTGGACAGGATGATAAATGACAGTCGAGTGAAGCTGTCTTCAGAGAAGGATTTCAATCACTTCTAGATATGCTATAGATATGAGCGGAGCTAGAAGCGGTAAAACCAGATATGGTCTCTTATGTGAATTGGTTACGGCTGGTTTCTAAATTGGAAACTTCAACACTGCCAAACACTGCTGATGGATCAGGCCTTAGCAAGAGCACGCTACATTTTTCTATACTCGGCCACCTTCATCCAGCCACTACCAGCAATCTTTTATAGATTGTAAGTCCAGCGAGCTGGCGGACGTCCAAAACTACGTCTGCTGATGGTTTGTGGTCCACTCGAGAACTTTTCCCCCCATCGATAGTCAGTTTTTTGGCCTTGGATTGACTGTGGAGGTACCACCATCTTACTCGCAAATCCTCCCGAAGTTAATCGGGGAGAGTAAGAGAACAGCTCTCAGGCAAAACCAGGCGGCCCATCGCCTGGGACCGATGGATGGCGGTATAACCATCCCCAATTGCCGGGTCCTATATAAAACAGACTGGTGATGGGCAGCGGCTTCACTGGTGCAAAGGTTTCGGCACCGCGCTCACCAACCCACCTGCCCATCGTGTGTGAGTATGGGCATTTCTTCCAGGAGGACTGCCAAGAGTGGCGAAATCCTGGAAAGGCCTATGTCCAGCAGTGGACGAAACAGGCTGATGGATGGATGGATGAAACTAGCCCTTTGCTATTTCAGCTTGCATATTTTAAAAGCTAGGTTGATGACCTTGGGTCTTTGACGAATCACCTCAATTGTGATATGGTCCATGAAAGGGACTCCAAGCTTAGCCCGCTCCATAGCCCGTTCCATAGCTTGCTGAGTGACTTTGAGTAGCCACGTTTCATAAACGGCAGTACACACAAGGTGAAGACTTTCGTCTTTAAATACTGAGGAATGGCCAAGGATAATAACTGACGTAATATTCCGAATCCTCCTTGCAGCTTCTTTGTCGAATTTGCCTCTATCTATAATATTCTGCCCTAGTCATATTCCTAGACAATGTCGAGGGCAGCTTCAACGACAATAACCTGGCAAGACACTGGTCAATCGTTGGACATCACCTTTGTCTTGATCAAATTTATGCTGAGGCTCACTCGCCGAGAGGTATTGTTGAGGTCTTGAAGCCCCCTCTTAGATCTTGCAACGGCTTCACCATTATAAGCATGTCGTCAGCGAACTGTAGTTGCATCGTAGCCATAGTCGCCGTCGGTAATAGTACCTTGTCAAGTCCAAGACATCTTCACTTCCAACGCATCGGCCAACAGTTACGGCGATATAACAAGCCCATGTCTCACGGAACCCTAAAAACGTAATTTCTGCCACGAATGTTTTTCTGTAGCTTTTAACCAGCTAGAGTCTTGGGTCGAAAAGCTGCTTAAGGTTCGTGCCTGAACTCACAATCGACGGATTAGGAAGTGAATAGGTACAGGATTTAGCCCAGATTTTGGTCTAGATAAAATGAACTTGTTTTGGTTGAATAACAAACTGCCTCTTTATCGTGATAGATCTGTGTTATTTGTTATACATTGAGGTGGTAACAGAGGATCTCAGTGCAAAATGCACATCATAACGTAAAAGATGCGTTTTATAGGAACTCGCACAAACTGCTCCTTATTTATTAGGTTTTCACAAGAAAACTGTGACATTTACATTTTGATTGCATTACATCACAACTGTAAACACGCTTTAAAGTTTGTTGTTGTATTGCATTAAAAATTTAATGACTAAGATGACATAATTTTCTTCTGAAAACATACAATTATAGTTTAGCTATTTTCCCGCATACATAAAAAAACGCATTCATTGCATACTTTTCATACGAAAGCAAGAAAAACAATATTAAGATATGCATTTTGCACCGAGATCCTCTGTTTCCCCCCTTAAATAAATATTTACGCAAGTTACAAAAAAAAAACAGACTGGTATGAATTAAATTCCTGCAGCGAGTGTTCCGTAATTGTACCCCATGGAATAGTCAATAGATATTGAGTGTTTGTCGCAGAATTATTTTTCTCAATTAAGCGAGCAAAGCACAATTTTTATTTTCTAATAAAATACACAACGATTGTCCGTGGCAAATGACACCACTTAATGGGGAAATTGCTGAGAATTCCAAATCACGTTCATTCAAAATACGCTGATAACGGTAAATCTTAGACTTATTCTATATTTTCCTAAAAATAGTCATTAATTGACGAAGGAAAACAAGACCAGCTTGTTCAGAAAGTTTTGCAACTTACTTACCTATTGTTCCAATTTTTACGTAGGCAGGGTAGGTAAGGTAATCAAATTTTCTAAAGTATAACATAATTTTTATTCTTCTTTTTTATTTATTAATTTCGGATTCCTCATTTGAGGATTTCAAGTTAAGCGCCGTTTAACTACAAAATGCAGCGCTGTGATTGGCTAATTCCTATGTATGGCTATAAGCATAAGTAAGTGATTTCCGTAATTCAGAAACTAGCTCTATATCTGAAGGCATATATCGTCAAAACATAAATACCTGAACTGTGTCAGAGGTGTTATCTAATCAGTGGAGGTCCGAGGGGGAGGGGGGGGGTTCAGGGGTCTTACAAACATTTCAAAAATATTTTTATCTGCCTACTAAGGTCTAAGAGAAAAATTCAAAATAACGTTAAAGAAAGTAATTTCAACTATGCAAACAAGAAATTTTTTGGCTTAATTGGCTTATTTTTGGCTTAGTACAGATTGCACCGTACATAGTACAAATAAAATCTTGGTCAAAGCTAGAGCTAACCTCTTGTTTTTCCATCGAGCGAGGTGATTTAATTATTTTAGTTTCGAACCATTTTGGGCCCTTGGAATTGTAATATTTTATCCATAAATAGTTTTCTTAGCAATTTTGTATTTAGTTTATAGTAAATATTTTTTCAATGCAAGTGCTCGTAAAGTTCTGTTTTATATGCGTCTAATCCGTTGTCAAAGTCAACTTTACCGCACGAGTGTTTAATGTTTTCATTTTTTTTCATTTATTTTTTTAGTTTTGTTTTCCCTACATAGTGGGAAGGCAAATGAAGTTAGCTCATACAGCCATGTCCGAGGTATGTTTTATTTTTTTTATTTATCGAAAGCAGTTACCAGTCTTATCTTGTGTACCATAGACATGACAGATTCAGTTTGATGCGTTCATAGGCTGCGTTCAGTTTGATTGATGAAATGAAATGAAAACTGTTTGGACGACATTTTGAGTACGTAGTAACTTTACAAATTGAAAATTCTGATGAAACTTAACCAACCAATCTTTTGATATAATATATAAAAAATAAAAATATGTCGTCACGACATGAATCCGCAGGGGGTGTCAGAGGCGTTCTGAGTGTGACTGTGAAATGCAAGTCACAGTCCACATCCGGTACACCTGCGTTTCACCGACGATTATTACGTCCCAACGTGATGGCCCTATCGCCGTTCTTTGGGCACAAATACACACTTTTTAGGGAATACAGGTTTCCTCACGATATTTTCTTCACCATTCAGCAAGTGGTAAGTATTAAATACTCTGCAGATAAATTCCGACAAACTCATTGGCGCATGCCCCGTATATAGGTACTTAACAAGAAGGATACTGAAATCTGGTTAAAATAAACTTCTTGGTAGGAGGTTAATTGTAATTGTAATATAAATAAGAACTTTTTGACAAAAAGTTTTTATATGCGAGTTCACGAAATGATACTGGCCACTTGCATTCTCTGTACATAACGATCGCTATATTTCTTGATAACAACATTCTTTGTATCTAAAGAATAAATTCGGGCAGCCTATGTTGTTTACATTATTCGAATAAGCTGGTCGAGTCGAATTATGTTACGTATGACTGAAAGCAGCCACCGAACGCACCAAACTGAAAGCAGCTTATTTCCGTCAAGTTGGCAAATTGCGTGCAAAGAAAATGAAGTTCATTTGAAGTAAGTATTTATTGTTTGTTTGTTTCTTTAATTACGCTTAATTTATTTACTCACACTATGCATTGAAAAAAGTAGTATGATACACGTGGGTAAGGGCAATAACTTACCCGTAAAGTTTAAAACACTCGCTTATCGCTCGTGTTTCAAATCGTTCCTCGTGTAAGCTATTGCCTCCTTTACGCACTCGTAGCATAAACTACTATTACTAGAGTGCATCACAAACTAAAAAAGATCAATTAGAAACAAAATATACTCTTAAAGACAAAAAAAAAAAAAAAAAACTTTGGGCCAGGATCTGAGCCTTCTTTTTTATTTGTAAAGCACTCTAGTAAATAAAAAAATATCATAGATATTCCTAATAGTCCAAAACAAAACATTTTTTGAGATCAAGGACGCCATGAATACTTTCCGGGCACCAACCAACCGCCAGGATCCTCTCAGACCAAATTGAAAAGAAAAAAAACTTGAAAAATATTTATATGAAAAAACATAGTACCTATACATGCGAAAAATGCTTGGTTCGATAACCGTGTAAATGTACCAAAATTATTAGTAAGGAACAAATTGAATCACCAAAAAAGGTCATACATAACAATTTATGAGTTCTTGATACAGAAATCCAGATTTAAATTTACATTTACTACCCACGTTAAAAATTCAAATCCTGTTCAGCTTCCATAGAGCAAAACGGCAAGAAACTTAGTTTGCAAACCCCAAGTGTAATAGTGCAATAGAAATACTTAGGTTTTCAACAAATTTTAATTTACGAGCCGCATTTTGCGAATTTAATACATCGAAAAGGACCTTCATATTTTCTAACAGATCATTTTCGTGGGGCAGGCGATAAACGATGTGAGTAACTCAAAGGGAAAAAGATGAATCACTTTTGAATACGCTTATAATTACAATGAAAGATGGTAAAAAAGCATGCTTTATCATTTTATAACAATTTCAACATTGTACCTAAATAGATTTAACTGAAATAAGAAGATATATCTTTCTTTCCACATTTTTTTTAAATAAAATTTCAAACTGTTTGTATTGTTAAAAAATAATAAAGAATGATTTTTTTACCGTCTTTCAATAGTATTACCTATATAAACTTTAACATATACGTACCTAAGTGATTCGTATTTTTTCTTTAAATTATTCAAACCAGTTATTTATTTTCATTTAGTTTATTTATTTATTTAGTTTTAATAAGGAAAACATACAGTCTATTATATAAAATATACAGGATAAGAACACATTAAACAAAACACAGACCAAAACAGTTTTCACAGACTAATAGAACATAATAACACATCACGACAAGACGACAAACGAATAAAACACAATAATAACATGAATGAAAAATACAATTAGACATGCATGAAACCCAAAGAAATACATAATTATATATCTTGTAGTTACATATGAAGTTACAAAATTACAACCAATTAAAACACTTTAGACTTTTCTTAGAATATCAGTAACTTTTTTTCTGTATACGCCCTGAGATAAAAAGAAGACGTCTAAGTCTGATTTTTTTTTGTTATAATCATAAAAAATCAAAGCTCGATGAAGAACGGTGTTGCTTCCATACCTGGTGTTACATTTATAAATACAAAAAAGTCGCATATTTCTGGCACTTAATCTCTGACCAAGAAGTTCAATCTGGGCTAGTAAGTAGGGCGAGTCAATTTGATTATTGAGAATTTTATGTAAAAATAATTGATCTCTTCTAGTGCGACGATTCTGAAGGGTATCTATGACAAGTTTTTCAGCGAATACTTGCAATCTAAACCTCAAATATTTTATGAATTTTCTTTGGATTTTCTCAATCGCATTACAGTCAACGTCAAAAAAGGGGTTCCAAACAGTTGAACAGTATTCAAGAATCGACCTTACCAATGTGTTATACAATATGACTAAAGTTGAGCAATCCCTGAAGTCTTTACTTATTTGCAAGATGAAACCAAGCATCCTATAAGCTTTTGTTGTTATAGTATTTATATGAGTTTTAAAGGTGAGTTTTTCATCTAAATGAACACCCAGGTCTTTCACCCCAGTCACTCTATTCAATGGTATGTTATCAAAATGGTATGGATAATTCAAAGTATTAAGTTTACGTGAGAATGAAGTTATATTGCATTTATTTATATTTAATTTAAGACAATTATTATAACAGTAAGTGTATAACCTGTTTAGATCTTCTTGAAGTAGTGCACAGTCATCGTCACTACTAATTATTCTAAAAATTTTCTTGTCATCAGCAAATAATAACAGATGGGAATTATTTATTACATTGATAACATCGTTAGTAAAAATATTAAAAATAAGAGGACCAAGATGAGATCCTTGGGGAACCCCGGAAGCAACTGGAAGAAAAGTCGAACAAAAACCCTTGACAGTCTCTGCTTGGCTGCGATTTCGAAGATAGGAAGTTAACCATCGCAGTAGGTCGCCGTGCACACCAAGTCTTTCCAGCTTGTTTAATAGGATGCTATGTGAAATCTTGTCAAACGCTTTGGAATAGTCTGTGTACACAACGTCCACTTGGTAACCGTTACAAATATGTGCATAGTTCTCGACCATGATCAATTAAAAATCGTAAACTAAGTAAATGTTCAATAAATAGTGACCATTGAAAAATAAATGAATAAAGGTGGTAGAGCTGATGCCGGGCTCGACTGTGGAGGTACCACCATCTTACTCGCAAATCCTCCCGAAGTTATTCGGGGGAGGGTAAGAGAACAGCTCTCAGGCAAAACCAGGCGGCCCACCATTGCCTGGGACCGATGGATGGCGGTATATCCATCCCCAATTACCGGGCCTTATATAAAACAGACTGGTGACGGGCAGCGGCGTCACTGGTGCAAGGGTTTCCGCACCGCGCTCACCAACCCGCCTGCCCAGCATGTGTGAGTATGGGCATTTCATCCAGGAGGACCGCCAAGAGTGGTGAAATCCTGGAAAGGCCTATGTCCAGCAGTGGAAGCAACAGGCTGATGGATGGATGAATTGAAAAATACTTGACCCGAATATCCTCATATATATTTTTTTGCATAACGCCTTTTCTCTTTAGGATTTCATTTGCGCCATTTATGAGGTTTAAGTAAAAATATATGGATGCTTTGTTTCTGTGTATTTCATGAAGTACACGGAAAATCGAAACTTAAACATATTTTATTAGATGGGTTTTCTAGATATTTCATTTTGGAAATATTGCTAGCTATTTTAGTGTTATAATAAATTAAAAAACATACCTTTTTCTCTTTTGCGGTAAATTCTGCACTGCGCGTTTTTTCGCTCGGAGTGAGAGTGACAAAAATGAAATTTACATAGCCTACCCTTTTTCCCACGTGTTTCTGTAACCCTCGGTCACAGTGTAAAAACACCTCAGTTCTAACCCAAAGACGGCGTGCGGCGGGGCGGGCGGCGCACTTAGATTGCGTTTACCACAATCATGCCCTGTCAGTAGCAGGGTTAACTATGTTATTAGGGTGATGAATGGGTGGTAGAATTTGATTTACAACCCGTGATTGATTTGCTGTAGTCATGACATTACTGTAAAGAGAAAGAAATGTACTAAAACTGAAATCTAGTGACGAAATGGAAATTTATTATACTAAAATGAATTTAGGATCTAGTTAAAGTCTAATAAATCTAATTACACAAGAACTGATGGTGTTAAAGACGACATGAAAAATCCAATATTCCCACCGTTGTTTTGCCGAAATAGGGGAGTTGAAGCCGCCATCTTGAAATGATATTCATACTTCCATTTAAAAATTAAGACTGAACCTAAGATAGGAAATCCCGGTTTTTTAAGTTTTGTTTTGTAATTTGTGATATGCAACATTTTTATATTCACAATTTGTTATATTAAAATAGATTATCAAAGGTAACGAATTTTTTGAGTGTTGCTTAGAACATTTAAAACAAAAAAAAACTACTAAGCGCAAGTAGGACTCATGCCGTGAGGGTTCCGTACATACCGTTTAAAACACAAACTTACTCCACGAGCAGTTATTAACGGGGGGTTTATCCCGATTTTGTCTGTTTTCAAATTCATTTTAAACCAATAAATAGAGATGATTAAATTTTGTAAAAAATATAATGTCGATTACTTACATTTTCCTCGATCCAATTAAATCGCAAAAATAGGAGTAAGCAATGATCTAAATTTCATTTCATTTGACCTATATTAAGTTTTGGACAGTAAAAGTTATACTTAAATAAACTTCGTGGGAAATGTAATATAAAACGGCCGTTATATTAAAAACCCGATCCCTCTAATTTCAAAATAATGAATAAAAACACCACGAAACCGCGAGTTTTCTAAGCGACCCGCTTCCGCTGAGTAGGATAAACGTGTGTAAAATGAAAGCGTTGGAGCAGGACAGATTTCTCTCGATAACCTCGCCTTAATGACCAACATAACTTGACACTAACGATCTATTAAGCTCTAGGTATACAAAGGGTTTGATGAAGTTGATCTTGGATAGTTAAATACACGATGTAAATAGAGTGCCAACATTAAATAAAACCACAATACATACTCTACTGATTATACTGAACAACAATTCGAAAAAAACCCCTCGCAAATCTTTAGAGAAAAAGATATTCAACTGTAACTCAGAGACTTTATCTCTTAGTAGGACGGTCTACTTTAGAACGCTGCAACGGGACAGCTGTTTCTCGGACGACGCTCTGTCGAAACTCGCCCTTATGTCGGTGCGTCAAGGTTCACGCATGTTTTTTTGGAACTCAATTATTTCCCAAACGAAGGATTTCCGCGGGTATGATTCTTGGGAAAAGTGGTTCAATAGGGTCGGTAGAATGTGTGGTTTCATTTAATGGTAGCAGTATATTTACACCCGGTATAGATGTTTTGAACGGAATGTCAAGTTTCTAAGTCTATAGGTTTTCATGGTGTATGAAGTTACTTCCATACAAATATACACTACGTGGGACGCACTATAAGTTTCCGGAATGAATATGAAAAAATACTATTAAAGGTACAAAATTAATTTATTGTTTTTCAAAATAATCTCCCTTGGCGTCTATGCACTTTTTCATTCGATCAAACCAGTTTTGAAAACTTTTGTGCCACTCCCCTGTGGTGACCTCTAAAACGTGTTTTTCATACTCCTCGACAGCCTCTTCTGGTCATAAAAATCGTTGACCGCGTAATTGGTTCTTAATTTTTGGGAACAGGAAAAAGTCACAAGGTGCCAGGTCGGCACTGTATGCAGGATGACTCATGAGTTCTACATTTTTCGTCTTCAAAAAGTCGTTTGTCTGTCTGGCCGTGTGAGAACTAGCATTGTCGTGGTGCAGGATGATACGGCGTTTACGGTTATTTTTACGGAGTTCGTCAATAACTTCCGGCAAACAAATGGTCGTGTACCAGTCACTATTCACGATACGACGATTCTCTAAAGCAACAGTAGCCACGTGTCCAGTTTTATTAAAAAAAGAAGCAATCATCCGCTTAGATGCACTTTTCACGCGCGCCACTTTGGTTGGTTTCGGCTCATCTTGAAAGACCCATACGCTCGATTGCTGCTTTGTTTTGGGATCGTAGCAATAAATCCATGTTTCGTCACCTGTTACTATGTCCCACACCAAATTTGACGCACCTTCGTTGAATCTGGTAAGCATGGCACTGCACCAAGTGACGCGGTCCGTTTTTTGAGCCTCGGTCAAGTTGTGTGGGATCCACCGCGAGCACAGCTTTCTCACACCCAAATGTTTGTGTAGGATTGATTGTATTTAACTCATGCCTATTTCTAAGGATGCGCGAATTTCGTGGTAGGTCACATGCCTGTCTGTTTCAATCATACGGCGCACAGCATCGATGTTTTTGTTGGTCACAGCGGTGGACGGCCGACCATCGCGAGATACGTCACTGAGATTGATACGACCACGCTTGAATTCTGCAAACCAGCTATAAACAGTCGTCTTGCATGGTGCTTCATTGCCAAAAGCTGTTTCAAGCCGAGCGATGCTCTGTTGAGCTGTCAAATTACACTTAAAATCGTAGAAAATCATACTACGAAAATTTTCCCGAGTTAAATCCATGTTGATGCAGACACACAATTTTTTAAATGGCGCCACAAGGTAAAAACAAAAGACAGTCAGATGAAACAAACTGCATTCTACAGCCAAAGAGTTCTATTTTCAAATGTTGCAATAAATTTTTAAATATTGTTTATGTAAGTGGCCAGTTCCGGAAACTTTTAGTGTTACCTATGTATATATTTTAGGTGGTAGAGCTAATGCCGGGCTCGACTGTGGAGGTACCACCACCTTACTCGGAAATCCTCCCGAAGTTATTTGGGAGAGAGTAAGAGAACAGCTCTCAGGCAAAAAAACCAGGCGGCTCACCATTGCCTGGGACCGATGGATGGCGGTATATCCATCCCCAATTGCCGGGCTTTATATAAATCAGACTGGTGATGGGCAGCGGCATCACTGGTGCAAGGGTTTCGGCACCGCGCTCACCAACCCGCCTGCCCAGCGTGTGTGAGTATGGGCATTTCTTCCAGGAGGACCGCCAAGAGTGGCGAAATCCTGCAAAGGCCTATGTCCAGCAGTGGACGAAACAGGCTGATGGATGGATACACGCCTGTCTCCCAGGTAGGTAGAGACTACAGATTTCCATCTGCTACGATCCTGACACACTCTTTTGCTTCTTCTACATCCATCAATCTAGTCATACAAGCTCTTCTCTATTCCGGGTACTTTTTACTTTGCTGTTCTTCAGTATGTCGCCTATTTGGTTGGCATACGACTTTCTAGGGCGGCCCGGTCGAGCTTTACCTTCCACTTGTGCAGCATAAATTTCTTTCATCACTCTACTTTCATTCATCCTCTCTATATGCCAAAACCACCGAAGCATACCTTTTTCTATTCTAGTCGCTACATCTTCTTTCAGGCCGCAACGATCCCTTATGTCGATATTTTTCACTCTATCATTCAATGTGAATGTGTTTGAAATTAACATCGTAATGAAGGGCAATAACTTTTTTTCTAAATATAAAGTCTTTTTAACTGGGCTTTGAACTTTTGTAGGACGTATTAGTTAGTTTCGAGTTGATATCTTGTCGGTTGGTACGGAACCCTAAAAACCGTTAAATAAAACGCAGACAAAAATTTAAAATTGATTTGATAATTACTTCGAATTCATAGCTACCCAACGTAAAATTTAGAAACTGTACAGCTTTTATTTAAGCCAAAGTGCTTGTGACAAAACGACAACTTTTCTGTGTTAAGAACTTGTAAACTTTGTATCGATTTTTCTTTTGTATTTACACCATCAAACAGTGAAGTTGACATTTCAATATAAATTAATTTTAGGCACGAATAATTTAATGACGAAAATAATACAAATATACATCCAGGAAATGTAGGTTTGAGTGACGTCAAAGGAAAATGAGTAGGTTGATTTTATACCCAATAAAGCAGTATTCAAATGGTCACAGTATTTCATAAACAAGTGAAACTCGACCCAAATGAGAGAATTAGGGCGGCATAATAAAGTGACGAAGAACAGATTCCTTGTGCTTTCTGCTCTGATTGTGTTTTGGTAAGATTAAGGGAAGTCTTGGAGTAATTTTCATTCCCTAATACCAATCTACTGATCAAGTATTTTGCTCGTATATACATTTTTACTGTTATGTGACAAATTTACTGAATACTGAATATTTATTTACTGAAATTAGTGATACAAAAAACTTAATTAGACCTAACCTAGGTTTAGTAAAATACAAAATGCAAAAATATACAACGGTTCGGACTTATACTACAGGCAGGATCCACCCAATAAAAGCATTGTACGTACAGTGGAGCCCGCATCAAGCTATACACATAGAGTATAAGCTGACCTCTCATTGTACGGGAAGCCTATACAATGAGAGATCAGCATAAACTGGAAGTGTTTAGCTTGATGTTGGCTCCACTGTACATTATTATGTATAACCAACATCGCACATTTATTGCGAATGTAAGTGCTCCAATACTAGAGTTCTCCGTAACACAGAAGCACTATGAAGTTATTTTTTCGCCAAAAGGCGCCCTGTGCACAAAGTTCGTACAGTTATTTAAATCATTTTTGTGGTTTTTTAACATACCACCTCCTTTAAAGAGTTCTGTTTCTGTCAATTCTTTTAAGATACACTATAAACATTATCTTCTTAATTTCCAGAAAATGCTTTCATAATTAAAATATTACTTACTCGCATATCAGCTAGGTACACCAGCCAAACATCTAGATTTACCTTCTTCTTCTTCTTCTTCTTTACAATATCGTAGCGATATTTAATTAATTATATAATTAGTATATTGAAATAGTAGCGGTTGTATTTGAAAATTGTTGTTGTTGGGGATTTGTTGTTGTTTGTAATTTACTGTTTCTTGTTTGTCTTTTGTTTCTTATTTTTATGTAGCACTCTGAACTCTGAACTTCAAGTGTGTTCCTGTATAATTTAGAATTTTAATTTTAAGTTTTACTAACAATTTTTAAGATAATATGTAGGCATCCACTGAAAATCAGCGCCATGGCACATGTTATGCTTATGACAGATGCTGAGTGGAGACCTATTTGGTATCCTTATTAGTTCCTAGTTATAAGATGTATGCAAAAATGTAAATATACCAAATAAAGTTGTTCTATTCTATTCTATGTTTAAGTAGAATATATTTACAATAAATGCAAATATATATATGGGATTTAAAAATCGGTGAAAATGTAATAAGTAAATGAAGTTTTTGTTTAATGAAATATATGTGAGCTATGCATAAAATAATTTACAGAATTTAGTTCCAATCGCTACACTTTAAAAAGTAGTTCCTTAACTTTATCGTGCAATTATTTCTATGTAAGTACTAGTTTTGCATTTTTGCTGGTCTTACATACATTTTATCCTCTATTAAAGCTATATGAAACTTATTCAATCAATATAATTCAGACCTTAGATACTAATATTGGAAAATCAAATCACTGCTAGGAAAATATATTTTTTATTTTGATTCTTGGAAATGAAAATTGTAATTATTCTTTGGACTCGGCTGGTACGAGATCAAAGGTCACTCAATTATGAGCTTTACCTGAAATAAATTAACGTAAATTTAATACAAATTAAAATAACATTAATACGTACGGGCAAGTAAGATTCTTTGAAATTCACGATATAAATCTCCAAGGTAAAGTCAGAGGTCTTCCCAAGTTTAAACTGTCAGCACCCGTTTTTCACCGACGATTATCACGTAATAAACGTGATAAGTTGCGAGCCTATCAACATTTAAGGATAGTCCCCGCCAAAGCCGTAAAAATTAATAATGTATTATAAGCCGATCATCCATATACGGTGACTTTCGTTTATATAGCTAAATTCATACTGGAGACTCGGTAAGTGGTCAGGAGTTCAGGACCAACGTTCAATGACCCTGTTTGCAAAATACGACAAATATTTTTTTATGCCTTGTTCAAGAACAACCTCGACTCGACAATATAGGAAGCCTAAATTTCATTTTGCGTATTTCACAGAAAGGGTCTTTGAACCTTAGTTTTGATCATTTACTGAGCCTCCTGTATGAATTTCGATACATAAACAAAAGTCACCTTATATAGCAGCGGTCGCTCTGTCGGTCGGACTCTGCACTTTCAATTTTAGGACCTGGATTTGAATGTAGGTAGTCAAGTTTGTACCAATAAGATTTGAATTTAGGTAGTCATGTACTAATAAGATGTCAATTTAGATAGTCAAGTTTGTACACATAAGATTTGAATTTAGGTAGTCAAGCTTGTACTAATAAGATTTGAATTAAGGTAGTCAAGGTTGTACTAATAAGATTTGAATTTAGGTAGTCAAGGTTGTACCAATAAGATTTGAATTTAGGTAGTCAAGCTTGTACCAATAAGATTTCATCAATTTTTTTTTATACTTATCACTTGCTTATAGTGAAGGAAAACACTAACACTATAAGCTAAATCTGCATTAATTGCAAGGCGTGTATTTTGGCCGAAGTACGGCGATAGGGCTCATCAACCTCTACCATTTTGGGACGTTAAAATTGTCGGTCAAAAAAAGATCACTTCCGACACCACCACGGGGATAAATATCGTGTTTATACGTGTAAATAATACAAGAAGCACTACATGACGACAAATTTATATATTTTTATTTCCTAAACATTACATATTTTATTCACGAAGTTTTTAAACCACTTTTAGAATATATTTACTGTACTACGACCCTAATCCCTTAGTAGAGCATCTTTTGAACGTGGATATTAGAACATAATTTCATCACTGACAGCTCATTTCCGCCCAGAAGCCTCCTCTCTTTTACGCCGCCAATTCCTGTCCTGTGGGCCCATTATGTAACTTAGTAGTGTCGGTTTCTATCTGGTTGCTAAACACTTAAAACAATTAAAAAAACTGAACTTTTTTAAATTGCCTTCAGTGTATTTTGAACTGTTCACGTACTGTCACGTCACTTTAAGCACGAAAGTATCCTTAGATAATCGAAATTCAATAGCATATCTATGTTTTTGACATTTTGACATTTTGCAAACAACTCAACGATATAATATAATCTAGGGGCTATGTAGGTTTAGTTTGGACATAATAAAAACAGACTAGTAAGCTATCTTCACAGAGATGTCGCCCGCGCGGCTTATTTGTGTGCGAGCCACTGCGAGCCTGCACGTACGAACCACAGCACGCACACAACGACAATATCTCAGACGGTTTCTGGCGGTGTGACTAGGGTCGGCTGCGCTCCGCAGTCGCACTTATGTACGCTGCGCTAGTATTTTGTGGCCGCGCGCTCCATTCGTCGCATCGCCGCAAAATAAATTGACAGCCCTGCAGCCGTAGGCATTTAAGCCTCGCACGGCGCGGGAGTTGTTTTACTATTCTGTTTTTACTATGGTTTGTATTTCGCGATACTCGATAGCGACTGTGTAAAATATTTATTAGAGAAATTGTACAGCACCCCAAGCGGCTTACAAGAGGAACCAGATTTATTTTACCACTAAAAGATTCGTGGTTTATATGCGTTATAAACAACTACTCGCGATATTAAGTTCGGTTGACGGGGAATCGTTGGCATATTTCCTCAGCCGTATTGAATTCGTCCCCTCGTCATGACCAATTCAGTACCTACATTTTTGGAAATCTCTTGTCGCGTAAACGTATCGACATCAATACAGTTTTGCTGTAAATTTTGTCATATATATTATTCCCCAACCGTATCAGCTTGGTCAACAGGTAGGGATGAAGTCGATACGCTTATGTTCAGGCTCATCATCATCATGCAGTTTGATGGTATCGATTTCGTCACCTCCTAGCTTATTTAAGCTTTTTGTAAGAAATTTAACTTTATCTCATTGTGGCTAAAGGTGTATATCATATCATAGACAAGTAGCATACGCTTTTGTTTGTATTTCATTAGTCTTAATTTTTGCGGAAGTCCCAGGAAATACTGAATATATAGCCTCGGCTGTTGTCACTCTCAGTTTTTAGGTGTTATCGACCCTTTCTATCAGGCGTGGTAATGCTCACGCAGCAAATATATTTTAAATATTTGACCAAACATTTAGATATTTAATAGATAGTCTTTGGAGATGTGCGCTGTGTGGGTAAAAAATCCGAAAACGAAATTCGTGGAAATAGTAGTTTTGGGAGGTATCTCCGAATCCCGATTCACGATTTACTACGTCTATTTCCTTAACGACTTTACTAGATTTTATTTAGACAACCAACAGTAATAAGGTCGAACGAAATGTGGCCATAGATATTTGTTAATTTGTTTTATAGTTGCATTGTTACTCTTATGTAACTGTTTCAAGCTGGATTCGTTGGTTTTGGAATATAAACAAGTATGACATGGATTTATTCAAAATACCAGTAAATTAAGTATGAGAACAAAACACAAAATTGTACAGTGACTATTATTTTCAAGTGCTCAGGCGTGGTATAAATAACTATAATGTGGCTTAGGTTACGCTTAAGCTACATCCTTTTTGGGGTTCCGTAGTCCGACAAAGAACCCTTATAGTTTCGCCACGTCCGCCTGTCCGTCTGTCCGCAGCTTAGCTTAGAGCCTATTAGTACTAGAAAGCTGTAATATGGCATGGATATACAAATTAATTACGCCGACAAAACGGTAAAATAAAATGCAAAAACAAAATAAAACCTTAATTGGGGATGCATTTTATTTCTTGTATATCCCATGGTGTGGGGTATCGTTGGATAAGTCGCGGGTATGCTAAAGTGATTTAGGGATCCGTTGGCGAAATATTAAGCTTTAAAGTGCTAATTTTTGTTAGAGTCAAGTGTCCTCCCCCCTGCCGGCTAAACGGTTGTTTATGAATATTTGAAAAAATTCACAGAAGTAGTATTTAATGAAATTAAAAGGAAAACTATCCCAGCTAAGTAGCCTTTACCGGTTTACGAGTACAGGTCACACCAAACTTTTAGTCCCTTCTAAACACGACAAAATGTTGGGGCATTCTTTGGGAAATCAAGCGAGCGGACTAGAAGTTTGGCGCGATCTGTATTAGTTGACCAACTTATAAAATGTTTCGGGCAACTACGGAACCCTACACTGCGGGTGGCCCGACACGAACTTGGCTGGTTTTTATTAATAATGTGCAACGAGCTATATGTGTCTTTGCTACGTCCGTCCGTTTGACGGAATCAGTTTTATTCCTACTTTATTTTCTTTACCTACAAACAACCTTATATTCAAATGACTTTATAGCTATCGAAATCACTTTAAATATCCATAACAAAGCTTCATTAGTTTAATATTATTGTTACTTTTTTACAATTCATACGAAACCATCGGAGCGTGTGCATTTGAGCGTTTTTTATTTTCCCCTTATTATATTGCGAACGTTTATTTATTTACTTTATTAAGAACAACGTATAGCAGTTTTTGTTTTTGTAAAATATTATTATCACATTTGATTTGAACAATAAATACGGTTAATAACAATTGTACTTAGACATGTGATTTAATAAATAAAACGCCATACATATATGTACGATGGGTTCAGTAAATACGTAAATACAATACAAGTGAATCATATAGGAAATGAACCCAAATTCCCGAGTATCGTGTCCTAAATTAATACATTTAGGCACAATGTAAGTAAATGTTCATTCTATTGGAGTGAAGTGAACGAATCTGATAATATTAAGGGCTTGTATTGGGTCTTTCAACGGTTTTTGTTTTAATATGCTGAGTCCACTACTTATCTGATCAATGTAAAACTTAGATACGTATTTTTTCAGACCTTTGTCTTTCCGTTGTCAAGTCGGTTACCTAATTGGACACATTTCGCTCGATAGATTTTATTTTTGAAAATGATGCCTTTTAAAGTTATTATTTCGTTTTATGTCTAAACGGCTTGAGTTTTATGTCTGAAATTACTGCTATAACAAGAAAACATGGTTTATTTTCCCATGTCAGGTGGAAAAACCCCTACATCAAATACTTTTTCGTAAAATCCAGAAAAACCTCAAAAATTTACTGATTTTGCGTGCCGCCAGCGCGCGAAGCGAGCATTCTAATGTAGACTTTCTGACAACATATTGAAGTTCAAAATCGCTCAGTAAGATTATCGTGCACCAGGGGTAAGGCCTTAAGAGTATTTAAGAGGGTTGTATCGCTGATTCTGCGACATGATTAGGTACTGGTTTATGTCAGTGTTTATTCAACTATTATGATAGATATAGAGATATTATTACCATTCCCATTAATGTTTTTTTTATTGTCTTAGATTTTCTTGAAAAATTAGCTTTTATTGAGTCTTTTTGTATGGAAAATACGAGTGTTTAAGTTACGTGTCATATTGAATTAAAATTATTTGGTGGGAAACTGACTAACTACAACCCCAGACATAAATTTATACATCCTATCCACAAAATTTCACCGAGTTTGGTAAGTTATTGTCCAAAATATGATTGAACTCCGTTTGTGTGTAGCGCGCTTGCTGTAAAGTCCTCAAAAATGTTAAAAAGGTGACTTTTATTTTATCACTATACATACGAGTACACCCCTCCTGGTGTTGTTAACCACAGAACCCGAAACCTCGGTAGGGATAAGGTACCACCTATCAACAACCCCACACTCACCCTTTCATATACACAATACATACATCGCAATACACACAGTCCCTTGTAGTTTAAATACTGATTACAAGACTACGGTCGTAGGACAAGGGAAACACATATAAACACACCCTCATTCACATTCGCACACACACAAATACACCCTGACATTTTCTTACAAACACTTACATTTATTTAGAAAGAAAGATTTGGGCACTTTTTTTCCATAAATAAAATAGATACAAATAAAATTACAATATGTAACTATGGATTCGCAGAAAGAGCGGGTCTCCCTTAATACAGGTTTTTAATAACTTAAAAGGGGATTCCCACCACGTAAAACTTACAAATTTTAAAGTAAATAAAGATATTTTTTTTTGTTTTGTTTTTTTTTTATTTATGCAGCTAAACTTATACTGGAGATTTGGTAAGTGATCAGTAACATGGATCGATCTTTTTGCTAATTTTGCAAAATAAAATCTTGACGTCCCATAGTAATTGACTGGGGCTAAGCTTGCGTTTGTAAGGAACACAAAAAGATGAATTTACGAATTTCACAAAAAGGGTCATCGAACCTTGTTACTGACCGAGTCTTCAGTAAGAGTTTGGCTGGATAAATTAAATTCACCTTATATAATAAATAACGGATCCGATTTTGATTATCGTACGTCCATAGGTACTCCTAATAGTTACAAACTCTAAAACTTCACATAAGTAGCATAGGTATGATACTATGTACATATGTATGTAGTACCAACAAAGGTTTAAACTATGTATAGTACATACAAAATTAGCTGGCGTGTTTCCACTTGAGACCGTCATTAGCAATAACAATAGGATTAAGTAGTGGCGGGTGAATTTGCCTGAACGGAACAAATAACACTTGTAAAGCACGTGCGGCAGGCGGTGATTCAAACGGTTTTGATACTTTCCTTATGCTATTTTCCCTTTAATAATATAAGGAAAAAGAAATACCACTCGGTTGTTTTTTAAACTTCGAAGAGATTAGTTCAGTGGAAAGTATCAACACTGGTTGGTTTGCAACAAAACAGATAAGGCCGAAACGGCTCCTTTAAAAATGGATGGGCTCTATGAGTGTTTGGTTTATTACCCCTATTGTTTGTGTTCAAGTGGAAAGACGCCAGCTAATTCTGAATGGACTATAGTAAATTAATGTTTCGCTCTAAATTTACATTTAATATTTATTTATTTACTTTTATCCTTATTTTCTGAGATCGTTAACACCAAAACAAATGTTTCATCCTTTAAAATTACTCTAGGTTAGGCAAATTAATATAGCTAGATATCTCTAAAATTCCAACAGTAAATTTATTTGACGCTCAGACGGATTTTCTATCTGTATTTTATGAATTCATTTTAGACAAAGAAATAAATGAACCCTTTCAAACCTGTCAGAATGAAATATATTGTCTGAGTCCCTAAGCCATTAGGTCGTAAATAAATGGAAATAAAAAAATAACTAGTCAGTCGTAAAGGTCCTATGCCGATGCTTAGTGTTTTGAACTAGATCCCGGACTATACAAGTTTACTTATACATTTAACTATACCGTATGTGACTACAGAGGTAACTTTAAATTTATTTACTAAGTATACATTTTCACCGTATTCAAAAAAAGCCCTGTGACCGTGAAAAGTATGTTCAGTTTCCTTACTTTTATCAAAAGCTACTGTGAATTATGTAGTTTTTTTTTAGGGTTCCGTAGCCCGACAAGGAACCCTTATAGTTTCGCCATGTCCGTCTGTCCGTCTGTCCGCGGCTTAGCGCAGAGACTATTAATACTAGAAAGCTGTAATTTGGCATAAATATAAATATTTATTACGCCAACAAAATGGTAAAATAAAATCTCGAAAAAAAACTTTTTTAAGGGTACCTCTTATACACGTAAACTGGGGATTTTTTTTTCTCGTCTATCCCATAGTGTGGGGTATCGTTGGTTAGGCCGTTTAAAAACATTGTGGGTGTGTGAAAACCATTTTTCGATTTAGAGATCCGTTGGCGAAATATTAAGCTTTAAAGTGAAAATTTTAGTTAGAGTGAAGCGTCCCCCCCCCCCCTGCTGGCGGTTGTTTATAGAAATGTGAAAAAATTCACAAAAGTTGTTACATATAATGAATTTAAAAGGAAAACTATCACAGCTAAGTAGGCTTTACAGGTTTACGAGTACAGGTCGCGCCAAACTTTTGGTCCCCTATAATGTATGGGAGCAGAAGTTTGGCGCGGTCTGTACTAGTAGACCAACTTATATGTACCGGGTAACTACGGAACCCTACATCGCGCGTGGCCCGACACGCACTTGGCCGGTTTTCTTCTATTTATTTGCGTGGACACAGTGGGTGTGGGGGCAGACAACTAAATGGCACAGCGGTTATCGCCCTAACTCGTCGACCCCGGTCACGAGTTCGTCTCCCACAAATATTGTAAAGATTACCTTTTTTCTGGCATACTTGTTAATATTGCGAGGAAAAAAGAGGATACCTAAGTATTACGTTTTTTAGTTTCACAAGAAAATAAATATGAGGTGCTATAAAAATATCTGCCACGGCTGCAATGGAAGAGTGTATTGGGAATACAGATTACAATAGTAACGATATTTTATTGATCCAACGTCATAAATATGCGTATAAATTAGAATTGATTTACTTGTATAAAACTGTCCCGTAGTAACACAAAACAGTTGGAAAGAGATAAAAAATATTTTCATTGACGAAACAACACATCGCGCGTATTTTGTGAACCACGTTATGCAGAATAAAGAAAATATTTATTTATTTACTTTATTTTCTCAAATTTATAGAACTTTTCTAGGGTATAAAATTTCTTCACTATTGTAATCTATATGCACAATACCATCTCCCATTACAGCCGTGGCAGATATTTTTAGAGCACCTTATATATGTATAAAATGAAATTGATGTACCTCCCTCACTACACTGCTTACTGTAAAGAGTTCATTAGCCGAATTTTTTGTTTTTAGAATAATCTCTTCTACTTCTTCTTGTCGTGTGGTTAGCTGCCAACCTAGTATCGAGTCGTTCAAGCCGCCATACAGGCTTAAGACGACAATTACTGCTGGTGACCCCGGGTGCGTGCGTCTCACTCACTCGTACGAGTCGTCCCGTATTGATGTCTCCGTCGCTCGACGGGGAATCAAGTTTCGAACGCGCTTAAATATACCTAAATAATTACAATTCAATAAATATTATATAATTGACTATTGGAGCCTTTAATTGAGTGAGATTTAATATATTTATATTTGAATAAATAAAAGAGTTCAGAAATATCTCGATATATATTAATATTCGACTGACGACGACCACACGCTGGTCGAAATATGTATCGAGATATTTCTAAACTCTTTTATTTATTCAAATATATGTATATTAAATCTCACTCAATTAAATAATTACAATTATCATATCTAAAATTCTTTAAAAATTATCAAAGAAAACCATTAGTTGTTATAATTTCTTTAATTTTACTAATTTTCAATTTGTTTCCTTAATATTTATTCGTTCCAAATTAGACCTAGGTTTGATGTTTATTTAGTTACAGATTTTGATAAAAAATTAAATTCGAATCATCTATACAACATAGTTTTGGATGCCATGTGTGAAACATAAACTATCAGACACTTTAACATCAAGTAATGAAATAGGGCCTCACAGTTTTAAGTAATATTCAACTACTCTTTTTTTCACGAACCTGCCCGCGCTTTAGATGTAACACACTTGAACATTTTATATACCCCCTAAGTTTATCAAACAAAAAATAATATAAAAATTAAAAGAAATAACAATAAATAACATAACATATTTAGAAGCAATTACTTTCAATCCAATGTAAGGTATGATAAAAATACAAATTACAAGTCCCATGTTCGCTATATATTTACAAAATAAATAATGATATTTCAACGGAGAATAGCAACTGATGTAATAATTGAAGAAATGGAAATAAGGGTCCTTACTCTAGATTTTCTAAGCAAACAATTCATCCTACCCAAAAGACCCGTCGCAACACAATAAAGAAGAAAGTCAATAAGACGAAAACAATTCATCTCTTCATAGCAGTACAATCAAGCAAGGCAAGGGCAATGACATTGTATTATGTCATGGCCATATCGTAGAATTGGCCATATCATGAATTATGAAATAAGAAATTTACGATCGTCTTTCAACAAAAAGTCTAAATAAATGTTACTTCTAACGAAGCAAAGAGAAGCGTGTTAGGTTGCCTTACCTGTGATCATAAATTCGGGAGACCCCTTTATTTAAACCTGATTTCTTGATATGCCCGGTCACATCATGAAATTATAAGGAAAACACTCGTCTTAAAAATGTCAAAATTGTCTCGCTGAACCAGTAACTGAAAAACCAACAGTTGGCATGTAGTCAACAATAATAATGCGTGAGTGTTAAAGCCGGTATTTAATAATAATTGAGTATGTCAGCTCACGTGAGTTTTAATAATATTAGCAGACACCTGCCGAGGGTTTTCTTAAATTCAAATTATAAATTTGTTCAAGTTTGTAATTATTTTAAAAGGACGGAGCCGTTGACGTAAGGAAGGATATAATTGTTCAGATAAATGATTTCCACCAAAATATAACTAATAAGTTGCTGGAAAAAACGCTTCATTTGACTTCTACACACGACAAACAGTCTAGTTGATGCAGCTGTTCTTGACTTATGCCGTGAAAGGGCAGACTGTCAGACACCAAAGCTTCCCTAAAAAGGCTTTTCTTATTTAACGTAACCGTAAAGTGATAACATACTGACCTTATCTTGCTAGGGACCCAATATTTGTTTCCGAAGGAAATGATTTTCGCCTTTTGAACAAATACCTCGGAACGAACGATGCTCTCCCAGCCATACATCATTGTGGATGTGCGTTAGTGTGACGTCATCACTATTTGCTCCTGTATGATTGATTGAGAAGAAGGCCTTGTATTTATTAACCTAAATGCCGTTTCTAATGGAGAATACGTGTTTATTTTTACATGCTAGTATGTTAAGTTACATGTAAAGTTACATTACAAAGTATTATAATAATATTAAGTCATTGGTCAGTGTGATCAACTTCTGTGGAATAATCACTTAATTACGGTTTTGGTCAACGTGATATCAATTAATGTGACGACAAGCGAAGCGAATTTTCTTTCTAGAAATTAACTAAGGGGTCATCTCGCTTCGTTTATGAGTATCAATCAGTACAAACAACTTAAGGGCCGGTAATACCTCAATTCGCAGTCCTGCACTAACGCTTCTGCTTTTTAACAGTCTATCATACTCTAATCAGATGTCGCGCACGCAAAACATCAGTTGTTTTGAAATCGCGGCTACACTGACGGTTTTTTTCATTTTTTTGTTATTGTCTGCATCTGCTTTAAATATCAGTTATATTATGCAAAGTTTCAGATCTAATTTCAAGTATTCATTGAATGCTATCGGTTTATAGTACGGTTTGGAGGTAACTTTGTAATTTTTTTCTATCGAAAAAATTTATTGGAATCAAGTTTTCACCATTGCGTTGACATAGCATTAGTCCTCCCTCAACTTTACCATATATCAATTTCAGAGTGATCGTTGCAGTATTTGTTGGTATAAAGCAGGATCATGCAAAGCTTACTTACTTACTTCGCTCGTCTTCGCACCTACTTTTGACCTATATTCGCACCTTTCACTAGCCTCTAACTGTGATAAATTTATTACATGACCCTTTTTATTATATATATATTAATAATCAACTATTAATTTATATGGCCTTGCAATATATAGAAACTTTGAATCTGGATAACTCAGAAATAATTCTCTTTAAAAATTATGTACTGTTCACAAAAGATGGGAGAGACAAAAGACTGAAGTCTCCTTCATAATCAGCAATTCTCCTAATAATGATGTAAGAACCCCTTCCATACGGGTTATATAAAATTTCGGGTACCTGATTATTATAGTTTCTTTACGTAAAATTGCCTTTTTTAAATTTCGTATGCTTTTATATAAAAAAAAACCGATCTGAACAAATCTTTTCATAACAGAAATAATAATAGTTTGAAAAGAAACCCTCTAGCTAATCTAGCTATATCAAAGGAAACTATTCTATGTTCGAAATGAAAAATATATGTTTTGTTACTTTTGTCATGATTCATAGTAAAATGTATATTATATCGACCGGACTAATACTCCGGAGTACGACGACGCTCTAGGAAACCTATGTGTACATAGCCTATGTGCATTATTTACCGCCGGGATTATGTACGGTCTATTGTCAGTCACATGTGGCGTCGCATAGGTATGCCATTCATTAGAAATTTGGGAACTTCAAGGAATTTCAACAAATAAAAATCATTATTTTTGGACGATTCTGTGTTCTATTAGTGATTCTGATTCATAGATTTTAATAAAGCTTAGGGGGGTTCATTTTCAACCTGTATATCGCTGACTGACCCATAATTACATACAATTGTGATTTGAGAATCCTCTAGTCTTACTTTGCCCCTAATTTTACTGTTTTTTACGTACGAGTACATGTGAGGTTACAAAGGAAACTTCGCAGTTTGATTTAAGATCCCGGTGCTTTTGTGCACATGACTACAAATTAACATGATTCAGATACATCCTTTAAGGGCACTCTATTCGCCCCAACTCCCATACTAGCGCAGTTCGCTGATCATATCCTTATTTATAGGTACTTGGTTATTATTTTTTCTTGTTCAACTTAACCTATACAATATCCATGACTTGAACCATTTAAAAAAAAAAATTATAAAAAACATTTATCAAAATCAAATACATACAAAAGTTACAAGCGTATAAAAGTCCTGGATTTTACACATATTTTGATGAATATTTATGTACCGTAATCTATAACAAATCAAATAATTTTAAGTTCACCTATATTTTATACTATTCAAAAATATTTTTGTTTTATTTCGATTTTGGGACATTTCTCCTGAAATCATAAGAAGACCCAAAACCATTCTCGAGTTTTTTCAAGACATGAATTTTGTCTCGCGTTAGCTTGCCTCTCGCAGCGTGTTCGGTTAGTTCCGACCGAGCTCGGGAAATGAACGTTCGGGTCAACCAATAACAGTCAGTCAGTGAACCGAACTTGCAAGTAGAATGAAATAGCAAGTATAGCGACCACGTGCGCGACTGACTTCAAGCATTCGGCTACAGGGCCCTTAAGATCACATATTTCTATCTAGCATCATCCTGTCACAAGACCAACTAATAAAAGCTGTTTAACGATATCCGAACAATACTGATCTATTATAGTTTTTATGTCACAACGCGCAAGAAAAACAATATCCCTAAAACATAATACTTTTATTATACCACTCAACTAGGGAATTGGGAATGTGCCAATAAAATCGTGCTTAGACTATACGAAGAATATCTTAGTCTCAAACAAAAGTAAGATGAAAAGAAAGTAAAGTACTATCGGTGAATATTATGTTAACCCACTCATCAAATTCACTGTAAAAGAAATAACCGTGAAAAGTGGGTTTATTCAACTTTATCTATACTTGTACAAAAACAACTGAAGTAGATATATAGGATTATGTCCAGAGATTTGTGTCACTTATTGGAACGTGAAGAATCGCACAGCCGCCGAAAAAGTGGATTATTTTTTCCTCGGTGGAAATAAAAATGTACTTGCGCACGAATAAATTGTCAGTTTGAGTCAATGTATTACTAAAATAAACCACCAAGAACGCCCTGAGTTTCCTGAGGGTTTCATAAACTATTCAGTTATGGTAATGTTGATAGACAGATGCTTGCAGTGCAAGCTACATATTTGTAAACGATTTCAAAATGACACAGAAATAAGAACTGCCAATAGGTAATCTGTCATGCATGCCAGCGTCTATACACCTTTAGATTCAGTGACTGAGCTAAATAATTTGGTCCAGTGCGGGTCAGACTCGCGCACAAAGCGTTCCGTACCACCACACAACGGGTATGGAACCGTAAAAACATACATATCACCAATATAGATGCTATACATAACATTAGGCGACAAAAAACAAACCACCTGACAAACAATTTAGCATCCTTTGAGTACGGAACCAATCGGAATCTGACCAAATTTTAAACTTGTGTGTATTACTGTCTTTAGGCTAGAGCTGCAGTTTTTTAAGGTTTCCCCTTTCTTTTTTATATTTTTCAAATTTTTATTATTTGTCGTTGTAGAGTCTATAGTATTTTGTGAAAATTTCCACTAGCTAACTATGACGGTTGAACCTGTAGATACCTGTAACAAACGGACGGACAGGAAGCGGGAGTTTACTAATAGGGACCCGTTTGGTACCCTTCGGGTACGAAACCCCAGAAAAAAGCGTACCAAAACTACCGTATAATATTTTAAAGCCAATAACCTGATTCCCAGAAGCTAGGAGACGAGCTGGTCCCCCAGGTTTAATAGTTTCCAGCAGGTGTCTCTGTATCCAGCCAATGAAACTGAGTTTAAGAGTGCGGTTATGAGTCCACAATAAACTACAATTTTCTACAAAAACCACCCACGATTAGGTCACGATGCTCAGCAAGTGTCAAAAATCGTTGGGAAAAATTGGCTGTCAAACGTGCTGTGTGGCTAACTTCAGGCCACAACGACGACCATGACCATGCTTTTTTCATGCTTTTTTTAGTGTTATGCATAGGGACTATAGGGGTTTGTTGAACTTGTTGTTATTTTTCGCAAAAAAATCGTAAAAATCTATAGACTAACAGGTTGACAGTAAAGTCTTGTAAAAGTCATTAATAATTATTCCCTGAAATTCTCTCTAAATTGCTCGGCACTAAATACATGGAGTATTACAGTGGCGTGCATCTCATATAGGCAAATACGCAATGCCTACCCTGGGCTTGGTAACTTGACCACTATCTATTTAAATATAGGAAGGTACAAGACCACTACGTATCTAGGAAGATATACACAACTATTTCAATATTATAATCAGGAAGCTTCACCCGTTCTTTGAAATACCTACCTGCCTGTCCCGCAGCGCTCGTACTACCGTGGCAGCACGCATAACTAAATTCGATGTAAATTCTCTATGTGTGCATCTGTAACTATAATCCCATGACGTCAGCGGCTCGCTGGCAAGCACGCACACATTCTCAATAAAATACGCAACCCCTGGTTGAAGCACCCACGTCGAATCGGACAGTTTGGATTTTTTACCTATCTTATCTCTTTCATTATAGGGGCTTATTTCGTATTGCAAGTGTCCGGCTTGATGTGGTCGATGATTGTTGTTAATAATATTGTTACAGGTACCTACTGCATTTTTTCGTATACAAAATGAAACATAATCTTACATGGGTATCGTGTTTTTAGATATTTAATTAAATAAAAAACCGTTGTACGTATCACTTTTTATTTCTCGGAAAACAGAATGAATCATCTCCCGCTACCCACATTCGCAAAACAACAGCAATCATCATAAAAGTTAAAACTACCTACCTACATATACTACAATCCCTCCACCACTATTTAAATAAAATACTAAAAATACAATTTATCTTAACCTAGGTTCTTTATAACGAGGATTCTGATTTCTCGTCCTTCGGAGAGGACGACGGCGAATGGCCTCATCAGAATTAGACTCGGAAACAATATCATCTGGACGACAATCTAAAAATGCTTCTTCTTCCACTGGACCAGAACTAGCATTATCCTCGGACGTCGATGCTACATCCAAAACTAACTCATTTGCCTCACCCCTCTCCATCCCTGGATCAGACGCAGGCGATGGTGGTGACGAAATACTCCCAGGAGTACACACATCACTAACAGTTTGAACTGGATACGTGGATGAGTCTACTCGTTCACGATCGTCATCATCTAGAGATTGATCAAGACAATCTCCAAAAGTACTAAAATCGCCATCATTGAGATCCGCTAATTCTGATCCCGTGTATCTTAACAATTGATCAACATGTTTCTTAATGCTAATATTTAAGTCTGGTAGAAAAACAATGAACATTCTTGAGCCAATTACTTCTTTAATTACACCGATCTTCCACAGATGTTTCGTGCCATTGTAGAAAAAATGTTTTATCAGTACTTTTTGTCCAACTATAAACTTCACTTTTCTATGGCCTCCGTATTGATTATGCTGTGAGATCTGTTTAGAACAAACAATACGTTTATCTTCGGACGCTAACGACACTGCTGATGGCTCATTATGTTCAGCACAAACGGGGACCCGCATAAGATCAAACCTACATCGCAAGGAGCGACCTATTAGAAGCTGAGCTGGCGAAAAACCTGTCGTACAGTGCACAGAGTTCCTATACTCAAACAAAAAATTATTTAATTTTTTAACAATTGAAGTCGGAGTTTCGTTTTCTTTTATAATGACTTTTAAAGCTTTTTTTATTGTTTTGACGCTGTTTTCTGCTTGGCCGTTTGAAGCTGGATGATAGGGGGCGCTTGTTATGTGTTTGATGCCGTTTGCACTACAGAAACTCTCTAATACGTTTGAACAAAAGTTAGTTGCGTTGTCCGTTACTAATGTTCGAATTAAACCGAAACGACTGAACATTTCCTCCAGTTTTGCTACGATCGAACTACTGTCCGTAGTAGGCAGTAAAAAACATTCCACCCACTTGGAATGCGCATCTACTGCGACCATATATTGTTTACCGTGTAAAGAAAACATATCGATGTGAATTCGCTCCCAGGCTCGCTCGGGATACGGCCACGGCTGTAAGGAGGCACGTGGTGGATCGGAACGCAACGCATTACATAAACTACACGACCCTATTTTTTGTTCTATGTGCTTATCAATATTAGGCCACCACATATGAGACCTGGCTTCAGCTTTAGTTTTTACCACACCAAAATGCGAATTGTGCAATTCTTCTAACAATTGCTCACGAAACTTTGAAGGAATAACGACTTTATGACCTCTCATGATACAGTCATTCTCTAAAGATAGTTCCACCCTACAATTAAAATATGGCTTTAAATCCTCGTTCGTTATTTTACTGGGCCACCCTTTTTTTATTAACTCCATCACTTCCCGTAATACGTTATCACGAGATGTTTCGACCTTTATGTCATTAACAGAAACCGCTTTCAAAAAGGAATCACGTAAATAATTAACGTACAAGGTGTAGTCTGTACCTAGCATATCTGACTCATCGAATTTATCGACTTTGACTGATCGAGATAAAAAATCTGCTACGTTATTCTCGCTTTTAACGTATTCAATCCTATAATTGTACGCTGATAAAAATATAGCATATCGTTGTAAACGGTTCGCTGCTAATTCAGGTACACCCTTTTTTCCCCCAAATATAGTAATTAAGGGTTTGTGATCCGTACGCAAAATAAATGGAACCGTGCGACCATATAAGTAATGATGAAACTTTTTAATTGCGAATATTATGGAAGCCGCTTCCTTTTGTATCTGTGCATAATTACGTTCTGCTTTAGATAAAGAGCGTGATGCATAAGCCACCACTCTCTCTGAACCATCCGGCTGCCGTTGAGCTAGTAAAGCTCCCAACCCTTCAGGCCCAGCGTCTGAAGTCACTATTGTCGGGTACTCTGGATTATAATGAGCTAAAACTCGTTCATCAGCCATTTCCTTTTTTATTCTTTTAAATGAATTTTCCTGTGCCTCTTCCCAAATCCATTTTTCACCCTTTTTTAATAATAAATGTAATGGACTAAGCAAACTAGACGTGTTAGGAACAAAACATCTATAATAATTAACCATCCCTAAAAATGATTTTAATTCGTTAACATTTTTGGGTGGTTTACAATTCAAAATTGCTTCAATTTTATTTTTTGATTTGTGCAGCCCATGTTTATCTATTACAAACCCAAGGTACTCTACAGATTTTTGAAACAGCTTACACTTATCTGGCTTCAATCTCAAACCTGCATCTTCTAATCTACTCAAAACTTGCTCTAATCTTTGAATATGGATTTCTTTTGTTTCCCCCGTTACCAAAACGTCATCTAAAAATATACAGGTACCCTCAATATCTCCTAACAAATTTTCCATGGTTTGTTGAAAAATAAAGGGTGCATTACTTAAACCAAAGACCAAACGATTAAAACGGTATAAACCCTTATGAGTATTTATGCAAGTTAGGTTTTTAGACTCGTCTAATTCTAGCTGATTGTAGGCCCTAGCCAGATCTAGCTTAGAAAACTCCACTCCATTGTGCAGCTTCGCAAACAAATCTTCAATACGAGGAATGGGGTAGTTGTCCAAAAATAAAACTTTATTGAGGGTAACTGAATAATCCCCGCAAATTCTTACCTTGCCATCGCGGCGTAACACTGGAACAATTGGCGTAGCAATGTTTGAATGTTGAACTTTTTCCAAAATACCTAATTCTTCTAAACGTTTTAATTCATTCTCAACTTTAGTCTTCAATGCCAAAGGAACCGGACGAGGCTTAAAAAATCTGAATTCTGCCTCAGATTTCACTTTTAAGTGAACTTTGTACTTATTAAATTTTCCTAATTCATCTGAAAACAATTTTGAATATTTATTTCTCAACATTGAACCCACATCCTCGCTCGTTATATTATTGCAATCCACCCTACATAACTGTAAATTAAACTTGCTTATGAAATCCCTACCTAGCAAGGTGGGTTGTTTGTTTTGTGTTGCAATAACAAATAGCTTTATCGGTTCCGTGCGGTTTTCGTATGTGATTAATAAAGACACGTAACCTAGCGGTGAAATTTTGCTTCCGTTATAACAATTTAAAATCACCCTACAAGGTTCTAAATTATATTTGATTCTAAAACAATTATCGTAGATAGACTCGGGCAAAACTGAAACGGCGCTCCCACTATCAATTTCACATAAAATATCTTCGCCAGCTATCATAACGCTCTGACTCATCGGGTCACCGTTCACGCTTTTGATATTATAAAGATCATAAATACCTTCTACAGTGTCGTCATCGTCCGCCGCCATATAATAATTATTTTTTTTCACTTGAGCTTTACACATACGCTTCAAATGACCTTTTTTATGGCATTTCTGACAATTATAGTTAACGAAACGGCACTGGTCTCGCGAATGACTTTTATAGCCGCACACGTCACAACACTTTGCATTCCGTGTAACCGATGATGGTCCCGCTCGCGCACCGCCTACATCAGCTTGCATAGCGAATACCGGTTGAGCGAGCGCGGCCGCGGCCTCGGTGCGTGAAGACTGCACCCCCTGCCGCGCACACCGCATGCTCTTCGCCAGGTCTACCGCCTTATTGAAAGTGAGGCTATTAACATCTTCACCAAAAAGCTTTTCCTTTTCTTTGGTGTTTTCCAACCCAAGAACGAAACGATCCCTTAACGCTGTGTCTAGTTCCGATTTAAACCCACAGTATAACGCCAAGTTACGCACTCGCGCCGCCCATTCAGCTAAATCCTCTCCGACTCGCTGTTCTGCTTTGTAGAAGGCATATCGCTCAGCAAAACTACTTTTCTTGGAAGCAAAATGGGTATCCAGTAGCACCAAAATTTCAGCAAATTCCGTGTTCTCCACCTCATTGGGGAAAGCCAAATCTCTCACGACACGGTATGTGTCCTCCACCAAAGCCGCCAGTAGTAAAGCTCTTCGTTTTACAAAAGACTTGTCGGTTTCTTCGTTAATTCCATTTGCGAGACACGTCTGATTTAACCGACTTTTAAAAATGCTCCACTCCTGCACTCGGTGGTCGAACGTGAGACTGTTTCCAATAATATTGTTTGCCATTTTCAACACAATTATGTTGAACACTACTTGATACGCGTGAATTTCTTTCTCGTCGCCAAAAATATCGTGTTTTTAGATATTTAATTAAATAAAAAACCGTTGTACGTATCACTTTTTATTTCTCGGAAAACAGAATGAATCATCTCCCGCTACCCACATTCGCAAAACAACAGCAATCATCATAAAAGTTAAAACTACCTACCTACATATACTACAATGGGATAAATTCCAAATTTTCAAGTGAGGGCCAAACTTACCCTACTTAAAAATCCTATGCACGCCACTGGGGTATACCTTCAACAAAATCTTGAGAACTTTGCTTAGTTCGTTTACGTTACCTACATTACAACGATAGCTGAGCGTGATTACCTATATTGTGTTGAAAGTCATAACATAAGTCATATTATAACCATACCCTAAGTCGGTGGGCAAATTCACATACCATTCATTCACATACCTGGGAATCCACTCACGTAGGATTAGAAACACTTTTTTATGAAGAGAAGAGCTCGTTTTGATATGTATTTAGAAACGTTGAACATCACAGCTTTTCCCGCCCAGATCCGGTCTACCATTAAAATCAGCTAACGCAAAATTAACGTAAATGCGAGCATTAAAGACGTTACTAAGCCGCTTAGGCTTTAAGAGCGGTTAAGGTGCTGCCACTTAACAAAAAAAAAAAACATTTCTTACTTACCAGAATATTTTTCATCACAACAATACCAGAATATTTATTGAAAGTCTGCTCAATTGAATGACTTGAAATAGTCTATTTATAGAAAACATTTGAACCTATGCTAAAACGGCTGATTTTAGCAAAAAGTAAAATTTTAGGTTTTCGAAAACGGTGTATATGAAAACTGCTACCTACTTAAAAACAGTGCATTGCTATTTTTAAACATTTCACTGATCAGGTTTTCGCTGTGTGCCAGTGCAACAAATCCTAACAAAAATGACGCAAAATATTTCACAACTAAAATATAGGTTATTATATGGGGATGCCATGAATACTTTGCTAGTAATGCATTTATTTATGTAGTAAAAAATATCAAATTAAACAATATTTGAAACATACCAGATTTAAATTCGATTCCACATCCTCAGCTCCTTTTCCCGGATCCTGTGAACAAATAATAATTACCATAAATAATAAATAAATAACACAAATAATACTTCGACAAAAAAAAGTTTATTATTAAAACATTTTTATTTTCTACTTTTATATACCAATGGCCAAGATATTTTACGCACGGTGCATTATTACTACCTAATCTACCAGTACTTGTACAATTATGACTTTTCACGACTTGTACAAGTCACAGTGCAGTCCACACTTGGTACAACCGCTTTTCACCGATGATTTTTACGTACCAAACGTGATGGCTGTGAGCCCAACCAACACACAAACTAGCTTTTACTTTTATATATAAGTAGGGACCAGCGTTCATTAAATATTTTCTTCGTTTTCGGCTTGGGCGTTGTTTTATTAACACCCCTAATAGCCTATGTATTGACGAGGGTCGCTACGATGATAATAAAAAAACCGTATCCAAATCCGTTGAGTGGTTCTCGAGTTAAAAGCGTTTGTTTAATCTTTGCCCCGTTTTCGGCTTAAGTGATATTTTATGAACATCCTATAGCCTTTTCTTGTTCACTTTTATAACAAAAATAAAAATATTTTTTTGTTTTGGCCTCAGTAAAATACTAGTAACCCAATTCATTTTAAATTTTGCGAAAATATTCAATATACGTGTACAGACACGACTTTTTACTACTTTATTATCAGTATAGATATAGATTATATTTGCATCGTCTACCATAGCACAGAACTGTAACAAAAATTATTATGTGTTGTAAATTTTAAATGACGTGTTTACGAGGAACTTTAAGTTTCAATAGGACGTGAAGCTGTAAGTTGTTGAGTTTTGCTGTTCCATAAGAAACAATTAAACTCAGTTAACGATTCGGCTTTTCTCGGATATCATCGCCTAAATCCCGAGACGGTAATGACACGAAATACATGACCGCGATTTCTTTTAGGTAGCATTCAATTTGAAGTATCATAAACGCAATGTAAGCCAATATGACATTACTAACCGGTAGACCTAAGAAATTTATTATGCAGAAGCGACATGAATTTGAACATATATTATTTACTGAAGCTATACTTGTATACAATATAAATATAAAAAAAAAATTTATGATATTTACTTTCTTCTTTTTTAAATGAATTAGCTTCTTTTCTAAAATAGTTATATACATTATTTACAATTTAATTGAGCAACAATTATTTGACTACGCTTTAAATTTGTTGAAGCCATGATACATAACTATTGTAAGATAATTTTGATAAAATTTGATAGAATCGAATATTTTCACGAATAAAATTAGCGTTCATAAACATAAATGTATCATATACGTCAAACTGTTTTTATTGACACTAAGAAGTCATACTGTCAAAATGGTCAATTATTTTTCTTATTTCAATATAAAGGTTGTGTTAGTTTTGAGCTACGAAGGAGGTTTTGTTGCTCATATCGTTCTTGTATTGTATTCAATAAGACAACGAGTAATATAATTAAAGGTCATATCTGTAAATTGATAACTCTATGTGAGAGATGAGGGATTCACGACAATTACCGAGGTTGGCCGAATCGTTAACTGATTTTAATCGTACTGTACCGACTTGCACAAATGAAACCATAGACACTAAACATGGTTCTTCAAAAATATAATTCTCTGTGGATGAAATAACGGTAAGTAAATATAATGGTTGTTAATTTAGTCGCTAGAGAGTCTAAAACTAAACACAGTAGTCGTGTAATTGAGCTAACCGAGAAACTATTGTACTAATATCTAGAGAACTAGCCTTTATATTGGACCAAGTCAGAAACTATCCCACTGCAAAAGTTTATTTATAAACCGTTGCTCAAAGTTTTAACGTTACAAACATATTTATTTGTTAATTTCTTTCATATTTATATAAATACTAGCTTTTGCCCGCGGCTCCGCCTGCGTGTTATTCGGCTTAACGACATGCTTTTTTCCGGCATGAAAAGTAGCCTATGTGTTAAGTTAGAGTATAAGCTATATCTATTCTAAATTTCATTCAAATTCGTTCAGCCGTTTCAGCGTGAAAGAGTAAGAAACATACACACACACACACACACAAACTTTCGCATTTATAATATTAGAGTGATTTTGACTTGTGATGTGTCAAGTACACTTTTAGCCTTGTACTTTAGTTCTATAGCCTCTAGAACGGATATTGAATATTTGAAATAGTCAATTTTATATACCCTGTGTGGCATAAACACCACAATAAAAACAATTTGAGCACTCCAAGCAGTTTCTTACAGCACATTATATGAAATATATCAAAAGGAAAGCCCATAAGCGTTTGCATAGAATTTTATGAGATGTTTAAGAGTCATATTACATTACGGATCCCGAAAAGGCAGAGAAAAAATATTTTTCTCGGATATACGAATGTATATTTATTATTTTTATGTTTTGTAGTAAAAGTTAACAACAAAAAGCGGTTTTGAACTTTGAATGAAGCGAGGGGGCCTTTAAATATTTCAAAACCTTCCAAGAATATTTTTTATGATAATGAGATATTCCAAGCAAAGGAAATATGTTTCTTTCGTTTTTGTTCTATTTATGCGTTCACCCGTAATTATGAGTAAGTAACAATAGAGGGTTCTTTAATGGTAAAATGAAGTTAAGTTAATGTAAGTAATTAAGTTGAATAGCTTGAGACAACATTCCCGAGGTGTCAGAGGAGTAACAGAGTGTGAACCTAAAATAGTTAAAATTTGTCACACCTTCTTTTCCCCGATTTTGTTAGCACTGCTTTGGGTGCTGTTTACTGCATTTCGGTTTACCTCAGTGTTTTTCTGCATCGTCAGCAAGTTGTAGGTATACAAATGCTTTGCACACCAGACTGAAAAAACTTACAGACAGTAAATAGATTTATTATAATAAATTATAATATAATATTGTTTATTTATTTTATATAATATTAAAGTCCGTCACATCACTAAGAAACCTAAATGACGCCTATGGGCGTCGTGTCCACCAACGTGTTAAATACAGTATATGGCAAATAAATAGTTTAGTGTTTGAGATAGACGCCGCAACGAAAATGGTCTAAAACTGTCAACTAAAGTATACCGCCCATCAAATCTTTATTAGTTATGAAGATTAAAATTTTTTTAATATCTTTTTGCTCTAGTTAATATGGTCTAGTTACAACAACCACTTTTTTTTGCGGCTTCTTTTTCATCTATTGGAACCAGTCTATTCATTTAATTATGTAATCGAAATTTTCAATTCAGTATTTGGTTTTGAGTCAACATTTACACAAACTATTCGAGTGTCAATAACCAATAATTTAAATAATCTAATATTCACACACACACACACCCTTTCACACACACCCTTTCACACACACAGACGCACACGCACTTAAGTTACTTTAATTGAATTGCATTGTATCTTTACTTGTCATTGTTAACTTTATATAAAAACTAAAAAACTGTGTGGAAGAGCGGGGTCTCCTAATACAAGTATTTAGGTACTTAAAAGGAGTCTCCAACCCAGCTATGTAAACAGCTTTGAATGATCAATAAATATTTTTGTATTTGTATTTTGTATTGTATTTGTATTCAGGTCTGTAATTCATTCCAACTACGAGGTATAGACCCGTAACATACGGACGGACAGACACACAAACAGACAGCAGAGTGACATTAATAGGTCCCAGTTTGCCCTTTAGGCACGGAACCCTAAGAAGTAGATTTTATGTACGTACATATAATATATAAAAAAATAAAAAATATATACTGAGCCAAATTTTAAAAATTTAGATATTGTTAAAACACACCTAATAAAACATGTTGGAGTTTTGTAAATGATTTATATTCATCGAACGATGAGGAAAGGTTTTTTTGAAGACCTCATTTCAATAATTATTTCTATCGAGGAAAATTCATTCAAACGTGTTTTCCGAAAACAAAACCCTGGATTATATAGTCAAAATACATATACCAGGAACTGGCTACAACTTTCTGTGTATATCACGAAAACTAACCCTTATTTTACATAGCCTCTTAAAGATAGCAAGTATTTACACCTGACATACACAAGTAGCGAAGAGGTAATCATTCTGACATTAGCGAGTATTCCAGTACACATAAAGTAGGCAGTTAGAGAGCGAATCAGTGTCGTGAACTGCGTGGCTGGTCGTAAAATGCCTCCGCCGTGATATTGTACTGGATTAATCACTGGAATAAAGCGACACGAACGCCAGTGCTTTAGCAAGGAAATTATTGAGCGAACTACAATCAATTTATAGCGAAATCCATCACTTTTTTTGTACTTTAATAGTAGTTTATGCATAAGTGCGTTAAGGAGGCAATAGGTTACGAGGACGATTAAGCGAGGGTTTTAATCGTTACGAGTAAGTCTTTGCCCTTACCCGTTTTTCAATGCATAGTGTCCATTGACGTCTCATAAACAACAAAACTCACAATTTCGCTCAAAAAGTGTCCGCAATGCATTTTGTCACCGCTATGGACATTGCATCCTATGTTAACGACATAACGTCTTAATTTCGTTGAAGCATTTTTGCTATTATGCACGTCGCACGTTCGGACACTTTCTGACGAACTTTTCTTAGAGACTGTGTGTCTTGTTGCTTATGAGAGGTCAATGATAGTGTCAGTAAATAAATGAAACGTAATTAAAGAAATAAACGAAGAATAAATACTCTAAATAAACTTTCGGTGGGCATTCTTATTCCTTGCACTCAAGTTGCCAACTTGACGGAAATAAGCTGCTTTCTGTTTGGTGCGTTCGTGTGCTACTTTCAGTCATCACATAACTGTTTGGTCTTGCTGTCAGTGGTAGGCGGGTTTCGTCCGACGATCACCCGGAACGCAGCCTACGAACGCTCAAAATGAAAGCAGCTCATTTCTGTCAAGTCTATCTATGGTTCACAAAAAAAGACGGGCAACTTATGTCAAAAAAAAATACTCTAGTGTGGTAAACTTAACTTTGACAACAGTTTCGATGCATATAAAATAGCGCTTTACGAGCACTCGCATTGAAAACAGTATTTATAATGCAATACAAATAATAAAAAATATAGGAAATTTCAAGTAAGATCATTTTGAAAATATTCCTCGGTCCAGGATTCGAACCTGTGACTTCTTCATTTCATGACGTGCGCTACCGACTCGTGTACCTCGTACACTACTGAGGTACTCATTCTAGACCGCTGAAGTTTTCCACCGTACCCTACGCCGAATTTTTCAGCAACTTGATACACCAGCCAGTAATGCACATACTGAACGCTCACATGGGCGCTAATTGCAGTGAATAAAAGTTAATTTTAATATACAAGGATGGCGCAAACATCCTGCTGATCTTACTGAATTACCTCTTTAAGGAAAGATGCATTTAAAATACGTTAAAATTCATTGAAGAGCTACCGTACATGACCATCATCTCTTCCATCCATCCATCCATCAGCCCGTGTTCGTCTATTGGAGGCCTTTCCCAAATTTCGCCACTCATGTCAGTCCTCTACCCTCCTCATAAAGCCGCCACCCACAACGTCCTTCAGGTCGTCGGTCCAGCGGGCACGAGGTCGGCCTACAGCTTTGCTGTACGTGGTCTCCATTCTAAAGCCTTTCGGCCCCAACGGCCATCACATCTACTCTTATGCCCCTAATTTCCCGAACACCTGGGGGTTTACCACGTAAGTTGGTGATGTTCGAAATGGAATTCGTTTTGACGTTTGAAGCTCAGAACTGCGTTCAGTTTGATCGTCGGGCGACGCCCGCCTAGCGTGTCATCTCTTTTGCACGTGTTGAATTTGTATATTATCCTGCTGTCAGATTCTAACGTTAGTACCACTGGACTTAGACCCACCGTACATGAGACTAAATTTGAAAGGGTACGGCAAATGCAGTCTATGCGGTCACCTACTGCGCAAAATTCTTGTGAAGCCTAAATAACGACACGAAAAGAAGATGAAGAAGATTTTACCATAGATACAAGGATGAGAACTATACATTTTGGATCGATTGACGTTAAGTAAGATTTCTTTCGTGGGATCCTTGTTCTGCCTGAATGAACCATTCTTTTAGAAATCTGTGAATACGATAGGAAATACCTACAAAAGTTATGGACGGTTTTTAGGATTTTTTTTAGGTAGCGCCCTTATGTGACTTTCGTTCATAAAGTTGAGTCATGCCCTTTCTGTGAAATACGCAAAATAAAATGTAGAATTCCTACTAATTGAGTCGAGGTTTTTCCTGAACAAGTGTAGATACCGAGTTTCCAGTATTCATTTTCAAATTCAAATTCAAATTCAAATAGTTGATTTGTAAAATAGATACATATAGTATACTTTTTACAAGTCAGAAATTAATCCTTAAAAAACAATAGAATATAATTAAAAATAATAATAATGGTACGGAAAATACATAATAATATTATATTTAGGTTGGGATACTAAAATGTAATAAAATTATACACCTGCATAAAATACAGCAATATAGGAGTAAAAAATATTATATATACATGCCTAATGCAATGAACGAATAAGTTGATAAATAAACTAAACTAATCATTAATAAAAATAATGCCTAACCATCCCACCATTCGATTAGTATTGCCAAGGTGAAGGCCAAGAAACTTAGCAAACATGTATTTTTTTCAATTTACCTTTTGTTTTTCTTCAAAATATTTGTAACATATCATAATCTATTCAATTTTCTTACACCTACTTAAGTAAAGGCATAACAAATATAAGACCATATGAATTATGTCACGAGAAAGAAAAATTGATCTTAGTCAACCCGTCTTAAATATATTGTCTATTACCTTTAACAGCAAAGTCAGCTTAAATATTTATTAACTTGAGAGGGTCTAAGATAGCCTTTAGAGGAATCATACGTTATTAAAATTTGCTAATTATGAATTACAATTTTGATGAAGATTATTATTATTATTTATTACACCATGCTTCGTTATCGTCACTAAAAAGTCACCTTATATACATAGGTATACAAAATTATGTAAAAGAAGTATTGAATGGAGATTTATTTTTATTGGCACGTGTATGCATATTTATTTCTTTTTAAATAAATATTATTCAGTATTATAAGTAGATTTGAAACATCAGAAGTTCAAACGTTGTGCCTCCCTTCGTTAAATAAAATTGACCAACTTTTAGTCCGGACAAAGCGGATCCCGTCTCCGCAATTTGCTCTGTAACGAGTCCGAGGATGGTGCACCACGTATTTCCTCTTGTAATTCGCTACGGCTTACAATTACAGTCTACTCTTTTATTACGACTTAATGTTAGTACATTTTTTCTTTATTCTTTTTATGACTGAACTGGTGCTGACTAAACTATTTTAGGTCCGATCTTTAACATTGTCTGTGGGATGCAACGTGTGTCGATACCCTCGCTGCGTCTCGCGTCCAGTGGACTGCTACCACGGCGGGTGCTGCGGCGGCAACGGCTGAGCGCAACAAGCGGCGCAAATATGCAGTTCTAGGTGAGGGCTACATGTTTGTGCCGTTTGGCGTCGAGACATTTGGGCCGTGGGGGCCTGATGCTCGACAACTGTTTAAACAACTAGCATCGCGTCTAGTGGATGCCTCAAGGGATCCAAGGGCTGGAGCCTACCTCGGGCAACGCATCAGCCTTGCCATCCAACGAGGCAATGCCGCCAGTGTCTTGCGTACCCTGCCCGGCGACAGCGATGACTTGAATAAAGTATTTTATTTAGTCTGACCTTTATCGGGGTTTTGCTTTTATTTTATGGTTGTTGTGTGTATTATCTGTGTGTTATGTGTTATTCTTTATTATTATTATTTTTTGTTAATCTTTATTTCTAATTGGTGTATTGAATATTATTTTTATTATTAAATGAGTAATTGACACACATTATCTTATGCAAGGGCACAGGCAGGGTTTTTGTCAGGGGGGTGTATTTACCTATATATTACTTGTATATAATACAATACTAATTTACTTCCTTATATTAAGTAAAGGATATATGATTATAATTTGCAATATTCCGCTAAACAATTCTTGTCGTGCTATTCAAAATGCAGACTCGTGCACCATCCGCCCGCCCGCATAAAAACATACAACAAGCAAGCAATACAAGCAAAGCAATCTTAAATAACAAGCAAGAAAACTTATCGACACGTGTTTCGCCTCTGAACGAGGCATCCTCGGGATGTGTTGCTAGCTCGGCTTCTCCGCAGCAACTGATGTGTTGACAAACTAGTCACTAGCTGCTGAGCTGTCGGGCGAACAACATCAAGTTGCTGCGGAGCGGCTGGGCGAGCAACACATCCCGAGGATGCCTCGTTCAGGGGCGAAACAAGTGTCGATAAATTTTCTTGCTTGTTATTTAAGATTGCTTTGCTTGTATTGCTTGCTTGTTGTATGTTTTTATGCAGGCGGGCGGACGGTGCACGAGTCTGCATTTTGAATAGCACGACAAGAATTGTTTAGCGGAATATTGCAAATTATATTCATATATCCTTTACTTAGTGATGGACTTCCGCGAGGTAACGCCTATTTCAATTAATTCCTTATATTAATTATAGGAACAAGCCGTAAAGCGAATAATTTTCAAGTCCGGTAACGTGCCCCCTTATCGACACTCTGACGCAAGTAAATGTTTGGGTATTTACGTCACGTAAACTCATATTCTATTAAAATACATTTAAAAATGGTTACCTGTCGACTCTAACTGTGTGTGAGTGCTTTAGCCCTCAGGCTGGCCACCAGGTCATCACAATTTGTCTTTGGATTAATGTTTATTTTTTCTATTTCAAATGTACGTCAGATTAGAAGTGTCAGCAACAGAAAATGTTTGTTTGGTTTGTATTCTGTAAATATGTTATGAACTGAAGTTAAATGAAACGACCAGAGTAAATAACGAAACAGCAGATAACTATATTACATTAAAGGAAACTAAATAATAATTATATATTCTTATATTTCCGTGTATATTTCTCCAAGAGAGGGGGGTGTAAGTCCACCCTCTTGCACCCTGCTAACGGCGCCCATGGTCTTGTGGGTGCTAAGTTTATTTAAACAAAAAGTGTTTGTAATCTATACAATTTACACTATAAAAGCTTAAAGTTATAGAAGCAGCAGGAACAGAAAATATACGTATACCAGTATACGACATGAAATTTAAGTGGTTATGAAAACGAAAACTGGTGATAGTACTCGTCCATACCAATAACGTTAACTAGGGAACAAAACTAACAGTCTGTTTCATACAATTTGGTCAAATAGATATTTAACTTTTGTATGGAACACCTAGATTTTTGATTTGATGTTTTGCTCCATAGTAAATATGGTAGGGTACTCTCACCAGTTTACGTTTCCAAAATCATTCAGATTGCACAGTGTATAAGTGAAATACACCTCACCAGCGGCGACTGTTGCATGATACTCGTACCGTGCGACTTCATTTTAACGCGCAGGTTTTATTGTTCCACGTTTGGATTGGGAATGAGGTGCGATCGTCAACTTTACGCGTATGTATGAAATGACAGTTACCAAAGGTAGGATGTGCAAAAATACGTAAAAACTTTTTCAGTACTGCGAAATTATAATGTGAAGAAAATGTGATATTTTACCAAAATAATATTTCTTGGTATTAAAATAAAATGATATTCTTTAAAAAAATTGTCAGCTCGCCATTTGTTTTGATGATCAATCACTCATGCGTTCATCAACTTCATCAACAATGCCAAATAGTGACAGATTTGTCAAACAAAATTTTAAGATTTCATATAAAAAACAGTTGAAATAGATTCAGCAAACAGTTCAGACAACTAAATCAGCGACAATTTCATTTTTTGGAGAAGCAATATTATTGATCAATAAACATCAATAAACACATAAAACGCAAAAATTTGGTAATTATTTTACTTGATGGTCTTAAGTACCTTAGTTATCAATTCATTTATACTATTATGCAAACGGTACTTTTGAATCCCAATCCAATCGTGGAACAATAATAACTCTCAACTCAGTCGTCAAAACAAATGCGAAGTGGCGCCGCGCGCCGGCGCGAGATGTGCCACTCGCTCGCGATAAGAGCATGATACGGCCTCACTCACTCGCTCACTCCTCACGAAATTTTCAGAAGTATACATCCTACATACTTGAAATGTGGTAGGTAGGTTTCTTATACGATGCAGACAATCCCTAAGAATTAATTTTCGAAATAAATGTTCAAGCTTTTCACTCCTTTGGTGCGGGCGGCATCGTCGGTAAAAGGCCAGCCTTAAGTCTAAAGTAATAGTATCTTAAAAAGTAACACATACAAGTTCATAAAAGTATTCTCGCTGTAAAAAAGAACGCTGTAATTCTAAAACTTACTTCCCGAATTGTTTTTATGACCGCTCACTCCAACTTCGCCATTTACTTAAAGAGAATCGTTATCTGGACCCTGTTCTTTGTAGACCCTTCTAAAAACTTACCAAATTTTGTTAACGTTACAGCTAATATGAGTATTGATGGTGAACTTCAGATTAGCCGGCAAACTAAAGTTAAATATTAATATTATCTGCACTATATAAAACTTGAGCAGCCATGATTTAACTTGACCCACAAATACTCACAGAACTAATTTACCACGTCTAAAAAACTGACTGAAAACTGGAAAAACTGGCTATGACATACAACTATTCTGGCATTTTCTTATTTTTATTACGGAGCTCATAAAAGAACTGTTGTATTTTCAAAAGCACTCATAAATGAGATTTTTCACTTCAATACCAATCAACACGTCGAGTGCTAGCGGTTAAAGTGGCTGTGATTGGTCAACGAGCTGTCAAAACCGTAGCGCTCGAAGTATTGTTGATTGAACGTGATAATTAAATGCGCAGTCAGCCGCAGTCTAATGGTATGTTTTCACCACAGAGATACATATACAATGTCTGTGGTTATCACAATCAATGTTTGAATTTGTAACGAACTCAATTTGGACAGTGGTTTTTGTTTGTTTGTATAAATTATTTATTTACATATAATTACACGTTCAGTACAAATACAAGATACAGTCGTACGTACAATAGAAGACAGCTATAAAACAAAACATATTTTAAAGCACATGCTCTTTTTGGGTAGTCTACATTTTTTGCATGAATACAAAAGTAAGATTAGCATTCGCATTTTGACAATGGTATTTCCTCCAGAATAGGGCTTACGCCAAACCAATCCAATATATGTCAGGTTATTGGATGAACCAAAGCTTTTATTTAGAAATATTTGAAATAAATTCTGTTACCCTAGTTTATATGTCCAGGAAAATGGCCATTTTGGTAGCAAAAAGACGAAAACATTACAGATAAAGGTAGAAACACAAAGGAAAGAAACGGTTCAATATTCCCTTCGTTGTTTAATGGAAGTCCAACAGTTTCCAATTAAGAACGAGGGTCAGGAGTTCAGGACCTCCAGACTCCTTATTGTTCCAACAGTACAGAACTTTATTTTTGTGTAGTATCAATACTGAGAAAGGAGCTTAAAACGTTGAAATTGAACCAACTGAAAGAAACCACTTGAAGAGAAACGTTCAATTTTTTGTTTTTGCTATTTATTGTTATATTCATCGTATTTTTCAAAAGCATATTGTACTATCATACATAGGAAATTATGTGTGATATATTCGAGTAACGATCTGGATTACAATCTATTGTTTTTAGCGATAATAGAATTTAAAATTGTTAAAAGATATCATCTCTTAATTAACACAATCATGATAAACCAAAAAGAGAATAATAAAAATTGTCACATTGGCTCCAGTTTAAGGGGGGGTTTTCCCGTTTCGTCTCTTTTCAAATAATTTTAAGCCAATAAATAGCAAGGATAAAATTTTGTAAAAAATATATGTTATATTTCACTCTTTGATCTTGATATTTCAGCCATTCGATACACGATTACTTAAATTTTCCTCCGTCCATTTAAATCGTACAAATAGGTCTGAGTTATGATCTAATTATTATTTCATTTGAGCTATGTTAAGTTGTGAACATTAAAACTTATACTAAAGTAAACGTCTTAAAAATGTAATATAAAACGGCCGCCATATGAAAAACACATCCCTCTAATTCCAAAATAATAAATAAAAACACCTCGAAACCACGAATTTTCTAAGCGGCGCGGCGCGCTTCCACTGAGCAGGATGACCATGTGTAAAACGAAAGCGTTGGAGCAGGACAGATTTCGCCGGATAACCTCGCCTTGACTGTTTATCTTTTTGTGTAAATATAAAACTTTGCAAGACGTCTATTTAATCGAGGGTGACAAAAAAAAAGTAGACAATCATAGCATTGGCATTAATTCAAGAGACTGACGGCAGTTAGAAATTGCCTACATCTATAAAGAAGCTTTTAAAAAGATTCATAAAACTGAAAAATAATCGAGGAGCACTACTCCTTCGTAGCAAAGTGTTCTGCTACGACTGACGTAGTACGCAGTCAGTATTAAATGCTACGGCGTAGAGATATGGAATCGGTACGGTTTTCTCGCATTGCTGAAGTTTACTGACTTTAATCTGTTAATATTAAAAACTTATTCTAAATGCACGTCGTACAAGATATGTACATCGTCAATGTATGTATATATAGGCATTATTTTCTCTCTTGGTGTAATTCTCCGCCTAATCTCCAATATATTGACGGACAGACAGGTTTCACGAAAAAGGAACTCGTTTATATTTTTACTTCACCCATGTAAATCACGAAAGTTGTCAAAATTATGTAAGCGTTGTGTTGAAAATTATGACAACAGTACTGTGTTTGGCAATGAGCCAGTCTCAGGGAGCTAAAGTTCAGTCGGTAAATAGTAAATCTACTGAATCCCATTTAGACTCCTACTAAACACACAGAACTTGCTAAAGTAAGTACCGACCTCTTTTATAATAAACTTCCAAAGCAGGTTCTTAGTTTGCCAGAAAATAAGTTTATACAATACTTTAAGCACGTAAAATAAACTAATAAAATTAATTTACGATATCTGGACGGTTATGAAGCGTTATATATAATTAACGCAATAACGGTTATATTAATAGTTTTATAATAATAGTGAACTTTGACGTAATAGTAGTTATTATAGTTTATTTTTTTAATTATTCAAACGTTAATTTATAGATAAAATGACTGTAAAAGGATAGACTAATAATTTGAGATAAGACAGTAGTAGTTTATGCTACAAAATGAGGTAAGGAGGCAATAGCTTACGAGGAAGATTTAAGTCACCGCTGTCTGTCTATCTGTCCGTCCGTCTGTCACAGATTCAGCCGCAATAGGTAGCCAGTTGAATTTTTTAACAGAATACCTATTCATATGGCCCCTACTACGTCTAACAACAAAAAATATTAAAACAAAGACAAAGCAAAAAATGCAATTTTTTCAAGGTTATTTGTTTCAGCTTTATCTTAAAGATATAAAATACACATAAGTTTCAAATTTGGTTATATTGTTATAAATACTCCAAAGTTAAAGAACAAATGATAAAAATTCCTTCGTTCGCAGCCGAGTTCCATGATGGAACTACTGCGAATTTTTATACAATTTTATTCGCAGTAGTCCATTACACATATTGATTGCTACGAATGGAAATACTGTGAATACTAAAATTAGCTATTCGCAGCAGTTCCATTCAAAGACAGGGTTCCGTACCCAAAAGATGCCGAATTGTTTGACAGGTGCTATCATTTTAGCAACTTTTTTGACACCTTGATGTTGCTATGGCATCTATATTGTTGTTATTTATCATGTTTTTAGGTTTCTTTAACCGTTTTGTGTGGTAGAACGGACCATTACTCCATTGGTGCGCGAGTCCGGACAAATTTTATTAATATAACCATTTTAGGCAGTCGCTAGCGAATATCAAGGCTTCCTGGTCTATCTATAACATAACTACGGGCATAGTTCAGAATGAATGGCATCCCGTATTACTTCGAAGCTATGCTTTCATATTAAAATGAGGCTTAACAAAATCAGCGCGAATGTTCCGAACTAACAAGCTCCGTGCCACTGGCTGTTTTTAACCAAACTTTATGTTTCCAAACTTCAAGTTTTACGTTTTAAACGCACCATAATTTAAGCCTCAGATTATCTGAGATTTAAGCAAATCGAGTTTTCTTGTAACATCGTAGTGTTCAGAACTTGATAATATTGCTTGAAAATGGAAAACAAATTGAATTACTCTCATGTGTGTTTGGAGAAATATCTGAGGAATACGTTTACATCGATGTATTGCCTGCTGAGAACGGCGGAAGAGCTTTTTAGCTTTTGCAAATGGATACTTATTCTATCTATGATAAGTTAAATCTGCTGACATCAATATAAGACGGAAAACATGACAAACCTTGTTATCAATGTGACTTTTCGTATTTCCGTCTAAAACTAAAGTTTGTCCCGGAAATCACTTGCACTGAACGAAGCGGCCATCACAAAAAGATACCGTTAATGATAGTATCGTCATAAGATGTATTACGATAAATATAACGATTACAAGACGATACTTCTATTACAATCACGATACCGTCAACGTTAGTACCATTATGAATATAACGATACCTTTATGGTACCGCTACGATAACGAATAATTTAGATTATTAATATATTAGTTAAAACTAAACAACTCAATAAAAAGCAAAATCAAGTCCTCGTTATATTTAAACCCCAATTTTGAGATTCAAAATTATCATTTTTTTAAATATAGTTACAACAAAAATCACGTCAAAAAATCCTTAGCTTTTTTAGGAGCCGCCAGCCGGTAGGCAAAAGTACCCAATCGATATACAGCCTAATTTTTACTGGCTGGGGGTGCAAGTGATTTATTTAGTTGGGAAACAACCAATACATTCGTCATGCATATTAGTAATAATTGTAATGTATCGGTTTATTTATTACGGTACCGATTAATCGTAATGTCCATATAATGAGCTTTTTACGATTCATTGGCTTTACCAACGTTTGGCATGTATGTACATAGGTCTTAGATGGTAAATTACAATTTATCCTAAATTCTTCTGAAGAGAAAGTAATTTCTGAGCGAGCCCTTCATCCTACAACTCGTCGACGGTATGGTAAAACAGAATAGTAAGCTATCTTCACAGAGATGTCGCCCGCGCGGCTTAAGGCGACGCCACGAAATTTTAGCGACATGGATCTCCATTTTTCTCAGCAATAAAAAACATAATGTAATTACCAATTTATACACTAGATTAAGCATTTCATTGACATCATTTTGCCCGAAGATTTAGTTGATTGATTAATTTTCATAGCAGAGAAAAAAATATTTAGAAAACCTCTTTTAAAACAGAGATTTCTATCATATTGACTAACGGGAGCGAATGAAGTCTCTAAGTTTTTTATTTAAATTAGTCTACTAATACACTTCAATATGGCCGATTGGATTTATTAAATTACTTATAGTTGTCATTTTAAATGAAAAATACTGTTTTGCCGCATACGACCTTACGGCATAAGCTAGTTCGTGAGCGCATATTTGTATGGAGTAAGTCCCCCTCACTCCACTCCCCTAAGGCGCCGATTTCAAATTAAAGTTTATCAATGCCTCTGATCTCCTTAAATGTGTGCAAGCCACTGCGAGCCTGAACGCACGAACCACAGCACGCACACAACGAAAAGGCGGTTTCTGGCAGTGTGACTAGGGTCGGCAGCGCTCCGCAGTACGCCGCGCGCCGGTTCTTCGTCGCATCACCGCTAAATAAATTGACAACCCTGCAACAGCAGGCATTTATGCCTCGCACAGCGCGGGAGTTGTTCTACTATTCTGTTTTTACTATGACGACAGTTTCCATCCGGCTTGTTAGCGGCCACTATCGTCACAAAAAGGTACCAAGTGCGGTTAGCATAGAGGAGACTTTATGGCGGTTAGTCTCACGATATGTCGCGCTACCATTATCAACACGAAACTGATGATCAATCTGAGCCCATATGCTCAGTGTTTATTCATTTTAGTAATCTAGAGTAGTAGTAGCGCTGGGATATTAATATGAGATTTGGGTATAAGAATTATTCTATCATCGGATCGTTAGGAATTCGCTATGTGAACATTGATTACAGGAAACCAGTGAAATTATAATCAAAAACAATACATATACCTACGTATTCGTATGTATTGATTTTGTATCAGCTATAAAACCAAAAGAGATAGGGGCAACCCCGCAATAGTAGGCGTTTGAGTCTCGCTTGGCGCGGGAGTTATCCTACTCTTTCTGTTTTTACTATATGCGTAAGATCAGCCGCCTTATTGTCTAACTTCAATATATCGCTGGCGCTTTCAAATGTATCTTGATTGGATAGAAATGACGTCACTCATAATTTTTGGCCAATGACGATACATTTGAAAGTATGATAGATGTTGAATTAGACAATAAGACCTGAGGTCAATAAAAAAATCTTGGTGACGTTACAATTCATTAAACAAACACATCATGTGGCGTGTCAAATGAAATAGCAACTTTAATGCTCTATGTTGACGAAATCAGCGATGTACACTGACATAACTTTTTGATAGTATAATATAATGATATAGTGATATATAATGATATTTCCATTTGGCGAGGTGTGGCTTTGACAGTTTTTGGCTTGACTCGTGGAATTTTCTCACTGACGTGAAATTGAGAAAGGTCTATTTTTGAATAAAACGTGTAATAGCACACTTTGTCAACAGATTTTACCGTTTCACATGTCATATTCAGTATATAATATTTCTATGAACGGTGACTATTGGAGGGTCAAAAGATATTTAAAATACCTGCTACCTTTGTTTTATATCGTTGATAATTGGCCTTATTTACCTGCAAAGGATATATATTGTATAATTTCTTGCTCTATTAAGTAATTGGTGAGTGTGAGGTAAAATCAAATGTGATATTTTTTTTGCTAGCGTTTTGTTATGTAATTGTGCAAAGCGTTTACAAACGTCCAAAAATCATAGCAGCCGTAATATTTGATAAAAAGTATTCACGTTTTCAATATTTTAACGACAAATAAACTATTCAGCCTTAAATTTTACCAAATTATGGCAAAATCAAATAATCAAAAAATATTATCCCAAAAATAATTACAAAGTATCACTCGAAATTGGTTCACCCGAACAGTTTCTTAGGATTCCGTACCTCAAATAGAAAAAATCGGCCAAGTGCAAGTCGGATTCGCGCACGAAGGGTTCCGTACCATTATCTATAGAAACGGCAAAAAATCATGTCTGTTGTAATACACTCTAATAATAATATTTAGTAGCTAGTTTTTTTTTTTGCTGCACCTTGTATCTCTTGAATGCGTATTTTTTGCCTGCCTATCCATCCATCCATCCATCAGCCTGTTTCGTCCACTGCTGGACTGCTGCCTTTCCAGGATTTCGCTACGCTTGGCGGTCCTCCTGGAAGAAATGCCCATACTCACACACGCTGGGCAGGCGGGTTGGTGAGCGCGGTGCCGAAACCCTTACACCAGTGACGCCGCTGCCCGTCACCAGTCTATTTTATATAAGGCCCGGCAATTGGGGATGAATATACCGCCATCCATCGGTCCCAGGCAATGGTGCGCCGCCTGGTTTTGCCTGAGAGCTGTTCTCTTACTCTCCCCCGAATAACTTCGGGAGGATTTGCGAGTAAGATGGTGGTACCTCTACAGTCGAGCCCGGCATCAGCTCTACCACCTAATTGCCTGCCTGCCACAAATTAATACTGGAAGCGGAAACATCGTTAAAATTGCATAAAACTTGAAATAAAAGAGGCAAAAAGATACCGCATGCACGTGCCGTGGAAGCCTCAATCTAGCAATTCGAATTCGAATTTATTGGTTAAAATAAAATCTGGATTTGCGTTGCCGTATTATATCTTTACAAATAAACCAACAACTACTCATGCAGAATTCATATCGCAGCAGATAGACAAATTCATAAGTGCTTTTATTTTTTAGGGTTCATTGCTTTTAGAGGATCGTTGAGGTTGCCTTTTGTGGACATCTGCTGAACATGGAAATGTTATCGTTTAGGAAATTCTGTAATAAAATACCACAAGTATTATGATAATATGTAATAGGTACGTTATGTACTTTAACATTCGTCGGCGTTGGTGATGTTTGTACATATATTATGTAGTCTTCGCTTGAAAAATCCTCATTTGTATAACTTGCCATCACTGAATCAATAACCTCAATCTCTTTTCTGCTGTTCTCATTGTATTTTTGCTCCATTTCTGAATCATTAATGAATGAATGAGTTTGGTCACAAATATCTCCACAAGGGTTTTCTATTTCTTAAGGCGTGACATCAGTATCTTCCTCACATTCTAGCACGCCATTATTGCATTTTTCTTGGTGTCTTATTTATAAGTTGCAATTAAAATAACCTAAATAGAAATATACAACCATGTTTTAAAAACAGTTAAAGTCATAATCATCTAGTCCATATAAATAAAACAAAAACTTAGACGAGGCCTATCAAAAGGAAGGGAGATTTGTCAAACGGAAATTCCGTCCCCAGCACTTTCCAGGCTATTTTCGTTGGTCCTGCTATGTAGCCTGCTTGGTAATGATCTTGACTATTGTTTCTTACCCAGGATTATTAGTCCAAGATTTTTAGATGTCCGCTCTGCATAAAATCCTTCTACGTGATTTTTCGATTGGATTATGTCAGAGAGTGCCCCCTAAGTATAAAACCGAGTTTCTGTCGCCCGAAACCGCGAGCGTTAGCCGCCATCTTGGAAACCGTTTTTTTGCATATATCTCGGAAACGGTAAGTTTTACGTTAAAAACCGAAGAAATCTTTTTTGTAGAGAACAAAATTTCCCATCTTTTTTGTACCAAACTTTTCCCCCTATTGTTGATATTTTCCGATATATTTAAGTAAAAAAAACAATTTTTTTGTTGTTGTCAACGTTTTCTTGCAAAATGATTAGTTGCTGAGTTCTAGCTGAATAAAAATTGTTACCTGGAATTGAAAATCAGCGATGAGCGGTAATACGTTACTCTGGCATGCAAACAAAAAAGTATAATCGAAAAATTGTATCATGGCGACGGTAACGATTATATTTATCGTGAAAAGGAGGGAAATGAAAGATTAAAAAGGAAATTTTGCACAATAAAAATATTTTAACGAATTATTGGAAAAAGGAATGAAAATTTATTCATGTATCCAAATTCATTATCATTTGCGTATTCGCAAGTGTGCAGGCTTTTTTCGATTCTGTGCTTCAAAATCAGCCGGTATCACTTCAGTACAGAGAAAGCATTTGTTCGCAAAATCGAATGTCCCAAACTGAGGTGGCTCCGTTGGTGAACGTAATGGCGAAGGCGTAGGCGGTAGCGTAGACGATTGCGACGGTGGTTCCGACGATAATGGGTCTGACAATCTTCTCCGTATGAACGAATGCCTTAAAGGCATTTTCCAGGTTTTATAAATGTACGAGTTTGTCACAAAAGCTGTTCAAGTATTGTTTCAAGTATTGTCATCCTGTTTTCACATACTTGAACAGCTTTTGTGACAAACTCGTACATTTATAAAACCTGGAAAATGCCTTTAAGGCGAAACTAGTCGGAAATATAAATATAATAATTTCGTGAAACAGTACAAGTGTTTTCTTCAACCATATTAAAAACTATGTTTTTTCGAGAGCGCGTGATATTTCGGCTGTCGTAACAGCCACGGCTCAGAGGGCGCTGTTTTAAACAATGATGAAAACGTCATAGAGTTCAGGTCTACTTGATGTTAAATGAGGTGCTCAATCTTGGGTCAACCATGCCCTTAAAGATATACGTAATCTTAGAAAATCATCCAGATTATCGTCCCACATGAATATCCCCGATATCACTTTTAAATTACACGTGATTATATCCTGTTGTCCAGTGTATAATCCTGGGTAAGAAACAATAGTCAAGATCATTACCAAGCAGGCTACATAGCAGGACCAACGAAAATAGCCTGGAAAGTGCTGGGGACGGAATTTCCGTTTGACAAATCTCCCTTCCTTTTGATAGGTCTTGTCTAAGTTTTTGTTTTATTTATATGGACTAGATAATTATGACTTTAACTGTTTTTAAAACATGGTTGTATATTTCTATTTATGTTATTTTAATTGAAACTTACAAATAAGATACCAAGAAAAATGCAATAATGGCGTCCTAACATAATACGCGGTTAGAGGAAGAATGTGAGGAAGATACTGATGTCACGCCTAAAGAAATAGAAAACCCTTGTGGAGATATTTGTGACCAAACTCATTCATTCATTAATGATTCAGAAATGGAGCACAAATACAATGAGAACAGCAGAAAAGAGATTGAAGTTATTGATTCAGTGATGGCAAGTTATACAAATGAGGATTTTTCAAGCGAAGACTACATAATATATGTACAAACATCACCAACGCCGACGAATGTTAAAGTACATAACGTACCTATTACATATTATCATAATACTTGTGGTATTTTATTACAGAATTTCCTAAACGATAACATTTCCATGTTCAGCAGATGTCCACAAAAGGCAACCTCAACAATCCTCTAAAAGCAATGAACCCTAAAAAATAAAAGCACTTATGAATTTGTCTATCTGCTGCGATATGAATTCTGCATGAGTAGTTGTTGGTTTATTTGGAAAGATATAATACGGCAACGCAAATCCAGATTTTATTTTAACCAATAAATTCGAATTCGAATTGCTAGATTGAGGCTTCCACGGCACGTGCATGCGGTATCTTTTTGCCTCTTTTATTTCAAGTTTTATGCAATTTAAACGATGTTTCCGCTTCCAGTATTAATTTGTGGCAGGCAGGCAAACTCTTTGTGACAAACTTTGTGTCTTTGTGACAAACTCGTACATTTATGAAACCTGGAAAATGCCTTTAAGGCGAAACTAGTCGGAAATATAAATATAATAATTTTGTAAAAGAGTACAAGTGTTTTTGTCAACCATGATGATGTTTCACCAAGTGCCGACAATCGAACTTTATAGTTTTTAATACTTTACTCGGCTTCTAGTTGAGTTCAAGCACATTTTTTATAAATAAAATAGCAACTAATTCCCGAAGTAGATACTCGAGATAAAATCAATAAGAAGTGTTAAACAGAGTAAAATAGAGGATTACAAACAATTTTGTTTACAGTAAATTAATTAATCAATTAACGCGGTTTGTTCAAACTTATTTTATAAAGTTTAGATGAACATAGGTATATTTTTTTGATAACTGTTAGTATCCTGATCATTGCAACAAAATCATCCGAAGTTAGTCATTTTATTTATATTTGCATCATCTTCTCCCTTAACCAACGTTTAACCAAATGTTTTTTTATTTCCTCATAGCGGAACGTCATCGGCATCGGTGCTTAAGAAAAAACCTTTGGGCGTTCGAGTTTAAACTAAACCATTACGTGATTAAAACTACTAAAATCAAGTGCAAATTTGGTAAAGGTACAAAGGACTTCTTACTAGGATAACATGTCTACATATTTGAACTCATATCTTAAGCGTAATATACTAATAATAAAGTAGTAAGAAAGTCGTGTCCTTACATTAAATATTTTCGCGAAATTTTAAATGAAATGAGTTATTGATACTGTACTGAAGCCAAAACAACAAGTAAACGGGGAAGAGATTAAAGAAAGTAAATAGAAACACGCCTGATCTTTACGGGAAAATGTGTTTTCTGATTGATTTACAATTTTTAATGGGCTCTAATAATGTATTACTCTTGCTTTAGCTTAGGTATTTTAAAAAAGTCCTACATTGTTACTTTCATAAACGGTCACTTTAATGCAAATGTAATTCAATTGAAAAAGGAAACGCTTTATTTGAAAGTAAACATTTTTTTTAAACGTGACGTCACTTTCGATTTTTCAACCAAAATTGTTTCTCCCGATCCCGTGAATGGCGCTGAGACGTGGTCTCTTACAAAGGGCCTGATCGACCGATTTAAGGTCGCTCAGCGAGCTATGGAGCGGGCTATGCTTGGGGTATCTCTGATGGATAGAATCCGAAAAGAGGAGATCCGTCGGAGATCGAAAGTAACCGACATAGCCTGCAGAATCAGTAAGTTGGGCAATCAGGCAGTGGGCAGGCCATATTTGTCGCCGACATGATGGCCGTTGGGGCCGAAAGGCTTTAGAATGGAGACCACGTACAGCAAAGCGTAGTGTAGGCCGACCTTGTGCCCGCTGGACCGATGTCCTGGAGGACGTTGCGGGGGGTGGCTGGATGAGGAAGACGGAGGACCGACATGAGTGGCGAAATTTGAGAAAGGCCTATGTCCAGCAGTGGACGAACACAGGCTGATGAAATAGATAGATGAATCCCGTGACAATTTCCTGTAATCCCTTCTTCACTGATAACGAACCTATAGGTTCCTTATATCAAGTATTTTGCCTGTATACATGTTAAATTTCGTTAAGTGCCTAAGTTGAGCAGTTTGCTCTGGGCGTTGATAAATCACTCAGTCAGGGTAAATTTTTATGATTTTTCTGAATTTTTAAGTACAATTACAAAACTAATTTCCACCACACAGGCATTGATGGCACGGATAAAAATAAAAGCCTATTACGTCTTTCCGTTTTTTTTCTGAACCAAAAAAAAAAATGTAGGTACCTACTATTTGTATTTTCCTCTAAAGAAATCAATAAAGCAAACAGGTTGGAAACATCGGATAACTTTTATCGTAGGATGATGGGGACGGTTTCATGTCGAAGACAATGAAATGGAGTGGAAATAAAATGTTTTTTATGTGGAACTCACAGAACATACTCTTAACGATAATTTAAGAACCTTTATTTTGTCAGTTTAAGACTTTTATGGTCCTATCAGATAATAATTGGCCATTTGTGACTTACACGCATGAGGTTAGGATTTCAAAGTATTTTATACAAGAAATAAATAAACACATATTGAAATGAAAAAGTATTGTTCCTTACTTGTTCTTCTACTTCTTACATATTGCTAGAGAACGACCGCCCATGACTTCATTCATCCACGTGGATTTGGAATATAAACAGCCCGTTTAGTTAATATTAGTGTTGTGTTAGGGACGCTTTTGTGATACGAAAGTTCACACCCCGTTTAACTTCTTTTGGAGTGAATTTCCAAAAATCCTTAGTGCTATTATGTGCCAAATTCTGTGTTTCTATCTTTAGTAGTTTAGGCTGTGTGTTGTCTGTCAATCAATCAGTCAGACACGAAACTGTTTTATATATAGACTAGCTTTTGCACGTTGCTTCGCTTGCGTAGAAGTTTCTTTAGATAAATGTAGGTCATGGACAGTTTTCGGCTTGGGGATTATTTTATCAACAGCTCTCGTAATCTTTATTATGTTGACTAGCGTCCAATGGTGATAATAAAATAAAAAAACGGCCAAGTACGAGTCGGACTCGCGCACGAATGGTTCCGTACCGATATCTATAAAAACGGCAAAAAAAATCATGCCTGTTGCATGGTAGTGCGCAGATCCGACTCGCACTTGGCCGGTTTTAGTATTTTTTGTTATAGTGGCAATAGAAATACATCATCTGTGAAAATTTCATTTGTCTAACTATCACAGTTCATGTATTATCTATAAAAACGGCAAAAATATAATGTCTGTTGTATGGGAGTGCGCAGGTCCGAATCGCACTTGGCTGGTTTTAGTATTTGTTGTTATGGCAGCAAAATAAATACATCATCTGTGAAAATTTCAACTGTCTAACTATCACGGTTCATGAGATACAGCCTGGTGACAGACGGACGGACGGACGGACAGCGGAGTCTTAGTAATAGGGTCCCGTTGGTTACCCTTTGGGCACGGAACCCTAAAAAACGCAACCAAATCAGTTAAGGGGTTAAGAGTTAAAACGGATCATACATATATGTACAGACAGATAATAATTTCAAAAATTATAGTTTTTACCTCAATACCATAGTAATATAATAACCCATTCCATTAAAAATTTCGCAAAAATATTCAATTTACAGGAACAACGTAAATTTTTCTATTTATCAATATACTGTAATATATGCTGTGGGTCACATAGATGCATGTTAACAAACGATTTGATTTGTTTTTTCCATTTTATTATTAGTATATGTGTATAAATATACTGAGATTTAAATGTGTGATAGACATGATAAAGGTGTCCTTTTCTGGGTACGCCTGGGCTACGAAACCCTTTTGATGAATTCGAAACTAATTGTAAGTAAGTGACATGACAAAACTTTAAACACATGTGCTTCTGATCATAATAAACAATCTTTGTTCTCTTAAACATTACAAAATACTCAAAAGGAAATAACTTCCCCATTACAAAATTTTAATACCAACTAGAAAATTTTTCAACGAAGGCGAATTTACTAAACTAAAGTAATTCAGTATGTTTAATAGATCTAATGTTTCCATTTCTTTAGCTCGTCACGGATAAATCTTCTATTGTAAAGATTGATTGTAGCCCAATTCATGCTAGAGATATTTGAAGTACTGATTTTAAGCACGGTTTAAGAAGAAGAGCAAACAGAAAATCACACTAAACAGAAGGGGTTGTTTAGTTTTAACTCTATTGATAAATAAGGAAGAAGCAAAAAAGATGTATCAGGATTGTAGCAGATTGAAATTTGTAAAAGTATCTGCCTTCTCTGCAGATTATTAAAATACGGGCAGCAAAGTTTTTAAAAAATCTACAGCATTGCGGTGTGAAAATCCGCGATAAAACACACAAATAATTTGTAGATATATTATTCTCTTGAGAACTCCTTCCAATTTGCAGCGGTCCCTCATTATAACACTCTGTTTAATTAATTAACACAGCCAAAACAATGCCTTTTCAGCCACCACAAACTGCTCACTATTTAAATAAGGCCACCGTGGCCCTGACCACATTCCAAGATTCCTAATCCAACCTGATTACAAAATGCTAATAAGGCCTCAACTTAATTGAAGAGATAAGGCCCAAAAATAGAGAATTGGTACGATTTGAAAGTAGGTTAGCAGTTAGCCTAAAACAGAAGTGTGCATGCTAAGGCTCTTCATTATTCATTGCGGAAATCTCTTTCAGCAATTAAGCGAATTCAAAGTTACTCCCCTTTCTACCCTTCAACTGTAATGTACACATTAAATACTTGATATGAAATTTATTTCTTCAAGTATATTCCCCTTTAATATAGTCTCACTATTTATTTTTACATAATTCATTCTCAACCGGTTTCGGATATTATGCCATTTTCAAAGGACATATTAGATGTTACGGAATAAATAATAGTAGTTTATGAAACTGGTACATCAAAGGTTATTAAAACCACGAGCGTCAGTTTAAAAAACGAGGTGTAGGCGAGTTTTTTAATAGTACACGAGTATTTTAATACCCAGTTATGTATAGTTTCATACACTACTTTATCTAAACTCTTACCTACTAACCTGTTTTCATAATTTTTGTAAATTTGTCGTTAGCCATTTTTGATAGGTAATTCTTGTAAGAGCTTGTTCTAAAAGTGTTCGTAATTTCCATCGTTATTTCCAAAATGTCAGGTAGAGATTTGTCTCATCACCATCCCTGCTGTCAGTAATTCTTTTGACCCATAAAACCACAGTAAGTAATAAATACATTTCCTCGAAAACTATGGCGCAACAAACAGCAAACAGTTCATCCATTAACAGACCGAGACCAACGCGCTGTAAGCCATAGGCAATACCTGGCTGAAAATAAAGTTGAACTGTAACCTCATTACTGTTTGGTATTTATTGGAGAACATTATAAAAAAACCTCATTGGTATTTGATATTAAACCTCAGACATGGCTGTATGGGCTAATGTCATTTTGCCTTCCTAGTTAGTATCACATGCTTATTTATTTATTTATTTAGTTTTAATAAGGAAAACATACAGTCTATTATATAAAACATACAGGATAAGAACACATTAAACAAAACACAGACCAAAACAGTTTTCACAGACTAATAGAACATAATAACACATCACGACAAGACGACAAACGACTAAAACACAAAATACAAGATAATAATAACAAGAATGAAAAATACAATTAGACATGCATGAAACCCAAAGAAATACATAATTATATATCTTGTTGTTACATATGAAGTTACAAAATTACAACCAATTAAAACACTTTAGACTTTTCTCAGAATATCAGTAACTTTTTTTCTGTATACGCCCTGAGATAAAAAGAAGACATCTAAGTCTGAATTTTTTTTGTTATAATCATCCAAAGCTCGATGAAGAACGGCGTTGCTTCCATACCTGGTGTTACATTTATAAATACAAAAAAGTCGCTTATTTCTGGCACTTAATCTCTGACCAAGAAGATCAATCTGGGCTAGTAAGTAGGGCGAGTCAATTTGATTATTGAGAATTTTATGTAAAAATAATTGATCTCTTCTAGTGCGACGATTCTGAAGGGTTTATGATATAATTATGATATATATATTATAAATATGACAAGTTTTTCAGCGAATACTTGCGATCTAAACCTCAAATATTTTATAAAATTTCTTTGGATTTTCTCAATCGCATTACAGTCAACGTCAAAAAAGGGGTTCCAAACAGTTGAACAGTATTCAAGAATCGACCTTACCAATGTGTTATACAATAAGACTAAAGTTGAGCAATCCCTGAAGTCTTTACTTATTCGCAAGATGAAACCCAGCATCCTATAAGCTTTTATTGTTATAGTATTTATATGAGTTTTAAAGGTGAGTTTGTCATCTAAATGAACACCCAGGTCTTTCACCTCAGTCACTCTATTCAATGGTATGTTATCAAAATGGTATGGATAATTCAAAGTATCAAGTTTACGTGAGAATGAAATTATATTGCATTTATTTATATTTAATTTAAGACAATTATTATAACAGTAAGTGTATAACCTGTTTAGATCTTCTTGAAGTAGTGCACAGTCATCGTCACTACTAATTATTCTAAAAATTTTCTTGTAATCAGCAAATAATAACAGATGGGAATTATTTATTACATTGATAACATCGTTAGTAAAAATATTAAAAAGAAGAGGACCAAGATGAGATCCCTGGGTAACCCCGGAAGCAACTGGAAGAAAAGTTGAACAAAAACCCTTGACAGTCACTGCTTGGCTGCGATCTCGAAGATAGGAAGTTAGCCATCGCAGTAGGTCGCCGTGCACACCAAGACTTTCCAGCTTGTTTAATAGGATGCTATGTGAAATCTTGTCAAACGCTTTGGAATAGTCTGTGTAAACAACGTCCACTTGGTAACCATTATCCATTGCACCAAGGATGCAATTCATAAATTCACATAGATTAGTTTCAGTACATTTTTTATTAATAAAACCATGCTGTTGTTCCATAAGAGCAGGTCTAACAACGGAAAAAAGAGTATCACAAACGATTTTCTCAAACATTTTCGGAATTATACTTAATTTGGAAATAGGACGGTAATCGGTTATGTCATGTTTATTACCCCCAGACTTAAATATAGGCACCACAAATGACTTTTTCCATACGACAGGCATTAATCCCTTCGTAAGAGACAAATTGAACAGCATGTATAACGGCTTTGCAAGTTCTTTATAACATTGGCACAAAAAGAGAGCAGGGATCCCATCCGGACCGGCTCCCTTTGTAACGTCAAGCTGCTTTAGATAAGATGGTATTACATTTTCTCTTAATTCTATGGTATAAATGTTAACTGTAGATTCTCTAGAAGTACAATTATTAATTTGAACATCATCGCAAACAAAAACAGAGTTAAAATGAGAATTAAAAAGGTCACTTATTTCTTTACCGTCAGAGGAAGATTTATTATTTAAGAAAATTATATCAGGAAGTTCCGGGGATTTTCTTTTTGATTTGACGTAGGTCCAGAAATATTTACTATTCGACTTTATATTATTATCAGCATTATTTATAAATCTGTCATAACAGTCACTTTGGACTCGTTTTTGTCTTTCACGTAAAATTGAAAATGTGCTATAATCACTATGGCACCCGTACACTTTCCACTTCTTGTGAAATTTTAATTTTTCTTTAATATTTTTTATTAAAGGACGCGAGTACCAAACTGGAAATTTGCTATTCGTATTGATAGTTCTAGATGGTACATGTTTAGATATGATTTTGTTAATTAAAATATAAAAAGTACTATACTGTAATCTCAGAAAAAGTTATTTTATAGCATTATGTTGTTCGGAGACCTATACTATATATTTTTTTTATCTAACCTCATATCGTAAAATCCTCATTACGAACTCAAAACTATTGGCATGATGAAAAATATTTTTCATGAACGTCTCTAAAAAAATTAAAAAATTAAATCATAGTATAGGTCTCCGAACAACATAAAGCTATAAAAAAAATCTGAGATTACAGTACATCTGATACTAATTATGAAGGCAAAGGAAACTTAGCCCATACAGCCATATCTGAGGTTTAGTGTCAAATATCAAGGAGGTTTTTGTATAATGTTCTCCAATACTTACAAAATAGTAACGAGGTTACAGTTCAAATTAATTTTCGGCAAGTTATTGTCTATGATTTACGGCGCGTTGGACTTGGTCTGTCAATGAATGAACTGTTTATTGTAAATTTATTTATTACCTACTGACAGTGGTTTTATGGGTCAAAATAATAATTTTTCCCTAAAATTACTGACAGCAGGGATGGTTATGAATGATATTTGACTCCACCTGACATTCTGGTAATAACGACGGAAATTACGAATACTTTTAGAACAAGTTTTTACAAGAATAATCAAAAATGGCTGATGACAAATTTACAAAAATTATGAAAACAGCTTAGTAGGTACCTATGAGTTTAGACAATATAGTGTATGAAACTATACATAATTAGGTATTAAAACACTCGTGTTCTATTAAAAAAGTCGCCTTCGGCTCGTTTTTTAAACTGACACTCGTGTTTTTACTAACCTTTTTATGTACCAGTTTCATAAACTACTATTTTGTTTTAGATACGTTCATGAAAAATATGTTTCATTTTGCCAGTAGTTTTTAGTTCGTAATGAGGATTTTACGATATGAGGTTAGATAAATACATTTAGATTATTATTATTTACATAGGTACTAGACAATTATGGACGTAAAAAAATATAAGAATTATACAGATTATATCTGTTAATTTTTTCAGTATCCTAATATACGCTTATGTCTTAACATAAATTTTAAATTAATACATGATAACGGTTTTTTGATACTTCGAAAGGCGTTACCTCAAGTTTTAATAGTGTAAGCAATATGGTAGTGTTTGGCTGTTTTAATAATTATATTATTATTTTTAAATAAAAATCGTAAGTTTAATAAGATTTTCATAATATATAATGTCATAAATAAAATAAACAGTGAAAACCAAAATCATACCTACATAATATTTGTACAGAAAATAAAATAGTTGTTCTATGAGGTGTTCGGTAAACACTTTTATAAAAGCTGCACAAAATCTAGTTCCGGCGAGTTGGCTGTTCTTAAATCAGATCATCCATTCATTCTCAAACTTCAACTACCATCGACAAGTCGGCTAGTAGAAGTTAGTAGTATTTCGGTACAAAATTACCACAATAGTAAGACCTCTGTTTCAAAGCATAATCATCTTTATCCTCAGTCATTAAGAGCTTTGCCAGCGGTTGAGATATTATGGTCATCACAACTTGTCGTAAACCGTCGACACGTTTATAGCAGTTCGGAAACTAATATTTCCTCGCTCATGTTCTGCATTTACGAGTACTTTATATATTTACTATGTGTACCATAAATAGTTGCCGTCATATCTGTGTCATATTTGATTTACACACTTACTTTAAGGTTAATAAAACATTCATTATTTATACAAGGTTTTTCACAGAAACTTCTTATAATCGGACTGGTATCTTCAAATCTAGGGAATAAAGTGAAAAATTTTATACTCATTCCAGTATTAAAATTCATAAGTTTGTATTTCACAAACCTACTCGTATGCTAACGACATGGCAGCACAACGCAAAATTAATCTAATTTCCAGAAAATTGTTTCTCGTTTATTATAACTTTGACAGAGTTTGCAAAATGTATGCATTAGTCAAAGTCAAAGCATAAGGAGGACGGAGGACCACAAAGACTAGCGAAATATGAGAAAGGCTTATGTTCAGCTGTGGACGAACACGGGCTGATGGATGGTTGGATGCATAGAAATAACGCAGTGTACCGTTACAGCATATTTCTAGGCCCGTAAAAATGGGGGGGGGGGAAGATATGAGTGTCCTCTCTCCCCGAAATCTATGGACATCAAAAAATAAAAAATTCTTTGTTGTGTTCTTTGTTCCAGGTAAGTCTCATTATAGTTTGGCCGTAATATGATGATGGTCTTCAGAGATAGGCAGCAGAACTCCTTAACGGATGACGGTATTCACTCGATATTGAGGCAAATATCTCCGGCACATCTGAAGTGATTTGAAATTATTTTGTTTTAGTTTGGAAGAGTGTGCTTCCAGGTAAGTCTCATTATAGCTTGGCCGTGATATGATGATGGTCTGCAGAGATAGGCAGCAGAACTCCATTACGGATGACGGTATTCACTCGATATTGAGGCAAATATCTCCGGCACATCTGAAGTGATTTGAAATTATTTTGTTTTAGTTTGGAAGAGTGTGCTTCCAGGTAAGTCTCATTATAGCTTGGCCGTGATATGATGATGGTTTCAGAGATAGGCAGCAGAACTCCATTACGGATGACGGTATTCACTCGATATTGAGGCAAATATCTCCGGCACATCTGAAGTGATTTGAAATTATTTTGTTTTAGTTTGGAAGAGTGTGCTTCCAGGTAAGTCTCATTATAGCTTGGCCGTGATATGATGATGGTCTGCAGAGATAGGCAGCAGAACTCCATTACGGATGACGGTATTCACTCGATATTGAGGCAAATATCTCCGGCACATCTGAAGTGATTTGAAATTATTTTGTTTTAGTTTGGAAGAGTGTGCTTCCAGGTAAGTCTCATTATAGCTTGGCCGTGATATGATGATGGTCTTCAGAGATAGGCAGCAGAACTCCATTACGGATGACGGTATTCACTCGATATTGAGGCAAATATCTCCGGCACATCTGAAGTGATTTGAAATTATTTTGTTTTAGTTTGGAAGAGTGTGCTTCCAGGTAAGTCTCATTATAGCTTGGCCGTGATATGATGATGGTCTGCAGAGATAGGCAGTGCAACTCCTCAATGGATAACCGCATATCACTTTATATTACGGTAAACGCTTGGTTTCAAGATGCTGATTGCAGGATGTTACTTGAAAATTGACACATATCTACCTGACCTTCGATCCTGGCCTCATCACATACAACTCCTCAATGGATGACAGCACAAAACACGATATTTTGGCAATCACTTTGTGTGAGTGTGCTGATTCCAGGGTATTACTTAAAAATTGACAATATGCCCGACGACCTTCGATCCTGGCCTCATCACCATAGAACTCCTGAGCGAATGACAGCACATAACTCTTAATAGCGGCGACCTCTTTGTATTAGTGTGCTTATTGCAGGATATTACTTGAAAATTGTCAATGCCACGGGACTTTTGAATTTACTGTTAGTCTACCTATATTTTACAGTTTAACCCATAAACACTGAAAAGCGTGAAATAAATAAACTTTTAACAAAAATATAATAACCGACTTCAAATATTATAGGAGACATTCATTTAAAGATTAAAATAATTATATACTGACCGATGATACCAAAATAACACTTTTGCCGACTTCTTTCTTCCTGTAACATATTTCATGCAGAAGTCGGCGCATAAAAACCAATAGTAGAGTGTTGTTTTACTGAATTGATTCATTACCTTGCGCACGAGTTAGAGAAACAGGCGAGGGTGCTTATAGTTCGATGTTGTAATTGAACATTCACACCCGAGTTGAACACTCTACTTTTCATCACTAACGCGAGGAAATAAAAATCAAATACAGAATAACAAAATTAAAAGAGATTAGGCAGACATTTATAGGGACCAGGAGATACTTATTTTTCATTGCTATTTAGCTAGCCGAGTCACTTAATTAGTGAATGTAAGAGACCCACGTTCAATTTTTTAAACTTAATGCACAAAAATAAAATAAATTGAATTCACACCTCGCATTTTGAGTTAAATACGACCTACTTTCAGAGCAGTAGTGATGAAAACAAGTTTACCTCTCTAATTTTACAAGGCGCATTATATTTATATATTGTTCTTCAATTGTTGTCGAAAATCAGTAACTAAACGAGTCAACTCCTTTTCATATATATATACATTGCAAATCTACAAATACAGACTTGATCGATCGTATCGTCACTGACAGACGTTTTAATATCCTATAAATAGGTAACTTATATCCGAATCTTCAAACACAGATTTTTCTTCTGTCATCGAAAATCATAAAAAGGAGATAAGGTACACGTTAAAACGGTTAATATCCCTGAATCTGACGTGTACGGGTATTAAAGAAATATAGGTTAAAGTATCCATTTTACGACATGATATAGAATGACGTCATAAATTCTAAATTGGATCGCTCGTTGTTTGTTTAAAATTTGTACTAACACATGAGTGCAAAGGCTTTGCGTTTTGAGCTAAAGATGATTAGATAAAAGGAAGAAAAACTTAAATAGTACGGAAAATAAATAGGTAAAAAATAGGATTATTAAGAATCTGTGTACAGTAAAGAAAGGGAGATTATATTATAACTAGCCGTTTGCCCGCGGCTCCGCCCGCGTTTATTCAATCTCTGCCCCGTTTTCAGCTTCGACGTTATTTTATGAACACCCCTTAAAGCCTATATTGTGTTGACCAGAGTCACTACAATAATAATAAAAAAACACATTCAAATCTATTAAGTGGTTAACGAGTTAATACGGAAAATACGTCTATACTTACAGACAGACAGACAGACAGACAGACTTCAGTACAATACTAATAAACCATATCATTTAAAATTTTGAAAAATATTTAGTTTCCATACACGACCTTTTTCGTACTTTATTATTAGTACAGATATATTGTAAGTAATAACATAATAATAAAAAAACCTTTGTAAAAATAAGCTTTTATTTTAGCTATGGACAAAACGAACAAAATAAAAATTTAGATCAATTAGGTATATCATTGTGGTGTAGAAACGCAGAACTCTTTGTATATATAATGGTAAATAATTTCTAATCTAACAAATAAATATAGGTAATTACCTGTTTTTAAGGGCTCTGTATCTCAAAATCAAAAACTGTATATCTGACATTAAAAACCTTATTTCTGGGGCCCCATTAAAGATATCAAACCAAAACTAATACTATCCACAGAAGACGTTCTTGCTAGCAAACTGTTAATTTAACTAGTCTTTAAGTAATCGGGTTAAAAATACTGTGCAATGTAAGTAAGCAATTTATTTCAACGATATAACGGATACATAAAAATGAAATAATTTTACAGACAGATACAAGAAGGTAGGTACTAAGATTAAAATATTAAATTAAAACCATGATTAAAATTTATTTGGTGGCAAGAAAAGGGCATTATTGTCAGCATATTGCTGCAAAACATTTAGCTTTGCAGCACTGATTTTCAAATAATACCCGATGGGAGTGACTCACGGGAGTCAGTGTGCGTTAGCCTCATTCAGATGTGTTGGTGTATGAAATAAGCAGAACAAGACAAAATACAATTTGAAATAAAATCAAATAACCTAAAATTTATGACATATTTGTGGGTGCAAGAAAGATTTGTTTGTTTTTGTTTCCGTTAGCAGCAGATATTTAAATAAATATCATATTATTATATAATATATTAAGTTTACGGATCATTAGTGCTTTTATCTAACCTCATATCGTGAAATCTTCTTCATGAACTCATAACTACTTGTATAGTGAAACGAATTTTTCATGGACGTCTCTAAAAAAGAAAAAATAATATATTATATATAATAATAATAATAATCTCTAAACAACATAATGCTGTAAAATATCTTTTTCTGAGATTACAGTACATGTGGTACTGACTAGGAAGGCAAAGGGAACTTAGCCCATACAGCCATGTCTGAGGTTTAATATCAAATACCAATGAGGTTTATAAATAATACTCTCCAATACGTACAAAACAGCTACGGAGGTCACAGTTCAACTTTATTTTCGGCTAGGCATGAGTTTAGATAAAAAAGTGTATGAAACTATACATAACTAGGTATTAAAACGTGTTCGCTTGTGTTCTATTAAACCAAGTGCGAGTCGGACTCGCGCACGAAGGGTTCCGTACCATCAACTATAAAAACGGCAAAAAAATCATGTCTGTTGTATTGGAGTGCAGAGATCCGACTAGCACTTAGCCGGTTTTAGTATTTGTTTTTATAGCGGCAACAGAAATACATCATCTGTGAAAATTTCAACTGTCTAACTATCACGGTTCATGAGATACAGCCTGGCGACAGACGGACGGATGGACGGACAGCGGAGTTTTAGTAATAGGATCCCGGAACCCTAAAAATTAAATTATATTTACAGAAAAGTTAAGGGCTAGCTTTGCGATTTTATTGGATGCAGGAAAATGCAAGTAATTATGTATCGAATGGCCGAAATATTAAGATCACGGAATGAAAATTTAGTTTTTTTTTTACAAGATTTAATCTTCGTATAATATAATAATCAGAGTGCTCCACCTTAACAGCCCGATTGGGCTGTAGATTTCTCTAGAAGGTATCATTTTCAAATTGATATATCTCACGGGGCATGTAATATTCGATTGCTAAAACGGAACGTAATTTGTGTGAAGGATTGAAAGATACACTATGTGATGGTACTGTTATCTCAGGACAGCGGATCAGGCTTGGTTGTAGGAGTGCGTGCTGATACGTTGCTGAAGTGTGGGTTAGCGCGCTTCTGCTTACACACGTACGCACGCACGCACACGTAGGTACCATATTAAAAACAGAATAGTAGGATAACTCCCGCGCCTCACGAGACTTAAATATCTACTGTTGAAAGGTTGTCCCATAATCTTGGTTTTGTAGCGGAAGCGCGAATGCTGCGCTGCGGGCTGTGGAGCTCAACCCTGACTTGTACCGGCAAAACTGGCATAAATGTGACCGTTGTGTGCGTCCTGTGGTTCATACGTACTGGCACGCACACAGATTAGCCGCGCTCGGTACATTTAGGTGAAGATAGTCTACTATTCCGTTTTTACTATGTAGGTAGCCACACTTATAATCAAGTCAAAAGTTTTAAAACATATCTTCAAGTTTATCGTTAAGACTGAAAGTTAATAGATTTAAACAGCTCATAATAAACCAAATTGCTTAGATAGCGCCGTTACAGACTTTTATCATGTTTGTTTCCCATTTTCTAGCCCATAAAATTTAATGGTTGAAAGCTACGATGAAAGGCTTCTACTGTTGAGATTATAGTAGGATTTTCTGTTTCAAGGCTGATTAAGGTAAAACTGTGGTATGAAGGTACGAGTATGTTTGCATACACGCTGGGCAAAGTAATCAAAGTGATCGTCAATTTCGTTTGTATACATGGAACATTTTTATTTGTATTATCCATTATACGTCATTAATAACATTTAAAGGTTTATAATCTATTCAATGTAAATAAATTAAAGTAATAATTTTACACTGTAAAATTATAGTAATTTAAAATAAAATAAAAATCGCAATAAAATTCGGTATAAAAATAGTAGATTGTTATCCAAGGTAGGTAAGCGATCAATTGCACCTGAGATAATTAGGCGCATAGCGAGCGAAGCGAGCGAGGGTGCATATAGTTCGAGGGTCCAATTGATCACTTACACCCGTGTGTAATACTTTACTTTTCATCACTAATGCGAGGAAATAAAAAAAAACTTACATAATTATAACATGACGATTAACTGCACCTATACCTACTTGTTTGTTTCACAGTAATAATATTTAACCCAACCGGTTTCGGTTTTACACTATTATCAAGGGTCTATTAAATAACTGTAACACTTTTTTGCAGGATATAAAATTATATATATAAAATTAATTCGACGTGTAATAAATGAAGTATATCGTGAATCAATTATGAAATTATGTTTGCAACAACGTTTTCAACAAGAAAACGTTGTTGCAAACATAATTTTTCATTCCAGCGTCTGACTCGCTAAGGTGCACACGTCTCTCGGTTAGTACAGAACCAGTTTTCAAGTTACGGAGTGTTGAGTGTAGTCAGTGGTTCTCAAAGTTTTTGAAGTGGACGAAAATGGAAGTCTGTGGAAGATGTGGAGATGAAGTGGCTGACCCCATTCGATGCACTGCTTGTCTCAAATATTTCGATTACGGTTGCTCCGGGATAACTGAAGCAGGATACCGGAAACTCGGAGATCGACAAACAACTTGGCGCTGTGCCTCATGTAAATCGTCTCAGGTTCCAAGTCAGGTTAATGCAGTCATCCCTGATTCAGCCTCTCTAACACTGGCTAGTGTAATGACTGAAATACGTAAGCTTTCCCTTCAACTGGTTCCCTTATCGGACGTCGCAGCTGATATTCAACTTATTAAAAATGATCTTACTGGCCTAAAGAAATCCAATGAAGAGATATCTAGCAAACTTACGCTATTTGAAAGTCGTCTGATAAAAGTTGAAAATGCTCAAGAGGAAATAAATACGTTGAAAGATCGGATTCTGAAGCTTGAGGATGAAGTCAACGAGAAGGATCAGTGGCTACGATCTAATAACGTCGAACTAAAAGGAGTTCCGTTGAAGCACGGCGAAAATTTATTCGTAATCATGGATAAATTAGGTGCCAAAATTAATTATCCTGTACTTTACCAGTATCAATTACATAGCTCGTGTACCTACACGCGACCCAGGCTCCTCGAAACTGAAACCTATCATCGTATCTTTTATCAATAGGTACATGAAAGAGGACTTTGTTGCTGCTGCACGATCATGTAAAAATCTGTGTTTGGAAGATATTGGTCAACAGGAAAAAAGGGGAATATATATAAATGACCACCTTACCGTAAAAAACAAAATGCTGCTATCTAAAACTAAGGCACTTGCTAAGGAAAAAAACTTCCTACATACATGGGTGAAGCATGGCAAGATTCTTGTTCGAAAAAGCGATTCATCATCAGTACTGACAGTGAAGGCAGAAAAAGATTTATCAAAAATCCATTGAATATTCTTCATCTATTCCTATGCCGATGTCTTATACTTCTAAGTATAAGTGCCACCGAATCACAACTTTTATGTTCTACTGATAGTTTGAGTGACATTGGTCAAGCATTTTTTATCGCAGTCTATTGTGCTCGCCTTATGGTAACATGTATGAATCATACATATCGCTTCGGCTACGATAGCCGTTGTACTATTATAATCACTAATGCGTGGTCAATTAGGTATATTTTGCTAGTGAAATTCAACGTATTGATGTTTGCTAGTTTGTTGATTAAAATTTTACTTCTACCGTTCACTTTAATTTCTTATAATAATAAATCAAGTCAACATAGTTATTTTAGTTTGAATAAGGTAACAATCGTAGTTAATTTGTTGGTTAAAGTAATACAAGCCGTAACAAATTTATGCATTCTCATATTGTATAACTTGATTTTTTGGACAGCAAAATTGTATGCAAAAATGCGTACATTTATTTTTTCGAGTATTCATATTATTTTCTACAGTAATTTAATAAAACCTTTTTATAATCGATGTTATGTTTCCGCTATCTATTCCCCATGTGTCACAGCTCTTGGAAAAGGTAATAATAAATATTTGTGTTGCCTTATTTTTCTGCTATCTATAAAGTATTTATTAATTATTTATAATGTCGAACCTTAGTGTATATCATCAGAATGTGAGAGGGCTTAGGACTAAGACTGACATAATTTACAGGAATGTGTGTCTTAGTGATTATGATATTATTACTTTAACTGAAACTTGGTTGTGTGACGGAATTGCCAACGAGGAACTATTCGACGATCGCTATTGTGTATGGCGAAGGGATCGTAATTATACTCAAACACAACAATCGCGTGGGGGTGGTGTCATAATTGCTGTCAAAAGAACCTTGTTGGCCACCTGTGTACCGGATTGGCAATCCTCTGCTGAGGATATTTGGGTAAGAATTACGTTGCGATGTTCACGGCTTAAAACTGTGTTCAAATTAAATATTTGCACGATATATCTCTGTACTGAAAACATGGGAAAATCTTTCGCTGATCAGTTGACAAATTTTTGTGATAAAGTTGAGTCTTTACACTCTAGTAACCATCACGACAAATTTCTTATAGTCGGTGATTTTAATATGAGTTTTATAAACTGGTCAGACAGCGTGAGTGGCCTCGAGCCTTCCAACATCATAGGTGACCATTCAATTAATTTTATCGATACATTTAATTTCTGCAATTTCCAACAGTATAATAGCATTCCCAATTCATGTGACCGTATTTTGGACTTGGTTTTCTCTAGCGATTTTGTTTCTGTTATACCTTGTCTCGACCCTTTGGTGGCTGAAGATCCCTACCACAAGGCGCTTTGCATTACTATTTCATTTCTCGAACTGCAATCACTCCCTGTTTCAAAACGTACCGTTTTTTCCTATAACAGAGCCAACTACGACACGATTAATAATGAGATCTCTGCTATTCGCTGGGCTGAAGTCCTCAATAATGGTGCTGTTGAAGAGGCTGTCAGTAAATTTTACAACATAATTTATGACCTAAGAGATAAATATATTCCTCAATGTATAAAGAAGGAAACGAAATATCCTCCATGGTACAATTGTGCTCTTATAAAAGCGATTAAAGAAAAATTCAAATATTTCAACAAGTTTAAAACATATGGTAACTTAACTGATAAGTACACTTTTGAATTACTGAGAACGAGAGTTCAACGCCTTGAAAAAGAATGTCATGTCAATTATATCAGTCTCATTGAAGATTCGATTAAGTCAAACCCTAAGGCCTTCTGGTCGTTTGTTAAAAATAGTCGGAAAGGTACTTCCTTTCCCTCTTCCATGACATATGCAGGTACAACCGCCAGTACTGGTGAAGGTATAAGTAACTTATTTGGTGAGTACTTCCACTCTTCATTTCTCCAAAGTGTATCTTCATCTAACCCTGACAATATTTATGAACCCACTTCTTCCACTGTATCTGATATAGCATCAATTCAGATCATAACAGATCAAATCGCTAAGCTTCTCAAGGCACTTGACTTAAATAAATCAGCAGGCCCTGATCTTCTTCCAGCTGTTCTTCTAGCCAAATGCGCTGAGTCCTTATCTGTTCCTCTAGCAATTATATTTAAGAGATCGGTTACTGAAGGTGTTATGCCTTGCAAGTGGAAATCAGCCTTTATAACACCGATCTACAAAAAAGGACCTAAAAATTTAATTGATAACTATAGGCCTATATCTAAATTATGTCTTATAGCTAAAGTGTTCGAGCGGATAGTATATAATCAAGTGTATTCATCACTCAAGCAAAATTTTAGTCCCCAACAACATGGATTTCTGAAATATAGATCCACTACTACAAATCTGGTTCTTTTTAATGATTTTATTAGTAGCAAAATGAACAATAATAGCCAGGTAGATGCTGTATTTACTGATTACAGTAAGGCTTTTGATCGCATCGATCATGATCTGCTCTTGCAAAAACTTCTTACTGTTGGCATTAGAGGCGATCTGTTCCGGTGGTTCACGTCATACGTCAAAAACAGGACTCAAGCTGTAGCTCTTAATGGCTTTACATCATCCTGGATGTGTATTACCTCCGGAGTCCCCCAGGGATCTCTGCTAGGACCTCTCCTATTTGTTATATTTATCAATGATATCGATATTTGTTTCCAGCATTCTAACTTTCTCTTATTTGCAGACGATATGAAGATATTCAGAGAGGTTAATCATTCTTTTGACTCACTTCTTCTTCAGGATGATCTTCATAGACTGAATCAGTATTGCACGAACAATAAACTTGATATCAACGTCTCTAAATGCTTCTCAATATCATTTGGCCGTAAACATAATTTATTTAATTCTAATTACTTTCTTAAAAATTAAAAATTACCAAGTGCGATGAAATCAGGGATCTTGGAGTCATAATGGATAGAAAATTAATTTTCGATCGTCATGTTGAATCCATAGTTAACAAGGCATCTAAAGCGCTTGGATTTCTTATGCGTTGTTGTAGTAACTTCCGGCAGCTAAAATCTGTTAAGATTTTATATTGTGCATACGTGAGAAGTCACCTTGAATATAACTCTCAAGTGTGGAATCCTCGGTATGAAATTTATATAACAAAAATTGAAAAAAATCAAAAAAAGTTCATTAGGTACCTAAGATACAAGTTCAGAATTCCTCATCAAAATTACGAGCACCATTGTCGTCAACTCCATCTTCTTCCACTTCATGTCCGACGTCGTGTAGCTGATATCTCATTCCTAATGAAAATTGGACAAGGTTATATTGACTGTCCCGATTTGCTAGTTAAATTAAATCTGTTGGTCCCTTCGCGTCAGTTTCGTCGTAAGCCCATTCTCCACATTCCTCGCGTTCATAGCAACTACAGACAAAATGCTTTTCTTTTAAGAGCTGCTGACTCCTTTAGTACCTTATGTGAAGACAATAGTGACATTGATTTATTTTGTAATAGCGTTAAAACTATTTGCAAATTTATAACTGTAAAATTTTGTGATTTTGTAAAATAGATTTTTAGATTCTGCTTTATTCGATTGTAATTTATGTTATTGCCTTGTTTTTTTTTGTGTTCCACGTGTAGCTTTGTTCTAACTTACTTTATTTTTTCTTTACCACTCTTCATTGCTGTAAAACTTTGATCATACTTAATTAATCGTAACTTCTTTTTATGTGTTTGTACCTTTTTAAATCTAAATTCGAACTTATCTGTGAAAACTTGTAATTGGCTTTTCTGTCAGTAAATTTGTATGTTTTATATGTATACTATAGCTGTAAGTTTTCCTTAAATAATAAAATAAAATAAAATAATTTTAGTTGCGCCATTTTATTTTCATGTGAATTTTTCTTTTTTTTGTGATTGTTAAAATAAAATTAATTTATTTTCTGTTTTAAGTCATAAACATCTTTTTAAGATTTTATTTAGCATATTTACGTTAATACACAAGTCACATTTTTCCATAAAAATATATAAATAGAATAGAGAATTACAAAATAAAAAGGAAATAGGCAGAACAGATATTTTCCATTGTCATTTGGCGAGACGAGTGATTGACTACTTAATTATAGTGACTGTAAGGGACAGTCGTTTGATTTTCAAATTTACTTACCTTTATTTAAATCGAATTTACCTCCCGCATTTCGAGTTATATATGACTTTCAGGAGCATTAGTGATAAAAAATATTTTAATGCATAATGTCAAATTCAAAAATACAGTCTCAAACACAAAGATCAAAACTACCCAGAAAGAGTTCCTCCACACCGGAGAGATTCCGCTCAATAAGCCATTGTTTCATGGTCTACCTACTCATTTGTTTTAATTTTAACATTTCAGCCCGATGTTTAAATGTACTGGTATTTTTAAATGAAACCACAAACTCTACTGACCGTACTGAAAAATTTTGCCAAAGAAAAACTACTGCGCAAATATTTAAAAAAAATTGCCTCTTTTTTAGGGTTCCATACCCGAAGGGTGCCAACCCTATTACTAAGCCTCCGCTGTCTGTCTGTCCGTCTGTCACAAGGGTCGCTACAGCTTTAACTGTAGTAGGTGTAAATATTATTAATATAATAATATATAGTAATAATAATTCTTTTTTCACAGAATACGTATTACTATGGTCTCTATCACGACGAATAATAAAATAAAAGATGAAACCTCAAAAAAGTTATTAAGTATTGGTTTTGGCTCTTAAATACAAGTTTTAAATTTAGTCACATTGTAGTTCTTACCAAAAAAATAATAAAAAGTAGGGTTCCATACGCAGACGGTGCCATAAATATTGTGGGGTGGTATGAAACCCTTTGTGCGCGAGTCCGACTCGCATTTGGTCGAATTATTATTTTACTAGTTTATTATTAGTTAAGACCTGCAATATTCTACTTATTTAAAGCGGAATATTGCAAATTAATATACAACGTGGAATTTAAGTAATTTTGTTAACGAAAACTGGTGATAGTACTCATCCATATGAACAACTTTTACTATGGAGCCAACCCTGAAATCGTGAAAAAATATCAGCTGTTCGATAGAAAAGTTAAATACCTACTCGACCCAAATGTATGAAAGAGCTGATTTTTTTTTCAAGTTTCCAGGTTTGGCTTCATAGTAAAAGTTGTTCATATGGACGAGTACTATCGCCAGTTTTCGTTTATCAAAATGACTTAAATTTCACGTTTTATAAGGTCCTACAATAACAAGTGAAAATAATTCTAGGGTAGATCATGTATCGTTGAGTGGCCACATTTCAGAAGAAATATTTTTTTTTGTCTAACAACTTTTTTCTTCCCAGTACAAAGTTGTTCAATCAGCTGTTTAAATATCTATAAAGGTAAAAAAAGTTCTAACAAAGAGTGGTCTAGGTATTAGAGATAGGCTCTATCATCTCTTGAATTTTTTTCACTTTGAATTGTAGGAACTTATAAGTTGAACATTTCTATGCCTAATTATATATTTGCTAGTAGGGACTTCATTCGATTCTAGTTTTTATGTGCAGAAGCTATAATTCGCGTAATTTGGACAGTAGCTGTCAAAAGAACCTTCTGTGCTAGAGCAGAGAGATTAAAATAAAATTTGCCAAGTAATGAGCATCTTGCTTGATACACAGACGATAAAGTACACTTCAATCAAAATTTACGTGCGACAGAAAAGAAAATTCATTGCGACCTATATTTCTTGTTTGTCACGAACATAATTAGATTTCTTTCAGTTTGCGCGGATTCCTGTAGCAAATAATTCAGTTATGTAAAGATAACAAATGTTTATTTAGCAGGTGTTTTGAATGGAGCATATCCAGTTTTCAATTGGTAAGAAAGCGTACTTAACAAGAAAATAAATACTACGGTACCAAGTTCGTGCATACCTGTAATAACGTTTGGATTGATAAGCTGTTCTAAAAATTATAGCGCTGAGTTTTATAAAGTTACTTCTACAACAGAATAATCTCTACAGTCTCAATATAGGCAAGTGCTACACCGACCCATGTACACTTTTAACAAGTACCGGTTTTGGTATTCAGACGAAGAAATCCCTATCCCTATTATTCATACAGACTACGTATTAATCGGTCGTTGCTTAGTTTTATTGTTTAGTTTTAGCTTAGCTATAAACAGTGTAATCCATCCAATCCATCAAATAATTAAACGAGGAATATTTGTATATTAAAGTCGATTCTGAAGGCTTTAATTTTAGTTTAGTGCTGCCGAGACTTAAATTTTTCTAAAGTTCCTATAACATAGCTTATGTTGTCAACACTAAATAAATATCTTGGAATTAAGAAAATTTGATTGTGACAGCACTAAAACTAAAATTGAAGCCTTTAGAATCGGCTTTATTATATTTTTATTATTTATTAATAACAGCTACCAAATATTGAACAAAATGCGCTATATTTCGATCCCTCAGTGGGGTCGTCATCTGGCGAATGGAAAATAAAATTATGACATATAAATATACGTAAAAAACACTGATATCTATGATGGAAATAATTATAAACTTTAAATTATAAACTTCCTTGTAAGTGTTTTTGAAGGAAGCGGTTCGGTTAGTTACGTTTAGAAAGAGCTTTATGAATTCTGTTATTGTAGTTAGATTACATATTACAAATTGCAATATTTACACTTCAAAGCTGCCACCCTGCACACATCAAAAAATCTATACCATATTCACTTTCCCTCCGCGGCCACCGCATTTGTAACAACCACAGTGCACTTAACAATTACCATAACATAATTCATAATTCTCTTTCTAAACGCAACTACCCGAACAGCTTCCTCCAAAAACACTTACACCACAGACCACGCTTTCACAGACAAACAAGGAACATACTGGGAACTAGTATGGGACGCTACTTGTGTCGATACAATAGCGGCGTCCCATATCCAAGCGACCGCTGCTAAAGCTGGCGCTGCGGCCAGCCACGGCCGAAAGCTCCAAGAGGCGCAAGTATTTGCGTAGAAACCTTAGGGTCGTGGGGTCCAGCTGCAAAGATTATTTTCAAATAAATATCTTCGCAGCTGGTAGACGTTTCGGGAGACCCAATCTGGATCTGGTACTTGCTTTATGGCGGTGATTTAGGGAAAATATTTTATTGAGTATTATTTTTTTTTTCTTTTGTAAGTTGCTTAGGTAATTTTAAGTTTTTGTATTATTATTATTTTAGTCAGATTAAATTTTATTTGATGTTATTTTTGTTTTTTCTGTTTCCGTTAATAATTAAATTTCACGATCTCCGTTATCTATTTCTCATATAAGATTTATTTACTTTGGGTATAAGAAAACGGCAGCAACTATTCTTAAACCATATAAAAAATCGGTCTGGGCAGCTTCGTTCGAACCAGCCCATCTTAAGTACTTGGTAAAAATATATGGAATATCATAATGTTATTTTTCCACGATTCTAGGGTAGGCTCCTTAGTAAAAGTTGTTGGTAAATACAAGTACTATCTCTAGCTTCCGGCTTTTATAGCGACTAACGCGATATAGCTAAAAGACAAAATAGACTATTTATTTCATAAAATTTATCGCCAAAAATAACAAGAAAATATGATAGATATTCAATAACAGTGTACAGTGGAGCCCACATCAAGCTATACACATTGAGTACAAGCTGACCTCTCATTGTACGGGAAGCCTATACAATGAGAGGTCAGCTTATACTGAAAGTGTTTAGCTTGATGTGGGCTCCATTGTACATACATACTACATGAAGATTGCGCAAAAAACTTCTCATAGAAAATTCTGCTTATCTTATTACTTTCAATTTACTATTAATAATGTCTGTTTCATTCCATTTTGTAAATTATGTAATAAGACCTGAGATGAGAGAAAGGAAAGATGATGTCGAGAATTTCGAGAAACGTTTGCAAAAGTAGACCATTAAAATAAAAAGCAACGTTAGTCAGTAAAAAGTGTCTGTGCTAAATTGATACTTTCATATGTTTAAGAAATAGGACGGTCGATGACTTATCTACTTTTACCGCACTAATATTGCTTTCCAGGTTTCAGGGTTCCGTGGCAATTTTGGAAAAATGTCTGCCAAGTACGGGTTCTTCAATGCAGATGTACTCTGTTTAAAAATAGGTACCCCTAAATTGAAACACGCTTTTGCGTGAATGTTCACGAATAACGTTTAAAACTTAGTGCTAAAGCCTAATAAAATAAAATATTAATTTTTCTTAACCTTACTAAACCGGTTGATGAAGGTTTGCAAAACCATAATTATATTTTTAGCTGACTTCAAAAAAGCAGGAAGTTCTTAATTTGCCCGTGATTTATTATGGTTTTTTTGGGTTGACGCCATGCCTCTGTCACATTTTTGGTAGTGGAACTCCTCCGTGAATGACAGCGTACTCTACTCTATATTGAGACAATAGCTTTGAAAAAAAGCATCAAACCAAAAAAAATTGAAGTAAACTCTTAACAAAAAATAGTAACTGACTTCAAATGTTAAAGCAGAAATTCACTTAAAATTTTAAAATAATTGTATAATGAACGATGGCTTATTTTATTTTTACTTGCTCTATTACTTAATTTTTTAGTAGTTTTTTTGAAATATTAAGTAGCATATTTGTGACAATTTATCCCGCTCCAAAAATTAAATTACGATTCCTTAATTAAATTTAAACAAATTTATGATTTTAAAAGACAGGACCCACATTTGACGTTGCCAAATTGCTACTTGACCATGTATTTTAAGAAATACTTGGCAAACGTAATGTGAGACAGAAAAAGGTCGGTAGTACTGGCTCTTTACGAGTTTTTGCAATTCATACGAAAGTATCTGAAAATACCAAAAGCATTTCAAGTGTGTCCATTGTACGAGGTGTTAGGTTCCGTAAGTGTACTTTTAATGAAATAAAGTCAGTTATATTTGAAAAACAACCTTATCGTCTCGCGGCGTGTATCACCAGAGGACTGCCAGAAGTGTTCTGGAAGTCAATCAATTGAACAGTCCGATACTCGTTCATATCAACAATTTTTCACGGTCAAATTGAAGACATAATTGGGATAAAGTAATTTCTGGGTCACTGTACAGCTTATTTTGATGTAGTTTACTGTACTTACGTGTTTAAGGAACCCCGGGCTGTCTGCCAAACGTCGAGTGACATGACTGCCTAAAACAGTTGCTCCACGTTATAAAGCAACAAGGAAAACCCTTATTTCAGGGCAATATAGTTTATTTTTCTTCTTTTCAGAGTTCTGTTTAAGGTGGTACAGTAGGGTTGTGCTTTTAATTGGTTTTGTCTCCGTTCACACGCTCGCCCGTTCTGCGACATGTGTTCCATTTTCGAACGAAGCGCGCGGCTTTTGTTTCGTTTTCTCTCTTTTACGGCTGTGATGACATTGATATGTGTGTGATGCTGCTGAAGATCATAATAAGAGATTTTATATTTAGGTATATTATCTTTGGAGAAGCTATAATTTTCTTAAAGGACTCGCTATTCTAAAAATAAAATGGGTTATTAGATTATTATTGTACGGAAGCCAAAACGAATTTTTTCAAGATTTTTTGTCTGTCTGTGTTTTAACTCAAGATCCACTCAACGGATTTTGATGTGTTTTTTATTATTATCGTAGTGACCCTGATCAACACACATACTATAAAGTATGTTAATAAAATAACGCCCAAAATATACATTCTTTAAAATTAGAGCGAGTTGACATCATGAATATACTTGACTGACCAGTACTCGACTGACCGCTGTGCGCGAAAGTACACCCAAAGCGTCCTGATGGTCATAACCTCATCGAAAGCTCGACCTTGGCCGGTTAAAAAAGTGAGTCTTATCCGTTTCTTTAAATATTCGTCGTTTAAAATAAATACAGCAACTAATTTAAATTGTGTTTTGAGCTTACTTTTGGTTCATAAATCAATACACGTACATGAACTAAATTTAAGGAATATACAATTTATACAGATATATACAACACAAAATGATAGCTACTTATATACTAAATAGTAATATCCATCCATCCATCAGCCTGTTTCGTCCACTGCTGGACATAGGCCTTTCCAGGATTTCGCCACTCTTGGCAGCCTCCTGGAAGAAATGCCCATACTCACACACGCTGGGCAGGCGGGTTGGTGAGCGCGGTGCCGAAAACCTTGCACTAGTGACGCCGCTGCCCGCCACTAGTCTGTTTTAAATAAGGCCCGGCGATTGGGGATGGATATACCGCCATCCATCGGTCCCAGGCAATGGTGGGCCGCCTGGTTTTGCCTGAGAGCTGTTCTCTTACTCTCCCCCGAATAACTTCAGGAGGATTTGCGAGTAAGATGGTGGTACCTCCACAGTCGAGCCCGGCATCAGCTCTACCACCTATTACTAATTATTAATAGTAATATACTATATATATATAAATATATACCGAACTCCGCCTATTCGATTACTGCTAAGACCAACGATAATTTCGTCGTAGGCTAAAACGATTTTTTCTTCCAAAAAATAGATGTGATCATTTTCTACATCCAAACGAGAACTCCTGTAAAGACAATTTGACAGTTTAGCATATTTAGCTTTCGTTTTAAGGGTAAAAGGCCGTCGTTAAGGCACATGTGACACACATTAACACAATTATACGTGTTACAGGTCGTCTGAGGGCGGGCTCAAACTTCTAAATAAGGTTATGCATGTATTCATAAATGAAGGTGGGAAGTCACGCTGAAAAAAGGTTAAAGAGAAAATCTCAACGGATTTAGATGCGGTTTTTAGGGCTCCATACCCGTAATGAAATACGGAGCTCTATTAATGTCGCTCTAATGTCCATATGCCATGGGTCTCTAGCTTGCAGACGGAATGAATTATACTAGATCTGAAATTTGGATGTGTTATATAAACATCCTTGGAAAGCCTACAATGCTTAAATTAATATACCCTACTAATCATTCTATATCTGTATGTACTTATTATCTTTTTTTTTGTTTTTTGTCTTGTTACGTATTTTTTGTTTTAATTTTATTTTTCATTCATTTATTTATAAGCCATTTCTGCCAATTATATTGTTTTTTTCTTCAATTTAGTGCTTAAATAAAATTGTTAACTACTCGTACATACCTTGGCATGCAATTGTCACGGAGGTAGCTGAAAATCAGCGCCAACCAAAGCATGTTCCCTACTTAAGTAAACCTTTTCTACTCTGTTAGTTTTTAAGTATTATTTTTTTGTTAACGCGCCGATAAATTTATTTTATTTCTTTTTTTCTAAAATTTTAACCTAAACAGAATATTAAATTAAAATAATTTTTTTTTTAAGGGGTGGTCCCAAATATTAAAATGGAGACAAAAAATAATTGTGGTTATTTTTGCCTATACCTAATTTAGTAGAGTAAGAGTATTACATTTTTATTATTTTTAAACTCGAAAAATGAAAAAAAAGTTGGGCCATATTATCAATTTTAAACCACTTTCGTTACGGAGTTTATTTTAAAAACAAAAAAGGAATTTTGAATTTTCAGTATATTATGTGCATGTACTGTTTTTAAACAACAAATACTGAAAACGACGATTTTTAACACAAGTGACACAAGTGTAACACAAGTTTTATGCAAATCTTAACCTTCAGAGCGCAAGTCCTACTCACATTTGACTGTTATTTAGGGTTCCGTAGTACCTGAAAGGTACGAGTAAAAGGAACCTTTATGGTGAGACTCCGTTTCCCGTCCGTCCGACCGTATGTCACAGCCTCATAACTTTAGCACCGTTAAAGACAAATACTTGAAATTTGCTACAAAATAGCATTTACTTTCTTACACAATATGGTGCAAAAAAAAATTTTTTTTATTTGTTGATAATATTTCCAACGCAAAAGCAGTGTTTACCCGTGGTTCCGGTGGGTGGACCCATCACCAGGTCCACTGGTAATTTTAATTACCCATGGTTCCATGGCATTAGGGATTGTTCCCTGGACTTCTGACTATATCGATAGAAAATTAAAACCACAGTTACATACAATAAAGTTTACTCAATCATAAGCAAACAAAATAATTCCACCCTTGGGCACAAAACCATACTCATACCAGAACCAAGTGAGAAAAATGAAAAAAAAAAACCTAAAAATACAATATGGGTATCAAATTGTAGATATTAAAGAGTTAATTATAAAAATATATACTTTTACTACATTTCCTCTCACCGATTTCGAGAAGTCTTTGAAAAACCACAAAAAATACATGTCCCCCCTCCTTATTTCCGAAACTGGTGGACCGAAAAAAATCACCATTGTAGGCCAAAACTGGCCAATTACAGGAAAACTATAGGTATTAAAAAAAGTTGAATGCAAATGAGAAATATAAAAATAAATGTAAAATATATATATATATATAAATATACAATGTGGGTATCAAATTGTAGATCATTAAGAGCTAATTATAAAAATATATACTTTTGCTGTATTTACTGGCACCGTTTTCGAGAAATCTTTGAAAAACCACAAAAAATGCATGTCCCCCCTTATTTCCGAAACTAATGAACCGAAAAATATGCAAAAATCATGGTGATTTTACAGTGTGGACGAGCTGCTGATAGATTAATTATAACTATTAATAGGAACTGTTTACTTTGCGACGTAAATATTATAATTGACATGTTTCAACTTTTTGACATTCAAATTTTATTTATTATTGAGATATTATGTATACTTTTTTCTTTATTTTTTATTTTATTTATTATGTTGTGTCCTGACAATTATGAATAAAAATGTCTTATGTCTTATGTCTTATGTCTTCATCTAAGAGAATTTCTCTACTTGCTTGTTTATTACATACACTCAATTTTATTTTCTTTCTTTTGCACCGTTGAGGTAAGCAATATCACCTGTCATTTTCTCAGAAGAGACGTTAAACTTATCCAAGTATTCACTTATGCCACGAAAAACTAAATAAACATCTATTATTGTGGCACAAAAACTCGCTTTATTAGAGTTGTTTTGCGTGTTTTCCCTCCGAAAACAATTTTGGGATGACAAAACTTTTAAGCCTTGGCAACCAAGGGACGATCTTTCACGCAAATGTAGGGCTAACTCAACTAACTTTGTACATTTTTTGGGAAACATTCGACCCTGGGACTGTCTTTGTCTTCCGTAAATTTCGTGTTCCAATTTATCTCATCATATTAATAACTAGCGTTTGCCCGCGGCTCAGCCCGCGTTTATTCAATTTCTGCCCCGTTTTTGGCTGGATGTTACTTTATGAACACTATTTATAAGCTATACGTTGATTAGGGTCACAGCGATGACAGCAAAGAAACCGCATTAGTTCTCGAGTTCTGTCGGTCTGCATGTAGGTATATTCCGTTTTAACTCGCAAACCACTGAACGGATTTGTATGCGGTTTTCTTTATTATCATCAAAGTGACCCTGCTCAACATATAGGTATAGTATAGGCTTTAAGGGCTGTTGATAAAATAACGCCCAAGCCGAAATTGGGACAGAGATTGAGTAAAAGCGCGCGAAGCCGCGGGCGAATGGCTATTGTTTTTAAAATAATGGCACTAGCTTAGCCGCCACCGCGCCTGATTAGAATGCTTCAATGATATTCAGGATGAAGCATGCTCGCCCAAAGTAAATGCAAGGGTAAAAGCTCCCTGCTTACAGGCATTAATAAGTCTGCCCAGGGACTACCGCAAAATCTACGGAAGTCGGGAACTGACAAATTACTGATTATTATTATTTATTTTATACTACACAATAATTATATAATATGCACTGATACTACACAATCGCCTGGAACCACTTTCCTGGCACAGGATATACTTGTAGGTTACAAAAGAAAGTAAAGATATCGTAAATAACTTGGCCAAGTGCGAGTCAGACTCGCGCACAAAGGGGTCCATACCACCGGGTGCAGAACCCTAAAACCATTATGGTAAATAACAACAATATGCATGCGAAAGCCACATTTACTGACAAAAAAATTGGCATCGTTTGCCAAAATTTTAAACTTGTCCGTTTTACCGTCTTAAAGAGCCAAAACCAATAACGTTTAAATAATGCAACTTTTTCGAGGTTTCTTGTATGCAGACCCACCATAAATTTGATTTTTTTAAACGTTTCATTATTTATCGTGGTAGAGGCCATAGTAACACGTATTTTGAGAAAATTTCAATTTTCTACCTATTAGGCTGTAGACCCCTATGACAGACGGACAGACAGACAGACAGCGGAGGCTTAGTAATAGGGTTTGGCACCCTTTCGATACGAAACCCCAAAAAACAGTTCACGCCATCACACAGCGACAGTGGGACACTCAGAAAGTTTTGTGAAACCAAAAAAAAAGTTCTATAGGTACATTTTCTTTTTCAAATCTTTTCAAAGTACTCTCCACCAGCCTCTATACAAAGTTTCTAAACCGGTTTTCGATACACTTTTTCCAGTCCGCCGCCGACACCTCGTTTACAGCCTGCTCGAACGCAGCCAGCGCATCTTCCGGCGACGAAAATTGTATTCCTTTGAGCAGATTTTTTATTTTTGGAAATAAAAAGAAGTCACACGGTGCTAGATCAGGGCTGTAAGGAGGGTGACCCAGGAGTTTGACTGTTGTGCTGTCCAGGAAGTCCCTCGTTTAGAGTGCGGTGTGCGCAGGTGCATTGTCGTGGTGGAGCAGTAGCCCGCGGAGCCCTGTGTTTGGTCGCTTGTTGCTAACAACAGAGAAAATTTCTGGCAAACATTTGGTTGTATACCATTCGGCATTGATGCTACTTTGATCCCGTAAGAGAATTGATACCAAGTGGCCAGTCAAATTAAAAAAGCTAGCGATCAAAATCTTCCCCCCGCTTCTAGATCGCTTCACTTTGGTAGGCGTTGGTTCATTTTGAAACACCCAAACAATCTACTGGCGCTTGTTTTCTGGGTCGTATTGATAAATCCAGGACTCTTCACCTGTGAAGATGTCGTAAACACGCCGAGACGAGCCTGCTTCAAAATTGGTTAGCATATCACGGCACCATTCCACCCGGGCCTGCTTCTGAGCATCAGTGAGGTTGTGCGGCACCCAGCGTGATACTATCCTCCTTACGCGAAGACGGCTGTGTAGAATCTCGTGAACGCTTCCTGATCCAATCTTCAATATGTTGTGAATCTCTCGATATGTAATTCGCCTATTGTCTTGGATTAAATTTTTCGCTGCCAGCACGTTTTCTTCGGTAACAGCCGTCAAAGGGCGACCGCTTCTTTCTTCATCCCCCAAAGTTGGTCGACCGCGCTTGAATTTGTTATACCAACGATATACGGTTGCCTTGGAAGGGCCTTCATCCATGAATGCCATTTGAAGTCTATCGTACGATTCATCCGGTTTCAGGCGACACTTGAAATCGTAAAAAAATCATAGCTCTAAAATGTTCCCGGCGCAGATCCATATTTCAGCGAGACACAATACTTTGAATTAGCTCACAAAAAATGTGGAGGGAAATTTTGAAATGAAAACATACCTAGTTTTACTTATAAATAATCATATTTTCGAAAAACATTTATAACTGGCCAGTCTCCCATATATAAAAACTTTTTTCGCAATACTTTCTGAGGGGCCTGGTACATATTGACAAAAATGTCCTTTCAAAAAGGAAGAATTAAAAATGCCTTTGAAACATTAATTACTTTTAAAACTAATTAGCGTTGATCGTCCAGTTTTTCTTCCCAACATAAAAAGGTTCTTTAAAACTTTTCATTGACAACAACAAGGTCAAGAGGTTAAAACCTATAAGACAAAGATTAGCGCGCCTTAAATAATCTTTTTATGACGAATGCATTTTTAGGTTTCCGTACCCAAAGAGCAAAATGGAGCCCTCTCTCCGTCCGTTCGAACGTCCGTCAACGGGTCCCTAGCTCGTAGACAAAATGAGTTACAGACCTAAAATCTGAATATTTTGTGTGGAATGTTGTCCTGAGAACAGGTTATAATATAAATTCAATTATAGGTATTATTTTTCTGGGGGATCCTATAAATGAAAATGGGGCCAAAACATTTTTTTTTCGTGTCCTGGCATTTGAGGTGACATCTTTTAAAACTTATTGAGTAGAGTAACAAATATATATATATATTTCTCTTCTTTATCAAATAAAATAAATAAATTGGGACCGGAGAGGCAGTTGATACGGAACGCTAAAAATTGTTATCTGAAGAATATCACAATTTTCCTTATTTTTGATAAAAAACTGACTCTATCATGAAAATCATGAAACATTTGCATGTTTTTTAGGGTTCCGTATCCAAAGGGCAACCAACGGGACCCTATTACTAAGACTCGCTGTCCGTCCGTCCATCCGTCCGTCCGTCTGTCACCAGGCGGTACCTCATGAACCGTGATAGTTAGACAGTTGAAATTTTCACAGATGATGTATTTCATGTTGCCGCAATAACAACAAATACTAAAACCGGCCAAGTTCGAGTCGGACCCGCGCACTCCCCTACAACAGACATGATATTTTTACCGTTTTTAGTCAAAATGGTACGGAACCCTTCGTGCGCGAGTCCGACTCGCACATGGCTGGTTTTTATTTATTTCATTTCCGGAGTCTACATTCAAAATTTCGACTACCTAGCGTGAACGGTGTCAGCAAAATGCAGGGTTTTTGTGAAAAACTTGCTGGCCTTTTTAACCAAGGTGAACTTTTCAAAATCCTTTCTTAGTGTGCGTTTTCATCCCTTTATAAATACATCCTCCAAATATCAAGTATCTACGTCTAGCGGTATGGGCTGTACGCTGTCTGTCAATCTGTCGGTTTCTTCGGACAAGTCCTTTATACGTATATATTGTAATTTTGTAACTTCGACTTTTTATGAAATATATTTTTGCTGTTTCTGGGGCTTGTACAGAGTATAAATGTACGAAGTGTGGCGAAAAAAATATATGGTATGCAAATGAAAGACAAGCTAAAACGTGCCGCTCTAAAAAGACGTACAAATGAACTATGTCCATGGAATTGGCGACATACTGCAGAAATACCATGATCAAAACCACCTGAAATAGAAGAACTGGTACGACTAGATTAATGGATGTGGTAGAGGCGAAAGAGGTTTGCAGGATCGTAGCCGATGGAAATTTGTATTCTGCACCCTTCTAGATGATTTTTTTTCAAGTATTATCGTTTTATTTTTCAATAAAAAACATACATTTACAAGACTGAATGAAGTCATTTACTGGACAATGCTATTATGTAGATAGGCCCAAAACCGCACACGGCTCAGCAGAAGCGAAATATCCTTCGCAATTTTCCACAACGTAGGTCTCTATCTAAAGATTTTCATAACCCATGCGGGGCTTACCCTCATAAACGTAAACAATGTAGCTGGACAGAAAGCCGTTTTAAAATCCAGAGCAAATAAGGCCCACGGGATGTGAGATAGACGTGATAAATTACAACCTACGTGGGTTGCGGTTGTTTTACTGCACAAAATAAAATTGTTGAGTGCGATTCTCCCACAAAGAGACAATTTGGATAAACTGAACGAATAATATAATCGGTATCATCAGCACGTATGTCCTGAGGGCTGTCAGACGTGGTTTTGCGAACTAACAATAATACAGCAAAAACTGTTTTTTTTTAGAACAATAAAATTATATGAGTCCCACAATAATAAGTGAAAATTATTCTAGGGTAAAATCATGTATCATTAACTGATCAGTAATTTTTGATCAAATTTTTTTTTCACTTCCTAGTATTATTATTCCACGTTTGGATTGGGAATGAGGTGCAATCGTCAACTTTACACGAATGTATGAAACGACAGTTACCAAACGTGGGCGTGCAAAAATACGTAAAAACTTTTCAGTACTGCGAAATTATAATGTGAAAAAAATGTAATATTTTACCAAAATAATATTTCGTGGAACTAAAATAAGGTGATATTCTTTAAAAAAAATGTCAGCTCGCCATTTATTTTAATGATCAATCACTCATGCGTTAATCAACTTCATTATCAATGCCAAATAGTGACATATGTGTCACATAAAATTTTAAGATTTAATTTATAAAACAGTTGAAAATGGATTCAGCAAACAGTTCAGACAACTAAATCAGCGATAATTTCATTTTTTGGAGAAGTAATATTATTGATCATTGAACTTTTATAAACATCAATAAGTACATAAAACGCAAAAATTTTATAATTATTTTACTTGATGGTCTTAAGTACCTAAGTACCTAATCAATTCATTTGTACTATTATGTAAACGGTACTTTTGAATCCGAATACAATCGTGGAACAATAATACAAAATGTGAACCCCTTTGTTCAATCAGCTGTTTAAAGATTTATAGAAAGGTGAAAAAAAAATTTGCGCTGGAAAGTGATCTATTAGGGATACTTTATCAAGTATTACATTTTTTTCACTTTGAATTGTAGGATCTTAAATAACAAAAGTAGGTAAGTATACTCCCCAAGTGTGCACTTAAGGCCCATTTCACATTTTCAAGCGTGTAATCTAAAATTATCAGCGTCTTATTAACCAGCTTAGAAAATAATTTATACTTCTGAATACATGTTCAACATAGAGCCATTTTTCTTATTGATAGCCAATGTATGACATTTACAAATATGATTTTTTTTTCGTAGTGGTTAATCTCCTACACCTCGTTTACAGAAAAACAATCACAATATTGTCAACTTTAAATAGCTAAATTTTCCATTCAAATTCAACAACTTCACTGAAAGATATTGCCAAGACATCAGACATATAAATTTGTTGCCACAGTATGTACCAGAATATTTATTCTTCATCACAATAACTGCAAAAAAAGTCTTACGTCAATTTTCCAGAATAATGTCACCGTTTTTTTATTGAATAAAGCATAACTACAATTAAAATTTAATGTTGGAATAACCTATGCAAATAGTTATCCTTAAGCAATCGAATTCTGTAATTGTATTGACAATCCTTTCATTTAATTAGACCTAAAAACATAATTAGTAACACTCCAAATTCCAATAAAACAACGATTCTTAAAAGCGTTCCATACTAAAAGCGTAATTTTATGAAATGGGCCTTAACCCGCTAAATGGATTCGAGTCATGATCTTGCCTGCTAAGAGTATCTATTCTGTTAGTGATAATAAAAGTTCAAAAGATTCAACGTGAAAACTTAATTTCTGTCGATGCATACTTATGAAACTGACAAGGTATCCCCGGATTTCATATGCGCTGTGATTCGCTAACTTGTTGTCTAAAATTTTCTCAATTCAGAGACGTTTTTTTTAATACATAATAAAAAAATAAAAAAATGTCTAGAGGAAAATTCACAAGTGCTTTCTAAGTCGGTAAAGAATGTACGGGTACCACTGACATACTAAGATACATTATAATTAACACCCACATACAAAACTTAAAGTATGGCGTCATCGATGCTTTTCTGTATTTCCTGTAGGTTCGTAGATAATCCCTTTTAATTCTCACTATTACTTAAACAATAGATCGCAGTGAAAATCTTGGCTCGATCGATCATAGAGAAAAAATATCTACCAAAATGGGAAATTATAAAACAATCGTCTTAACTGTTCGTTATGTAAGTCTGACAGAGAAATAAACAAACACCGAAGCTGCACCATAGATTTTCACGGTTTTCCATTTTGTTTGGGACCTCCAGTAAAATTGTGAACGAAAGATCAGCAAATTACAGTTTTGCCTAAGCCCCAAAAGCCTTGGCGGGTTAATAATTTATTTCGCCAAAAAGTTGTGATAAAAGATTTTCGCCGAAGCCGCCATAAGCCTCGCCATCATTTTTCACCGGTAATTTGCACAGTCCGTTGTTACGCAGATTTATCACCAGGATTGAGCGTTTAGGCCCGAGGGCCTAAATAGGCTGCCCCACTTCTCCCCTTGTGCCTGAACTCAAAACAATACTGACCTGTATTTTCAAAAGGTTATGTAATGAATGACGTCGCAAACTTGTTTGTGGTTTTATTTTGAACAGTTATACGTTGTGCAAAACGATATAGTGATAATATGTGACAAATATTTGTGCAGCTAAAGTCATATTAGATTCTTGGTAAGTATTCAGTATTACCAACCAATAACATATTTTTAGAAATTTTATTAGTAAAGCTTTGACTTTCCATAGTGTTGACTGGACTAGGCTTGCGTTTTTATGGAACAGGAAAAATGATTTTTTCAATTCCGCAGAAAAGGTCATCGAACCGTGATACTGACTACTTACCGAGTGTTTAGTATGAATTTGACGGTACCTACCTTATAATTTGACCCAAGCTACATTCTATAGAAGCTGATTTAATTATTTTGGGACACCTATGGTGACTTTGATTAATATACATATCCAAATTCATGCTGAAAACTTTTAAGTGATCAGTTATAACGTTCAATGAATTTTTGTGAAAAACGCAATATACAATTTTGTCTGCCAGTCAGTTCCAGTTCGAGGTTGTTCATAAACAAATATAGGGGCAGAAATTATATTTTTAGTATTTTGCAAAAAGGTTCATTTAACCTTGGTCCTGACCACTTACCGGTTCTCCAGTAAAAATTTATCTTAAATAGTACGTAAGTATCATTAAAGGTTTCATAAAGGAAACCTTAGTAGATTTTACCTGAAACAGAAAGAAATCCAATTAGGTAACCATTTTCATAGTGCGCTTCATTAGATAAGCTATTCGAAAAGCTACATTATTCAACTCATCCACCCAACCAGTAGGCCTATTCTCAGTCTGTCAAATTAGTCTTCTCGACCGTAAAGACCAATTTTATCAGTCGAATTCCATACATTTTTAGCTCGAGTTTTAGAAAATCGCACTTCGATTGTTTCTCCGGAATTACCCAACAGTTTCGAAATTTAATTCATAATTAGGGGATTTTTCTACAAGGGTGTCCGTTTTTTGACGAAAAAAGAAATCAAATCCATGTGAAACGGTACCCGCTGCTGCAAGACTGTGGAACCGATTGCCTTTGTCAATACAGACATTGAAAAATATAAAATTATTTAAAATTAAAGTGAAGGAATTTTTCTCCGCAGAATACTCATCAAAGTAGAACTCAAATATGCAGTATTATAATTTTTGTATGTTTATTTATTATATATATGTAGGTATGTATTAGTATGTTCATGTATTGTATATGTAAGTTTATGTCTTAGATACGTCTATTTAGAGATATATTTTTAACTTGATCTTTCCTCACTGATTAGCATTTACTCCTTCCTTTTTATTCTGTCAACTATCTTTCTGTTTGCTTGCAAAGGTTGCCTGGAAGATATTGCTGTTAGCAATAAGTGCCGTCTTTGTACACCATGTTTGGTTGTTTTCTATTTTGTATTGATTTTATAGTGTAAAGTTAAAAGTGTTATAAATAAAAAATAAAAAATGAAATATAAAAAAACTTACTAAGACACTTATAAAGCTATTGTAAAAATATTTCATTGTAAATGCCTCGATGTTTTATTTATAAATTAGTTTGCATTTCTATGAATTCCAGAAGCAAAATCATTTTTGCGAACCGACTTTCACTTCTCAGAACTTCCTAAGTGGGTTAATTAGCTGCCGACCCGCTCTATATGAAAAAAAAAACTATGGTACGTGTAACGATCACAATCACTCGAATTTGTCTTACTGGCACTTTTTGTACAAACAAACATTTATGTATTCAAAAAATCTCTTATTTAATATTTTATGACGTATCTGCTTCACAACAAGTTCACTGCTTCTTCCGTTATTTTTCTGGATGAGTACAGGAAGTTTTTAATGAAGCTATACACTCTGCTGATCATATTGAGCGACACGGCGCGGAAATAAAAAATACACTGTAAATTTTGATTTTAATTATAAGTTTTCATTTTCACCCTGGTTCCCGTCGAGAGAAAGGTGCTGTGACTTTTTATATTTTTAATAAGCCATAAACGTGGCAATTGATGTAGATCAACATTTCCCAAAGTGGCCCACTGGTGGGTCGCAAGCAGACCTTGAGTGGGTCTTGAAAAAATTACGAAAAATTGAAAACAGGGACAATCTTTACATCACAGCGCTGTATTTTAAATTTTAGGGGGATATTCCAAAGCCGCTCTCCATAGATACTTGTGGTTACCAACAAACACGACAGAAGCATTAAAATTTCGTTATTTTACCTTTTTATACTTCTTCAATGAATCCCAACACTGCAAATTTTTCAAAATTTCCAATTTTGCTATTTAATACTTTCATACCTTTTTTAAACAGCAAAATGTGACAGAAAATGTTTTTTTTTGGTGAAAAAACTGATTATTCGCGTGTGTGTAGAAAAAACGTGTAGAAAAAAGGAACACAATGAAATTATAATGCTTTTGTCGTGGTTGTTGGTTCCGACAAGTTTGTATGGAGAGCGACTTTGGAACATCTCCCATAAGGGGCTATGTAAATTTTATTTTTGTCACTCTCACTCCAAGCGAAAAAACGCGCAGTGCCAGAGGGGCAAAAGAGAAAAAAGTGAGTTTTTTAATTTTATAAAAAAAACTAAAAAACATAGCAAAATTTCCAAGATCAAATATCTAGATATTGTTAAAGCCCATCTAATAAACTATTTTAAAGTTCTGTACATGATCCCTATCCGTCAAACGAGGAGAAAAAGTGTATTTATAGACCTCATTTCATTCATTATTCCTATCGAGGAAAATTTATCCAAACGTGTTTGTCAAAATCAAAATCCTAGATTATATAGTCAAAATTCATTACAAATCTTCCGTTTACTTCATGAAATAGACAGAAACAAAGCACTCGTATATTTTTTACATAGCGCCTATCAACTGTAAAATCGGTTACTATAGCGGGTACTGAATCTCACCTTTTGTTTCAAGTGAGTCGCGATTCAAGGAAGTTTGGGAACCACCGTTGTAGATAATTTAAGAAAATAAATTATTCCCTTTATAACAACTTAGCTGTTAACATTTTACATTATTAAAACAAAATAGTGTAGTTGTATGTATTTACCTATTGTATGACCGTACAGTAATTGATTTAATTTTACAGTAATACAAGACCATATAAAAAGCGACGCGCACAAGTATATAAAGTTAATAAATAACCTTGTGCTGTACGTATCTTACACGAGCCCATATTTTGATTCGGATCACAAACGGTACAGATCTACCAAAGAACATAAATATATCGTGACCCCAATTCCGATGTTTTATTGGAGTTTTAAAGCTCTAGTTTTATTTACTGCCAAGAAAACAGTTTTACACGTTACGATCGAGATACCAAAAAGGGCAGAAGCTAACACTATAAAGTAGTCCATTTGTGTTTTTTTATTGAGCCACCGTATATTGTTCTTTACGAACTAAAATTGAATAAGAGTTTTCGAGTCGTTAACTTTTGTTTTGACTGACTATTCTTAGGTCAAGTAAAGCTTTCAGGGAAAATTCTTTCTAACTTTTTAGGGTTCCGTACCTCAAAATGACAAAACGGAACCTTTATACGATCATTTTGTTCTCTGTCCGCCAAAACTCCTTTTCTCAGGCCCGGTGAGGGCTATCAAGTTGAAACTAATACTTCCTATGGAAAGCAGCCCAACAGTGCTGTCAAAAAAATCAGTCTTCTAACTCAACGCTTAAAAAAGGTATTGCCCTCCACCTTATCAATTTCATACAAATTGAGTACAGTACTCCCAAACTTATAATTCGCATATGAATCTTCGCCACTGCTCGGCAAAGTTCGTATTTCCCTACACTTTGTATACAAGCAGTAAGGTCACGTGGTACGTCCGGTCGCTCGCCTATAGATTTCTATGCGCATTATAAGTTTAGGCGTACTGTAAACCTATATGGCACTTCCAGTTGACTTAGAAACTTGACATTTCGTTTACAAGTAAGTCTTATAGCACAGAAAGGAAAAAAACGAAAAATTACCTACATTTATTCAAGGAAAGAAAACTTAATTAGACCCCTTGGATACAAAGAGTTCAATGGACCGTAAGTGTCAAATGAAGTTGGTCTTCCATAACTGCACGGGGAATTAGTTTGTGTTTTAAAAGGTATGAACCGAACCCTCGGGGCACGAGTCTTATTTGCACTTGATAATTTTTCTGCATCAAATGAGATTAATTTAAGGATAAATTCCGGATAAAGATCACGTTGTGAACTGCTACCCAGAAAGGCAAGTTAGTATTCGTAGTTCCTATCATCATCATAATCTTCCTTTTACTTCTTAAAAGTTGTTCATTTATCACGTAAGATAATTATAGCATTTTATTGACCCCCTCTGTCCCCTAAATGAGAAGTAATAAGATATGTTTCTTATGTTAGATCAAATTTTAAAATAAATATTAATAGAAGCATAAATGTTTTTATTTATATATTGATAGGCATATAAGACAGTAAAATTAACCAAAAAGAATAAATCTGGAATAGCCTAAGGGTTAAACAGGGTGATTTTCATTTCATTTTGTTTTTTTTTTATATTAAGTTACTCAATTTTGGCCTGATTATCCGACTTTCTCTTGTTCTGTACTTTCTATCTTTTTACTAAAACAATGTTGTATTATTAATATAATAATGATGATCGAAAAAAAATACATGATCTTGCTAAGTTTCTTGCCCTTCTTCTTAGCAAGACTAATCGAATGGGCGGAGTTAGGCATGTATTTATATATGTAACGTATTAGTGTTTAGTATATGGTTTGCTATCATTATCATATAGTAGGTATATATATAATTGTATACATTAAATATACCTTTAACGTAGTTTATGTACGAGTATTAACTTATTAAGTATATATACCTACCCAAATCCTAATATAATATATTGTATTTTCCTCTTTTAAATTAAACCATTTTACTTATTTAATAAAAGTGGTAGAGCTGATGCCAGGCTCGACTGTAGAGGTACCACCATCTAACTCGCAAATCCTCCTGAAGTTATTCGGGGGAGAGTAAGAGAACAGCTCACAGGCAAAACCAGGCGGCTCACCATTGCCTGGGACCGATGGATGGCGGTATATCCATCCTCAATTGCCGGGCCTTATATAAAACAGACTGGTGACGGGCAGCGGCGTCACTGGTGCAAGGGTTTCGGCACCGCGCTCACCAAACCACCTGCCCAGCGTGTGTGAGTATGGGCATTTCTTCCAGGAGGACCGCCAAGAGTGGCGAAATCCTGGAAAGGCCTATGTCCAGCAGTGGATGAAACCGGCTGATGGATGGATGGATGGACTTATTTAATACGTGGGACGCACTATAAGTTTCCGGAATGAATATGAAAAAATACTATTAAAGGTACAAAATTAATTTATTGTTTTTCAAAATAATCTCCCTTGGCGTCTATGCACTTTTTCATTCGATCAAACCAGTTTTGAAAACTTTTGTGCCACTCCTCTGTGGTGACCTCTGAAACGTGTTTTTCATACTCCTCGACAGCCTCTTCTGGTGATGAAAATCGTTGACCGCGTAATTGGTTCTTAATTTTTGGGAACAGAAAAAAGTCACAAGGTGCCAGGTCGGGACTGTATGCAGGATGACTCATGAGTTCTACATTTTTCGTCTTCAAAAAGTCGTTTGTCTGTCTGGCCGTGTGAGAACTAGCATTGTCGTGGTGCAGGATGATACGGCGTTTACGGTTATTTTTACGGAGTTCGTCAATAACTTCCGGCAAACAAATGGTCGTGTACCAGTCACTATTCACGGTACGACGATTCTCTAAAGCAACAGTAGCCACGTGTCCAGTTTTATTAAAAAAAGAAGCAATCATCCGCTTAGATGCACTTTTCACGCGCGCCACTTTGGTTGGTTTCGGCTCATCTTGAAAGACCCATACGCTCGATTGCTGCTTTGTTTTGGGATCGTAGCAATAAATCCATGTTTCGTCACCTGTTACTATGTCCCACACCAAATTTGACGCACCTTCGTTGAATCTGGTAAGCATGGCACTGCACCAAGTGACGCGGTCCGTTTTTTGAGCCTCGGTCAAGTTGTGTGGGATCCACCGCGAGCACAGCTTTCTCACACCCAAATGTTTGTGTAGGATTGATTGTATTTGACTCATGCCTATTTCTAAGGATGCGCGAATTTCATGGTAGGTCACATGTCTGTCTGTTTCAATCATACGGCGCACAGCATCGATGTTTTTGTTGGTCACAGCGGTGGACGGCCGACCATCGCGAGATTCGTCACTGAGATTGATACGACCACGCTTGAATTCTGCAAACCAGCTATAAACAGTCGTCTTGCATGGTGATTCATTGCCAAAAGCTGTTTCAAGCCGAGCGATGCTCTGTTGAGCTGTCAAATTACACTTAAAATCGTAGAAAATCATACTACGAAAATTTTCCCGCGTTAAATCCATGTTGATGCAGACACACAATTTTTTAAATGGCGCCACAAGGTAAAAACAAAAGACAGTCAGATGAAACAAACTGCATTCTACAGCCAAAGAGTTCTATTTTCAAATGTTGCAATAAATTTTTAAATATTGTTTATGTAAGTGGCCAGTTCCGGAAACTTTTAGTGTTACCTATGTATATTCTAACGTGCGATAAGTGTATTTATGTACCTACATTGCAAAAATAAAGTAATCATTTCATTTGATTTCACAGCCAATTAGATAAAGGAGCAGCAACATGAATTTATGTCACATAATAATACGTAAGAACTTTAAAGACCCTCCCCTGCTCAAACGTCTTACGTAACAAATGAAGGCCATCTGCTTGGCAACACAACATGCAAGGTAACATACAATGTGTTTCAAATTCAATGTGTTTGCCAAAAACTTTAACGTGCTCACGAAGATACACTGAAGAACAACTGTATGCACTCTACGAGCATTCGTAGAGCGCGCACTGCGCCCAAAGAAGGCGAAAGACGAAAGGCGAAAGACTGATGTGGTTTGGAGGTACTGCACGCAAAAAGCGCTAGACCATTCGAATTCTGTACCATATGTGAATAATTGTACATTCAATAATGTTTATTGCGTGAATTGTGTAATGTCATAATATCAATCAGAATAATATCCAAAAATTATTAATAGTAGTTTATGCTACAAGTGCGTAAAGGAGGCAATAGTTTACGAGGAACGATTTGAAACACGAGAGTTAAGCGAGTGTTTTAAACGTTACGAGTAAGTTATTGCCCTTACGCACGAGTATCATACTACGTTTTTCAATGCACAGTGTGAGTAAATAAATTAAACATAATTAAAGAAACAAACAAACAATAAATACTCCAAATGAATTTTAGGCGGGCATTCTTTTTCTTTTTCTTTGCACGCAAGTTGCTAACTTGACGGAAATAAACTGCTTTCAGTTTGATGCGTTCGAAGGCTGCTTTCAGTCATACATAACATAAATTTAACTCCACCAGCTTATTCCAATAATGTAAACAACAATGGCTGCCCAAAATTGTCTATTCCTTAGATACAAAAAATGTTTTTACTAAGGAAGACCGATCGATAACATTGTATTTTTTTTTAATGTACAGATAATGCAAGTGGCCAGTATCATTGTGCGAACTCGCAAATTAAAACTTTTTGTTCTTAGGCATTATAATTAAAACGTTCTTATTCATATAACGAGTAAATGGGGTTACCTACCAAGAAGTTTTTTTAACCATATTCCAGTATCTTCTTGTTACCTATATATAAGAAATTAAAAAGTAAAAATCAGGCGCGAATTGGTTAATTAAGTTTCATCGGAATTTTTAATTTGTATAGTTACTACCTACTAAAAATGTCGTCTAAACAGTTTTCATTTCATTTCATCAAATTGAACGCAGCCTACGAAGGCATCAAACTGAAACCAGCTCGTTTCTGTCAAGTCTATCTATGGTACACAAGATAAGACTGGCAACTGTTTTCGATAAATAAAACATACCTGTGACATGTCTGTATGAACTAAGTTCCATTTGCCTCTCCACTATGTAGGGGAACAAAACTAAAAATATTAATTAAAAAAATTAAAAAATAAAACACTCGTGCGGTAAAGTTGACTTTGACAACAGATTAGACGCATATAAAACAGAACTTTACGAGCACTTGCATTGAAATAGTAGTTTATGCTACAAGTTATGAGGCTGTGACATACGGACGGATGGACGGACGGACAACGGAGTCTCACCGGAAAGGTTCCTTTTGTACCTTTTAGGTACTACGGAACCCTAAAAATACTAATATGTAATGAAAAATGTTTACATTTATAAATTCAAATAGAAAACGTGTCTTGTGGAGATGTCTAAAAGGTTTATACTAGCTTGGAACAGGTTATTAATATTGTATTCTGATTCACATAATACAAATTGGCAAAGTTGTTACACAGTTTTCTGAGGGTCTATGCAATTACTAATAGCAAAGATATAAGAACTATTATCGAATACCTTAGCTTCCTAGGATAGTTTGCAAAACTGTGGCTTTCTACTTGAAGTTACTCGTTTTAATATACAGGTTGCTCCATATTTCGACGGTGCGATAATGAATAGTAAGTAAATCATTCAAGCATAAGAGTTAGAAAGTACTTCTTTAAGATAATCGAGTTATTTTTGAATTTATTTTTTGTTTTATTTCGGGAGATTAGTTATTGATTAAGCGCGGTATTATAAATTTTGAGGTTATTTTGCCGTAGAAATTGTTACAGGACCTAAAACTAAGTTTTTATTTGTAATATTTCGTGGTGTAGTGTTATGTTCTATATGAAATTATAAAGCATGCTTTTTAACCATACTTGAACAAATAAACGTTTGCAAAGGTGACTACACATTTTTTACCCTTTTTAGGGTTCTGCAGTCCAACAAGGAACCCTTACATTTTCGCCATGTGCGTCTGTCCGCAGCTTAGCTCAGATACTATGAGTACTATAAAGCTGTCATTTAGAAACAAAATGAAAAATTTATATCCAGAAAAAAATATTTTTTAAGGGTAACTCCCGTACACGTAAATTGGGGGTGAATTTTTTTTCGTCTATCCCTTAGTGTGGGGTATCGTTAGATAGGTCGTTTAAAAACATTGTGGGTCAGTGAAAACCACTTTACGATTTTGGGTTTCGTTGGCGAAATATTAAGCCTGCCGGCTAAACTGTTGCTTATAGATATGTGAAAAAATTCACAGTATATATGATGAAGTTAAAAGAAAAACTATCACAGCTAAGTAGGCTTTACAGGTTTACGAGTACAGGTCGCGCCAAATTTTTGGCCCCCTATAAACACGACAATGTATGGACCATTCTTCTAAACGTATGGTATTAGAAGTTTGGCGCGATCTGTATTAGTAGACCAACTTATAAAATGTACTGGGCAGCTACGGAACCCTACACTGCGCGTGGCGAGACAAATAACAGGTATCCTGCACACTCGCGTACGTTTGTTCGTTTGTCGAAAACGAGTTGAGTGAGCCCCGAACGGCTTTACTTCTAGAGCCGCAGGACGGCAATTCTCGCAAAATTTCTCACACGCTTTGCTTTCATACGCCTCTGTTTATCTCGTCATAAATGCTGCGTAATTATAATTCTATTAATAAAGACACATAAAGCATGTTATGAATACGTACAACAGGTTTATATTTTAAAAGTTCCATGCATTTCTTTATAAAGAGCGTGTAAAATCCACCCACTTTCGGCCTTCGAAAATTGTCGCATGTGTGCGAGAATCGCCGTCCGGGCCCTCAATTTAGGCACGTGCGCAAAAATTGCAAAGGTAGATTGCGGGTGATTTTAAAAGGGATTTTGTACGGATATGACGTGTTGATTTTTTTGATTGAAAACTTATAGTGATCATTTCTTATATCCTACAGTTTTTATTTGATGTGGTTTAGTCACTCTGACTTCCATCGCATGGCATATATCAAACTTTAAAGAAATATCTAATGACTGATATTGCGAATGAGCAATAATGCCGGAATAGCCGCCCTGGTCCTCTTCAATATGGTTAACTCTATATATTAAAACTGAAAAAAGTGACTCGTGAATTAAAGGTTGTTGCAAACCGATTTCCATCGGACTATAAGTGTTACCGTTTGCAACGTTTCTTACGAATTAGAACTATAATTTATTTTATCTCCTGGCACTTTTCAGCTCGAACGCTGAAACTTGCTAACTTTACGTTCACACTGCGCAAGGAGCAAACCCCCCCCCCCCCCCGTATGTATACAGGAAGCTGGCTTAGGCGTCCCAAGTTCGTACATTAGCACGAGGATGTAATCACTTACTAATGTTGTCTAAACACAGTCTTGTAGGTGCGAGTAGAGCGTTGCCATCTCTAAAATTTAGAAAGCCGGACTTTGCCGCAAAAAAAGCCGTCTTTTGAGTCCCAAGGCCGGAATGGATCCCAAATAAAGGATTTACAAAAAAATAATCTAATAAAACACAAGTTTTAATCAGTCTTATCATTTACATATTCTTCTTTACCAGAAACCTGCTCAGTTTCTTTAATATTTTCGTTATAATTTTTTTTTACACGTTAAATGTCTTAGATTTAAAATATGTGACCTATTTTTGGACAAGATCCTCTTGTTTCTCTTCCAAAAACTTTCTCAGATTTTGCAACTGGTCGAAACATTTGCTGTCATCAATTTTATTTGACGAATATTTATTGTTTTGGAAACTTCACTCTATTCTGGAGGGCTCACGGTCATGTTGCGTGAAAAGTAAGAAAATGAAAAAGCCTAACAAAAGCTGGACGGGCCGGACGCAGTCAAATTTGGCCGGGCAATAAGTCAAAAAGCCTGACACTGTCTGGCTTTATCCGGACAGATGGCAACGCTAGGTGCGAGAGGTTCATTCAAAATTGCCGCCTCCAAGATCTGGAACAGCTAGCAAGTCACCCCCGTGAGGGCAGCTAGTCACTGGTTACTTTTGAAAAACATAGTTACAGGAGACTCTTGGAGCGGTAAGCTGCTCTAGTTGTGACGTAGATTTAGTGAAGTTTACTTTAGACTTAAGTAATTTTAATTTATGTTGATATCATGTTTTAATTTGAATTCTTATTATTGCATTTAGATTTTTGTTGCATTGTTTATTAATTTAATAATTTTTAGTTTTTCAATATTTCTTTATAATAATCCTATGTTATTTTTATTGATAATGTTCCATAATATTTATCTGTCCGGGGCTGAAATTCAGTTCCAACTTGTGTATTCACAAGAAGGACCCTGCTGAGCCCTGACCATTTTGTTTTCAATTTGTAATTTTTATTCAATTTTATGGTTGTATGTTTTATTTTGAAGACAATAAATAATTCTTATTATTGTTATTCTAATTCTAACAACAAAAAACTGAATTCAAGAAATCCTCCTTTAAACAATTTTTTGGCTAAACGGAGACGAAATTCGGAATCCAGACGAAAATCTGATTTACCAACAGTACTCAGACATTCACACATCAATATAACCATATCTTCATGTAGCACTCACCGCTCACGACCTCTTCGCACCAAATAAATAAATTCACGAGAAATTATTTGGGCAACACATAAAATTGACAAACTGCCCATAAAAGTTCTAGCATTCTCGTAGTCACCCGTCATCTTCGAGGGGAAACCTCGTAGGAATTCCAGCAATGTCCTAATGGACCGATTAATATAATTTCGCGCTGCATGAACTTAAATAACACTAAACCACTTTAGCTGTTGTGTAGTCCTTAGCTTTGTTTGCTTGTTTGTTATAACTATAAATTATGAGGGATCATTGTGTGTCATGAAAAACTCTTTAAATCCAGTAGGATTTTTTTCCCGTTCAAATATCTCGACGGGAACAGAATTTTGAGAAAATATCAATATCGGTTGTAAACAGCTACTCACGATATGTGGTCAGATTTTGCCTTGACTACGAGTAGTTTCATTGTAATTCGTACAGCTTCTTTGGAGATAATAAGGTTGACCGACAAGTTATCGTGAATTGCCGTTTATAATCTAAACCATGAATCGCTTAGCAATAAAATCACACTATTAAATCTCAAATCAAATTCAATCTACAGGGGGGCATTCCGGAGAAACAATCGAAGTGAGATTTCTAAAGCTCGAGCTGAAAATGTATGGATTTTGACTGATAAAATGGGTTTTTAATTCGACAGACTGAGAATAGGCCTACTGAGCTGAGAGTTGGCTCGGACATTGTAAAAACTTTCATAATGATGGGTAAAAAGGGAATGCTAAATTTTATGTTTTCTTTCTTTCTTTTCAAATTGGGGCTCGTTTGAATCAAAATGAAAACATTTTTATTTCTTTACGTAATCTTACAAGTATTTACAAGTGGTTGGATTAAGTGAGTGAATACCTGTATTAGAAGACTCCGCTCTTCCATATCGGGTAACAATATTACAAGTAAAGTAGGTTAATTTAAATTATAAGTTGGTACAATAACTAACATAATCATAAGAAAATGTACATGAAAAATGAAAGTTATTAAAGTTACTTTGAAAATTTTATAATCAATGAGAAGTGTTAAATTATGTAGAATAGTAAAAGTAGGTTTAAGGTATAATTAGAGTCTAGCTGTAAATACGAATTATACAATTTATTTTAAGAATTACATTGCTACACCTTATTGGTAAAATTACATTGTAACTTGTATTTTTAAAAAACACCTTTTATGTACATGTGATTTATGGCAATAAATGAATTGATTGATTACAAAACTACTAAGGAAGAAAATTCCTAGTAAGTGTGACTAAATTGTACAAATGAGACTTAATAACTGGAAGTGAACCACAAATAAATGATCAAAGAACATGTGCGTGTAAGGGTTAGGGAGAGTGATTTTACAATTTGTATATGTGAAATAAGTTTTGAGATTGCCAAGCCCTGCTACGTCTGAGATCTTGGGATCAGTTTGAAAGGTCTGTAAAAATCATTTTGAGGTTTCTTGATAAATTTTACAATTTGAACCCACTGACGAAGGACAATTTTGTATTAATGAAGAATGTACAGGTGTAAATAGAGTGCGACCATTAAATAAAACCACATACTCTACTGATCATACTGAACAACTATTCGAAAAAAAAAACCCCGCGCAAATCTTCAGAGAAAAGGATATTCAACTGTAACTCTAAAACTTTATCTCGTAGGAGGAAGGTCTATTTTAGAATGCTACACCGGAACAGCTGTTTCACGGACGACGCTCTCTCGATACTCGCCCGTATGTCGGTGCGTTAGGGTTCACGCATTTTTGTTTGGAACTCAATTATTTCCCAAACTAAGGGTGGGCGCGGGAAAATTGGGAAAAGTGGTTCAGTAGGGTCGGTAGAATATGTGGTTTCATTTAATGGTAGCAGTCTATTTACACTCGGTATAAGGTTAAATAATAATAGTTGGCAAACTCAATACATAGGTAGTATTCGTCTATATGAACAACTTTTTCTATGGGGACTATGCAAAATTCTCAAAAAATAAAATTCGCCTTCTCATAGTAAATCAGACGGCTGATATGGTCAATTTGTATGAGAGGAAGTGAAAAAAAGTTGCGACTTTCGCTTAGTCCAGATAGAAAAAGTTATTTATATAGACCAGTGCTACCTATGTTTTGAGTTTCGCTAACTATTATTAACTTATATGAAGGAGGTTGCGAGTGACGACTGGATGAGAAAGACTGAGGACCGCCAAGAGTGGTGTAATATCATTTCAAATAGGTAATTCCAACCATCCATCCATCAGAGTGTTTTGTCAACTGCTGGACATGGGCCTTTCCAAGATTTCGCCACTCTTGGCGGTCTTCCCGGAAGAAATGCCCATACTCACACACGCTGAGAACTAATAATTTATAATGTTGAAACTGTTGATTGTTGGAATTTGGAATACATACAGAAAATCACTTCTAATATCTCACAAAAATATTTATTTCCTGACCGGTTTCGCCTTTTTCAAAGGAATTGCGTGTTTACGGCGCTTTCAATCCCTTATAGAGTTTGTGTTTCCTTTTGTGGGAGTGTACAAAAATTTTTATTTTTTTTATTTAGAAATGCTATGTTACTCTAAACTCACTCACACGTGTAAGACATGCAATTGTTATTGGTACAGTTACTAATAACAATGCAGTACAGTATAATGAGGACCGTCACATTTCCATAATACTGACATCCCTGTCTCGAGATACTGTGCTCGCACACTTGAGTTACGAGGGTTCGTACTGGCCAAGAATGAATTCTTGACGCTGTGGCCTCAACAAGTTTCAATCAAAGGCTTGCGTTATAATATGATTTGGTACCTTTTCAGTTTCCAAGCTTGTGACTGATAAACGAACAGAATTCTGTTTTAAGTGATTTTGCAAGTATTTCCTTTTTACTGATACGGAGTTTGAACAATAAAAACAATTGCTAGATTAAGTTTTTGAAAAAAATGCACTGACTTTAAGCTTAAAGTGACCCTTATTAGGGTTCCGCGCCCAAAATGCAAGACGAAGCCCTATTAATGTCGCTCTGCTATCTGTCGGTCTGTCACGGGTATCTAGCTTACAGACGGAATGAGTTACAGACCTGAAGTTTGGATATTTTATGTATATGGTGACCCAAAACCGAATTATTATATAAAAATTTAATAAAATAATTTTTCAGGGAGTGTCCCATAAATGAAAGAGGAGCCGAAAGATTATTTTTTTTAAAGTGTTTACTGAAGCAAAATCCACAATTTTTTGAATTTTTGTCTGTCTGTATGTTCCGTTTTAACTCCAGAACCACTCAGCGGATTTAGATGCGGTTTTTATTATTATCATTGTAGTGACCCTAGCCAACACATAGGCTGTAAGGGGTGTTGATCAAATAACGCAAGCCGAAAATGGGGCAGAGATTAAATAAACCTGAGGAAATATTAAACGGGTTTTTTTTTATATATAGCCTTTGCCTGCGGCCTTTTGCGCGTGAAAGTGTGTTTTCAGCTTGGTGGTTATTTTGTGAAGGTTATAGGCCCTGCCTTCGCCCCGTTTTTGGCTTGCGCGTTATTAAATTAACACTCCTTATAGCCTGTGTGTTGACCAAGGTCACTACGATGATTGATAACTGAAAAAACGCATCCAAATCCCTTGAGTGGTTCTCGAGTTAAAACGAAACATCTTAGAGTAATGTATTGTAATGTAATGTACATTACTCTGAGCAAAACATACATACAGACAGACAGGCAGATAAGACAGACAAACAGACAGACGAAAATTGTAAAAATTGTGGTTTTGACCTGAGTACTATATTAGTAACCCATTTATTTAAAATTTTGCGACAATATTCAATGTACAGACACGACTTCCGAACTATTTTATTACTATAGATTTTATTATGAGATCAGTTTATTAGAAAATTGTAAAAATTGTGGTTTTGACCTGAGTACTATATTAGTAACCCATTTATTTAAAATTTTGCGACAATATTCAATGTACAGACACGACTTCCGAACTATTTTATTACTATAGATTTTATTATGAGATCAGTTTATTAGGTTATCATAATTGCCATGTGATGTTGATACGAGTAACATAACTTCTTAAAAGACATTAAAAACATGTGCTGTACATGCATGTACAAAACTTTTTGTTTGAAAATCTTGACTCGTGTAAACCTTATAGAAATATACACCTTCTGCCTTAGCAAATTTTTTAACGTGTGCCAAAATCGCTGTCTAAGAACTAGAAATTGATCTTTTAAAGAAAATAAAATTTAATATAAGGAATTTTCTGCATAGTAATAAGTTGGTAATTTAATTAGTCCAATGTGATATATATTTGAAACAAAAATAGCATAGTTACAAAAAAATAGTTAATATATACGCAGCCAAAAGTCTTGATTAAAACAAAATCTCCCAAAATGAAATCAACTAATTATTTCATTGTATTTTAAGAGCTGCAGATAAACATACAAACACCCTTAAGTCGGTTATAATATAACATAAAACCAAGCATCAGTCTTAAAGCCTTACAAATCTCTTCGGCCGGAAAAGATTTTCTACCTTAGTTTAGGAAGAAATATAGAGTATTTGCGGATCCCAGCTAGATTTGTAAATAACAAAATGTTTTGTACCGGTCTTTTGTATTTTCCCATACATTTTACGCAGGGTAAAGTTGTAATCTTTATGTTATGGTAAGATTTTCTTTTGAGTTACGAGTTGTACGAGTATCAGTGACGTGTTGCACAACTTAAGCTAAGTTTGCTACTGATCGTACCTCAAATTTACAAAATAGAACCCTCATACGTTTACTTTGTTGTCCGTCTGTTTGTCTGTCAAGACCCTTTTTCTCGGGCCCCGTTTCAACTAATACCTGCTATGTACAAAAGTCTACGGCCGGCCCCAAAAGTCAGGCCTCTAATAGGGGTTATCCCGGATGTCTCTTTTCAAATTCATTTTAAACTATGAAATTGTAATAATGTATATCTGAAAAAAATACATGTTTTAGATACATCTTTTTTGCAGTTTTATTAGTGGTTCGATTTTCAATACGTTACATTTCGCTCGATAGAAAAAAATCGGAAGCTAGGTCAATTTTTCAAGATTTTTTCGTTTTATACGAAATATACATGACCACGTTAAATGAAAATTGCATATAATTAAAGAAAATATACTTTACTAAGCATATCAATGGTTACTTTTATATTTTATTTTACCGTAAATCGTTTTTTTGGAGAAAAACGTGGTTTTTGAAAGCGCGCGATGTTTCGTATGTCGTAACAGCCTCAGAGCGCGCTATTTGCAACAATAATGAAACGTTATAGAGTTCAGTTCTACCTGAGTCAAAATTAGGTGCTCAATGATAGTAATAACGGGCCCTTAACGCGAAAGAAAATTTATTCCTCTATACGTTTTTAATTTCATATAAATTAGCTCACCAGAAAACCTATAAGGTACTTTCAGTTGAGTTAGAAACTTAGAATTCCTTACACAATTAGGTCTTTTAGCAAACATTTAGAAAAAAAAATTTTTTACAGGTTTTTAATTATTACAGAAGAAACATGGAGTTAAATAGAAGTGTCAAGTTACTTTGGATATTTATAACTGCTCGTGGAATACGTTTGTGTTTAAGGCGATATATAGGTACGGAACCCTCAGGGCACCCCGAACTTGACCAGCTATTAGAAACAAGAAAAGTCTATACAATATTAAACACTAAAAGCCATACTTAAAACGAAACTTCAGTAGATCAGTAAGTTACAGTTTTGTAGCACTTCACGTCCTTTACTACCATGTCAATGTTGGTCAATGCAATTTTCTCCGTGAGTACAGACGCCGGGAGTGCAAGCCTATTAGTAAACGATTTTAACGTCTATGACACCGCAATAAGAACTACCAATAGGTAATCTGTTCATAAATGCTAAATAAATTAGACAACAGCCAATTAGCTAACCAAAAAAACACAGCGTCCTTATTGTTGGAGTAATCGAATAAGCTGTTAAAAGGGTAACACGATAGTCTTAATTACGAACCAATTACGAAGTATCTTAATACGCTATATTCCCACCAAATAGCGGTAGCTCAGTCGGTAAGACTGCGGACCCTCAATCTTGAGACCAGGTCGAACCTGCCGGTCGGGCAACCTCCAATGAGTTTATCGAAATTAATGTGCGTTATGCAAGGCAACATAGGTAGTGAAAAAATATATTTTAAAACAGTAGAACTCCCATACTACGATACGGTTCTAAAGAAAAAACATATTATATTTATAAGGGAGGCCTTTTCCAAGACGATATTGAAAGACAAAACTTCGCTGCATCGTAAAAATTGCAAAGTGAAGGCTGTTTTTTTCAGTATAAAACAGTAGTCCGTCCAAAATAATGAAGTAAAAATAACAATAATAACTGTTGTAAACATATAAACCTATTATCTAAAACATAGAATTGCGTTTTTTTAACGCTCTCGTATGAATTTATATACATTTTTTTTTCACTAAAAACAGCATGTGTATATTGATTATAACAGGATTCTATAATTGAATCACAGGCGTAGCGAGTAATTATAAGTTAGAATCCTGAGCGTTGTGAGAGATTCAAACAACAACGCACAGGATCCCTAAAACGTTTGTGACTGATAGTACTCTTATATAAAATAAATAGAAACGTAGGTATAAAATCCATTGTCAAGACAAAGGGGACGAATCGACACCCAAAAACAGGACGAATTTTCACATAAAGAATATATTTTTTGAAAAGGGACGAATTTACACCAAAAATAAATACTTTTAGCTATTAGAGACAAATTTGCGCGGCACGAATTTCAAGAGGACGAATGTACCCCGACCCATTGAGACGGCACTGTATCAAGCGCTATCGAACTCAATATGGTTTGCTATGATATACTAGGCGAAGGGTATTATGGTCTGATGTATTGAAATTATCTTGGTACAATATACATTTTTACATAAATAAATAAATATATTTTACCTGTCGTCTGTGAGGACCTTAATTGTATACTTACCGTTTGCTGATGGTGAAGTGAGACTAACCAAATGCCCTAAAAATTCTGTATTCTGCCGGACTTAGGGCGATAAGGGTCACATTGGACAATAATACTACAGAACCCTAAAAATAACTTAACTTTAAGAGGGCCATATATTGCTGGTGACCTTGAAAGTCAAAATGGATGGCTGGTTTTAATCAGATGTTATAAGAGTAAAAAAAAATATGATAAACTACAGAATGTCTGGAATGATGTGGCTTGATTATAATTTTTAAATTTTCATCTATATCTCTAATTAAATAAATACCAAACTTTGGTCTTATTTACAACGAATATCTGGTTAAATTAATTAAGTATGCAAAGAACAAAATTGAAGATATTAAAACAACAAACGATTTCCTTTGAGTATTTTTGAAAAGTTTTAGTTACGATAATTGTAAATTAATTATTTAGGTATATTTTGGCGCGTTCGCAACTTGATGGAGAGATCAATACGGGACGAGTTATACGATTATGTGAGACGCACGTACCCGGGGTCCATCCATCTATTCATCAGCCCGTGTTCGTGCACTGCTGGACACAGGCCTTTAGTACCCGGGGTCCATCCATCTATCCATCAGCCCGTGTTCGTGCACTGCTGGACACAGGCCTTTAGTACCCGGGGTCACCAGCAGTAATTGTCGCCTTAAGTTGCTGTGCAGAACTGTTTATTTATTTTGGAACACCAACAAGAGATACAATAAACATACCTAAATGGAATAATCTTCAAAGTTAAATAGTTATTTGTTAGTTTACAAAGTAATGCACAGAATAATACAACTCGCTAGAAAAACCTAATCAAACTATTGTTGCGTATAATTTTGCAACACACTTGCTTATAAAGTGGCCACTATTGCAGCGTTCTTAGGGTCATAATGCAGCATATTAAACACGCGTGCTTTTTACTTTACATTATCGCACTAGTGTTTTTTTACATTCCATACATCCATCCATCAGTCTGTTTCGTCCACTGCTGGATATAGGCCTTTCCAGGATTTTGCCACTCTCAGCGGTCCTCCTGGAAGAAATGCCCATACTCACACACGCTGGGCAGGCGGGTTGGTGAGCGCGGTGCCGAAACCCTCGCACCAGTGACGCCGCTGCCCGTCACTAGTCTGTTTTATATAAGGCCCGGCAATTGAGGGTGGATAAACCGCCATCCATCGGTCCCAGGCAATGGTGGGCCGCCTGGTTTTGCCTGAGAGCTGTTCTCTTACACTCCCCCGAATAACTTCGGGAGGATTTGCGAGTAAGATGGTGGTACCTCCACAGTCAAGCCCGGCATCAGCTCTACCACCTTTTTTTACATTAGAGTTTTTTTTTTTATCCTAGCAAAGATGTTTGAGAAATAATAAAGTTCTTGCGAATAAATAAACTGTCTCAGTTAAAATATACCTAATAAATAATCATTTAATTTTATTAAATTATTTATTTTTATTAACAAATTCACTCAAATTTTTGCTGTAAATACAAAATATATTCAGTTTGTTAATATTTGGCTGTTTGGCGGATGCGTCAGTGCCTCTATTTCCATCTGCGCGCGAATAAACAAAATCTCCGCCGCCATTTTTCAAAGAAAATTGTCAATTCATAGCTGTGGTTTGGACTGGTTTCGATTATGTGGAAAAATAAGACAGTGAAATTTCATTATTTTTCCTCCCAAGTGTTTTGAAAAACGTCGTATGAAACGCGTGAGCATTAGACATTACACTCTCGGCTCCATTACGGCCTCGCCTTCGGCTCGGGCTGCAATCCCGTCTCGACCGTAATGTCAAAAATAAGAAAAACGGTGATAAATTGTACGTTTGGTAGCGAAACCTATCGCGACTACTGTAATGCGTATGCGACAATTTCAACCACGTTTTAGTACGTTATTTTGAAATATTTAGTTTGAACATCAACATATTATATTTTTTGTGAAATGCAACAGTAAGCATATTAATTGACTAGCTTTTGCCCGCAGCTTCGCCCGCGCTCAGAGAACCTTCGCCCCGTTTTCGACTTGGGCGTTATTTTATGAACACCCCTTATAGTTTATGTGTTGAACACGGTTACTACAATGATAATAAAAAATACCGCATCCAAATCCGTTCAGTGGTTCTCGAGTTATAAAAGCGTTTATTCACTCTTTTCCCCGTTTCCAGCTTGGGCGTTATTTTATGAACACCTCTTATGACCAATGTATTGGCCAGGGTCACTACGATTATAATAAAAAAAAACGCATCCAAATCCGTTCAGTGGTTCTCGAGTTAAAATGGAACAGACAGAGAGACGAAAATTCTAACAATTGTTGTTTTGTCCTCAGTACAGTACCAATAACCCATTTCATTTAAAATTTCGCGAAAATATTCAATGTACAGACACGACTTTTTTACTACTTTATTATTAGTATATAGAATAGGCAGGGCAAAAAAATAGGGACTTCTATTTTTCACGATTTAAGTAACCGTGTTAAAGTGCTTGATATCCCACTTTTAGGTTAAATAGTTCAGCAACAGCAAACTCATTTATATCGAGTTTAACTTGGAAAATTCGGAAAATAACGTTCCAAAAATTTTTTTTTATTGTCCTCCATGCTTAAACTGCTCTTCAGATCTCAAATTTACCTCTTAACTTTTCTTTTGTCGTGGAATATGAAGTGATTCATCACACTGAAGTGGTGATCACACAAAAAGTTACTTTGCGTCCCTACTGTAGAGGGACCCTACATAAATATGGCAGTGGAGTACATAGAACATTTTGCTGGAAATGCAATAATATAATATTTAAAACACAGTTACTAAGAAATTAAAAAAATTAACGAAATATTTCGACTCCTTCAGTGGAGTCGTCATCAGTCGAATAAAATAAAATTAAAATTTAATATAATTAAAATTAAATATAATATATTTAATATAATTAAAATTTTATTTTATTCAGTGGAGTCGTCATCAGTCGAATAAAATAAAATTAAAATTTAATATAATTAAAATTAAATATAATATATTTAATATAATTAAAATTTTATTTTATTCAGTGGAGTCGTCATCAGTCGAATAAAATAAAATTAAAATTTAATATACTTAAAATTAAATATAATATATTTAATATAATTAAAATTTTATTTTATTCAGTGGAGTCGTCATCAGTCGAATAAAATAAAATTAAAATTTAATATAATTAAAATTAAATATAATATTTTTTGTTTGATAAACACTTGTACTTGTCCACTTATTTATATTAATTTCCCTTACCGGTTTCGCTGTTAAAGCATTATCAAAGGCTTAAGGTTTGATAATGCTTTAACAGCGAAACCGGTAAGGGAAATTAATATAAATAAGTGGACAAGTACAAGTGTTTATCAAACAAAAAATATTATATTTAATTTTAATTATATTAAATTTTAATTTTATTTTATTCGACTGATGACGACTCCACTGAAGGAGTCGAAATATTTCGTTAATTTTTGTAATTTTTTAGTAACTGTGTTTTAAATATAATAAAACTACAATAATTTAATATAAGTATATACTATTTAATACTGGTAAAGAAAAAAATTATTTATTTACAATAATATAATAATAATAATAATAAAATCTTTATTTTTCATCCCCGTAAGGGCCCATAACATAAATACCTTAAAACTAGGGATACATATTAAAATCATTATATTTAACTAAGTAACCAAAACTAACACTTCTAGCCATTTGTCGGGATTTTATTTTGTATCGCTTCCCTAAAGCGTCGAAATAAGATACCCTCAGGTAAGAAGTCAGCACTGAGAAAAACATAATTTTCAGTGTACAGACACGACTTTTTTACCACTTTATCGTTATTATATTCAACTAGCCTTTGCCCGCGGCTCCGCCCGCGCTTATTAAATTTTTGTCCCGTTTTCGGCTTGGGCGTTATTTTATGAACATGCTTTATATTATAACCTATGTGTTGACCAGTGACCAGTGTCACTAAGATTATAATAAAAAAACTGCATTCAAATCCGATGAGTGGTTCTCGAGTGAAAACGGAACATATATACAGACAGACAGACAAAAATTCTAAAAATTGTGGTTTCGGCCTCAGTATTATACTAATTCTAATAACCCATTTCAATTGAAACTTCGCTAAAATATTCAATGTACAGACACGAATTTCTTACTACCTTATTATGGGTACAGATTATTAAATAATTTACATAATTAACCTTAAAAGTACACTCTACAACGAAGGTTAATTGTGTTTACATTTTATATTATCCATTTAGAAACCGAACCGCAGACTGAATACATCAAAACTATAGCCGCATTACATCACTGCATTAGAAAGCATGAGTATGAATGAATAAAATCATTGAACAAGGACTATTTTCAACTTTATCGTAGTGCATTAAGAACTATTGTTGCAAAGAAATTATTATTTACCTTTCTTAAGATCCGTCAGATAAAAGCTTCTTCAGTACTATCTTGGTCCACATGTGTTTTATGCTATATTTTCCTTCATTGATCTATCGAGAGTTGTATGTTTATATAGTATAGCTATTTTTCAGACATTCCCGTTTTATTATTTCAGATTAATACTAATGCCTAATAAAGCATAATTTTCGTTAATGTTAGGGCTTTAAGAGCCTAGTGTTCTCGTAATAGCGGTTTCAATATATTTCTGTAATAGTAAATAATTAAAGTGATGTTAAAATATCTACATTAATTGTTTAAGAAATCATATCAAAATAATTAAATAAATATTTTAAAAATTATATCTGTTAAACGGCAAAGCGATTTCATGGCTGCTACACAGGAAGCCACATTTCATTTGAATCATAAGCGTGAAGTTTTATTCAGTAACGTTTTTTTACTCGGAAACTAGCCTTGAAATTTGGTCCATTCATTGAATATCAGCCTGTATCTAAACAATTGTTCTTAAGGTGCCTAGGCACGCCACCGTTTTAGTACAAAATTTAATAACCCGTTTCTTGTTGTTTTTCGTAATAGACCAAACTATATGACCTCCATCATTTGGTGCTGGTATTTTAAAAGGCACCATTTTGCCAAAATTTTGATTATTAATATTGTTATAAAGATATCAAGCTGGACAGATTTACATACAATGTTGTTTTCTTGCCTCAGATTGTACCTATAACAAAATTTAACATTTCAGTAAAATAGCGACTTTGTAAATGCTTGTATTAAACTATAGAGGTCTATAGACCTTTAGTCTATAACGAAAAACAACAGAGAAACGGGATATCAAATTTTGTACTAAAACGTAGGTGCGCCTTAACTTGTTCCTTGCTTCTGCTACTTTAATGCAACATGCTATACAAATAACTCGGTGTAGTCTGCTCCCGCACATTGGTTCTATTTTTAAATTTAGGTCCGTTGCCGTTGTCGACTAATCTCCGTGTGAGATCGCTGTCTATGGCAGGAACTCTTCCTTTTTGCTGTATGGTGGGTGTGGATGCCACACACAGCATCCACTCACCACACGTGTTTATAAAAGAAACAAATATATTATTATCGAAATGAGTTTTGATAGGTCATAAAATTTTATGATTAAACATTTATTTGTGTTATAAATCTTGTTTTAAGGGTTCGTAGATATTTTTATGAGCGATGGAAGTTTGGAGTGCTGGCAATTATTTACGTTTTGTTTTTTATCTAATTTCCCTGCGGCGCACCATGTAAGTCTTGGTGGGATGTGTAAATTAATTCCTTAAAGTAAAAGTTGTAATAATTCGAATAAAAAACTTCATATAACATGATTAGATTGATTAGTCAGCTAGTTTGTACAATGCATTGCTCTAAATTGAAACTGCATTAAAACGGACCTAAATACAGGGTTGTTGGTAATTAGATGCGGATTTGAAGGGGTTTTGGAAGAGAAAAATTGCAGTCGATTCGACTATATAATGCCTTATGCAAAATTGAACCATTTCTGAGATATTTCGAATTTAAGCTTTTTTTCTAAAGTAAACTTTAAAAAAATATATTTAAAAAACCAGCCAGTATGTTACGTTTTTTTTATTTGTTTCGCTTTGATAACATCCCAGCCAATAAACAAAAACTCTAAAATGCACATTATTGACGTAAACCTTGACACTGTGCTCCAAAACAATTGAAAACTCTTGAAAATCGCAAAAGATTTACACAAAAAAGCTAGGTTAAAACAAAAAGTCTATGCAATTTTCTGTGCGTATTAGCTTGAAAACATCTGCATTTTACTAGCTTTTGAATGAGGTACAAAAATCTCAAATTGACAGAGGAATGATAAAAATTTGACAGGATTGAAATCCATTCACACCATTTTCTCTAATCTGTGATAATAATGAGTTACCCCAGCGTCCAGTAAAGAAGAGCAAATGGAACCAAAATTATTTTCTGCTTCATAATCCTACAATAACAAAGGCACAAATGACAACGCAAGATGAAAGACAATCAAACTCGCAAATTAAACGAAGTAAATAAAAGATCAACGCTGTAGGTATTTATTACAAGGACAATCAACCTCTATTATTGTCTGTCTGTGTCTCTGATATTATTTTCTTTTATCTCCGGTATTCTCGTTTGAAACTGATTATTCGATTTGGATGTGATTTGTTTGTTTGAGATGCAATTACCGCTTTGCACAAAAACATTTTTCATCGGGTGTCAGTCTTTTTGAAATGTATATAATTCTGCTTCATCTTCGACTTATCTTGATATGTTTTCTGTAACTTACAATATATCTCAATCAAGGCTCGATATTGGGACCTTTGCTATTTTTATTGATATCTGTGAACGACCTGCCATAACAATTAGCATTCGCTATTCGCAGACGACGTATCACTATTTTTTAAAGTGGAAAGTGGTGAGAATTTTCCTTAGTTTATCAATCTACTGGTTCATATAGACCTTTTCCGTCCTCCTGGAAGAAATGCCTGTAACCACACCCGCTGGGCAGAGGGTTATTGATCGCGATGATGAAAACCTCGCACTTAAATTGTGACGCCGCTGTACGTCACCAGTCTGTTTTAGGTATATAACATCTGGCAACGATGGATATACCATCATCAATCAGTCCCAGGCATGTTGGGCAACCTGGTTGTGCCTGTTTGAGAGCTGTCCTCTTACTCTCGCCCGAATACCTTCGAGGGGTTTAGCACAAGGAGATACAGAATAATATTGTAATAAATAATAATAATAATAATATAATTTATTTATTACAGACTAGGTCCATATTACATTAATTATATACTTATAAGAACATTTACAAATAGATAATTTTTTCAATAGTCTGATTCATTCACAGTTCATTTCATTATATCATTGCGCGGTATAAAAAAGCAGACGAAAAGTATCTATACATATCGTTGCGGTATGAGAAAGCACATGGGTAAACTCGCAGGTTGTGTTGAGAACTGGATAGCTCAGTAGGTAGAGCAATCGCGCAATATAAGCGTCCATCTGTCTTTCTATGACAGTCATTGTTAGTCTGGTGTCAGACAAAATTCGTGCTGGGTAGAGCGTGCTGAAACTTTGTGCCTGGACAGTTATTCAACAAACTATTCATAATCTAAACTATCTATACTAATCTACATCTACAGTATCTTGCTACACTATTCCACACAATCTACATCCAGGAGTACACTTCTGCGCTAATATTATAAAGAGAAGATGTTTGTGAGTTTGTTAGTTCTAAGAGTTTGGGTGTAGGAGGTAATTTCCGAAACTACTGATCAAAATTAAAAACAAATTGAATTGGATCTGCAGTTTCTGAGAAGTTAACTAATATTTTCATCCATCCATCAGCCTGTTTCGTCCACTGCTGGACATAGGCCTTTCCAGGATTTCGCCACTCATGGTGGTCCTCTTGGAAGAATACTAATATTTACTTTGATTGAATACAATTACCTAAACCTAATTAATTTGTATTGAATGTAATTTTATCACCGCTTTAAATTCTTGTTAGTACGTCAGAATAATTTGCTACGCAATGATCGATTATTTTGTACTCTTTTGTGTTTGTTAAATTGTTTTTTTTTGTTAAACATAATTATATTCAGTTGACGTCATTGATGGAAAGAAGTCCAATTTGTTTATTGTATTTTGTACCTGATCTTTTGTAATAGCATAATATAATGATTTAAATTTATACGTGTTAATTTAAGGATATTTCCCTTCCCTACATTGGATTGGATGGCTGAAATGTAGGTGCAGAAATGAAAACACCAAATTTCTAAGATGTCACATTTTTCTTTCGAGCGAAGATAAGATGAAAGAAGTATGGTGTGATGTTTATTTACTCTTCAAGTTTTTTTTTGAAAATAACTTCTCTTGCACTTAGTAAGAATACAATGAAAATATATGAATAGAAAAAAGTGTATGTATGTAAAACCCTCCCCCCATGTAGTTCTATGTACTGATCTCAAATACGTATTCCAAGAGACTGATTTAAATCAACTTTGCATTTGGCCATTTTTTAATACCTTCACTGTTTTCATGATATTTTCTCTAATGTCAAATACAAGACAATTTAGTGCCACAAAAAAAGTTTAACATGTAATTAGGGTTTTCTTAAAACTGTCTCTATTAATATTAATGAATATTATATCATTGTGGTATAAAAGAGTAGAAGAAAAGTATAACTGGATGTGACGAGCTCTGAATCTGGATTCGAACCCGGGACGTCAAACTAACCGGGCGGATTGGGACTAATTTCTTTCAAGTGTATGATTTTCGAATAAACCGTAAAATGAAATATATTTGGTAGGTGTGTTAAAGTAAAATAACCAAAAACTGACCCAAATATCGACTAACGACCTAAAACAACATCATCACGTATCGCAGCGCAGTTGGGTAAATACCTCGCTATTAAAACAACATTTGTTGCGGTGTTTTTTGTTGATGCTACAATGTTTTTTACCTACTGATATAAATCGCTTATTTACTTCAAAAGGCTGTAAAATAAACGTTGTATCTAAAAAGTCGAGCTAAAAAGCGGCACGGCCGTACTATCCTTTTCCCGAAGCAGTTCAGGCCATTTTCGACCCCCTATAACTTCGTTATGGATGAAACTAGAAGCCTGAATTTTCAGTAAGCAAGCAGGCATTGTATAAACACGGTATATTTCAAATTTCATTCAATTTAAACTAGTAGTTTAATAATTATAACTAGTCAAAGTTTCTCAATTTTGTCACTCACTGACTAACTGACTGACGGATCATCAAAACTCCAAGGCACATTTAGTAGACACAGAAGCTTCAAATTTGGAATACGATTAGAGTTTAGTGTAGAAATCAAGGAAAAAGTAAAATATTTTGCAATTTCAGATCAGTTTTCTAGATACACGGACTGCATTAATAACTTTGTAATCTCATATAAACCTATAGGATTACATACGATTACAAAGTAATATTTTCACTTGTAAGTCGAAGGTGCCAGAAACGAAAAAAAGTTGGACTATCTACAAAAAGAAATGAGATGACATCAAAAAGAAATCTTGTAAAAAAAATCAAGTCTCGCAACTTAGTTCTTCTGCCGTAAAAAGTTGTGAGATCCATGTAAATCCAAGTCGGTTAATTTATTCAGTCCCTACTTATTAGCTAACCTAACAACATCTTATGGTGACCATATCAATATAAAAATATTTTATGTTTTAAATAAATAGATTGACTTGGCAATCGCACTAAATAATCTAATTTAATTTAATATAATATGTACCTATTACTTGTGAGATATATTGTGTTTTCATGCGATGGCCAAGTAAATCTATTTATTTAAAACACTAGCTTTTGCCCGCGGCTCCACCCGCGTCGAATGGATTTTCGTATAAATAAGGAAAACAAAAGAATATGATTTTTTGAACGACAATATGCAACGGTCACCATGTTTTTACCAAAGTGTTAATAAATACCAATCAAATAAGCCCAAACTTGAAGGGTCTGCTGTTGTCCGTTGAGAAGATCCCGTACCTACCTTCCAGTCCTATGAGCAGACCCTGGTCACTATGTTTTACCAAAGTGCTAATAAATACCAATCAAATAAGCCCAAACTCGAACTTTGTATCCGTTGAGGAGATCCCGTACCATAACTCCTAATATTAATTACTACCAGCAGAAAAGTAAATTCAAAAAAATCTTTGAATGACGATAACTTTTTTTTTCGACATCCGATTTTGATGAAATAAAGCCTATATTCTATTCCAAATTAAGTTCTGTAGAGCTTTGAAAACATGAAAATCCGATCAGTACTTTTAAAGATGTGCGTGAACAAACAGACAGACTGAAAAGAATTTTAAAAATCGTTGATTTGTGTTCTAAGTCACCCCCTTTTATATTATTTATTTTATTTTATTTATCTAATTATAATTAGGTAATTCCACATCACTTAAGCCGACATGGTTTGTGTGTGATGGATGGTTCATGAAGAATTAGCTTATTAGCTGACTTACTGACCAACCTGCCCGCAACCAATGTTTATCCAATTTAACTCTTATTTCACGGTAATATGATGTGACTATTGGGTGTCCACAAGCTGGTCTCTTCATAACATACAGGTTTCATTTGTTCAACTTTTTGTTTCTTAAACGAGTATATTGTCTCGATAGCAAGCATACACTGGCTAATTTACGAGATTTAAACTAAAGATTAGATGTAAAGTATAATCGTAGTTGTTTCTTTTATTAATTTTGTTTAGTTTATTTTTTAAATCGTCAGCTAATTTATTAATTAGGTTAGGTATAATGTAATCTGTTCTTCATTGCCCGTAGAAGTTATGTGATTTGACAATTTCTAATTTCTTGTTACTCATTTGTCGCGTTACAATTTTATGCGAGATGGGTTTTAGAATCTGTTCATTAAACAGATTGTCCTTTAGCAACATGTATTTAACTTTTTTGTGTACTGTTCAAATACAAAATTAAAAATTAAACCACATGCTCTATTGATCACTCAGATAAACTCTTGTTTTGTGACTTTAAAACTTGAACTTTAATATGTATATCACATTTTTCTCCGTTTCCCATATAAAGGTAGCATAAAAAGTAGTAATTTAAAAATGTAGAGGTAATGTTGAGTATAAGGTGACTTTCCTTTTATAGCCAAATTCGTACTAGAGACTCGGTAAGTGGTCAGGACCAAGGTTTAATGACCATGTTTACGAAATACGAAAAATATTGTTAGTGCCTCTATACTTGTTCAAAAACAACCTCGACTCAATTAGTATAGGAAGTCTAAGTTTTATTTTGCGTATTTCACAGAAAGGGTCTTTCAACCTTGGTCCTGATCACTTACCGAGTCTCCAGTATGAATTTGGATATATAAACGAAAGTCACCTTATACTTATGATATGGAAAATTAAATCAATGCACTAGAAGAATCTCTTTTTGGAAGTCGAAGCAAAATTACAACCAAACCAAAACGTGTTAAATAGAAAATGTTTAGTCGTATATTGAAAACACAGCTCTCAAAATATCTATAAAGCCAATAATATATTTATTTCCATTCCACAAGCCATTACTCCCATATTTATTCGCAATCATAACCCGGTCACAAAGTTATTAGCTTCAACAAATCTCAACACCAGCCGAACGAAACATCGCAAACATCCCGCATTATCAGAAACAAATATTACCACTAAAGAGAAGAAGGGAATTGTCATTATTATACAAAATTAACTTCAAGCAGATCATCATCATCATCAAGTATATTTGTTAATTTGTGTGTAAAAAAATGTTTGGTGTGAAAATAAATTATGTCTTATGACTTATCAAGACTTTTCTTTCGCAAGCAACAACTTATTAGCTTATTACGGCTATTAGATTTGGTTGCGTAATTTTTGCTCCCTTTGTCTTCATATATTCGAATGATTAGCTGAAACAAACACGTCGCTCAGCACCCAAACCTAATTCACTAATAAACAACACAATGGAACTACTGTAAATACATAATACAAGATAATCAAGGAACAAAAGTTGACAAACGCAAAGATTTTCTTCAGCTTAATGTTGTCATGAATTCATGAAGTCGCTGAACGCATGGTCGCAATTATCAACCCTGTAATAGGAGGTTCATTCATTATAATTGGGTTTTTTAAGTGGGTGGTTTCGTAAAATAGCGGTTGTATTGTATTTGTATAGTTAGTTATCTCCAGTGAACCAATTTCGTTAACCGGTTACCTCTTTCTCTTTGCAATACATACTCTTATACAGTGCAGAAGGTGAGACTGTAGAATTGCGATTGTGTGCGTGCATACCATTGACATTGTGGAAAACAACGCTTATAGCAGTGCAGGCAAGGTCTATTATTGAAAAATCATGGAAACATAAAGTATACATCGTAACAAAAGAAGAATAAGATAAAAGTCAAACCAAATTTTTTTGAAAACAGACCTTGCCTAGTCTTCTATGAGAGTTGTTTTCCACAATGTCAATGGTGTGCACGCACACAATCGCAATTCTACAGGCTCACCTTGTGCACTGTAACAGCCTCAACATTACGGCAACGCTTTTTACGGTTCCGCGCCCAAACGGCAAAACGGAGCCCTATTAATTTAGCTCTGATGTCTGTCCGTCCGTATGTCACGGGTCTCTAGCTTGCAGTTGGAATTAGATCTGAAATTTGGATATGTTGTGGAAAATGTTGACCCGAAACCGAATATTGAATTAAAATTAAGTTAAATAAATTTTAAGGGTGGGGGGGCGCAATTCTTTTTCACATGTGATGTCATTGCCTTGAACTTATTGTGTATGAGTACAAATATATTGTTACGAAGAAGAAGCCGAAAAGTTTTTTTTTCATGTGTGATGCATTGCCTACTTACTCCTTAAGTATGAGTACAATTATACTTCTTGTAAATTTTTGTCTGTAAAAATAAAGGTATGGGGGGGGCATCAAAGTTGTCAGTTTTAGACCATTTTGTTACGGGGTCTATCTCAAAAAGTAAACTAATTACAAATTTGGCCTGGTTAAAATGATTTAAAATGATGAATGTAGAAGTTACAGAGGTGTGTCAGTTTCGTAGAAGATTGTGGTACCTACGTAATCTCTGCCTACCCTTCTAAAAGACAAAGCTAAATATGTAAATGTATTATTTGAGGATTTCCACCTAGAATGACCTACATTTTCATGTGGTACTTTATTGGTATAAAAAGACACCCAATATATTGAATTACATTAAATCTATAAAAGATCACGACTTTGACTAAGATTTCCTTCAGAAAAATGATAAAATTTAAGACATTGAGCTCTCAGGCAGGTCAGTTTCGTTACGATGTAATAGGTTTCTAATTAAATAAATATGCAACTATACTATTTGAAATTACTTTTAATTACGTTAGCCAATAAACAAAGAAAAGAAATTCGAAAAAAATGCACACGTTCAGGAACAAAACTTACATCTAATTTAACAAAATGTGGCGTTTCGTTACTGTTTGTGTTAAACGGACCTTCTTAATTCACGTGAGGCATTTTTTTGATTACTATTTATGTAAAAAAAAATAACTTAATATTTTACATTAAACTACTGTTATCATGAAAAAATGAGACTTGTTTCCTAGAAAATATTCAAGAAAACTCAAATTGAACAGCTAAAACTTTTCGGAAGAAAAGCTAAACTGACGTCACTGTAACGAAATGGACATGTCAAATCTGTAGGCATACCAAGCCCTAACCTTAATATTATTAAGTACCGACTAATTTATCCAACATTTTTTTTATGTACCTGAGTATTTATTTGAAAATTATCCTTTCTGTTATTTTCATCACAGTAAAATTATTTATTCCAGGAAATTTATACACCAAATTTATTCAGTATTTATTTGTTTTATTTTGAAAAGCATCTTTATTTTTTGTTCATTACAAAATATTTATTGCAGAAAATTTTACTCACAACAATTTTTTTTTTTTCCGTTTCCAGTTTTCTGAGCTGAGTATGCCACAACTTAATAGTGTCAGTTTCATAACATTTTTTGTCAGGTTATAAGTTACGAACCAAAAATATAACACAACGGACTTAACGATTGGGCTAACTTTATCAAAATTACTATTTCATATTGTTTAAAAACGTTGACCACTTACTAGACTTTCAGTCACGGAAATCAAAGGAAATCGATTTCAATGAATTGCACTTCACTTATAGCATAAAAACAAAGCTTTTTATAAATATGCATCACAATTTTTGACAAAAAAAGTGAAATCTTACTTGACAAGTGCGTTTAGTGTGGGAACCTTTGGTAAATGTACTTTTGATTTATTAGATATTACCTGTGTAAATTCTATTTGTGTTATTATATGTATTTTAGTTAATTAACGATTTTCAGTCATCCAATATAGCTCTCTACTACATAAAAGTACGTAAAAGACCTTGAAAAATACAGTATCCTTTCAGGAACCTTCCAGAGACCTCGTCACTCCATCTGGGATCGTAGGCGTCCGCAAAATTCCATCAATTCAATTTGTAAATGAAATTCAGGGCTTGACGACAGGATTCCTGTTATTGAATTTATACCTTTTCATTTCAGTTCATAACAAATTAATATTTGACACTGTAATAAGTTGTTTGCTGGGCACCGAGGGAGTTTATACTGTTCCAAATTCAATTATGCTGCCAGTTTTAATATTTTAATTGCTTATTGTGATTGAAAGGTTTAAGCGGTACAGAGTGTTAATTAACCCTTACAGGAAAAACAAGGTGAATTTGGTTGATTTTGCCAAATTCATACTAGAGAGTTAGTCAGTGGTTTTGAACAAGGCTCAATGACCCTTGCAAAATTATTGAAATATTTTTGCCCCTATACCTGTTTAAGACCAACCTCGAGTCAATTAGTATAGGAAGTCCAATTTTTTTTTGTATAGTTTTTGTATTTTGTGACTGATTACAAAGTCTCCAATGATGAAACAATCATACTTGTATAGCAAAAGTTTAGAATTAAGTTTTATTAGAAATATAATTTTGTACAAATACACCGTAATAAAACACAGGAAATTACAAATTATTGTGAGACTTATTTCGGGCAATTTGGGGCCCAACATCTGTTACACACAGAAGACAGATAATGTATACCTATTCCTTCACTCTAAATGCAAAGCACGCAAAATTTTTAAAAATGTAACCAGCTCTGTACTGTCGTTCCCGAGTGATTCTCAGAATAACGTCCAATATTTATAAATTTATTTTATTATATAATATATATGTATTATGATATTTTACTTATATGTATATTTATATTTTACTATGTTTATTTTGTATAAATACCCTTCCCCCATTTTATTATAATGTTTGGAGTGCTTTCTCCTAATTATAATTATATTCTTGGCACTACCCTAAACTATCTTCAACACCCAAGGTTAACTGGAAGATAATGCTACTTAGCATTAAGTTCGCCTTTGTACTGATCTTAATGTGCAATTAAGAATTTTATTATTATTATTACATTTTAGTTTTATTAGAAAGTAATGCATAACAATTGTATAATAAATTATTAATAAATCATACGTAATGAGTACGGTGATGGTGAAAGAATGAAGGTTCAACTCGGTAACTTACAATAACATTATTATTTACCCAACTACGCCTAGACAAGTGTGTCGTTTCAATAGAAACTCTACATCAATTCAAAAGAGGCCCTAAGCAAACAAGAATAGAGTCCACAATATAATGACACAAATACATAAACATGAGGCTGGTATTTCTTGTTATTCATCCAAGTGTATTATGCTTGAAGAGAAACGACTTCCAGTATTCTTATGAATTTGCCGTGGCTTAGTTTGCACGGTATTTGTCAGCTATACAGAGACAAAACTGGGGGCACGGCAGTGCCCCCGCCAAGACGAGCCAAAGGAAGCGGGGCACTACGTACCCTTTCTCGAAGCGTTACATAATACAAACACAACATAGGTAGTATGTAGTATAAGTACTGCTATTAAACCTTATACAGTACTAATACTAATTTTAAGTTTTCGTATGCGAATCATGCGGATTCGTATGCGAATTGAAATTCGAATGATTCAAAAATACACTCCCAGGTCGACTTTTAACCGAGCCCCAATAGTTTCATAGACTGTAGAAGAATAAAAACTGGTTTCATAATAACCATCCATTTTTTTTATTATTATTGCTACTTAAATATTTACGTAAAATCCAAAGAAAACATTGTCACCTGAAGAGATAAGATAATTAGACCTCGGAAAGTTATTTTTATTATTGATCCCACTATTTTGGACTATTCTGAACTTGTATAGGAACGGCTAGAATAACCATAAACTTATATTTCCACTATAATTTTAAACAATATTTTGACTTCTAATTTTAATTGCTTTTACATTTAAAATGTGTTACTAACATTTATAATAACCTCTAAAATCTTCTATTTATCTATCTTGGCCTAAGACTAAATACTGAATACAAAATATTTTAAAAGGACTCATTTGTACTTAATCTGTAAAATGAATCTGAGTTGCGATCTGGATTAAGATCTATTGTTTTACTAGATGATCTGTATATAAAAAAATATTATTTGATCTTCAATCTACACCTTGAATTTATTTGGTCTTATTATATTTATTTATTTATTTAAGTTTATATTTAGGATATACTTAATAAAATATTATTAAAATTGAGTGTGAGTTATATTTATTTATGGTATAATTAGTATATTTATCAACTTTTTTATTCGTTGCATTATGTATTATAATAATATATTTTATCCCTATATTTTTTTACTATATGCAGGTGGATAATTATAAAATTTAATAAAATTTAGTAGCTCGAGCAAAATTTTTGTCTATTTCCCGTATTATATTATTTTTATCATATTCTATTGTTTTTTAAAGATTAATATTAACTTGTGTTGTGTACTATAAGTACCTATTTTACAAAATGACCTTTTGGATACCTGTTATTGGCCCTACTTATGTAAATATCAAGCTATTGTGATAGCTCATCGTGTAATAGCTGTGGTTTTATAATTATACGATACGTTTAAAATTCACTATTATTTTTAATGACAATTAAGAACACAAAGATGTTATAAACACTGTTTTGTCACACAGCAGTGTGCCTAAGTAAAGCTGTTTGCAGACGTTTCTTAATTGTGAAAGCACACAAGTTATTAATTGTGCTAAAATAATTCATGTAAGCTTCTTAGTAATTATGAATTATGTTATTGTGAGACTGAAGACCTGTTTTAAAGACCTTTAGTTTTGTTTATGTAATTATTGCTCTCGTGATATTATTTAAGATTTAACAAAACTGGGTATAAAATCTACGAGTTATTGTCATTTACTATTAAAATTATAGAACCTTAAGAAAAAAACCCCGAGAAAAAAGTTTTCATAATTTTTATTTCCAAATAAGTATTAATAAGTATTACGAACTCACTACCACACACTATTTGCGATATTCCAACCATCGGTATATTCAAAAGGAAAATTAAGGAGCACGTTCAATAAGTATTTCCTGCCGTTCATAAAGGTATATGTATTTATATTTATAAGGTCCTACAATTCAAAGTGAAAACAATTAACAGATGATGGAGTACCCCAAATAGAGCTTATTCCAAAGAAAAAATAATTTTTTGCACATACTTTTTGTTTTACCTTTCCTTAGAAATTTAGTCAGCTGATTGAATCTTATGATTTACCCTAGAATTAGTTTCACTTTTTATTGTAGGACCTTGTAAATATATTATATATGTATATATAATTTTAATTTTTATGTATTCTGTATCTAGGTATTTATTTTGTTTTTAAAAGTATTTGTTTATTTTATTTTGTATGTATTTCGGGTAGCTTCTGTTAACCAAGTAGTATTAAATATTTTACTTACGTTTCTTTTCTTTTTTATTCGTAAAATTTAGTTGTAAATTTTTTTTGTGTGCGTATTTGTGGTTCTCATACCGTATACGTTAAATGCTTTTATCATCAAGGATTTGCTGGTAGAAATCTCTTTAAGAGATAAGCTTGCCTATTTGCATAGACTGTAAGATTAATGTAATTATTAATTTTGTGTGTGCAATAAAGAATTTGAAGAATAGAATAGAATACTTTTTATTATAGTCGAGGATAATCTTTCAACAATCAAAAATACATAATTTATAACCACGCGGAAAATAATTAATCATAGATCAACACAAAGTACCTTGTACCATCAAAGTAGACCAAAGAAATGTTCTTTTTTTTTCATCAAACAAATAATCATCAAAGACCCATGTGATATTAGATAGATCTTCAAATGAAGCTCCAATACATTCTGATTCTGGTCCTTTCTTTTGTGATGGAGAATCTTTGAGCCGGAATATGTCTCCTTTGTGCGCTCCGTTATTCAGTAGGTATGTTTTGTTGTTATTTACTCGAGTCCACTGGTCCATTGATCAAGAGAACATTGAATATTTAATGCTTCCGAGAAAAACAAACATTTGAAGACATTAGCTCTGTGATTCTTCCCTTTGCCAGAACACATGAACATTTTTATAAGGTTTAAGGTGGATGCGACAGATCTATGCCCCAAACGAACAATTCATGATTGTTTTTCTTGTTCTTGAACGAAAAGTGTGAAATAAATATGATTTATGGCATTAGGCGACCATAATTTTATGTAAATTATAGGCTTTTCTACTCGTAATAGTGTCATTTTTGCATTAGGTACGTTGTAAATGATCCTGGACAACTAAAGCTTGCTTGTACTTGTTCTGCACGATAATTTTCAACCCAATGTATAAAATAACACAACTTTGCTAGAAAAACCTAATTAACATTAAACTATGATGGCCTAAAAACATTATTTAGAATGTATTAAAACCTGGAAAAGATAACTTTAAACAAAATTCAAGTGAGAAAAGTACGATTATGTTTTTATTGCGAAATCCATCGCTTTGGAATACTCTAAATATTATTATTAGAGTTCATTACAAACTAGAAAAGATAAATTAGAAACATATATAAAGACAAGAACCTGCGACCTCTTGTTATCAAGACAAGCGCGCTACCAACTGCGCCACGGATATACTTAACTTTTGAGAAAAGTACATTGAAAATATAAAAAATAAAATATTTTATTTTATATAAAAGCCAAATACTACTACTACATCACAAAATCTCCAGAAAAATAGAGCCTACAAAGTTCAAATTACACACAAAGATTTCATAACGACGCCGAAACCCGTTTAAAAAGGATAAAAAACTAGATTTTTATATTTTTTATATTTAACGTTAAGTTTATTCCGAGGAGACATATTTTTCAACATGCAAGGGTATATTAATTTATGCAGCCAAATTTATACCGGAGGCTTGGTAAGTGATCAGTATTACGAATCAATAACATTCATTGCAAAATTTAATAGGCTGTATAATTAAGGTCACCTTGTATTTATTAATATTAAAACTATAATAAAATTGTTAAGGTTGGTTTAACAAGCTTCTTATTTCCAGGCAAGGACTAAAACATACAGCATATCAGGTTTGTCTAAATATAACGTCGTGCTTCAAAACTCAAATTACATGTTCTACTTATATACTGAACACTTTTATAATAAATAAAATCCTTTCCTTCATGATAAAACCTGAATGAATTCATTTCACAGTGGCAAGATCTCATTACATATCGGGTGTTAAATGGACTGCTACCAGACTGGTACCTTTAGAAAATACCACATTCTCTACTGGATTTACTGCTCAACTCTCCAAAAAAATGTAAGGTGACTTTAATTTATGCAGCCAAATTCTTACTGAAGACTCCGTAAGTGCTCAGTAACAAGGTTCGATGACCCTTTTTGTGAATTCGTAAATTATTCTTTTTGTGTTCCTTACAAACGCAAGCCCAGCCCCGAGTCAATTACTATGGGACGTCAAGATTTATTTTGCGAAATTAGCAATAAGTGTCATCGATCCGTATTACTGATCACTTACCAAGCCTCCAGTATGAGTTTGGCTGCACAAGTTAAATAAATTGTTCACCTCCATACTTACTTAAAATATCGTAAACTTTGTTTGTGTAAGTTCCATGATGCATTATTTATCGAATAATCTATATAGTTAGTATAAGTAAAGTAGTAAAAAAGTTGAATATTTTTGCTAAATTTTAATTGAAATGGGTATTAGTATTGTAATAAGGTAAAAGCGATTTTTTTTGTCTGCTTGACTGTGACTACGTACGTATGTTTCGTTTTAACTCGAGAACCACACAACGGATTCATATGCGGTTATCTTTATTATCATTGTAATGACCTTGGTCAACATATAGGTTCAAGGGATGTTCATAAAAGAACCGACAAGCCGAAAACTGGGCAGAGATGGAAAAAAAACGCGGGTGGAGCCGCGAACAAAGGAGTATATGTTATAGTGGCGTCGCACAGTGGCAGGTAATTTACGTTTCATATACATAGAATACAAATTACGGTTTTTGAACAAAAAAAATGCAGGGTTGTTACAACCAACTTGTTGTTCAAAAAACAAGGGGAACTTTTTCTCCTCACGCACAGTGATTCTAAATTAAAAATTAAATAGTTTTTTTTTTGTATGGAACAAATCACGTTATTTCATTTTTTCACGACTAGTCCAAACTGTCAAACTTCCATTGATTTCTAGGCATAGCAGGACTCAAGGTGAGCAAGATGAACTACAGCACGCGCGCATCGACTTGCACGTTTGGCCGCTATTATTTAAACTTTCAAAATTTGCTTTTTTTTTCGTAATTTCGAATCAAAGTGCTTGGGAAGGATGGTTTTATCATAAATTTACAAGTTAACACTTACTTGTTGCAACTCCACCCCAATTCACCTAGAAATATATACATTTTCAGTTAAAAATGCACTGCAAATTTTGAAAGTTTGAATATATGTAGCGGCCAAACGAGCAAGTCTGAAATATCATATCTCAAAATCTCAAATCTGCCAAAGAACTAGAAGACATGATAAGCCAGCTGGACGAAGTCAGCATGGAAGTGGGGTTACACATGAATGCCAGTAAAACTAAAGTTATGACAAACAACCATCAAGTCCCAATTACCATCAATGGCAAAACTATAGACTATGTTGATCACTACATCTACTTGGGTAAACAGATATCGTTCAAAAACACAAATAACGAAGAAGAAGTAGAAAGACGAACTAACATAACATGGAAAAAATTCTGGTCTTTTAAAGAAATTCTTAAAGGAAATTACAACATCAACTTGAAGACTTACCGAGTCTTCTCTACGGATGTCAAACATGGACCCTCACTGACAAAATTAAACAAAAAATAAGAACTACGCAAAGAGCCATGGAAAGAAGCATGCTGAAAATAAAGAGAATACAAAAAATCAGAAGCATAGATATACGAGACAAAACCAAAATAAAAGATGCACTAACTCAAACCCTTAACCTAAAATGGCGATGGGCAGGACACTTAGCTCGTTATAAGGACAAAAGGTGGACAGTACTCGCAACAAAATGGAAGGGCCCAATTGGGAAAAGAAAAGTCGGCAGACCCTATAAGAGATGGGCAGATGATATAGTGGAGACGGCTGGAAAGGACTGGTTGAAAAAGGCGGAAGACAGGGAGACATGGAACAAGCTGGAGGAGGCCTACACCCAGAGAGGGGTCCAAATCTGCAGAAACTAACACTACTAATTACTAAAATAAGAAAATTACTAACAATATTAACAAATACAAGTTGCAAAAATTGTACCTAACACTTAAAAATTTAGGAATAATAAAGGCTTTTTTATTTATTTTATTTATTTATTATTATATATTTTTTTTATATTCTAAAGATATATTATATTGTTAAAATTAACTTTGACTCGTAGAAAGTATACTTTATGTATCTATTTTGCAAAAATAAATATTTTGATTTTGATTTTGATTTTGAATGTTGGTACTTAATTACATGTATCGCTCGTTGAGATATAATAAATAATTAAATTTAAAAGAGGAAAGAACCTACCGTTTCATGTTCTTAGGTCCAGCCGCATCGATAGATTAGCCAGTCAACGTATTATTTTATAATAGACATAGAAGATTTACCCTTAAGAGGCCGCTCCGTATTTTTGGTCTGTTTGATGCGAAACATTATTTTAATTATTTCTCTCGTCATTGCTGCGATGTTTTTGTAAAAATCAGGGACATACACCAGTCCATATTGGCCATTTAAATGAAGACCTACAATTTATTTGATTCAATTGTCTTTCCTTTGCCGTTACTTTGATACTTAGATATTATGAATAACGATTCGGAGCGGGCTCATAAGTAATAAAATAACTCGCAAAGGAGAAACAATTCAATCAAATAAATTCTAGGCCTTTATTTAGGCCGCTAACATGAAGTGGCTTATGTTCCCAGTTTTTCCAAAAACATCGCGATAAAGGCCAGAAAAATCTTAACATATTGTTTTGATCAACGTTGTCGTCGTCGCGGACCGGGCTTTTAACGAACAAGCAATAAGTCCACACAATGAGAAACAGGGAACAGCAGGAGCAAAACGCTTCCTTTTCACTCGGCAACTAATTGAAATGTAGAGAATAATTTATCCAATCATCTTTTTTCTAGAACTGCTTTTAATTTCAAATGGGTGCTTTTAGACAAAGAGTTTAGATTTCAAAGAATTCAAGATCCATATTGATTTTAATTTAATAAAAGCGTGAATACTTGATTTCATTAGACTTATTTGATTTTATTGGTAAGGGAAAGTTCGTTACTGATCGAAGGAAATCGAGATAGACTCAATGATAAGATTTCTCTTTTCGTTTTTTTATTTCTTGAACGTATTTTCGGGAGCTTTTTCCTCTTTTGTGAAAAATATATTTTCTTTGAGACCTATCAAAGCGTGTTTCGTTTCAAGTTGGAATTAGTAAGTATTCACGGACGATAGGTTTCTTGCCTTTCTTCGACCTTTGTGGTATGTTTTATACCTGTATTTTGTCTCTCGGAGAATTTATGTTTACCTAGCCTCTTGCCTACAGGCTCCACCTACAGATATCAGAAGATATACTGAATAACGCATCTGGCCTAAAATAGGCTTAATGCGAGATCTAATGTCAATAGAGATGGATGTGTGGTGTTGTCCGTGGCTACAGGTTGATGCGCAGCCCTTTTTTGCATGTGCACTTATAGCACAAAATAAATACATACAGAAGGCCAGCTCCATACACCCGCGCGGCATATTGCGAGACTAGGGCCCTCGAGAGAATGATACTAAATGTTAAAACTACCCTCCACGCGGTTTATCTTTTTTATTTAGGATTTAATAATCCTATGTTTAAGAGAGAGTTTATGTCTGCCGATAAACTGTTTTAACAGTTTGGCGGGATATTGTTATTGTACCTAATTACTAATGATGAATAAAGTTAAAAAAAAAAATATATATTCGTACCGGCAAAAGCCAGCATAAATGTTGTGCATGCTGTAGTTTGTGCGTACTGTCACGCACACATTACTTGCGCTCGGTATCTTTCGGTGAAGATAGCCTACTATTCTGTTTTTACTATGCCTTGAACTTCCTCTGTTTCCCTTTGGACATTGAGATGACAAAGACCTTTTTCTAAACAACTGTAAGAGTATTACTCGAGACCAAAACATGAGCATCGATTTTGCAGAGTGCTCGACAACGTTTAGGCTCGACAAATCCCTTGGCTCTTGTTTTGGGAATTGATTTAAGATCGCGGCCTTATTCTGTAACTGGGGTCGTAGACTACTGTTTTAAATTGATATATCTTACGGGGCCCGAGAAAAAGGCCCATGACAGACGGACAACGAAATGATCCTATAAGGATTCCGTATTTTATGGTACGGAACCCTAAAAACAACATCCTTTAATTTTCACAGGTTATCTTATCACCTTATGGGCCAACCATACAGCGTGTTCTGCGTTTTCCTTTACCGTTGCGGTCTGTGTGTGTATCAATAAGCCATCGCATAGATTACATTGAACGCAGAACGCAGCTCTATGTAGTCGGTCACTTATCAGTTTTCTTGCATCTTCTTGAAACAGAATTGCACACCAAATCAGTATTCAGCGAATGTAGAGAAACAATATGGGCTTTTTGTTTGTTCCAGTATTCGTTTAATATAAGCCCGCATCATAATTAGGAAAGTTCGATAGAAGTTTCAAAGTGGGGTCTTTATTAAGGGATTTGGGTTAATTTTTGGGAAATTGGCCATTGAATTGGATATATTGAACTTTTAACAAAACAAAGTGGATTGTAGAGCTTGACCGGCCTGCGGCCAGTACTACATAATAGTACCTATAGAATATACTTACAATAAAGAAGAAAGGAATGCTTCGGTGGTTTGGGTATACAGAGAGGATGAATGAAAGTAGAGTGACGAAAGAAATTAATACTGATGATGAAAAGATGACTTCTTGCTAATAAGACAAGTGCTCTCCCAACTGAGCTACCGAGATTCTTACCTGGATAATTTGATGGATTAATCCAAACTTTCATTTTTTTGTTTTCAAGCAAGATGTCGCAAAAATCTTGGCCTGAGGAATTTTTCCACAAAATATTTCTCTTTCTCCGCCTGCGTTTATTCAATCTTTGCCTCGTTTTCGGCTTGGGTGTTACTTTATGAACACTTTACAGCCTATGTGTTGACCAGGATCACTATAATGATAATAAAAAAACCGCATTAAAATCTGTTGAGTGGTTCTCGGGTGAAAACGGAACATACCAGACAGACAGACAAAAATTCTAAAAATTGTGGGTTTGGCCTCAGTACAAATAACCCATTTCATTTAAAATTTCGCGAAAATATTCAATGTACAGACACGACTTTTTTACTACTTTTTTAGTAGTATATATTACAAAGTTTTCCGGAGACTCAGAATAAAGAAGAAACACTAAGAATCACTGTTTTGGTGTACCTCCCTCCGTCCGTTACAAATTCTTATTTCTAAACCATTTAGACCTAGACTCTATGTAATGGAATTTTATGGACAAAAGGCAATGAAAGCTTACAATCATTAAGTGATTGAATGTCGTATTTTCTTCCAATTTAATGTTATGTTATGTTATCATCAAGCCGATATTTCTCTTTGAAGTTGGAACCGAGTTTCGTACACCAAGATTTTAATATTTAATACCTACTTAGTATCTTGATGAATAGTATTTAATGTAAAAGTTATACCTACAACTCAGCATCACGAAAATAAGGAGAAATTTTTGTCTAAATATTTGTAAAAATATCTCTTACATGTTTTCAAAATGCTGGGTTGTGGGTATAATTTTCTTGTTTTTTATTTTATTTTATTTTTGTTTTTTATTTTATTTTATTTTTATTAAGTAATTTGGTTCTAACTTCAAAGAGAAATATTGACTTGATATTTTGACGGGGCAAGCTTTACGGTTCATGACCTCTTTGTACTTTAACTAAACTCATATTGGTGTATCGATTACTAATTATAATTGAAAACAAGATTTAACGAACACTTAACTCAGGCAAAAATTCAATATTAGTTAATAGTTTCAAGTAAACAAAATTTTATTTTGTACCGTCATTAAAGAAGCTACAATATTTTTTATCTGTGCCCATAACTACAATAAGGAAATTTCAACTTCAAAAAATAGTTTTATTAGTAACTACATACATTGTTTGACCAATGTTATATACTTTAACACCGGGATTCTGTGCTGTAATTGGCCCAATTTATTACAGAACCACTTAAATAACCAATCAGTGACTTAAATTTCTTTTTATGCTTTGAGCTAGGCAAATGCCATGTAGCCTCAAATGCCCCCACAGAAATTCACAAAATACTTTTTCACCTCCCAAGCTCAGAAAAGCTCTGTTTATCATTCGAAATCTAGGTGGAAAAGCGCACTTTATCCGCTAGCATGGAAAGTGTTTTTAAAATTCGAATATTTTTCTTCAATAAAGGTTTCGTACAATAATGTTACATATTATATTATAGAACCTCATTGGTTTCGAAATAGTTTATTTTATCTGCAGCTAGTCCACTGAAATGGAAATACTTATTTGCGCCAGCCTCATTTAAAGAATAATCGCACTGGCCAGCAAGAAAATTTGATTAAAAACAAAAACTTTAAAATTTCCTTCTCTTTGTTCAATTCAATTTCCTTCCATTATTTTGGTTTGTTTTTTGATAAAATCGAAAGAAATCATAAAATATGAGCGAGGCTAGCAGCGACGAAGATATAAACTTAACACCTGCAAAATTCGTGCAAGCGGTACATAACGCCGAGTTGAGTTTTCTTCCGGAAAAATCGCCCGAAAAATACATAAAAAAGCGTACGATTTGTTCAATGCATGGAGATATTCCAAAGGCGCGAAGACGTTTTCGGAGACAATAATGCTATAATACTTCATTGAACTATCTGAAACAAGAAAATCAAGGACACTTTGGAGTATTTACTCGATACAATAATTTAATATTTATTAAAACTGTTTTTCTTGCACCTAACATTTTCTTCGCTTTAGTGAGTGTGTTTCGCTCGGCAGCAAAGTTATTTAGCGTTCGTACCTTTGAAACCCTCGCTACGCTCAGCTTTCAATACAAGGTACTCGGGCCAAAAATTAACTTTCCAGCCTTGCATAACAAATAACTATTAATAAGCAAATTACCGACAATTAGGCTGAACAAAAATCCTTGCTTAAGCTTACGTGACCAAATAAAAATGTGTTTTCTTTTACTAATTTTTCATGATTGTCAGTTGAAGTGATTATATAATATTAGTGATTATATACATTACGATACGAGAGCGATAAAACGTTTTCTGACGAGTGTGAGTTTGCGGCACGAGCCGAAGGTGAGTGCTGCAATCACACGAGTCGAGAAAAAGTTTCTCGCACGAGTTTCGTATAATATTTTATAGCAAAAGTGCGGAAAATGCCGACTTTACGCAAGCGCAGCGTGTGTAAAGTGGTCATTTTACGCACGGTGTGCTATAAATTATGTTACACGAAGACGATATTTTGGATGGCCAATGATAAAGTTTTATGTCGAACAGGACATAATTAGCCATTGGAATTGGGAACACTCCGTTCGTTACAGTTGCAAAAAATACTTATTAACTTAATTACTGCTTATACTGGGTGTTAAGATGATAACCTTTTTCCTTAAAACGGGGTGTTCTACACATCAATATGAACAGCTTTTACTATGGGGCCAACGCTGAAATCGGGAAAACAAAACAGCTGTTACATACATTTAGTTCGAGTAGGTATTTAACTTTTCTATGGAACAGCTAATTTTGTTTTCGCGATTTCAGGGTTGACCCCATAGTAAAAGTTATTCATATTGATAGGTAGGACACACCGTTTCAAGGAAAAGGGTTATCATCTTAACACCCAGTGTACAAATTACTTTGAACATTTGTTGTGAAAGTACAGCACAAACTCCTAAACATAGCTTTTAAATCGGCTGAAATCACTCGTATATTAGCTGAGTTTATATATTTTCTTAAGACATTTTGCTTAAGTGCGATTGGAGTAGCGATTTCGTGAAACTCAGTCTGACTCCAGATATCAATTTCCGATAGGTCATTAACTCCGAAAAGTTTCGGGTGTCCCTGACAGTCGATTCAGGATCATGCCGATGCAAAATATAAAGTTATTCGACTTCTTCGCCTTTCAAATACACCCAATCTGTTTTCGTGACGACAGGCGGGATGTCAATACCTTCGGATGGAATGTTTTTATTGAATTTTAAATTTTCTTAAACATTGAATTGCAAAAATCCTCGAAATCTGTTTTGACGTTTATTTTCTATAAGTTGAAAAGAGTTTTCTAATACTTATTTTCTGTTTAGTCTCGTATTTTGAAACAAATATAATAATATGTATTATTTACTAGACTTATATAATTTCTGCACCGAAAATAATAATAAGTGAGCCTTGCGCTATTTGTTTTTATGTACCTATATTTACTATCAGTGGCGGTCCGAGGGGGGGGGGGGGTCACAGGGGTCATGGAAAATTCCCGAAAACTTGACGGCTTACGAACATTCAAAACAAAAGTCAAAAATATTCAAAATAACGTCATAAACAGTTCAAAACATATACAAAAACATAAAACAATTCAAACGGAGCAAACTAAATTTGGCGGCGGCCGCATGTACCATCAAATTAATATAAGGCTTCCATTTGTTTTGTGACTGAGATGGTTTATTCTATTAAACAAGTTCTATATTTGCTTGACCGGATTTACTGTTAAAGTTGGCCTCTTGAACTGTAGAAACTTGAGCCAAGATGACCACCCCCCCCCCCCCCCAAATCTTGAGCTGCGACTGCGCCTGTTTACTATAACGCTTTTTGTACATTTACACAAATTATAATAAAACAATCAAATATAGTGAACAGAGGTGCCACTTATTGCTAATAGTAATATCTTCCAAGTCGCCTTTGGATGAGAAAGGATAGTTGACGAAAGTTATAAATTCTAATCAACGAAAAAATATCGTATATATAATTCTTAAATGGATTTACGGCCTATACTTACATATTACATAATTTATATGAACATATTTCAATTAAATTATTACTTACCTATTTACATATACTAGGTAAAGTTAAATCGAACGACCAAATTCATACTGGAGATTCGGTTACTCATCAGTAACAAGATTTAATAACCCTCAAGGTTTTTTTTTCCTCGTAGTGCCTGCACTTGGAGTTGTACTTAAACTAGTCCATTGGCAAAAGGGATTACTGAACCTAGTTCTTGATCACTAACCGAGACTCCAAGATGAATTTGGTCGGTTGATTTAATTTCACCAAATATATTATACATACTCGTACAAATTATACTAACAATAAAAATTTAAAAAAATCGTGTCTGTAGTGTACATTGAGTATTTTTGCGTTTGAAATTAAATGTATTGTACCATGGCCAAAACCATAATTTTCAAGAAGCTTTGTCTGTCTGTCTGTCTGTATGTTTCGTTTTAACTCGAGAACCACTCAACGGATTTGGATGCGGTTTTTTTTATTATTATCTTAGGCACCGTGGTGAACACATAAGCTATAAGAGGTGTTCATAACTGATACTGGAGGCTTGGTAAGTGATCAGTAACACAAATCGATAACACTTTTTGATAATTTCGCAAAATAAAATCTTGACGTCCCATAGTAATTGACTCGGGGCTAGGCTTGGGTTTGTAAGGAACACGAAAAAGGGTCATAAAGCCTTGTCACTGAGCACTTACCGAGTCTTCAGTAAGAATTTGTCTGTATAAATTAAAATCTCCGTATATTTGTATTATTTAGAGTTTGTAATAACACAGATTACCTATTCTAGAGTCTCGCAGCGCGTATAGTGAATGAGTCATTATTAATTCCTGTTTTGTTTTCAGGAATAGCTAGCAGCTACTATTCACTGTTGCGCGTGCGCAATTCACGCGTTCAGTAATAAAGGTGCAACGTCCGCAGAGGTACCTAGAAACGAGTTTTGTAAAAGCGTATAACATCGATAAAATGAATTTGATTTACTCCTTGGGCAAGGATAGGTCACGCTTGCACTAATCAGTGCGCGAGGTTGTAAAACATATTTTTTCGTTTCAGAGTTTAATAAAATTTGTACAGGTTTAATCCATAAATAATAATAAAGTCCATTTTTAACCGACTTCAAAAAAGGAGGAGGTTCTCAATTTGTATGTATTTTTTTTTTTGCATGTTACTCCATTACTTTATCATTTCTTATACGATATGAAAAAAAAAACATACGGGTCTTCAAAATAGGACGAATAAATTACGGTTTTGTGATGACTATCCTCTTAACAATGTTACTTCAGCGGAGTAATATTTATTTAAATTGAGTTTTACATGAATGGATAATTTTACGCGATTCATAAAAGCGTGGAAAATGCAAATTCTATTAATTTTTCTCCAATAAATGTGTTTTGATTGCAGATCTCTACAATATCAGTATAAATTTCTTTATAGCTATTTGGTTAATCAGATTCGTTAATAAAAAACGTTATTAAGGTATCGAAACTTAAGATAAATAGCTAAATAAAGACTTTCCAAGCACACTAGGCATGCAATAGCTTTATATATAAGTACATATATCGATAGGTATAAGTAATATTTTAAACGTTTCTCTTGGCACCCTACCCGACGCAACGGTCTAGAAAATATTTTTATTTTATTTATTCTATTAGTAATCTAAATTAATTAGATTTAGATTCTTCTTTTAGTCTTTTATTTAATGTAAATTAATTTTTACTTAGTTTTGTTAATAATATTTTTATTTCTAGGTATTTAGTTTGTTTAAGTTTTTAGGATTATTTATTTTTAATTTTATATATTTTTTTATCTTTATCTATATATTTAAAGGTGGTAGAGCTGATGCCGGGCTCTACTGTGAAGTTATTCGGGGGAGAGTAAGAGAACAGCTCTCAGGCAAAACCAGGCGGCCCACCATTGCCTGGGACCGATGGTTAGCGGTATAACCATCCCCGATTGCCAGGCCTTATATAAAACAGACTGGTGACGGGCAGCGGCGGCACTGGTGCAAAGGTTTCGGCAGCGCGCTCACCAACCCGCCTGCCCATGGCCGCCGCCTGGGTATTTCTTCCAGTAGGACCGCCAAGAGTGGCAAAATCCTGGAAAGGCCTATGTCGAGCAGTGGACGAAACAGGCTGATGAATGGATGGATGGATATATTTATATAATAAGTATTTTTATTTTTATATTTGTATTGTTTATGTTAATGAAACGTTATCAAGTCAGGTTGGTTGATTTTCTATCTCGTAATGTGTTCTATAAACATCTTATTCTCTATAGGGGTACCTATTTTCATAACAATTCTAATTCTGTTCGTTATATCTGCCTGGTTCATTCGAATCTTAACTCAGAGATCGTACTGAACGTACAAAAAGTAATCTTGTACTCGTCCGATACATGTATTTCTATTTCCATCATATTCCGTGGCATCCACCTGTTGTCTAATTACGGAACCCTCATTCATCGTTCTATTACTATTTCCATTCAATTCTTTTTGGAACGGGCTAGTCTGTGCACGTTTGTTTTTTTGCTTTTTTGTTGTTGATTTTATAAAAATTACTTAGTTTAACATATTTAGGTTAAACCTATTTGTGTTAAACTCAGCACAATAAAAAAACATACTAGCCAGCATATTTAGAAGATCAAGTAGAAGATTATTTATGCAAGGACTCCATCAAAAATATTAGTATATTTCAATTTATTCAGATGAAATTTTTCTCATGAAATTAGAACTGTCAAGAAAATGTTTTTATTTTTATTCTCACTTAAATATAGTTGGTTCAAAATGCAGATCTAAATTTATTTAAATATGCACTAAGTTCTACAGAACTAAGTTAGACAGCTGTTTGACAATTCTCCTATTAAGTTCTGAAACCTACTTAAGTTCGGCTCAAGTATAAACTTCGCTTTATTATCATGTCACATAGAAATTGACAGATTCATTTTTTATTTTTGGTTGACGTTCTTTTGACAAGAACAAGGTTTTAAATATTCAATTTGTATACAAATTTATTGTTGACCATGTGAGTATATACAAATAAGGTGTGCTTTTCACAGACAAAATCTACGAATCAACCTTTTTAAAAGTCCAATAATAGAAATAAAAGGTTTTAGTGAATCAATAAAGGTATAATTTAAATGTAGTCAACCGGCACTCGAAAGTTTAATAAAAAGAACGGCTAATTTCAAAGTTTAGTTCGCAAAAATCGAGTTTATTTCTTAGATAAAAAAATAATGTAGTCAAGTGCGCCTTGAACTCACGAGCTAAGGATTCCGTACAAATTGTACAATACTTGTACAGTACAATACCTGTGAGGCCGAGCGGTAGAGCGCTGGCCTGCTAACCCAGAGGTCGTAGGTTCTGTCCTTCCGGCGCACATTCATTTGTGTTCGGTCTGCGTGCTTCGTCCATTTGTGCCCGAAGTACGGCGATAGGGCTCACCACCCAACATGGTTGGGACGTAATTATCGTTGGTGAAAATCGGGTGTACTAAGCGTGGACTGAGACTTGTTTTTTACAGTTCACTATTGGGAATACTTCTGACACCCCCTCGGGGATTCATGTCGTGACTATATGTTTGTTTATTTTAATATTATTGTTGTATATTATAGCTAGTGCTATGAGAATCTACAACTTCATTTCATAGGTGTTAAAGGAAAACAAAAGATATTTTGGTACCCTTCTATGAAACATTAGTTTATTTTAGTAGGTATTCCCAGTATTTTTTGTTACTTTGTTTTTATTTAGATATTTTTTGATCTGGTTTTTTGAAAAAAATAAAATATATTTATTCCATGTAAAGTAGAAGTATTGTACGACTTTTGGATGCAACTATTTGCTCAATATGTTCTAGGCAATGACACCCCAATCACCCCATATAGGGTAAGGTAATACGGTACTATAATAAGGTAATACCCAGGTAATAAAGGTTTGTTTTTCGGCACCTTTTTTATGTATTGGACCTCCCCAAAAACTTTTGACTTGATTTTTAATGAATTTCTAATGCAATACTCGTTTTCAGGCCAACATTTTATTAAAAATATCCATATTTCAGATCTTCAACGCATTTAGCCTACTAGTTAGAGACCCGTGAAATATGGACGAACAGACAGAGTGATATATAGGTTTCTATTTTGCCTTTTGGATACGGAACCCTATCAAAATATGGACTAGCCCCAATGATATAATTAAGTCGTTGACTACCCCACACAACATTTTTCAGTTTCGTTTGGAGAGGAGAACATTTTGATTTGTGCATTTTTGGTAAAGTTGTTTAGTTGGACCAGAAGAATAAGGGGTTTTATTTAAAGATATCACTCCTGAAAGCCACATCCTTTTTATACAAATTTATGTTTTTTAAGCCAGATATTATTGGCAATGATATAAATTGATATATATTGAATACAAGACGCTGGTTATGTTACAGAAATCGCCCAAATGTCTGTTGTACTTGTATGGGAGCACACCATAAAAAAACGACTATTTATTTTTAAAGTGGATATATTAACCAACCAAATATTATGTGAATATTTCAAGCGTCTACCTGTTGCCGTTATCAATATCCAGCAAAAAAGAGCAAAAAAATCACATTTGTTGTATGGGAACCCCCTTTAATATATATTATATTTTATTCTGTTTTTTAGTATTTGTTGTTATGGCGGCAATAAAAATGAATCATCTGTGAAAATTTCAACTGTTTAACTATCACGTTTCATGAGATACAGCCTGTGACAGACGGACAGCGGAGCCTTAGTAATAGGGTCTCGTTGGTAACCCTTTTGGCACGGAATTTAAAGCATAAATTTGTATAAAAAGGATGTGGCCTTTCATTTTGTTCGAATTCCATTTACATCCGATATACCTAGTTTAATTTAATTTATTTTTCCCTCTTTTCCATCTCACATCAGCAAAATGGCTTGGTAATTATCAAGTTTTGTTCCAAAACGATAGCTGCATAGCTACCATAAATCAAAATAATAGAGATTTGTCTCTGGAAAAAGCATCTGACCAATGAAAACGCAGGAAAGCTACGTCACGTGACCATCGCCTCAAAAATCGACTCTTCTTTCTCGTTTCCATTGGTCAAACGCTTTGTTGAAATACAAAACTTTATTAGTTTCGTCCATGTTTCGTCGATGCTCTATACTGAGCATTGGAAGATAAATAATACAGTTTATATCTTGATGGAAATAGTCAACCAGTTTATGGTCTTGACACTTTTCAGTTCCAAAACTGACACGGAAGTGCATAAAACATGTTTTACAGCCTGCCATAAAGTATAAGTAGATGATTATAAATACACCTATTAGGTATGTTGTAGTGTTTTAGTTACCCCATAAAAGTCACCACTTCAAACATGCTCCAACTTCTAACTAACTGTTTTCTGAGTTCCGGATACATTAAGGGGGGGTGCAATCGTGATTACTCTAAAATTTTAATCTTTAGACGTCGAGTAAAAAAATCCTAAACAGACTCGATATCTATGTGAAAAAAGCAGCAGATTGTGTCAGAGTTACAACCGTTAATTATTTAAGTGGATACTTTTCATGTCGCCTCTTTAGTCAATCACAAAGAAAGGAATTAATGGTGGTCTTAAAGGTTAGTACGTTCACACTTGTGAGTGAAAATAAATTAATATCCATTATACATGGTTTCATTTTCTGAGCAGGTCATCATTACACCCTGTGTTTATCATGATAATCTGTCAGTAATGGCAGGGCATTCACTTACAAGATCATTTTAATTTTAATTATTCGTATCGGGCATGGATAACTATTAGTTATTAAATAACAAATAATAAACTAATAAAAATCCGAAATCAAATTGTAAAAAAAATGTTGTTCCGGAAGTGACGTACCTACAAGTTCTGAACATGCCCTCCGTACAAAGATATGCACTTCAAATATATTACATACTAGCTTTTGCCCGTAGCACCACCAGCGTGTTATTCGGTTTAACGATATGCTTTTTTCCGGGATAAAAAGTAGCCTATGTGTTAAGTTAGGATATAAGGTGTATCCATTCTAAATTTCATCCAAATCCGTCCAGCCGTTTCAGAGTGAAAGAGTAACAAACATACACACGCACACACACACAAACTTTCGCATTTATATATTAGTGTGATGTGATGTGATGTGATGTGATGTGACGTGGTGTGATTTACTGAACATACAATATTAAAACTTTTATAGTATCAGAAAAACAGGCGACAATTACTGCTGGTGACCCCGGGTGCGTGCGTCTCACTCACTCGCATGACTCGTCCCGTATTGATCTCTCCGTCGCTCGACGGGGAATCAAGCTGCGAACGCACTAAAATATAAATAAATAATTGATTGCAATTATCCTAACGAAAATTCTTCAAAAATAATCAAGAGATATCTTTTTTTGTTATAAGTAACTTCAATTTAACTGAGATTCAATTTGTTATTTTGTTAAAGATTTTTATGAAAATTTGAAATTCTAATCACGGCACATCATTCTAGATATTCTTTAATTTATCATGTAATTTTTCTATTTTTTTACCTTTATAACGTTTGATTAAAACCAGCTCCCAATTTCGACTTTCAAGGTCATCAGCAAGTATAAGCCCCCTTAAGTTGTAACTTTGGTACTATGAAATTTTAGTATTGTGAACGACAACTACCGTTAATTGTCAAAAAACCTGATAGATAGCTCTACTACGAGTATTATATTAATAAGTAATGTAAGTTGTTTTAATTCTGAATCTGAAATCCATGCAATACAATATTAGAATTTATTTGATGTTCGATAAAAATTATTTTGGTTCTCATCTCTGAGTTTAGGCACGTCGCCTTAAAACCAACTGTATGACGTCACTCAGCACATGGCATAACAATAGTGTCAGCAAGTGATACTCAAACTATGCTGTCTTGTCAATCAATATAAGCTTTTGTCTCCTCGGGCTAAGAGCTAGTGATTTTGGTTGACCTGCATATGCTCTGCTTATTGCGCGAATATAATTGTATTTCCATGTCTGCTGCTACTGTACGTGTGGATAAAATGCATTGCAAGGTTTTGTAACGTCCCTACTTTAATTTTTTGACTTAGTTTTAAAACAAGTTGTTCAGGTATAGTCTGCCGAAGCCCTTATAAAACACAGCTACTGTAACATTTAATCCTGTAAAAAAAAATTAAAATGTTTCTTGAATTCTCTATCAAAAAACTATAAAGGTGACAAGGTATTTTTTACCAATCATATTAAATAAACGTACCAACTAGTTAGATTAAGTAAAAGTAAAATGGCACCTTTAATATAATTTAGACCTTTATAAAATTAAATCTGTGTGTAATTTTTATATAGAACTAGCTTTTGCTCGTTTGAAGTTGTCTTTCAATCAATTATTTGCTCGTAAGACCTACATTTGGTCGACATGATTAGTATCGACCGTTTTCGGTCCGGCGCTTATTTTATCAACACCCCTTTTAACCTGAATGTTGACCAGGATCACTATGCGACAATTAGTATTAAAAAGAGATCTATCTATCTACCTACCTTTTTTATAGAGATGAGTATGTGAGTGGGGTAGGGAGAGAGGGTGTTTGTGAGTGTGTGTGATTGAGAGGGGATGTAAGAATGTTAGTATGAGTGTTAATATCAGAAAAATTTTGATGAGGTTGGTCTGTCTGTATGATGATAATAAAGAAAACCGCATCCAAATCCGTTGAGTGGTTCTCAAGTTAAAATAGAACATACAGAGAGAAAAAAAAATGTTTTGGCCTTCAGTAAAATACTAAAAACCGATTTCAATTCAAATATTTCAAAAATATAAAAACAGCTACGATGTTTTTAATACTATATTATCAGTACAGATATGTGTAGATGTGGAACATTCCTCCCTGAAAAAGAAAAAAACATTTCAATAGGCTGCTAATACACAATCTACTGATAAAGTAGTAAAAAAGTCGTGTCTGTAAATTGAATGCTTTTTCAAAATGCTAAAACAACAATGTTTTGAATTTTTGTCTGTATTTAAGAATGTATGTTTCGTTTTAACTCGAGAACCACTCAACGGATTCGGTTGCGGTTTTCTTTCTTACCATCGTAGGGACCCTGGTTAACATAGAAGCTATAACGGTTGTTCATTAAATAACGCCTAAGCCGAAAACGGGGCAAAGATTGGAAAAACTAGTCAGGCGAAATCTGACTAATACATCGTGAGTAGCTGTTTTAATGTCAATATGAATCTAAACCTTTTAGTGGCAAAGGTGGTATTTAAGGGGGTAACTTTTAACCTCGGTACAAAATGCACATCATAATATTGTTTTCCTTACTTTTGAATAATTAGTTTGCAATAAATGCGTTTTATAGCAATTCGCGCAAACTGCTTGTTGATAGTTAGGTGATGATCACTTGAAAATTATTCAAGTGTATGCGTTACATTTTAGCTGCATTACATTACAACTGTAAATACGCTTTTAAGTTTGTGAATGTAATACAAAGAAAATGTAATAAATTAAAGTACGTAATTTTCTTGTGAAGACTTTATTATTAATAAACTATTTCCGCAAGTTGGTTTAAAACAAATTTACTGCATACTTTTTATTCAAAAGTAAGGAAAACAATATTATGATGTGCATTTTGTACCGAGGTAAAAAGTTACCCCTCAATAAAAAATAATACGTATTTAAACAAGTAAGATACTTTCACGGTACTTGCAATAAATCATCGAGTGAGATTGATGGAGCTGTCCGGTACAGTCAACGTAAAAAATGTTGACAGCACCGGCTTACGCTTCCAAACCGCGATGCTAAATCACAATCAATCAATTACGTTGATACAAACAAAACTAGTACTACTAGATAGGTAGAAATGGTTCGTTTTTAGGGTTCCGTGGTCCGACAAGGAACCCTTATAGTTTCGCCATGTCCGTCTGTCCGCGGCTTAGCGCAGAGACTATTAATACTAGAAAGTTGTAATTTGGCATGAATATAAATATTTATCACGCCGATAAAATGGTAAAATAAAATCTTGAAAAAAAAATGTTTAAGGGTACCTCTCATACACGTAAACTGGGAATGATTTTTTTTCTCGTCTATCCCATAGTGTGGGGTATCGTTGAATAGGCCGTTTCAAAACATTGTGTGTTTGTGAAAACCATTTTTTGATTTAGAGATCCGTTGGCTAAATATTAAGCTTTAAAGTGATAATTCCCCCCCCCCCCCCCCCCCTCCTGCTGGCTAAACGGTTGTTTATAGAAATGTGAAAAAATTCACAGAAGTAGTATATATAATGAATTTAAAAGAAAAACTATCACAGCTTAGTAGGCTTTACAGGTTTACAAGTACAGGTCGAGTCAAACTTTTGGCCCCCTCTAAACACGACAGTGTATGGACCGTTCTTCCGTATGGGACCAGAAGTTTGACACTTTCGGTATAAGTAGACCAACTTATATGTACCGGGCAACTACGGAACCCTACATTGCGCGTGGCCCGACACGCACTTGGCCGGTTTTTTTATTTTGCATTTTCTTCGACTCACTGATTTAGTTTCTAATGCATCAGGGATCTAAGTAGGTTGATATACGACATCAGCATTAATAGCAAAATGTCTCCAAATAATTACAAGCATCGTTAAGCAAGGCTGGTGTTTTAATTAATTTAATTACAATGTTGCATAAAACACTGCTTACATCGTCAAAGTTTTAATCATAATAATAATTCATGAATCACAACGGGCCAGCCAACATGTCGGCTGTTGGCCTATAACTAAGGGGTAGTCATTTTACTTTTTACCATAGCCTGTAAGAATGTTAAAAAATTATGAAGGCCATCGCAAAGTGGTAGCTAACAGAAATTATGACGTCATCTTTTTTCTATGATTTTTTTTATCAGGCCTGTCTTGTCTGATATCAAATTAAAGAGCTTTTCGAGCTGATTGTATTTAAATACTACATCATTCATTACATTTCAGACAAGTGTTTACTAAAAAAACGAAAAAAAAACAAAACACCAACTTTGTGCTCATCTAGGTAGAAAATGGCTGAAGGAATTTTCATTTTCGATAGGTATATGTAATTGCTTATTTTATGTATTATTATATTCAAAATAAGCGATTTGATACTTGTCAATTAAGTAAGTTGATTGTTGAGATTCTCGCACTTGGTGGAATTTATCATAAATTTTTATGAAGAAAGCACTTGCATTACTTAAATTAATTAAAGCATTTGTATTTATTACCCATACGCATTGTAAACAAAAAAAAATGTAGTTAAAGTCAATTATAAGGCTGATAAATTTGTATAAAAATGCAAGTGTTTCTTCATACCAAAACAATCAATCAAAGAAAACTTAATACTTTTTTTTTTTTTTTTTTAATAATCTCCTAATATTTTATCATCGCAATTGTCCCAGCTTTTTATTTGGATGTAATCTTTGGGTTGTTTGAATTGAACCTTACAATTGCCAGTTTCTGCACAAGTACTGTTTAAAACCATGTATAGCGCCTTCGCAATCTCAGTTCAGTCTTGGGAGTGTATTTTAGAATCATTTGAATTTCAATTCGCATATGAATCCGCATGATTCGCATACGGAAACTTAAAATTAGTATTGTATTCGTATGCGAATCATGCGGATTCGTATGCGAATTGAAATTCGGATGATTCAAAAATACACTCCTTGGACCATATTCTTATGTAGGTATAATAAATATACAAGGTACCAAAATCCAAAGTGAAAAAAATTCAAGAGTTATTAGAGGATCACTTTCCACGACTTTTTTATGCGAACTTTTTTCTCTTTTCCATAGAAATTTAGTCAGCTGATTGAATCACTTTGTACAGGCAAGTGAAAAAACACTTGACAACAAAAATATTTTTCTTTTTAAATGTTATTTATCTGTTAAACGCCACACAATCTACCCTTGAATTATTTTCACATAGATAAAAACATAGTACGAAAAGGTTGTGTGTGGGTCGTATCTAGCTCATGATAATTTAGACCTCTACATGATAATTTTAAGAAAAAGATCTTGAAATTTTCCTCTTGTGCGTTGAAAATATTTTCGAAAATTCATATGTGATCTGATTTATTCGTTAGTGTGTACCCGTTTTGCCCTCTTAATTAAGGCAATGAAGGTGTGTCCAGGTATCAAAATTTTCATGATAATCGTCGCTTACACTTGTGTGGAAAAGCGCCGCAGCACACTTACTGAAAATAGGAACAGTTTATGTTACGGTTAAACCAAACACACGCAGAGATTCGAAATCAAACATAAACTGGAAAGGAAACTCGCGTCTCACCCAAACGTGCCACTGATCATAATTCACATGAAATCGTTACACAGTTTAGAATAAACATAGAAAAGAAAGTTACCGTTTGAAGAGATCGACGTCAGTATTTCCGACGCTAATCGATTATGTAGTCAGGTTTCGTTCACCGCTGATTTCCGTGACGCATCGTCGCAGGAAGCGGCCAGTCAAAACATAAAATATACGTACACCGTTGCACTTCCACATTCATGTCCAGAATTGTTTCAAAACATGTGCGTTCACGTCTCGTGTTTTGCTTTATTCTCGCGTATGTTTATGTCGTATTTTCACACGGGCCAACTCGTCTGCTAAACGTTTTCGCCAAGTAATTGAGAGAACATTTCGCGAGCATGTTTACGATAATCCTCGTAAAAGATTGATCGATTACCCGTTACCTGTACTGAAATTGTGCAGATTCCTAGTTTTTATTTAGAGTGCACATTTTATGGATTACTGAGCGTCTATGTCACTCTAACAGATACAATGTTTATACAAAATCTAGAAAAATCAAGCTACAAGGGTTTTTTTTTAAAGTAAATTTCGCTTAACACCATTTAAATTTCGAGAGCGAACATTGAATTTCCGGCGGAAACTTTTCGTATCGATATTATTTACGCGGCGGACAGAAATCGCGACGACAACTAACATGAACGTCTTCCCGGGACAACGGCTAGACGCCGACTGCTGGCAGTTTCAGAGAATTGCTGTAAAATAAAAACACATGGTATAGAAGCTGGCTCCAGGCGGGCGAGGGGTAAAAGGCGAGGGGTTGTTGTGAAACGCACCCCCTCAGGGGTCAGTCAACTCAGAAGAGGCTTCGGTGGCTAGATCTCGAAGCACTTAAAGGATCCACTGCCCTACAAATTGTATAGTTACACACAGAGCTACAGATACCAACTTGATGCGAAATCAATTAACTCACGGCAAAGTGAAATTGGAGAATGTCGAGCCAACATTTCAAACACCCGTTATTTACCTTGCTTTTGTGTCAGATATTAATCAAGTTCAGAGATGTAAAACAATTTTCAGGCATTTATATACATTTGAATTACAAATATTTGCCGATATACAGACGTATTATAATAAGGTTATTTAATTCTCTCATTCAACAACCAAGTAAATTGGATGAAGAAGCTAATAAAAATTAAGTTTAAAACGCTAATATAGACTCGTGCTCAAAATAAATATACCCAAGGGATTTCATTATTATTTATCTACCTGTAATGTAAGAGCTATCTTTTAAAATAGTTAATTTGGAATACATTTAAAATAAATAAATAAAAATACAGTAATAATCACACAATCTTGTTTCTTTATCTACCGAAAAGATCTTCCTATACTGAAACTAAGATACTTTAGATTTTACTTCTAAATAAGTAAATTGAGAACCGCTGGCACTGAGCACATAATATTTTCTCTTATTTTATAATATTTTCTCAGATAATTTCATTCCATCCATCCATCAGCCTGTTTCGTCCACTGCTGGACATAGGCCTTTCCAGGATTTTGCCACTCTTGGCGGTCCTCCTGGAAGAAATGCCCATACTCACACACGTTGGGCGGGCGGGTTGGTGAGCGCGGTGCCGAAACCCTTGCACCAGTGACGCCGCTGCCCGTCATCAGTCTGATTTATATAAGGCCCGGCATTTGGGGATGGATACACCGCCATCCAATGGTCCCAGGCAATGGTGGGCCGCCTAGTTTTGCCTGAGAGCTGTTCTCTCACTCTCCCCCGAATAACTTCGGGAGGGTTTGCGAGTAAGATGGTGGTACCTCCACAGTCGAGCCCGGCATTAGCTCTACCACCTATAAATATAATTTCATTGTTATTCATTTTTGTATATTGCAGAATAAAATATACTCTGGTATTTGTATGTGTTAATTGAATGATATATAAATATATTTCTATTATTAAGTGAACATTTAGAATTACTAAACTAACGCATTAGGCAATTCTGTAATGTTAGTTTTAGTTGATTATCATAAATAGATAAAAAATAAAGAAAAATAGAATAGGATAATTTATTTATTTAAAATAAACAATTGTTATGATAATTTTAAGACACTAGTTACCAAAACATAAGTTGCCATGAAGCGTGAATAACAGTAGGCCTACCATGAGTTTTGCTTAATATACACGTTAAGGGCTTGTATTGGGTCTTTCAACGGTTTTTGTTTTAATATGCTGAGTCAACTACTTATCTGATCAATGTAAAACTTGGACACGTGCTTTTTCAAACCTTTGTCTTTCCGTTGTCAAGTCGGTTACCTAATTGGACACATTTCGCTCGATAGATTAATTTTTTGAAAATGATGCCTTTTTAAGTTATTAATTCGTTTTATGTCCAAACGGCTTGAACTTTATGTCTGAAATTACTGTTATAACAAGAAAACATGGTTTTATTTCCGATTTCAAGTGGAAAAACTCCTACATCAAATACTTTTTCGTAAAATCCAGAAAAAACTCTAAAATTCACAGATTTTGCGTGCCACAAGCGCGCGAAGCGAGCATTCTAATGTAGACTTTCTAACAACATACTGAAGTTCAAAATCGCTCAGTAAGATTATCGTGCACCAGGAGTAAGGCCTTAACGTCTGCGTAAAATAGTAATATTAATTATGAGAAATTGTGCAGCGCCCCTAGCGGCTTACTACAGGAACCAGCATTTCTCATAAAAAATATTTTACGCAGATGGTAACGTGTATAGTAAGTAAAACTCATGGTAGGCCTACAGGCTCTATCCCAAAACATGTATTAAGAAATTATTTAATATCAGATTAGTTAGATAATATTAAGAGATTCCCAAGCGATTGATTTCGTTATAAATCATATACAATCTCACCTATTTTGTGTAATTTTTTTTCAGACCGTAGTGCTCCTGCTAATTGAAATCCGACAAAAATACAAAGGTGTTGTCTCACTGGCTCTATGAAATATGTATAATGCGATGTTTAAACATGCGATGTTTGCTAATTTATCTAAGTGCTGCCAAAGCGAAATTAGGTCGATGTCAACATTAAAATACAGGTAGGTTTTACTGAAAGCACGTATCGTTTTATCATTTTGATATTATGGTTGTCTTAGTACTTTGGACCTAAAAGGACTTAATGAACCTAAGGGATTATCAATATGTTATGGACCAAGTAATTAATGCGGGCATTATTCATAATGTGTGAGCATTATGAATATTGTTTAGCTCTATCGGGCTAAGTGATTGATTACTATTTAAACTTCATTATTTATCACATTGCACGGTCATTATTATATTTCTACGTGACAATTGGGCAATATGATAATGAAGCTATATTTCAAAACTTCTATAATACAAAGATATGTTGTGAAATTTTAGTTTTAAATTTTATATGTTTTGTGTTACCTATATTTTTAATAAGTACTTGTATTCCTCAATATTGGTCAACTCCTTGTAACCTTTCTGATATTTCAGTGCTAGAGAATTACTCGGCAACGTCGGATTAAATATTGAATTACCGTCGTCGCCCAGTTTCACAACACCAAAATACATTACTTCATCTTGTGGTTTATTTTTTTTCAACGCGTTTTATTTATTATATTTATAATTATTATTTATAATTACCAACAGACCGCGAAGAGTCATTGTTTCCAAGAATATACACGCTATTGCATCACATGAGGGCAAAAATGGCTCAACTGGCAGAGTCAATAGATACAATAGGGGTTTAGTGGAAAATGCAAATAAAACTACAAAATCGGACCAAACATTTGCAAGAAACAACATTGCAAAGAAGAAACCTGTTGATTTATGTGCTGAGTGTGGCGATGCACCACAAGACCTTGGGGTGAGTGCCGTCGAGATTGGGAAGATAGTCACCGATAAATATTCAGACATAAGCACAATGGTACAAAAGCAAGGTAAAAGCAACCAAGAAGCAAATTCAACAAAATCTAAAATAAATAAGAAAGCAAAAAAGAACTGCAGTTCAGTACGGCAGTACTATAGAAACGAAAACTTTCAGGTTTCAGCAGAGTCAATCAAAGAACCAAAAAAATGTTCATTAAGAACCATTAAAGAAGCTTCTGAACGCTGCTCTGCAGAAAGCTCTAACGATGACTCAGATTGTTTCATCAGAATTTATTCAGATTCTGACGAAGAAAAAATAACTGTTGACCCAGACAATATTGACACTTTGAAGGAGCTGAAAGAATTTCGGGAGGAGAATTACTTTGAGTGCTATTCTTCCATGTCAAGGATTCAAAATAAGGCAAGTGTTACGAGCTTGAAAGACCATAAGTGCGTTTACAGGTTCTATTTAAATGACAGGTTGTTTCCTGTACCATTATGCACTGATTACAACAATACCATAAGATGCGTTGAATGCTATTTGCCATTAGAAAAAGAAAATGGTAGTGATGGAAGATCTTTGAACGGCACAATTCAAGCTAAAGTAAAAATTGGTAATGATGAGGAAGCAAAAGATGTGACCTTATTTTTGCCTGTAAGAGAACATCTGATAGTCAAAGAAAAACGCGTTGAAAAAAATAAACCACAAGATGAAGTAATGTATTTTGGTGTTGTGAAACTGGGCGACGACGGTAATTCAATATTTAATCCGACGTTGCCGAGTAATTCTCTAGCACTGAAATATCAGAAAGGTTACAAGGAGTTGACCATCATTGAGTAATACAAGTATGATTCTGTTGATAAGAACAATGTTATTATAATTTGAGGTCAGTACTTACTACAGTATATTGTTTTATTAAAAAGTATAATTATTTGATATAAAAAATATAATTATGTCCTATATTTTTAATATGACTTTCCTTAAGTTTTAAATGCAAAAACTAGTGGATTCTTAATGTAGAAGTCCTTGCTAATTAATCCAAATAACGAGTCTGATTATTTAAATTGTTTAACATTTAGTTTATTTTAATTTAAATGACAATACAAATTAAAAAATAGTAATTTAATATGTTTGTATTACTTTGCCGAAAAGGGGCCGGAGAATATGTAAAATGCCCGGTCAATTTGATTATTTGAATAATTATTATCAAATTGCACTCTCATATTGGGCATTTTTCATAATGACCGGGCATTATGTATAATACCCAATTTATCACTTGGTCCATAACAAATACATTTAATAAAACAGTAACGAGCCCGTATCTGTTCAAAGGATAGTTTTGAAAATTGTAATAGTAGTATAACGAAATATATGCCAAAACACAAGTCTTTGAAATGTTTATCTGTCTGTCAGCACACGCATTACTCAAAAACCACACGACAGATTTTGATGAAATTTTGTGGTGATATCTGTACCCGTGTCAACATATAGGATACTTTTTTGTTTGTTTGTCTTGAATAATACTAATAAAATTGTTAGCAACCAACATGTAACATTTTTTTGATACCATGAAATGTTTTTATCCTTTTTAGGGTTCCGGAGTCCGACAAGGAACCCTTATAGTTTCGCCATGGCCGTCTGTCCGTCTGTCCGCGGCTTAGTGCAGAGACTATTATTAGTACTAGAAAGCTGTAATCTGGCATGGATATAAATATTACTTACGCCGACAAAAATAAAATATTGAAAAATATTTTTTTTAAGTGTACCTCTCATACACGTAAACTGGGGATGAATTTTTTTTTCTCGTCTATCCCATAGTGTGGGGTATCGTTGGATAGTACGTTCAAAAATATTGTGGGTGTGTGAAAACCATTTTTTGATTTAGGGATCCGTTGGCGAATTATTAAGCATTAAAGTGAAAATTTTAGTTAGTGTGGAGCGTCCCTCCCCCCCTGCCGGCTAAACAGTTGTTTATAGAAATGTTATAAAAATTCAGAGAAGTAGTATATATAATGAATTTAAAAGGAAAACTATCACAGCTCAGTAGGCTTTACAGGTTTACGAGTACAGGAAGCGCCAAACTTTTGGCCCCCTAGAATGTATGGGACCAGAAGTTTGGCGCGGTCCGTATTAGTAGACCAACTTCTATGTACCGGGCAACTACGGAACCCTACATTGCGCGTGGCCCGACACGCACTTGGCCGGTTTTTAATTATGATTTGTCAATTTAGAAGTAGATTAATCAAAGAAAATATATCCTCATTACTCTATAATCCTCATTCTGAAGTTTTATCAAATAATGTGTGTTTTACATCAAATTAATTTACCTATTATCTTTCCTTAGGCCAAGAGAAATGTGCCTCTTCCGTGCAAAAGCTAGTGTTTGATAAAAACACATATTATTTTAATTCTTAGTGGAACTACGAGTATGGTAGAAAAACATTGCTATATCATTTTCTTTGATTGCTAAGTTTCTTGCCTTTCTTCTTAGCAATACTAATCGAATGGTACGGATGGTTAGGCATTATGTATATATAATATTTTTATTCCTATATTTCTATATTATATGCAAATGTATAACTTTATTAGATTTTAGTAGCCCAACCTTAATATTTGTTGTATGTATTTCCCGTTTTTATTTATGAACTTATTTCTTCATTGCATTATGTATATATAATATTTTTATATTTTTATTCCTAGATTCCTCTATTTTATTTATTTTTTATTTATTTATTTATTTAAAAACTTACGACTATCATTTATTTATGCAGGTGTTTATTTTATTTCCCGTATTATTATATAATTTTTTATATTCTAAAGATATATTATATTGTTAAAATTAACTTTGACTTATAGAAAGTATACTTTATGTATCTATTTTGCAAAAATAAATATTTTGATTTGATTTATATTTGATTTGATTTGATTTAAACACTTAGCGATCACGAGGAGGTACAATTAACGTTACCTATATTATTATATATCATTGCGGTGTCAAAAACGCCGTCGTTTGAAGAGGACTTCAGTGTATATATGTTACCGGCAACCAGTATAATTCGATATTCTATACAATGCCTAGATAATGTATAGAATACCAAAAACGTTTAGGTAATGTCTGAAATATTATTTATTTTATACTTTGACTAGGTTTTCTATACAGTACCGAATGCGCGGATTGCGCAGGCGGTAATGTATATAAAAAACGTGAGCGGGAGCGGGAAATTGAAAAGGGCATGTATTTAAATGATCTTATATGAACAAAGCTTAGTCTTTTGGTTAAATGGTATTTCTGGGTGATCATTAAAAAAATTACCATGAAGGTTATGTGGTGCGACACACCATACCTAACCTTCTAACCTAACCTACCGGCTCTCTTCTGCGCTGCAAGACTGCCAAAAAACTAATTTTGACTGCGAACTTAATATTATCCCATTGATTAGTAATAACTTTACACTTTGCCGGTTGACCAGCAGGTACTCTATACAAGTATGTAACGTATGTATGTATGTATAAAGTATGTAACGGACAATACTTAATATTCATAATATTTCATACATTGCCTGGACGCCCCAGGTATTTTATATAGTACCTAGGTATTGTATAGAATACCTGCATTATACAGATTGCCGGTGACTTATACAAAAGAAACCATATTCTCATATGTTCTTAAAATTGAGTAAACATAACCCTTTTGGTGTGTAACACGTCTGTCACGGCCACTTATCCAAAAAGTGAAGGTAAGGAAATTGTCATACAATACCAACAAACTCACTTATACATAATCTCAACAACGATCGCTCAAAAATATTCTTTCTCAATTATTACCGAAAGACCCAGGCATAGTGGTTATCATCACGAAACATGGGCAGAAAGAAAAGACTGCCCACTGTCAAGACTAATGATACCGCATTCAAATCGTACACGATGCTCTAAAACTAAACCGGTCAGACCTACGGGATTCAAAGATTCAAGATTCGAAGATTCAAAATGTTCATTTGTAAAATAGATACATAAAGTATACGTTTTACATGTCAAATCTAATCTGTATGAAAATAATATTTTATGATGAAACAAATATGATACGGGAAATATACCTATATAAAAAAAATATATTTAAGTTGGGCTACTAAAGACTTATTGGAATAAGAATATTATTACTATACATAATGCAATTAATAAATAAGTTGAAAAATAAACTGAATAGGCCATAAATAAATATAATGCCTAACCAAATATTAGGTGCTTACATATGAAATTAGCGTTTTGTATGGGAGGAATATAAAGTCTTTTTTTTTTTTGTAAAATTTACTTAAGTAATCAAAGTATGCACCGTTGTTATCTATGCACTTTTGCCATCTCATCGGTAGTTCATTGATCCCTTTACTAAAACAACCATGGGGGCGAGAATCAATAAACTCTTTGAAGGTGGTTTGGACTGCCGCATCGGAGTTGAATTTTTTTTCTTGTAAGAAGTTGTCCAAATTTCGGAAAAATTGGTAATCTGTTAGAGAAAGGTCCGGGGAGTACGGTGGATGTCGCAGACATTCCAATTGTATCTCATATAACTTAGTGGTTGTTTGTTGTACAGTGAGTGGTCTTGCGTTGTCGTGAAGCAGCAGTGGCCTAGAGCGATTGACCAATCTCGGTTGTTTAGCAGCTAGTTCTTCCTTCATGGTTTGCAGTTGCTGACAATAGATATCTGCCGTAATCGCTTGGCCAGATATTAGAAAGCTGTAGTGAACGACACCGGCGCTATTCCACCAAACACTCACAAGTAACTTTTTCTGAGTAAATTTTCGTTTAGGGCAGGATTTGGCTGGGTCTCCAGGGTTCAGCCATTGCGATGAGCGCTTCCGATTATCGTACAGTATCCACTTTTCATCACAAGTAATGATTCGATTTAAAATCCCTTCATTATTGTGTCGGTTGAGCAAAGTAACACAGCAGTCGACACGTGTTTGCATGTTCGATACACTCAATTCATGAGGTACCCATCGTTCAAGTTTTTTTACTTTCCCGATTTGCTTCAAGTGGATTAATACAGTTTTATCACTTACCCCGAAGCCTGCAGCTACCTCTGAAGTGCTTTGTGATGGATCCGCTTCCACAATAGCCTTTAATTCTTCATTTTCCACTTTGGCATCCAGCCGTCCACTGGGTTGGTTCTGAAGGTCTAAATTTCCAGAACGACAACGTTGAAACCAAAAAGTACCGTGCTTTCTTTTGCGACACCAGCGCCGTACACATCATTAATCCTTTGAGCTGTTTCTGCAGCACTGGTGCCACGGTAGAACTCGTACTCGTAAATATACCGATATTTCATGTTTTCCATTGCGCGGTAATAAGCGACGCCAAAGAAAAAAAGAATGAGGAAAAAACAAATGAATGACTGTTTTCAAAACTCAAATGTACCAGCTAAATGAATTTATAAATTTGAATTTAGAATTCTTAACCAAAGAGGAGATATTTCAGATCAAAGTGGTCAGTACGACAAAACGCTAATTTCATACGTAAGCACCTAATATATACTAACTTAAGTAAAAATTAAAATATTTTATATACCTACATAATGCAATGAATAAATAATTTAATAGATAAATAAACTATAGATAGATATAATGCCTAAATCCGCCCATTCGATTCATCTTGCTAAGAAGAAGGGCAAGAAACTTAGCAATATCATGTCTTTTTTTATCAGTATTTTTTCTCAATATGGCTTAATACTATTACAGTTTTTTTAACATATCATATAAAATTATACTAAGCAATATATTATAAAAGGATTTAAATATAAAAGACAGAAGGAAATTGTGTCATGAAGAAAAAAAATACATCTTAGTCTACCTGTCTAATGAGGTATTAAGAGGCCGCTCCGTATTTTTCGTCTGTTTGATGCGAAACATTATTTTAATTATTTTTCTCGTCATTGCCGCGGTGTTTTTGTAAAAATCAGGGACATACACCAGTCCATATTGGCCATCTAAATGAAGACCTAAAATTTATTGGATTCAATTGTTTCTCCTTTGCGCGTAATTTTGATACTTAGATATTATGAATAACGATTCGGAGCGGGCTCATAAGTAATAAAATAACTCGCACAAGAGAAACAGTTCAATCAAATGAATTCTAGGCCTTTATTTAGACGGCCAATATGAAGTGGTGTATGTTCCTACTTTTTCCAAAAACAATGCGATAAAGGCCAGAAAAATATTAACATATTGTTTTTGATCAAAGTTGTCGTCGTCGCGGACCAGGCTCTTAAGTTAAAATACTAAGCAAAATATCATCGACCTGTCTCATACAGTTTATCACTTTTTTAAATGCTAAGTTTAAGTTATAAAATGTTCATATCAATATGTAAAAAGAAATGACAAAATAATAATAAAAAAACAATATAAAAATATTAGTTTACATAAAAACAAACGATTTGAATACAAATCTGTTAGAAAATAAACGAACAGTAGTATCAATCAATATTCTCATGACACCAAGCGTCACTATCATCCAAATAGTCATTGACTTTATAATATGCTTTTCTCAAGAGTCCCTGCTTAATCTAATTAATTAATTATTTTATTAATTTAAACTTATTTTCTGTAACAGTAAGGACCTCCTTTGGAAGTTTATTGTAAAATCTTATACCATGTCCTACAAAAGAGGTGCCTACTTTTCCAAGTCTAATTTTTGGAAAAGCCAGTTTATGTTTCTTCCTAGTGTCTATAGAGTGATGCTCACCGAGCCTAGGGAAAGCCTGGGGATATGGTAGGTATCATAATATACCGAGACTACATTGTATCTGAAACAAGCACCTTTTCAGACGCAGAGTGTGTTTTCTAGTGGACGACACAGTGGAGCATGTGGTGCTCCGCTGCTCTGCAACCGAAGATATAAGATGAAAGGTAGGCACAGCGACGAGCTTCTCCTTCCCTTCACTGGACCAGTTGTTATTTCAGAATGCTGGCTGACCAGGAGCAAGTGCACAATACTCACGATTGCGGAGAGTCAGTGCAGGACTCATCGCCCCACTACGTATTTAGAATATATTAACGAAACGTGTCAGGCGGGGGTGGACAGTTCGATACATGGACCATATAATACCTAGAGGAATATATATTTTGAAATGTCAAATACCGCAATATTTCTTCACTGCCATAAAAACAATCTAAGAATTCGAAAATTTGATTACCACCTTTTTACTTTTGGACTTACTTTGACATAGTACAACGCACTTGTGGCAAAAAATATAAATACCACAATTTAAACTGTACATTCTCTAAAAGGTCACTGTAAATCATGACAGCTCTTTCAACAGGTGGTAGGGTTCAGCCATGGCTTTTCACCACCTTTATGACGAAACCATGTCACCAAGTGACTCGTTAACGTCATCGAAGCCTTGCCGTGAGAGTTGTTACTCTACTTTTGTGGGTACTTTCTGGATGAGCGCGCTTCATCCTAAGTCTGATCAAGGCTCTCCATCACGTGCAGTACCAGCCAATCTAGTACCTTACTAAGCTTTATTTTCAGGGTTCCGTAGTACCTAAAAGGTACAAAAGGAACCTTTATAGTGAGACTCCGTTATCCGTCCGTCCGTCCGTATGTCACAGCCTCATAACTTTAGCACCGTTAAAGATAAAGACTTGAAACTTTCCACAAAAATAGCATTCACTCACCTACATAATACAGTACAAAAATTATTTTTATTAAAAGTATTTCCGAAACTAGCGGACTGAAAAAGAAAATACTATTATTTGTAGGTCATACATAACTAGCCAATTACAGGAAAACTATAGCGATTTTAAAAAGGTGATAAAAAATGATAAATATAAAAAAAATATATAAATAAAATAATTATTTACTAGAAATACAATATGGATATCCAATTGTAGATATTAAAGAGCTAATTATAAAAATATATACTTTCACCGTATTTACTGGCACCGATTTCGAGAAATCTTTGAAAAACCACAAAAAAATGCATGTCCCCACCGCTTATTTTCGAAACTAATGAACCGAAAAATATGAAAAAAATATTGGTAATGTGGGATTAAGTAAAAATTACAGGAAACATATAGATGAGAAATTCACGATAGGAAAATGACAAAATTAAATTTTTCATTAGTTTTATTTCGAGTACGGTATAAAAAAAATTGAGTCTCTCTTTTTGTGGTACAGTCAATTCTTTTTTTAGTTATCATAAACAGTTATGGGCAAGATTTTAAATACCTTCTTCCTAACTGTTCCCGAAACTGACGAATTACGGAACCCTAGGTATGCGAGTCTGACTCGCACTTGACCGGTTTTATTTATACTACGGACGCGTAAGTTATAATCGTGAGAAAAGGTTTACCATAGCGTGTAATAACTGCTTGGGTATTACAGTGTTTGTGTTTATGTTCCTCTAGTACTGTGATGTTATCTCTATGGTAAACATTAGATAACGCTCCAGTTGTACGGATTCGCTCGTTTTTATGTCACAACAATTTGCAAAATAACGGACATAACAGGAATAACATTAGCCCGCTCTAATTGGAGACGTGACGTCCATTTCTTTTATTGTATTTTCCTAAATATACAAGTAAACTGCGTAAATATAATGTTTTTTTTTTTTGTTTAGTAATACATTTAGGTCAGTATAGTAATTTAACAATAATTTGACCAAGTGCGAGTCGAACTCGCGCACACGCCTTAGGAGTTGTTCATTTACTACGCAAGACAATTTTAACCACTTTCTGAGAGACCTACGTGAGAAAAAATAAGGCTTAGATGAACCCCCTCCCTCCTTTCAATCTTACGTACCAAAATTGCAAAGAAAAAGTAGCAAAAATATAAATACGCGTTGGTTTATGTTATAAAAAAGTAACTTTTTAATATGAATCGGTAACACATGATTTACTTAAAATTTGAATCATTCCAGAGGCTATAATTTTTGCTTACTTTTGTGATCTTACGTAAGAACTATCTATACACCCTCGCACCCCCGTAAGGAAAAATAAGACTTTTTCGGACCCCCTCCCTCTCCAAACCGTCTTACGTAATAAATGAACAGCCACTTAAAAGCTGGTTAGACAAATAGTTACAAAAAAAATTCGGTGGACAAGTATGGTGGAAAAATTCAACGGTCTAGGTAATCACCCCATCGGAGGCGCAATTGGTAGCGTGCTTGTCTTGATACCAAGAGGTTGCAGGTTCGAATCCTGGCCCGAGGATTCTTTTCGAATTCTCGTCTTTACATTTGCTTCAAATTTATCTTGTCTTGTTTGTAATGCACTCTAATAATAAAATTTACCTAGGTATAATTTATTCGTTTCAGTTTGAAGAATCTAGCAATACTACATAGGTATGAGGTGACTTTCGTTTATGTAGCCAACTTCATACTGGATACTCGGCAAGTTGTCAGGTCCAAAGTCCAATTACCCTTTCGGTGAATTACACAAAATAAAATTCAGACTTCCGACACTAAGTGAGAAAAATGTATTTCGCAAACAGTGTCTTTGATTAGAACCTTGGTCCTGTCGACTTACCGAGTCTTCAGTATGAATTTGGCAATTTAAATGAAAGTCAACTTTCATATAGAAAATATATACTCTTGCCAAGAATATAATGCACACTCTTATCGAAACAGAATTTTCAGAAGTCTTTCCAATATTGAGGAAAAAAACTCACAAATGATTTGTAAAAAAGTTTTCATGTCGTGTTTTAAGATTACTTAAGTAAAAACCCATAACTATAATGTATGGATTAAAATCTGTCTGAAACGAACAGATATTTCATACAAAGTACGAATTCAACAACAACTTGAGTTTTCATTTATTATAAAATTTTTGATAAAAGTCATTATTTGAATTAAATTTATATCATTGCGGTATAGAAAATCTGGACGTGAGGAGTTCTGAACTACGATTAAACCTCTCGCTTACCGGGCGATTGCTCTACCAACTGAGCTATCCAGTTCTCAACACGAGCTGCGAATTTACGCATCTGCTTTCCCACACCGCAACGATATGTATATACTCACTCCGATTTGTGTCCGAAGCACATGGCGATAGGCCCGACCCCTATCAAGTTATAACATCAGAAGAAAGTATCAAATCAAATCAAATCAAATCAAAATCAAAATATTTATTTTTGCAAAATAGATACATTAAGTATACTTTCTACAAGTCAAAGTTAATTTACACAATATAATATGTCTTTAGAATATAAAAAAAATATATAATAATACGGGAAATAAAATATTCACCTGCATTAATAAATGATAGTCGTAAGTTTTTAAATAAATAAATAAATAAAAAATAAATAAAATTGGGGAATCTAGGAATAAAAATATTATATATACATAATACAATGAAGAAATAATAAAAACGGGAAATACATACAAAAAATATTAAGGGTGGGCTACTAAAATGTAATAAAGTTATACACTTGCATAAAATATAGAAATATAGGAATAGAAATATTGTATATACATAATGCCTAACCATCCGCACCATTCGATTAGTATTGCTAAGAAGAAGGGCAAGAAACTTAGCAAACATTCCTTTTTTCAAAATAAAACATATGATACAAAATCATATACATACCTACTCAAGTAAAGGCATAAAAAAATATAAGACTGCGGGAATTAGTCACGAGAAAAAAAAATATATCTTAGTCAACCCGTCTCATATTGTCTATTACCTTTAACAAAGTAAGTTTACATATTAATTATTTTAAGCCTTTAGAGGAATCGTACAGTATTAAAATATGCTAATTATTAATTACAATATTGAATAAGATTATTATTATTTATTACACCATGCTTCATTATCATCCAAATAATCATTGATTTTATAATAAGCTTTCTTAAGTAGTCCCTGCTTAATATATAGTTTAAACTTATTTTCAGGCAAACTAAGGACCTCCTCTGGAAGCTTATTGTAAAATCTTATACCATGTCCTACAAAAGAGGTACCTACTTTGGCAAGTCTTAATTTTGGAAAAGCTAGTTTATGTTTGTTTCTGGTTTCAACAGAGTGGTGCACACCAAGCCTCGGGAAATTATCAATTTTTTTTCTGACATATCTAATAACTTGATAAATAAATTCACAAGGGACCGTAAATATATTAATTTCTTTGAACTTTTCTCTTAATGAATCTCGGTACTTCATGTTATAAATAGACCGAATTGCTCTCTTTTGCAAGACAAAAACTGCTTCTATATCCGCGGCTCTACCCCACAACATTATGCCATATGACATAATGCTGTGAAAATAACTGAAATATACTAATCTAGCAGTATCTTCATCAGTAATCTGCCTTATGCGTCTAACAGCGTATGCGGCTGAACTAAGTCTACCACAGAGAGCTTCTATGTGGGGACCCCACTGAAGACGAGAGTCTATAGTAATACCTAAAAACTTAGTTTCGTTAACTAACTCCAGCTTGGACCCCTGCAAAAATAAACTGACATCTACTTGAATTACATTTGGTAAAGTAAACTTTATACATTTCGTCTTTTTTGCATTTAGAACTAAATTATTTGCAGTGAACCAATCAAGAATCAGAGAGAGGGTTGAATTCGCGTCATCAAGTATATCGTTATGTCGATTCACTTTAAAAATAAGTGACGTGTCATCTGCGAATAGAACTATCTCAGATAAGTCTCTAACTAAGTAAGGAAGGTCATTTATGTATATTAAAAACAATAGGGGCCCCAATATGGACCCCTGCGGAACACCCATTTTGACTAATGCTCCAGATGACTTTACTCCATTAATGTCTACCTTTTGAAACCGGTCACTAAGGTATGACTTAAATAACGCCAAAGATTTACCCTTAACTCCATAGTGATCTAATTTACATAAAAGTGTTTCATGATTAACGCAATCAAAAGCTTTTGAGAGGTCACAAAATACACCGAACGCATCCTGCTTTGCTTCCCAAGCGTCAAATATGTGCTTGACTAAAGCAACTCCTGCATCAGTGGTTGACCTCCCTTTAGTGAATCCATATTGTTCACTGTGAAACAACTTATTTAAGTTAAAATGAGATAACAATTGATTAAAAACAATTTTTTCGAAAATCTTACTAAATACTGGTAAAACTGAGACCGGTCTATAGTTGGAAGGGTCTTCATTGTCGCCTGATTTAAAAAGAGGGATCAATTTACTCAACTTCATTAAATCAGGAAAGACACCATCATCTACACATTTATTAAAGATTAAAGCTAAATATGGAGCTATTAAATCAATGATACAGCTTACAACTTTAACAGATAGGCCCCATAAGTCCTCGGTTTTTTTAAAGTTAAGAGATTTAAATGCTTTAATGACAGTTTGTGAATTAATATGCTTTAACGCAAATACAGAATGGCACTGAGGCACGTGATCACTCAAAAGATCCTGTGCAAGTCTTGGACTTGAATTTAAGCCTTTAGTTGTCAAGGAAGGAATGTCAGTAAAGAATTGTTCAAAGGCCTTCGCAACTTCTTTATCTCCTGTAAAAACTTCATTGTTAATGTTCAATTTTAGTTCATTATTCCGTTTGTTACTCTTCCCAGTTTCAGTATTTATGATTTTCCATACTGCTTTTACTTTGTTATCGGCCATTTTAAGTTTTTTATTCAGAAATATACTTTTTGCTTTTAAACACACTAATTTGAAAGTACGTGAGTATATTTTTAAATGTTCAATAAATTCAATATTATTATTGTAGGATTTTATGTCGTACAATTCGTATAAATGATTTCGGCTTTTGTAAATACCTGGCGTTGCCCAGTCACTAAAAGTGATTTTATTACTGTTAGAAACTTTCCGCAATGTAAACGTATTTTCAAATTCTTTGGAAACTATGTTAAACAGGTCTGCAAAGAGAGCATTTGGATCATCTTGGAGAAGATTAAAATGTGGTAATTTAAGTTCTAAGTTTGCTTGAAAACATTCTAGTCTGTGAGTTGTTACAGGCCTGTAAAATGCTTTTTTGGGCAATTGTTTCACACTTTGTATGAAAGTTACAGTTTGGCCACTGTGATCAGACTGCAAGCAGTTAATAACTTTATTGTCTGAGTAGTCACAATCACAGAATATATTATCAAGACAAGTTGCTGTATTTTGGGTAATTCTAGTTGGTTCTAAGAACACATTAGACAAATTAAATGATTTGAATAACTGAATTAATTTCGTGGTTATAACCGACTTTTCTAGTATATCTACGTTAAAATCTCCACAGACGATAATTTTTTTCTTCGTATCAAATAATAACTTTAGCATTTCTTCTATTGTTTTTTCAAAAATATTGTAATCTTGTCCCGAGGGTCGGTAGACACAAAGAATTATATATTTACTCATTTCTATACAAGCCAATTCTACTTGGTGTTCAACAGAAAGTTTTACAATGTCTTTTCTTTCTTTTGACTTTATATTATTCTTGACTAGAATCATAGAACCACCTTTTTCTATAGTTAATCTGTTATAGCAGCTAAGGACACTAAAATTATTAACATTAAATTGCATATTATGTTTCGGTAAATGGTGCTCAGTTAAACACAAAATATCTGTTTTTGATTCCTCTAGGAACAACTCTATTGAAAGTATTTTGCCGAGGAAGCCGCCTTGTATGTTTTGATGTACTAGTTTATATACAGAAGGCTTTCCCGTTGTCGTTAAATCTAAAAAGGATTTGGTACAATTTTGTTAGTACTTGTACTAACTTTGTCAATAGGGACAAAACTATGAAAAGAATTATTATTACAAATACCATCAATTATGACTGGTATTGAAAAAAATCCTGTTACACACATTGTAACAGATTCATTACGTGGTAAAATGCTAGCTAACTTAGTAGCCATTTGTTTTTTATAAAAATTTGGAAGGTATAGAGTACCATTTGTCAAAACAAAATCTCGAATGTACGAATTCGTGTCAAAATATTCTATTTTGTCACTGTGACTAACTGAAAATTTGTGCATGCAAATATTTAAATTATATAAATTATTTTTTTGTGACCCCGTTAGTGATTCTGAGTAAGGGAATTCACAGAGTATGATTTTATGAACACTAAGTTTTAACATAAATTCAAAGTATTTTAATAGGTTACTTTGTGTTACATCAATACTATCTCCTAATAATAGAATAATTGTAGTATTTACATTGCTGTTGAATTTCATTTTCATAATATGTTCCAAAATTTGAATGAATGATGCACCTGGCATGCAAATATTAATGACATTTTGCATCATATTGTTTCCTAACAAAAGTCCTAAGTTTTTGCCAATTTTATCAGAAAAAACAATGGTGCGGTGTACCTTGGACTCCGAGGACTCATGCGCATCGACTGAAAGTTGCGTAGGGGGCCGAGGAGAAGAGTTCGGCATTTTTGGCGCGTCAGACGTAGATGAAGGTGCTGACAAGGGCTCTGCTGCAGGAGTGGATGAGGGTTCAGCTTCTTGTTTTGATTCTCTATGAAGGCGAGCAGAGCGGTGACGTTGCCGTCGACGGGCAGCCTTACTCTTGGGTTGAGGTGTGGAGTCCAGTGGTGGTCTGGGGCTCTGAGATGGTGAGGAGCTTATAGAGATCCGAGGATCCCGAGAGGCCTGTACAGGCTGAGTGTCCGGGCAAGCAGGAGTTGCCTGTGGCCCGCACATCAGGCAGCCAGTGTGAATGCAGCTGGCTTCTTTGTTGGACAGGGATGTAAATCTCTCCAAATTGTCATTACTCATGGCTATCAGCTGATCCATGGCAGCGCTGTGCTCAATAATAGTGTTATTGGCTATATTGTATTTTTCAGTCATTTCCTTCAGTGAGCATTCAATATTTTTAATCTTGGCGTTTAATTGGGACATTTGCTTTTCATATTTAAATTTCTGTTGCATTAACTCTTTTTCTTGTTCTTCTAATTCGTTTTGTAATTTTATTTTTTGTTTTCTTAAAGGCAATTTGTTAAAACTTTGGCGGTTTTTATGAATTAATCTTTGAGTTTTTTGTATGTACTTATTTATTTTAACATACTTTTTAATTTTATTTGAGCCATTTATACTTTTTCTAGATGAGCATTTATTCTCAGTTGTAAGGTCAATGGTCTCAACAGGGTCTGAATCTTTATTCGTCATCATTTCTTCAAACATGGTCAATGTTTTCTCGGTTTCTTGACATTGCTTTTCTTCACTTATTTTTCTGAGTTGGCAATGTGCATCAGCCAGTTGCTCTTCAAGGAACTTGATCCGTTCAAGGTTTATGTCAAATGTGTCTCGGTTTTGGTCAAATGAGGTCAGAATTATCTTATATTGGTCTCGTTCAGCTCGTAGATCCTCATTTTCTATATCAAGTTCCGTTAACTGGTTTTTTTGTAAAAGATTTCTGCTATTTAATTTTTGTGCCTCAATAATTCCTTCTTCTCTCTCTTGTAGCAGTTGCTTATTTAAGTCTCTAGATGCTTGAAGATCATCAAGAGCCATTTTTAACTTCATCTCCATCTCTTGTGCAAGACCTTTGCTTCGGGTAATAGGCATCTGAAAATTACAGGTTGGAACAGTAGAACATCTGCTAGCAAAGTTTATGGGTCAGTGTTTAGACAGAGTTGAGTATTTGTTAGGTATATATAAGTAGCCTTTCCTATAATCTTCAACTTTACTCAGACAATTGTTTATAAGCAAAAGAGAAAATATATCCAAGGATATGTAAGTGTGGGACAAATTTTTGTACTATAGTTTAGAACCAATTGTTTGCTGAAATTATGATCGACAAGTTCAAGAATTTGGCTTTTCATTTGCAAACCAGAATATCTCTGAAACTCCCTCAAAGATACATGTTGTTCCAATACATTCAATATCAACAATAATTTGGCCAAGTGCGAGTCGGGCTATAAAGGGTTTTGTACCACCACTGTTAGGGGTACCGAACCCTAAAAACATAATGGTACAAAAAGGTTGACAAGCTACTCTTAGCGTCATCTATCAGCTCACCAACGAACCTCTGTACTAAAAGGTTGACAGCACTATTAGCGCTACAGACATACATACTGCGGAGGCTTAGCAATAGGGTCCCGTTTGCGCCCTTCCGGTACGGAAACTTAAAATGGAGACACTATTTCAGCGATGTATTTTCCAATCTACCCTCCACATTTTTCAAAGCTACTGGATCGTAAGTAGGTAATGTTCGAATCAATAGAGGCTTTAATTTGAGGTTGAAGAATTGGTTTTATTAAAGGACTAGCCTTTGCCCGCAGCTTCGCCCGCGTTCAGTGAATCTTTGCCCCGTTTTCGGCTTGGACGCTATTGTATGAACACAACCCTATAGCGTATGTGTTGACCAGAGCCACTACAATGATAATTAAAAAAACGCACCTAAATCCATTGAGTTGTTCTCGAGTTAAAACGGAACAGACAGACAGACAAAAATTGTAAAAATTGTTGTTTCGGCCTCAGCACAGTACCAATAACCCATTTCATTTAAAATTTCGCTAAAATCCTCAATGTACAGACACGACTTTTTTATTATTAGTATATATAGACAGATAGTGTTCCGTCACAATTAATCATTATATATAGATATAATAATATATAGTTTTGCGTCACATTAATTTCCTTACATAAGATATTCGCAAGTTTAATACTTCTAGAGCTAATTTATTGTTTTAGAATATATGTTCTTGTGTAACAAAACCCTATTTTAAAATTGATTAAATTTACCGTTGATAATTACTAGTTTACTGTTGATTTGTTAGGTGGTAGAGCTAATGCTAATGCCGGACTCGACTGTGGAGGTACCACCATTTTACTCGCAAACCGAGCGAAGTTATTCAGGGGAGAGTAAGAGGACAGCTCTCAGGCAAAACCAGGCGGCCCACTATTGCCTGGGACCGATGGATGGCGGTTTATCCATTCCCAATTGCCGGGCCTTATATAAATCAGACTGGTGACGGGCAGCGGCGTCACTGGTGCAAGGGTTTCGGCACCGCGCTCACCAACCCGCCTGCCCTACGTGTGTGAGTATGGGCATTTCTTCCAGGAGGACCGCCAAGAGTGGTGGAATCCTGGAAAGGCCTATGTCCAACAGTGGACGAAACAGGCTGATGGATGGGTGGATGGATGTTGATAAATTAAATACTAGAATGTCCGTTTCCAAATAATAAAAATACAAGCAGTGACAATTTTAATACCTATACATATTAATATACCGGTGGAAAATAAACCCTCTAGCTATGTATAATAAAGGAAACTGTTCTATGTTCGAAATAAAAAAAAATACATGTTTTGTTACTTTTGTCATGACATGATTCAATTTTTTTTTTTAATTTATTGACCGTCACAAGAAGCACTAACACTCCGGTGACAGAGACGACGCTGTACAAAACCTTTGTATACATAGCTTCTGTGCATTATTTACCGCCGGGAATATGTACGGTCTATTGTCCGTCAAATGTCGTGTACAGTCGCCGTGAATGGAAATTGTGGACTATGTAAACAAACCGTTGTCTCAATTTTTCTCAAGTTTCTGTCACGGAGTCTCACTGAACATTATTCCAAATCTTGGAGCATCAAGTCTTACCTGCCATTCGCTGTATTTCATCATGAAATATTCAATAATCACCAGTTAATTACGGAAAATCATAGAATCAATAGTCAATTCGATCTGCGTCGAGATTGCTGTCATATTTTTTTCTCATCGAATCTGTATTGTCTTTGAAAATTAGTGATGTACGAATCTATTTGAATATAAACCTATTTTATTCGTGATGCTATTTTATTCCGTCTTTTTTTTGACAGCGTTACTTCATAATCTTTGACATAAACGTGTGTGTGATTCTATCGAGAGCTGTGTGATCTTCCAGCGTTGCTCTAAAATCTTTTGTGTTTTCGGTATTCTAACGACTTGGCTTCTCTTACTGATTTTATCGTAATAGTAATGGACAATGCCCCATATCATTCGCGTCAAATCGAAAACGCGCCCAACATGAATTGGCGGAAGGAGGCTATCCAAAACTGGTTGCGCGAAAAAGAAATCAAATTTCAAGAAACCGAAATCATAGCGAATCTCATAGCTGAAGTAGACAAGCAAAAATATTAAAAAATGTATGTAGATGAGTTGGCGGCATCGAAAAATGTTACAGTTTTGCGCCTTCCACCATATCATTGCGAGCTTAACCCGATAGTGTTGATATGGGCGCAAGTAAAAGGTTACGTTGGAAGGAACAACAAAACATCCAAAATGGACGATATGAAGATTTTGTTGGACCAAGGTTTGGCGCGGATCGGGCCAGAACAGTGAGCGAAATGTGTAGCTCATGTCCTAAAAGTAGAAGAAAAAATGAAAACTGGATGGGATAATAGATACGGCCACCGACGCTGTGACGGAACCATTTGTAATTAACGTGGGCGATTTGACTAGCGATTCATCAGAATATTTTAGCGATGAATCAAATAAATAAAATTAATTAAGCACCTAACATATTTTAATCACATACTTACCCATCTCTAGATAGTTCACCTATTCATAGAGAAAGACATGGCGCTTTGTTTACATAGTCCACAATTTCTATTGACGGCGACTTTAGGTTCATTTTCAACCCGTATAAAGTCCTACAATAATAAGTGAAAATAATTCTGGGGTAAAAAGATTGTCTATTGTTTACTGTTATAATCACACTAAGGACAAAAACAATCGTTTTGTCAATTTTTTTTTACTTCCCGGTACATTTTAGTGCTTCAATTAGCTGACTAAGTCTCTTTGGAAATGTAAAAAAAAGTTCGCGCAAATAAAAAATGTTTTCTGTGGAAAGGCGATACTTAATCACCTCTTGAATTTTTTTCAGTTTGAATTTTAGCAACTTACGTGATATACCTAATTGGGTTATATCGGAAATGGTAAAGTGCGGTAAGGAGGCAATATCTTACTAGGACGATTTGAATTTGATTTGCTTTAAGCTAGTGTTTTAAACATTAACGAATAAGTTATTGAACCACGTGTATCATACCATAGTACGTTTTTCAATGCATAGTGTGAATAAATAAATGAAATCTAATTAAAGAAACAAACAAACAATAAATACTCCAAATAAAGTTTAGGCAGGCATACTTTTTTTTCTTTGCACGCAAGTTACCAACTTGATGGAAATAATCTGGTTTCTGTTTGATGCATTCGTAGGTTGCTCTCAGCCATAACATAACATACCTGCTGATCAAACTGAACGCAACCTACGAACGTATCAAACTGAAAGCAGCTCATTTCCATCAAGTTGGTAACTTGCGTGGAAATAATCTGGTTTCTGTTTGATGCATTCGTAGGTTGCTCTCAGCCATAACATAACATACCTGCTGATCAAACTGAACGCAACCTACGAACGTATCAAACTGAAAGCAGCTCATTTCCATCAAGTTGGTAACTTGCGTGGAAATAATCTGGTTTCTGTTTGATGCATTCGTAGGTTGCTCTCAGCCATAACATAACATACCTGCTGATCAAACTGAACGCAACCTACGAACGTATCAAACTGAAAGCAGCTCATTTCCATCAAGTTGGTAACTTGCGTGGAAATAATCTGGTTTCTGTTTGATGCATTCGTAGGTTGCTCTCAGCCATAACATAACATACCTGCTGATCAAACTGAACGCAACCTACGAACGTATCAAACTGAAAGCAGCTCATTTCCATCAAGTTGGTAACTTGCGTGGAAATAATCTGGTTTCTGTTTGATGCATTCGTAGGTTGCTCTCAGCCATAACATAACATACCTGCTGATCAAACTGAACGCAACCTACGAACGTATCAAACTGAAAGCAGCTCATTTCCATCAAGTTGGTAACTTGCGTGGAAATAATCTGGTTTCTGTTTGATGCATTCGTAGGTTGCTCTCAGCCATAACATAACATACCTACTGATCTAACTGAACGCAACCTACGAACGTATCAAACTGAAAGCAGCTCATTTCCATCAAGTTGGTAACTTGCGTGGAAATAATCTGGTTTCTGTTTGATGCATTCGTAGGTTGCTCTCAGCCATAACATAACATACCTGCTGATCAAACTGAACGCAACCTACGAACGTATCAAACTGAAAGCAGCTCATTTCCATCAAGTTGGTAACTTGGGTGGAAATAATCTGGTTTCTGTTTGATGCATTCGTAGGTTGCTCTCAGCCATAACATAACATACCTGCTGATCAAACTGAACGCAACCTACGAACGTATCAAACTGAAAGCAGCTCATTTCCATCAAGTTGGTAACTTGCGTGAAAATAATCTGGTTTCTGTTTGATGCATTCGTAGGTTGCTCTCAGCCATAACATAACATACCTGCTGATCAAACTGAACGCAACCTACGAACGTATCAAACTGAAAGCAGCTCATTTCCATCAAGTTGGTAACTTGCGTGGAAATAATCTGGTTTCTGTTTGATGCATTCGTAGGTTGCTCTCAGCCATAACATAACATACCTGCTGATCATCTGAACGCAACCTACGAACGTATCAAACTGAAAGCAGCTCATTTCCATCAAGTTGGTAACTTGCGTGGAAATAATCTGGTTTCTGTTTGATGCATTCGTAGGTTGCTCTCAGCCATAACATAACATACCTGCTGATCAAACTGAACGCAACCTACGAACGTATCAAACTGAAAGCAGCTCATTTCCATCAAGTTGGTAACTTGCGTGGAAATAATCTGGTTTCTGTTTGATGCATTCGTAGGTTGCTCTCAGCCATAACATAACATACCTACTGATCTAACTGAACGCAACCTACGAACGTATCAAACTGAAAGCAGCTCATTTCCATCAAGTTGGTAACTTGCGTGGAAATAATCTGGTTTCTGTTTGATGCATTCGTAGGTTGCTCTCAGCCATAACATAACATACCTGCTGATCAAACTGAACGCAACCTACGAACGTATCAAACTGAAAGCAGCTCATTTCCATCAAGTTGGTAACTTGCGTGGAAATAATCTGGTTTCTGTTTGATGCATTCGTAGGTTGCTCTCAGCCATAACATAACATACCTGCTGATCAAACTGAACGCAACCTACGAACGTATCAAACTGAAAGCAGCTCATTTCCATCAAGTTGGTAACTTGGGTGGAAATAATCTGGTTTCTGTTTGATGCATTCGTAGGTTGCTCTCAGCCATAACATAACATACCTGCTGATCAAACTGAACGCAACCTACGAACGTATCAAACTGAAAGCAGCTCATTTCCATCAAGTTGGTAACTTGGGTGGAAATAATCTGGTTTCTGTTTGATGCATTCGTAGGTTGCTCTCAGCCATAACATAACATACCTACTGATCTAACTGAACGCAACCTACGAACGTATCAAACTGAAAGCAGCTCATTTCCATCAAGTTGGTAACTTGGGTGGAAATAATCTGGTTTCTGTTTGATGCATTCGTAGGTTGCTCTCAGCCATAACATAACATACCTGCTTATCAAACTGAATGCAACCTACGAACGTATCAAACTGAAAGCAGCTCATTTCCATCAAGTTGGTAACTTGCGTGGAAATAATCTGGTTTGTGTTTGATGCATTCGTAGGTTGCTCTCAGCCATAACATAACATACCTGCTGAACAAACTGAACGCAGCCTACGAACGTATCAAACTGAAAGCAGCTCATTTCTGTCAAGTGAAACTATGGTACACAAGAAAAGACTGGCAACTTTTTTTCAATAAATTAAAATAACAAAAATAAAACACTGGTGTGGTAAAATTAAGTTTGACTGCAGTTTTGATGCATATAAAATAGTGCTTTATGAGTATATTATAGTTTATAATCTCGACATCTACCGAATAAGAATCTTCACTTTATCGCCTCTGCACATAGCTAGCATACGAGATGAAAATAGCGTTGCCATCTCTTAAAATCAGAAAGCCGGACTTTTGGGTCTCCAGGCTGGACGCAAAAAGAAAAAAGTTTTTTAAGTTCCAGTAAAACACAAGTTTTATTACAAAGTTTTAATCAGCTTTTTATTTACATATTTTTTTACCAGAAACCTGCTTTAAAAGCTCAGTTTGTTAAACAATTTTGGTATAAAAGTTTTTACACGTTAAATGTCTTAAATTATATTCCACAATTATCATTTTTGCAATAGTTTCAGAGTTAACCCTGTATCTTTGTTTCTTCCATTTCGGCTCCTTCTGCATTATCATTATGGCCCAGTATTGCATAAAAGTATATACTCGCAAAGAGCGAGGAACTCTGAGTAACAATATATGTTCGTATGAGCGTTTTCGATTATCGTTCCTGCGAGCTTATTACGTATCTTTGAATCAGTTGCCAACTGTGGTTGCTATTCACCAAAAACATGAAAAATTAACTTCCAAAATAATTTTCAATGGGTAGTGAACTATTCCCGAATCGTGACGTCATTTCAAGTGCGAACATATTCTTAAATAAGCGGGATTTGATAGTGTATGTATGTTTTCGACGATAGGCACCCGGTTGGCAACTGATTTTACGATACAGAATCAGGGGACTGATCTATTTTTTATCGCAAGTAACGATATGATATGATAAAATCCCCTCATTATTGTGCCGGTTAAGTAATGCAACGCAGCAATCTACGCGTATTTGATTGTGTGCTCCGTGAATTCTTTCGGTACCCATTTTTAGAGCCTTTTCACTTATCTAATTTGTTTAAAGTGAATTAAAATTGTTTTATCACTCAGATCGAAGCCTGCTGCTAGCTCTGGCGTGGTTTCACGATCACTTTTAATTCTTAGTTATCAACTTGGGTTTGTTCTGTAGGTCAAAATTTAAAAATGAAGAGGATGTTCTATAGTTATAGCTAAAAACTTATTTTCTTTAACTGTATTATTGTATAACATTATTACATTTGATAACATATATACATTTTGTCATATTTGCATTTAAAACTATATTATTAGCAGTAAACAAAGGGGGGCCGAAGATCGAGGGCTATGGCGTGCCTTAGGAGAGGCATATGCCCAGCAGTGGACTGATGTAAAGTGGGCAGATGATGATGATGATTTAACCAATGTGGCTGTAACGCTCGCCAGTTTACCATCGTCAGTGCATTGTGGTTGTTTGAATGTTTTCTGTGACTTGGAATTAACTGTCCATACTCGGAAACAATTCTGACACCGCCAACCTTGCACTTCATAAAGCGATTAATCTCGCACATTAGCAAAATACTGTAGGCGACGTAAAAGCCCATAACAGACGTGCATTATGGTGTGGCTACTCGCTAACAAACATATAGAAGAACAAAACAAGCCTCTCCAAACGAGCCACCACCATAACAATTTGCAAGCTAACTGTATTTGCCATTTCCTTTGCTCCGTACCAAAGGAAATTTGAAGTTCCTCCTTCTACGTGGTTCGCCTTTAAATGTAAAATCTGCTTCTTGCTTTAAAATTGATATTCTGAGAGCGCTTAGCTAACGGCCCTTTTATGAACCGATTGGTGACGCCTGACGCATTTGTTAATACTAATTCTGAATATACTCGTAGATTAGTGAATTAAGTAGTGAATTTCATAAAATATCTCGTACGGTTCTTAAAAAAATAAAGTATTTAGAGGGCAAAATAAGTTGCTATTGCGACTGATTCTTTGGACATGTCTACGGACTAAATGTTCTTAAAATATGACAGGAATTGAATACTCGAACATTGTAAGATTCCTTCGAATAATGGATAACTATTGTGGATTCGTATTTTCATCTGCATGTAGTATTTATTCAGTAAAATTGGTTTTGTTCTGGAGAAATCTAGTAGAATTATTTATGAACGTAAATCAATTTGGGACCTCCATGATCAACTAAATGTTTGTCTACTCTATATTACTGGCCATTGGAATGCTAATCTTCGATTACTCTTTGTCTAGTTAAGTACTCAAATTTGCAATTTTATTCTTAAGCTTTTTCTTTCCGTTTATTTTAAATACAAACAGCGAGACGCTTTAATAAAAGGCTATTTCAAAAAATGTAAACCCAAAGAAACTTTAAATTTTACGAATAAGAGTATTTATTTAAAAATTATAATATACAACGTGAAATTTGAGTCATGTTGTTAACAAAAACTGGTGATAGTACTCGTCCATATAAACAACTTTTATTATGGAGCCAAACACTGAAATCGTGAAAAAAAAATCAGCTATTTCATAAATTTTGGTCGAGTAGAACCTTTATATGGAACAGCTGATATTTTTTCGCGATTTCAGGGTTGGTTTTATAGTATACAATTTTATTGATATAAATTTTTTCAAGTTCTTAGATCACTAAGATTTTACTTCATTTTGTTTTCCTTTTATTTTGTTAATAAATGTATAATTATTTTCTTACCAAATTAATTAAGAACTTTGTACTCTCCAGAATCAAAATTCCAGAAATAAATATTACTTGACTGACGAAAATGGCTTAGGGCCGAAATATATTTTAAGTTTACAATTTTATTTACATAATATGTACATATTATGTATATTTATTCTTCCTAAATAAACAGCTTACCAGAGAAAATTTATTATTTATAAAAGTAAAACTTATTAATGTAAACTAATTAAAGTTGCAATATGTAGGTTTGCCTTAAAAATGCAGACTTCAAATTTATGTTATCAAGGAGGATACCTCTGGGAGTCAAAATACGCTAAGTCAAATTATTTTATATTTACATAATACCACAGTAATTATACTATGACAATACTCATTTTGTCTGCATGTCTGCATTACGCGAGTCATGAGTGTCTTTCAATCTATGATTAGTATCGATAGTTTTCGGCTTGGCGGTTATTTTATTAACACATTTATAGCGTTGTTATGTTGTCCAGGGTCACTACAATAATATTAATAAACACATGCAAATCCGTTGAGTGGTTCTCGAGTTGAAACGGAACAGACAGACAGAACATTTTATGGTATTGGCCTGTGACCCATTCCATTTAAAGTTTCGCAAAAATGTTAAACGTACAAACACGACTTTTTTACTACTACTATAATATTAGTTAGGATAGAAAATACAGATTCCGATACGCAAATTGTTTCCGGTTTTTGTTAAAAAGTTTGCTTTTGGCTTGGGATCCTTGAAATTTATTTTAGGCCATTTATTACTTATTTCAGGAAACGTGGACATAAATTCAGCCTGAAGCTAGATCTCACCAACCATCACGTTTGGGACGTAATAATCATCGGTGAAAAACGGGTGTACCAAGTCTGGACGATGACTTGTATTTCACAATTCATACTTAGGAACACCTCTGACACCCCCTCGGCGATTCATGTCGTGACGATATGTTATGCTGTTTAGGTTATCAACATAGCTTTGTACAACGGTCTAATTGCATGTTTTCTTTTGGTGAAATAATTAGCCATTAATTTTATGCCTAAGCACACCCTGCGAGATAAAGTTATCTCTTACCTTCTGGTTAACTTTATCTGTAACATTAACATTAATTTGTATCAGCAAACAAATACAAAGTTCAGCCCTCTTCCCTCAACTGGCCTCAATTTGTTGGGGCTATTTGAATCACTTTGCAAATAGCTGGTGGATACAAGTTTAGCGATTTCCTAAAGTTTCAAGTTTACTCCGATTGATCTTGATCCTTTTGGGGACTTTGTATAACTATAACTTAATCTATACCTTGTAATTCATTCATTACATTTATTTAAACCAGCAAAAAGCCATATAATACACACAGTATCTACAATAATGTTAGTAATAAAAATATATCTAAAATTGAAAATTGCTTAACCTATTGTTAGTAACATAATAACATAATCCTATATTTACATATTTTTATTTTTAAGTACATGAATCATAGTACAATGGTTCATGTACTGAAAATCGAACCTGCTCGCGAACATACTCAGGATACCATTGGCGCTGGCCCGAACTCTGCCTACCAGGGATGCGCGCCGTTTGCGCATGGTCGCGTAGAAGCAATCTACTCGCGCTTCCGCGAACATTCCCGACGCACTGCAGAACCGGGGCAGCCCCATCAGCATCCTGAACGCGTTGTTGTATTGAACGCGCAGATCGCTGTACTGTCTTTGCGTATAACTAACCCACAGACTGCTCGTGTAAAAGGATGTACAATAAGCTCTAAAAAGAGTGATCTTAGCTTCAGTGGAACAACGAGCAAATCTGCGAGCTATCATGTTCGCTCTGACAGACAACGACCTGCGCTCCCTTTCAATGTCTGCATTTTCCTTCAGCTCAGATGTTATTATATGTCTCAGATACTTGAACTGGTCCACCATTTTTAGTGGGCCTCCATTCAGTTTTATCGGTGGAACATTAGATGGAAATTTGCTCCCTGCCCGAAACACAATGCATTCGCTCTTCGTTTCATTATACTTCAGGCCATGGCTTGTAGCATATTTTTCACAAATGCTTAACAGCTTGTTGAGACCACATACAGAGGCACTCAGCAGCACAATGTCATCCGCGTAGCTAATATTATTAAGACATGTCCTGTCAATATGACAGCCGACCCTGGTGCCGCTGAATGGTTATAGTGAAATTTTCGCGGTATTCAGAATCGGAATTTCAGATGAATTACATACAAATTTAAACCACCAAATGACAAAGGCGGCCAAATAACTTGGAAATTACAAAAATTAAATATTTCCATTATATATTCCTATGGGTCCAGGGAACATGGGAAAATAGTTATTTGTGCAACAAGAGAGCAAAGGTAATTTTTGTTGCGAGGTCCGAGTTTAAATCCCGAGAAATGTGTTGTGAGGGATTCAAAAGCACAAGAAACAAAATTACCTCGCTCTCATGTGACACAGACAACTTTTCACCTCACTAGGGAGAAAAACAAGATATAAAAAAATTATTACTAACATGCCATATAGACGCCTGTCTCTGAAAAGAGGGGCGGTCAGAGACTAGAGATTTAGAGATCCTGACACACCTCTTTTCTTTCGCTTCTTCCACGCCCATCAATCTAATCATATAAATTCTTCTATTCCGGGTACTTAGGCGCTCATCGCCAGTTTTAGTCGGCATGTGTCCTTCTAGGGCGGCCCAGTCGAGTCACTCTGCTTTCATTAATTCTTTCGTCACTCGTACTTTAAAATATAAACATTCATTAAAATAATATATAGGTATTTCATAATAAAAAATAAAAGTTTGAAAATACTCATCTTATTATAGAGTACCTGGTAAAACAAAGGTTTACATGCTTGCTAAATGATGTGGCTGGTTTCCCCTAGATGGCGTCAGTAGGTAATAAAAACAAAAAGCACGAGTGCGAAATATGTTATTTTACGCACGCTAAACAGGCACGTAATCTGTCATATTTTGTGCAGGTGTATTAAAAAATAATTTTTTATCTTCATCTTCGTGTTATATTTTTGAGCTAGTGAGGTGAAAAAGAAATTTTTTCAAATCATGTAATTTTTTTAATGTCGGCTACTTTCTCATTTTCAGAGTTACTGCAGAGGTCATTGCTGATGAATATTCCTGGAGGTCTAAGAAATACGTGAAAAAAAAATTTTTTTTTAATTGCTGTTGTTCCACCAATTTTACACATTTTATACTTTTTGTACGTGAGCATAGCGTTCCATCCATCCATCCATCAGCCTGTTTCGTCCACTGCTGGACATAGGCCTTTCCAGTATTTCGCCACTCTTGGCGGTCCTCCTGGAAGAAATGCCCATACTCACACACGCTGGGCAGGCGGGTTGGTGAGCGCGGTGCTGAAACCCTTGCACCAGTGACGCCGCTGCCCGTCACCAGTCTGAATTATATAAGGCCCGGCAATTGGGGATGGATATATCGCCATCCATCGGTCCCAGGCAATGGTGGGCCGCCTGGTTTATTTGCCTGAGAGCTGTCCTCTTACTCTCCCCCGAATAACTTCGGGAGGGTTTCCGAGTAAGATGGTGGTACCTCCACAGTCGAGCTCAGCATTAGCTCTACCACCTATGTGCATAGCGTTAGCAAAATATAAATAATGGTTTGCAGCAGACCCCACACTTGTAGTGAATGAATAAATTGAATGCTTGCCCTGTCCTGTCATGTTCTCGTAGTGCCGTCACACCATTTAATTCTCTCATTGATGAAATTTAATCGTCTTTTTGGAAATTATGTCAAAATTATGTCCGTTTAATGTTTTACGATGTCTCGTCGTCGTACTCGAAGAAACCATGGTGATAAGCTACATAATAATAAATTTAGACGTCCGTATTGCTTTTAAATCACAGCTAGATAGAGTAGAAAAACACAATTTATTTTTTCGATCGTGGACGTTTAATTTTATTTTCAAACGGTACAAAAAATGGATTTAATTTTTTTTACTGTTAACACAGAGATCATATTGGTTCATGATCTTCACTCTGATGCCAATTCCACGCCATGGTGGTAGTGTAAGCTTTATATATCCCGCTGAAAAAGCTTGAGAACTATTTTATAACAAAAATAATCAGAATACACACATCACAAACTTTATTGTTACATTTTTCAAAATCTTTTAATATTTTAAGTTCTTTTGTCCTGTTTCTTTCCATTGCGGTTTCTCCGTAAACTTCATAAAAGCTGCATAGTATAGGATGAGTTTCTTCGTAGCAACAGAATAGAACTTAAAGTCAAGTCTTATGTTTTCATATGGAAAATATCCAGTTTTAAGTAGTCGTTCTGGATCAATTATAATATCTTTCACTTCAAAGAAACCCTGCAAAAAATATATATTTATCAGTGACTGGACTATACGTGCATAAGATCCATACAAAGATCAATTAGAATAAAATTTTAAGACAAGAATTTAAAAAAAATCATCATGCTAGAATTTGAACTTGCGACCTCTTCAGCGTTTAGTATGTGCCTTATATACTGGTAAGATCAATAGTTACAAAAATATTCGATGAACAAGTATGGTGGAAAAATTCAACGGTCTAGGTAAGTACCTCGGTGGCGCAGTTGGTAGCGCGCTTGTCTTGATAACAAGAGGTCACAGGTTCAAATCCTGGCCCGAGGAATTCTTTCAAATTCTTGTCTTTATATTTGTTTCCGATTAATCTTTTCTAGTTTGTAATGCCCTTAATAATAATATGAAGGGTATTCCAAAGCAATGGATTTCTTAATAAAAACAAAATCATATTTAATGAGAATTGTGAATTTCTTAACTGTCTGAAGCAACACATATTGTAGTAACGACAGCGCCATCTGTTTCCTAAGAGCAAGGCGTGAAATCACATAACGCCCTCGTGAGCGTTCAGTATGTGCATTATAGATCGGGAAATGGTGACGCAAAATATTAGGTAATTTGTACCAGTATAGCGGTTCTTTAGGGGTTTAGTTACGTAATAACAAAAAGGAAAATGATGGTCATAGCGCTGCTACCGGGCGCCCAATCGCATGGGCGTTAATCGAACGTGTCGGATAAAAAACCAATGTCGAACGATTTGTTCCACAAAATTTCTTGTACTTTCGCGCGGAAACATTAATAAAAAAAAATCAACCATTTGTATTAGGCTAATTTTTGTACAACTAATCATCGTCGAGTAGCCATTCACGAAATACACCATGCCATACTTTTCTGACGGTTCCCAATGGCCGCCATACCGCTGCAAGTGAGTAAATGTTTTGTTTTTTGCAAATCGATTTGTACCACCCTAAAACTTTTTTAGCAGTTCTCTGAATGATTATAAATAGTAATGCCATATCTGTGGAAGCTAGCAAATGTGTACAATATTTTTTCAAGTTTTTCAAGTATGGCGCCACTTTTTACCCCACTAGAAGTATGGAAAATATAATAATGGTCACATTGTATCATATCATTTCCAAAAATTATATTATATTATATTTTTTTAGGTGGTAGAGCTGATGCTGGGCTCAACTGTAGAGGTACCACCATCTTACTTGGAGACCCCCTCGAAGTAATTCGGGGGAGAGTAAGAGGACAGCTCACAGACAAAAAACCAGGAGGCCCACAATGCCTGGGACCGATGGATGGCGGTATATCCATCCCTAGTAGCCGGGCCTTATATGGAACAGACTGGTGACGGGCAGCGGCGTCACTGGTGCGAGGGTTCCGGCACCGCGCTCACCAACCCGCCTGCCCAGCGTGTGTGAGTATGGGCAATTCTTCCAGGAGGACCGCCGGGAGTGGCAAAGTCCTGAAAAAGCTTATGTCCAGCAGTGGACGAACTAGGCTGATGGATGGATGGATGGATTTCCAAAAATCCAAATGCCAAACCGGTAAAAATCGTAAAAAAATATTTTATTTTTAGCATCTTGGCTTAAGTCCGACAGTCGTCCACCCCATAGTTATAATCTGTTTTTTTTTTAGGTAGAATTGCATCCAGACGAACAGAATACAATGATGCCATGCTGTAAAAAATGATTTTACGTATTTTACAGACGTGTTTATTTAATGTACAGACAAGAATTGTTTTATTATTAGTATAGACTAGCTGTTGTCCGCGGCTTCGCTCGCGTGAAGTGACTTTCAAACGTTGTACCTTTTAAAACTATCATCACCAGTTTTCAGCATAGCTGTTATTTTATCAACACCCCTTTTAGCCTATACATTATGTTGACCAAGACCATTATTATGTTAATTTAAAAAAAACACATCCAAATCCGTTGAGTGGTTCTTAAGTTAAAACTGAACAAACAGACAGACAGGAAGACTAAAATTAAAAAAAAAAATGTTTTTGCTCATACTTAGGTTATCGAATAAAAACGGAACATACATTCGGACATACAGCAGACCGACAGACAAACGAAAACAGACAAAAACTAAAAAATGGCAGTTTTGGCTTCATTACAATACTCATACTAATAAAAGTTAGGTTAGGTTAGTAGTGAATATGGCGAGATTATAGTCCATAGTTATATTTTCTTTATTATCATCGTAGTGACTTTGATCAACATATCTATCTATATCTTCTATATCGATATCTATACTAATAATAAAGTAGTAAAATTCGTGTCTGTAGATTGAATACTAGTACTAACCATTTCATTTAAAATTTTGCAAAAGTATTTTGTGTACAGACACGACTTTTTACTACTATATTATTAGTATAGATATCGATATAGAAGATATAGATATATATGTTGTTCGAGTCACTACGATGATAATAAAGAAAATATAAGTATACATTACCTTAACATTCATAGACTCGCTTTATTCACTTACTTGGTATTTATGGACTCGCTATATTCGCTTATTTGGTATTTGTAGACTCGCTACATTCACTTACCTACTTGGTATTTATGGACTCGCTATATTCGCCTACTTGGTATTTATAGACTCGCTGTATTCACTTAACTTCTTGGTATTTATAGACTCGCTACATTCACTTACCTACTTGGTATTTATGTACTCCCTATATTGACTTACTTACTTGGTATTTATAGACTCGCTGTATTCACTTAACTTCTTGGTATTTATAGACTCGCTACATTCACTTACCTACTTGGTATTTATGTACTCCCTATATTGAGTTACTTACTTGGTATTTATAGACTCGCTGTATTCACTTAACTTCTTGGTATTTATAGACTCGCTACATTCACTTACCTACTTGGTATTTATGTACTCCCTATCCTCTGAGGACTTACTCAGTGCCGGAAGTGACACTTCCGATATGCTTGCTCTCAGTGATAGGTTGCATAATAAATTTTCATCATCCCAAAAAAATTTCAATGTTGCTCATATAAATGTTCAAAGTGTTAACGCACATTACTCTGATTTATTAACTTCTTTTACCACGAGATATATTCATGCAATTTGTATGTGTGAAACATGGCTTTCGCCAACAATTCCTTCTACGATGTATCCTATTTCTGGATATCGTCTTCTCAGAACAGATAGAACTCGCACCTCTGGTGGCGGTGTAGGAGTGTATCTGCGTAGTGATCTTGATTGCAAAGTCGTCTCCCAATCGGATAGTTCGAGTGAAACAGAACATCTATTTTTAGAAATATCTCTTCGTCATACTAAAGTTCTTTTGGGGGTTTATTATAGCCATTCATCCAATGTCAATTATTTTTCTTCTCTAGAATCACTGCTTGAAACTGACCCCATTATGAACAAATTATCTTGGTGGGTGATTTTAATACTTGTATTATAAAAAATTACCACAGAACAAGAGCCCTCAAGTCTGTGATGGATTCTCTTAACCTTAATATTTTACCGTCGGGTCCTACACATTTCGCACCTGGTTGTAATCCGTCTCTTCTAGATCTAATAATCACTTCTTCTCTTGATCATGTTGTTAACCATGGACAATTTAATGCCTCGTGTTTTTCTCATCACGATCTTATTTTCTTGTCCTACAATCTCCGCCCTCCTAAGTTGAAACATAAGTTCCTTTTTCTTCGTAACTTCAGTGGTATTGACTTGAAGGCGCTTCGTGGGGATGTGAGTGGAATGGATTGGTCATCTATTACTCAAATTTCTTCTGTAGATGGAAAAGTTGAACGCTTTAACGAACTCATGTTAACTCTGTTTGACAAACACGCTCCACTTAGAAAGACGAGAGTAAAGCATCTTCCAGCACCATGGCTCACTCACGATATAAAGTCACTCATGGCCCAAAGAGACAGAGCTCTCATTCGCTGTAGAAGAGACTCCTCTGAGCATTGTATCCAGCGATACAAAATTCTACGTAACCGTTGCAGTAAAGTTTGTAGAAATGCAAGGCGTCAGCATATATTTGAGTCCATCGACAACTGTCCTCCTAATAACCTCTGGAAATTATTGAAAACTCTGGGCGTCGGTAAGTCTAAATCTAGTCCTATCTCAAATATTGATCTAAATGCGCTTAACCAGCACTTTAGCTCACCTTCCTCCTCTCTCTCTAGCGCTAATAAGGTTGAAACCCTTACTTTTCTTCAAAACTGTATCCCATCTAACTATCCTCCCTTTGATTTCCATGAGATAGCCTCTGCAGATGTACAGAAGATTCTTCGATCTATAACTACTAAGGCAGTCGGTGACGACGGTCTTAGCAGGGATATGCTAGCTCCTATTTCTGATTTTATATCTCCCATAATAGCGGAGATTATCAACTGCTCTTTGACAACAGGTTCCTTTCCAAATGCTTGGAAAAAAGCACACGTCATTCCGCTTCCCAAAAAATCTAATCCTTCCTGCTTTTCAGAGTTCCGCCCTATTTCCTTGCTTCCTATCCTTTCCAAAGGTTTTAGAACATGTCGTTCAAGACCAGTTTGCCGATTTCCTATCAAAAAACCATCTCCTTAGCCCTCACCAGTCCGGCTTTCGACCGGGCCACAGCACGGTCACAGCCCTCGTCAAAGTGACGGATGACTTGCGTCTCAACATAGAGCAGAAGAATCTTACTGTCCTAACACTGCTAGATTTCAGTAATGCCTTCAATACCGTCGATTTCGACATACTTGTGGGAGTACTGAGGTCTCTTAATGTATCTCCCTTGGCTATCTCATGGTTTGAATCCTATCTTCATGGCAGAAAACAACTAGTCAAAGTTGACAGTTGCCATTCCAACTGGTGTGATCTTACATCTGGTGTTCCACAGGGTAGTTGCCTCTCCCCTATTCTGTTCTCGGTTTTCATTAACTCTATCACTTCTGCCCTCTCCTCCTCCTTTCATCTATATGCTGACGATCTTCAGTTATACTCCGCTGCTCCGATTGGTGACATTGACAATGCCATAGCCACAATTAATGCTGATCTTGCGGCTATTAGGAATTGGACAAAACGCTATGGGCTCAATGTCAATCCGAGAAAGTCTCAAGTCATTATTATTGGTAGCCATTATTATATTTCGAGACTGGAAACTAATAATATTGCAAGTGTTATTTTTGATGGTGAAGTTCTGCAGTATAGCAAAACTGTCAAAAACTTGGGCATAATCATGGATCAGACTATGTCGTGGGAAAGTCATGTTAAGGAGGTTAGCCGTAGGATGTACGGTTCATTTCACTCACTGAAGCGCCTTCAATACTTCTTGCCTTTGCAAACTAGAATCACTCTAGCCCAATCTCTTCTTCTGCCTCTTCTTGACTATGCTGATGTTGTGTTCTTGGATGCCACCGAAGAGTTGCTCAACAAGCTGGAACGTCTTCAGAATTTGGCTATCAGATTTATTTTTGATTTGCGGAAGTTTGACCATGTGTCCGAGCTTCGATGTAAACTGAAGTGGCTTCCGATACGTTATCGGAGGTATAGTCATATCCTATCTCTACTATATAATGTCTTGAACAACCCTTCTTCCCCCAAATACCTAAAAGATAGGTTCAATTTTCGCACCGATATGAGCAAAAGGAATCTTCGGTCATGTCATGATCTTATGTTATCTTTCCCGACTCATTACACTGAACGTTACTCTAGGTCTTTCACAGTTGACGCTGTTCGACTTTGGAACGATCTTCCACTCTCTCTTAAAAGTCTTCCCTCAATTGCTTCCTTCAAATTTAACCTGAAGAAGCACTTTTTGTCCTCTCAGCAGTCTTAGCTACTAAATATGTATATATTGTAAGTATTTATGTAGTTTATCATATTCAAATTTATATATATAAATATATTATGTACTAATTTAGTACGGTATGTTAGTGTTTAGGGTGTTAGGTTAGGCATACTTTTAGGTTGGTAAGTGTATGTACGTTATCTTATTTATAAACATATTTAATCTTTTGTACTGGAAATAATTTTCAGAGCCAAATTGTAAATATTTTCTCCATCAGCGTTTTTTTTGGTTGACTGGAAGAAATTTCTTTTAGAAATAAGTCCGCCTTTGCCATGTTTTTCTATAATGTGAATTGTATTTATCTGTGTTTTCCGTGCAATAAAGTGTTTATTATTATTATTATTATTATTATTATTATTATTGACTTACTTACTTGGTATTTATAGACTCGCTGTATTCACTTAACTTCTTGGTATTTATAGACTCGCTACATTCACTTACCTACTTGGTATTTATGTACTCCCTATATTGACTTACTTACTTGGTATTTATAGACTCGCTGTATTCACTTAACTTCTTGGTATTTATAGACTCGCTACATTCACTTACCTACTTGGTATTTATGTACTCCCTATATTGACTTACTTACTTGGTATTTATAGACTCGCTGTATTCACTTAACTTCTTGGTATTTATAGACTCGCTACATTCACTTACCTACATGGTATTTATGTACTCCCTATATTGACTTACTTACTTGGTATTTATAGACTCGCTGTATTCACTTAACTTCTTGGTATTTATAGACTCGCTACATTCACTTACCTACTTGGTATTTATGTACTCCCTATATTGACTTACTTACTATTATTATAGACTCACTGTATTCACTTAACTTCTTGGTATTTATCGACTCGCTACATTCACTTACCTACTTGGTATTTATGTACTCCCTATATTGACTTACTTACTTGGTATTTATAGACTCGCTGTATTCACTTAACTTCTTGGTATTTATAGACTCGCTACATTCACTTACCTACTTGGTATTTATGTACTCCCTATATTGACTTACACACTTGGTATTTATAGACTCGCTATAGATATTTGCTTACTTGGTACAATACAATACAATACAATATAACTTTATTTGCACACCACACAGAAGGAAACAAAAATAATATAAATTACAATAGCCAAATAACGTAGGTACAATCAGGCGGCCTTATCGCTTATAGCGATCTCTTCCAGACAACCTTTGGGTAGAATCTGGTTTAAAAGGAGATTGATGAATAGGCGGTGCATTAATTTTAAAATAATATTTAAATATACTATACAAAATCTACATTAATAAATTAAAAGAAAAATAATAATGTATTATAGATAAATAACATGAATGAATAAATATATACATACATACATATATTACATAAATAAAAAATAAACTTTAAGAGGAATGTAGATAGTTCAGTGGTCAGAGTGAGAGGTAGTGTTCTTTTACCAGTGTCTTAAAGACTGGGAGGGAAGGTGCTCTTCTTATAGATAGAGGAAGATTATTCCACAAACGGACGGCTTGTACTGAAAAGGAATCGTCATAGAAGGACGATGAATGCATTGGGGTAGCCAGGAGTAGATTTTGAGAGGACCGTAAGACACGGTCATGAGTACCATGAAGGAACTGAAAGCGAGCTTTGAGATATGATGGGGTGGCAGGATTATTTAATACAGAATACAAAAGAGACAGAATATGAGAATTGCGACGACGACGAATAGGAAGCCAATTAAGACGCGAACGAAATTCAGAAATGTGATCGAATTTACGAATACCAAAAATGAACCTAATACAGAAATTCTGAAGACGTTCGAGTTTATCAAGTTGGACCTGAGTAAGATCGAGGTAACAAATATCTGCGTAATCGAGAATCGGTAGTAACAAGAAATGTGCAAGCGCAATTTTAGTAGCAGTCGGGAGGAAATTTTGAAGCCTTCTCAGAGCTCCTGCAGCCGCAAAAAGTTTTCTGCTAACTTCATTTATTTGGGGGTCCCATGACAGGCAACTATCTAATAGGAGACCTAAATTTTTTACTTTGTTGCTGTATGGTATTATAGTCCCATCAAATACAATAGTAGGAACTGTTTGCCAGTCAATCCTATCGGTGAACCAAGGACTTCCGATGATAATGACTTGCGTCTTGGAGGGATTAATTTTTAAACCATATTCGTTGCTCCAGACAGATATTTTTGATAGATCGGCATTTGTCGTAGCTATGGCTTCTGGAAGATCTTCTAATTTGGCCTGAGTGTAAATTTGGAGATCATCTGCGTAAAGGTGGTAGGACGAAGAAATAAACTGAAATATATTATTAATAAATATAGCGAAGAGAAGAGGAGATAGGACGCCACCTTGAGGAACACCGGCAGTATTGTCGCACCATTCAGAAAAGATATCATCAATGCGGATATGTTGCCGGCGCCCCTGTAGATAACTACGAAACCAGTCAATCACCGTTGGAGATATGTTAAGAGAACGTAGCAGACCCAGTAGGATTTCAAAGTCAACTGTATTAAATGCGTTAGAAAAGTCAAGTAGGGTCAAAACTGTGAGTTGTCCATCATCCATTCCTTTGCGTATATCATCAGTAATTTTTAGAAGGGCCGTAGCGGTACTATGACCAGGGCGGAAACCTGACTGATGAGGATTCAAAAGGTTGTTTTTGTTCAAAAAAAACACTTAACTGATGATGGACAGCATGTTCAAGGACCTTGGAAAGAAACGAAAGGATAGAAATAGGACGATACTCAGAAAAAGTAGTGGGATTTGCTTTTTTAGCTAAGGGAGTCCCTTGAGCATCTTTCCATAAGTTCGGAAGAGATCCTGTGGAGATGGATCGATTGAGGATACAGGTGATGATGGGTAAGAGGATATCAAGGATAGGAACTATTGGAATTGGTATTTATAGACTCGCTATATTCACTTACCTACTTGGTATTTATGGACTCGCTACATTCACTTACCTACTTGATATTTATACACTCGCTATATTCACTTACCTACTTGGTATTTATGTACTCCCTATATTGACTTACTTACTTGGTATTTATAGACTCGCTATAGATATTTGCTTACTTGGTATTTAGCGACTCGCTATATTCACTTACCTACTTGATATTTATGGACTCGCTATATTCACTTACCTACTTGGTATTTATAGACTCGCTATATTCACTTACCTACGTGGTATTTATGTACTCCCTATATTGACTTACTTACTTAGTATTTATAGACTCTCTATAGATATTTGCTTACTTGGTATTTATCGACTCGCTATATTCACTTACCTACTTGGTATTTATGGACTCGCTATATTCACTTACCAGCTTGGTATTTATAGACTCGCTTTAGATATTTGCTTACTTGGTATTTATGTACTCGCTATATTCGCTTACTTGGTATTTATAGACTCGCTATATTCACTTACTTGGTATTTATAGTCTCGCTTTAGTACTTACTTGGAACGGACATGTCACTGGATGCGTAAAATATTTTTTCATATATCCGAAAACGATTTCATCTTTCTCCCACCAGTCACAGAAGGGATGTTTAAGGTTGAGTCCTGTTGGCTTGTACTCAGAATTCAGTTTCGAGTAAACAGCCAAGCTCGCCTGCAAATAATAAAAACTGGTCAATTGCAAGAAACAAAATAAAAAAATTAAAAGATTTGAATAAAAATTACAAGCTTATTATTACCTAAAAAAACTAAATGAAACAAAACTGCAACGTTGGTCGAGTATTCGGGTACGAAACCTACATTAAAAATCGGGGTTTTCAGTTTTTGTTGTTTAAATACACTGAGCACATAATATACAGAAAATTCGACGGCCCCCATTTTTATAATAGGTCTCATTATGAAGATTCGTTGGGATGGTAGTCATGGCATTTTATCACTCAGTCTATTTGTATTAGATATATATAAATATATACAGGGTGTAAATGCAAAGTCAAGAATCCGTTTAGGGTATGAAAGTATACACGATTCTGATGTCATTACGAGAAAAAAAATATACCTTGAATTTTCACCAAAAATTCCGTCATAGCTCACCAGCCTCCACACACACCTAATTGCACCCCGCAACCCGCGCCCCCATCCGAGTGGCCAGCGACCAGTGAGGGTGTCCACGCGATTAGTATATTTTGAGTAAAGAAAATCGTCTTATTGTGAGGTACTGGTACTTTATTTAGAGATCCCAGTATTTAAAATAATATCTTTACCGATCATACTAACACACCCTTAAAGGACTCATGCCTTTGCTTTTACACCCGGTATATTATGTATTTATATTTAACTACATAAATTTATACCTATTTATTATCTTGACATTATATAAATAAGTAGTAATAAGATGTAGATTTACTTATGTAGATTCACTTTATTGGATAATGTTTTCTTTATCAAATATATATTTGTATGTCCCACCTGTACATTTTATTAATAATTATTTCTTCACCACCCAAAGGTTGGATGGAAGAAATTGATTCTAGTAATTAGCCCGCCTTTGTAAAATACTGTGTAATCTTTACTTTTTATTCTTTATTTTTATTTCGCGTGTGTAAAATAAAGTGTCTATTCATTCATTCATTCTCCATCTTTGAAGATAAAAATACATATATATATTTTTACTCTCTTCACTGAGTTCTAGACAATGATACCACCTTGGGCAAGAAAAAAACATTTTTTTAAATCTCTTTTTTCTATTTACGGGACCCCCTAAAAATGTGATAATATAAAACTTTTGATTCAATATTCGGTTTTGGGTAAATATTTTACACAAAATATCCAAATTGCAGATCTGTAAAACATTCCGTCTGCAAGCTAAAAAGACCCGTGACATGCGGACGGACAGACGAACAGACAGCAGGATTTACGTTAATAGGGTTCCGTCTTGCCTTTTGAGCATGGAACCCTAGAAACTCATTGATTATCTGGATCATAAGTAATTATATAGGCATGGTATTATGATAATCGTGATGTAACCAGGTAACACACATCACTATTTTTTAAGTTCAAAGACATTAAATACTGTGGAGTCTATATAATTTATTATGTATAGTACCTATCGACAATGTAAATTGTTCTTTGTTCCAAAACCTAAACTGGTTTAAAGTAAATAATTATGTGCTTATTGCAAAACTAATGTAAAACAAGTAAATATAGAAATATATCTGGATGGAACTAAGTTAGAACTAGTAAATGAACTAGTAAATGACGTAGATAATGAACTACAGTGGGTTTCACATATAAAAACTCAGTGTAGTAGACTAAGTTCTGCTGCATATGCTGTTCCGAATTAGACAATTAACTTGATATAGCCACAGCCCGACTTGTGCATTTTAGCTACTTTTATAGTAATATGTCGTATTGTAACTATCCTACTTTGGGGTAGAGGTGCTGACATAGAAGCTGTTTTCATTCTTAAAAAGAACTGTTATAACTTAAAATGTGAATTGGGAATTTTGTGAATTATCGTGTCGTTGAAAATTCAAGAAAATAGAAATTCTAACCATAACCAGTTTGCCCTGCTATCGGCATCAGTTCCTATCAAACACTTAGGCGCTACTGCAACATAAAAAAGTTAGAAAAGATCTATATAAACGCTTCTAAAATCTTACAGATCTAAATAAGCGATTAAACTAGAGTTAGAGCGTGCTCTAACCTTGAATTATCCCCGAATTAGGCATAACTTTTTACAGGTTTAGGTCATTTAACGGCGATATTAAGGTGGTTAAAAATATAAGTAGAATGTACATATGGGCTAAACAAGTGCTGAAAAGGTGTTAAATATATCTTACAGCATTACAAGAGTTGTACTTTAGCCATGAAAAACGGTTTGGGTAAAAATTAACTCCATATTCGCTAATGTTATTCCGTCCGGTGTTATAACAGCGCTAGTGGAGACTAAATAAACGTCTACAGTGACATTACAGGTCTACAGCGGCGATGAAAAGTACTCGAAGTGATATTGCAGATCTATTATGTTAAATTCTATCTCTATAAGCTATAGCGAACACAATATTTCTTTAATTACAAACTTCTTAGGTTGTAAAAAGTATTTATCGCTCTGAGCGCATGGTGTTAAAAAACGTCAGTTTATTTCCTGGAGCCATAAATATCGCTAGATATTCTAGATATAGATAGATCGCAGATCTAAAACAAGGTCTAATCATCGCTAGAATTTTTATTGGGTTAACTATGAAAACTTTTTTCAGAGAGACAAAACGACGAAAGTTCGGTTTGATGCGTTCAAGCGTACTCTCGCTACGCTCGTGTTTCAAATCGCCCTCGTAAGGTATTGCCTCCTTACCGCACTTGAAGCATAAAGTTCCAGATGCCAGTAATTATTAGACCGCAGCAGAAGGTTTACATTACCGTGATATTGTTCCCAGCAGGATAAGGGGAATAAAAATGTCCAGAGACGGCGTAAGGTGATCGTCGAGTTTTCCTGCGCACGAACAAGGTCCAATTCGTGACGTATGTCTCATCATTGCTCACCAGCACCAGACGTTCTATTATCACGTCATATTTCTGTAAAAAAATATAGCCGCAGAAGGGTTAATCAGTGAAGACCTTTGTGTCAGCTAAAGATAGTGACACAGTTCGGCTAGAATACGGTACAGGAACGTAAGAAAGTTAAAGTTAAAAATCTTTTATGTTTTAAATAAATATATTGACTTGGCAATCGCTCTAAATAATCTGATTTAATATAATATCTATTACTTTTGAGATACATTCTGTTTTCATGCGATGGCCAAGTCAATATATTTATTTCAAACATAAAAGATTTTTAATATTGATATGGCCACTGTAAGATGTTGTTAGGTTAGCTAATTATGTAATAACTTAATACAGAAGGTCCCTTAAGTAGGGACAGAATAAATTAACCGACTTGGATTTACATGGATCTCACAACTTTTTTCGGTAGAAGAACAAAGTTGCGAGACTTGGTTTTTTTTACAAGTTTTGTTTTTGATGGCATTTATATATTTAAAAAGGTTTTCTTATAACAGATAAGATGTGAGACAACACACAAACTTTAAAACAGGATGAAAGGGATGAAATGGTGGACTGTATTTTCTGATATTATCTATTTGTTGAAAATTAAAATTAACTTGAATAGAGAAAACCATTTTTTTATGTACAAGACCATGACAGACAATAACAGAAAGAAGAATAGGTATTTTAAAAAATTACAGAAATGATAGAGTAAAAGTATTTTAAAAGGAGTTCGCGACATCCTGTCCCTCGTGCAGCACTGCACCAACTGGCTCGGCTAGCCAAAGTTAATCAAAACTTTAAGTGGCAAGCTTCACCAGTTTTTTAAGAGGTCGGCGAAGCGTACCCCCTGCTGTGGCAACATCGACCACCCTTGTCACCCCGTCTTTTCCTGGATATAACTTCTCTATTCGAAACCATTTTTATTTCTTTGCCATTTTTTATGTACAAGACCATGACAGACAATGACAGAAAGAAGAATACGTATTTTAAAAAATTACAGAAATAATAGAGTAAAAGTATTTTAAAAGGAGTTCGCGACATCCTGCCCCTCGTGTAGCACTGCACCAACTGGCTCGGCTAGCCAAAGTTAATCAAAACTTTAAGTGGCAAGCTTCAACAGTTTTTTAAGAGGTCGGCGAAGCGTACCCCCTGCTGTGGCAACATCGACCACCCTTGTCACCCCGTCTTTTCCTGGATATAACTTCTCTATTCGAAACCATTTTTATATCTTTGCCATTTTTTATGTACAAGACCATGACAGACAATAACAGAAAGAAGAATAGGTATTTTAAAAAATTACAGAAATAATAGAGTAAAAGTATTACAAAAGGAGTTCGCGACATAGGATATAAACAGACACTAGATCATCGTTATCATAAGAGTTTCAATTGTTAAATACTCGTATGACGAGCCATAATATAACTATTTTTAATATTTCAAAAATATAATATATTGTGGATGCTGTAAAAGCTCTTCAGTTATTTATTATTTAAGTATACAGTGACACCTATTCTCGTGCAGCAAACCTTAAATTTAGAGTTAAGAAACCTAAAATAATACAAGCTCATTTAACTTTTACCCCTCTGCGTTAAAGCCTATTTTGCAATGAAAAGTTTTAGGTTATGGCAGCTCTAAATCTAATATTTGCCACACGAGAATAAGTGTCATTTAAATTAAATATATAAACAATAAAATGTTCTCAGGATATATTTCGGGCCCTAACTGGGCTGGGGCATTAGTTGAGTATATTTTTATATTTAAATTGTATTGTTATATCGTACTACAGGGGTGTACAAAAAAGGTAGGAGAGCAATTTTAAAGTGGAATAAAAAACCTAAAAGTAATTAAATAAGTCATCTATTAAACTTTTAGTAAAATATAAAAATACTCAAAAATTCTATCAGTTAAAGATCACATTCCTAGAAGATTTTTGGTTTTGATTTATAAATCGCTACAAACAACGGCTATTCACGATGTAATGGTCAGATTTCGCCTGACTAGTTTCACAGAAGTCGTAAAGTTTCTTCGGAGGCAAACATGGTTACGTGGCGGCTCCCCGTTCCCAGTATCAAACGGGGAACCACCGCGTAGGCACATTAGAGAAAGACCGCATTTTTAATATGATATTGTGCTTTAACTGCATCAGATTCATCGGCTTATTCTCGTATCCTGCCTAAAAGGACGCCATAAAAAATCTAGCGGACTGTGATCTGGGCGGCCTAGTTAATGGTTTCTCTATGAGAAAACACTTTATCTACATCTACACTATTATATAAAGAGAAAAGATTTGTTTGTTTGTTTGTTTGTTTGTATGTTTGAGGTAATCTTTGGAACTACTGAACCGATTCTAAAAATTCTTTCTTTTGTAAAAAGCTACACTATTTTTGAGTAACATAGGTCATATTTAATTTTAATACAACGATCCTGACACACCTCTTGCTAATATTAAGCTTGGAAAAGTTACCCGATTCCAAAAATGTTTTTTTTTGTAAAAGGCTACACTATTGAATAATAACATAGGCTATATTTAATTTTAATACAACGATCCCGACACACCTCTTGCTAATATTAAGCTTGGAAAAGTTACCCGATTCCAAAAATGTTTTCTTTTGTAAAAGGCTACACTATTGATGAATAACATAGGCCATATTTAATTTTAATATAACGATCCTGACACACCTCTTGCTTTTGTATGTTTGAGGTAATCGTTGGAACTACTAAACCGATTCTAAAAATTCTTTCTTCTGTAAAAAGCTTCACTGTTTTTGAGTAACATAGGCTATATTTATTTTAATACAACGATCCTGACACACCTCTTGCTAATATTAAGCTTGGAAAAGTTACCCGATTCCAAAAATGTTTTCTTTTGTAAAAGGCTACGCTATTGATGAGTAACATAGACCATATTTAATTTTAATACAACGATCCTGACACACCTCTTGCTTTTGTATGTTTGAGGTAATCTTTGGAACTACTTAACCGATTCTAAAAATTCTTTCTTTTGTAAAAAGCTACACTATTGTTGAATAACATAGGCCATATTTAATTTTAATACAACGATCCTGCCACACCTCTTGCTTTTGTATGTTTGAGGTAACCTTTGGAACTACTAAACCGATTCTAAAAATTCTTTCTTTTGTAAGAAGCTTCACTATTTTTGAGTAACATAAGCTATATTTAATTTTAATAAAAGTAAGTTTTCATTTTGAAAATTCAATATTTGTGAACCATGTCGCGAGAAAAATCGCTACTTAACTGCTTTATCGGCGTTCCTTGAACAAATGGTTAGTTATACGTGATGAAACCGGTTGTTTTTCCACACGGGGAAACTGTATTAGTTTAATCTGACTAAAGATTTCCATCTACAACGATCTTGACACACCTCTTGCTAATATTATGCTTGAAAAAGTAACTACAGCCAGGTTTAAGCATAGATACATTAAATACTATGGTTTAAGTAATGATTTGTTCCCATACGGGAAAACTATATCAGTTTCATTTGACTACAGATTTACATCTACAACGATCCGGACACACCTCTTGCTAATATTTAGCTTGAAAAAGTGATTACAGCCAGGTTTATGTATTGATTTTTTCCCATACGAGAAAACTGTATGAGTATAATCTGACTACAGATTTCCATCTACAACGATCCTGACACACTTCTTGGCACTTTGGTAAAACATGGTGACCAAGGTCTGATGATGGGACTGGAAGATAGGTACTGGATCTCTTCAACGGACAACAGCAGACCCTTTGAGTTTGGGCTTATTTGATTGGTTTTTATTAGCACTTTGGTAAAACATGGAGACCAGGGTCTGATGATGGGACTGAAAGATGGGTACAGGATGTCCTCAACGGACAACAGCAGACTCTTCGAGTTTGGGCTTATTTGATTGGTTATTATTAGCACTTTGGTAAAACATGGTGACCAGGGTGTGATGATGGGATTGGAAGATAGGTACGGGATCTCCTCAACGGACAACAGCAGACCCTTCGAGTTTAGGCTTATTTGATTGGTCTTTATTAGCGCTTTGCTTAAACATGGTGTCCGTTGCATATAGTCGTTCAAAAAATCAAATTATTTTGTTTTCCTTATTTCCACGAAAATCTCTTCGACGCGGGCGGAGCCGCGGGCAAAAACTAGTTTTCAATATAGACCGTTACGGTGGCATTTTGGGAATTTTTTCTCCCAGGTTTACAGGCATTCAAGACTTCAATTCGATGACATGGTTTAAGCCACTTCCTGTACGTCTGACATATCAATTGAGGAGGCTGTAAACGAATTATTCCCGAACAAAGTGATTTCTCACAGAGGCACCATTAACTGGCTTCCCAGCAGTGGCGTGTATAGAACTTTTTGCTGGAAAAGCAATGAGAAGGTCAAGTTTGATGATTAAAATAAGACGAAAAAAATTCAAGACCAATTTGAAAACAAAATGTATGAAATCATGTACTCTATGGTAGGCAGTGCCTACCCTGGCGTCATACAAATAATGATTTTGCAAAGCGACATTAAAATGTTTAATTTTTTTTTTATTGTTAAACTTGACCTTCTCATTACGTTTCCAGCAAAAAGTTCAATACAAGCCACTGCCTCCCGGGAGTCCGGTTCTCAGTCGGATCGATCATTTTCTAATGATGCCTAAAAGGTAAGGTATATGAACACAAATCGGCTCGATGCCAGGACTAACGAGCCACATCGCTGCCGGTGTGGCACTAACGTCAATCAGCTCGGACACCACGGCCTATCTTGCCAACGAAGTGTTGGCCGATTGTCGCGGCATGCCAGCCTAAATGATGTCATCCGAAGAGCCTTTGCCACCATTAGTGTGCCGGCTATCTTAGAGCCGAACGGAATCGCACGCAGCGATGGCAAGAGGCCCGATGGTATGACACTCGTTCCTTGGAAATGCGGCAAGTCGTTGATGTGGGACGCAACATGCGTTGACACTCTTGCTCCGTCCCACATCCAAGCGACAGCCGCTAGGAAGCCGAAGCAACCAAAAGGCGTAAATATGCAGAGCTTGGTTCTGAATACATGTTTGCGCCTTTTAGTGTCGAAACACTTGGGCCGTGGGGTCCGGACGCGAAACGTCTTTTTAAAGAGATTTCTTCGCGGCTGGTTGACGTTTCCAGGAACCCAAGGGCTCGGAATGCCGCCAGCCTTCTGGGGACTATGCCACATGACGGCAGCGGTCTGGCAATTTTTTTTACGTATTTTGGGTACCTATTTATGTTATTTAAGTTTCTATTGTCATTTAAAATAAATTATTATAATCGATGAATGTATCGCAATTGAAGCAGAATAATCAGAAATGGCGGCCGTCTTGAAAACATAGTGTCGACGCTTCTTTTTTATTTTAGTAACTAAACGTCTGCAGCATACTGGTCCGCAAATTAACAATTTAATATTTGATACCAAGAACCATTAATCAAATCTACTAATTAAATATTTATAATCTTTGCTAAATAGTTTTCCAGTTTTATAATTATATTTATTCAAATACATATAATAAAACAGTGGAAGCCGCTGTGTCTGTACATTGAATAAAAGTAATAGAAAAATAAAGCGGGTGAAAGAAGAGTAATATAACACAAATCAACGATTTTTTTAATCCTTTTCTGTCTGTTTGTTTGTTCACGCACATCTCTTAAACTACTTAACGGATTTTCATGTAATTTCCAAAGCTGTACAGGGCCTAATTCGGAATAGAATATAGGCTTGATTTCATTAAAATCGGAGTTCGGAAAAAAAGTTATCGTCATTTAAAGATTTTCGGAATTTACTTTTCTACTAGTAGTAATTATAAGTTATGTAGCAAATAGTAATTCTCGAACGTTTGTAAAATTTGGTTAGAATGCAGACCCTTCGAGTTTGTGCTTATTTGATTGGTCTTTCTTAGCACTTTGGTAAAACATGGTGACAAGGGTCTGATGATGGGACTGGAAGGTGGGTACGGGATATCCTGAACTGATAACAGCAGACCCTTCGAGTTTGGCTTATTTGATTGGTATTTATTAGCGCTTTGGTAAAACATGGTGACCGTTGCATATAGTCGTTCAAAAAATCATATTCTTTTGTTTTCCTTATTTCCTTTTCCTTATTTCCATCACACGTAGGTAAACAAATAAAAAAAGCTTTTGTTCTTGTTCTACAACATCAAATTACAAATATTTACACATATTTACCTTTGCTATATTCAAGGGTGACAAAAAAACAATTACAGAGGCTATTGAAAACTGCAAAAAGATAATGAACTGTTTCATATTTGAAAGAACAAAAAATTATGACATTAGTTTGTAGAGTATTCGGACCAAATATTAAATGTAATAAAATGACAGAGATTGATAAAATTGATACACAAAATATAAAGTACAGTCTACATAGTAAGTTATATGAACCAAGTTATTTTATTTCATTATAGTGCATTATAAGACTATACAAATAAATAAAATACAAGTTCTCAGAGAAAGACGAATCTTAGACGGGGCTCGAACCCGTATCTCTGTCTATCGCGGGACAGTGACTTAACCAGTTCATCCACCGAGATCTATTCGTCTGATTTTTAGGGTTCCGTAGTCAGCAAAGAACCCTTATAGAGTCGCCATGTCCGTCCGTCCGTCTGTCTGTCTCTCTGTACGCGGCTTAGCTCAGAGACTAGAAAGCAGTAATTTGACATGAGATACATACATATTAATACCGCCGACAAAGTGGTAAAATAAAACATCGATATTTTTTTATTGTACCTACCCTACACGTAAATTTGGTATGATTTTCTTTCGCGTCTATCCCTTGGTTGGTGTGGGGTATCGTTGAATAGGTTATTTAAAAACATTATGGGTGTGTCAAAATCAATTCAGGGATCCGTTAGCGAAATATTAAGCTTCAAAGTGCAAATTTTCGTTAGAATAAGTGTCCCCCCCCTCTGCCATCTAAACTGTTGTTTTTGGATATGTGTAAAAAATTATGGTAGTAGCATATAGAGCGAAATTGGAGGGAAAACTATAACAGCTCAGTAGGCTCTTAATGTGAGTAATAGTCGGCCAACTTAATTTTACAGTTATGTTTCATACATTTCATAAGTTTGTAATTTTTATTCGAATCATTTAACTCTATTAACTATTTGAATGCTAAGGAACCCCAGAGACTTACTCGCACATGACCGGCTCTTGTAACTACTTGATACGCAGTCTAGTAATGCACATATGAAACGCTCATGAGGGCGGTATGTGAATTTCACGCTTGTTCAAAGGAACAGAGATGGCGCTGTCGTCGCTACAATCTTGATACAAGATTGAGAGAACGACGTTCTCCGAGCTACTAAACATTCGAGTAAGACATCCCAAGTCTAAAAGTGCCTTAATGTATATAATAAATAATGGCTTATATCAGTATTCGTACCATGTAGCTTTTCCAAATTTAGTTATTAAAAGCCGATCAATGGTTGTTACGAGTTTCCTTCTATTATTTAGTATTTACGAAATTTTGATTTGAGGCAGTTGAATTGCATGCAATTATTTCTTATGTCAAATGTACATGATTTGTGTGTTGATTTCACGATTCATTATGTTTACCGGACATTTTTTTTACATTTACAATATCGTTATTATTACAATCAAAGCATAACAAGAGTCGATAATTTTATTATAGGTAGGTACTTATATCATACGGGTTGACTAAAATACAACTTTTCTCATGACTAATTCCTGCTGTCTTATATTTTTGATGCCTTTACTTAAGTAGGTATAAGTACTTTGTGTAATATAACTTTGTGTAAAGTTAACGGTAAAATGTGTGAAAATAAAACGAAAAAAAAAAACAACATGTTCTTGCTAAGTTGCCCTTGCCTTGCTAAGAGCAAGACTGAACGAATGGGTGGTTTATTTAGTTTATTTATCAACTTTTGTTCATTGCATTTTATTTATATACACATATATTATATTAAATATTTTTTTAATAATTTTATTACATTTTAATAGCCCAACCTAAATATATTTTTATCTAACCTCATATCGTAAAATCCTCATTACGAACTCAAAACTAATGCCATAATGAAAAATATTTTTCATGAACGTCTCTGAAAAATTAAAAAATTAAATTATAGTATAGGTCTCCGAACAACATAATGCTATAAAAAATCTTTTTCTTAGATTATGTGATATATATATATCAATAAAAAAACTTTTTCTTAGATTTGTGTATCAATTTTATCAATCTCTGTCATTTTATTATACATGTGATACTAAGGAGGAAGGCAAAGGGAACTTAGCCCATACATCCATGTCTGAGGTTTAATGTCAAATACCAATGAGGTTTTTATATAATGTTCTCCAATACATACAAAATAGTAACGAGGTTACAGTTCAAATTTATTTTCAGCCAGGTATTGTCTATGGCTTACGGCGAGTTGGACTCGGTCTGTCAATGAATGAACTGTTTGTTGCGCCATAGTTTTCAAGGAAATGTATTTATTACTTACAGTGGTTTTATGGGTCAAAATAATTATTTTGCCCTAAAATTACTGACAGCAGGGATTGTGGTGAATGATATTTGACTCCACCTGACATTCTGGAAATAACGACGGAAATTACGAACACTTTCAGAACAAGCTTTTACAAGAATAATCAAAAATGGCTGACGACAAATTTACAAAAATTATGAAAACAGGTTAGTAGGCATGAGTTTAGATAAAGTAGTGTATGAAACTATACATAACTAGATATTAATAGCCTTAATAACCTTTTTATGTACCAGTTTCATAAACTACTATTTCAACACACTTGCTTATAAAATGGCCCTTATTGCAGCGTTCTTAGGGTCATGGTCAGTCATTTTTGCGAATGAATAGACTGTCTTAGTTAAAGTATGCTAAATAATCATTTAATTTCATCAAATTATTTATTTTTATCAACAAATTAACTAAATTTTTGGTTGTAAATACAAAAATATTCAGTTTGTTAATATTTAATATTTGGCTGTTTTTGCGTCAGAGTCTCTATTTCCATCTTCGCAAAAAACAAAATCTCTGACGAAATTTTTTAAAGAAAATTGTCAGTTCATAGCTGTGGTTTCGATTATCTGGAAAAAATGGCAGTGAAATTTTATTATTTTTCCTCCCAAGTGTGTTGAAAAACGTCGTATGAAACGCGTGAGCATTAGATATTACACAATCATTATGTACTATAATTTTCACAATTTTGGACTTATACGTATAATTAATAAACTTTTCCCGAAAATTTGGTAAAATGTCTTATACTATCCCAAAACATCGATGTTTTACCAGTTTTAACATTATCATTATTATAATTGACTTTCATAATCTTATAAATAATTTTAATTGTTCCCCACTTTTTCGGAAATTGCTGCGACTGACATGCCCCATATTCAATGTTATTCTACCTACTTGTACTATTTACCTATAATCTTAATGCTATTCTACCTACGATTTGACTTGTAATTGACTAACGACATATTTCATGGATTGCACGTCGAAGTAATGTTTATATCCTGCAAAATATGTTATCATTATTAGTTATTACAGCTAAACCCTTGATTATCGTGTAAAACCGAAACCGATTGGGATATATATAATTATTGTGAAACAAGTACAAGTGTACCTAGTTAATCAATAATCATCACGTTATTTGAATTTGAATTTGTTGATGTACTGAATACTTTCCTACTGTTTATTACTTTCATAATTCCAATTAACTCGTTGAATTATCAAATTTTTATAACAATTGAACAAAACTAGACGTGGAGAGGACTAAATAGCGAGTGCCTCATAAAAATTTACGGAAAAATAAATTGAAATTGAAACTTTGAGGCATTGAGATAAGGTGCTGTGAGAGTGCAAGACGAACGTATCTAGGTAGAGTCGAGCGCAAGTAAGCAAGATAGACGTAATAATATGAATAAGCCTTATTAAATTCAACGTAATTCATTAATATCTGACTGAAACTTTCTTTAAATGTTAGACAATATTTAAAAAAAAACTTACAATCAACAAGATGGACAATTATATTTAAAAAATCCTATCATCAATATAACCACATAAAACGTGATACCTACAATTTATAGAGGCCTTATAAACATTTACTTCAATTGTGTAAAAGTTCAAAATCGTGTTTCTAAGATAATCAAAAGATTTCTCATATTTTCACAAAGGGCTTCTATGTGGGGACAATGAAGACGAGAGCCTAAAAACTTAGTTCCATTAACTAACTCCTGGACACCTGCAAGAGTAACTCAATATCTACTTGAATTACATTTGGTAATGGCAGTAACATTCGTAGTAACCACATAAACAAAAAATTGCTTAGAAGATACCCTTAAAATTAAGAGTTAGTAATAAATAATATATCTTGCTCGCAAATCCTCCCGAAGTAAGAGGACAGCTCTCAGGCAAAACCAGGCGGCCCACCATTGCCTGGGACCGATGTATGGCGGTTTATCCATCCCCAATTGCCGGGCCTTATATAAACAGACTGGTGACGGGCAGCGGCGTCACTGGTGCAAGGGTTTCGGCACCGCGCTCACGAACATTTCTGGCATTTCTTCCAGGAGGACCACCAAGAGTGGCGAGATCCTGGAAAGGTCTATGTCCAGCAGTGGACGAAACAGGCTGATGGATGGCTGGAATAAATAATAGGTACTTCGTTATTAAAAACATATCAGTAGTAGGTAATGGAGATATGCCATCTTGAATAAAACCTTCTTTTTGGAGTTGCAGCCGGGCTCAACTGTGGAGGTACCACCATCTTACTCACAACAAGTAAGAGGACAACTCTCAAACAGGCACACCTAAGTAGCCCACCACTGCCTAGGACCGATTGATGGCGGTATATCCATCCCCAATAGCCGGGCCTTATATAAGACAGACTGGTGACGGGCAGCGGCGTCACTGGTGCGAGGGTTTCGGCACCGCGCTCACCAACCCGCCCGCCCAGCGTGTGTGAGTATGGGCATTTCTTCCAGAAGGACCGCACAGAGTGGAGAGCATGTGGACATAGTTGCCTATGTCCTGTCCAGCAGTGGACGAAACAGGCTGATGATTGGATGGATGGGCTTGAAAATATGAAATAATAAAAAATATTTTACAAAACTAATCACAGTGTCGCGACGGACGGACGTTTTACATTTAGTATGAAGGCTTCGTCCATAAATTACGTGACGCTAATGGCAGGGGGGGGTGGAAGTCCAGTGTCAGGGGGCCTGAACAAATGTCACGTGACAATTTGCGATTAATAAATACAAGTATCCTTGCAAGAGAGTCTCAGTAGTCCATTGAATCTTCCTTCCGATTTTTGCGTTCTAAGATGTGTCCTCCGACCACAATTTTAATAAATAATTCGTTGATAAATTTATTTATCTTCCACTCATAAAAGTCACGTGACAATGGGAGGGGGGGGGCTTAAAAATAATGTGGGGTCAAAATTCAGCCAAACAAATAGACTCTGCTATTACCTCTTCTTGGCTATGCTGATGTCTGTTTCATGGATGCCACTGAAGAACTAGTATGTCACGTAACTTATGGACGCCCCCTACTTAAAATAGTTAAATTTAAAAAAAACGAGTTCTTACTCTAAGCGCCGCTTGCATGACGTCGCTTAATACGTTTAGGAGCATCAGCAACTTTGTTTTAGTTGCTAATCATATTTAACGAGCTGTCAAACTTAAATGCCCAAAATCGGCTGTTTAACTTTTTACTTAACCTAAAATTTTCATGCTAAAAACAAAAGCTTTAGAAATTTATTTTCTGATGATGACAACGAAATTGTTCAATTTATGGAGAGGCCGAACGCAGCGAGACAATATTTCGAGAGAAGTATTTATTTTAAAATCTTCTCGAAAATAAATTTGTGGTGTTTTCGTTCATTAAATTAATTTTCAACACAAAATTCCTTACTCTATGTAAAATTCTTACCGAACTAAACACAGAGACGAGAAGAGGGAGGAAAAGTTTTTATTTTAATTGCCTTGTTGTTACATATCCGGTTCAATTCACGCAACTTTTCTTGTCCGAAACTAAAAAACCCGTTGAACATGTAAAACGAAACGTCGGAACTGCTTTACCGACGACGCACTGATTCAGATTAGTTAAGAAATTACAGTTACAATGTTGTGCAAGACGCTACCAATTCCATTTAAGCTAAATAGTTATTCATGGTTAGTTAAACAAAATTGGTGTTAATTTAAATAAATTGTTGTACAAGTGGCCCTAAAACACTGTGCGATGGATAGGACCGAAAATAAATTATATTTTATGTGGTCATGACTACCCCATGCTGTACGGAGCCCGCTTGTGAGCCGGTTTCTCACTTGACTGGTTTATTTTTTAGTATACGTTAAAAGATCATTTCGCACTTTGTGGCCGAGACTTAATTAACTTTTTGCCTCCATCGCAATAATTGTACACAAAGTTAATTTGGGTATCTTTTTATTACTAAGAAAATGTCTGTTAAAAACTGAGCATAAAAAAGATTTGTGTTGGCGAACAGACTCATTTTTGTCGCAGAAAACAATTTATGTGGCCATTTTTGCTTCCATTCAGAGCTCTATGAATTCATTTCGTCCTGACATTTGCATAAAAAGTTAGGTCTCGCATTTTTTTTCTCAACCTGACTTACTGGTGTGGTGAAGAAATGGGACTTTGCAGTAAATTTACAGTCGCCTGCAATTCAAGCTTCCTATTTGAAAATTATTTTAAAGCGACATGGGTAGTAATGAGATTTTGAAGCAGTATAAACAGTACAATTTGAACAGTAGAACTCCCATGCTACAATATTGGGTTCTGAAAAAACTTGTTATGACGGACGAGGCCTTTTCCAAGACGATAGCAGAAATATTCGGTGCATCGAAAAAATCGACGCAGTCGAGGCAAAAAACAATGGGGACGAGAAATATCAAGACTTTCGCACGTCTATCCAACGACAATTTTTAATACACCTGCTAAAAATTACATTAAAGAATAAAATATAAGCAATTTTGTTGCAAATCAAAACAGATACCTACAAGTCGGCAGAAGAACACGCAGTCTTGTTGGCGCCAATCTGTACTACAAAGACCAATGTCTCTTTCTAAAATATTTTTAATAATAATTTCTAAGATAGGAAAAATAGAATATAAATTATGACGTCTTAAATCGTTTTGAATTTTTAAAACATCTTTTACAATTTAACTTACATAATATATTTAATAATAAAATATAAATGTTTGAAAATACTCATCTTAAACAGTTTTTAGAGTATCCGGTAAAACAAAGGTTTACATGCTTACTAAATGATGTAGCCGGTTTCCCCTAGATGGTGTCAGTAGTAAAAACAAAAAGCACGAGTGCGAAATATATCATTTTACGCACGCTTAAAAGGCACGTAATCATTCATATTTTGAGCAGGTGTATTAAAAAACGCATTTCTGTGTTTTATATACCGGGTGTAACCGTTACCTGCTCATTAAATTAAACCACATGCTCTACTGATCATCCTAAACCACTTCCATTAACTCCCTTGTCATTTTCTATGGGAAAATGATTTTTTTTTTCTCTTTTTATCCAAATTTTTTATATGTTTGTGGTTCAGTATGATCAGTATAGCATGTGGTTTAATTTAATGAGTATGTCATGATTACAACCTGTATACGTAAATTAGGTTTATAATACCGTATAGCTTTTGCCCGCGGCAACGCCCGCGTGTTATTCAGTTTAAAAAGTTCAATTTCCAGGATAAAAAGTAGCTTATGTGTTAAGTTAGGGTATAGCTATATCCATTCTAAATTTCATCCAAATCCGTTCAGCCGTTTCAGCGTGAAAGAGTAACAAACATACACACACACACACAACACAAACTTTCGCATTTATAATATTAGTGTGATAGTGTGATTAGTGTGATAACCGTACCAATAACAATAAGTAATAAACTAAAAAACTAAAAGAAAAAGAAGAAACAGAACCTAAATCTTAAAATAAAATATCTAAACTTAGGTACTATAAAAATATAATAATGATGGGTACATATAAGGTGCCTTTCGTTTATTCAGCCAAATTCATACTGGAGACTCGGCAAGTGGTCAGGACCAAGGTTAAATGACCCTGTTTGCGAAATATGAAAAATAGTTTTTTTTACCTCTTGTTCGAGAAAAACCTCGTCTTAATTAGTATCGGAAGTCTAATTTTATTTCACAGAAAGGATTATTTTGTTTATTATCTGTTTCGTAGTGCGATGGACATGACAATAATAACAAGAATTGCGTTAGCCTGTCTTCATCTGTAATTTATTTTGATATCGTTTAATTATTGCAATACCTTCCTTTTCATATGGCGATCAAAATAATATAAAAGTACAGTGCGACAAACGTGGATGACAGCAATGATGGCGCTGTTAAAACGCGGCGAACTGTCAAAATGTGAGTGTTTTCTAGGAAGGCGGTGTTATTTCTGTTTAACGCCACGTTCATTTATTGTAAGATCGTTGTTGCACATTGGTTATATATTTTCACTTCTCTTGCTCTTCAGAGCAAGTCAGTTATTGTTGTTTTATGCTAGATGTAAGCAGACTTAAACTGCTTTTAATGCTTATGTGCATAAAATTGTTTACTTCTTCTAAAACTAAGACAATTAAACCCTGCAGCAAAATACAATAAAACTGAAAAAAAAAAGTTATTTTATTACATGTAGTATCTTCTGAATGTTGTGTTCAACCAAATTAAAATAAAAAAACAGGTAGAATACATAGGTAACACTAAAAGTTTCCGGAACTGGCCACTTACATAAACAATATTTAAAAATTTATTGCAACATTTGAAAATAGAACTCTTTGGCTGTAGAATGCAGTTTGTTTCATCTGACTGTCTTTTGTTTTTACCTTGTGGCGCCATTTAAAAAATTGTGTGTCTGCATCAAGATGGATTTAACTCGGGAAAATTTTCGTAGTATGATTTTCTACGATTTTAAGTGTAATTTGACAGCTCAACAGAGCATCGCTCGGCTTGAAACAGCTTTTGGCAATGAAGCACCATGCAAGACGACTGTTTATAGCTGGTTTGCAGAATTCAAGCATGGTCGTATCAATCTCAGTGACGAAACTCGCGATGGTCGGCCGTCCACCGCTGTGACCAACAAAAACATCGATGCTGTGCGCCGTATGATTGAAACAGACAGGCATGTGACCTACCATGAAATTCGCGCATCCTTAGAAATAGGCATGAGTCAAATACAATCAATCCTACACAAACAGTTGGGTGTGAGAAAGCTGTGCTCGCGGTGGATCCCACACAACTTGACCGAGGCTCAAAAAACGGACCGCGTCACTTGGTGCAGTGCCATGCTTACCAGATTCAACGAAGGTGCGTCAAATTTGGTGTAGGACATAGTAACAGGTGACGAAACATGTATTTATTGCTACGATCCCAAAACAAAGCAGCAATCGAGCGTATGGGTCTTTCAAGATGAGCCGAAACCAACCAAAGTGGCGCGCGTGAAAAGTGCATCTAAGCGGATGATTGCTTCTTTTTTTAATAAAACTGGACACGTGGCTACTGTTGCTTTAGAGAATCGTCGTACCGTGAATAGTGACTGGTACACGACCATTTGTTTGCCGGAAGTTATTGACGAACTCCGTAAAAATAACCGTAAACGCCGTATCATCCTGCACCACGACAATGCTAGTTCTCACACGGCCAGACAGACAAACGACTTTTTGAAGACGAAGAATGTAGAACTCATGAGTCATCCTGCATACAGTCCCGACCTGGCACCTTGTGACTTTTTTCTGTTCCCAAAAATTAAGAACCAATTACGCGGTCAACGATTTTCATCACCAGAAGAGGCTGTCGAGGAGTATGAAAAACACGTTTCAGAGGTCACCACAGGGGAGTGGCACAAAAGTTTTCAAAACTGGTTTGATCGAATGAAAAAGTGCATACACGCCAAGGGAGATTATTTTGAAAAACAATAAATTAATTTTGTACCTTTAATAGTATTTTTTCATATTCATTCCGTAAACTTATAGTGCGTCCCACGTATAACAGGTTTGTATTACCATAGTAAAACCAGAATGGTATTATTATTTACTTAATTTTTTTTATTGAAGAGACGTTTCCCTACTTTAACATTGTTTCATTTCCTCGCAATCAAAGTGAAAAGCAGAGTACTTATATAATTATGATATAAAACCAATTTTATTCTCGACTTAAAATATAGCTGACCTCGCCTTTGGATAGAGCGGATAAACGGAGTCATTACTGCCATTCTCTCGTAGCGAATTTTTTTTTTAAATGCTATTGTTATCGTAAGCTACATTTCTCGGCATAGCGGATCCCCGTACTAATTCTCATAACTGAAAACAAAAATGTAATAATCAAAAGTTATACCTCTATTTTATCGTAAGTATTTGTTTATCCTAGATTTCTAAAGTAATCAACATAGTCGTCCACACAAGCAATTATATTGTAAGTTATAAGTTGCAAGTGCTATGAACGACTCAAAAAAATATTATCTGGCGAAATATCAATTTCAGTTTGAAACAATAATCAGTACAAAAATTCTTACAAAAAACCTTCTTGTGTAAAGTTTTATTTTTGTCGCTTACAATAAAGCGGTAATAGCTCGAAACGTCTCGGATCTAATGGGTTGTCTTATGCCCTTGTCGCTCAATCTACTACTTATTACGAATCTGCCAGAGGAGAGGACGTTCTTGTAGATTTGGTATTTTTCATTCATTGTCGTATCGTCTTAAGGTTTTTACTTATTAACGGAACAGAAAAAAATAATAAGACTGGAAGATATTGCTGTTAGCAATAAGTGCCGCCTTTGTACTCTATGAAATATTTTTAATATCCTTCTTCATGTTTTTCGTGTAAATGTACATAAAGTGTAATAAATAAATAAATAAATAAATAAAATAAATAAATAAATAAATAAAAAAGTATGAAAATCTTACATAATACATGGGTTCTGCCAATACAGATATGCTTTACATTCAATAAATGTAGAATGTAGTAAATGATGGTCTTGGTCAATCAAGTTTCAAAACGAAAATAGAATAAAGCCAAACTCATGGTCTTTAAAGGGTAGACTCTTGGTAATCATTAATTTTGTGACACTGTTTAGTTCTGATGATTAATATTTTTCCAAATTTTAAATGCATCAATCATAAAGAGAACGTTAAAGTCCTGAAGAAGGTCAAAGTAAGAAGTACCCGAAATAGAAGAGCTCGATTGATTAGATTGATGGACTTAGAAGCAAAAGAGGTGTTTCAGGATCGTAACAGATGGAGATCTGTCATCTCTGTCTAGCCCTCTGGGAGACAGGCATGAGTATAATGTAATATATGTTTGTTTTAAAGTTCACTCTACTTGGTCTGTGATGGATGACTGATGATGACCCAACTTGATATTTTTAGGGTTCCGTAGTCCGACAAGGAACCCTTGTAGTTTCGCTATATCCGTCTGTCCACGGCTTAGAACAGAGACTATTAGTACTAGGAAGCTGTAATTGAGTATAAGATATTACTCACGCCAACAAAAAAAAAAAAAAAAAATTTTTTTACCTTTGTCTCTACACACGTAAATTGGGGATGATTTTTTTTTCGTTTATCCCATGCAGTATAGGGTATTGTTGTATAGGTCGTTCAAAACATTATGGGTGTGTTCCCCGACATGCACTTGGCCGGTTTTTTAGAAATACGAGTACCAACCTACAATGTATATGTAAATAGGAGAACAACATCGGTGTACATCGTATAATCCTTACCCTTTCACAGGCACTATCCAGTGACATCAAACGCAGGTACAAAGTAATTTCTCGAATTGTTTCCTTTCTCAGCTCCGACGCCTGGCTCGACTGAAGTTCCGAAATTCTTACAACACTTACTAATAACAAAGTAAATTTACCAAAGAGAAACGTACATTTACAAAATAATAAGTTTCCAACGAAACGCCGCGCCTGTTTTCGCATTTCGTTCATTAAATCCTTAAGATTAATATTGAATCTGAAATCTGTTCCGCATTTGCTTAACTTTGAATATTTCGCTAGTAAAATCCTGTGGTAGTGCAAAGATACTCTGTGGTACTGGTATTACAAATCTTCAAAGTGGAACATTTTTCATACGTGTCGTTGTTCACTAGTAAAATTAGGGACGAGTGTTTATAATGACCAAGTTCTAGAAGAATTTTAGGTAACGTGTCAACTTTACAAAGAAGTGGGAGAGCTTTATAAATTTCTGAACTGATGACAAAATTCATTAGGTATTTTCTATACAGTATCGTATATGTACATATACACTTATGGAATCACCCGCTGCCCCGCCGTGCGTACATCAAGCACAATACGTTTTTTTTTTGGTGAAATAAGCCGGATAGAGCTAAAAGTGAAAGATATAAGGACTGAGTTTTGTTATTCATTTATTATTTACTGCACAAAAACAGAAACATAGAAACAGGTTAACAATGAAACAGTATGTACCGTAGAGACAGCATCAAGTTAGACACTAAGGATTTTGTACCTATCTTATATTCTTCTCTGTAGGGGTTAATGTCGTATATACTGCAAATAATTGTATTTAATAAAGGAATTGGTATTATTTATTTATGTTTCAAGAATGGCTTCAAATGAAATATTTTCATTTTCTAATACCTATAGCTTGATGTCGTCTCCACTGTACATTGGCGTGCTTATCTCTAAAAAGAGATTTCTTCCAGCAATACAAAAACGAATCATCAACAAAAAAAAGAAATAGAATAAGTAAATCATAAAGTGTACAGAGAAAATATAAATAAAATATACATTTTAATAATACACACTATAAAATATTAAAGATATAGTATAGTTTAGGAAATAATTATGTATATATAATATAATATAATATTATAATAGTATAATATTATATATACATAATTATTTCCTAAACTAGGGTGTCCGCAGGTGAAAAGTGGTTCAGTAGGGTCGGTAGAATATGTGGTTTCATTTAATGGTAGCAGTCTATTTACACCCGGTATATTTAATTGACCAGGAAAAAAAAACAACCAACCTAATTAAACCCTTTCGATAAATAGAGTTTATTTTATCGTAAATGTCAAGTTGAGTTGGCCAATCAGAACTGCTCGTGGAATAAGTTTGTGTTTTAAACGGTATTTACAGAACCCGCCGAGCACGAGTCCTTCTCGCACTTGACCAGCTCTTTCACTTCTGTGCCAACATATTTTCCAACAAAATTTAGCGCCATTATAAGACCTGATTAGAAAAAAAAAGGATTTTGCAAATTATAAAGGCAACTCACCTACCTCACGTCTCTAGATTATGTATCTTTGAGTCGGTTGCCAACTGGTTGCCAAACATCGAAAACATAGATATACTATCGAATTGTAATTATCTAAGGCTACTGTAGCAACCAAAGTTGATACTTTTGGCTACAGTACCTACTCATATATTCAATTATTTATTTAACTACTGGCCCCGTCTAAATGTGAATTTCAACTAACTTAGCCAGGGGCGGGACCAAAACTTATTATCATAATATCGACTTCGATCCCATGTCAGCTGTGTTTGACTTCAAAATAGAATGTGTCTTTAATCCCTTGCGATGTTTTAAATTTGGAATACATTGCACTTTCCAAGAAGTGGTACGGTCGACTATGCCAAATCTGTACGGATTCCATAGCATTTGTAACCTTATATCTATAGCGACATAAGTGTCGTATTGGTTGGAGAAGAAACGATAATTTTACACTCTTTCTGTGGGCAAGCTTTCCTGTGGCACCGATATAATTTTTTTCTAAGTTTTCAGGTCATAAACCAAACGAATTTATTGCCATTTGGACAGGACATCAAAGGTTAGATTTCAGAAACATGTTAATATTTTTTAGAGAGCAGAGCGCTTCCCGGAAAGTTGCATTGAGGTAGGAAGCGGCAGAGCGGGTAGTTTAATAATAAATAAATTATACTTAAAATCTGAAGCGTAAAAGTGATGTAATCTCTTATGTAAGAATGTTGAATAATAAAATAAACCATATACATATAATTTAGGAGTTTTGACTGGTACTGTCTCAGAATTGTTTACAAAGCATAAAAACAGGAACGAAGTTCTTTGATCTAGAAATATATTACATTTTATTTATTCTATTTTTTTTCCCATCTCATTTGCATCTTGAAACTTGTTGACTCGGTTATTCCTACCTCTATGTTCTTCGCCATAACAAAAAAATGCAGTCTTCAAGACATTAATTTTAGTTTGACAGGATTTTTTTCAGATTGGCAAATACACTTCAGATAGGTTTTGACAGGTAATAAAATAGAAAATTAATGTGTCTACGGGGGCGTAACCTGAAATAATCTGGGTGGGAGAAGGAGCTGATTTAATTTTTTTAAGGACAGTCAAGCGCGTGTCGGAGAGTGGAGTAGATCTCGAAGCGCGTACGGGTCGTCAAATCGCGGAATAAAACCTCGGAAGGATATTGGTCTCTACGTCGCGCGCGGATCTCCGAATCTATTAGAACCAAAGTCCAAGCGTACGAGTCGCGTAACGCGTTATAAGAGTGTCGAGTATCGTGTACGTTCATCGAAAGTGCGGATTTGCAATAAGTAAAGCTTCGTTATTTAAATAGTTTGAAAGTGTTAACAGTGCGTCGGTGAAGTGCGTTCGTAATTGCGTAAAACAGAATTAGCTAATTTAAATTTTACCTGCAACGGTTTTCTCATGAAACTCAATAGAAACGAAATATGACTATTTCGCTATAGAGGCGTTGCGAAAATAGCGGGTGTACAATATTTATAAATATCAAGTATCTACATCAGAAATTTATTTATGTAACACGTTTTATATTTATCCTTTATCCCTATAGCTATCTAGGTCCTGAAGGAGATTATATTATATTATTTTAGCTTTCCTTCGTCTGGCAGAGATACTTATTCTTATTCTTATTCTTTATTGTACACAAAAAAGGAGATTACAAATATTTGATACAATAATTTGAGTACAGCGGCGAGCTTATCTCTCAAAGAGATTTTTTATAGCAAACCGAATGAGTATAGGAGTGCTTTAAAAAATAAATAGGTAACCATATGTGTACGTACTACATACTAAAATACTTACATAGGTGTATAAAATATATATAAATATATAAATATATCTAACATACATACTAATATAACTAACTCTAATATAAACTGACTATATATAAACATGACATAACGATACATGATAATTGATAATACAGCAATAAATAATTAAACATATTTAGGATAGCTTAAGGATTTGCTGAATAGTATTCCTTTAGTTTCTTTTTAAAAGAGGAGATAGTGCGACAATCTCGGATTGTGTACGGAAAAGAATTCCACAGCCTGATGGCTCTAACAGTGAACGAATTTGCGTAAGCTCCGGTATTGTGAGAAGGCGTTTTAAGGAGTGTGACTGTGTGCGACCTGAGTGGTTTATTGATATCTCTGCTAAACAGGAAGTTGAAGCGCTCACGAAGATAATCCGGAGCTGTTGAACTCTTGAGGACATTGAAAAGGCAACACAACGTATGGAGATTTCTGCGCTTCCGAATAGGGAGCCATTTAAGTTCCGCGCGGTAGTATGAAACGTGGTCGTATTTGCGCAAGCCATACACGAATCTGATGCCCAGATTCTGCAACCTTTCCAATTTACCCAAGAGCTCTTCATTCGCGTCTATAAAACAAACGTCAGCGTAATCGATTAGGGGTAGAAGAAGAGACTGTGCGAGAGTGACTTTAGTTACGAAGGGGAGGAATTTCTGGAGGCGTTTGAGCGAATGGAAAGCAGCAAAGACACGTCGGCTAATCTCAGTAACGTGCGATGACCAAGATAAATTGCAGTCAAAGATAACCCCTAGATTTTTCACCGTTTTCATGTAGGCAATCGGGATGTTATTAAAAGAAATCTGTGGTACACTAAATGAACTAAGGGAATTGGTCATGTATCTAGTTCCAATGATAATGGCTTGAGATTTCTTTGGATTGACTAAAAGACCGTAAGATTTAGCCCAATCATGAATGTTATTTAGATCATGGTTCATAAAAGAAATGGCAGAGTTAATTTCAGCTATGTTAAAATGGCGGTAGATTTGCAAATCGTCTGCATAAAGATGGTAGCTAGAAGAGAGAACATCAGAAATGGAATTAATGAATACGGAGAAGAGAAGTGGAGAAAGGACGCCGCCTTGAGGTACACCTGCAGTTAGTTGGCACCACTCCGAGGTAACCTCGTCCGAGCGTATGCACTGTAGGCGATCCCTCAGATAAGTATCAAACCATTCAGTAACCAGAGGAGATACGTTAAGAGAGTCGAGAATACCAAGAAGGACATCGAAGTCTACGCAATTAAAGGCACTGCTAAAGTCTAAAAGTGTCAATATAGTAAGTTCCTTATTGTCCATTGCTAGCCGTATGTCATCAGTTACTTTTAAAAGAGCAGAGACAGTACTGTGACCAGCGCGAAAGCCAGATTGAAATTTATTAAGAAGTTTGTTATCAGATAGGTACAAGGATAATTGGTTGTGTACAAGGGTTTCAAGGACTTTAGAGAGAATCGGTAGGATGGATATGGGACGAAAATCTGAGAAGGAGGTAGGATTTGAGGATTTAGGAAGAGGAATAACATGTGCCTTTTACCATGCTGCAGGAAATGCACTTGTGACTAGTGAGTAGTTAATGATATGAACCAAAATATGTAGCAATTCTTCTTGGATAAGATGTAACATATGATGACATATTTTGTCATCACCGATAGCTTTTGAAGAAATTGAAAGGATTGCTCTCTTAACGTCACTCTTGGATACTGTTTTGAAGCTAAAGGGAGTGCAAATGGGTTTTGGCTTATTTTTTAAATACGAAAGAGTGTTAGTTTTAGTGGAGTCATCTAACGTGACAGGAGAATGAGAAAAATGCAAATACTTATATTGATACTTATATTTTGATCTAGTATAGACGGTCTGTGGAAATTACGACAATTTTAGGTGAAGGAGCCAGCAGAAACAATTCTTACCTTTTTCCCTATATTTAGGTTTTCTTCATACAGGTGTTTCTTTTTTTTTCAGCTTTCCTTTTTTTTTTTTTAGCTAGATCAACGAGATCCAGGGCTGAAAATTTCCACATAACTGTTCTCAAACTTCTGTCTTTAGGTTTTATTTTAGAACCTTTTGTGAAAATGGAGTATTGTGTATCTAATATTATTTTAGGAACCAAGGGGTTTAGGAACGTAGAGTTTTTCCAAGGGTAAATCATTTAGGTGTGTGACTGGGCTAGGTGTGCAGTTAGCTGTGGAGGGAAGCCTTACTCTTTAGTTTGTGTCTGAAACCACAGCTGGCCTGGCCGTACCAGGACCCCACTTGTTAGTATCTTGTAAAAGCCCTACGTTCACCAGTCAAGCTTAGTAAGTTAGAAAACTTAAAACTGACTTGGCCAGGTCTTTATGAGAGATGTGTGAAAATTGGTGAAGTTTTGAAAGGGTATTTTAGTATGAATGAGTAAAATTCTAGGGACTTAGGGTTTAAATGGTAGTCTAGATTGGCGCTGGATTTTGTTTGGAAGCGTGTTATTCTGTGTAATACGTGGGAACGACTATTAAAGGTTGGCAGGGAGGTCATCTTCTAAATCGTTAGGGCCCCCACTTCATTCTGGATTTGCAAAGAATCTCGAATTCCCTCAAATTTTAATAATAGCTGCAGCTACGCTACGAGTATCGACGACTCTTCAATATTCTCTATAAAACCATATACATATAACCCTAATATTATACCTAACATACATATACAAAATAATTATATAACACATTATGTTTACACACTGAATTCATCTTCGGCTTACGTCAAATTTCGTACTTGCGCGGTATATCATTATTTGTATCAAAACGTGTCAAATTAAAGTGTTATGCGGTGATACGGTATGTAATAATAATAATACAGTGTAATTGTTGGAGTCCTGGGAGTTGCTGAAACCTGTTGTTCCTGAAAGAGCGGTTTATCCAGCTTAGTCGCATGAAATACTTCACGCTTACGATTTTTCACCTTTCATTTGATAAATTCTGAATATGTGTACCTGTACCCATTTATTACGGCGTCCGGATCAAAATTCTATTTCTCTGCTTATTTTAACCGTTATGAATACAATGTAGAGGTCCTACCAAAATAGATACTAGACGATCACAAATTACTATGGCCAAAATATTTAAATAAATAAATATTTAAATATATAGATAAATTATTTAAATAAATAAATAGATAAATAAATAAATATATAAATGACGAATAAGTACTCGCCCAGAGTCTTATTTTGTTACACTACGTTCGTACTTAAATTGACGTCACAGTTCGTTAACAGCTCAATACACCAAAGGCAATTTTGAAATTTCAGTTTTTATCAATGATTTTATTGTTTGGCAACCAGTTGGCAACCGATAATAAGTTACGTAATAGGCCCGCTGGTGGTAGAGCCGGCCTCGACTGAGAAGGTACCACCATCTTAACTCGCAAACCCGAAGCTATTTAGGGGGAGAGTAAGAGAACAGCTCTCAAACAGACAACATCCATCGCGATCGCCATCCAACGCACCGTGATTGGCTAGAAATGACATCACACAATATCATTTGTAGCCAATCACAACACCTTTGATGGCTAAAGCAATAGACAATAAGAGGGCAGGTGGCCTACCATTGCCTGGAACCGATTGATGGCGGTATATCCATCTTCAATTGGCATGATGACTAAAAAAAGTTATTAGTCCGTCAGTTAGATTATCACAAAATATTGGGCACGTATTTTTTCTTTTTTTAATTAAACAATTAGTGATGAAGATATAGCCCGCTGAAATTCCGCGTGACGTCACATCTAGGTACAATTTTACATAGAAGTGACGCCATTTTCCCCCACTCCCAAAATTTGACGAGCTTTATCTCTGTCATTTTTTGTTTGATTGACAAAAGAAAAAATACGTGTCCAATATTTTTTGATGAGCTAAATGACGGACTAAATAGAATAATATTTTGTTTACCCTGTCTACAAGCCTATTGTTTAAACACCGGTCTTAACAGCTAAAAAGGGAATTAAACTTGCGATGAAAATTGTCGAAACAACGGTAAATTTATGGATGTTATGGAAATAACAATACTTAGTGGTAAGCAAAATGTTGATGCTCAAATTTAATTGTTTGAACAACAAGAACGAGCTTTCCCAATCTTCAGGTTGTTTACAAATAAGCTTGCGTATCGGCTACAGGCGATAACCTTCCGGCGTTCCAAACACGAGTAAAGCACCAGAGTTCCTGATCAATCAATCATCAAGAGATGTTGATCAGTTCTTGACATTCCAAATTATAAACACGCGTATTTTCAGTGGAGGTCATCACGGAGACCGATTTCGTTTGTTCTTCTGCTAGAAAGACTTAAATACCCTCAGTTCAATCATGTGACCTGCGCGACAGACTTATCCATCCACAACACAAGATGCATAACATAACAGGTTATGAGTAACGACGTGTGTGGTAAATTTACGTCGTTAGTTATGTAGTATGGGCTATAAAAAATATTTTTTTATAGACGGGATGAAATCCTTGCCGTGAACTCATTATTCTTAAGTTGAAAAGATATTAGATTGCAGACAGAATCGTGCCACTTTTAATAACGACATATTTAATACGTCCGATGCGATCGCAGCCGCAACTGACTGAGTCATAGCATGTCAATGTCCGTCGCAAGAAGGCGCACTACGCACCGCCTAAACTCATGGCCAGGCTGTTACACGGCTTTGAATGCTTACTTACCGTTTTGCGCCACCACATTTTTGACAAGAACATTTTGAAGAAAAAGAAGACCGGCCAAGAACGTATTGGGCTCGCATAAATTATAAGTAGAGTTTCGTCCCAATACTACACGGTGCAGTCAATGGACCAAATTCAACTTTTTTTATTTTAAGTATGGACGGAAGACCGCCAAGAGTGGTGAAATTCGGGAAAGGATTATGTCCAGCAGTGGACGAACACAGGCTGATGGATAGGTGGATGGAATAAAATCCTTAGATATGCCTGTGATGTGCAGGACTTTGCACATTTTAACTTCCTTTTTAAGGTTCCTTACACAAAGGGTAAAGCTGATGCCGAGCTCGACTGTGGAGGTACTACCATCCTACTCGCGAACCACCCTGTAGTTATTCGGGGGAGAGAGAGTTGTCAGCTCTCAGGCAAAACCAGGCGGCCCACCATTGCCTTGGACCGATGGATAGCGGTATATCTATCCCCAATTGCCGGGCCTTATATAGGGGAGCGCAGGGTAATAGGAGCGGGTGGGTAATGGGAGCGATGGCGATTGGACGGAAATTATGCACATTCGGGTGACCTAAAGCATTCGGCCGTTTCCGTCAACCATCGAGAATGGTGGCCCTGACGCGCACGAGTCGTTAGTGCTATGCGTTGAGTCACAAGGGACGGTTGTGTGTTTTTCGCTTGGCGCTTATAAAAAACTGCCGATTGCCAGCGTCCAGGTAAGCATGAAGATGTATTCTTATTGTTTTATGTTTAATAATTTTACATACCTAGATTCGTATTATTTCAATTGCCATTCGCTAAATTGTGATTAAAGGTCGAATAAGATGTTTGTGTTTTTACTTTTCAAAATGGTGCTCAGCGGGTAATGGGAGCCAACATGGCTCTCACTACCCAACGTAGCTCCCATTACCCCTTTATAGTACAGTTATTTTTTTGTTTTAGATGCCGCGTAAAAGAGATCGTACAAGAAGAAAAGATTCATTAGAAAATGCAATCACAACTCTCAGGAGAGGAGGCATTTCGGTCTACAAAGTATCTCATGAAACTGGCATACACCTTACAGCACTTTAAAGAAGAGATACAATTTAGCGAAAGTTAATGATGATAGCTACAAAAACTCTCCTAAGCTGGGACGACATACTGTATTCACTTCCGAGCAAGAAAAGATACTAGCTGACCATCTTCGGACTATGTCAAATAAATTTTATGGACTGACGAGAGAACAATTTCGTAAAGTATGTTAAATAGCTAAAAAACTAGGTATTGCAGCAAGGTTTAAGCATATCAATAAAACAGTTGTAAAAGTTTGGATTTGTGCTTTTTGTTTGGATACTTAATTGGATCTAGTTTTGTTTATCTTTAATAATTTGATCTTTATTTTTTGGTTTTGTTTGAATAGTTGATTTTTTGATGTGTGTTACAAATAGTTATTTGTATTAACAACTAAGATTTGCTTTTTAAATATATTAAGCGTAATTTTTGGGAGGAAGTAAAAATTATGGCTCCCATTTTCTGTATGAGCGTTAAATGAGCTCTCATTACCCGCATGTAAGGGGTAATGGGAGCGATTGACTTTTTTTGTAAAATCGTTATAGTACCTTAATGCATGGCTGTAGTTGATTCTAATTGTGATGAAAAGATAGTTAAATAAACGAGGTTTAAGTTCCTAATTAAAAATTATTACAAAATAAACAAACATGGTTTCTATCAACATTATCCCTTAGTAGGCCCCAGTTCCCCCGCACTCCAAACAGACTGGTGACGGGCAGCAGCGTCACTGGTGCGAGGGTTTCAGCACCGCGCTCACCAACCCGCCTGCCCAACGTGTGTGAGTATGGGAATTTCTTCCAGGAGGGCCACCAAGGGTGGCGAAATCTTGGAAAGGCCTAAGTCCAGCAGTGGACGAAACGGGCTGATGGATGGATGGTACCCAAAGGGTGCCAAATGGGACCCTGTTACTAAGCCTCCGCTGCCTGTCCGTCGTTTGTGACAGGGGTCTACAGCTTCAGCCGAATTATGTAGTGTCTACATAACAGTAGTGTTGAAATGTCACTATCCCTATATCACGGAAAGTAACAAAAATTCAAGAAATTAAAACACAAGTAAAAGGGTTCGCATTTTTTTATCATTATTTGTTTGATGAGCCACTTGCGCGCGATAAGAGCATGCTACAGCCGCATGAGTCGAACTTGACGAATGACTGCCTAGAATTGATTCCTAGAAAATTAATTTAAATGCGTACTAACTTGGAAGTCCTACGCGACTACGTCGCGTCGCCCTCTGAGACGTATTGAAACAGCATTTCTGTGTATTTACCGTCGGAAATACTATCTGGGTTCGTATCCGCCTTAGGGGACGCATTCAAGTAGCTTTTCTATATAAGGTGACTTTACTTTATATAGCCAAATTCAATAGAGACTTAGTAAGTGGTCAGGACCGAAGTTCAATTACTGTTTCTGTAAAATATGCAAAATAAAATTTAGACATCCTATACTAAAATTGAGTCGAGGTTGTTCTTAAAATAGCAGAGACAAAAAAATATTTCACAAACAGCGTCCACTTACCGAGTCTCCAGTATGAATTTGATGATCATACCTTTTTATTGCACGCAAGAAACATTTTTACATGTAAACAATATGTTCTAACTTATTCAACCTTAAGAATGTTATAATATAATATAAGTAAGTGAAACCAGTTGTGTGTAGTGAGATAAATTATAATTTTGTGAACTTGTACAAGTGTTAAATTTAAACGAGTAAATAATACCTATTATATTTTCATAAAATACAAGCAACACCGTTTAATGTTTATCCCTGACTGTTACATAAATTAGGCAAAATGGCTAACAGAGAACCTGTATACAGATCTTGACCTAAATCTAAAATAAATTTATTCTTCTATGACCTAAATATTCTCAATTTCGAGCCAAAATGTTGACAGCTTTATTAAATTAAACAATAAAAGGACCCAGGCGCTCCTTACAGAGTCAAGACATTATTATTTCATTACTGAAAAGGTATCGCGACTTGCGACCTTACAATAAACTTAGGAGAAATTTCAGGAAACGTTAAACTTGCCTAGCTGTTGTAAAATATAGTTAAATGGGTAAAATTTTGTCTTAGCTCAAATTTAACCGGTGTAAGCGAAACAAGTTTATAAACCAAGTTATTAATAAATCACATTTCAGCTTTGTTAAACAACCGTATTACAACCGGTCAAGTGCGATTAGGACTCGCGCCTGAGGGTTTCGTATCATTCAAATAAATAATAGAATTAAATTATTTGAATAAAAAGTACAAACTTATGAAATGATGAAACAAAACTGCAAATTAAAGTTGGTTGACTATTACTCGTTTACTTGTAAAGCCTACTTAGCTCTGGTGGTTGTCCTTTTAACTTCGTTATATATTCTACTGCCGTGAATTCTTTTTACATATCCAGAAATAACTATTTAGGTGGCAGGGGGGACACTTGACTCTAACAAAAATTAGCACTTTTGAAGCATATTATTTCGCTAATGGATGATAAAAAAATGGTTTTGACCAAAGAGATTATGTCTGTGGCTTTGACACACCCACAATATTTTTAAACGACCTATCCATCGACATAATTTATACTTGCGATTGTCGGCACTTGGTGAAATTTCGAAAACATCATTATTATATACACTTTTACTAGTTTCACGGGTTTATTTTACAATCATACTCCCGACTGGTTTCGGTTAATACGCCATTTTCAAGGGATTCAGGGAATTTGGCTGATATGACGTGCCATAAATGATTTACACTTAAAATAATAATTAACACATGTCAGTAGATGTATACATAATTTATACCTATATATACCTAATTGAAACCAAAAGAAAAAAATCCCCTACCGACAATATTTTTATTTCGTTTCAACATTACCGTTGTATATCTACATCTACTGATATGTGTTAATTATTATTTTAAGTGTAAATCGTTTATGGCTCGTCGTATCAGCCAAATTCCCTGAATCCCTTGAAAATGGTGTATTAACCGAAACCGGTCAAGAGCTATCTTGTAAAATAAACATGCGAAACTGGTACAAGTGTATTATTTAATCATGATATATCCAACGACACCTCACAATATGGGATAGACGATAAAAAAAATCATCCCCACTTCGCGTGCAGGAAAAGCATCCTAAATTTATTTTACCGCTTTGTCGGCGTGTCTAAAATGCTGTTAAAACTAAAGAACTATTTTGGAATGAACAAAATGTAGTTTTGACAGCACTAATAAAACCAAGGCCTTCAGAATCAGCTTTAATGAAACCGTAAAGTCATGAAGTGACGTTGTCGTCACGTCGCGTTGTAAAACCGCTCGCGACCGCGCCGCGCCTCCTGCAACCTTTGCTTACATTTTCTCGTCACGTCACGCTGTGGTAACGCCACACGCCTGCCTGACGACGACAGCTGTCTGTGAGGCGTGGCAAAGTTATGACTTAAAATCAAAACAAAAGGAATGTAAATAATTGTAGATACAGAATAACAGTAGAATCCCAAAATAATACGAAAAGTATTCGATGACATCAAACGAGTTATGTCGTTCTATGAAGAGATTTCAATGCGAATAAAGTTAAACCTTTTTGTTTTTTTAGTTCATTGATTATTTAAAATCTTTTAAATGTACTTGCTTAGTTTTCATTTATTTTATTCTAGGCTTTGCCCGCGGCACCGGCCACGTTTTTTTAATCTTTGCCCCGTTTTCGGCTTGGGCGTTATTTTATGAACACCCCTTATAGTTTATGTGGTGACCAGGGTAACTACAATGATAATAAAGAACCGCATCCAAATCCGTTGAGTAGTTCTCAAGTTAGAACGGAACATACAAACAGTCAGACAAAAATTTCAAAAAATGTAGTTTTGGCCTCAGTACAATACTAATATAACCCATTTCATTTAAAATTTCGCGAAAATATTCAATGTACAGACACGACCTTTTTACAACTTTATTATTGGTATAGTATATAGATTGTTAATTTTAATTAATGTCAGCTTTATTTTAGGTTGTTTTTACGATTCATTTTTAAGGTTCTTTAATGGATCTGTTAATTTTTTAAATAAATAATTAGCATCACTAAAATAATACTTTAATAATCTATGGGTAGATAGGTAGGTACTTATAATAAATCGTACGATCTAAATCCAGGTACTGTTTGATAAGCTAACAGTAATTGTCCCTGACGTAAGGTAAGCAATACAATAACTACAATTTAGTAAAACTAGAACTGTACTACTGGGAAAAACTTTGGCTCAGATATTTATACTAAAGGCTTAGGTAAAGCTCTTACTTTTTACGGATTTAATTAGCAACAGGAATTTTCCTTGTTCTTAGTTTTTCTTTCAAGAATTACTAATGAAACTCATAAACTTTGGAAAATAACAACTTTTTCTTTCTTATTAACTTTTCTCCTTTACATTAAATTCACAAGAAAGCGTGAAACACGGGGGTGAAACAACAATAGGAGAGTTCACAAGCCTAGGAATAAAGTTTATAAAAACGACAGGAAAACTAATTCAATCATTTCATTTCATTTTCTTTATTGGGAAACAAACAGTTATCATTTCGTATGTACGTAGTGATAATATTATAGCTTACAATTTAACCAAAAACAGTTTCCACTTAACAATTTTAAAAACAAATAAAATTAATGCACGACAAATACACAACATGCAAAACTAAAAACATCAGCACAAACAGTATATCCAAATGGCTTTAAAAGTTAATTATATATATTTAAAAAAAAAGAATCAAAAGTAAACAAGCAAAGAAAAAAAAATATAATACATAATACATGCTAATTATATATATTAAAAAAAAAAGAATCAAAAGTAAACAAGCAAAGAAAAAAAAATATAATACATGCTTAATTTTTTTTGATAAAAGTGTTATATAACTCACTCTTGAATTGACCCAACGAAAGATGCAAAATATCAATATTACTGAAGTCCTTATTGTAAGTATCACAAGACCTGATTAAAAATCTATTTTTAACATACTTTGTACCGGCAAAAGGAACGCTGAACAAGTTTCTTTTACGAGAATTGTAAGTTTGACACTTGAATCCTATTCTGCTTAACAGATAAGGAGAGTCCAAGTAGTTATTTAAAATTTTAAAAAGGAAAGTTTGATCACGACAGGTTCGCCTGTCTTCAAGTGAGCAGATTGACTGAGGATTGAATTTAAAGTTTAAGTTACCTTTTTGTTTGAAATTCAAATACTTGATAAATTTCTTGTGAATTTTTTCAATTATGTTAATATGTATGTTGTAAATGGGATTCCAGAAAACTGATGTATACTCCAGGCAAGATCTTACATAGGCATTATACAAGACGTTCAGGGTGCTTGAATTTTTAAACTCTCTACCTTGTCTGAGTACAAACTCAAGCATTCGATAAGCTTTAGCAGTACATTTTTCAATATGATTTCCAAAAGAAAGTTCCTTATCTATAAGTACACCAAGATCTTTTACTTCAGTCACTCTTTTGAGTTGTGTATTTAACAGAGAGTAATTGTAATTGAGCTCAGAAACCTTTCTAGAAAAACTTATTACGCAACATTTATCTAAATTTAAATGAAGTTTATTAGTGTCACAATACCTACCTGAGTTATTTAAATCCTTTTGCAATAATATGCAGTCTTCGTTACTTTTGATAACGGAATAGATCTTTTTGTTATCTGCATATAATAAAACATTAGAAAATTCTATATATTGAATAATATCATCGATAAATATGTTGAACAAAAGTGTGCCGAGGTGTGAACCCTGGGGAACACCTGAGGTGATGGGGACAAAGGATGATACGTATCCCTTTATAGTAACTGCCTGGGTTCTTTGCCGCAAATAAGACTCCAGCCATCTAAGAAGATCACCGTGTATACCAAACCGCTCCAATTTTATAATTAAAATAGAGTGACAAATTTTATCGAACGCTTTGGAGTAGTCGGTATACACGGCGTCGACCTGGTATCCGTCACCTAATGCAGTCAAAACTCTGTCAGTTACCTCACAGAGGTTGGTTTCAACCGATCGCCCACTGACAAAGCCATGTTGCCGCTCTGTTAAGACTGGTCTTATAATAGGAAAAAGGGCATCATAAATTATTTTCTCAAACATTTTAGCAATGATAGACAATTTTGAAATTCCCCTATAGTCTACTACATTGCGTTTGTCACCATTTTTAAAAATTGGAACTATAAAAGACTGTTTCCAGCATTTGGGAAAGGTACCACTTTCTAAGGATTTACGAAAGAGAAATGACAAAGGAATTACAAGATTTGAAGCACATCTTTGCAAGAATACTGGGTGAATTCCATCGGGTCCTGCTCCTTTTGAAACATTGAGAGCTTTTAAATATTTTTCGACTATAGGAACATTAATCTCAACCGATCCTACACTTAGCATGTGATCATTACCATTATTAGTATTGGAACAGGGAAAATCTGGTTCAAATACATTTACAAAAAATTCACTGAACAACTCAACCACTGCCTTGCCATTATCTGCTACACGATCGTCCAAGTATACTGAACTGGGAAAGTCTGTACAATTACACTTTTTAGATTTAATGTAAGCCCAGATTTTTTTGAATCTTTTTTAATATTTTCTTCAGCTCTTGATATGTAAAAGTTATAACAGGCAGATTGAGCTTCTTTTTGTTGTCGACGCAGCTCAGAGAAGAGATCATAGTCACTTTGTCTGCCGTAAACCTTCCATCGGCGGTGTACTCTAAGTTTTTGATTTATAAGCTTAATTATGCCCTTAGAATACCAGATAGGATATCTACGACCAGAAGATGGAATCCTAGTTGGAACATAACAATCGATGATATTATTCAAGATACCATAAAATCTGTCTACTGCTTCTTCAATATCGTCCGTGACAACTTCGGTCTTCCAGTCAAACTGGGCAAATTCTTTATTTATAATTTCATAATACGCCGCAAAAAATTTTTGAACAGATCTGAGCGGGTGGTAAACTTCGCTCCGTATAGTTCACCTCCGCTGTTATCATCAAAGATGGATGATGCGCATCTTCTGGCAAAGAGATCGGTGAGCAGCGTGTCACTTCACAAATACAGTTTGAAATGACCAGATCCAAGTAACGGTTATTGCTATTAGGTACGTGGTTGAATTGATAAAAATCAGTGAAATTCAAAAATGACAACATGTTATGTTCTAAGGGTCCACTTGATGGGTTTATTAGATCAAAAGATCCATTATTTTTAGTTGAAGATGTCCAAATCGCATGAGATATGTTAAAATCGCCCAAAATAATGTAAGCATCGTCTAAATTAGACAAAAATAGGTTTGACACAAATTCGAAATAATGCGATTCAGACTGTACTTGCGAATTCCCATGCGGGAAGTATCCACAAAAATTCGAATCCTCTTAGATCCAGTTGATTGGTTGGTATTTATCACGACGTGAGCAATTTCTGCATCAACTAAATACAGTGGCTGGGCGCTCGCGTCCCTCGTGACGGCATCAAACTCTCGGTGGACAGCGATCAACGCCCCCCCAACCGCCTGCATATTGCGTGCCTCGTAATCACGGTCACATCTAAATACTAAATATCTATCGTCAAATACCTCTCTATCGAATATGCCTGGCAACAGATATGTTTCAGTCAAACAAACTATGTCATAAATATCCTGTAATAACAAGTTATGCAAGAATAGTTGCGTTTTAGTCCGTAACCCACGGCAATTCTGGTAATAAATCCTAAGATTCATAATAAAACAGGACTGTACTGTCGATGAATTTAATAAACATAATAGAACGTATAGGTGTTAGAGCCAATGCCAAGCTCGACTGTAGAGGTACCACCCAGAGACATTGTATAAAAGACTGTCCAATTTTGGCTCAATTAAACTAGATTTTATTTCCTTAAAAATAAGGTTGTAATTATTATGATACCATTTTCAAGCGAAAAACGAGCCGAGCGAGATAGCTGTCGCTACTCGTGTATCCTTGTCTAGCAAATTGCCAGTGTATATAATATATACAATATACTCATATAGTGTTGTTGAGTTTCTAACGTGTTAGACAGAGACCAACGAGTGCCAAAACCCATCTCGCTCGGCTCGTTTTTCGTATCTTAGTGCACAATCTTGTTCTCTATGCAATGTCTTTGGTACCACTACCTTACTCTAGGGACAGCTCTCAAACAGGCACAACTAGGTGGCCCACCATGCCTGGGACCGGTTGACGGCGGTTAATCTATTGCCTATTGTCGGCCCCTATACAGGATAGGACAGCGGCGTCACTGGTGCGAGGGTTTCGGCACCGCGCTCACCAAACCACATATCCAGCGTGTCTGAGTGTGAGCACTAGTTCAGGAGGCACGCCAAGGGTGGTGAAATCTTGGAAAGGCCTATGTCCAGCAGTGTACGCACCAGGCTGATGGACTGATGGATGGATGATATCATACATTTGGAGAATAAATAAATGTATGAAACAAAACTGCAATATTAAGTTCTATTAAAGTGATATACAATACATAGACGTAGTAATCAATGCCACACGCTACGTTACTACCATGGACGAATTGTTTAGGTTATAGCGGACCGCCAATACCAACTTTACATTATAGAAAGGAGGTCCTCTGTAACTTCAACTCAAACTTGACTCAACGAATTCAAGTAATCTCTTTCTATCGCACCGCTGAAGTTATCGACCATTGTCAACTAACACCAGTTCCTACGATCGTCACGTTTTACCACAACAGGCACAGGTCGCCCGACATCGCACCCACCTCATCCGCACTCTGTCTACCTGTGTGAGCAACAATGACGCCATAATCAAGGGTCAAGACAGGATAGCCCCGAGCAGACCCAAGCGCTGCTCATCCGCCGTCAAACAATATACAACATGATTGACTCAACTATGTGTTGTTTGACCTGCCAGAGAAGCTGGCTCCCTCATTATCCAAGGAGGTACTCGGAGCTGCACGCACGCTCACCTCGCGGAATGAAAATGCAAGAATACATAATCACGCCAAACCCTTGTTCTACACGCTATTAGACCTTGGGACTTTCGATAACTCCTACGCAGACGGGTGACCTGGACGACACCTCTAGCGTCGGGTTGTCTACTCCAATCTCCAGATGGAGTGCCGGAGATGAAGTCCTCCCTCCCACTGAAACCGCAGGATCGCGCACACGAATGAACGTGTCAATACGCCAGCAGTGTTCATCGGACAACTTGAGGACATCTCACGTGCACCGCATAACCCGTTTACATTGGTGGCTACTAGGGAATGCTATAACTGCTCACGGAGACGAGCATCCGGTCACAAGCTATACCGGACAGACAACGTGCTCGAACTCCTGCAGTTCAAACCACTCAGTTATTAGCGGAAATTAATAACGTGCCACTACGAAACCAAACCCATGTCAGACACCTTCCGCGAGCGTAAGCAAACATCAGGCCGGCTCCAGTCTGACTTCCTTAGTACCCAATAAAACACATCCGGACCCGTAGTTGCAGCTGGGGTGTCTTCAACTCGAAAGTTTCTTCTTTATAAATCTCGGTAAAATGAATAAAGAAGCTTTGTTACTCGTTTAGCATCACCCGGGGATCACGTGTCAGGTCTCTTGGGTAAACTGACGGACGCGAGTAACGGCCAACCCCCTAGAACTATAAAAGATCAATCAGAAACAAATTTCATTCTAAGAATTAAAAAAAAATCCTCGGGCCATGATTCGAACCTACGACCTCTTGTTATCAAAAAAAGCGCGCTACCGACTACGCTACCGAAGGTACTTATCCTAGACCGTTGACGTAGTAGACCGTAGGTTTCCATCATCCTTGTACATTACGTGAACGGTCAGTATGTGCCTTACGCAGGTGGAAAAATTCAACGGTCTAAGATATGCACATCGATGACGCAGTCGGTAGCGAAAAATTCACCGGATTTAAATGGCATAAGTCGTAGATACAGATATCGTGATCAGGGAGGTCAAGCGACCCCCTAGGGTAAAAAAAGTTATCTACCCTCTAGTAATAAATAAGGCATACCCATTTTGTACAAGCGTTTTTATCTTTGTTTCTAGAAAGAAACATCGGGCAACATATTTCACGCTAAGCAGGTAATATTTTTATACGATAAACTGTTGGTAAACTGCTCTACTTTGTCTATGCCCAGTTTCGTAATGATGTCTAGCTTTTATCTACGTAGCACCAACTATTTTACCCTTTATTTGAATTTAGGGCCTGGTACACCACTCGACGATAAGGGCTATCCAGAATATAAGTTTAATAAAACCATAATAAGATGGTAAATATTTTTTAAATAACAATAAAAACTTAAATAACATAAATAGGTAACCTAAAATACTTTAAAAATATTAAACTAATATAAACTAAAATACTTAAAAGATAAAAATTATAAAAAATTAAACTAATATGAACTAAAATACGTACCAAGTAAAAAATGTTTGCCAGATCGCCGCCGTCAGTGTCCGAGTCCCCAAAAGGCTGGCGGCATTCCCTCTTTGGATTGCCAAACTAAGGCGCTGTCCGAGGTATGCCCCAGCCCTTGGGTCCCCGGAAACGTCAACCAGAAGCTAGATGTTTGACTATTACTCGATAAGAGTATGGTGTAGGCTAGGAAAAAATGTTATTACCCGTCTGACACAAAAAGATCAATGTCAAATACTTTATTAGCTTTTGATATAGGCGATTATTGGTTAGCTAATCGACCTATTTGTCTAAAACGCGTAATACTAATAATGACGCGCGAAACAGCAGATCGGAGGGTTTTTAGCTGATACTGATATATTTTGTAGGGAAAAAAATATTGAATTTAAGTAGAAAACCTTTATATTTTTATTACCTATTTTATGAAAATAAAATCAAGTTGATCTCTTAGCCGCGTTCTTGAAACGAATGAACGAGGGTGGAAAACATTTTCTTTCGACAAAAGTATAAATCTTAGTACATTGTTTATAAGTAGATCCCCTAGATAAAAGATCAATAAATAAAATATATTTTTTCCAATATTAAGATAGTTCTACTTTCTTCAAAAGAACCCTCGAAAATCTGGCTTTGTTCATGTTCTAGGGTCAGGTACAGCCTTAACTTGGAAAGCCTACTTATCTGTGATAGTTTTCCTTTTAACTTTGTTAAATATTCTACTGCTGTTAATTTTTTCACATATCCATAAACAACCGTTTATCTGGCAGGGAGGGTACACTTGACTCTAACAAAAATTAGGACTTTAAAGCTTAATATTTCGCAAACGGATCCATGAATCGGAAAATGGTTTGTACACACGCACAATATTTTTGAACCAATTATCCAACGTCACTCCATGCTATGAGATAGATAGACGAGAAAAAGAAATTTGTCCCCACTTTGCGCGTGGGGGAGTTACACAAAAAACATTTTTTTTGGTATTTGTTTTACCACTTTGTCGATTAATATGTATACCCGTGCCAAATTGCAACTAGGCCTCCTAGAGTCTAAGAGTCTCAGAAGACTCTAAGACTCTAAGAGTCTTTTGTTATACAGGACAGAGTTAAGCCGAAGACAGACAGACAGACAGACAGACGAACGGAGAGGCAGACAAGACAGCGGAGGCTTACTAGGGTCCCGTTTGGTACCCTTCGGGTACGGAACCCTACTAGCAGCGCATTTGTGAGCATAATTACTAACTGGTTATCAGGTAGTTAATATTACAGATAACATTGGACTACTTAATACAGGTAACCGAATTTTGTTTTATTTTGCATTCCAATTTTTAAGCCACGTTTAAAGGTGCTAACGCAAAATCTTACACTCCAGTGTTAGGTATTTTTCAGTCTCGTGAAACACTCACAAAGGTAATGTGATTTGCAACGGTTATGTTACGGCTAAACACAAATGGGTTTGCATTTAGCATACCATATCATTTTCCTTTCGCTACTTAGTTTAGGTTGTATTTTAGTCCATATTGCTACCTGAAATAGAGTATTGTAAATTCTGTGGACAGTCATGATAATAAAATTTAGAGGCCTCTTGGTTATTACATCAATGTAGAAAATAGATAAGAAATCTGATACGATCGGTCTTAACTTTAATTTCATCCTATGTACTTGCAAAAAAGTGCTTTGAAGTACAAAATGAATTTTTGTAAAAAAAAACTAAAATATGACCTATCTTTAAAAACATATATTTACATTTTATAACAAATATTGTGAATTAAGCTTTTGAGTAATCTCTTGCAAATTCTATTCACCTATTTCATAAATTCACATGATTGTTCACTTACTTAGAAAGTTAGAACAAACCTACTAGGCAGGTAACGTACGCGAAAGATACGCCAATGTGACAAATATAAAGCGATTTTAAAGCCCTCATAAGTTCACGTCCATCCTTAGATAAGTCGCGGGCCCTTCACAAGATAGAGTAGATTTAAAAGGGACGCGCGCAAAACAGGTACGGTCACACAGAAAACGGATCGGTAAAAATTAATTAAGTAATTTTAAAACAATAAAAGCCAACAGCTATTTATAATTTACTTAATTTAATTATTAATAAATCAGAAAAACATGGCGCCCTTATAGGATCACTTTGTTGTCCGTCTGTCTATCTGTCTGTCCGTCCGTCCGTCCGTCCGTCTGTCTGTCAAGACCCTTTATCCTGGGAACCCGCGGAGGTAGCGAGTTGAAATTAAAACCATATACTACTTAAGTCAACAGTTTCTTGAAGTTGTGAGAAAATCAAACTTCACGTTAACGTAAAAAAAGGATACGGGCGTTTATGCCGCAGAAAACGTATATTTCGACACTCTCAAGGGAATCAAAATTTTTCGTTGGCCTAGAACTATGAAATTTGGCAAGTAATACCGTCTTATACTACAAGTATAGGGAAAAATCTGAAAACTGTACATTTGTAATTACATCATAAAAAATATAGTCTCTAACGGAACCCTCGGTGGGCGAGTCCGACTCGCACTTATCCTTTTTTTTTTACTGTTTTTCACTTGTAATAATTTGATATAAGTTCCAAGACAGACTGATTAACGCGTCGCATGCATTCACTCTCCTACTTTCGGGGCGAGAGTTTTCATCCTAGGTCTTATCAATGCTTTCCATCAGGCGCAGTAGTACGCATGGACCATTTACCATTCACACTACATACGCATTATTTCTCCAACATATTTGTTTTGATTTGACCAAGATTAAATCGCGCTAAGTTAAGCGTCCGATCTCTGAGTGCAACGGGCATGATTACGCCATTTTATCTCTTATATGTAAATGATAAATGTTTGTAGGTCCATGTGTTGTAGGTCGCTTGGTGGGTGGACAACGTTACCTACATACGTACAAGTATGGCTAAAAAAGATCAGAGGTGCAATTGTGTAAGCCAATCGTTTTCAATTTTGTTTGTCATATGACTATTCCGCTAAGCAAATTAGCCCGATTGACAATTGAAATTGTAAATTTTTGGCTGTCAAATGAATACAATTGTCTTATTCTGTTGTTGGCAACCAAAATAGTACAATTTCAATTCTCAAACGGGCTAATTTGCTTAGCGGCATAGTCATATGACAATCAAATTTGAAAACGATTGGCTTACACAATTGCACCTCTGATCTTCCGATAATAATTATAAAATAAAAATACTACATCGGTGAATAAATATACCGTCACGACATGAATCCCCGAGGGAGTGTCAGAGGTGTTCCGGGTGTGAACTGTGAAATGCAAGTCACAGTCCACACTCGGCACACCCGCGTTTCCCGACGATTATTACGTCCCAACGTGATGGGTGGTGAGCCCTATCGCCGTTCTTCGGGCACAAATACACGCTTTTTAGGACTTGCAGGTTTCCTCACGATGTTTTCCTTCACCGTTCAGCAAGGGGTAAGTATTAAATCGGTGAATATAATCTTTTTACCCGAAGGGTGCCAAATGGAACTCTATTACTAAACCTCCGCCTTCTGTCAGTCCGTCTGTAACAGAGGTCTACCGTAATAGGTAGAAAGTTTAAATTTTCACAAAATAAGTTTTGCTATGGCCTCTTTCACGACAAATAATCAAATACTTAAAATATGTTTTAAGGAGGGAGGGAGGATACAAGATACCTCGAACAAGTTGCAATATTAACACGTTATTGGTTTATCCATCCATCCATCCATCCATCCATCCATCAGCCTAGTTTGTCCACTGCTGGACATAAACTTTTCTAGGACTTTGCCACTCCCGGCGGTCATCCTGGAAGAAACTAAATTTAAAGCTTTTAGAAAAATTACTTACTTTAACTAGGAATCGAACTTGCTCATTTTGCAAAACAACTAACACCGAGTGTTGCTAGTAACAACTAATATTTGATAAGACATAACTCATTCTTCAAACTTCAAACTTTTTTTTGTTGAGACATAGGTATCAAGATTTGACATAAAAAAGTTTCTTCGCATTTTATATGAAAATTCAAAACATTTTTTAATAAAGTTTATTTACATTTAACTAACGCCCTCGTTTGAAGATGACTTCAGGCAACCTGTATAATCCGGTATTCTATACAATGCCTAGATAATGTATAGAATACCAAAAACGTTTAGGTGATGTATGAAATATTATTTATTTTATACTTTGCATAGGTATTCTATACAGGACCGAATGCGCGGATTATGTATTTATATAATAGTCCCTTATGCTCTGCCGTTAGGCGTACAAATGTTAATCTTAAAATTGGGTATGAATTTACATTAAATGTTATTAAACTAAATAAAGGCAATATTAACAGGCATCATTCGAATAATTATCAATTGTATAGTACATAGCATAGTGTTACACTTAGTTGTGGAGGTTTGGTGCACATTTAGACTGCCACCAGGCAAGCCTGGAGGCAGTTCAAAAAAGGATAAACCTGGGTAAAAACACTATATAATTTCAATAATTGAATTTAAAATTAACAATACTGATGTAGAAAAGGTATAAAACACAAATATATAAAAGAGTATTGCGTCGGAGTCGGAATTTCAAAAATAAATAAAATAATTACCTAATTTCTTCTTGATCTTATAGCTCTAACGACGTTATTCACTTACGATCTTATCGATTCAAAATTGAGCGTTACGACGAGTTTATGAGATCCCAGAAACTAGCATTACGCGAAGGCGTTAATTGCCCTTAATCGAGAGAAAATATAACTTTAATTTGTAAAGGTATTAAAAGCAGTCGTTATGTAAGTTTGCTTGTGTGCGCGTTTTGTGTTTGTGTTGGAGCTTTTGATTTAGTGTGACATAGCAATTTTTTGCAGGAGTGTGCGTGAATTAGTAAATGTGTGCTGTGCGTGTTTATCTTGCTAAGTTTCTTGCTCTTCTTCTTAGCAAGATTAATCGAATGGGCGGATTTAGGCATTATATCTATTTATAGTTTATTTATCTATTAGTTTATTTATTCATTGCATTATGTAGGTATGTATATACAATATTAAATTTTTTTTACTTATGTTAGTATATATTTGGCTAGGCATTATATTTATTTATAGTCTATTGAGTTTATTTATCAACTTATTTATTAATTTCATTATGTAGGTATAATAATATTCTTATTCCAATAAGTCTTTTTATTTTATGCATGTGTATAACTGTAATACCCCAACTTAAATACAGTTTTTTTATATGTTTCCCGTATTATATTTGTTTCATCATAAAATATTATTTTTATACAGATTAGATTTGACATGTTAAACGTATACTTTATGTATCTATTTTACAAATAAGCATTTTGAATCTTTGAATCTTTATTTATTTCGATTCTATTGTGAATTCGATAATATTATAGTTTTATTATTTTTATTTTTACTTGTTCCATATCCCACCACATCTTCAAATATTTTAATCCACAATTCGTTTCCATTTTAATTAAACTTTTGCAGCGAGATCACAGACAACACCTAGGCTTTATTTTACACGATATTTTACCGGGAAAATATTGTTTTGTTTACGTATTACATATGAAATGAATGTTTAAAATTACGGTTCATTAGACATTCCGCATGATTTTGTAAAAATATTTTGCAGATTGTGACGTCATCGAATATTTTACAAATTTACGACGTAGGATAGACTCCATGTGCAATAATGTGCATGACGTATACTTTGCAGGTTTCCCTTTAGACCCCTGCGTATAAGAAAGTTATTGTTCCGTTTGGAGAATTCACAAGCGGTCAAATGAGAATACACCAAAAATTCTAACACCTCATGGAGATTATTGGTTCATAATTGCAAACTAACATTAAGTATTTGACATTTCGTTTGCGGCTATTTTCGGAGATATTTGCAAAATACTGAATGTTTGTTCATTTTGTTCAACTAGAAATGGCACCCTTGCCACAATAAAAATAAAAATCGTTCGTTCGTTCGTTCGTTCCGAGGAATGTTATCTGAGGTTCATTCAAACTAGGCCGAATGTCTAAAGGCCGTTCAAAAATTAACCTGTCTCAGTAATGAACTCCTTCTTTGACAAATGTCATGTTGGACAGGTGACTTTTTTCTATTAGTGCAAACTTCTTTATGAGGCAAAGGTCTCAGTCACGTATAGAGCCAACCATTTGCACTTAATTTTTAAATGAGAATAAGTAATGAAATACTTAACCAATCGAGATTATTCTTTCTTCATATTTTAACGTTTGTAGTATATTTTTAGTTATTACCATTTAATGCCTTAGCAAACAATTTGAAGTGATATCAATTCAAACTGACATTGTAAAGAAAAAGTCCATAGTCCGTCATTGTAAATCACAGTAACACGGGTAGGCCAATATCAACTTCGTAAATATCCAGCTATTAAAAACCTTTTTCAAAAGCAACGGCTCGTTTAATAAATAGGACTTAATTAAATTTTCACATTATTTTGCTATTGCAGATGGCCACACGCTACGTTATAACTATTTGTACGATTATCACCCGTATGCGCATGTAGTTAGAATTGTCATGATATTCCGTCACGGGTTGTAGATTGTACTTAAATATTCAGACTTAGAGAAAACAGGATATTAGGGATTATTGTGTTACTACGCTTTTGCTTTGAAATAGAATTTGAAATTGTCTAATTAAATACATGGATTGTCAACATAATTACAGGATTCGATTGGTTCAAAATCATAGGTTATTTTGACATAAAATTTTAATTGTAATCATGTTTATGTCATACGAAAAATAGTGGTAAACTGGCAATATTTATCACACATATTATATGTTGATGGAAGTGTTTTTTTTTCAACAGTTACTGCGATGAATAATAAAAATTTTGGTACATTATTTATAATGATGTTCTGGGAATTTTTTTCAGCAAAGATAAATTACTATTGATGTGTTAATAATTTTAGTTGACATCTATGTATTAAAATAAACGTTATTTAATACTCTACCATTTTTTTAAATAAACGTTCACTTAGATTACAATTGAACGATTTTATTTAGGGCTCCCCCCGCGTGTTATTCGGTTTAACGACATGCTTTTTTCCGGGATAAAAAGTAGCCTATGTGTTAAGTTACAGTATAAGCTATATCATTCTAAATTTCATCCAAATCCATTCAGCCATTTCAGTGTGAAAGAGTAACAAACATACACACACACACACACACACACAAACTTTCGCATTTACCTTATAATATTAGTGTGATGGTAGAAAACATAAAGCATTTGATAACAACATTAAAAATTTTACAAATGATGACACTCGTTTTTGTCACTAAAAAGTTATTTTAACTACTACTTAAATGTTTAACTTAAGCCGTAAAATGAAATTTTATACTTGTTCTTAGTTAAATTAAAATATTAGAATTTTGTACTTTAGTACCCAGTTAATAGATTTAAACATTCATAAATTTATTAGGCAGCCAAAGTTATATGAAATTGTAAAGATAAGTAAGGTCTCTTCAGAAGTCCAGTCGGTACACAATATTCAATTAAACTTCTATAAGTCTATGGTCAACCAGTGCAGGCAGCTTCCCAGTTTTGGGAATTGGATATACTCGCAAAAGAAATTGAATATAAAAGAAAATTACGAGGGGTGGCTGAAAAGTAATCTACCTGACTATGAAAGAAAATACATGGATTAATAATTTATTTTTTATTTTTCAATATAGTCCCCTGCAACTGAAATGCACTTACGACATTTGTCAATAAGTGACAGCATACCATTAAAATAATAATTATTATTTTGTTCGTCAAAATAGTCATTCACAGCGTCCTTCATCTCTTCGTCTGTTGAAAATCTGCGCCCTCTCAAATTTTTCTTTAAATTTTTAAATAAGAAGTAGTCAGAGGGAGCCAGGTCTGGACTATAGGGTGGGTGGTTGATCTCTGTAAAGCCGTTTTTTGTCAGAGATGACCGCGCCTTAAAGGCCGTGTGCGCGGGTGCATTATCATGCAAAATCAAAACGCCTTTGCTAAGTTTGCCCCTCCTGTCTTCTTTTATTTTTTTGCGTAACTGGTCAAGTAAGTTCGCATAGTATTCAGCATTCACCGTGGTGTTTTTTGGCAGGTAATCTATCATAATAATCCCCTCAACATCCCAAAAAATGGTTGCCATTAGTTTGCCCGCTGACAGCCGGACCTTAAACTTCCTTGGTGGTTTTTCCCCTTTAAATTTCCATTGCATCGATTCTTGTTTGCTTTCGGGATCCCACTGACGAATCCAAGTTTCATCACAGGTCACTATTCGCAAGATAGTTTCTTCCTCTTTATCCTTTACCAAGTCTAAAAATGACTGACAACATTCCACACGCCTTTGCTTATCAAACGGGGTCAACATTTTAGGCACCCAACGCGCGCTCACCTTGGACATTCCCAAATGTTCATGAATTATTTCATGAACTCGTTCCTTGCTAATGCCAACATCTCTAGCTATTTCCCACTGCTTAATTCGCCGGTCGGCAAGGATCAGTTTCTTCACTTTTTCCACATTATCTGCGGTAACTGCAGAAATGGGCCTTCCACTACGGGGATCGTCTTCTAAGCTCACACGGCCTTGTTTAAACTGCTTTGACCAAAACTTTATTACAAATTCGGAAGGACATGAATCTCCGAACACCTTAAACATGCGCTCTCGGATCTGCGTCGGCGTATTCCCTTCTTTACCGAGGAATTTAATCACAGCGCGATACTCAATTTTATCCATTTTTAATTTTATTGCAACTTGATAAAAACGAAGACGCGCCAAAAAAAAATTGAACTCGTAGAAACAAATAAGTGTCATAATTTTTAAAAAAGGAATAAACAAAGAATACGAGAATATAGTGGCCAGTAACATTTTTTAAACTTTCTTTAACAAATGAGATTTTATATCAGCCACCCCTCGTACATACATATATAATACTATACATACATCAGTAACATAAAATGTTACTTATTCCCTGTATGTTATTTTCCCTTACTTCAGCGAATAAAACATACAGGCCACTCTCATAGGAAATTGATGTATTTATACAATATTTATAGAAAATACATTTTACAGAAAAAATAAAAGATATTTATAAAATAAGCTTTATATATGTGTTGAATCCACTTTTTTTTATTTGTTCCTTTACGACTGTAGAAACATTTATAAAATCAAGTACCTAACAAAGAAAGAGACACAGGGAAAAATGAAGTTGTCGAAACGTTAGTTTTATTTAAATGCTTTTTTTTACGGCTTACACTTTGCCTCTACCAAACCTGGTAGAAAGTGTCGATAAGACCTGGGATGATGCGCGTTCGCCCAGAAAGTAGGAGAGCAGACGAGGCGTTAATTAGTCTGTCAAGGGACTTCCGTAAGTTAACGATGGAATGATACCTGTCCTGTGACCACTCTTCCGGTACATCTCTTCATGATTTTATTCCTGAACACCACGAGTCCCTCGGCGGCATGGTGACGTCATTAGGGTGGTTACCACGGCCGAACCTTACCACCAGTTAAGGGATTTGTTAGTTAGTTGGATCTGGGACAAAGTGTCTAGAGGTCTCATTGTTTAACTTCAACATCTACCGCTATCGCTTTCAAAGGTATCGTGATAGGACTAAAAATGATGTGTGGCGACATTTCTAGTCAAATGATGTCTTAGAAATCTATATAGCGATAGATGTTGAAGATAGAAAAAGGCTAGGGGGCGCATATTTGAAGTTATCAGCGATTCTGTCTCAATTTATGACACTAGAGGAAGCTACTTTCATACACACCCATTTTTTGGACAAATGCAAAGCAAAAAAGTAAAATTTTGCACAAAAATTGTTAGAAAAAATAATTCTTATCTAAATAAGCTCATTGAAACCCATCGACAAGAGCTCCTACTGTGTAAGATTGCGATCACCCACTGAGAACACAATATTAACAGAGCTTTTTCTCTAAAACGCCCCCCGGGGAACCAAAGCTCCGACACTGAAAACCATTTCAGGATGCTTGTCTTTTTTATGAAATTAATGGAAATGGAAAACTATCCTCTGTTTTAATAACAAGAGCAGGGTCATACAACCAAGCAAAATATAATAAAATAATTGTACCCACAAGAGAGATTCAATTTCAGCCATGTGTATTTATTTCTTTACATTTACAATAAGTTACTTACCTGAAGAACCCCATTACTTATTTGATGGATCTTGGGCCCCGCTCTAAGAAAACCTATACTATACGAATAGTGTTTAAGACATCGCAAACAAACTCCACGCTAAGTATTACTAAATGAATTAGATTTTTATATTTTACACACCATATACAATGTACATTGTATTTACGAGTATATATTAACTATAATATATAGGTAGGTATATGAAATGTATAAGTTGAGTCTGAAATTCAAAAGTTTGACCACATTGTCATGAATTGGAAGCCTGAACTCGTAGCATAAGCCAGTCGCAAGTGATTGGCACGTTTTGCGGTGTGACTTGATGTTTGTACGGAATATATTGAATCACAAGTGAAATTAAGTGTTTTTCGGGGCCGTACGCGACCCGACTTCGATGTTACTCTGAGAACGTTTCGTTTTGCCCGCTAAACAGGTGAATGTATTCAAACTGCAATTTAGACCTATCTTGGAATGCCTAACTCCTCCTAATACGGGTAAAACGCTTTAAAAAAATACAAAATGCTTATTAGCATAACATAATCAAAAATAAATAATAATTTTATGTTTTTTTTATCTTTAGTTTTGACAAAGTTTTCTATGACTAACGCAAGATTTTTTTTATTCCTTTCCTAATGCTTGAAGCGATTTTATTATTCTTTCAATGTTGAAATGTATGGATAGTTACAGTTAGTATGGATTGCAGACGATTTATAAATATAAAAACTAATCTTCATTTAATTTACCTTTAATTTTTATGATTTTTTTAGAATCCTAATGTGTTATAATTTTAGTATAATTTATATGATATTTATTAATCATATTGGATTTCACTAAAATAAATAAAGAACAAATATTAAGTTAGTACAAAAACTAATCCTCTAATTTTTTTTCCTTCCAATGCGTCCTCGTGAAAAGTATTATTTTCTCTTATTTTGCGCTATCTGAAGACGCAGGGATCATCGTAACAGCCACTTTGTAATACGCAAAATGAATGTTATCACAATGTCGTTATCATCGATTTTCGTACTGACACATATAGAGTTGCTAATTTAGCGTAGGCATGCGCCTTAACGTGATTAGATCATGCCGCGTGACAAACGAAGTCGCGCGTTATCATGCTACGAAGCTCGTATATTATTCACGACCACATTGTAGAATAACTGTTGTTTATTTCAACTCAAACTAAGTTCATTTCACTCGGAACAAAACCTTCGAACAACTCTGGAGAATCAGGTTGCCAAGCTGAAGTTTCAGTTAATTTGTATCTAGCGGTACTACACGGTGAAGCTGAGAACGGATTTTTGATTTTGTCTCCTGCCAAAGTAAAATATATAATCTTTACTAATTTGTCTGACTCTGGTATTTTATGATTGATTACTGACGGGTGACCGAAAGGTGTCAAAATTATTAGTTTCAACTCTATCTTACATACGGTAATAAAACCTACAAGTTTCAAAAGCGGTCAAATTGTTGTACATATTCTAAATTAAAAGAACAACGATACGTATGCGAGAACACTTAAATTTTCAACTTCAAAATCGTGTCTATCTCACCCGCCATATTCCCTTGATCTAGTAGTGCCTTCACTGTCATGTAATTCTTACCTGTTTCCAAAAATCAAAGAAAAGATACTAGGAAATAGGTTTAAAAGCAAAGAAGATGCACTGATTATAATTTCTGAAGTGTCGAAAGGAGATTGATCAGATATATTTTCAAGTGGTTGAGACAAGAAGTAAGCTTCTTGGATTGAGACGTATGGAAAAAGTTATTACGTGAAGAATACTTCGAAGATATCGATATTTATATAACCAGTGAAACAATAAAAAGAAAACGTATTTTTTTTGTACCTAATTATTTTCTTAACTCTACAAAGTCCCTACCATGTGTCAACATTCCAAGCATCAACTTCGAATGAATAGACTAATTTGCCCTACGCAGTATTTGCGAATCGGTATTTAAGGCTACATATAAAGTCAGATTGAGCACCTCATTTTGCATCAATCAGAACTGAACTCTACGAAGGTTCCTTTTAGTTTAAAATAGCGCGCTCTCAGTTGTGGCTGTTACAACCACTAAGAAACACGCGCCCACAAAAACATGTGTTTTTATTTAGTAACTCTGCTTCTAGATGAAATTTTTAAAATATTCTATGATGAACTGACGGAGTTGTTAACTTATTTTTAATACAAATTTCAAGCGGCTTTTCTTTTATAAAGATGATTTTGATAAAGTATGGGCAGTAAAATACACAAAACGTTTTCTTAATAAGAACTATATCAGTAACGACTTGACCAGTTTTGGTTTTATTAAAATCGGGTTCGAATATCGGTTGAGAGCTCCTCATGCCCAGATTAACTTTTCTGGTTTTCTATACCACAGTTATATAAATTTAATTTGTTATTAGTATTGCACATACATAAACAATATGCTTTTTGTGAGCTTTTTCATTACACTATTTTTTATTGGGTACCATATTAATGAGTTCATTACTTCAGCACCTATCAAAAACAGGAGTAAAACAAAACATGATACACTCGTAAAGTATACTTGACAAATAATAACCCGATTGAATTTATAATCATTTTTCGTGAAAAACGTCTTATAAAACGTATTGCTAATTTACTAACTGAAATAACAATCAAATAATAAATTATTTGAAAAAATTTCAAAACTTCGTTCATCTTCCTTCATAAATAAAAATTTAGTTATTCCTCAAGGAATTGAATCTCTTTGACTTTACAACTTCTTCCGTAGCGTTCATTCTTAAGAAGTTTTTCAGGAAATAAAAAAGTAAGTCGCAGCGGAAAGCAAAAGATTTTTCACGTCGAAAAAAAAACCTCCTTGACAATGCCTTGCTTGCTGTACTAAGAAGCAATCAAAGAAATCTCGACGCGAAGAAATCTCAACGCTCTATGAGATTTCATGATTTACAACTGCAATCTATTGTTGAAATGAAAATGAGAATTAAGAGTGTTTAATTAACATTATGGGTTAGATTTAGAAATAAACACCTTGAATTGGTGATACTGCGAATATGGGAGGGCTTAGGGGGCTCTATGTTTTGCCTTTTGCCTTGTAAAATACTTGTACCACAGAGACAATGGCGCTGTATATCTGTGAATGAATGATGCAATGACGGAATAGCGTTTCATTGCACGTATTTTGACGTGCAATGAAACGCTATTCCGCCATTGCATCATTCATTCCGTATTTTTTTTCAAAAATGAATTGGTTAGGTTTGGTTACTTGCAGTCACAGAACTGAATCGGCCAACCCCAAATCCACGTAGTCTTGTCTGCCCTAACACTATAGAGTGCTTTTAAAAAGCCAGAGGCGCGGGGAAAGGCGGCGAGCATTCGCGTGTGGCAAGAAGCGCAGGGTCATAGTATAAATAAGTAATAGTAATTAATCTATCTCCATACAAACGGGCCGAAACTAACCCCCCCCCCCCCCCTCCTCCTAAAACTCGGTACAACTCGGCTTACGACAGTCGCAGTCGCACCGCATTTACGTACGCACGTTGTCGCTGTGACGCTACCGCGCATTTTCGTAAATTATGGCGCGAAATTACAGAGTATTTGTATGGTTGCTTAAATACAATTTTTATAATAATAATATAGCATTATCAAATACGTAAGCAGTCAGTTGGCAGCCCTAGGGTGTGTTTAGGCACCGAGCGGCCGTAGGTATTGATTTGAAGGACACCACCTAGTTAAACTACTGTTGTTACCTTTACTGTGGCAGGGTCGAGCGAGCCGTAGTGGCTGAGGCTGATCGCTGAACGTAATCAAAAAGCTGAAACAGTGGAAGTATGGGAAGTTTATGCCGAGGCATGCTTATTGAAACACCGTCTCGACATAATATATTTTTTGTCATATTTCATTGTTTCTGCAGCAAAATTACTTAAGATCATAAATATTTTTATAATTTGCCGAACAGAAGAATCTGTCACGTATGTAACGTCTCATGTCTCTGCCTTCTATTTGACACAATGAGTACATACATTACCCCCTTATTTGATGAAATTATTTTTCTGTACCAATTCAAAGGATATCTTGGTTATTATGTCTCAAAGAAAAAAGTGACGTCACTTGTTTCGTAACTTGAAAAATGTTTTTAAAATTAATGACTACATTACATTAAAACTATTTTTTTTTAAGATCACTAATTATGGATTTTACGAAAAAAAATCTATATTTAGTTTAATTTTCCTGGTGAACATGGCAATAGATGAAAATTTCGAGGTTAGATTTATACAAAATTCCAAAGTAATTTTATCGAATACTACGCCATTACCGAAACGCAGTAGGTAGTTGCTACATTGCCACGAAATCTTTCAAGCCAGACTTCGGAACACTTCTTATTAATAGAAGTTCGAGAATCAACGACCTCAAAAATAAGCACGAAAAAAGTTTTTGATCGACGTTAAAATATGAATGCAAACAGCAATGGAATATCGCCAGCAATCAGTACAGCTAGCATGAATCATAGGGGTAAATTATCCTTCTGGTTCTACAAAATGCAAACTGGGGGTAATTCAGGCAAAACTGTTGAGATCCACGATCTTAAGGGCACTCTATTCGCCTGAACTCCCATACTAGTGCAGTTCGCTGATAATATCCTTATTTACAGGTACTTGCTTATTATTTTTTCTTTTTCAACATATATCATACAATATCCATGATTTGAACCTAAAACATTTATCAAAATCAAACACATACAAAAGTTACAAGCGTATAAAAGTCCTGGATTTTACACATATTTTGATGAATATTTATGTACCGTAATCTATTACAAATCAAATAATTTTAAGTTCACCTATATTTTATACTATTCAAAAATATTTTTGTTTTCATTTCGATTTTGGGACATTTCTCCTGAAATCATAGGAAGACCCAAAACCATTCTCGAGTTTTTTCAAGACATGAATTTTGTCTCGCGTTAGCTTGCCTCTCACAGCGTGTTCGGTTAGTTCCGTACGAGCTCGGGAAATGAACGTTCGAGTCAACCAATAACAGTCAGTCAGTGCTCTATAACCCGACCTTGAATGTAGAATGAAATAGCAAGCATAGCGACCCCGAGCGCGACTGACTTCAAGCCACCAACTAACAGGGCTCTTAAGCTCAAATTATACGGAACTTGATAAAGCTTGAAAGATTTTTCGGTCGAAATTTTGCCCCCGATTTTACATTTAAGAATTTCAAGTTAAGTTATAATAAGTACCTATGCATTTAATGGTGCGATGTTATTTGCTGGTTCGTAACTTAAGTACCGCTTAATAAGATTGTCCTGATTCATAAACTGTCCTTTGGTCTTTGAAATTGTGAAATCACGCCATTTAAAAATAATAACATTAAACAAGTCTCGAAAAAAGCTTATCATATCTTTATGTACAAATATTTATTGTATTTCAGAAGCACATTTTGTTATGATTGCGAGTCTGTGGATCTTAGGAGCTAAATTCTAAGTATTTATCGAAAATATAAACATATTACAATTTTTTGAATTTTTGTCTGTCTGTCTGTATGTATATTCCATTTTAACTCGAGAGCCACACAACGGATTTGTTTGCAGTTTTTTTACTATCATCATCGTAGTGACCCTGGTTAACACATTCACATAGGCTACAAGGGTTGTTCATAAAATAACGCCCAATCCGAAAATAGACCAGGGATTGAATAAACGCGGGAGGAGCCGTGGGCAAAGGCAAGTTAGTAACATTGTTCATTATATCTATAGTCGCAATTAATAATGGATATTGCGCTTTTGCGCTCATCTTTCACTCACACAAAGACGGGCGGAATGGTAGTACGAATAAGATTATATTAAACAAAAAAATATAATCTAACACCTATCGCATTTAAAAAAACTTGTTACATGAGATGAATCGCATGCTAGCCAAGCAGAGTGTTCGGAAAGGGCCGTGCGGAAATTGGTTTATAAATTGAATAAACAAAGGGCTCCCGAACGTGACCCTATAGAATTTAAGGGACCATCTCGGATTCCCCGACTGTCAACCCCGAGGGCCGTCACGCAAAAGTTTAACTTTTTAAAGGACCTTACATCCGTCTCCGGTGACGGCTACGTATGGTGTTTGTTGAGATTCCTCCGATGGATACCGGGTATATTGCTTTTTTTTGTATAATCTTATAAATACATACTATGATAGAAATATTTTTTTTATATTTTATGTTTAATGGCGATTTATCCAATATACCGTAATGATATAAAATTTTAAAAATGTAATTATAATTTTATATCCATGCACTTAATAAAAAAAATGAGTCATATTCGACCGCCTCTCTACGGTTTAGTGGTTTAAACATCTCCTACACTAATCCGCAGAAGTCGCGGATTCAAATTCCACGAGGGCACCATTGTGTTTTGTCTCTGTGGCTTTGGATGTTATTATACCTAGTTCGGCGATACAGATGCAAACGAGCATGTTGTCAAGGATTGGGAACTTACTCCCATACTCTACAAATGACTTTATACTGTAGTGGTAAGAGTGGTGCTAACATTTAGTGCCTTGGTGTGGTGGCCAAAGACAGAGCTGGTCACGGCAGAAAATGAACTCCAACAAATATAAAAAGTTGCGTCAGCGGGTGTATGAATTTAACGCCCTTCGCAGCTCTGACTCTGACTAACATAAAATGTTTTCTTATTTCTCATCCACATACTGCCCCATTTCACTATAAAACAATATTGTGTACGAATGTTGTTTTTTCGCGAAAAAGGACGCTTTTTCATGTAAAGCCGAAATATCGGGTAAACACAGTCCTATTATTCGTAAAATTATTTACATGTTAACCTAACACGTTCCTCCTCGCTTCGCTCGCCCTCACGCCTATTTTGTTACATTTTGTTCAAAGACTTTCGTAAGTAATCTATTTTTAATTTATTTTATTTGAGACGATGAGAGCCAGAGCGACCTATCTTTTCCAGACACAATTATTAATTATTAATTGTGTCTGGAAAAGATAGGCCGCTCTGGCGCTTATCGCCTCATTTTTTCGTAATTGTTTTAATCTGGCTCTTTCGTTAAACAAAAGCTTTTTCGTAAAAAGCGGCTTTTTTGCAAAAAACAGTTTAACGCCATTTTACGGCGAATCGATATTAGCCCCTTTTATAGATATTAGACGAAATTTTCAGTATATTTCTTAATTAAAATTTTATAAATCCTATTTTTGTATTTCCGCAGATCTACTCACATGTTTCAAACAAATTATTTTACCGTTCAAAGTTTAGATTTAGAAAAAAAAACTAATACTTTTATTATGACGAATACGATAAAACTTGTCTTGTTTCTAGAAATACATATTTACCTATACAGTGCACCTTCACGGTCCTTAGTGCTGTTATAAAACAATGAGCCATTATTTCATTACCCAAGGAAAAAGGCTGAGAGCCGACTCGTGTCGTATTCATTGTTTTTCAACCTTTGTCCCTTACAAAAGACAAATTTTTGCAAAGAAAAGTTTTGTGCGTTTTATTATGCGCAAGCAATGGGGACTTTTGAATTATGTACGAACTTAGAATCATTAATGTTCGCACCAAATCTCTGCAGCTAACCAATGTATTATCAACGAATTTTCCTTGGATCAGTGGCATTTTTCATGATGCCAAATTGCATTCATATACGTATAAATATTTATGGATGTATTAAAATAAAAAGATGATACTTTCCGTCCATCTATGACCCTAGTTCGTCCACAGCTGGACCTAGGCCTTTCCAAGATTTCGCCACTCTCGGCGGTCCTCCTGGAAGAAATGTCCATACTCACACACACTGGGCAGGCGGGTTGATGAGCGCGGTGCCGAAACCCTCACACCAGTGACGCCGCTACCCATCACCAGTCTATTTCTTATAAGGCCAGGTAATTGGGAATGGATATACCGCCGTCAATCGGTCCAAGCAATCAAATGATGGGCCACCTGGTTGTGCTTGTTTGAGAGCTGTCTCTACCCCGAATAACTTTGAAAAGGTTTGCGAGTAAGATGGTGGTACCTCCACAGTCGAGCCCGGCACCATGTATACCACCTGCATTTTCCGTAATTACCCCCAATGTTTTTCAGCTATAGTTTTTGGGATTTGCTGCGGACACACCAGAACTGTGCTAGGGGAGGTTCTGTTTATGACCGCAATTATATAATAAAAGAACCGCATCCAAAGCCGTTCAATGGTTCTCGAGTTAAAACGAAACAGACATAAAGATAAAAATAAATTCTAATAATTTTTGTTTTGGCCTCAGTACAATACCAATAACAAATTAATTTCATTTAAAATTTCGCGAAATTATTCGATGTACAGACACGACTTTCTTACCCCTTTATTATGAGCACTATACTCTTTAAATTATTTAAAATAATCATAGTAGATATTATCAGTGACATTGATTCACAGCTCCGAATTTTTATAATCCCTAACTCATGAAAATGTTATGTGTACATACTTACCGTTATATATTTTCATTAAAACTATAATTTCTACGGTCAAGTTTCTTACCAGAAATTATACCGACAATATTTTAAACACAAAATAGTTATATTTTTACCGAAACGGTATTTATTATTATTATGGTTATAGCAACACTTTTAAGAGGAGTTAACTCGGAGTCCATTATGCAGATTGGATCCCTTTTAAATTTACAAGAATTGTGTAAATTTTCACACAGTAAATACTACGAGGATGTTTATTATACTTGTTCAACGTTAAGTATAATCCCAGGGCTTTGCCTAAATATGTATGGCTTTTGTAAGGTAAGTTAAGACGTGGGACTTGCAAGCGTGAATTATGGATGATATATTATGATAGCCAAAATTTACATTTGAACAGTTTACTGGTATCTCGTTTATTAATTGAATTAGGCGTTACTTTGCGAAGGTCCTACATGAATTGGTTTAATTAATAATTTGCAATATTCCCCTAAACACTGTTTCTACTCTTGCTATTCAAAATGCAGACTCGAGCCCCGCCCGCCCTCCCGCATACAACATGCACATGTAAGCAGGACTAATTTAACAATAAAGCAAACTACAAATAATACAAAACGTAAATAACATTATAGCTCTAAACTATCTAAAAACATCTATATCTTCTATATTTATCTATACTAATAATAAAGTAGTAAAAAAGTCGTTTCTGTTCACTGAATATTATATTTTCGCGAAATTTTACATGCTTGGGTTATTATTAGTATTGTAGACAATTTTTGTCTGTCTGTCTGTATGTACCTATATATCCCATTTTAACCCGAGAACCACTCAACGGATTTAGGTGTTTTTTTATTATTTTTGTAGTGACCCCGCATATAGGCTATAAGGGGTGTTCATAAAATAACACCTAAGCCAAAAATGGGACAAATAATGAATAAACGCTTTTAATTCAAGAGCCACTCAACGGATTTGGGTGCGGTTTTTAGGGTTCCGTAGTCCGACAAGGAGCCCTTATAGTTTCGCCATGTCCGTCTGTCCGTCCGTCTGCCCGTCCGTCTATCCGCGGCTTAGCTCAGAGGCTATTAGTACTAGAAAGCTGTAATTTGGTATGGGTATAAGTATTAATCATGCCGACAAAACGGTAAAAAAATCTCGAAAACATTTTTTTAAAGAGTATCTTCCTGCTCCCATACGCGTAAATTGGGGATGATTTTTTTTCTTGTCTATTCCATATACCGGAATAGGTATATAGCCGGGTATCGTTGGATAGATCGTTCAAAAACATTATGGGTGTGTGAAAACCATTTTTCGATTTAGGGATCCGTTAGCGATTTTGTTAGAGTCAGGTGTCCCACCCCCTGCCGGCTAAACAAAAATAGGTGTAAATAGAATGCTACCATTAAATGACACCACATATTCTACCGACCCTGCTGAACCACTTTTCCCAAGAATCATTGCCGCGGACACCATTAGTTTAGGAAATAATTGAATTCCAAACAAAAATGCGTGAACCCTAACGCACCGACATACGGGCGAGTTTAGAGAGAGCGTCGTCTGTTAAACAGCTTCAGGTTACAGCCTAAAGTACAAAGTACAGTCTAAGCCAAAAACGGGACAAATAATGAATAAACGCTTTTAATTCAAGAACCACTCAACGGATTTGGGTGCGGTTTTTAGGGTTCCGTAGTCCGACAAGGAGCCCTTATAGTTTCGCCATGTCCGTCTGTCCGTCCGTCTGCCCGCCAGTAGGGTCGGTAGAATATGTGTTTTTTTTTTTTATGGTAGCAGTTTATTTACACCCGTTATAATGAAGATAAAAGGAAAACTATTACAGCTAAGTAGGTCTTACAGGTTTATGAGTATAGGTCGCCTCAAACTTTTAGTTACCTCTAAACACGACAATGTATGGGCCGTTCTTTGGGAGAGCAACCTCCGAGCGGACTACGCGGGATTCTGTATTAGTAGACCAACTTATAAAATGTACTGGGCAACTACGGAACCCTCACTGTGCGTGGCCCGACACGCACTTGGCCGGTTATTTTTTTATTATCATCGTAGTGAGGTCAACGCACAGGCTATAATGGGTGTTCATGAAATAACGCCCAAGCCGAAAACGGGGCAGAGACTGTATAAACGCGGGCAAAGGCTAGTTAAAATATTTTAGAATAAATAAAACATAATGTTTGAAGTCGTCGCCGAAGATATTAGCAACATTACCTCGTTGAATTGCCAAAATGATCCTCTGGCCGAGGAATCAAGCCTTTGGATCACAGGATAGGAGGCGTCGCGTCGAGCGTCGACCAAGCACGACGTCAGTTGTACTTCTTCCATGGTTGAAACAGTCGTCAAAATATTAGCAATCATGGTATTTACCATGCAAGTAGCAATGCATGCAACATTATGTTTTTATAGCAGAATCCATCGCTTTGGATTACTCTAAATATTATTATTAGAGTGCATTATAAACTAGAAAAGATCAAGAGAAGAATTTGAAAAACATCTTCCATCTAGGATTCAAACCTGCGACCTCTTTTATCAAGACAAGCGCGCTACTGAATTCTATCTGAATTCTTCGACCATACGTCCTCCACCGAATATTTTAGTAACTGTTTGATCTAACCAGCTTGTAAAGCACATTATACTAACATTGGCGAAGGGTCCATATAACACGATTTCCATCGGCTTGTTTAGGAAATGGCATCCATACTACATTTATTTATTCCGTGCTCTTCGCTTTGTCAAACATTTCCATAAATCTCAATACGACAAATACATTTGGCTGACAGGGAGTTGCAAAGTACAAAAATTTTTATGTTTTCCTTGGTTGCTTTCTAAGGCGATATTTTTGTCCAGCTTCCCTTTTTAAATGTTCACCCTTCGCCAATGCACACCAGTATATGATTAATGATCCTTACTTGGCCAATATTGTCTGCAAAGAAAACCTATTTATCTGAACACGTCCACGCAACCCTTACAAGGCCTTTGGACAAAGACTTAGAATTTCACAAAGGAGCTATCAGTTTCAGCCATTATGTTTTTGGGTTACCGAAGCAATTAACATTTAACTGACATACAGAAGGTAAAACTAATAGGTCACCTTTATATATCGGTAATTGGTTGGTATCCAAAACCAACCCTTGGCCTGTTTAGATCAAACATAGATTTTTATATCTATAGGTTCTTGGGACGTTAATTTTAGTCAAGCATACTTTTACAAATTCATATTGTGAGGGATGCAGAAACTAAATCATAAACTATTTCATTTTTTGGGTATTGTACCTCAAAATGAAAAAACCGAACCCTTTATACGATCACTTTGTTGTCCGTATGTACGTCTGTCAAGATCCTTTTTCTCGGGCCCCTTTACAGATATCAGGTTGAAACTAATAACTTCTAAAGAAATCTACAGCCCCAATGATGCTGTCAACAAATCAAGCTTCTTACTCAAGGAAAATATGTGGCAAACTTATAAGAATTACTTTCTAAAATAAACTATAAAGAGTAGAATTCACTCAAGAGTCCGCTCAATTAATGGTTGGGATCTTTGAAGTTGAAGTTTGTCTACTTCAGTTGAGAGCTTTAAGTTACGCAAGGTTCGCTGTCAGTTAACAGAAGGTTTGATTCACTGTAGTTGCAGGAAATTATATTCCCGTCAAATTAGTTATATTCCCGTCAAAATAATAGGGCAAATGTGTGTTTGCGTCGATCCGCAGCACAATCGCAATGTAAAAAATAGGGCAAATGTGTATTTTGTTTTGTTCTGTAGCAAACCCGAATGTAAAAATAAGGCAAATGTGTGTCTGTGTCGATTCGAAGCACAATCCGAATGTTAAAACAACTAAACTATCTTCTGACTTCACCCAAAAGGGAAGAATAATGTTTTGCCCCACTTCTTGCTTCATTTTTTCGCATGATTTAAAGTAAAGTAGGGATCGCGGCTGAGGGTTGCGTAGCTTTCAAATAATTTAATAGACTTAAATGATTCGAATAAAAATTTCAAACTTATTATTCTTAATTACAAATTTAATTACACATAACTGCAAAATGAAGTTGGTCGACTATTACTCGTTAACTTGTAAAGCCTACGTAGATTAAATAATGAAAATTTACTAAACACCAACATTTCTTAAATAAAAAAAATCTTTAACATCATAAAAGAGGTTTTTTACTAAATTATTTGAATAACAATTTTTTTTAGAAATTGTTGTTTATGGCACTTATTTAAATTTTCTCTGGCAACTTATAAGAAATATTTATTTGCATAAAATATGTATTTCTTTGGCAAAATTCAGTTCTGTATAGTGGAGTCAGAGTTGGTAGTTTGTTAGGGTACCTACCTAGTATTAAAATTGTATTTTTCAGTGTGTTTATAAATAAATTCTGATGTGAATTCGTGAAACATGCCATCTCGTAAATATACAGACTTGGCAGGGATAACAATTTATTTCTTATAAAATGTGGTTTACATGACTGCTTGGGTTCTAGATTGAAATTTGGGCAAATACATTTTTTCTGTGCTACAAAAGCTCTATTTATTTCTGTCACATTTCCCCAGATAATAAGTCCTTAACGCAGCAGTGACATTACATAGCCGTGATAAGCAATTAGTGCAGTTTCGGTATCTGAAGTTTGCTGTAAACGATATAAAGAGAAAACGAAACGAAAAAATTTTGAATAAAGAATAACAAATTTAGTGCCAAAAAAAATTCAAAACTAAACATATCAAATTGCAGCCTTAAATGTAAGAGAAAAAAAGTTTTATGCATTCCTGGCAAATAGCAAAGAATCCATAAAGAGCGAACAGCGCTGTTTTCAGCATCCTCCAGACATAATTAAATAATTTAGAAAGTAAAAAGCGCATGTAAATTAAAACATAAAATAAAAAAGAACATAACATAAGAATTAGTACATTAAAAAAAATATAATATTAAATAAAGGCATCTAGAACATAACATAAGAATAATTGGTACAAGATACCCAAGTTCAAATGAGCATATCACATTGTGTAACTTAATATAAACAGTAGACTATATGGCTGATGGGTTGATCTTAGAAAAAGCGCAAAATCTGTACGTTCGCTCGATATAAAAAAATACTAAGTTACCTCTAACTTTCATGTTTTTTAGTGTTAAAGGACCTTCCTTAAATCATAAGGCCTTGAAATTTGTATTAAAAATAACTTAACAAATGACATCGTCGGCTTGGCTTAAAATATTTTATAAATTGCATCTAGGAGCAGAGTTATTAAATAAAAACGCAGATTTTTGTGGGCGCGTTGTACTTGGTGGTCGTAACAGCCACGGCTGAGGGCGCGCTATTTTAAACTAAAAGGAAACGTCATGAAGTTCAGTTGTAATTGATGCAAAATGAGGTGCTCAATCTGACCTTATATGCAGCCTTAAGATAGAGGGAAAGTACTTGGTATAATAAAAGCGGAATAAAAACAAATTCACTCATCACTTACTCGTCGCTTACGTTAGCTAGCTCAGACGTTTTCTTTTTCTGTGATCTTCTTTGTTTAATTTTGTATTTTGATTTTGCTAAAACGATTTGTTTATCAAATAATGTGTATTTTAACTTTAATTTAAATGAATTATAAGGCATATTTTCTTTTAGTGGATGTTGCAAGCCGTTCCACTCCTTTGACGCGGCAAATTTGAACCCTGCCCGTAAATTTGCGGTTCTATGTGTAGATTGTGTAGGGACGCACACTTTATTGAATTTGCTTCTTGTAAATTTGCTGTGTTCATCTCCTAGCCATTTATATTTACTATATATATAGTTATCTATATATATAAATATTCTGGGGCATTGTGTGCACAATCTTATGCACCATGCCTGCAAGATGTAATTTTCGGCGACCCTCCATTTTGAGAACTTTCTTTTTTGAACATATATTTTCTGTGTGGGGTAGCCGGGTGTTAAACTTTGGTATTAGTTTACTTTGATAAAAAGTAGCCAATGAAGGGGCCAAAAGATTTTTTTAATGCGGTTATCAGTGGTGATAACTTCGTTTTTCAATTCAAAAATTCATAGCAACAAAAATACATAACAAAACGTATACGTTGTACGTACGTAGTTGGAATGGGAATCTCCTTTCCTCTTCTCTATGAATGATGCTTTGACTATTGGGTAATTTCACTAAAACGTATAACATTGCCAAAAAAATATATTGTGTCAAAAAAAATAATGAAACAGACACTTTGTTCCTCATTAATTCTTCTGCTGAAACTGGATAGAATTTCTTTAAACTCTAGTGATCTTACTTTAAGTTTAATTAATCTGTATTCGTAAAAATTTACTCAATCTCACATGGGCTTAACCCTTGGAATACCGAAAACACTGATACCACTATTTTGTTCGACAGACAAGTTCACAAATACGTTGTGGTGTTGCATGGATGTGTAGTTGTAGCAAGTTAGTGAATTGGTGATTTTCAAGTAAATAAATGTTGTTTTGTCGGGTTATTCCGATCGGCTCACTGGTCCGTTGCGGATTTGCTTTCTTAGCATATTTAAAATCATATTCTTAAACATTTGAAAAAAAAACATGCAAATGTACCCATTTTGTCTGTTTTTGATTTTTTGCACCCGTTTAAAAAAAAACAATTACTTTCACTGTGACGTGTTTCTTAACCTCAAATAGTTCATATTTTGAAATAATACGAAACAAACTTTATCACAGAATACCTTCCTATAAGAGTAATGTCTGATTTTTAATGATTTTTTGAATGTCGCACCCTTTACACATAGATTTTGATATATTTATTATTTTAATTTTTTGTTACTTTTGACTATAAATGACAATTCATTGTTATCAGGTGTGGAATCCACGAACAACAATGCAAAAAACAATTATGTCTCTGTATGATTTAAATTTATAATAAAATTATGAAAACTCTGATGTCTACACAAACTCAGAGAGAAAATTATCTACATTTTTTTTAAATGTGCCATTGAAAACTAATTATGTTATTGCAAATGAGATTGTGTTAAATTATATTTTTATTTAAAAGCGAAAATGACTTTCAAGAAGACGTAGGTTTTTTTCCTTATGTAAACGGTGATAAAATCATTCTGTGTCGCACCTATTACAAATAATTGAAGAAACTAAACCACAACACGTTTTTACATTTAAAATGCATTACTGCAATTATTACATGTTTTTTTTTATTTTTTTTAAACGATCGTCATCAAAAGTCAACAGAGCGCATCGCATAATTTTCTAAGTTACGTAGTTCCTTACGCTATGGCTCCTTGAAATTTAATTTAATTATACGGAGTTTTAATGAAATCAACCCCGTATTTTTTAAATTATTTTTTGTAATTCTTTTGTTTTGTGTTTTACAAATAAAACGCCATTGTCACAATAACTAACTCTTACTAAGTACCCATGTTAAATGAAGTATTTCTCCAATATCTTGAACGTCCTAACAAATACATTTCTTTTATTCTTTTTAGTTCACTTTTTGTAATGGCAGAATTTTTTTTTTTATTGTTAAATATTTTAGTAAGTCTAGTAAAACAGCATATTTTACTTTCGAAGCATTAATTTATTGAAATAATATTTAGGTTTCCAATAATACTTTAGGTTTTAAATTATTAAATTAATCAAACACTAGAGCTGTCTGGAACTAGAAAGGCTTTAATATTTAAGCAAAAGGCTTAAGGGCCATCAGTTTGAAATCCAGTAACATTTCAGTAACAAAATGTAATTTATCAGTTTTAAGGCGCTACGTAATTGTTATTTGACTTTGCTCAAAGGTGAAGCTTCAAATAGTATCAGCAATTTATTTTCCTGGTGGACTTTTATATACTTTTATTTAGCTAGCTTTTGCTCGCCACTTCGCTCACATGGAACACCTAATACGCGATTCAGGGTATAGCGCCATCTAGTTGTTCATATTGTTACGAGCTGGGGTTCGGGATAAATTAATTTTATACCAATTCGCACCAAAAACCACTAACTGTCTTTATTTGCACTCTATTAAAACACAACTGAAACTAAATAACAACTGGAATTACGAACTGGACTCAATGGACTCACCGGACTGACTAATTTGACCGCACTATAATTTCACAACTACTAACTAGAATCGTTACCGGGTTATATTCGCTCTTTTCAGTCGCACTTCACTACACTAGAGTCGTGCTTTAGTTTTCCGCTTTTCCGATACGCCTCGTAGTTAACACTCAACTGCCTCGACCGCTTACCCGTCCCGATTTTATACCACACGCCGGCTTCTAGTTCAAGTAACGCGATATTGCTAGAACCCTATCGCACATTATGGAACGCACGTCAAGGACCCCAGTCTATATCCATTCCTTTCCAACCACTAATGCTTTCTCTCTCCCACTTCTTTCTAGTTCAAGTGACGCGATGTCGCTAGAACCCTCTCGCACATTGTGGAACGCACCTCGAAGACTCCAGTCTGTATCCGTCCCTTTCCAACCACGAATGATTTCTCTCTCGTACTTCTTCGTGCGAGAATGTCCGAGACATTTCGAGTTCAATGGTGGAATGACCCCCTCCGCGGAAACTTCTCACATTTTTCAGTTGTGACCTTAGCCCGGAAGCGCCCACACGTCATCCGCGCTGAGATTATTAATGAACTTTCTTACGCATTCCATGATGTGTGAGATTTTTGTTTCATGCCCCGGTACTACGCAACAATATTATGAACAATGACTAAGAGCTTGTCCAGATGTGGCGTTGTATACGCGCGAGGCCTCGCGCGAACAAGAGCGTGTGTTGCGTCCACATAGCGCGACGTACGCGCGTGGATTTGGTGTAGAACTCAGTGAGTATTCAATATGGATTTGGACCGAGCGTTGTTTTTGGCTTTTTTTTGGATTACAAAATTTAAAAAACCAACAACAGTTCAGTATGATCAGGCAAAACTAAAACTATTACTTTAAATTAAAATTCAAGAATAACAATTAATTGTTTTGAAATAATAAAATTAGCATTGACATAACCAATAGATGCGATATCATATCCCATGTTGCGGGTCTTCTCTCTACATGAATAACATAGTTATTGTTTTAAAATAATAAAATTAGCATTGGCATAACCAATACATTACATATCTCATATTGCCGGTCCTTTTCCACTTCATTTATTAAAAATTGGTATCGACATCATCCTCCATTTTTCCCTTAAACACGTCCGTTTACGCCAATGCTCGCGCGTTTACTGGCGCGACATACAGAATGCCAAGTGAGAGTTTCCATCGAATGACTTTACTACCGCGTGAATCGAGTTAAGCTGGGTTTCCAGCGCGTGTTTTCTCCTACACACTACACCAAAACATCTACACAGTATATTGTTCCGCTACATATTTGTGTTTATAAGCCCCGTGTCTCCTGCATGCTTATCAGTAAAAATGTGTAGCGAAACAATGTTTTGTGTACACGTTTTTATTTAGTGTGTAGTACAAAACGTGCGCTGGAGACCCGGCTTAACTCGATTCACGCGGAAGTAAAGTCATTCGATGGCAACTCACGCTTAGCATACAGGTTCCAAGTACCTTGAATCACGCGGGCTTCGTGTGAAAAAGTAGGTACTACACTAACGTTTTTAATTTCTTAATTCATAAAAAATACCCTTCTTTAATCTTAGGACATTTGGTTACAAAGCAGTCAAAATCTAACCAAATCAGTACAGTAGGTTTTAGGTGAATCGTAAACATACGAACAAACAAAAACGACAGATTTTTAAAATTGATTTAATGAGACTAAGATAGGCTTGAGGAAACTCGTTTATTATAATTTATTTATTATAATATTCTTTGTCTTTTCTTGTGTACTATAGATAGATTTGACGGAAATGAACTGCTTTCAGTGCTTTCGTAAGCTGCATTCAGTTTGACCTTTGGACGACTTCCCCCTACTACTGACAGCAGGTAAGTATCAAGGCATGTGAGGTGACTGAAAGCAGCATAGGAATCCATTAAACTGAAAGCAGTTTATTTCCCTCAAGTTAGCAACTTGCATGCAGAAAAAATTTTCTTGCTTGTTTGTTTCTTTAATTGTGTTTCATTTATTTACTCACACTATGCATTGGAAAACGTAGTATGATACACGTGGGTAAGGGCAATATTTATTAACGTTTAAAACTTTTCCTTTGAGAGAATTTTTACCTTTATTGAAATGTTTTCAATGTTATACTTCACGGTCACGAGGCAAATCATGATATGCCAACGACATTCACTACGCTGACAACCTCCCCTCCCCCGTCACTAACGAGAGAGAGCAAACAAGAACTATCAAAAACATCGGGTGATATCACCCTTTTCCCAAGGCTTTAAACTGGTAGCACCTTAACAAGTTCTATTGAAAATTGTTTAAATTCTTCAACCATCCATCTTCTGAATTAGGATCTTTCGATGAAGACATTTGGACTGTTTTGTAAATGTAGAGCTAAGTGATTCCAAGATTTCCAAGTTGGAGATTTATTGAGACAGGCGGTGGTTTCGTCGAAAATTTATGGACTTATTTACAATAGTACCACGAATTGGTTCGAAACAAGTCTATTCTATCTTAAATTTTACTGGTTTTAAAGGTTATAAAGGGCCTACATTATATATATTTTTTTAAACGCATTTTGAACATCTGTTTAAAAATTTAACATATCTTGTATTTTAGGTCACATAAATTGGCGAAAAAGGCTCTTATTATTTTGCCTGCAGTATACTTATACTATTCAGACCAAAAACCAAAAATGGGTATCATTGAACAAATTACCTAACCCTAACCCACTTTTTTAGGGTTCCGTAGTCCGACAAGGAACCTTTATAGTTTCGCCATGACCGTCTGTCCGCGGCTTAGCTCGGAAACTATTAGTACTAGAAAGCTGTTATTTGGCATGGGTATACATATTAATTACGCCGACAAAGTGGTAAAATAATATCTCGATATAGTACATTCGAAATAATATCAAAGGACGTTTTTAAATACACCTGCGAAAAATTACATGAAATAATAAAATAAAAGCAATTTTGTTGCAAATCAAAACAGATACAAGTCGACAGAAGAACACGCAGTCTGATTGGCGCCAATCTGTACTACAAAGAACAATGTCTCTTTCTAAAATCTTTTTAATAATAATTTCTAAGATAGTTAAAATTGAATATGAATTATGACGTCTAAAATCGTTTTGAAATATTAAAACATCTTTTACAATTTAACATATACAATATATTTAATAATAAAATATAAAAGTTTGAAAATACAAATCTTAAACAGTTTTAGTGTGTCCGGTAAAACAAAGGCTTACATGCTTACTAAATTGTGTTGGCGATTTCCCCTAGATGGCGTCAGTAGTAAAAACAAAAAGCAGGAGTGCGAAATATGTCATTTTACGCACGCTAAACAGGCACGTAATGAATCATATTTTGAGCAGGTGTATTAAACATTTTTTTAAGCCTACCGTAGACGTAAATAGGAGATGGATTTTTTTTTGTTACCCCAGTGTGGGGTATTATTAGATAGGTCGTTCAAAAACATTATGGGTGGTTGAAGACCATTTCTCGATTTAGAGATCCGTTGGCGAAATATTGAGCTTTAATGTGCAACTTTTTGTTAGAGTTAATGTCCCCCCCTGCCGGCTAAACGATTGTTTATGAATTTATGAAAAAAATCACAGAAGTAGTATATATAATGAAGTTAAAAGGAATACTACCACAGCTAAGTAGGCTTTACAGGTTTACGAGTACAGGTCGCGCCAAACTTTTAACATAAAACAGTCCCCTCTAAACATGACCAAATGTATTGGCCGTTATTCGGGAGAGCAACTTCCGAGCGGACTAGAAATTTGGCGCGATCTGTATTTAGTAGACCAACTTATAAAATGTACTGGGCAACTACGGAACCCTACACTGCGCGTGGCCCGACACGCACTTGGCCATTCTTTTCTTCTAAATTTTGGCCTAGTGAATGAATTTCAGAGCTCTGGGTACCTGTCTATTTTGAAGAAACAGGTGTATCAGGATCGTAACTGATTGAGATCTGTTTTCTTTTCCTACATTTCTGGAAGACAGGCGTAATTGTATGTATACGTAATCCTATTCTGGATAGGAATTTAACTAATTGATAGAATAATAGAAAAATATTGAAATTACTTGTACGTTGTTCCACTAGTATTTAATTAAGGATGATCACGCTACCGGTTTCATCGAATGCTGTTTTTAGTCATTGAACATGTGATTTTATAATTAACGTATATAATTGTATTGAATGTTTTTCCGTATTGTTTTCGCCTGAAGATGTCGATAAATCGATGAAACCGGTAGCGTGATCATCCTTAATCAAATACTAGTGGAACAACGTACAAGTAATTTCAATATTTTTCTATTATTGTAAAAATGTTCCATCAAGAAGTGACAACATACAGCATCAATTAATTGATAGAAGTAGGCGTTACTTTACGCTAATCCATAAACAACCTAGAAGTATCCATCCATCAGCCTGACACTGTTCACTGCTGAACTCTTCCAATAAAACGCTACTCTTGGCGGTCCTAAATCCTACTCATCCAGCCGCCACCCGCAACTTCCTTCAGATCGTCGGTCCAGCGGGCCGAGGTCGGCCTAAACTACGCTTTGCTGTACGGCTTGTACGTGGTCTCCATTCTAACGCCTTTCGGCCCCAACGGCCATCACGTCGGCGTCAGATATGGCCTGCCCACTGCCGCTTCAACTTACTGATTCGGCGGGCTATGTCGATTACTTTCGCTCTCCAACGGATCTCTTAGTTTCGGATTTTATCCATCAGAGATACCCCAAGCATAGCCCGCTCCATAGTTCGTTGAGCGACCTTAAATCGGTGGATAAAGCTCTTTTTAAGAGTCCACATCTCAGCGGCGTACGTCATCATTTCATTTCAATTTTACGTACGATATATTGAATTTAAATTTCAACCACTCAAAGCATTATAAAATTCAAAGCTCAATTTTTTAAACATAAATATTTTCATTGCAACATGCTTTAAAAACGTCAAATAAATATAAAAGTGTCGCAGAATTTACTGAATTCTCGAAGCATGAAAAAGGTCGGGTCAGGAATAAATGAGGCTTTTATATAAAGTGACAAACCAGTGAGCCGAGTGACGTCACCTGATCATATGAACGGTGAGGGTTCGCCAGGATTTGGCTCACTTTAACTAACCCTTATTAGGGTTTGAACCCAACTGTTATTTATTTTCGAAGAGAAATATGTTTCTTATTGATTTTTATGGTTCCGTAGTCCGACAAGGAACCCTTATAGTTTCGCCATGTCCGTCTGTCCGCGCCTTAGCGCAGAGACTATTAGTATTAGAAAGCTGTTATTTGGCACGAATATAAATATTAATCACGCCGACAAAATGGTAAAATTAAATCTTGAAAAAAAGATTTTTTAAGGGTACCTCTCATACAAGTAAACTGGGAATGTTTTTTTTTTATCGTCTATCCCATTTGTGGGGTATCGTTGGATAGGCCGTTCAAAAACATTGTGGGTGTGTGAAAACCATTTTTCCATTTAGGGATCTGTTGGTGAAATATTAAGCTTTAAAGTTAAAATTTTAGTTAGAGTGGAGCGTCCCCCCTCCCCTGCCGGCTAAACGGTTGTTTATAGAAATGTGAAAAAATTCACAGAAGTATTATATATAATGAATTTAAAAGGAAAACTATCACAGCTAAGTAGGCTTTACACGTTTACGAGTACAAGTCGCGCCAAACTTTTGGCCCCCTATAATGTATGGGACCAGAAGTTTGGCGTGGTCTGTATTAGTAGACCAACTTATCTGTACCGGGCAACTACGGAACCCTACATTGAGCGTGGCTAATTTCGCAAAATAAAATGATGACTCCACTTAGTAATTGACTCGGGGCTGGGCTTGCGTTTGTAAGGAACACGAAAAGAATAATTTACGAATTTCAGAAAAAGTGTCATCGAACCTTGGTACTGAGCACTTACCGAGTCTTCAGGAAGAATTTGGCTGTATAGATTAAAGTCACCTTATATAATAAATATTGCTTTTTTAAGCTTTTCCGTGTATTAATTAAGCAAAGATCAATAACAACAATATTTATATTTTCACAAGTTCCTAGACAACGCCATCCCTGTGAAAGCTATCCTGGATAACGACTCAGTGCGCTGGCGTTGAAATGGTTTTTATTGTAATATACTAGATGGCGCTGCACGTCTCGAAATATCGGATGCTTTAATGCAGTCAGGTTCAACTCACGTTAAAGTTTACTTTGTCTACACTATTATTTTAGGTATTTTATTATTTAAAGAAGTAAGATTTGTTTGTTTGTATATAATGGGTAATCTCTGGATTTACTGAATCGATTATGGAAATTCTTTCGATAATTAAAAGATACACTTTCGCCGGGTAACATATTTTTTTTTTATTTAATAAAAATAAGTTTTCAGTTCGAAAATGCGATAACTAATGACTTTACAAATTTTGTGAATCGAGTGGGAAGAAAAAGTGCTGCTTGGGTGGTTTATCGGCATCGGCATGCATTGACCAAATGCTTAGTTATATTAACTATGTATGTAGGTGAACAAAAACTGTCGTTTTTAAAGAAAACTGTATCGGTTTAACTAGAGATTTCCATCTGCAACGATCCTGACACACCTCTTGCTAATATAAAGCTTGAAAAGTGGTTACAGCTAGGTTTAAGTACTATATACTTTATTGCACAAAAAAATATGATTACACTTGCACTTAGAAATAAGATGTATATAGGCGAGCTTATCTCTAAGCAGAGATTTCTTCCAGCGAACCCCTTTGATTAGTAAAAATCATAATAAATAAATAAATAGACATACATGCGTTCATTTACACTAAACTACATAAATACATACATGAAATCTTACATAAATCATAATTTACCTCTAATATATGTACATATAAAACGCAACGCCTGTTTGTTCGTCTGTGCGGTCACTTATAGCTTGGGAACTACTCAATGGGTTTTGATGCAGTTTTCATTGTAGAGATTTTTTTTCGCCAAGGTTACAGTGTATATATCATCACGATATGACTAAGGGAAGCACACAATTAGAGCTTTAGTTAACCATGTGGTAGGTATGTACGCCTTGCGTAGTCGCATGTAGTCCGATCGTCGGGTTTCATATCATCCACTGGTAAACGCTTTTAGAATACCTTTTAAGTTTAAGATTATTTGATCGATCTTGACGAGTATCTTTGTAGAACATGGTGACCAGGGTCTAATGACGGGACTGGAAGGTGGGTACGGGATCTCCTCAACGGACAACAGCAGACCCTTTGAGTTTGGGCTTATTTGATTGGTTTTTATTAGCAGTTTGGTAAAACATGATGAACATTGCATATTGTCGTTCGAAAAATCACGTTCTTTTGTTTTCATTATTTCCACGAAAATCTCTTCGACGCGGGCGGAGCCGCGGGCAAAAGCTAGTTACTATTATATAATAGTTTTATTAGGACCTATCACCCGCACATAAACCTTATCAGCAATTCATATTTTGCTTTCACAGGCCATACCCTAGAAATCTAAGAGATTATTTAGACTTCTATGCATAACTATAAAATCGTAGGTGAATAAATAGTTTAATAGGTAGTTTTATTTTTGTGCAAATTCATTTTAAACCGTGGGTTGGTAATAGTTACATTTAAAAAAATACATGTTATATACCACTTTTTGAACTGAATATTTTGGCCTAAGCTATGATATAAATACCATTTCATTGAAGTTATATTAAGTTTTAGAAAGTAAAAATTATATTTAAATAAACTTCGTAACAAGTGTGATCAAAAACAGCCGACATATTAAAAATCGCGAGTTTTCTGAGCGGCCCGCTCTCACTAAGCAGGATATAAAAGTGTTAAATGAAAGCGTTGGAGCAGGACCGATTTCTCTGGATAACCTTTAATTAACCTGCAAGCGACAGTAAAAATCAAATATTGAGTAAACCAATATGTGCAAGGGCTTCGTAAGAAACCAATATGGTTACCGTTGTACAATTTAATTGCTTGTGCATGTATGTACGTCATACGTTCCCTTTGCCCGTTTCTATTTCGAAACGCAATCAAATTTTCCAATAAACGCGATGATATTTTAAGGTTGCTTTGGTAGATACCCTATTAGTGCAGTTTCTTTATCGTAAGCATAGCAGCATAATTTATAAAGGTTTACGTCACGCCACCCACATTATATTTAAAATAATGTGATGTTATAATATAAAATCACTCAAGGCGTATACTTTATACTTTATTGTACACATAAATATAATTACAATTGAGGTTAGAAATAGGATGTACACAGGCGAGCTTATCTCTAAGTAGAGATTTCTTCCAGCAAACCACTGTGATAAATAAAAAAAATCATAATAAATTAATAAGTAGACATACGTGTACACAAAACTACGCATCACACTATTAAATTAAAATTTTAATACATATATATATATATATATATATATATATATCCCTACATATACATACACAGCATAACTACATTCTATTACATACATGAATCTTTGCATAAACAATAGATATAGGTAATAATATACATACATATAGCGTGTACATTATGTACGTACACACTTACATACTATACAAATTCACTTATGGAAGAGAAAGATAGTGCTCTTTTAGTCTTTTTTTAAAAATACCAATTGTTGGACAGTCACGGATGTTTTGGGGAAGTGAGTTCCACAATCTGATAGCCACGACATTAAAGGACTGGCCGAAAGCACATGATTTGTGCACTGGAGTTTTAAGTAGAGAGACAGTACGTGTCCGAACCGGCCTGTCTCTAGAAAAATGCAGTGGTACGAATCGTTCACGAAGATAAGAAGGGGAGCGAGGATTAGTGAGAATACTGAAAAGCTGAGTGAGAATATGGAAATCACGACGTTGACGGATAGGTAGCCATTTAAGTTCTTTGCGGAAAAGGGAGACATGGTCGAATTTACGTAAGCCATATATAAAACGAATAGCCAGATTTTGCAGGCGCTCGAGCTTATTTAGTAACTCTTCGTTGGCATCAAGGAAACTGACATCGGCATAGTCGATCAATGGAAGAAGTAGAGATTGCGCAAGAGAAATTTTAGTTTTAAAAGGCAGGAAGTTCTGGAGGCGCTTTAAAGAGTGAAATGCTCTATGCACTCTTTTGCTGATCTCATTGACTTGAGGAGTCCACGACAAGTGGCAATCAAAAACAACTCCTAGATTCTTGGCGGTTTTAGAAAAGACAATAGGTACCCCATTATAAACTACAGCTGGTAAAGTATTGTCACTCAATTTCTGTAACATGTACCGGCTACCAAGTAGCATAGCTTGCGATTTGTTTGGGTTAACAACAAGTCCAAATGATTGAGCCCAATTTTGTATTTTGGTGAGATCTTCATTCATCTTTATAACGGCAGATTTTGCCTGATCCACTGGAGAATGGCAATAGAGCTGCAAATCATCTGCGTAAAGATGGTAGAGAGAAGATAAATTGTCGGTGATTGAGTTAATAAAAACTGAAAACAGGAGAGGAGAAAGAACGCCACCTTGAGGAACGCCAGCTGTGAGCTCACACCACCCCGATGTAACATCATCAGAGCGTATGCACTGCTGGCGACCATGAAGATAAGTATCAAACCATTCTAATACTAGAGGAGATACGTTAAGAGAGCTAAGGATTCCTAACAGTACGTCAAAATTTACACAGTTAAACGCACTGCTAAAATCTAATAATGTTAGCACAGTCACATTTTTGCTGTCGATTGCGAAACGAATATCGTCTGTAACCTTGAGTAGAGCAGTGACCGTGCTATGTCCGCTACGAAACCCTGATTGAAATTGGTTTAATAAGTTGTTGTTAGAAAGATATAATGATAGCTGATCATGTACTAGGGATTCCAGGACTTTGGAAAGGATAGGAAGGATTGAAATAGGTCTATATTGCGAAAAAGAGGAAGGGTTAGATATCTTGGGTAAAGGAATAACATTAACCCGTTTCCATGCTGAAGGAAACGCGCAAGTTACCAAGGAGTAATTCATAATGTGGGTGATGGTAGGTAGAAGATCGTCCAAAATCGTGAACAACATCTGAGAACAGATTTCATCGTCACCCACGGCTTTAGACGATATGGCTAGAATAGCTCTCTTAACGTCACTCGTAGTAACAGTCATGAAGGCAAAGGGAGTACAGCTAGGTTTCGGCTTACTGTTAAGTTTCGAAAGAGTTTCATTTTTGGTTCTGTCTTCCAAAATGACAGGAGATGTAGAGAAGTGCAAATTTAGTGCTTCGAAATCAATGCGTATTATTACGTATTATCGTATTTTTTTACCTTTCTTAATAGGCTCGTACTTTAACTTCAACTTTGTTTACCTTATACTTCAAGTTGAGTTTTACAGAACCCTATTAAGAAGTTTATAGAAGTCGTTAAAGTAGGGAACACGGAAATAACTTATCACATGTCCTGCACAAATTGGCTACGCTGACTGAGAAGAGGTGAATACAGAACATAAACGTCGTACACCATTTACGGGTTCCGTATAATCTAGATTAATTAGATGTAAGCACGTGCGTAAATTCATGTTGAGAACTGGATAGCTCAGTTGGTAGAGCAACCGCCTGGTAAGCGAGAGGTCCCGGGTTCGAATCCCGGTTCAGAATTTACTTTTCTGACTTTCTATACCGCAATTATGTAAATTTAATTTATTATCTCGTTGCGATGGATAAATCACCAAGTGTTTAGAAATATAGAAATTTATTTCTATCATAGTTTAAATGTAAACTGTTTAAATATATGCTTCATTAAAACACCAAACGAGGTTTCTAAATGTAACGTCATTGAAGATATTTCGCATTTTTCCCAGCGTGCCAGATCAATCGAACAAACAACAAAGATGCATTACAATAAATTCCGTTTTTATCGGAACCTGTAGAAGCTCTGCTGAAACAATATTTACCTGAGCAATCTCTTTCACCTGAAAGTCCAGTCTTGACATTTGATAGCAAAATATTCTCTACTATAGAATCTTAGTCATTTAAGTGGAAAGGAACCTAAGAATGATCAATAAGCATATATCTACGTCGTGAATATCCGGGGTGAATCCTAACTCAGTAATAGTAGGTGTGCTTATTAACTAATCACTTACTAGGTCCTAAGTTCTTGACTTGTATAATAAAGTCATTAATAAAAGACCCCGTCCCTTTCATGAATTATTGATTAGGTCCTACACGTTCCTTGTTTTAATCACCCGATCGAAATGGGCTATTATAGACCTAAACTTGTTTCCTACATTACTTCCTTTGTCATCACCAACATTAATATCGTCAGCCTTTTGCAGCCTCTTGTTGAAAATAGATCTCTCCAATACTATGGCCGTTGTGTGCGTATTTTAATGGGAATATTATGCGTTCTCCGTCTTCTAAATTCGTCAGGTAACGACGTAGCGGGAAACAATAGATTCGTAGAGCTTGCTAGGGCGTAGCAAAAAGGGAATTCGATTTCGTAAGTAACAGAACTTGTTTATACAACATAGAGATCGTGTTCCAGAAAATTAAATGTTAAACAAAATGTACAAACTATGAAGTGAATTTAATTTATACGAACGCCCAAAGTGAAGACTCGGTGATGTTGTCTGAAAATAAATTTGTTTCTTTATTTTTGCTTCTTTCAAGTTACAAATTATACATAAAAGATATCTTTTAGTATCATTTACTATCACATTATCACCCTAATTTCCCATGTAAATACAGGGTGTTAGGGAAAGTACTTCGTTTTGCGCACCGCGCTTGTCCAGTTTTAGTATTTGTTGTTATAGCAGCAACAGAAACACATCATCTGTGAAAATTTCAACTGTCTAACTATCACGGTTCATGAGATACAGCCTGGTGACAGACGGACAGACAGACAGACGGACAGCGGAGTCTTAGTAATAAGGTCCTGTTGATTACCCTTTGGGTACGGAACCCTAGAAAGGATAGCCTATTTTTATTTTGTTAGACAATGGCACCCTTTTTTTTTGCGTGCGACGTTTCGTTCCGTAAACACGTAACATGTCCACCTGAGACAAACTTAATCATTTTAATTGAAAAATGGCAACTAACGCCCAGGAAAGTGATAGTGCTGAGCTCGTTTCCAGCTTGAAAAGCCTTGAAGCTAAAGTTTGTGCCCAAAATAATGAGTTATGTGCCTTAAAAGTGCAAATTTCGGAGTTAAGTTTGCTTATAATAAAATCGCTTGAGGGTAAACAAAGTGTACAGTGCCCGACATGTGTGAAAGCATCTCCGCGTCGACGTGCCATTGTCGCTCTTACGTTGGCATCAGAGGCGGCGAGTGTGAGCGAGACGGAAACAGAATCGAAGTCTGCATCAACTTCGAATAAGCCGAAAAGTACATCGACTAAAACTAAACAGCCAACTGCCGTAATCTCATCGGTCGTGCAAACTCGTGCAGCGGCTAAACGAGCTAATATGAGCGCCGTGTGCGCCGTTAGCGGCGGCGCCATTGTAAACAAAACAGGGAAGAAATCATCTTCACCCCAGCCTGCTAAAAATGAGCAGACTATGGATACGAATGACCCTTTACCTGTAAATAAAAATCGCAGTTCAAATTCACCAACTGAGGAAGGCTGCTCCACCGTAACCCGTAAGATTACCAACCGTCATCAACGGCATGTAATCCGCGGCAGTGGAGTAGCCAGCACTATCATGTGCGCTGCGAATAGGCTAAAATACCTACATGTCTGGGGCGCAAGAACCGACACCACCGAGAAAACGGTGGTCAGCAAAAAAAAGAAAATAGCCAGTACACAGCTTCTAAAATTATACCCAAGCGAAACGTAGACTGCTCTTCAAGATAGGAGTTCCGGAAGTCATGATTGATGAATGCCTCTCTCGAGAATTTTGGCCTTCAGGGTTTTCAGTGGAACGCTGGTTATTTCGACTCGAAAGACTACGGCCCGAAGACTCGAACTCAAATAAATAAATCTAAGTTTTTTAAGTTAACTGCCTACTATCAAAACATAAGGTGGCTAAGATCAAAATCATTCATTTGGAGAAACAACCTTCTTCTTATAGACGATAACATCCATCTGATAGCCATAACCGAGACTAATCTGGATCCTTCGTTCCATGATGCCGAGGTTTGCTGCGGGGACTGTTCCATCATGCGGAGAGATCGCGGTGGGGCGGGTGGTGGGGTGATGCTACTGTATCGCTCGTCCATCAACTTGGAGCATCTCCCACAGTACGAGACAGACACCGGCAGGACTTATGGGCGCGATTTGCGATAAATGAACATTATGTGTACATAAACGTTGTTTATATACCACCAAAGTCTAAGGACGACGTATACACACGCTGGTTCAACAGCGTTGAACGTTTGTGTTCCCGTCAATCAAGTAATAAAGTTCTTGTACTTGGTGACTTAAATATGAACAGTGCTAGTGAAAATACGACCAACTATTATTTTAATTGTTTTAAAATTATCTGTAATTTTGAAGAGTATAACTGCGTGACTAATATGAACGGCAGAATGTTAGATGTGGTGTTGACGGGCCCGGATTGCGGTGCAGTGTCAGTGCAGTGCATGGATCTCGGTGATGAGCTCTCCAAGATCGATCTGCATCACCCGCAACTGTTGGTGAAAGTCAAGTATAATTTCGCCAAACAGGTACAATTTATGAATCCATCCAATATAGACGATTATAGAGTTTGGAATTTTTGTAATGCTGATTTTTATTCCCTGTATTGTCTTATTCGCGATGCAAACTGGAATGAACTATTATTAATAAATAACGTTAATGATGTATTGGATAAATTCTACTCCCAGATGTATACAATATTTGACCATTGTATTCCAAAGAAAATACGGAAGCCTTCGTGTAGTCGTACCTATCCAGTAATCTACACGGGGGCAATCATCCGTGACATTGAATTAAAAGTACAATATCACAAAGCTTGGATTAAAAGTAAGGACACTTATGCCTATGCTGAATTTAAGCGTCTTCGCTACAAAATTAAACGTGATATTGATATAGCATTCAAAAATTACGCTAAGGACATATCTTTTAAATTGAATAAGGATCCGACCAAATTTTGGCAATATGTTAATACGCTATGTAGTCGGGGTAGCCTTGAGACCATGGTGACGCGCGGTGACTCTGAGTACCGCGGTGCAGATGCTACTGCTGCATTTGCCACCCACTTTCAGTCCGTTTTCTTACCTGATCAGCCGATTCTCGACCCCGAGCCTGCGAGCTCCACGACTTCCACCGCCTGATGAGATACGAAGCGCCGTTAAAAAGTTAAAGCCGACAACCTCTGCTGGTCCTGACATGTTGCTAGCTTACGTTCTAAAGGCATGCATAGACGAACTTATTAACCCCATCACATACATTTTTAATTTGATAAATTGTTACTGGTGCGTATCCAGAAACCAGAAATCCAGGAAGGAGTCCAGGGTCACCCCTATACCTAAAAAAGGAGTCAGGACGATGGTGGAAAACTACAGGCCGGTCGCGAACCTCTGTGCGATAGCTAAAGTTTTCGAAATGGTGATCCATGATCGTCTTCTACCACAGTGGAGCCGCCAATAATTATAAAATAAGAATTTGAGAAGAGTGGACTGTAGAATGCGAAATCGGCTAAAAATGGCGGACCACACTGGCGTGAAAAGTATTAAATAATGGAAAAGCTTGTTACCTCAAAATCCCTTGTGATCGAATCTCGTCCAGGATGCACACAGCACTGAATCTCCTGATCAGGAAGATGTCCTTGCAGGAACACGAGGGTCTAGGGTTATAGGTCTAGACGGTGCGCGCGCGCGTCCTTGGAGGTGGTCAATTCACAACTGACTCAAGGTCAGCTAGCGCGGGCGCGCGTGGTTGATCGACCGATGGTGCGTGCGCCAGCATACACCAAGGATTTGATCAAATCCAAAAAGATGCCAAGGAACCAAACTATTCCTTGGTTATTTATACTAGTCCGCCAGCGTATATAAATAAAACATTTATGCGATAAACAAAGTAAACATACAATATATATTGGCGGAACCATTTCCCCGGCCTTGAAAGTACCAGGTTTCAAAACAAATTAGTAGTAAACCAATTAAAACTAAGATTAAGCTTAACACCCTTACCCTTATTGCGAACACATAACTTTGGTGAATAAACCAAAACAAAAGTAGAACCTAAAACTAAATGTCTTAACAATTACGTATTAAGATATCACGCAGTTACTGTGTTGGGCATAATTTCACAATAGGTCTCTTAAAGAGCCAGTGTAGATACAGTCGATGGTAATTATCCACCATTAAATTCATCACACAATCATGATTTGATAGTAAAATTGGGTGCTGATAAATAAAGCTAACATCAGAAGTCACATGAGTGACTCGTGATACAGGAACCGGTTTAATTTCCGGCAATTCATTATCGTGGCTGGATACAAAAGGCTGAATTGGCCAGTCAGATCTAGGAAGTTTAGCCCATGGTGGGCCTCGCAACCAGAGCGGATGACCAATAAGTTGTGCAGGTGACAATCCTCGCGAAAGACAATCACTTGGGTTTTCATCTCCTTTCACATGAAAAAAGTGCTCAGGAGAGAGCAATTGTTGAATTTTGGAAACCCGATTGGCCACAAATGTTTGCCATCGATGCGGTATATCAAACTCAATACTTTGTTCCAATCGAAGAGATTCAGGAATTTGTGAGAGCACGTCTTTTGAGTTACTAGACCATTTTACCAATTGAAATCCGCCAGCACGGAATAAATCAATCAGTTGATGTGCTGCGGAAACAGCTTGCGTGGGATCTTGCAAAGAGCTTACAATATCGTCATCATAGGTATCTCTTGTAGAAATTTCTTGAGCAAGAGGGAACCGATCTCCTTCATCAGCTGCTAGCTGATGTATGGTGCGGATGGCCAAGAAAGGACTGGTGCGAAGGCCGAAGGCAACGCGGTTGAATTCATAAACCTGAAGGGGGTCATTCGTATTAAACCTATACAATATACGTTGATAAGGGCGATCTTCTTGTCGCACACTTATCTGAAGATAATGTTGTCTAACATCTGCAGAAATCGCAATAGGAAACAGACGCATATTGAGTAATAGCGTGAACAACTCAGGTTGGAGGCTCGGGCCTGTGTGTAAAGCATCATTTAACGCTAAGCCAGTCTCGGTCTTTGCGCTACTTGGAACTAAAACTACCCTTAATTTGGTGGTAGCTTTATCTTCACGATATACACCGTGGTGCGGTATAAAATATTGTCCCTCACTTGAGACATTAACATTGTCAACCAATGATATATACGTTTTATCTATATATTCTTTGATGACGGCATCATATAACAGCTTAAGTGTAGGTTTGGTTTCAAATTTACGTTCTAACGCTAAGAAACGACGTTTAGCAACATTGTACGAACGACCTAAAACTCTTACTGGATCAGCTTTGAAAGGTAAAGCAACTTCATACCTCCCTGTCGAATCGCGAGTTGTTGTTTTAGAATAAAACTCCTGACAATATTTTTCGTCCACACTTAAATGTGGCGTAGATTCAACTTCTTCTACCTCCCAGGACTTACGCATGAGCGACTCAACCTCACATGATGCGGTTGAACAAAATGATAGCGAAGACTCATGAGGCGATTTGATCAGAGCATCCCCCATAATGATATAACCTAAGACGGTTTCCAACGCATCTGGGATGCCTGGTGGATTGACTATCTTCCCCGGCCGTAGCATCTCTGCAAATAGCTGAACACCGATAAGAAGATCAATGTTCCCTGGGATCGCCCATGTGTCGTCAGCGAGTGAAATATTTTGAAATGATTGGACCATGCTTGGATCAACTTGACAAGTAGGTAACTCACAAGTGATTTGAGGTAACACAAGTGCTTCGATTGTATACTGCGAAGACTTATCAAAGCGAGATCTAAAAGTCACATCCACTTTACCTTTAATAGGTTGCGGAGAACCACCAATACCTTGTACGGTAGTTAATGAAGTTGAGCGAAGTGGAAGCCCTAGCATAGCACAGCATCTTATGGTGGCATAATGCCGTTGAGAACCAGGATCAAGGATGCATCTAATATTAACATCCTTTCCACCACGACCTACAGCAAGTACCTTTGCGGTAGCAAGTAGTTCCGTGGAATGAGTGGAAGAAGTCGAAGAAACATTACAAGAAGAATTTTGCGGATTAGTCCCATTAGATGAGGATGCGGTAGTTGCAACAGAACCATTGGTATTATTATTACCACCTAAGTGTTCAACAGCAGGATGCTGCGATGCGGGTGCGGTACTAGGTGTCTGTGAATTATTAAAATGCAACAACGAATGATGCCTACCATGACATTTGCGACACGAAGATCGTGAATTACATTTATAAGCTCCATGTTGTGAGCTTAGGCAATTAGTGCATATTCTATTATCCTTAACGAACGAGTAACGTTCGTTAGGCGAAAGCTGTAAAAACCGGTTACAGGTGTACAGCTGCGGATGTGTGCCTTTACATAACACACACTTTGCATTAGGCGCGTGAGAATTCGATTGTGTACCCACATATGTTTGAGGCACACGCGGTGGTGCAGTGGGTGTACGTGGCTTATTTATTTTATCAGCAGCAATAGGCGCGTTGTGCGAACGTTGTGCAGAGCGTTGTAGTACTTTTGCGTGCTGCTGCACAAATTCAATAAATGAATTATAATTTGGTATGCCTGTGTCGTTACGAATTGATGATTCGTAACACTTTGCCGTGTCTGCGTCTAATAAATTTAACCCCATATAAACAAATATAAAATCACCCAAATCAGCAATTTCCAATTGTTTTATAGCGGTTATTGAAGCTACGAAACGATCAATTAATGTTTCCAAGTTATTAGCAGAAGGATTAGCGGCTAATGGTTTCATTGAAAACACTTGATTTAAATAAGAGGTAGCAAGGGCACGCCTGTCCTGATATTTCTTTATTAAGGCTTTCCACGTTGATTCGTAATTTCCCGCAGCGGGAGCCACGCCAGCACAAACATCCTTTGCACGACCAGTTAAATGGCCAAACAAATAATGGACACGTTCGGAATCAGTTAACTCTTCATTGTCATGAATGACGCGTTTAAAAGTTTCATAAAAGAAAGGAAAATTTTGAATTTCTCCATCGAAGTACGGAATTTCGATTCGCGGTATTTTCAAACTTTTCTGTTTTGAGGTTTCCACCGGTGTGCCAATCGTTACCGAAGATGACGGTGCAGGTTTCTACAGTTTCGCGTAATTCTGCATAACGTGTGCGTACATTTCCTCAAATGCTGACAGCGATTGATAATTAACCGTGTATTCCGGATTTAATTCTAATTGTAGTAAATTAATTTCATCTACTATCGCAATATATTCCGAACGCCATTTATCTGCTAATCGTGCCTGTGCCATAAAAGACTGTCTATTTTTATCACTTTTTAAATTAATTATGTAATTGAATGTAGTCTGCATGGAATTAAAATACTGTGCTCTTTTGCCTTCATTCAATTTAATACGTGCTTGCGTCGTCGTCATGGTTACGTTCGAATAATACACAAGTTTATTTTATTTATAAACAATCCAAATCTAGCAAACGATACTAAATTATTTGATTTAAAGCAAAGTGCCGCGCGATTATCAACAAAAATAACACCAGTTTATTAATTTATTATGTATAACCAATACGTAGGTCGGTATGTAGCTTCCTTTTACAATTAAAAGTATAAAACCGATGCGGATATGTTAGGTATAACAAAATGAACTCGATAAAAATATAAACACAAAATCTAGGTATTGATCATCATAACAAAAAATGTAAACGCGTATTTACGTAAACAATCTCAAAAGCAACATTTTAATCAATGCATAATTACTCGTACAATGACTAAACACTATTTCGATATTCAATACGTAAACAAGTAATGGAGAAAATATTCACCTATGTAGGTATTATGTTCAAAGCGGTAAGGTCTGTAACAGCTAATAACAAAGACCTAACAACTAAGTGTAAAGAATAGGTAAGTAGTAAGTATCTACTTATTCAAGCGGTCCTGTTATTAGAAAATAACCGGATAAATATAATAGAACAAAGAATAAGTAGGTAGGTACACACTTCCACGCGAATCAATAACTGACAAACAGTCACAGCACTAAGTGTAGATACGAAAACCTTATTACCTCCAACTAGTGCGAGAAAATAACAAACAAAACTAGTTAAGGTTACAAACAATAAGGAGATATATCGTTCGTATATATGTACTTGTGTATATATGTACGTATTTATTCGAGCGGTACGTTATAGGTGTAACTGTACGCACGACAAACGTTGTCTGTAGTTAAAATTAAACCAAAAATACCGAAGCTGCGAAAGCTACTAATTGATGGGCTTATAAATAATTAATAATAGAATGTCTATAATTCGAAGCGAAAGAAATAAAAGTTCAAATAAAATACGAATTATAAACATTCGCGCGGTAAGCACAATGCTAATTTCTATGAGTATGTGAACGCTTTATATAAAGTACACCGTGAAAATGATTAAAAGCATAATCGTGTGTGTGATTGCGTAGCAACAATAATATTGCTTTATAAAGTTACAATTTATATAGGTAAACCAAACAAGATTTACAGAGATCGATCAATAAGACAAAGAGATTTTGAAAACGTTTTCTCAAACGTAACGCTAATTTCACCTGTATGTGTACGCAATAAGGTCGATATTTATATGCAACTTTTATATAAATTTTATAGAAGCATAAAATATAAGCAAAGAAGGCGAAATATGCTGATTATAACAATTAATCCGGCCGAAGGATCAAACTATGGAGCCGCCAATAATTATAAAATAAGAATTTGAGAAGAGTGGACTGTAGAATGCGAAATCGGCTAAAAATGGCGGACCACACTGGCGTGAAAAGTATTAAATAATGGAAAAGCTTGTTACCTCAAAATCCCTTGTGATCGAATCTCGTCCAGGATGCACACAGCACTGAATCTCCTGATCAGGAAGATGTCCTTGCAGGAACACGAGGGTCTAGGGTTATAGGTCTAGACGGTGCGCGCGCGCGTCCTTGGAGGTGGTCAATTCACAACTGACTCAAGGTCAGCTAGCGCGGGCGCGCGTGGTTGATCGACCGATGGTGCGTGCGCCAGCATACACCAAGGATTTGATCAAATCCAAAAAGATGCCAAGGAACCAAACTATTCCTTGGTTATTTATACTAGTCCGCCAGCGTATATAAATAAAACATTTATGCGATAAACAAAGTAAACATACAATATATATTGGCGGAACCACACAGTGTATGCCTTACATAACCAGTGCACAGCATGCATTCTTACCTAAACGGTCAGTGGCCACTAACTCGGTTGAGTTAGTTGATCTCCTGTCAAAGGAACTTGACTCAGAGCACCAGGTTGATGTCATCTACCTTGACTTCCAAAAAGCTTTCGACCGCGTTGATAATGATGTCCTTTTATTAAAGTTAGGTGAAATGGGGTTCGTGCCTGGCCTTCTTAGACTGTTTTCTAGCTACTTGGGAGGTAGAAGATAGTTTGTGAAGTACGGACCTTACCTATCTGACAGTTATCATACGCGGTCGGGAATTAGTCAAGGATCAAACTTAGGACCTTTCCTGTTTGTTTTATTTATTAATGACTTAGCTGACGTAGTCCAACGCTCCCGGGTTCTATTGTTTGCTGACGACGTGAAGATAGTTAGAATTAGTTCACCTAATGACTGTACTGAGTTACAGCTTGTTGTTGACGCTGTGCTTCAGTGGAGTATTAATAATAAACTTCTTTTTAATTACAGTAAGTGTGAGGTTATGAGCTTCACCAGGTCCCATTTTCCCGTACATGCTCGGGGATGCACCAGTGATAGTTTATTCGACCCGGAGATCACGTTCCGCCCTCACGTGCAGAAGGTAACCGCTACTGCGTACCAGAGGCTTGGGTTTGTACTTCGTAATACTGAACCTTTGTCCATCCAAGCTACTCGTACCTTATACGCTGCCCTAGTCCGTAGCATACTTGAAACGAATGCAGTGGTTTGGAACCCACACGAGAAAAAATACATTCTCTTGCTGGAACAAGTCCAAAAAAGATTTCTTAGAAGCCTCTATAAAAGATGATATATTTTCTACCCTTTTTTATATCCTACACGATTTCTTGAGGGCCAGTTAGGCTACGACTCTCTTGAATTAAGAAGGTCGTTAACTCTTATTAAATTTACAATTAATTTGATTCGACACAAAATCGACTGCCTGGATCTTCTTAGTAAAATAGTCACGTTGTTTGTACCTCACGACTACACCCGAGCGCGCCACCACAAACTTCTCGCGACATCAGCCTCCCGCACAGTTTCACACGGTGAATCGCCAGTGCCGCGTGCGCTGGCGCAGCTCAACTCTCTGCTAACCGAGGCACCACAGTGTGACTTGTTTGTATCAGGGATAGCGTGCTTGATGAATACGTTTAAGAGGATACTAGAACGACGAATGAATGATAAATTAGATTAATAAATTATAATATACCTATACTTATATTTCATAATGTACCGATATCTTGTATTATTTGCTGTGTTTTTTTTTACTTGTATTGTGTTTTTGTGAGATCCACCTTTGTGACGTTTTTGGTGTTTTGTGCGCTGTGTTACAACTGAAATAAATAAATTGAATTAAATTGAATTGAATTGAAATTGGGAACCACACCACATAGCAGCTACGCGATGTCTTTGTTTTTGTTCATAAATCATGCCATATTATAACGGACGAGCTGTGATGTGACTACTAGATGGCACCACTGTTTTCTCCACCTTGATCTGGGTTTCCCGCACAATACGAGTATGTCAATTTATACCAGATATTTATTTATTTTATTTATAACACTTTTTGCACATACAATAAAATCAATACAAAATATCAAAACAATCAAACATGGTGTACAAAGGCGGCACTTATTGCTAACAGCAATATCTTCCAGGCAACCTTTGCAAGCAAACAGAAAGATAGTTGACAGATATGTTAATATTTATTTATGTTGCTTTTGAAATCTCTTCGATACTAAATACCAATGTTTTAATAATTTTGCTACCGTCAGGCTCATCTGGAAGAGTCTAATTGTTCTTCTTTTTGGTTGCAAAATAAACATATTATTATTTTTATTATATTTCAACGAACGAGAACTATTTTTTCCCTGTCAGAATTTAAACCCGTGACTTTCAGATTTGCAAACCGAGATCTGACTTCTAAGCCACGGGTGCCTTTGAACCTTGAACCTTCAGCGTTATAATCGAATAAAAAGTTGAACATTACAAAATCAGATGAAAGAAGAACCCTCCAATTCTATAGGGTGGGTTCTCGAGTTAATTATTGTGCAATGATTTGTCGTTGCCGCCTCGTTGGCTGATCAGGCTTTTAAGGCAAGTCAAGTCGGCCCAAGAGGCTACAATATACAACTAACCCATCTGCTGTTATTTATTTTTTATGTATATTAAATAAGGTTTTTTTTACAACAACAAGAATGTTTACATATTTATTTTATTACTATGGATGGATCACGAAAACCCCTCATAACATATAACACTTGGAATTTTTGATTTTTTTATGTGCTTTTCTCTTTATTGGGTTAGCCTTTATATCATTTGAGAATGTAGAAGGTCAATCATTTGAAATTTTACACAATATGAAGTCCAAAGTTCGCGTCCCATAAATGTTGTTATGTAGTAGTTGTAGGCAGAACCTTTTTTTTTTAATTGGTGATTAACAATATCACCACGTCATATTCTTCACAAACAATGACGAGCCTGATTTGAATGAAGACGTCAATACAGAATTTAAATAATCACGTATAATTCGTTTGTTAAGTGCAGAGCGACATCTAGTCGTTTATCCCAGAAACTCGTCAACACATTTTAAACGATATTGTATAATAGATACGCGTAGCACCATTTGTAACAGTTTCTTTACATATAATTTATTCACACACCCTACAAGGGCGGTATACCTACTCATATCCCTAATAGCAGTGTCTACCAGGCAGTTCTTGATTTAGTTTACTAGCTACACAACGGTGAAAATCCTATTCAAATTCGTTCACTAGTATCATGGATGAACAATATTTGTCTTGCTAGTATCAACACAAAACGGGAGCATACTGACAAACTTTTTTGTTTGTTGCGCCTTAAAAAGTTTTCCTGGATTTTCTTTTCGACACTTTTTCTTTTATAACGAGAAACTAACTCAGTGTAAAATTTCAATTAAACAAATAAAATACCTTTTACGTGAAGACACAAACATTTTTAGATTCTCTATTTACAGCATACTTAGCATACATGAAACTAATAGAGAAGTTTTGTCTCGTTACGAAGCGTTTCACTAATGGAAATGCAGGACGTATCAGTTGTCGAGGTCATGGTCACGTGATGTAATTTTCTCGGTTTCTATTGGTCAAACGCTTCTTTGAAACACAAAACTTCTTGTTATTATCATCTATGCTGCAGAAAAATACAATAGAGGCCAAAGCTTACGAGGACGATTTGAAACACGAGCGATAAGCGAGTGGTAGGCGGTGTCGTCCGACGATCAAACTGAATGCAGCCTACGATCGCATCTCATTTCTGTCAAGTCTATCTATGGTACACAAAAAAAGACTAGATATTTTTAAATAAATAAAAAACCGGTCAAGTGCGAGTGGGACTCGCGCACGAAGGGTTCCGAACCATTATCTATAAAAACGGCAAAAAATCATGTCTTTTAGATGGGAGTGCGCGGGTCCAACTCGCATTTGGCTGGTTTTAGTATTTTTTGTTATAGCAACAACAGAAATATATCATATGTGAAAATTTCAACTATTTAACTATCAAGGTTCATGAGATACAGCCTGGTAACAGACAGACAGCGGAGTCTTAGTAATAGGTCCCGTCCTTTACCCTTTGGGTGCGGAACCCTAAAAACGGCAAAATAATCACGTTTGTTGTGTGGGAGCCCCCTTTAATATTTATTTTATTCTGTTTTTTTAGTATTTGTTGTTATAGCGGCAACAGATATACATCATCTGTGAAAATTTAAACTATCTAAGTATCACGGTTCATGAGACACAGCCTGGTGACAGACGGACGGACGGACGGACAGCGGAGTCTTAGTAATAGGTCCCGTCCTTTACCCTTTGGGTGCGGAACCCTAAAAACGGCAAAATAATCACGTTTGTTGTGTGGGAGCCCCCTTTAATATTTATTTTATTCTGTTTTTTTAGTATTTGTTGTTATAGCGGCAACAGATATACATCATCTGTGAAAATTTAAACTATCTAAGTATCACGGTTCATGAGACACAGCCTGGTGACAGACGGACGGACGGACGGACAGCGGAGTCTTAGTAATAGGTCCCGTTCGTTACCCTTTGGGTGCGGAACCCTAAAAACGGCAAAATAATCACGTTTGTTGTGTGAGAGCCCCCTTCTATATTTATTTTATTCTGTTTTTTTAGTATTTGTTGTTATAGCGGCAACAGATATACATCATCTGTGAAAATTTAACTATCTAACTATCACGGTTCATGAGATACAGCCTGGTGACAGACGGATAGACAGACGGACAGCGGAGTTTTAGTAATAGGGTCCCGTTTGTTACCCTTTGGGTAAGGAACCCTAAGAAAACATTGGATTGGCAAAGTTGACTTTGACAACAGTTTTCATGTATAAAATAGGTCTTTACGAGCACTGGCATTGAAAAATATAAAAAAAGATTGGAATAATAAATTTATTTTACGACGTAACATTCAATTTTCACAAAAAAAATTAGTTAATTTAACAAAGAAAAATTAAGATGATGGCAATGAAGACCCAAAACACGACTGTAATAACTAATAACGATAATGAAACAATCTTCATTGACCGAAATTAAGCCACTTATCCTGCTGAAGATTTTTATAAAATTACCTTTTCCACTTTAATTTTTGGATAACAGCCAGTGTAAAAGTATTTTTATGCGCGTTTCGATTATGTAAATTGCTAGCGGAGACAAATGAGGCGCTTCTGGCTCGAACATTGGGCTTTTATCGTTTACGGCTGGTCGTGAACCCATAACAAAGACACAAACCAGCAAGCTGCCCAACACGCTGGTTAAAAAATATCTGGTATATGTCAAGGCAATAAGATCCTTGCAAGCTATGAATAACTAACTTTTAAAGGAAATTATGTTGTTGGTAAAAATCAATTTGATTCGTTTCATAAAAAAATTAACCGGTTAAGTGCTCGTTGAACTAGTTACATTAATATACGAGTACATATACATTAATATTAATACAGGAATTTGCAAACAGCTGAGAGCTAGACCTAGAAGTAAAGATGTTCTCGAACGTGAAACTATAAGCATGTTGGGCCGCGACTATCGCTTAGTTTGGTGGACACGACACATGAGGGTTTTCAGAGTTCCGTTAAAAACCGGAAACCCTTATATCTAGCCAACATAACGTCTAGCTAGGGTATACGAAATACTAGGAAAATTAAATCTATACTTATAATAAAATAGTTAGTCTCATAATGATTCCTTTTACCCTGTAGGTACGGAACCCTAAAAATATATAGCAACTACTATCTTATCGGGGGAAACTGTGCCGAAACACTTTTACCCATTATTGCAATGGTAATCTCAACTAAAAGTTGTTCAACGTTAGCTTTTTAAATAGTACATCGATGAAACCCATGCGTAGGTACGTTATTTCAAAGTAAATTACTTTTTCATTAATCGAAATAGGATCTCATTTTATAAACGGGCGAGAGAATCTCTACTAGACCGTTTTTAGAATCAGTACCCACCCATGCTAGTAATGTGAAATTGAGTTTTTATTAGTCTGGTAAAGATAAATACTTGTATTTTGTTCACACTTTGGGTGCGTTATTTGTTTTTTTTTTTGTTTGATAAACACTTGTACTTGTCCACTTCTTTATATTAATTTCCCTTACCGGTTTCGCTGTTAAAGCATTATCAAAGGTTTGTTTGGTTGTTTACGTACAATATATGAATAAGTTTATCAAACAAAAAATGTTTCAAAAGTTCCACCAAGTGCCAACAATCACGAACATCAACTGCGTTATTTGTGTTTATGTATTTAATTAGATTAATATTTATTGTATATTATAAATGAATTTATATTTTTTGTAACAGAACACACATACCTATCTGGTCGTTATATAAGACGACAAATCATATCATTTATTCTGTAATATAGGTACTTTTATAGTGTACAGTATATATGTAACAATGTAATGTATTTTACAATAGAATTCTACGTGTAATAACATGTAAAATTCTATTGTAAAAAAACTGGTCAAGTGATTGTAGTACTCACGCCTGAGGATTTCGTACCATTCAAATAAGTTAATAGACTTATTTGAATAAAAATTACAAACATATGAAACGTACGAAAATGTATGAAATAAAACTGCAAAGTTCAGTTGGTCGACTATTACTCGTTAACTTGTAAGGCCTACTTAGTTGTGATATTTTTTCTGATAATTTCGAAAAAATAAATGAAAGTCACCTTATATGTAAACAAAATCTCCGCTCTTGTACACAGCCGCTCGGCGCTGCCACCTCTACATAAATTTTATCAGAAAATTCAGCGAAATTACGAAGTATTAGTGTACCTAACTTTAGTTTTCTCCACAAAATTTATCACTGAATTAAACACATTTGAGGGAAAATTCACGCATGCAGACAAAATTTAATATCTAACGCAGCGTGTGGCATCCAATTTGAGGAAAATTTTTGAGCGTATAATTTAAAGTATAGCACGAGTTTTAGATTTAAAAATCTTGAATCTGTAACATAGATCCGAGCCACAAACTGGATTGCAATCGTTCTTAAGAGAAAGTAATAAAAAGTACTAAACTCAAGAAACTTAAAATTCCGTACACAACTAGTTCTTATAGTACACGTCAAGGAAAAAAAACGAAAAATAAAAATATTTGATGGTTAATATTCAAGAAGAAACAAAGTACTAATTTGATTAGACCTAAGATTATGTTTTTATTGCGAAATCCGTCGCTTTGGAATACTCTAAATGTTATTTTTAGAGTGCATTACAAGCCAGAAAAGATAAATTAGAAACAAATGTAAAGACAAAAATTTGAAAAAATTCCTCTGGCCAAGATTCGAACCTGCGACCTCTTGTTTCCCAGACAAGCGCGCTACCAATTGCGCCACCGAGGTACTTACCTAAACCGTTGAATTTTTACACCATACTTCTCCACCGAATATTTTTGTAACTATTTGATTTAACTAGCTTGTAATGCACATACTGAACGCTCACGAGGGCGTTATGTGATTTCAAATTCTTGTTTTTACATTTGTTTCTTATTTATCTTTTCTGGTTTGTCATGCACTCTAATAATGAATTTGACCTTTTGGATATATAGAGTTTAATATGTATATCGTACGTATCAAGTTATGTTAGTCATCTATAACATCTCGTGGAATAAGTTTGTGTTTTAAAACGGTATGTACGGAACCCTCAGGGCACAACACCTCCTCGCACTTTTAGTTAATCTGTCTAACCTAATTACTAATTACACAAGGCGCGATCGCGCTCTATGTCTATTGTTCGCCGAAAATCGATAACTGGACAGGTGTTTCCTCCTGGTCCGACTTATTTGTCCTACCAGTCCTACTTTCCTACGAGGAGTCCAGTTTCTCGTGGTCCTACCACAAAGTTAAAATATTGTAAGTCAACTAAGATTAAGCTCACGGTTACAAGATGAACGTATCACAATCAAAAACATTTATTGATTGCAAAGTCACCTGTTGTTGGCCCGACTTGTTTTCCTAAAATGACTACTGCTCAGGGATTATTATACCCGGAAAACTTCTACGCTAAACAAAAACCACATAAATGATTTTCAAATAACAAGCCCAAGGCTAAAATAAAAATTACAATGCTAAATCAAAATTCATATTAAAAGTGAAAATACATGTAGACTAATACAAAATACATGTAAAAAAGAAGCTAGCTACTGTGAATTACGAGGTAATGATACATGAAATTGAACCTGAAACGCAAGAAAACTTAAAATAGAAAAGTTTTCAACACTTGCAGCAGCTCCGGGCGTTTAATTAAATAAATCACTGCAAGAACGCTGCGACTGAAATGCGCACAACTTTATTCATGAGTATTCTCTCTCCTCATATTTTTTTGTAAAATGTTTTTGTGGACTTTTAGAACTGAAAACCATGCTGTAGTAGGTGTAAAGACAAAACTATTTCAGCAGGAATAATAAGTGTTGGTAATTACGTAGATTTAGCTCTAATAATGTCTCGCCAGTCAAAATGTTTTTTGGCCTATTTTTGTTTCGTTTATATGACTTACCTCAGTGTCGAGAACGATTTTGGCTTTATAAATCAGATGTTACTTCCTTTTTTGCTACGAGAATGCAAGAGGTGGCATAGCACCCATTCCGGTGTGGCGTAGTACAAACTTCAACTGAATTTATGCTACGAATACGCACCATATGGCGTAGCTTCCACTACAAAAATATGCTTATGTTAGGAGTACAGACCGTAGCATAGCACCTGAAGGATAATCTGGCGTCTCTCTGAATTCGTCTTTGACAACGAAACCTGGATATGCTTCGTTGCTGTTTCACCAACAATGAATACCACGTAAAGAAGAAACTGACTGTGAATTTATTGTTTATTATTACAATTAAATAGGTGATTGACATGCGTGTATAAAAATATTTGAGTGTGTCGCTTCACGGGTGAACGAACTCTGCCGGCTCGCGAGTTTTCTGATTCGGTGGGGTACCTCCTTCTTTTTTGCATTTCTCGTCACAACTCTGCTGCGCTGATTTGTGGCACCCACTACAGCTGTGTTTTTGCTACGGATACGCACTGTGTGGCATAGCACCCACTACAATTGTGCTTTTACTGCGAGGACGTGTGACATAGCACCCACTAGAACTGTGCTTTTGCTACAAGAACGCATGGCGTGGCATAGCAACCGGTACAACTGTACTTTTGCTACGAAAACGAACGAATTAGTGCACCATCCGGTACAACTGTACTTTTGTGACAAGAACGCACTACCTTGCGTAGCAGCCAGAACAACTGTGGTTTTGCCTCAAGAACGCACGACATGCCATAGAATCCATAGAATCCACAACAACTATGTTTTTGGTTCGAGTACGTGCCGTGCGGCAAAACTGTTATTTTGCTACGAGAACGTGCGACACTTCACTTTGTGACCCACCATTACATTGTATAGCCTAAAAAACTTGCAAAATAATAAACAGCGAGGAAGTGGAATAAAGTGTTATCATCTTGAATACGTAATAAAATCTAAATCTGTATACATACAGTGCAGAAGGTGAGACTGGAGAATTGCGATTGTGTGCACGCACACAATTGACATTGTGGAAAACAACTCTTATAGCAGTGCAGGCAAGGTCTATTTTTGAAAAATCATAGAAACATAAAGTATACATCGTAACAAAAGAAGAATAAGATAAAAGTCAAACGATATTTTTTTGAAAATAGACCTTGCCTGGACTGCTGTAAGAGTTGTTTTCCACAATATCAATGGTGTGCACGCACACAATCGCAATTCTCCAATCTCACCTTCTGCACTGTATATTTATCTACACTAATAATTATGTAGTAAAAATGTCGTGTCTGTATCTGTACATTTAATATTTTCACGAATTTTCTAATAAAACGGGTTATTAGTATTATACTGAAGCCAAAACCATATTTTTTAATTTTGGTATCTTTGTCTGTATGTTCCGTTTTATCGAGAACCAATCAACGGATTTTTGCTTAAAGTACGCACCATGAGGCAAGGCGTAGCACCCCTAGCTTAGTGCGCAATTTGTTCTTGGAAAATGTTACATCAACAATCACGCTCCGCATTTAGTGTATTTGTGTGCATTACCCCCGCTCGAGACAGTTTTCCGTGAGAAGGGGGGACCAGAGGTATTCTTAAATTAATTATGAGATAGAGTCTTCCACCTTCGTGACCTAAAACTTTTGTAAATAAAAGCAATTCCCATTACACCAAAGACTCGTTACGAGACCATTTTGCTAACAATTTGGTATTATTAAGCCGTTTTAATGCTACGGTCAGTTGGGTCGCCTGATATTTTAAAAGGGCCATAACCGTTATAATAAAAATAAACCACGTTGGTTTGTTCTACGTCGTATGTTTGGTTACACATTTAAATTAATTCTAGAATTAAAAAATACCCTGGCATCCTAAGCAATCGATTACTGGTTGAGTGGTAAATACATACATACTGTCTCCCAGAGGGGTATGCAGAGACTACAGATTTCCATTTGCTACGAACCTGACACACCTCTTTTGCTTCTTCTACATTCATCAATCTAGTCATCCAAGCTCTTCTATTCTGGGTACTTTTTACTTTGTCCTTTTTCACCAGCTTTTAATCTACTGAGTTATAATTTAAGCAAAAAGTGAGTAAGCGGAACTTTTCATGGTAAGTGAAAGGTCGTCCAAACATTGGATAAAGAATGTTTTCGTCAAAAAATACAACAGTCATCGAGAGAAACATTATTAAACTTAAGTACCTACCGCTGTTTACGTACATTTTCAAAGTGATTTATGTGTTTCGCAACATTAACTTTATTTTATCGGTGGTCTAAAAAGCGAGTGGATTTCTCAGGTGATTTAACAGTGACACGACGAAAGAAGACGGCTGTAAAGAAATCGGAACCCAACCCCGGGGTGTAGGCTCAGCTTTACGTCCAGTTGCTTGTCCACTGAAAATTCATGGCCTCTGTATTAGATTTAGTAACTTTTTTATCGCGTGGTTGGGGATTTCGTTTATATCATGCTTCATTTTTGTTGAACCTTAAAAATGTATATATTTAACTAATGATCTAACATATCTATAGATACTTTTTTATTTTCATTGGTATTTGTAGGTATTCTTACTTAGGTACTCGTACGTAGGTTATGTACCTATGTATGTAAATATTTTTGACCTAATTATTATAATGTCATGTCGCTCATTCATGTTTTTTATCTTTCTTTCCCTCAAAAGCCTTGGACTATTACAACTGTTATGCCTAAATTAGGTGTTCTTTCTATCACCTGATTTATTCTTTGTAAAATTTTCGATTTTGTTTATTTTTCGTTTTGTTTTGTTTAATGTAAAAATAAGGTTTTTTCCAGTAATCTTGTACTTGTAACCCTGAATTTGTGGAAGGGGTTGGGTTAGTATATAAAAAGCTATTTTACTTGGTAAATAGTTTATATATATATATATATTATATATATATTTATATATTTATTCTTAATGTACACAGAAAACATATTAATAAAATATACACTTGAAAAGCTATGTACAATGGCGCGCTTATCTCAATAATGAGATTTCTTCCAGCAGACCAAGGGTGGATGAGATATATAAGATATAAGTAAGGTATTCATAATGTGCACATAATAATACTTCCACAAAAACAAGATTAAAATAGTACCTAAAATATACAAACAAGTAAAAAATACATACAATAAACTACATAAAATGTACATACATATACCTACACAGTATTAATAAATAGTATCCTATCAATAAATATATAATCATACACATATATATATATAATTATACATATATTATATACATAATATGTATACCAGGAGGATAGGTTAACGGAGATAGTGCTCTTTTATTTTCCTTTTGAATACACCAATGGAAGGACTGTCTTAGTTAGTACCTAGTTATTTTAATTTTAGTACATTTGTTTATTTTTTATTTAGTGTTTTACATATAATATATATTATTATTTATTGATACTTATGAATACGTCTAATGATATTAATAATATTAGTTTTGTCTCTTGCTCGTCATCAGATGAGTTTTTAAGTGCGGATAATGATGTTTCTCAATCTGAGGTGACTGCAACCTTGTTTGACCGTTTAGGTGCCGAACTAAACAATTTAAATTTAAATTCTCAATATCGTTCACATAAATGCTCAAAGTATAGCTGCTCACTATTCTGACCTATTGGCCTCCTTCAGTAATCAACGCATTGACGCTATCCTCGTTTCAGAATCTTTTCTAAAACCTTCCTTGCCATCTACTTCTGTTAGTCTTCCTGGTTTTCGACTTCTAAGGAATGATAGGATTGGAGCAGGCTGCGGCGGAGTTGCGATATATTTGCGCTCCGATATCCCGTGTAAAATAGTCAGTCAGTCACCTAGTTAATACTCAGGTTTCGCTGAGCATCTTTTATTAGATATAGGTCTTCACTGTTCTAAAATTCTCCTTGGTGTCTTCTACCCACCAGATCGCAACGTTAATTACTTTAACTTCTTTGAAGCTCAACTTCAAGACTTAAGCCCTCTGTATGAAGATACAGTTATTTTAGGAGACTTCAATACAGATCTTCTGAAAGATGACCCTCGTTCATCTAAGCTTACTTCAATTGTGTCAAGTTTAAACTTGCACATTTTACCTCTTTCTGCTACACATCATGCCCCCTATTGCACCCCATCTCTTCTTGATCTTATGATCGTTTCTAAACTTAGTAAAGTTGCTGCTCATGGCCAACTTGATGCCCCTTTCTCTTACCATGACCTTATCTTTCTGTCATATAAAGTGCGACCTCCTAAACATAAGTCAAAATTTTTACTCCTTCGCAGTTTTAAAAGCATGAATCTGGAAGAGCTTCGGGCTGATGCTGCTGTTGTTGACTGGTCCTCAGTCATTGACAGCGTAACTGTAGATGAGAAGGTGTCTCACTTCAACAGACTCTTACTGAATTTATTTGATAAGCATGCTCCGACTAAAAAAAAGTTAAAGTGAATCACCTACCGGCACCATGGCTGACAAAATGTATACGCAACTCAATGGCTAAGCGGGATAAGCCTAGGCGGAAGTTCAAAAAAGATCCATCTGATGCAAATTTCACTCATTTTAAAAAGCTGCGTAATCACTGTAGTAGGATGTGTAGGGATGCCAAAAGATATGGCGTCTTATGAATCTATCGACAGTTATAACCCTGCTCAAGTATGGAAATTTCTTAAAACACTAGGTATAGGCAAATCATCTGAAACCACTCCGATAAACATTGATTTCGAAGCTTTAAATTTGCACTTCTCTACATCTCCTGTCATTTTGGAAGACAGAACCAAAAATGAAACTCTTTCGAAACTTAACAGTAAGCCGAAACCTAGCTGTACTCCCTTTGCCTTCGTGACTGTTACTACGAGTGACGTTAAGAGAGCTATTCTAGCCATATCGTCTAAAACCGTGGGTGACGATGAAATCTGTTCTCAGATGTTATTCACGATTTTGGACGATCTTCTACCTACCATCACCCACATTATGAATTACTCCTTGGTAACTTTCCTTCAGCATGGAAACGGGCTAATGTTATTCCTTTACCCAAGATATCTAACCCTTCCTCTTTTTCGCAATATAGACCTATTTCAATCCTTCCTATCCTTTCCAAAGTCCTGGAATCCCTAGTACATGATCAGCTATCATTATATCTTTCTAACAACAACTTATTAAACCAATTTCAATCAGGGTTTCGTAGCGGACATAGCACGGTCACTGCTCTACTCAAGGTTACAGACGATATTCGTTTCGCAATCGACAGCAAAAATGTGACTGTGCTAACATTATTAGATTTTATCAGTGCGTTTAACTGTGTAAATTTTGACGTACTGTTAGGAATCCTTAGCTCTCTTAACGTATCTCCTCTAGTATTAGAATGGTTTGATACTTATCTTCATGGTCTCCAGCAGTGCATACGCTCTGATGATGTTGCATCGGGGTGGTGTGAGCTCACAGCTGGCGTTCCTCAAGGTGGCGTTCTTTCTCCTCTCCTGTTTTCAGTTTTTATTAACTCAATCACCGACAATTTATCTTCTCTCTACCATCTTTATGCAGATGATTTGCTGCTCTATTGCCATTCTCCAGTGGATCAGGCAAAATCTGCCGTTATAAAGATGAATGAAGATCTCACTAAAGTACAAAATTGGGCTCAATCATTTGGACTTGTTGTTAACCCAAACAAATCGCAAGCCATGCTACTTGGTAGCCGGTACATGTTACAGAAATTGAGTGACAATACTTTACCAGCTGTAGTTTATAATGGGGTACCTATTGTGTTTTCTAAAACCGCTAAGAATCTAGGAGTTGTTTTTGATTGCCACTTGTCGTGGACTCCTCAAGTCAATGAGATCATTTCACTCGTTAAAGCGCCTCCAGAATTTCCTGCCTTTTAAAACTAAAATTTCCCTTGCGCAATCTCTACTTCTTCCATTGATCGACTATGCCGATGTCAGTTTCCTTGATGCCAACGAAGAGTTACTAAATAAGCTCGAGCGCCTGCAAAATCTGGCTATTCGTTTTATATATGGCTTACGTAAATTCGACCATGTCTCCCTTTTCCGCAAAGAACTTAAATGGCTACCTATCCGTCAACGTCGTGATTTCCATATTCTCACCCAGCTTTTCAGTATTCTCACAAATCCTCGCTCCCCTTCTTATCTTCGTGAACGATTCCTACCACTGCATTTTTCTAGAGACAGGCCGGTTCGGACACGTACTGTCTCTCTACTTAAAACTTCAGTGCACAAATCATGTGCTTTCGGCCAGTCCTTTAATGTCGTGGCTATCAGATTGTGGAACTCACTTCCCCAAAACATCCGTGACTGTCCAACAATTGGTATTTTTAAAAAAAGACTAAAAGAGCACTATCTTTCTCTTCCATAAGTGAATTTGTATAGTATGTAAGTGTGTAGATACGTACATAATGTACACGCTATATGTATGCATATTATTACCTATCTATTGTTTATGCAAAGATTCATGTATGTAATAGAATGTAGTTATGCTGTGTATGTATATGTAGGGATATATATATATATATAAATTTTAATGTAATAGTGTGATACGTAGTTTTGTGTACACGTATGTCTACTTAATTCATTTATTATGATTTTTTTATTTGTCAGAGGGGTTTGCTAGAATAAATCTCTACTTAGAGATAAGCTCGCCTGTGTACATCCTATTTCTAACTTCAATTGTAATTATATTTATGTGTACAATAAAGTATAAAGTATAATTCTTTTCAGTCTTAATATGACTTATGCGCCTGTGATACTTTCGACAATATATTTTTATTATGTATTTTTAGATAATCCTAAACAACATAAAAAAAAAGTTTTTTCTTAGTTAACTGGATCTACGTTTTTCTTTACAAAATGTTTTACTTTGTATGTTTAGTTTTGTCATAATTTTATTTTTGTATGCTTGTTTTATAGATCAATAAAAGTATTTTTATTATTTATTTAATTTTTATTTATCCATCTATGACAAAATTCATTCGTATACTACTTTTTACTATACTAATCATAAAAAACTTGTCTGAACGTTGAATATCTTTGCAAATTTTTAAATAAAATGGGTTATTAGTATTGTACTGAGTCCGAAACGAAAATGTTTAGATTTTTTCTGTCCGTCAGTCTATGTGTATGTTCCGTTTTAACTGAAGAACCACACAATGGATTTGGATGCGGTTTTCTTTAATACCATCGTAGTAACCCTAGTCAACATATACACTATAAAAAGTGTTAATAAAATAACCGATAAGTGGAAGACTTACGATAATAGTTTTTATCTTACGCACAAATAAAAGATACATCAACGCGGGCGAAACCGCGGACAAAAGTTAGTATAACGTATAACTATATTAACAGTAACATATTTTAAGTACTTACACTATTTTTAAAAAAAAAATCTAGTCTTAGTCGAAGGATATCTTAATTTATATCTTATGTTCAATTTAATTATAATTTTTGTTTCTACTCCTGCCATTTATTTATCTAGAAACTGTACTTTTTCCTATAATCTGGTGAAGTCATTATTTAAATAGCATTATTTTTATGTTTATAATACTATATTTATTTTTAGGTAATTAGTTTGTTTAAGTTTTTATTTATTAAAGAACGTATTATTTATTTATTTATTCATATATAAAATCAAAAAGTCGTAGGAATATTTAATTTGATTTTTACTCGATACGATACCCACTAAAATAAAGGGGACACATCTTATTCGCATTCTATAGGTATATTAGAAGACGTATATAATTTATACAAAATTTCCCGAAATTTTGTCGTAATAGAATATTTTGTCACACGTTTTCTAGTAACCCTTAGGGCGTATCGTCGTGTCATTTTCAGAGAATCTCTTTACAAAATGTATGAACAGAACCATTCCCAAAGAAATAAGAGGTGAAAAGTAACTTGGGGGAATACAAAATACATAAAAGCGAGTGTTACTAAGCCTTCATTGTAAGTGGAGTGGGCTCATAACTTTATGTTACATACATAATACATGTAGAATATCATATAATACATTGGAGAGTTTGTTTCAGAAACTTAGATTGTCTGTCTGCTAAGTCTTGGTACTTTGTACAACTGACACATTATTTTGGCGCTTGTGTATATATTTGAACCTCTTTTCGTTTTTAGGGTTCCGTACCGTCTGTCTGTCTATCCGTCTGCTACAGGGGTCTACAGCTTCAACCGTAACAGGTAGAAAATTGAAATTTTCACAGAATACGTGTTACTATGGCCTCTATCATTTAACAATAAACCTCGTGTTAACTATAGTGCCATCTGAGGTGCTTTACAGCTTTTACCGAGGTAATAGATGGCGCTAAAAGTAGCTTGTCGACCTTTTTGCGCCGAGGTTCTTTGCTAAGACGATAGATGGCGTTAGTATCTTAAAGGTGGTCATTTGTTACGTACCATAATGTTACGTACCAACAGAACCCTTTGTGCGCGAGTCCAACTTGCACTTGGCCAAATCATTTAACATCATTTAAATCATAAAAAGGGAGTCCCTTTCTACACAGTAAAGCAGTGATGGGGTTAGAGCTGCTCTAAATCTATCCCACATTTCACATTATTGAAGCAGTATGCCTAAACAGAGCTATTGTGGATAATCTCTGACGCCACTTCCTCAACTCGGCCCACGTGCTTACTATGATTTCCTGTCCTCGTGACAAATCGCAACGCGCAAGCAAACCCCCAGGCCTACGAATCAATGAACATCCGGAATCTGAACTCGTTCGCATTTCTAATAGATTCTATACTCTAGATGTAATTAAATCAACCGACCAAATTCATACTGGAGGCTCGTTTAGTTATCAGGAACAACAGTTTAATGACTCACTAGGTGAAATTCGAAAAAATCTTTTTTTTTGCCCCATCGTGCCTGCTCTAGGAATTGTACTTAATGCCTTACCCCTGGTGCACGATAATCTTACTGAGCGATTTTGAACTTCAGCATGTTGTCAGAAAGTCTACATTAGAATGCTCGCTTCGCGCGCTGGCGGCACGCATAATCAGTTAGTTTTAGAGGTTTTTCTGGGTTTTACGAAAAAGTATTTGATGTAGGAGTTTCTCCACCTGACATGGGAAAGTAAACCATGTTTTCTTGTTATAGCAGTAATTTCAGACATAAAACTCAAGCCGTTTAGTCATAAAACGAAATAATAACTTAAAAAGGCATCATTTTTAAAAATAAAATCTATCGAGCGAAATGTGGCCAATTAGGTAACCGACTTGACAACCGAAAGACAAAGGTCTGAAAACACACGTGTCCAAGTTTTACATTGATCAGATAAGTAGTTGACTCAGCATATTAAAACAAAATCGTTGAAAGACCCAATACAAGCCCTTAAACTAGTCCAACCAGTAAGGGAGCAAAAAAAAATATTTTTCGATATTGGACAAAAGGATTACTGAACCTAGTTCTTGATCACTAACCGAGTCTCCAGTATGAATTTGGTCGGTTGATTTAATTGCACCCTACATACGGCGTGTAATCCCGGATACAGAAACGAACAACCTACCCCTAGATTATTTATCGCTGAGTCGGTTGCCAACTGGTTGCCAAACGTCGAAAACATAAATAATATTATCGAATTAAGGATACGTTCGTTCTTAAAGTGACGTCACAGTTTGTGAACAGTTCAATATACACTGAAGGGAATTTTGAATGTTTTTAGTGTATAGCAATCAGATAGCAACCGATACAAAGTTACATAATAGGGTTGCTGGTCTACAGTTCTACAAAGGTTCTCGATTATAGGCCAACCAAAGTAAATTATTGGAATGAGCACTGAGAAATGTATGAGAAATGTTATGATAGACATATATCTATATCTATAAACGATAGAGACTTTATTTTGTCTAGTTAGGGCTCGACTGTGGGGGTACCACCATCTCACTCGCAAATCCTCCCGAAGTTATTCGGGGGAGAGTAAGAGAACAGCTCTCAGGCAAAACCAGGTGACCCACCATTGCCTGGGACCGATGGATGGCGATATACTTCATAGAAAAATAAGTTATCTTTCATTTAAATTTAAACTAAAATACTTACTACTCGACAAACAAATCACCCTTGCTCAGAATCACTACAAAGTGATAAAAAGCAAAAAGAAGAAAATTATTGTAAGCAACCTTTGATGCGAACGTCAAACTCCTTGAACAATTTACCCCTATATATTATAGTAAACAGTCACATACCATACGACGAAAATAGCTCGTTGCACATACCACGCCATGCACATATCAATTTCCCGAAATTGTGAATATTAGTCACAAATATATTTAGTGTAATGTAATGTAATTAATCTGTGTAATATTTGTACAATAAAAAAAATGACATAATATATTGTTAGTTTTAATACTAAACTTAGTTTAAAGCAATTTTTTTAAGAACTCAACTTTACGGAAGTCTCCTTTTTAATATATTTTTTTAATTTAATTTATTTATCATTCTGCGCGCCTTTTAGCACCAATCTAACATAAATTATGTCGTCTTTTTAAAGGGGTACGCAGCAAAAACAGCGCTGTTTGGAACGCCGTTGTCCAACAGCATACGCTGATCGCGTACCTCTTGTTACCAAATAAAGCTACAATGTTTTAGTTTAAGTTAATTTAAATAAGTTTATTTTTATTCTATAATGTCTTTTTTAATATAATTTTTGTGTAAATTTTTTATGTATATTTTTGTGCTTTTTTGGTAATAAATCATTTTTTAATTGCCGGGCCTTAAATAAAACAGACTGGTGACGGGCAGCGGCGTCACTGGTGCAAGGGTTTCGGCACCGCGCTCACCAACCCGCCAGCCCAGCGTGTGTGAGTACGGGCATTTCTTCCGGGAGGACCGCCAAGAGTGGCGAAATCTTGGAAAGGCCTATGTCCAGCAGTGGCTGTAACAGGCTGATGGATGGATGGATGGATGGATTTAGATGTCAGATAATTTTTACTATAAAGCTTACGCAGCCGAAAAATAAAATTATACCTACGTCCCAAATCTTTAAGTTGTATAAAATTAGAAAAAAATTGTTTTAGAATATAATGGGCACTATAACGGAAATGAAATATGAGAATGAAACATTTATTATTGTTTTACCTCTCATTTAATTTACGATTCTTCATGGCGTGAAAATTACATATCTTTAGAGAAATGTCTTTCTTCCCGACAATTTGAATCCATCTCTTCGTCTATCATCATTCTTCTTTCCCTAAGGGCATTTAGGAAACTTTAAATAACATTCATTGACCTCTCATAAGCAACTAGACTCACAATCTCGCTCAAAAAGCGTCCGCGATGCATCTTGACACCGCTACGACGTGACAAGGTCAATTGACGATTACGTCGTACAACTGACATTGCATCTTATGTTAACGACATAACGTCTTAATTTGGTTGAATGCATTTTTGCTACTATGCACTTCGCCGTTCGGATGATTTCTGACGAACTTTTATGAGAGGTCAATAGTAACATTTAATAAAAATGTTTCTACGGAAAAATATAGTTCAGAAATGCATGTGAATAGTTATGGTATTTTTTGTAAAAATCTCACAATTTTTATTTGAACCTTTGTTGCTTAACGAAATTAACAATAATTTGGCCAAGTTTAAGTCGGACTCGCGCACAAAGGGTTCAAAGTGCCACCACACGGGTCACATGATGTTACATACATAGGAACAATACCCTTATAAATATCACGAATATCATTTTGCACGAATAGTCGTAAAGGTGCGTAATACACCACTCTTGGCAGGTAAATTACTGCCAAATAGATATTTGCCTATTTCTTTACATATTTATTTATATTTTTACATGTGATTAAAAATATTACTTTTAATTTAAATAAAATAAAAATTTATAGAATAGAGATTATTGTAGAAATCAATATTCTTTCTTCAGTTTTCGAAACAAAGAATGCTTATTGCAAACTCATTAATAAAAAAAATATATCATTTTACAAGTCTCTTTAAAATAAAATAAGAAAATTTTAATTACCTTATTTAACAGGAAGCTAATGTTATAAGTATAAGTAATCACGATATATAATTTTTAGTTTCTGTGGTGTAATACAATCTTCAACATTAAGCTAACGTCCCTTGTCAGTTTGGCGCTCATCCTCCAATCGGGACAAAGCACATTTATTGACTTTGATTGTCACTATCTTACTAGATCTTAAACAGTTTCATTTTGTGTAGTTTATTGTCACTATAGCGAACATATTTTATTATTTGGAGGTAGGTTGAAAAATCAGTGTTCGCCTGCTTCGCGTTTTTATGTATCATACCTACATCATACTTTTGTTATGTACTGTATTTACTTGTCAACCTTCAGTGTATTGTTCAGTCGATGTAGATAGCTATGCTATGTCCCTTAGTTGTACTAATTAATTATATAAGCCTAAAATGTGTCTTCACTCAAAAGTACATGTTAGTTATTTCTCATTTATAATTTTAAGAGTCACAAACTTATGTTGAAATCACATTACCTTACATGTTAAAAATTTCAAGAGGTACTTCTAGCCTGCGAAATGTATGTACTTTTGTGTTTATGCGTTCTTGACTGTGTCTTGAAACTGTATTATGTATATATTTTCCGTTAAATAAAGACTTTTGAAAATGAAAAAATGAAAATGAAGAAAATTTTATTGTAAATGTTCACACCCGGAACAGCTCTGACAACCCGTCGGGGATTCATGTCGTGACGATATATATATATATATAAGGTGACTTTAATTTATACAGCCAAACTCATACTGGAGGCTTGGTAAGTGATCAATTACACGGATCGATAACACTTTTTGCTAATTTCGCAAAATAAAATCTTGACGCCCCATAGTAATTGACTCGGGGCTGGGCTTGCGTTTGTAAAGAACACGAAAAGAATAATTACACAATAAGGGATGACCCAAGATGACCTTGCTACTGAGCACTTACCGAGTCTTCGGTAAGGATTTGGCTGCATAAATTAAAGTCACCATATAATATAGGGAAAATTTAAGACTTTTTCCGAGTTCCTTTTTATATTAGTCCCATCACTAGTCTAGTTAAAAAAAACCTCGAACATTTTCCTCCATGATTCATATAAAACAATAGCAACTAAAAATACATATTTTATAAAAAAAATACATGACCTAGTTGAAAACAATGTAATTACGTCCGAGAAGCAATGGCCATAGCCGCCATGGTTTCACAAAAAACTTAGTTCTAACACGAGGATAGTTAATAATAATTGTAATGCCCCTCGACTTGGTTGACTGACTGAAAATACCTGCGGGAGATGTTTACTCTCTTTATTACCACACAACACGCGGTTTTGTAGGCTCCCGATAAATATTACATTACTCAAAACAAATGTATCGTCACAAAATGGAATTCCCTTTTTATTCCACCACCAACGCTACTATTATTTACAAGAGAAGACTAGAAAAATTAGACCAATGGGTATCCTCGTCAAAACAAAACCCAGTTGAAACAAAACAGCTCAAGGCCGTCATTAACGAAATGTTTGTACCTCCCATTCCTCAAAGCGGCTCTACTAACCTAATTTGATATTTATGTCCAATTATTACTTGTTCCAAATACAATCACGGCCTTTTATCGGGCAATCCTCGGCGCAGATCACAAATCTTGCAACTTTTTTAATACAAACCATTACAATCCAAAAAGCGAAAGTAAAAATTGCAAAAAAATCACACGTATAAATTCCATAACTTTTAGCGTGCATTTATAAATCACGTAAATTGGCCAAAATTTTTCATACCAATAAAATATTACGACCATTCTCCAAAAATGTTACGTAGCAGAGGTAATTTTTGCATGATTCAGAGCCGTTATATAAAACAAGTGCTGAAATAAATATCTAACAATTTTTCTCCGGTAAGGTATTGCCTGTCTTGCCGTCCAACCCAAAATATCGTCAATTTACACTTTAGTGTCAGGTTTCGGTTTTTTAACTTTTCGTTAAAAACGTTTCGTTCTACCAAAAAGTGAAATCCGCGACAGCAAAGAATTCGTCTTGCGATAGACAGTCATAAATCTAAAACAAATGTTATTGTGTAGATTGATATGGGCAAGGAAAAACTTCTTAGCCTATGATTTGTTTACGAATGACTGCGCAACGGTCAAATTTTAGATCTCTGTCACAAAAGTACAATCGTGTGTCCAGTCGTACTAGCGCTAAAACCGTAATTGTACAAATTTATTTTATGTTTTAGTTAATTTATTTATATTACAACTAGATTATCGTTTTTAGAGTTCAGTATCCAAAGGGCAAAGCAGAGCACTTAATGCCAATCGGCTGTTCAACTGTCCGTTCTTCCATCTGTTTATCACGGGTGTCTAGCTCGTAGACTGAATGAGGCACAGACCTGAAATTTGGATATTTTGTGTAGAATGTTAACCGAATATTGAATTAGAACTTCACTTTTGTTCCATACATTTAGTATAATATGAAACAAAACTGCAAAATTAATGTTCCACCTTTTGTTAAAATTTTATTAAGGTCTACTTACTTATTAGAATGTTACGAACTCTCAGAGTGCGAGACCTATTTGCATTTATCCGTTTCTTTTTAGTTCATAATAATTAAATATTTCACTGTACATTTGCCTGTAATTACTTCTCATGACGTCATATCGAACACATAAAGCAAGTACATAAATCTAACATAGAACACTTCGTAAATGTCACTTGTGCTTACAATTCGAAACATAGCAAATTCTTCATAAACATTGAAAACCATTAATGGTTTTTCTGAAATTTTATATCTAGGGTTAAACGACCTCGCATGACTGCTGTTGTATGAAACATCGGTCACGAGTAACTCGTTTAACTGAAACAAAACGTAACCGAGTAGCAAATTTTTTTTTTCTTTTGGCTACATTAACAAATAAAGCAATCTGTATCAACTGTACGAATACAGTGAAACTAGTCAGTCGACATCTGACTATATAAGGTGATTTTAATTTATGCAGCCAAATTCTTACTGTAGACTCGGTAAGTGTCGAGTAACAAGGTTCGATGACCCTTTTTGTGAAATTCGTAAATGATTCTTTTCGTGTTCCCAGCCCCGAGGCAATTACTATGGGACTTCAAGATTTGATTTTGCGAAATCAGCAAAAAGTGTTATCGATCCGAGCTACTGATCACTTACCAAGGCTCCAGTATGAGTTTGGCTGTATAAATTAAAGTCAGCGTATATAAAATCGTAAGTAGCCGTTTCAAGAGCATTATCTTTTAGTAGTAAAATTGCTCACAGATAAACACTTAAATTTTATTTATTTGTATGGTCTACAAGTCACTTGGCACCAAGGTTTCGTTACGAGAGTGGTAACAGCCGATATGCCTTACCATCACATGAAAGTGAGAGCACACTAACCAAGTTGCGACGACCTATAATAATTTACAAAAAGTTGATTTCGCGATTTTTCTCTAACAATGTCGGCACCAGCACCGTGCTATTACAGAAACAAAGAATGATCAATATGTGCAGCCATTTGTCTGCCTAATCTAGTTGAAACATTTAACGAGAGTCTTTTCTGAAGTCACATCGTCCTCCACCATGATAACACAGCCTCTAACATCCCATCCCACTAATATTACAAATGCGAAAGTTTGGATGTATGATGGATGGATGGATGGATGTTTGTTACTCTTTCACGCCGTATCTACTGAACCGATTGGGCTGAAATTTTACAAGAATGTAGTTCCAGACCTGAAATAGGACATAGGCTACTTTTTATCCCATAAATCAGTTTCCATGGGATGAAGATGAGCTTTCAAATTTCTATAGAAAAGTGATGTGTCACCCTTTCACGCCATGCTTACGAAACTGATCGGGCTGAAATTTTGCATAAATTAGTTCTAGACCTTGAATAGGACAAAGACTACTTTTAATCCCATAAATCAGTTCCCATGGGATGAAAATGAGGTTTCAAGTTTCCATACAAAGAAACTTTGCACAAATAATGTTTTAGATCTAGAATAGGACAAAAACTACTTTTTCCCTTTGTTCCCAGGGAAAAGTTATAAAAGAGACATACAAAATAGGAAACAGAGGCGCATAACACACACATTTCACCAGCTGTGTTTACTGTAGGTAACAGTCCGAAAAATATTGTCTGATTTTATAGGAATACTAATTCAACGTGGGTGAAACCGCGGGCAAAAGCTAGTCGCAAATAAAAAAGGCGTGTTTTAGTTTTAAACTCATAACCCATCTTTCATATACCCCTAGCAAATGAATGAATAAGCGGTAAAAGGTTATTTATATCTTCAGTGGTGCTGGCATCGTTATTGTAAAAACGAAGGTTGTATAACAACTACCTATTCACACACCATTGTAGTTGTTTTTTCTGGGAAAGGCTTATGCAGCAGAAGACGAACACGGGCTGCTGAATGGATGGAAATAGCCTAAGTCCTTGAAACATATAAGATGGTTTCTACTTAAAATAAATCTACGGGTATTATAAATTAGATAACAGGAAAAACCCATTATAGGTACACAAACATCTCTTTACAGAATATTATTTTTCAATATCTTTCCTCAAAGAAGGTTTACATACAACAAATTCAGTAAATTGCCTCTCTATCTTGTATATCAGTTCCCGTTGCTTGCTTCTTAAAGCAGTTTGTACACTAGACGCATTCAACAGAAAGATATAAACAAAATAATCGCACATCTTTTGAGTGGTAACAGCTAAATTCATATAAGAGGCTTGGTAACTGATCTGACTAGTTTACAAGGTTCAAAGACAAATTAAGTAAAAAAGCCGCCCCATTGTTGATCAAATCCACCTATACCGAGTCACTCTATATAGGGTGAAATTAAATCAACCGACCAAATTCATACTGGAGACTTGGTTAGTGATCAAGAACTAGGTTCAGTAATCCTTTTGGCCAATTTCGAAAAAAATGTTTTTTGCTCCCTTACTGGTTGGACTAGTTTAAGTACAATTCCTAGTGCAGGCACTATAAGACAAAAAAAAATATTTTTTCGAATTTCACCTGGAGGGTCATTAAACCTTGTTTGTGATGACTAACCGAGTCTCCAGTATGAATTTGGTCGGTTGATTTAATTTCACCTAGTATAACATTTTTTTTCTGTAATTTATTCGATGTGATAGCCAAAATAACATAACAATTTTATTGGGAAGTGCCTCAGCTGCCGGCGCTGGTTGCTGAATTAGCTGCCAGCGCCGGTTGCTGAATTGGCTGCCGGCACTGACTTTAGAAAAAGAAGCGGGAAATGGGGTTAGCATAATGAACCAGGGCTAGGAAGGATAGGATACGATAGGAATTAATTTTAGGTCTTTATCATTGACGTACTAATAAATAGACATCGGGTCTGTGCTCAAAAGTGTCCGAACTAAAAGTTCTCTTTTGAAACTTTTCTCTTTGAAAACCATGGAAAATTTAAAAAGGGCACCATTCACACGTCGATCAAAATTAAGCCGTGCAGCAATGACATACGATTCAAATTCAAATATTTTGTTTCTTAATATTTTGACACTTCACTAAGGACACTTTTTTGGTAAATTTTATACTAGACCCGAGGTTCATTTGGTAGGACGTCAATGGTCTTTATAGTCATAGTAAAAAAAACTTTCACCAACGATTTTAGAAGTCATAATTTATATTATATTTATACTATCTTAGAAATTATTATTAAAAAAGATTTTAGAAAGAGACATGGGTCTTTGTAGTACAGATTGGCGCCAACAAGACTGCGTGCTCTTCTGCCGACTTGTATCTGTTTTGATTTGCAACAAAATTGCTTTTATTTTATTATTTCATGTAATTTTTCGCAGGTGTATTAAAAAACGTCGTTTGACACACGTGCAAAAGTGTTGATATTTCTCGTCCCGACTGTTTTTTGCCGAGACGCTAAAATATCTACCTTTTCGCACTTGCATCAAACGACTATTACTGTTATAATAGCTATAGGCTTTTCTCATAGGCTATAGTTTTTTCCTCGGGGAGGTGTGGTGCCTTACGGACATAGCCAGTGACTACATTTGCACAAGTGAGACTACGGACTAAATGTCGCTGGCTGTCAAGTGAACATACAAATAATAGCGGTGATTCACCTCTGTTTACTCTATACTTTCTTGCTTGAGATGTTTTCTTTCTATAGTTCAAATCGTTATTAAAATTAATATATTTTTGGCCCGATGATATGTACAGTCAGTGACACAAGAGCGTACGGGGTGAAAATAAAGAATGGTGGACCAGGGGAAAGGGGGGATGCTACTAATGTATACAGCGGAGCAACGACTCTGATGCACAGTGCATGGTCTCGGGAAAAATATGATTGTTGAGTTCTATCTAGGTTTTGCTATGTAAAAGTGAGACCTAGTCTCAAGCCTAACCTTAGGTCTCTGTGAATATGAGCGCAAAAACTCTTTACTGTTAACCTGTAAGTGCACCTTGTTGTAGCATTGGTTGTAGGTAGCAACATCGATATCAGTAAATCGTTACAGCATAAGAACGGCCACCCGCGACGGCGATAACGCTCTTATCGCTGAACTTAAATGGTATTTATATTAATTTCCTCTCATTCAATTAAATATGTTATCGGGCTTAATTAACCGATCTCATCCTGTCCGTGGGGTTTATTGAAATATTAATAGTTCGGAAAAATGAAACAATACACCATTGTTCGATAAGGTTTGACGTCATACCTACGGTAAGGCATACCTACGGTAAGGCATACCTACGGTAAGGTGTACAGGTACACCTGCGGAGGTAATTAAGTGTTCATCACCTAACGATGGTGTGCATGGACGATTCAACAAAAACCCAAGTCTCTCGGGTTCGCTTGGTAAACTGCTTTGCGGACATGAGTGCACGCTGCAACGCTGTAGTGGAATAGCTTGTCGGAGCCGAACATCCGAAGAACATACAACATAGTCAAGTAAGACTGCAGGTCACGTAGCAAGACTGCGTGCATACTCAGCATGCCGGGGTGCTTGCAGTTAGAGTTGAAACAATCGTTGGTTGCATTTGTACCGTAACGAGCACGTACTGAAGCTTACCTATACTTTTTTCCATACGGAGCATGATTGTGCTAGCTAACAGAAGTTAACACAGTGTATGATATGACTCCCGTAATAAAATGTAAAACTGTATGCATTATCCTTATCAATTTTTTCCTTTTCAGCTGAAAATAACTGGGTATTGCCGATATATGCATGTATTACCCGTTGACATCATCGATATTGCGCCATTTTACCACAAAATACGTTTCTCTACCTAATTTGCTTATCAATTCTGTCGTTACTGCGGTACACCATGATGTCACGGTATTTGAATTATCCCTCATTATAACGAGCTTATTCAAGTGGGAAAAAATTCGCGATAATTATGGAACAACGAGTCCTTGTTAGGTAGTTTTCGGGTTAGTATAAATGGAGGAAAGTACATATACAATCAATCATTAGCACATATACACTCGCCATAATCACAAGGCTGTGTACAATCGATCAGTCTTAACAAAATCACCATGTCATCATTCACAAAATCATCATCCACCGTGAGCGGAAACTCTGGAGAAGCCGTTCATCGAGACAACGGGGAAAAATCTCGGAAGGAGCAAGAGCGGGCGGAAGAAGAAGCAGAAAAGCGCAGACAAGACTTGGAGCGTGAGGAGAGAAAACGTCAGAAGGCAGAGCAGCGGCGACTGGACAGGCACTTGATGCAGTATGCAGAAGCTTTGCGTCAGCAGGCATCGTGGCGTGGAACTCTCAACCGGCCGAAGTAGTGCTAATCATAGATATGATCATTTGTTTATATAATAAGTATTAGGTATTTGTGTACATCAGTATTGAGTATATTGTGCATGTGAGTGTTTGTTTTTGAAAATAAAATAAAAACTTGTTCCCGATACATAGTTATTTCATTTCAAAATGCATGCCGACTTACAAATGTCACGACATACCAGTTTCCTTCATGATACTAGATATTTAGGTAGTTAGTTTAATAATGATAATAATATATTTTACTAGTTCTATCCACTAAGATGTTGTACAATCTACATCCATGCATAGATAACCGTGGTCACTACACTTTGTAACACGATAGAGGGGCACCGCGACATGCTATGCAGCGATAGGTAGGTACGGTGCAGTGTTTAGGTAAGGTATCTGTCATACCATAGTCCTAACATTACAGGAATCATGAAAAGTATACATATTTAGAATTATAGTCTAACCAAACCTGTAACACCTATACAATGACAAATCTTAAGTATAAGTGAGGTGTATACGTGTATGAAGCACACGTGTATGTCCCGGTAATTTTCTATGGTCACTCATCAGTTTTGATTTCGTTTTGAAATACACGCCGCCAGTCGGATACAGATCATAAAATGAATATAGCACGGGTTTTCCCGAATATTTCAAGACAGTGCCAACTAAACGTGGGTTGCCGTAATACGCTGGAGCTACTTACGTTCGGCCGGCAGCCTGTAATAATATTTCGATGAAGGTCCCGTCGTCTGATCATATTTACCTATCTTTTGAGTAGTGACACATAGTTTGTTCCATATTTAAACGATAGCGTGCCATGTGGTCATACGTATTATCGGTCCATAAGGAGTTACAGATGTAACGCCAATTGCCGCCGGTCTTTGTCATAATACTGTTTGCGGCTTACATGCAGTTATTCATAGATATAAAGTTAAGAAAAACCTTATTTAGACGTCTCATATTCCTGTATGGTCAGCTCCATACCTAAACGTCGCAGATACACGTAGTCAGAGGTGAATGCACACTCAGGCCTTGCTCAAGACATATGATAAGCATATGCCAAGCATAGTTTGTGATAACGGAGCTTTGCATCCCATGTGCACATAACGCTAATCATCACGCCTTGCAACTTATCTGCGTTTGTGATGTGACGTGCTATGCAGCGGCTAGTAGCACGTTACCTAGACGTTACATCTGGTGCAGTCCAAGCTTGACTTGATTGTATCTAACATAGAGTGGTCACGAGAGAAACTAAATTTCAACTTGAAGCAACGTCAGAGGGAATGATCTCAGTACCTTACCTGCACAACTCTCCATCATCCTACACTCATAGGGGTACAAGAAAAAAAAAGTAAACATATTATAAACACAAATATTTATTTTAATAAGCGAACGTCACATTGCAGCAGCATTGCTGCACTATTTAGCACTATTATCACTGATGTTGCGAGCCGAGTGCAGCAACATTTCTGTGTCCGTCCGGTCACCCGTCGAATAGTATTCGAGGATTTGCGGATCACCTTCATGCACTTTCTGGATGACCTCTCTAAAGATTTCTTGGGATTCTTTCAGCAGAATCGCCGGGACCATGTACTTGGTTATCCACGCAGAGACGTGCGCCGTGCAGAAATGATGAAATTGCTGTGGGATCCTGCACTCACGTCCCGGTGGTACCACTACATTAGGCCTCTTGCCGCAGGAACAGGTGTCCCCGGCGACCACCTTGCACTTCGAAAAGCGAATCTTCTTTTCAACAAACTCCAGTATAGTGGGCACCCTCACGAGATCCCTCTCACCTGGCGGCGGCCCCCAAAATAAGGGCATGAGCCAGTCCCAGTTCACCATCAGACGATCTTCTTCTGGCCTCGTCGGATCAAAGTTGTAGCGGACGGGGCATGGCTTCCCGTTAAGGAAAGTCAGGTCGTCCAGCTGTCGTTGCGCCTGAAGAAACTGTTTGTATGCTTTGTTGAATTGCAGCATTTCGCTGGGGCTGAAAGGGGCCTCGTCGGGTATAGAAGGCCCGCGCGTCGTGAAGGTGTCCACCGGGAAACTGAGTATTCTGTCTTGGGACTGCATCTTGAGTTCTGGATGGATGTCACGGGACTCGTAAGTCTGTATGATGTTCTCTCGGTAATGTTGACCGTGTAGTGTCTAGCGACTGACTGCCCGCATAGCAATTTATACCACTCCAGTTGTTTATCGTGCCGAAAAAAGAAAACAATATAGGGATAATATCAATTTGGAATTCCCACAACCTCGCGTGCGGGTTATCGTTCGGCGCGGTAATTGGATCATTCCTAAAATAAACGAGTGAATATTAAAATATTTTTGGACCACGTCAGTCAAACTTTCATCCTTATGAAAATAGATGATTTACAATTCATCCTGCGCTCCCATACTGGGGCCCGGGGAGTCACTCACGTGTTCACATAGTCACTATAGATCGTATCTCATACCTACGATACAAATTACGCTACCAATTTGGGACATCGATAACAACGTTTAATTGCTGTACTCGATGCATTGTCTTAGCTCGCAACACCATAATATAAATGCCGGGCATTCATAGGGAAAACCAGTTCAAAAGTTTGTAACTTTAGTATACAGGTAAAACATACCTATTAAGCACATACGGCATTGTGTGCGTGATAAGCGCGATAATATAGTAGTTGTTGCTGTTGTAGTAGTAGTAGCTGTTGACAATGCCCGCTGGAGATACAGCACTGCAGTCTAGCGTTATGCTTACATTATGCAAAAGTAGCAACGTGATGTATGCTCCATCGAACGCGGGTGACTACTGCATGTCAGCGAAGCTCTGCATTCCTAGTTCTTACCATGTTACATTCGTAACCCATGGAAACGGAAAAAAAGGATGACGGCTGTAGTGTGATACCTATGCTCGGTGTGCTCTGTGGCAATATGGAGATGCAACTTGCATCGACATTGCAGAAAATGGTGCTTATACTTTTCCTAAACTACTTCCAGTCATCCTGTACTATAGAGGAATACACAAGAAAGTATACATACTTGAAAACTTAATTTAATATAATACTCAATTATCACGATATTCATCAACTTTTCACCCGATTTATTGTGCAACGGCTGGAGTAACCAAAGGAGCGTGCCGAATCAAGTAAAATCGCAGTATCCTTGCGGTTCCCCGTTGAATAATACTTTAAGACATCTGGATTGCTCGAGTGTCGCTGCCAGACGGTCTCGTAGAACAGCTGTTCCGATTCTTGGAACAAAATCTTTGGATCTAGATACAGATACAACCACGAGCGGACGTGCAATGAACAGAAATGATGGAAGTGTCGATCACTGCACGAGTCCCAATAAGTATCCAGGTCCAGGTCATCTGGTGGCGTTCTTCCACAGAAACAGGAGTTCTGTAAACCAACCTCGCACTGGTCGAGATGGATGCGCTTTTCGACGAACGTCGCTATTTTCGAGAGTCTGACGAAACCTTTAAACCCCGATGGGGTTACTCCTCCGAATAGGGGTGTCAGGGTATCCCAGTTGATGAGCAGACGATCTTGCTCCGTTCTTGTGGCATCGAAGTTGTAGAGCACTTGGAAGGATTCGCCGTTGAAGAAAGTTACTTCAATTTTGTTCGTGGACAGGAGAAACCGGCGATATTCACGATCAAAATTCAAATATTGGTTCACGTTGAAGGGGGCCCCACACGGTAGACGGAATCCACGTGTCGTGAAGTCATCTACTGTGAAATTTTCTTTTCTTTTCTGTGATTTATTTCTTTTCTGTAATGCCATTGTGACCCGATGAAGTTCTGCGGCTCTGGAGCCTTTCGTTTATGTTTGTTACTTAAGTGTTGGACCTCAAGTGTTGAGCAGTGACTGTCCACTGGTTATTTTATAGTCGTATTGTGGCTGGTGACCCCTGATGATAAGCTAGTAGTTATTCAAAGAATTGGGTTTTCCCAGAAAATATACATTACCGATAAAGGGGTGGATTCATCGTAAACAACCGAGTTAGGCACATAAATGAATCTAGGAATAAAAAACAATGCTGACACAAAATTAAGTCGGTTTTCCCGATAGATAACCGTTCGGTTATCGGGCGACCTTATGATAAACAAGTGAATTAGAATGATACGGTCCACTGGGGTAAGGTCATGTCAAAGCAGATCCGCTAGTAGGGTTAAACATTCAGTGTGCGTGCCCCTCAACCGAATACTGATAACAATGATAAACAATTCTCAGAACCAATTACCAGTCCGAAAGCAGTTACTTCGGCAAAAGTTTGTACCTTTAGTATACAGGTAAAACATACCTATTAAGCACATACGGCATTGTGTGCGCGATAAGAGCGTGTCTTAACAACGACAATGATGCAGATCGGATGCAGTTTTAGTAGGGTGAAACAACTAGTATGTGACTCTTGACCGAATACTGATAACACAGAAGATATAAACAAAATAGACTGGGTTTCTCCAAAACGCGAAACTGTTAGGTTATCGGGCGACTTAGTGATAAGGTATTTAACTCGTGTAAAAGCAATGCTGAGACCACGTCAGCCGATATTTAGATACACGTCGCACTTAGGTATCATCCCACTTTAGTACTCCTAGCTGTTTGAAAAAGAACTACAATTATAGCACTAGTGGATCTTGTGAGTGCCCGCTATGAATGCTGCGCTGCAAGTCCAGCGTCATGCTTACATTATGCAAAAGTGGCAAAGCGGTGCATGGCCTATGAGATGCGGGTGACCGCTGCATGGCAACAAAGCAGATAATTCTCAAACAAGAAGTATGTTTATTCTAGGCGTTCTAGGTATCGTTCCGTGAGAACGTGAGCTGTAGGTTTCTGGCAATTCAGCCCCAGCTTGGATGCTGATGCTGCGGCCCCAGCAATTCATGTTACCTGCTGCTTTGACCCATACTCATATCACTTTAGAGGCGACACATACGAAAAAAGTCAAAATTTTCGGAAATGCATCTGACCCCTATGCACTATAGAATCTTCATCACTGAATACGAAAATAGTACCCTTGCCTTACCTAGATGTTTAATTTTGAAGTTATAGACCGTACGCTACCGTGTCATTGACTGTAAAATCATAAATCTTTATTGCTGAATATGAGTAGATATTTTTGGTGTTAATAAATAGTAGGCACATACACATTCGACCTTGTTGGTATTGCAAAATATAGGACATGCATGACATTAAATTAACTATTTACATCCATCCATCCATCCATCAGCCTGTTTCGTCCACTGCTGGACATAGGCCTTTCCAGGATTTCACCACTCTTGGCGGTCCTCCTGGAAGAAATGTCCATACTCACACACGCTGGGCAGGCGGGTTGGTGAGCGCGGTGCCGAAGCCCTTGCACCAGTGACGCCGCTGCCCGTCACCAGTCTGTTTTATATAAGGCCCGGCAATTGTGGATGGATATACCGCCATCCATCGGTCCCAGGCAATGGTGGGCCGCCAGGTTTTTTGCCTGAGAGCTGTTCTCTTACTCTCCCCCGAATAACTTCGGGAGGATTTGCGAGTAAGATGGTGGTACCTCCACAGTCGAGCCCGGCATCAGCTCTACCACCTAATTAAACCTAACTATTTATATAATTATGATTATTATATTTACACTCAAATGTAATGTCAATTATGTCAGTACTAAAGCCTTCTAATACACACAAATTAAATTAAACACAATAAATAAGTTGATAGAGTTGATGCTCGTGATTGTTGGCACTTGGTGGAACTTTTGAAACATTTTTTGTTTGATAAACACTTGTACTTGTCCACTTAAGTGACAAGTACAAGTGTTTATCAAACAAAAAATAAGTTGATAACTTATACAATTAATTAAATAATACATTTTTATCATTTAAATATTCATCCACAAAGTAATAACCTTTCTCAGACAAAAACAATTTAATTTTGTTTATATACACACTATCACTATTTATGTCCTTAATATAATTTGGCAGCTTTATTGTCATCTGTAGGGTATTATTGCTGAGAGCCTTAAGCCGTGAAGTTGGAAGCACCTAGTGATCCTTATACCTATAGGAGCGGCTTGTTGTTTCTGATTTTTTAGTAAAAAGGTAAGCATGCTTACGTGCAAATATACACAATTCCAGTATGTACAATGATGGCAGAGTTAATATTATATTTTTTTTGAAAAATGGTTAACAGCTCTTTCTCCGTGCTATTTTTATGCTATTTTTGCTATTATTCTTATGCAGCTTTTTTGGGATATGAAGAGCTTCTCAAAACGAAACCGGTAGCCTAAGTAATAATAAAAATAAATATTTGTGGAATGAAAAGTACAAGAATTTGTGTATAATTTATTGAACAGACTATTTTACTTTTGCCAAAACGTACGAAAAAATTAAGATTTCTTACCAAAAAATGTATTTTCAACGAGGGTCTGGAATCCGATCCTTAATTTCGAACACGTCCAGTCTTCAGCCTGGTAACTAGTGAAATGTGCTTTTAAAAGTCGCTATCAATCTTCGAGCAAGCCACGAGAAAACTCATCAATTCCGTTAACGAAAAACATCCTTCAGTATAATTTGAGCCGGATTTTCGGATAATCTGTTGGCCACTTAACCGCAAAACTCACTTTCTGCCTCTGTGATAAATGGCTCTAACTTTTAATGTTCTATTAACCCAACCATATTTGCTGAGGAGCCTGAACTTCGTACAGTAGGGCTTAGGTCGAGCAGAAACTTTGTAACACAGCTTAGTTGGAGCTAGTTCTTGCTAAATGTATACAGGGTGTAAATGCAAACTCAAAAATCCCTTTAGTGTATGAAAGTATACCATATTCAGAAGCCATTTCAAGAAAAAAAATATACCTTGAATTTTCACCTAAAACTCCATCATTTTTCTAAGCTATGGCTACGCATTCTTATCGGCCTCCCCACACATCTAGTTGCACCCCCCACCCCGCTCATCCGTGACTGCCGCCGCCGCCGAGGTATGCAGTGGCCGCCTGTTGCCAAATCGTGCAGTGCCTCAATCTGAGGCCGCGGCCGCACCGTTGCAAATTCTCTTTCATTCTCTCACTCGAATCGATCGCGTATCAGTGGCCAGCGACCAGCGAGGGTGTCCACGTGATTAGTGTATTTTGAGTAAATAAAATCGTCTTATTGTGAGGTACAGGTACTTTATTTAGAGATCCCAGTATATGAAATAAATCTTTACCTATCATACTAACACACCCTTAAAGGATTCTTGCTTTTGCTTTTACAACCTGTATAAAGTGACTTTCGTTTATATAGCCGAATCGCAGCCAAATCCATAATGGAGAATCGGTAAGTGGTCAGGACCAAGGTTCAATGACCCTTTTTGCGAAATACGTAAAATATTTCTTTGAAGGAATTTGTTTGAATGATCGCTAATACGAAATAAAACTTAAAGTGGAAACTGAATGCGTTTACTTGGTAAGCAATTTTATCGGAAGAGAGATTTGACAGTCAGTGATACCAACATAGAGTACATACTAACGTACCGTACAAATTAAGTTGCATTTCTAATTACCAACAGCGCCTAAATCATGTTTAAAAACAACCTCGGCTCAAGTATTACCTATAGAAAGTCTAAATATTATTTTTTTTTTTTTTTAGAAAGGGTAATTGAACCTTGGTCCTGACCACTTACCGAGTCTCCAGTATGAATTTTTAAACGAATGTCACCTTACATACATCGTTAAGACATGACTCTAAAAGGAGGCGTGAAAATGCACAGTTTATTCTCGTGCACTCACGTTTCACCGACGATTATTACATCCCAACATGACGGGGGGTGATTCCTATTGCCGTACTTCGGGCACAAATATGACACACAGCTTAAAGTTCCCTTCAAAGCACGCAGACCGAACACAAATGTGCCTCTACAGGAGTTGAACCGGCGACCTCCGCATTAGTGGTCGAGTAGTCGAACCACTGGAACACAGAGGCGGTCTGTTATGGAATTATAATAAAGAAAAAAAACTTACAAATATTTAATGCATATAACATAAATATTTACGAGATCATGCTAAATAATAAGAAATATTTGTTTTTACTTATATTAAAATACCTTTTTTTATAAATTTTCGCTAGTGGTGAAGTGAGACCCAAAGTACGTGTGACAACGACGTTTTAAGACGCTTAAAACTACGACGCCATTTTTTATTGGTAGTGAAATTTAAATATGCCACTTAGTAAATTACGATTAATAGTAAACACGATTGACTAAACCTGGCTCTATAGAAAAAAATCACAAAGTTTCCTAATAATCAAAACATTTATAAGGGATAAAGCTGTTTATTATAATTGTTAATAGAGATATTGCAATACTTCAGGTAATTAATAACGGATTGCAAATTCTTTAGTTTTCCATAAAATCCACAAGTTTTCATTTCTGTTAAGGTAAAAAAATTCAATGCAAGTGCTCGTAAAGACCTATTTTATATGCTTCAAAAGTCGACTTTACCACACTAGTGTTTTATTTTTATTATTTTGTATTTATTGAAAGGAAGTTGCCAGTCGTTTCTTGTGTACCATAGATAGACTTGAACAAAAATGAGCTACGAACGCATCAAACTGAAAGCAGCTTATTTCCGCCAAGTTGGCAACATGTGTGCAAAAATTAATAAATAATAATGCCCGCCTAAAGTTCATTTGGAGTATTTATTGTTTGTTTGTTTCCTTAATTACGTTTCAATTGTTTACTCACACTATGCATTGGAAAACGTAGTATGGTATACATGGGTAAGGGCAATAACTTACTCGTAGTGTTTAAAAAACTCGCTTATCGGATGTTTGTTCCAATTGATCTCTTCCAGTGTGTAACGCACTAAAGCGATGGATTTAGCTATAAATCATAATAACAAATGCCCTAGCTTATGCCAGACGGAATTCGACTCTAATTAGTGTCTGTTATAAATTATTTTAATTAATTTTGTATTCTTTCACACGTCGTAACTTTGCGTGGTTGCTTTGGGTCTAACTTCAATAATACTAATTTCGCACCAAAAATAAATTAGATTAATTTTAACAATAATATGCGTGCACTTAATAGTGAAATGAAATAGCATGACATTTGGTCACGCCTACAACTGAGTTGCTGCACTCATGATGTTGAACAATTCGAAAAATAATGTTGCCCTCCATACAGACTCACCAGTGGTGGATACGAAAAAATCAAATTTACAAAAAGAACAAAACAATATAAAGAAACGGTGTTGTGCGTTTCTGACATTTCGCGTTTCCGGCATTATGCGTATAATTTTCGTTTTCCATCACTGAGTATAAATCAAAGTAAAATACGAATAGGTCCGATTGACACGTAGAATAGACTAAATGTCGCTGAGAATAGATCATCAAGAATCGCTTAGCCGGGATACTGGGATAAGATATCCATCCTATTTCAAGTTCAACTAGGCTAGCTCCCATTCCTCCTCATAAAGCAAACAGTGTAGTTTATATTCTTAGGTAAATAACATTAAGGGACAAATAAACCTTTTTTATTGGATCCCGGGATTTGTGGAACCTCGTGAAGATTGTGAGCACTGTGCGACCGGCTGAACTGATAAAAGTGACTGTTTCGTAAAGAAAAAATATGCTCGCGAGTAGTGTGTTCCATATACAGGCTTTAGTTTAGAATTATAATTTATTGTAGTGAATTTGCAAAATGCAAGAAAACAACTTTGTATGTAAACCTGTCTATTTTTAAAACAAAATCAATATTCAAAATTTTGGCAAAAACACGCATATTTAATTATTTAGGAACAAATTTAAGTACCAATATATTTAGACCCTTTGGATACATGGAGTTTAATAGACCATATGTGTGAAGTTGGTTAGATAATTCGTAATTCCTCGTGAAATCTGTTTTGAACGGTATGTTTGGAACTTTCAGGATACGAGTCCTGCTCATTTATATGAACAATTTTTACTATGAGGCCAACACCGAAATCGTGGAAAAAATTCTGATGTTTACTTCATACATTTCGGTCAGCTTTTCGAGTGTCTATGGAACAGCTGTTTTTTAATCCTGATTTAAGGGCTGGCCCCATAGTAGAAGTTGTTCATTTTAATAGGCAGAATACTCCGTTTAAAGGAAAAAGGTTATCGTCTAAACAACCTGTAGGTATAGGAGTACTCATGAATATCTTTTCAGTGTGCGTTTCAACAATTTAACTGTGTTTATTGGCTGGAAAATCTACTTCACTGGACACCAGATATGTATGAGTCATGAAATTTCAGAACTTGATATCATCGAAGAATTGTTTTAAGGGGAAATGTTTCGATCTCGGTGCAAAAGGCACAACTTATGATTGTTTTTCTTATTATCGAATAAAAATAATGTGATTTATGGTATTTCACGACCATAGTTTAATGTAAATAAGGCTTTTATAATAATAATAATACAAACTTTTATTTCCAAAGCACAATCTTAGACAAAATACAGTGCGCCCCAAACAACATAGTTGTTTGTCGGAGTGGATACGCTCATAAAAACAGTAAGTATATAGGTATAGTTATTAATATTCACAGTGCAGCTTACCCTTGGTAAACATTAAGGGGGTAACTTTTTACCTCGGTACAAAATGCACATCATAATATTGTTTTCCCTACTTTTGAATAAAAAGTATGCAATAAATGTGTTTAAAGCAACTTGCGGAAATAGTTAATCTCTTCTTCTCTTCTCTATACATATAAAATACAACGTCTGTCTGTCTGTCGGTCTGTCTGTCTATAACTTGAGAACGAATCAATGGATTTTGATGCAGTTTTCACTGAAAGATAAAGCATTTCTTCGGGAAGGTTTAGGACTATGTATCATCACGCTATGATAAAAGGGAGCAGCGCAATGACAATTTTAGTGAGACATATGGAAGGTTCGCCGCCGTAGCATAGTCGATCGTCGCGTCGCGATTTCGTAGCACGATGCTTACAATCGCGCTTAGTTGACTTTTCAATACTTTCAAGTAATCGGTAGCACAATGACACCATTATGAAACCACCATACATTAGATCGCACTATGCCTACTTTTTTATTTTAGTTGCAGTTACATAACAGTTTATGAAAAATCGGATCCAATTATAGCATTATGTCTATTTTGGTACTGTTATGTTCAAAATAATTTTCTGTTATTCCATAAAAAGTGAAGTAGGTACCAAATAGTTTACATAAGTACTTTTCTCGTGTTTATTGTTTATGTTTGACTATGATATCTAAAATCTGTTTCGGCTTGGTTGTTCCTGGATCCCACTTTAGGATCCCTGGTTTTTCTTGTCTTAGAGACAACAGAGACGATAGGTTTGCGGGTTGGGCTATTATTATGCTTGACTTTTTCCCAAATTTCTCTTCCTGCTCATAGTCAATATGTCAATGCTGTTGCAATTAAATTCCTTTATTTTTCAACTTTATCAGTTCAAATCCTAATCAATCTGTTCTGCCCGAACTGTTTTCTATTATTTCATCTCTACCTGTGCCTGTCATTATAATGGGTGATTTCAATGGCCACCATCTATCTTGGTCATTCAAAACTGATGCCTTCGAAGTGATCTTATTGATATTTTCGTTTACCTTAATATCTGCGTTCTTAATGATGGTTCTCCTACCCAACGTACTCGCCCAAATGAAAACTCTGGCAGTGTCGTCGACTTATCTCTCTGTTCCCCATCTCTTTCCTCTGTCTTGTCTTGGAAAGTTCTTTCTCTTATTTATGGAAGTGATCATTTCCTCATATTATTTTCTATGCCTATTCGCTCTATTTAGGTACCACAGTAATGACACACACATAACTTTCTTTCTAACTACTTCCAGTTTGTTGACATTCTTACTTCTTCTGCTAAAAAACATATCCCTATCAAGAACCCTTCTCGTCGCAGACTTTTTCCTCCCTTGTTGGATCCTGATTGTTCTTCAGCCGTCAAAAAAAAGCCAAGCTGAAAAAGTATACAATTCTAACATGGTAATCAACAACTTCTTATCATATCAACAAACTGCTGCACAAACAAAAAGACTGAAGAAAAAAGAAGGTTGTAATAAATTTTGTGAGAGTCTATCTCCTAAAACCTCAGTTTCTTTAGTCTGACGAAATATTAAAAGATTTCGAGGGGCACTAAATATTCACAACATTTCCTTCAATGACACTGACTCTTGCTAAAACCCTCCGATCTTGTCTCCTCTGTCTACTCATCAACCTTTTTCTCTTTCTTCTTATTCCGATACTATTTTTATTCTTATGAACCCTCCTTTCTCCTTTTATGAACTTCAATTGGCTTTACAAGGTCTCGAAGACTCGATCCCAGGTACCTATCGATAATATTCCTCTTTCATTTCTAACTAATACAACAAGTATTACCACTAAGTATTTTTTCCTTCATTTAATTTATTTATTTATTTAGTTACTTCATTTACGTACCTACTTATATGATTTTATTTTTTAATTTGTTAATACCAACCTTTTATTAACTAGTACAATTATCATTATTTATTATTACAGTATGTAAATTTCGTTTTGCCTGTACAAATTGTAGGCCACATGCATATCAAAAGCACTGATGATGTCCAAAGTAGGCATACTGCGATTAGAAAACATTATTAAAGAAAATGTTTGTCTATATGCAATTATAGGCATAGTGCGATCTAATGTATAGGGGTTTCGAAATGTTGGCATTGTGCTACCGATTACTTGAAAATATTGAAAAGTCAACTAAGCGCGATTGTAAGCATCGTGCTACGAAATCATCGTCGCGGGTTCAAACCCCGACTGGTAAAATTTGTTTTCACTTTTTATTTTTTATTCTTTTATTTTATTTTCAGAAAAAAATTTTCCTTTTTAAAAAAAATATTAAAGCTGAAATTATATTTCTTGACTGAGCAAAGACAAATAACTAAAATATTTTTATTTTCAAGTGGATTGGTCTTCATTAGTACTTTGGTAAAACATAGTGACCATGGTCTGATGATGGGACTGGAAGGTGGGTACGGGATCTCCTTAACGGACAACAGCAGAAACTTCGAGTTTAGGCTTATTTTGTTGGTATTTATTAGCACTTTGGTAAAACATTGTGACCAAGGTCTGTTGATGGGACTGGAAGGTGGTTATGGGTTCTCCTCAACGGACAATAGCAGACCCTCCAAGTTTGAGCTTATTTGATTGGTCTTGATTATCACTTTGCTAAAACATGGTGACCGTTGCATATTGTCGTTCAAAAAATCTCTCTTCGACGCGGGCGGAGCCGCGGGCAAAAGCTAGTATAATTATAATAATATTATAAAAAACACAAGTAAAACATAAGCTCTTAAAAGTTATATACATTTATCTCAAAGAATTCTCGTTAAAATCAATAAAGTGCCCCTCAGCTCAGTTCTGCTGCTGACTTTTCCATTCTGTAAATAAAAATGAAAAATGTTTGTTAACAAAGTTCTATAGTTGTTGAAAAAATTACCTTTTTTCATTACGGATAGCGGTGGGTAGATATAATATTTAGTTATAAATTTGGATATATGTTCGCACCTCTAATTTTGCTCCAAAATTTTTAAGGAACTATGAATTTTTTTAGCAACGATCCCAATTTTTGCCACGTTACAGTGCCATACACGTTTAACGCCCGATTTCTCGTTTGAGAATTTCAAATTAAGCGAGGCTTAACTAGGAGAAATTTACCACTGTGATTGCCTGATTAGTTGCCTGAGTATTGCTTGATAATATTGCCATTCAGCTTAATCATTATGATTATGACTTGCTAGAATAAGCTCCGTTTTTTGAAGGCTCCCTAAAAAAACGAAACAATGTTTTCAACATTACTAAGATGTACGGACGGCCCCGACGCAAGAATCACAGCAACGAAGCAGTCGACCATTGTGTAAGAATACAAGTACCATTAATCAAGATGAAGGCTTCTCTATCCCGCGACCCGACCAATAGGGATCAGTACAGTATAATACCAGATTTAGGCCTCCTAAACCTAAAAGCTAATAAATCATCCAAAACTTTCAACACTAACGGTTATATAGTTGCTTAATCACTTCGGCCAACTAGGGCTGGCACCGGTTGATAGTATGCAAAAAGTTTGGGAGAACAATATAGGGGTGGCCAATGGACAGAACTTTACTGGTCTGTGTCGGGTTATACTAATAGTTACGAGGGTTACGTCGCTTCTCCTCTATCTAATGGTTAACCCTTGTTTAGAGGCGTGTGAGGCCATAAACGTGCGCGGCCTCGGTCTCTCATGCTTTGCTCTTTAACTAAAATGTCATGGCTTTAAATGGCGCTACTCTAAGATAATGTCCCTATCAACTCTCTAAAGCACTCTTACAATTCGAGATTTAGGTCACTAAGATATAAAACGAATCCGTTCCGTTTTACTGATTCCTTGACGGGACACTAGTCGTGATGTTATTTTACAGACGTACCTCGAGTATGACGCCTTTACCCTTTTAATTCATAAAGATTTAGTTTACATTCATAAATAATCGGTCGATAGCATTGACCTCTCATAAACAACTAGACTCACAATCCCGCTCAAAAAGTGTCCGCGATGCATTTCATCACCGCTATGGAGTGACAAAATCGAATGACGATTTCGTAAAATTGACATTGTATCTTATGTTTAAGACATAACGTCTTAATTTGGTTGAAGATTTTTGCTAGTTTGCACGTTCGGACACTTCCTGACGAACTTTTCTTAGAGACTGTGTGTCTTGTTGTTTATGAGAGGTCAATGCTATCGACCGATTATTTATGAATGTAAACTAAATCTTTATGAATTAAAAGGGTAAAGGCGTCATACTCGAGGTACGTCTGTAAAATAACATCACGACTATATATTTTTTTCTATAACTATTATCCATGTTTTGGGTATGATGTCAGCAGTATCACAACACTATTTGGAACATAAATCGTATTTTCTGTCCCATACTTAATAACGGCTATTATGTTTGGTAAATTCTCGCTCTTGTGCCTGAAGAATTATACAAGATTGAGTATTATACGACCACGTAATAATTCGAAGTTGGTTGGCTGGAAGAAATCGCTCTTAGTCATAAGTCCGCCGTTGTGCAAAATTATGTTACCAAACTTTGCTTTTCTTTTTATGTCTTTTTTGTACAATAAAGTGTCATTCATTAATTCATTGATTCACACACCAATCTTTAGGTATTCATTAATTTATTCTTGATTTACATACGTTTGTGGGAGGCAATCGTGGGCACGTCCCCTTAATCCGTTGTTTTAAAGAGCTCCTCAGATCTGAGGCAATCAAAGCTACAGCAATTAAATCGCTTTAGCCGATTCATCTTAAAAGGATTATTTGCTATTAACAATCGTCCAAATTATTTTATATTACTTTGCAAAATGTTCTACGATCTCTAAAGGATGAGTCGTAAAGACGGCTGGGGTGTAATACACCCCTTAGTACTTGGGGGCGTAATAAAATAAGTCATAAGCTCCGGAAATGTAATTTTCCCTTTCTTGTCCCTATCGCTATAACGAGGGTGGAGGTTGGCAGAGCAAGCATATTACGCTCCTCGAAAGATTCAGGTTAACATAATGTGCAAATTATGTCTTTGACTAAATGATTTGATTACCAAGTTTGCTCAGACGTGGAATATGGCGCCTCAAATTATGCTCAGATTGTTATCGTTGTTTCAGTGATAGGTTGTTCAGGTTTCCTATGAGGTTGCGGCACGTTTAAAGCGACGACGGTTACTGCTGCTGGTGACTTTGAAAAGCCGTGATCTACGGTTTAATTCAGAAGTTACGCTAACAATTTTTTTAAGGCCTATGTTAAACTCCAGGGTATCTGAACTAAGAAGCTTTGATTGGTATTTTTATTTTTATTGAGGTCTGTAACTGAATAAGTACCAAAACAAAATTGAAATTGGGAATAAGATTCGATTTAATTTATTACGAATGCAAAAGATCAAATTTAAACTTAACCAAATTGAAAATATTTTAACAGCAAACGAATTCTCTTAGTTATTATTGAAGAATTTTATTTGTAATTATTGTAATTATTTATTTAGATTTATTTATCTTAATTATTACTACTATCTTAGAGTAGTAACAAATTAGCATAATAAAATTAAAAAATTAGAATTAACACTATAAAAATTCTCCAATACCTATAGATTTAACCACAATCAACACACACAATTTTACAATGAAGGACTTTCTGATTTCCGTCGCGGCTCCCTGTACCGTCTATACAATGCCCTGTGGCCAAAACTTTGGATCCAAGAATAGGTATATCTTTGTGCTGCTCTGGAAGCTGGAGCCCGTAGGACCTGAAGTTGGTTGTCCTTGGTGACTGCAGCGCTTCCAGGCTCACTTGCGATAAATCCTGGACACGTCCACAGCACTTCTCCGCGATATATCGAACAATATCTTGTCCCGATGTACTCTGATCAGATCGGGACGAGTACATCGCTGACAAAGGCACTGCCGCACGGAGTGTAGTTGTTGTAGCGGCAGCCAGAGCAGTGCCGCGTTGGTTGCGGGCCGGTCGAGATCGACGTTTCTTCTCCTCCACTAGAGTGAATCCGTCCTTGTCGACCGTATTCCTTTTCTGGACGGTCGGTGGCGGGTGCGATGTCCGCGAGTCCCGGGACACCTTCGCGTACGTCTTCTGGCGTTGGAATGCAACTGCCAGCGCAGCTGAAGTAAATTCAGAATTCGCAAGTTGAGACAACGTGTTAGAAACTGAAGGAATAGGGCGGTCAACAACCCGCGGCGAAACGTGGTCATATGACGGTCAACTAACGTGCTGACCGGTCCAGATGGACTCTTGCCGCGTCGACGCACTGTAATGTTTTGCACGGACTTCGGCTAAATTGCCGGCGCAGCGTTTTTTTGCGCAACTCGACGACTTCCATCTTCAAATTAGCCGGTTTGTTCCGAAATAACCAACCTGGGGTGAATTTCAGTAATGTCTTTAAGCAACCTCGTAACATCGAGTTGATCAAATGTCACGGGAGGCAGCTTATAGAGATCACGCGCCACAAACGTCGGGATTTGTCTCCTCCAGGACACGAAATATGTCCTACAGGTCCTACCCGTCCTTCTGCTCTATTAAGAGGCCGGATGGTAGTCACGGCGGGGTTGGCTAGCGCCTTCCTAGCTGACAAGATTTTATCCTCTGAGTAGCTGGACACACAGATTTGTTTAAGGCTGAGCTCATCTTTAATACCCAGCTTGTGCTGCACGAAAGCTAGCAGCTCGTGGACGACCACACTGTCGGAGCGTTTCGGTTCCATTTTTCAAAGCATTATTTTATGAACACGGAAAGAATTTGGGTCAACATTGGAGCAGCCGCTGTACAAAACGACTGCTCTAGTCAGCGACATGAATGCGACTTTTATATGTGACTTAGATATATTTGAGCACGTCCGCAGCTTGATTCCCCCACGAACGGCGGAGAGATCAGTGCGGGACGAAACGTGTAAGAGAGTGAGACACACAACCAAGGTCACCATCAGTAGCCGTCGCCTTAAAATATATTGTCATACATAACGTAATTAATTAACTCAGTAACATTATAGATTCAAACTCCAATAAATGCTTAGAGATATTCACCATTGTTAAAAGCTTCTGAAGCAAGTAATTTATTTAAATAATTAAATTATTATAATAATGAATGTCACCTTAAGATGGTAAAATCCGGTAGTTTATATTTTTTGTTTGATAGATTGATTATAAACTGACCTGACCTAGTGAAATTATAAATTTTCGGATTTTACAATGACAAAACATAGTATATGGAATGTAATTCTCATTATTTCCATTTTCATTAGAATTCTAACGACATAATGTTAATTTTTACACCTCACTAATACCATGTCAGCTCGTTTATGGACACTGATCGGTACAATAGCCTCTTTTTGCAAATCTTCAGTTCATAGCGATGTCGTCTACCATCTGGCTCGTGGTCTACTAACAAACCTTTGTCGTCTTCCATAGCTCTTATTTAAGCTTAGGTGTATAAAAAATGTCGGTAAAAGGTTTACCAGGGGTTCCTTTTCCGAGAAATCCTTTATCGCTTCCGCGCCTTTTTATGAAGTTTGCAGAACAATTTACATTTTTACGATCCTGATTTGATGATCAATCAGAAAAGTAAGAACCAGAAATTTTGTTGAATTCCGTTTTTCATCCATTAGCTTGTCATATCATACTTTTATTATTTTATAGATTTAAAATCATACAGAACCGATTATTTTACTTATTTAATAAACATAATACTCATATTTATGTATTATATTCCTAGGTATATTTACTTCGTATTATACCTAGTTGCGTTTTTCAAAAATATTATCGTATACTTAGATAATCTGTATTTTATAACTGATTACGGTGAAGTGTTAAACAGGGTTTCTGTAAAACATAGCAACAATCTTTAAAATGTGCATATCTCTTTAATCTGCCATGACGCACAAAATATTAACTAGAAACCTGAAAAAGAGTATGTAAAGGTTATAGCCATTACAAACAAAACTTGTAAGAAAAACCAAGTCTCGCAACTTAGTTCTTCTACCGTAAAAAGTTGTGAGATCAATGTAATCCAAGTCGGTTAATTTATTCAGTCTCTACTTAAGGGACCTTCTGTCTTAAGTTATTACATAATTAGCTAACCTAACAACATCTTATAGTGACCATATCAATATTAAAAATCTTTTAAGTTTTAAATAAATAGATTGACTTGGCCATCGCATGAAAACACAATGTATCTCACAAGTAATACATATTATATTAAATTAGATTATTTAGTCCGATTGCCAAGTCAATCTTTTGTTTTGTTTTTGATGACATCTCATTTCTTTTTGGAGATAGTCCTACTTTTTTCCTTTCCGGTACATTCTACTTACAACTGCAAATAATAATAATAATAATAAAATTCTTTATTGCACACTAAAAAATTTTTGTACACAGGCGAGCTTAATACTATTTAGTATTTTCTACCAGCTAACCTTTGGCAATGGGGAAGTTGTTGGGGGTAGTGCCATGATGTCAAAATAGTATAGATACAATTTTAAATAGATATATTATTTGTCACTAAAATACTCAATAAATTATAATATTACACTACATCCTAATAAACATATACAATATTAAGAACTAACAACATAATGTGATAAAATACATATACTACTTGCAAGTTTACATACATAAGTACTCAAAGACTCGTCGATAGCTTTATTGAGGAGAATTGATCGAACAACTCAAATCATTATAAACAAAAGATTTAATTTATCATGGATCGTTCTGCAAATCAAGAAAGTGTTGCTTTATCTTAGTCTTGAAGACTGACACAGATGAAGCTTCACGGATGTGTAGCGGTAATCTTATATGGTATTACAAAGTTATTTATGCAGTTGGTGTATCTAGAAAACTGGACCGAAATTGCAAGATGTTGTAGTTTTTCCTTGATTTATACACTAAACACTAATTGTATTTAAAATTTGAAGCTTCTATGTCTGCTAGAGTTTTAATGATCGGTCAGTCAGTCAGTGAGTGAGTGACAAAATTGAGAAAATTTGACTAGTTATAATTCTTAAACTACTGGTTCAAATTGAATGAAATTTAGAAAATACTGTGTTTATACCATGCATGCTTGGTTACTGAAAATTCAGGCTTCTAGTTTTATCCACAACGAAGTTATAAGGGGGTCGAAAATGGCCTGAACTGCTTCGAGAAAAGGATTGTACGGCGTACTAATTAATAATATTACTTACGTAATAATTATTGACATTTTAATCTACCGGGTGTATCGTTCATTTTCTTTTTGTTATTTTCTTCTACTCTACGCCAGCTTTAAAGGAAAACAACCCGTAAAACTATCTAATAAACATCAATTAATACAGAACTCTAGGGAACGTTCAAACAGAGAAGTTTCTGATCCTGTAACTAAGTAATCAATCTCTTATAAACTGTTACAGCCAAGGGAATACTCTGGCAATTTACTCAATTTGTTAATTATACTCATAAGTTTGAAGAAACTTGGTCCAATTGGGTCAAGTAGGCGTTAGGATGCCAAAACACTATAGAAAGTAAAATGAATCTAACGCTTAGCTTTAAGCCAGTTATTCGCTACGCTCGTAGCAGTACATCTACGAACTAACTACGCCGTAGATGCCTTTTATGAGATGACTGGTGAGTTGATGATATGTATAGCTGTCTAAATCTGTAACAGCTAGAAAATATTATTCCTATAGAAACGACTACAGTCTGTCAAAAAGGAGTTGTACTCATGCCTACATAGTTACATAGTTGTACACTGCTTTTAACGTTCAAGTAGTATAATTTAGGTAATATATTTATGAAATAACAACGCGGTTAACTCGATTTGACAAATGTTTTACTTGTTTGTTAGTTGTAACTAGGCGAAAGAAAAATTTGTTCCTTCCTTCACTCATATACGTTTCATTAATCTGAGTTCCTTCATATTCTTTTAAACTCTTTTTTGACAGACATAAATGAAAAAGGTTGCACTTTTTTTATCTATGGATAAATTCGTACCATGAATAATACGTTTGGACGTTTGGTTATTTTTATTGAAATTGTTCTGCTCTCAGATTTGGACAATATTTTAACGCGACTACTATATGTACCATGACGTGGTGTTTTAAACTACAATTGATACAATTACCAAAAGGAGAACGTAAGTTTCTGTTCTAATTAATTATAGCGGTGACAAAATCATCATTTTTAGGGTTCCGTAGTCCGATAAGAAACCCTTATAGTTTCGCCATGTCCGTCTGTCCGCGGCTTAGCTCAGAGACTATTTGTACTAGAAAGCTGTAATTTGCCATTAATATAAATATTAATTACGTCGACAAAATGGTAAAATAAAATCTTGATCGTTGAATAGGTCGTTCAAAAACATTTTGGATGTGTAAAAACCATTTTTCGATTTAAGGATCCGTTGGCGAAATATTAAGCGTCCCCCTCCCCCTGCTGGCTAAACGGTTGTTTATAGAAAAGTGAAAAAATTCACAGAAGTAGTATATATAATGAATTTAAAAGGAAGACTATCACAGCTAAGTAGGCTTTACAGGTTGTGCCAAACTTTTGGCCCCCTATAATGTATGGGACCAGAAGTTTGGCGCGATTAGTAGACCAACTTATATGTACCGGGCAACTACGGAACCCTACATTGCGCGTGGCCCGACACGCACTTGGCCGGTTTTTTGGAAATAATGTCATATGAATATAAGGGGGGGTAAGATTCTAAATCTGCTGTCTATGTCTGTTCCCTAGGGGGCCAGGCGAGGCGAGAGTATGTGGGTATTCGCAAATAAAATAAAATATAGTTGCCGCTGCGGAGTTTCGCCAACAAGTACTAGAGTTATTATATTTGACACATACATACATATACTCACGCCTGTCTAGCAGAGGGGTAGGTACAGACTACAGATTTCCATCTGCTATGATCATAAGTCACACACCTCTATTGCTTCTACACATCCATCAATCTAGTCATACAAGACTAGACTAAGTGTTATGACTTAGTCTATTCTCTTTTTGGTCAGAATCAAAACAAGGAACGCTTTTAGTATAACTTTGTTGTTCGTCTGTCCGTCAATATTCTGTATAGCTTTTGGGCTTTTGTAAAAGGGACTAATAAAATACATTATAATTATTATCCATAGACATAATAATGTCTATGTTATTATCCAACTGCGAAAATACCAAAAGGCGACTTAGGTTTGCTTTTAGACATCTCGTATGCTCTATTAAATCCCCATAATAAAAAACTATAAGTATTTATCCCACTAATATTATGAAGCGAAAGTTTGGATGTATGGATGGATGGATGGATGTTTGTTACTCTTTCACGCCGTATCCACGGAACCGATTGGGCTGACATTTTACATGAATGTAGTTCTAGACCTGGAATAGGACATAGGCCACTTTTTATCCCATAAACCAGTTCCCATGGGATGAAAATGAGCTTTAAAATTTCTATAGAAAAGTTATGTGTCACCCTTTCACGCCTTGCGTACGAAACCGATTAGGCTGAAATTTTGCATAAATGTAGTTCTAGACTTTGAATAGGACAAAAACTACTTTTTCCCATGGAAAAACTATAAGAGAGACAAACAAAATAGGAAACAGAGGCGCATAACACACACATTTCACCAGCTGTGTTTACTGTAGGTAACAGTCCGAAAAATATTGACTGATTTTATAGGAGTACACAAAAACTAATTCAACGCGGGTGAAACCGCGGGCAAAAGCTAGTTCTAAATAATATAAGAGTGCATGACAAGTAAGAAGAGATCAATTAATTGTAATAAAAATTATTAATGCATTGTATGAAAGTATTTATTATTTTGTATTGCAGTGGACCTGGAGGAAAAGGTACCATTATCTAATCCATATGAATTAATCAGTCTCATAATTATATATGGATTGTTATGCTTGGTAAAGCCGAGTTTTGGAACCAAAAGGAGTCGAATTCTACGACGGACATGTTTCCTTGTATTTACCGCCATCAAAGGTTATATGTCTGGCTCTCTGGGTGTTCAGGTAATTTTACAAAAAATATAATAATTATAATAATGGATTATTTTATTCCAGCTAAGGCATCCATATTATACATCACAATAAAATTTAATTTAAAAAATATTCTGTCTAAACAATAACAAAGAAGTAAACAAAGTCGTGTCTTCATATTGAATATTTTCCCGAAATTTAAAATGAAATGGGTTATTACGTTATTAGTGTTGTACTGAGGGCAAAACTACAATTTCAGGGAACCCTAAAAATGGACCCGACCATACAAAATTCAGTCAGTTTTCAAAATTAGTGAGGAACGTGGAAATATTTATTTTTATTCTTACAGTTTATTATTGCTTTGGGAAGATTTTCAGTATGATAATTTTGTGGTTTAATTTAAAGTTTAATTTTGTTATTTACACCCGATCTATTATGTATAATTCTTTTTGGGGGATCAAGTTTAATTGTCTAAACAATAACAAAGAAGTAAAAAAGTCGTGTCTTCATACTGAATATTTTCCAGAAATTTAAAATGAAATGGGTTATTACGTTATTAGTGTTGTACTGAGGGCAAAACTACAATTTCAGGGAACCCTAAAAATGGACCCGACCATACAAAATTCAGTCAGTTTTCAAAATTAGTGAGGAACGTGGAAATATTTATTTTTATTCTTACAGTTTATTATTGCTTTGGGAAGATTTAAAGTATGATAATTTTGTGGTTTAATTTAAAGTTTAATTTTACACCCGATCTATTATGTATAATTCTTTTTGGGGGATCAAGTTTAATTATGCAACTTTCAGGTCGATTTGCCGAGTCGAATTGAGATCTTTAAAACTCGATCCAAAAATGTATAGAGTTCGACTGATAAAATGGGTTTTTACGATTGATAAGGCTAATTCGACAGACTGAGAATAGGCCTAATGGTTCTTGTTTCAGAACGACACCAAGAAAATGACTTTTTAAAAATCATAATTTTTTATTTCTTTATTTTACAGTTTTATGAATTGGTTGTTCATAGGGGTATTTTACCCTTGCAATGTGACTCTGACAAAGAAATTCTATTTGTGAGTAATCACCCTTACGAGTTTTGCAAACTTAGATTATACAAATTGTTATTATAGGATGATTCAAGTCGATTCTAAGGCTTTAAATTTAGTTTTAATGCTGCCAAAACTAAAAAAATTTCAAAGTAATAGCTTCTGTTGTTAACACTAAAGAACTATTTTGGAATAGAGAAAATGTAGTTTTGGCAGCACTAAAACTAAAATTAAAGCCATCTCGGCTTGTTTCACTAAAACATTTTTTTTTATTTCCCTTTCAGGTCCTCTCGGCCATTTACTACAAATATATGGTAACGAAACTTGTAACATTAGTGGACACGTTTGTTTCTAACAATAATAAACGTCATCATTCTCATGAAACATTTCTGCATGAGTACAAACGCGTATTCATCATATATTTTTCCTGGTTCTGTTTCAAATACGACCAATCTGAGTATTGGGTGTTTGTAGCCATGATGGACTGTTGGGTACAAGCTCTGATCCATGTGCATTTTGGTGTCCAAACCTTATTCCCGGTATACAATTCGGTTCGGATGGAGACCTATTTGAAGTTACTGCAGACTGTAAGTTTTTCAGCTCTTTTAAAATTTAAATATATAATACCTTCTAAATATTACTATACGAAAGTCATATTTTTATTTACTTACGTATGTGACTATTAGAAAGATGGTGGAAATAAAGCTTTTACGTATGATCTCTAGATGTAGCTATCTTTATTTGCGCCTTTTCTCCCTCACTTTTTAACAATCTTCCTAAAGTATTTGGTCTAGCTAGAATGTAGATGTCGTTGGCACATCGTAGAATTGAGCATAATCATGATCTGCCTAGGCATATCATAATTGTTTAAAACTAACTAAGCCCTAAGTTTATTTAAACCTAACACCTCAATTCGCTCTTCGTCGCACCTATTTTTGACTATTTGGTGAAAGATTTTCGATTTCATACTTTAGGATCGCCCCGATTCGACAATCTACCCACGACATATTATATTACAGAGTAAACAAGATTGTACAACAGGCTACGTATTATCAGTTATGTACGCATCTTTACAGCATATTAACACTTTCAGGTGCAGCTTATTGCCAGTATCAGCTACTTAATTGCCATGGCTTCGATATCAGAATGTCCAGTTCATCCTGTTAGCTTCTGGGTGGGCCTGGGTCACCTACTTGCCTTCAGCTATCTCTTGAAAGGCTACTTTAGGGAGTCATAGAAAATGGCAGAAAGATGTTATTATAAAACTTTTGGATTAATCTGTTGTTGCTATATTAATTTTGGTTTAGAAATCAATACATACATATATGTTGGTTGTAATCAATACATATGAATGTTCGTTGTATTTTATAAATAAAATCAAATAAAGACATTTAAATACCTTTTTGCTTTTTGCCTTTTGAAACTGACTCCGTACTTGTAATCAGACGAATTGCATGACCTACTCGTATGTAGAAATGTATAGAATATTATATAATATATAAAAAACTATTCGAACTTTTAATAGTAAGCCGACAGGGTGATTCAAGTTTCGGGCATTGTCTTTTGCATGTGACGTGAAGTCCTCTCTCGCTCATTCACTTGAAGTTTGTGAAGGATCACGCTAAGCATATCAAACCACACGAGCTTCAGGTTTTGTAATCAGTAGCAAATATCCCCTAATCCCTTGGAAGACGAGAAAACTTTTACTTTTACTTTCCTTTCCTTTTCCTATTATGTAACATCTTTTAAACCTGTGACGTGGCAATAAAAAAATGATTATGAACTTCAACGAGTACTTTATGCAAATTATGCAAACAAAAAACGGCCAAGTGTGAGTCGGACTCGCGCACGAAGGGTTCCGTACCATTATCTATAAAAACGGCAAAAAAATCATGTCTGTTGTATGGGAGTGCGCGGATCCGACTCGCACTTGGCTGGTTTTAATATTTTTGTTATAGCGGCAACAGAAATACATCATCTGTGAAAATTTCATTTGTCTAACTATCATGGTTCACGCATTATCTATAAAAACGGCAAAAAAATTATGTCTGTTGAATGGAGTTTTATTTTTGGAATCCTAAAAATAATATAAATTATTTAAAGTTATTATATTATACAATAATATATTAATATTACTTTGCCCAGCGTGTGTGAGTATGGGCATTTCTTCCAGGAGGACCGCCAAGAGTAGCGAAATCCTGGAAAGGAATCCAGCAGTGGACGAAACAGGCTGATGGATGGATGGATGGATATTAATATTTACGTCTTAATTAATTATCATGACATGTAAGATTTACTGACATTTAATATTTAATTTGACTGTTCGTGAGAACAGTTTACTCGTAGGACGCATGCCATTCCGTATCATTTTTAAAGCCCGTGCAATTTTAAGATCTATCTGGACTTTTTATACGACAAACAACTGTGCGTTTACATTTTCACCGTACATACAGCACGATACATGCATTCCCTTATCCAGCATATTTATTTTAATATTTATATCATGTTTTCTATCTCTGTCATATTTTTAAAAGCATACATTCTTAGAGATGTCATTTTCTAGGTTTATTGCCTTTAGATTAACTACGAATAGTTATGCTTAGTACAATGAAGTTTGAAGGAATACTTTCCAAGTACTGATTAATCCTACTCTTTTATTGTGAAACACTAAACTTGGTCTTATAGATATTGGAATTAATTTTAACTACCTACAAGATACCTTTAAGTCAGAATCTTAAATTGTCCAAAACTAATCTCACTGAAATCTATCTTAAGTTTACCTTGATAGTTGTCTGAAATATATCTTCATTTTAACTGAAATACTGTGCCCTTTTTTACTTAATTATACCTACAGAGGTATCTACAGGTTATCTTGAGGGATGTTGTGTATTTAACCAAGATAATGGCCAAGAATTGTAAAAATCCCGTCAAGATATCTATAATACTTTTTTAAAGATAAGTAATGCTCCTTGGGTAGGCATTAAGTATATATAACATTTTTATTCCTATATTTCTCTATTTTATGCAGGTGTATAACTTAATTACATTTTAGTAGCCCAACCTTAATACTTTTGTATGTTATTATTAGTATAAATACATTTTTTTAATTATTTGACAGATATACATTGTAAAGATTAACTTAGAAAGTATACTTTATGTATCTACTTTACAAAATTAATATATTTTGATTTTATTTGATTAAAAAAGTATATTTCCAACTCCCAAAAGTCCTAGAAAGCTGAAATTTGGTATGCTGGCTAGTGTTAGCACACAAACAACAGATAAATTATGAAGAAATCTGTAACTTTAACCCTCCAAACCCTCCTTAAGGGGGAGGGGGGGGGCTGGCTATGTATTATTAAAAAAAAATATTCCCAACTTCCAAAAGTCCTAGAAATCTGAAATTTGGTATGAAGGCTACGATTTGCACAAACCCAACGAAAATATTAAAATATCTGTTAACTTTACCCTCCAAACCCCCATCCTATATAGGGGTCAAGGCAACAAAAACAAGACGCTAAAGTTCTTGCGCCTGATAAACAATTCGACTACCTCTTGAGTAAATTGCAAATAATAACCCAACAAGAAAAAAAGGCAAAGATAGTGGGCTAAAAAAAGTCATAGCAAAGACGCAAGAAATGCAGCCTGAAAAAATGAAAAAAGTAGAGCATCTTACAAAAAGAAATGAAATCCTATCAAAAACATTTCACGTAAACTAGGTCGCCAAGACTCAGAAGCTCATAACGCTTTCACGGTTAAAAAGTTATCAGATCACATTTAGAACTCTACAAGCCCTAACTCTACAAACCCTACATCTTGATCAAAAAGTATGGCTTCGCCGTTTCATGGAACTATTGCATGACATAATATTATAAGTCCAAGTGTTTGTTTGACGGCCGCGAAACGGCCAAGCCATACTTTTTGTGCAAGATGTAGGGTTTGTAGAGTTAGGGCTTGTAGAGTTAGGCCTTGTAGAGTTAGGCCTTGTAGAGTTCAGGGCTTGGTTCTACATGTGATCTGATAACTTTTTAACCGTGAAAGCGTTTTGAGCTTCTGAGTCTTGGCGACCTAGTTTACATGAAACATTTTTGATGGGATTATTTAATTTCTCATGTCATCCCTTATTTTTTTCCATTTTATGGGAAATATTTCTGGTGCTCATCACTCAGAAATCTACTACAAAATTATTTGACATCATGATTTTAATTTAACATCTTAAATATTTTTACTTACCATCTTTAATGTGAACAATCAAATTATTAAAACTCACGTGAGCTGAGATGCCAGTGGCCGTGTGACAACGTCGTCGTCCTAAGAACGACACTCGTCTTGAGAATGCCGAAATTGTCTCGGTGAAACAGTTGGCAAATGGTCAGCAATAATAATATGTGAGTGCTAAAGCCGGTATTTAATAAAAATTTAAACAATCATATTTGAAATATTTATTCATCGTTACATTTGTGCTGTTATAATCCCTTCATAATGCCGAAACCGGCTACAATTATAAAAGTTATATTAGTGAAACAGTGCAACACAAAGTGTTTTCACACCACCTGCTCGACAATGTCCAATTACATATCATGCAACCACAACGTAAAGTAAAGCAATATAAATTTGTATTAAACTCCCTGGGGAATAAAGTTATATGAATTTGGAACGTCAAATTCGCGTGAAAACTCGTGGAAAACTCTAAGTAAAAAATGCCCATATGGCATTGTAAAGAAGTTTGTTCGAAAATCGAACTGGCCAAGTGGCCAACATCTCTCCCCCCGGATCGCTGCCCAGTACAGTCGTGTCAGATAAACAGCTTAAACTATTTTTATTAAAAATCAGTGTGTCAAGTTTTGCTGGACATTAACAGTCATTCAATCAATTTTACAGGTAACGACCAAGTTAAACTGACCGCCGCGTCGTATTTCATTACCACGGGTCTTAATAAATTTGATGGAACGCAGATTTGTATGAATCTGTCGATCAGTGCCCAGTTAACGTGACCTGTAGATGGAATGCCCCACTAGCGTTCCCAGTGCAAAGTGATAAATAAGTGACAACATAAAGTTAAACACGAGTAAATACGTTTGTATTTTTGTTTTGCCAAATCTACATTTTACCTACATTACCGAGCCACTATGGAAGGAAAAATTAACAAGTCTGCGTCTGAATCGAATCTGTCGGGATATTCGGATTCTTATCCACCAAACTATGTTACTATGAACCGTAATAAAAGGAGAAGAGAAGAAATCTCTAACATTGAACTTTACGAATTCAAAGAAGAAATAAATAACATGATAACTACTTTGCTAGCCAAGCAATCAGGTGAGCTGCAGAAGATTTCAACCACTCAAACTGAAATACAGCAAACTAACCTCAACATAGAAAGTTCTTTAGACCTTCCTTACTGTTCAAAATGAAGAGTTTAGAAAGAAGATTGAACAACTCGAGCAGAAGATAGAAAAGGACGGGAAATACATTGCTATATTAGAGGACAGAATTGAGGACATACAAAGAGGGAACAGAAAAGGTAACTTCGAGATGAAGAACGTACCAAAACAGAATGGTGAAAGCAAAGACGACCTTATTGACATGGTCATAAAACTATCAGAGAACATAGGATGCAAATTGGAAAAGACGGATATCAAAGACATTTTTAGAGTTCGGGGTATTAAGAAAAATACCTTTAATACCCCAATCATCGTAGAAATGACCTCTACAATACTGAAGACCGAAGTGCTAAAAATGTGTAAGTCATTTAATATAAAAAACAAGAACAAAATATGTGCAAAGCACTTGGAACTATGTGCTTCTGGATATACTCCCGTTTATATATCGGAGCAGCTGACAGCAAAGGGATCCCGCTTGCACTTCCTCGCACGTGACCTCGTCAAATCCAAACCGTACAAGTTCTGTTGGACTGCTTACGGTAAGGTTTATGTCCGGAAAGACGAGACCACACCGATCATAGCTATTAACAATGAGGCTCAGATACAAGATCTTATGCAAGAGTGACTATATTCGTGTTTGTTTTTGTTTACTTGCCTCCGGAGGACACAGAATTTAGCTTTACACATTGTGTTCCAATCTCTAAATAAGTTAGTTTATTACTTCATGCATCATATAAGTACACTGTTGGGGTTACACTATAATTTCCACCTTGTTTTGTTCGACGGACCTTTCAATTATCTCGCAAAATATTTGCAGCATTTATTGTACCATGGATGATTTACAATCAAATATATCTTGCCTTAACTTTACTCCTGATTTGGTCATACTTACTGAATGTCTCCTATGTTCCCACAAACCTATTCCTCGCCTGGACTTGTATAGATCATTTCAAACCACTAACCATTTAAACCAAAATGATGGAGTAGTAGCCTACATTAAACAATCCATTACATGTAACATTGAGGAAATCATATTGATACAGGCATCATGCATCCAAATTAACATCGATAATAACATAACAATAATATACAATAACATTTTAGGTATTTACCGCTCACCGTCGAACAAAAGCGCCGATCTATTTATTAATTCACTTAACAAACATCTAGATACAATAAAACATAACAAAAATATAATTATAACTGGCGACATTAATATAAACCTAATACCTAATTCATCAGAACAATCGTATGAGCGAAACAATAGAATATTTTTTTGAATAGTTTAGCTTTATATGGTATACTGCCAGGACACTCACTACCGACTAGGATTGGTAGCTGTTTAGACCACTTTAACTTAAAACTAGATAGAGAGTCTGTTGCCGCTCACATAGCTGTTTTAAACACCACTATAACAGATCATTCAATGACAATACTTCAGATAATGAATATAATTCGAAAACAATTAAACCAAAAAACTAAAACTATTACAGATTTTAACAAAGCTCTTCTTAGTCTGGCTGAAAAAAACTTAAATAAATTGCTTTTTAATGATGATCCTAGTAGTATAATTAATAAATTAATTGATAAAATAACAGAATCAATTAATTTAAACAGAAAAATTGTAAAAGTCCCGAAAAGCAAACGTAATATCAAGCCATGGATAACGCCAGGGATTCTTCGATGTATCTCAAATACAAATAAGATGCAAAAAAAATTAAGAGCAGATCCACATAATATTATAAAAGATGTCACATACAAAAGATATAGAAACTTTTGCAATAACCTAATAAAAAAACTTAAACGGCAACATGATAGAGAAGAAATAGCCAAGTCCACAAATGATTCAAAAAGTCTTTGGAAGAAAATTAAAGCTGTGACAAATCTAACGTCAAACAAGACTGCCAACTCAAAATTACTTACTATTGAGCACTCTGCTGATGAATCGGTTAATTTTGTAAATAATTACTTTGCAAACATAGGTAAGACTCTTGCAGAAAACATTATCGCAAGTAAAGATACACCGCAAGATTTCAATATGTCGGATATGCCCCAATCTCAAAGCTCATCATTTGTCCTCCTGTACACGACGCCCGAGGAGGTTAACATAATCCCCACAAGTCTTAAATCTGACCGTGCACCAGGATGGGACAAAATCTCAACTAGATTTCTCAAGTATGCCAGAAGCGAAGTGGTCCCAGTGATTTGTCACCTTGCTAATGTCTGTTTTGCCAAAGGTGTTTTTCCTACTTCTCTAAAGCAAGCTATAATCACACCAGTGCACAAGGGTGGTGACAGAAGCGATGTTAGCAATTATAGGCCAATATCAGTGCTATCAGCAGTATCTAAAATTCTAGAAAAATTAATAAATAACAGACTACTGAAATACCTAGAAAGCTTTAAAATAATCTCAGACGCACAACATGGTTTTAGACATGGTAGATCAACAGAAGACGCTGTGGAAGCTCTGAGCTCACTGATTGTTAATCACTTAGATCAAGGAAACAATTTTTAACAGTATTCATAGATCTAAAAAAGGCTTTCGACACCGTTTCTGTCCCCATTCTTTTGCAGAAGCTGGAATGGATTGGCATAAAAGGGATTTCTTTGGAACTTTTTAAGGACTACCTTAAGAATAGGACACAGAAAGTAAAAATGGGAGAATGCATTAGCGGTAAATCGGATATTTTATATGGTGTCCCGCAAGGTAGCGTTTTGGGACCTACTTTGTTCTTGGTGTACATCAACGACATGTGCAATTTAACACTTGAAAGCGGAAAAGTCTTCTCTTATGCTGACGACACAGCACTAGTATTCTCTGGATCATCATGGAAGGATGTCCAATTGACAACTGAATTGGGACTGGCTAGGGTGGCAGACTGGCTAGACACAAATCTCTTAACGTTAAACACCACTAAGACCAACTACATATGTTACTCCATTTATAACAACTCACAGCCGGATACACACTTTAACATTAAAGTGCATAAATGTAGAACTATTACAAATGTTGATTGCTCGTGTCACAGCATTGATAAAGTAACTAGCACAAAGTATCTGGGAGTCATAATAGACCAGCGTCTATCATGGTACCCACATATTGAATTGGTAGGTAATAGAATCAGGAAACTAACCTGGATTTTTAAAACATTAAGACATGTAGTCGCAGCTACCCTACTGAATAGAATATATATTGCTTTGGCTCAAGCTATTATAACTTATTGTATTCCAATATGGGGCGGGGCCTTTAAAACTAAATTTATAGATGTAGAAAGGGCGCAACGTTCTCTTATCAAAGTGATGTATTTTAAGCCATATAGATTCCCCACTGACACCCTGTATACAATTAGTAATGTATTAACAGTGAGAAAGCTGTACATCTTACATACAGTTATGAGACTGCATAAATGCCTAAAATACGACCACAGTATTCTTAACAAGAGACGACAGCACGCTGTGGCTCCTGCTCATCCAACCAACACTGTGTTTGCTGGGTAACAGTTTGCTGCCCAGTCCTCCCATTTATATAATCAAGTAAATAAAATACTACTTATATACCCTAAAACTTTACATGAAACAAAAAAAATTTTAATACCTGGATCAAGACACTCAACTATGATACTACAGAAGAACTATTGCAGTACATGACATAAAACCTATATCTGGCACACACACACATACACACACACACACACACACATACACACACCCTGACACACGCCCTTACACACACTCACACACACCCCACCCTCTCACGATATTGTACCAATAACCATTTTTCTTTATGTTTCTTACCCATTTAAATTGTTGTAAAAATTTGTCTCTTTTTGTTGTTTTTCATGTGAAATGAACATTTTTGTTATGAAGAGCTTGTTTTTGTGCTAAGATTTGAGTAATGAAATAAATATTTTTGTATTTTTTTTGTATTTGTAACATAAGCAGAACTCAAACAAAAGAAAAATGCGTTTACAAAGAATGTGAAACAAAAGACGGTGATTGGTGCTGTGATTGTCAGTGAATTTTATTGCAATTATTATGGACAAAGAGAATATAATGTATACTACGTAACAAGAGTCGGGACTTCCGTTTAACTGACTGTATAAAGGGAATTGCGTTAGGCTGATTATGGAGCCCTGGCTTTTTATTGTCTCGCATTAGGTGTGAAAAATAGAGTATGCTTCTCTGGAATAAAGCCTGTCTTCGTTTTGGGCAGCTCAAACCCCTCGCTTCACTCAGGACTCTATATAACTCCACGCTCAGGGTTCAATATGCCGCCCGTGACGTAAGACACCTTATTCCCTGTGTGCATAACGCATAAGCTACTATTTTATTATATTGTTGATAATATTTCACCGTGACAACAATCGCAAACAGTAATAATCATTGTTCCTTTGAATTTAAAGCCATCATTTTAAATGTTTACCTGATTTCGGATGCTTGTGCTGTTATGTAAATCTATTTAATGAAAGTAAACGTGGACGTCATAGCTAAAAATAGCACGAAGAAATCAAATAGTTCCATCAAATAGAAGGAAACTTTCCTAAACGATGTCCTCTTTCCACTTATTTCTGTATTTGGCAAGTCAATTGGGTTATTCTTATCTCTGAACATAATAAAATGGAAAATATAGCAAGATTAAATGATTATAGCAAAATTTATTGCTCTGGATATTCTTAACATGACAAGAAAGTGCATTACAGTCCTCATATCCTTTGTAAACTCAAAACAAGTTTGTAAGCTTTACAGTTCCGAAGATTTCGTAGATTTTTTTATGGTGGCTCTTGAGCGAGTTTTCTTCATTTGACAGAACCCTTTTTGTTTTAACTAGGAGAACAGCCTTAAGAAAAGTCTGGGGTAATTAATTATTCTATTAGTAATTACGCTCTTATTTCAACCCTGTAAAAGCTACTACGCAGTAAGCCCAATATTTTTTAATAATCATCGTTTGATTAATGTTCGATCAAGGAATTTATACAATACTCAATTTTATATGGGTAATTTAAATTTCGTTGGAGTTAATTTTAAATGGTAACTGAAATTAATTTAAGCTTTTTAGTATATACATCGTTTTAACCCTATTGCGATGAGAAGTTTGGCACTTTGACCACACACTCGTGCTGCAGAGCCGTAACGTGTGTTATACAAGAACTGCCCTGTCTATTTTGGTTTCGCCTCGGGTCGTAATCCAAGGAACAACAAACACTAGGTTCCGGATAAATTTAAGCTTTTTAGTATATACATCGTTTTAACCCTATTGCGATGAGAAGTTTGGCACTTTGACCACACACTCGTGCTGCAGAGCCGTAACGTGTGTTATACAAGAACTGCCCTGTCTATTTTGGTTTCGCCTCGGGTCGTAATCCAAGGAACAACAAACACTAGGTTCCGGATTGATTTAAGCTTTTTAGTATATACATCGTTTTAACCCTATTGCGATGAGAAGTTTGGCACTTTGACCACACACTCGTGCTGCAGAGCCGTAACGTGTGTTATACAAGAACTGCCATGTCTATTTTGGTCTCGCCTCGGGTCGTAATCCAAGGAACAACAAACACTAGGTTCCGGATTAATTTAAGCTTTTTAGTATATACATCGTTTTAACCCTATTGCGATGAGAAGTTTGGCACTTTGACCACACACTCGTGCTGCAGAGCCGTAACGTGTGTTATACAAGAACTGCCCTGTCTATTTTGGTTTCGCCTCGGGTCGTATTCCAAGGAACAACAAACACTAGGTTCCGGATTAATTTAAGCTTTTTAGTATATACATCGTTTTAACCCTATTGCGATGAGAAGTTTGGCACTTTGACCACACACTCGTGCTGCAGAGCCGTAACGTGTGTTATACAAGAACTGCCCTGTCTATTTTGGTTTCGCCTCGGGTCGTATTCCAAGGAACAACAAACACTAGGTTCCGGATTAATTTAAGCTTTTTAGTATATACATCGTTTTAACCCTATTGCGATGAGAAGTTTGGCACTTTGACCACTCACTCGTGCTGCAGAGCCGTAACGTGTGTTATACAAGAACTGCCCTGTCTATTTTGGTTTCGCCTCGGGTCGTAATCCAAGGAACAACAAACACTAGGTTCCGGATTAATTTAAGCTTTTTAGTATATACATCGTTTTAACCCTATTGCGATGAGAAGTTTGGCACTTTGACCACACACTCGTGCTGCAGAGCCGTAACGTGTGTTATACAAGAACTGCCCTGTCTATTTTGGTTTCGCCTCGGGTCGTATTCCAAGGAACAACAAACACTAGGTTCCGGATTAATTTAAGCTTTTTAGTATATACATCGTTTTAACCCTATTGCGATGAGAAGTTTGGCACTTTGACCACACACTCGTGCTGCAGAGCCGTAACGTGTGTTATACAAGAACTGCCCTGTCTATTTTGGTTTCGCCTCGGGTCGTAATCCAAGGAACAACAAACACTAGGTTCCGGATCTTGATAAAGTTACACCAATTCCGAGGTGATCCAAGCTTGAAACAACAGCTATTACGACGGAGTGTAGATGCCACAAGATTAATTATCTACTGATGAAGTTTGCCGCAGCTTTGGAAGCGACAGAACAGAGGGATCGCTTACTTATTCTGACACGATAATTCTCAAAGCATCTGATGAGCATTCCATTATTAATAATGAGGTTTCTTATCCCTTTTGCACATAATCGGCTAAAAGGCTGTGAAGATAAAATAAAACGAAAATTTTACAGGTGTGGAAATCTAAATTAATTTGGGAAAAAGAAATTAACTTGTATGAAATTTAGCAACGACTTTTCCGTTTTAAGCAACTACTTAATTTCCTATCTTTTATGAAGTTTTCAAGTAAAAATATTTGCGCGGGTTTTCCCTTTCCCCTCTTTTTACAAACCTGGTAAATTGTGAATGGAATTTACTCGCCAAGGGTTCTGTACTGTGCTTACTGAAAATATTATTAATGTATTTTAAAGCTAGCGCCATCTATAATCGAGTTTTGAAAGCTTAGAAAGCTTCATGTTCTATAATCCGACATCTATGAAAAATTTTGCGAGCGCCTAATTTACGTATTATTTAATTATTGTCGATTTATAATCCGAAAATTTTTTTCACAAAATGTTTGTTTTTCTACTGTGAATTGTATCTTCCTGAGCGTTGAATAAACGCCAATAATAAAAGGAATTATTTAATCGTATTTTAACGTGATTAATTTAATAGCTTTAAGCCATTTGTTTCGAAGCTTCGCTGACAGATATGAACATAATGACAATTACTTTTGTATGTTTTACAAAAATTTCTTAAAACCTTTCAAAAAGTATACAGAATTATAATATGTTTTATAAATAACCAACACAGACGTTTAACCTTAAAAAAACATATTTTTATGTCTGTTAGGGGTACTAAGATTTGAAATAACTTCGAGTTAGCATCATTTTATTTTACAAGAAAGTCACACAAGTATTATTGTTTCACGATTGGATTGGGATTCAAGTGTACCGTTTGTATAATAAATAAATTGATTACTTAGGTAATTAAGATCATCAAGTAAAATAATTATCAAATTTTTGCGTTTTATGTACCTTGATGTTTATAAAAGTTAATTGATCAATAATATTGCTTCTGAAAAAAATTAAATGATCGCTGATTTAGTTTTTTCAACTGTTTTATATGAAATCTTTAAATTTTATTCAACAAATCTGTCACTATTTGGCATTGATGATGAAGTTGATGAACCCATGAGTGATTGATATACATTTTATTTTAATACCACGAAATATTATTTTGGTAAAATGTTACATTCTCTTCACATTATAATTTCGCAGTACATACTGAAAAAAGTTTTTACGTATTTTTGCACATCCTACCTTTGGTAACTGTCATTTCATACATTCGCGTAAAGTTGACGATCGCACCTCATTCCCAATCCAAACGACTATTTTCGTTCAAATTCTCAATTCGAAGAAGTTATGAGGCTGTTACATACGAGTACGTGTAGACGAAAAGACGGTAATGGTTCCTTTGCACACTTCGGGTACGGAATCTTGAGAATTATCATTGAAAATTTAACAAAGCGCAATTCAATTGTTATATTTGGACTTCGGATATATGTTTTTACCCTCGCTTTATTAATTAACAAATAATTTGTACAATATTCCACCAACTGTCGAAAATCGATGGCAAAATTAGTTAAATACTTTGTGAAATGAAATATCTGTACTTACCTTGTATACCGAGCAACAATTCTGTCGACTCGTAGTTTTTGTACTAAATGAGCGATAAAAGCTGTTTTGGTTTGCTAAATTTGACTGATCGTCTAGGTTGTGCTCAGCGTTTTAGTTTTCATGTAGTAAGAATAAGTTTAATTAATTTGTCTTTGTTTCGAAAATCATAATAATTACGGCTATTTATTGGGGCAATACATCTCATTGATTATTTGACATACAAATTAACTGCTAGAGTTTCCGTATGGATCAATACCAAAGAAACACTTATTGTATTCGTTAGCTAGACGAATGAAAGGAGATCACTGGGCATAGTTTGTGCGAACAACAACGGGGGTCGGGAACATGATAAAAAAGTCTAGCGGAGTGCCGAGTGCGATAAGAGGTGACTCTAAGGAGGAAGTTAGATACCATGCTCATGCTGTTATACGACTAATATCATATAACAAGACATGCCGAAATAAAGCCAAGGAATACGATGGTGTACAGTACTCCCAAACTTATAATGCGCATAAGAATCTTCGCCACTGCTCGGCAAAGATCGTATTTCCCTACACTTTCTATACAAGCAGTAAGGTCACGTGGTACGTCCGGTCGCTCGGCTATAGATTTCTATGCGCATTATAACTTTGGGAGCACTGTAGACGAGAACCTTCGTATTTCCTTTTTGGTAATCTGGTTTTAAAATTAAGATATTTTGAGAAAATCTCCTGTATTTTAGGGATCCGAACCAAAAATTACTGATATTTAATTATTCGAGAAGGAAAATAACCAACGTTATTAGACCCTTGAACATTGAGTTCAATAGGTCGTAAGTGTCAAGTTAGTTTGAACATCAACAACTGATCTTAGAATAAGTTTTTGTTTTAAACGGTATGTACGAAATACTCGGGACATGAGTCCTATTCAAGCAGTTTTTTCGATAACATACGCTAAATATAAAGTTTTAAGATAAGAAAGTCCCTGAAATCACCACATGCCCGCATTAGGAAACCTAAGATTTTAAAAGCCCATATGGTGCGCGAATGTTGATTTTGAGTCAAGGCGCTCACTCACACCCACATCTACTCGGATGTCCACATCTACTCAGTGTACGGGATAACCGCTAAAGAAAATAATTATGACAAAATTAAGCTTCCTAGAAAAACTTATTTAGGCACATTACGTTGACTGTTTTTCGATTCTTACTGTAGTAAATACTAAGTCGGTCCAAATCAGCTTGATGTAATTCGCAATCAGCTTCATTATTAATATCTAAATATATTTACTTATCTGCGTACATAAAGTAGTTGGAGCCATTAAATACAAAATAAATGTCATAGATTTAAACACAATAAAATAATGGACCCAAGTGGGAGCCCTGAGGAACACCGGTACATCAACGAAATTTGAGTGATAATATATATACAAAAGATAATAAATATAGATAGATACACTAAGTACAAATACGTTATACAAATAAAAAGATGTCTAACTCCGCAAGGATCAAATTCATATTTAGACAAGTAAACTATATTGATAAATCGCCGCTTTATGCCGAGTGGCCGAGTGCCGACTTTCGTGGAAAACCGACTCTTGATGAGTCGCAGAATTCCAACTGCAGTTCACGGAATGTCAACTGCACAGGAACAGTATGAGTTTTGCTTACTATACACGTTAACGTCTGCGTAAAATATTTACATATATGAGAAATTGTGCAGCGCCCCTAGAGGCTTACTACAGGAACCAGCATTTCTCATACACAATATGTTACGCATACGGTAACGTGTATAGTAAGCAAAACTCATGGTAGGCCTACAGGACTGTAATACGAGTATAAGGTGTACCAGAATCTCATGGCAAAAAAAACATATGGAATCATAGGCAATTTTCATATTTATTTTTGTCATAAGAGTCTGGTACGTAAAAAGCTGTTAGGTATCTTTATTACCAAAATAGGTAAATAAATGTTGTCAGACTTGTAAACGTAATATCATTATTGACAGACACGTGTCAAAATAAAATCAATGTTTTAAAAGTCTTGTCAAAGTGATATCAATGCTGAATAACATAATTCAACACCACAATATATGGTCATTGGATTCGTCGCGCGCCGAAAGCCGTACAAATCCCTTGAAATGAGAAAAGTCTGCAAAAACATTAAAAACATCTTTCTGCTCTAAATACACAAATAAACAATATTCCAATACGTTTTTAAAATAAATCGAAAACTGAAGTTTAGCCAATACAAAAAACATCAAACACAAAGCGGTATAGAATCGAAAGTAAAGTATTTTCGACGGTGCCAACGAATTCTTAGCCAAGAATATATTCCTATGTATTTTTCCTTTACCAGGAATGGCCATATTATTTCTGAAAATGAACGGTCTAATCATCGGATATGACGGCACATATTCGGAAGAAATTAGTGGGTAATTTGGAACATTCCGCGACCATTTCCAGCTTTAATGAAATAAACCCGAGGGTGAGACCACGTAAGGGTATGAAAAAGGTTTTCAACTACCCTTCATATACGTAATCTTTAGTTGCCTAATAAAAGAAAAGTTTATATCAACTCAATGTCACAAGGAACAAACACAAAAAACAGAAATTTTCCCCCTTACAAGCTTATTATCTTTCTTATACCAGTACTTGACTTGTATTAACTTTTATGTTTCCATGGGCAATTTAACCCAGGAAAATTCGATTACGCACACTTTCGTTTCTGAAAGTATTCTAATTCTAATATTTCACTTGATAACGGCCTCTTTAACCATATTGAAACGGATTATTTAATTTAATATCGTTATAATGTCATTCCAACCCAATTCATACGTTGGGAGGCAATTTTGTTAAATAACGTAAGATATTATTACATTATTGAACGGTTTTATTTGATCAAAACACGCTTAGGGATATGTAATAAATTGTGCTGATATTTATCAAACTTTTGCCATTGTAATATGTTGCTAAGGCACATTGAAGAGACATCGTTTACACACGAACAAACCTGACGGAGAGCTTCCTTACTTAATTTCCAAATAACTGCATAAGTACCTCTCACACGTGTAACATTTAGCTAAAGAATTCTTCCCTCGATATATTTATGCGATGTTTTTATCAGAATTGTGCACGCAACGAAAAGGAAGGAAAAAAATAGAATAAAGGGGTTTGATTGTAAATCACGTCGTCGCTTTCCTTCCTCCGTTTATTGTGGAACAATTGCCGTGGTTCGGGAAGTCGCAACCTGCCGTGAAATTGAGCGACTGCGATGAAATATGTGATTTCTTTTGTACTTTTTGTTTGTGCTATTTATCATTGGGTATCAGCAAAAACATTTGTTGAATCTTTCAGAGCTCCAGTGAAAAACAGAAACATGGTCAATTCTGGACAGGGCTATCCGTCCGTCCGCTGCATTACTTGGAAACCACTAGGCTATTATACGGCAAATTCTACGATATGCCGACGACATCTATCTAACTTATACGGGTTTTTAATGTGAATAATATCGCTCCATACACGTAAGATCTTTTTTGGTTATCATTAGGCCGAATGACCTTAACATTTTAGCGGTCCGAAAATTCAGTTTTAAGATTTCTACCTGTTTCAGAGGTTCCCAAACAAGTCCCGTAGACCACATGCTAATCTTTCCTGTTTTCCATAGTATCTAATTTTGAACTTTTACCATATAATATAGTATAATAATAGGTCTTTACCTATGAAATTACTATTTTTTATGGAGAATTTATGGAAAACTCAGTTTTCAGTACAAACGTTTTTCCGTTTATTTTAGGAATGACAAATTCAAAATTTACAAAACAAATTGTATATGAATGAAACAATATAATATTGTAAAAGTTCAATATATATATATATTATTGGCTATATAAGCCTTCATTTGTTCACTTTGAGATAATAATAACAAGATATTGTATTTTCGAAATATATTCAGCCCACTTTGAGGCCGGCATCAGTCGAATAAATGACAAATATAAAAAAGACGTAAAAATATATACAACCTTATAACTAATTAACCTACTTTCTTACATAAATTATTAAAAAAATAAAAACAAAAACAATTTTGGTTGAAGAGCCATCTTGCTATTTCCGGCCGTAACATCCCGATATTTGTTTAGAATACCAGGGATGCGACGACGTACCGAAAATCGCAAGATGGCGCTGCTTTTTATGGTACTGGTTTACGGCACCAGTCTGGTCTGAGTCTGGTGTCAGTAAGTAGTCTGTTGTTTATTGAGTCCTGGTCCGTAGTGCGCACCAAGTGACCATGTAGGAACATTCCCATGTTCTCAATTTTATGTCTGTCAATGTTGGGTTAAATGAACGAACAGTGTCGGCATTCTAGTAGGTAAATACAGTTGGTTTTAGGTTGAGTTTTGTATGTATTTGTGGTGTGGTGTGTGTTGATCTGTGTGTTTGTATTAATGATTGCGCATGTTTTGCACCGTGGTCGTCGGCATGGTGATAAACGAGAAGATATTGTGATGTTGACATTTGGTTGTGGTTGCTGTTTCGTTTTGTGAGTAATGATTTTAAGTTTTGGATCATGTTACACACTTAGGTACAATCTGATAACATTCACGAAACGCCTAAATTTAGGTGATGACCTAGTTAAATGAGATCCACTCTCGTGGACTCCGTTCGCATATAAGCAAAACCTAACTACGGATTTTTGATACCGTTCTGCGATTGGTCAAAATACTCCATAGTTAGATTTTGCCACGAATGCAAAGAGTTAGATTTTGATAAAGCAAAACAATGCAGTTAAGTCCTAAAACAATGAATTTAATTAAATTTGGTTACTGTTAAAACCAGGGACGTTCGTCGCCCCGTTCCGCTCCGCCTTGCTCGGCTCCTTATTTCATCTTACGTATCAACCTAACACGCTCGTCCTTACTTTGCTCGTCGTCGTACTTATTTTTTACTTTTGTTGAAAGATTTTTTGCTAACTCATTGGTCGACGCGTACTCGTTAGGTTGAAAGTGCGCCCAAAATCTAACTACGCTAAGTTTTTGCACCAATCAGAAATCACTATCGAAACTCAATAGTTAGATTTTGCTTATATGCACCACGTTCACATCTCATGAAATTATTTTTTTGCTGTCGTGGACCCGTTGCTGTTCGAAGTCGACCCCCGGAGCTCGATATAGCCCACTTTGGGAATCATCGAGTTTCACCTAGTACATAGTACACTGTGTTCGGATCAGATGTTTAACTGATAAGAAACGTTTCAAGCTGTCTCAGGTTCCTTGACCTATCGTGGTCGTTTTAAATTTTGCACAAATTGTCTTCCCTTTAAAAAAGACGTTAGTCACGCCATTTTTTTGTTGATTGTTATCGTTTACAAACATAGAATGTGACACACAGTACATACGATAAATAAAGTTAGGTTTACTTATAACTTATCTGTTTACTTCTCTTACATGTCTTTCATCTTATTCTTTATTGTTTATCAGAGCTCTTCCAAGAAATTCCTAGCGAAGGTAGCAGCGACGACTCCTTGAGACAGCTATGAAGATATTTTACTACAATCCATTCCTAGCCGCAAGGGTTTCGGACAAGAACGCTTTCAGATGACATTTTCAATACGTTCAATATTGGCTTTTGAGTGTCGGTCGCTACCAATATTAGCATTGTTTAAAAAAGATAGAAAGTGCATCGCTGATCCCTCCCACCCACGTCACTTTGTTGCATCAGTTCCGCCTAGTGCGGTTTGACTTTTAGTCGCCTTTTACGACATCCACAAAGTTGCCACACGCCACAAAATTTAAAGGGATGTCACAACTTAAAAAATATAGTGTGGTTGAAATGAAAGCCTTTTGCTAACAGTTTAATAATATGGGGCTGTTTTGTAATAAAAAAAAACTATAGTACATTGTGTGACGACGATTTATTTATTTGAATTTTTCTTCTGGTTTTAATATTTCACAGATCGTTTCCAAAAAATTAAAAATGACGCTATAGTAAAATGCACAGAATTAAATTGGATTAATGATAAATAGTATTTAATATTTTCGAATTTCCAGAAGCAATCAATTTATTGAGTACTAGCTTTTGCCCGCGGCTCCGCCCGCGTGTTATTCGGTTTAACGCCATGCTTTTTTCCGGGATAAAAAGTAACCTATGTGTTAAGTTGGATTATAAGTTATATCCATTCTAAATTTCATCCAAATCCGTCCAGCCGTTTCAGCGTGAAAGAGTAACAAACATACACACACCCAAACTTTCGCATTTCTAATATTAGTGTGAAGTGTGATGAGATAACATAGCCTTATCTTATTTTACCACAAACGATTAGTGACCGCGCTAATTAGACACCTGATGTATGAAATAACAAAGCCTTGTCTTATTTTACCACAAACGAAATGGCCCGCGCTAATTAGACACCTGATTTTTCAATGATATTGAACTATCCTACAGGAACTACGCATTTTTCCGGGATAAAAAGTAGCCTATGTGTTAAGTTAGGGTATAAGCTATATCCATGCTAAATTTCATCCAAATCCGTTCAGCCGTTTCAGCGTGAAAGAGTAACAAACATAAAAAACCAAATACAACTTAACTCGAGAGAACTTTAAATTCGTCTGTGTGCATTATATTCGCTTATTTTTATAACTAAAGAATGCGGATTTTGGTACGCATTTCACTGTCAATAAAAAAATACTTGAGGAAAGTGAAGGATAAAAAGAACTGAGAAGTGATTAAGTGAAACAAATCGTAGACAAAGGGCCGAGGGCAAAGTTTGCCTTTCAGTGTGGGTGTAGCCGCGGCCAAAAGGCTAGCACTCGTATTTATATTGATTTCCTTGAATTCAACAGCCCTTCTCCATTCCATCTTCCGAACTGTTGTTTGACAGTCGTAGATCATTGATCAATCTGTCATTGGCAACCCTTTATCTCGAGCAAAGTAATTCACAGTAAATCACTTAGCATTAGAACTAGCGGAAATGCGGACATAAAATACGAAAAGAATGCTTTTATTTCCTCGTTTTAAAAACTGAGGTAATTGATGTATGTAGCTCACTTCTTGGCGGTAAACCACCTCTGTACCTTGTGGTATCGGTTTTGGGGTAGCGGTTTCAAATCTCATAGTGTTAAACGATTCGGCGGAATCTTATTCGAATTACCCATACTTATTTATGATGTAAAGTTTAGAACGCACTGCACTTTTTATATTTTTGTTACGACCATAAACAAAAAAAAAAATTACAAAGTTACCGCCTTCGTACGAAATGTAAGTAGTTTATGAAACTGATACATAAAGATGATATCAAAACACGAGTGTGGGTTTAAAAAACGAGTGTTTTAATACATTCCTGGCATTATGAATTATGTGCAGTTATGCAATTTTATCAATAATTTTGTTAAATCGTGAGCTTTTTTATTTAGAGAGATCCGTACCGCAAGATTAAAAAACGGATCCCTTATTGATCACTTTGTTCTCCGTCTGTCTGTCTGTCAGTCTGTCAAGACACTTTCTCGGGCCCCATGAGAGATATCAAGTTGAAAATAATTTCTCTGTCTGTCTGTCAGTCTGTCAAGACACGGGCCCCATGAGAGATATCAAGTTGAAAATAATTTCTCTTACAAAAGTGTCCACCCAGTGTTATTAAAAAATCAAGCTCCTAACTCAACGCGAAAAGTTATTGCCCTTTAGTTACTAAATTTCATACAAATCAGCTCACCATGAAAACTTTAACTTAGAAACTTGCAATTCCATTCACAATTGGTTCAATGATGCTTAAGAAAAATCTAAACATTACCTATTTATTTCATGATTATTTATTCAAGAAGAAATAATGACCAACTTAATAAGACACTTCAGATTTCATCCTAAGCGTCAAGTTAAGTTGGTCATTCACAACTGCTCGTGGGTAAGCTACTGCTACGTTAATAAGTATAAGTTAGTCTTACTCGCACTTGACCATCTTTGTTGTTTCCAGAATGTCAGGTGGATCAAATTATAAGCAGCAAAAGGGCTGTCAGCCATTTTAGAGCAATTTTTAGGGTTCCGTAGGCCGACAAGGAACGTACCCTTATAGTTTCGCCATGTCCGTCTGTCCGTCTGTCTGTCTGTCCGCGGCTTAGATCAGAGACAATGAGTACTAGAAAGCTGTAATTTGACATGAGTATGCACATTAATCACGCCGACAAAATGGTAAAATAAAATGTCGAAAAATATTTTTTTATAGATACCTCTCATACACGTAAATTGGGGATGATTTTTTTTTCTCGTCTATCCCATATGTGAGGTATCGTTGGATAGGTCGTTTAAAAACATTGTGGTTGTGTGGAAACCATTTTTAGATTTTGAGATCCGTTGGCGAAATGTTAAGCTTTAAAGTGGTAATTTTTGTTCAAGTCAAGAACCCCCCCTGCTGGCTAAACGGTTGTTTATAGATGTGTCAAAAAAAATCACAGAAGTAGTACATATAATGAATTTAAAAGGAAAACTACCACAGCTAAGTAGGCCTTACAGGTTTACGAGTACAGGTCGCGCCAAACTCTTGGCCCCCACTAAACACGACAATGTAAGGGCCGTTTTTCTAAATGTATGGGACTAGAAGTTTGGCGCGATCTGTATTAGTAGACCTTATAAAATGTACTGGGCAACTACGGAACCCTACACTGCGCGTGGCCCGACACGCACCTGGCCGGTTTTTTTTCTTATTTTGCAATTATATTTATATACATATATATATATATATATATATATATGTATGATTATATATTTATTGATAGGATACTATTTATTAATACTGTGTAGGTATATGTATGTACATTTTATGTAGTTTATTGTATGTATTTTTTACTTGTTTGTATATTTTAGGTACTATTTTAATCTTGTTTTTGTGGAAGTATTATTATGTGCACATTATGAATACCTTACTTATATCTTATATATCTCATCCACCCTTGGTCTGCTGGAAGAAATCTCATTATTGAGATAAGCGCGCCATTGTACATAGCTTTTCAAGTGTATATTTTATTAATATGTTTTCTGTGTACATTAAGAATAAATATTATATTTAAAATATGTCATTAGCACTAACTTTGAGTTCATAATCAGAATTTTACGATAAGTGTAGACAAAATATTTTTCTTCTAAATTTACTTTAATTTGGGTATTACCAGCCTAAATAGAGTGAACAAAGCGGCACTTTTCTGCTCTAGAGCAATGTAATGCAGAAAAGTATGTATGTATGTATGTATGAAAACAATGCAATAATGGATTTACATAACTGAAGTCCCGCGTCTGTGTTTATTGTCTCTGGAATATGAACCAAAATGCCTTAATCCAAAGGACTTCAGGGCTGGTGCCGACTCTAAAGCTGTAAATTCCAAGTGACTCGTACATAGAAAACTAGTTTTAATCAGCGGGCCGATGATAAGCCATGGACCAATCAGTACTATTTTTATTTTTGCGAACAAACTGGCTGAACGAAAACGTAAACCATAAACAAAAAAAAACTAGAGCTAGCATGCCAGTATTATTCATAATCGACTACTACTTACTTCTCAAATAGTTTTATAAGCAAACGATTCGGTTAATAGTCTTGATAGGTCAGCTGTGTGGTAGGTATAGAAAAATAGAAAACTACCTATAGTTTTGAACTGCCTAATTAGTGCACCGATAATAAGTCATAGGCCAATCAGCGCTATTTTTATTCCAGCAAACAATTTTAAATAAAGAAAACTGGCTAAATAGAGGTAAAAATCTTGATCAATAGGCGCGAATTTACGCAATCAATATTTTGTGAGAATTTGATTGTGTTTTTTGAAAATGGATTTTAGTAGGGAAAGTGACCGACACCAGAAGAAATAAAAAATGTGGCAAATGAGTAATAGATAATCTTTTGCCTCCAAAATACAATGATAAATATTAGAGAAGATATGAGAATTTCTTCACTTAGAAAATATAAAAGCGTGTGAAATCATTTTCCGAAAGCGTATTTTTGCCTTATTTTAGTGAGCAACGGAACGGAACTATTAATTTTTCTAAACAAGAAAGGAAGAAAGAAAGAAAAGACGTTTATTTCGAATGCTACATCAATACAAAAACCACATACAAAAAAATAAAAATAGTTTTAACAATCCATCTACTTAAGATGCAGCAAACAAAAAGGTCTCTGACTCAACAAAATGCCACAGCAAAACTGTGACGCTGATCTTCCGTCAGAGGCCGCGAGTTGCGACACATGCGATGTAACAAAATCTAATAACTAATTTAAAAAATATTGTCTCTCCGTGAAGATATGAAAATTTACTATGTTTGGCTGCAAACACGAGTAAAAAATGCGTATCCATAAAAAAATATACAAAAAAAAAATAAGTAAAATACACACAATAAAATGCATACAAAATATTATAAAATAATAAATAATAGAAAGGGATGTGTGGAAAATACTTGAAAGAATTTTTTCATTAAACTGGCACAGATTAATTTTAATTTTAGTTATGAATTTGAGCTTGTAATAAACATAATTTAAGTTTTGTTTTAAAAGTAGATTTCGTCTTGGAATTCCTTATTGGCGGTGGAAGATATTCCAACACTTAGTCGCCAGATGTCTAAAACTGCCTTTAAAAGCTGCTGTTTTATGCTTAGGTATTTGAAGCTTATATGCATTGGCACGGGTATTATAGTAAGTACCTTGATGCAGCCATGTAAGTTTTTCATACAAATATTTGGGAATTTGCTTTGTTACAACATCAAAAACAACACATGCAAAGTGCAATTTGCTTCGTGATTTCATGTTCAACATTTTCGCATCATTTATATAAGGACTGATATGAGTTCGAGGAGGCTCATGAAAACAAAACCTTACACAAGCATTTTGGACTCGTTGAAGCACACGTTTTGATCTTTCCAATAAACGAGGTTCGAATACAGGCAGGCAATAATTTAATTTTGAAAGAATTAGGTATTCGCATATCGCTATTCTAGCATTTCGACTAAGGTGATCTCGTAGTGTATAAATCAAATGAAGTTTTTATAAACATATTTTAGCTAGCTCCGCAACAAACATTTTTGGGATTAATTTGACTTCATTTCTTTATTTGGAAGTTGAAGGAAAAGCAGATTATGAACCTCGCGAAAGTGACTTTTAACTTTCTGCTCGATGCAACAATCTTCTATTAAATATCATGTTTTCGTGTATGTAAATGTAACATTAAAGGAAATACCGCTGACCCTTTTATCGCAATTATTGCTATTGCAATGCGGGTGATGTACGAGTATGGATTTTTCTTCGATAGTATATCAAGTGTAATAAAGAAATAAACATAAATAAACCATATTGTTATCCCGGCGACAGTGCTAGAAGTTTTTCAAGTGTTAACACTCGTTCACCCACTTTTTACTGATTTCATAGACGTCTCCCGGCAGATGGGGCACAAATAATTACTTCTGAGTGATAGTAACTGGAACCAAGAACGTGAAAAATATTGGTCATTTAATAGAAAATTACAGTTTCACTCCATAAAGCTCATGTGCTTTATAGCTCTTCATCCCTAACAGACGGTTTTGAACCCTTGCGAAGTCCTCAGGGGCGGGTTTATTACGTCGACGAAAGAAAACGGCGGAATTATTCCATGTGACACTTTACCACTAGCATTTCAGTCTCTAGTGTGCTCGACGATGATGTATGGAAGAAGATCTGTCTGCAAATTGTTCACGCATTCTGTGTAACCACCCGTAGGTAGTATGCCTAAAGCGAAAAGTAAAAAAAAGTAGACGCGCGTTTCTAATGAAATGTCATTTGATAATGTACCAGACCGTCGACAGAGTATCAATAGACATGCCATAAGCGTAAGGGACAGAAACAAAGTACACTCAAAAACAGGGTAACCAGCCCCCTGATTCTGTATCGTAAACTCAGTTGCCAAACCAAGTGCCTGTCGTCTAAAACATACATATCCGCTTATTTCGCATCGCTGCATCGATTTCGTTAAATATCTCAATACCCATTAAAGGTTATTTTGTAAGTTCATTTTTTATCTGTTTTTGGTGAATAGCAACCGACACACATAATAGCCTCCCAGGTTATACCAATTTTATATCCCATTTTATATTATTGGTAGGTAGACTTCCGTAGTCATATCATTACGAAAGACTTAATTAATACTAAGTAATGTCTGACGTCGGCTGAACGCGCCAGGGACTCTTAAAATTTTTTAATGTGTACCGCGTTGTCTTTTCGTCTAGTTTATTACTGACTGTCCTTTCACGTCTGTCGTAACTGAAATGCAAGACCTCGGGAAGTACAACTTTCATATTGTCAGTTTTAATGCTAACAGTAAATGAAACGAGCTTCATTTCAGAAAAATGCAGTACCCAACACAGTTTTCGTGGTGTAATTTCTCAGTACTAATCAGAATGTTCTATAATTTGTCTTTAGCTGGTCTAGAGTTAATGTTCTGGAAATACCAAGAATCGTTTCTTTTTTCTAAGTGGAAATGAAAATTTGGTATCTGTGTTGGAGCTAATAAATGAGGGATGCAAGTCACTTCTGAAACCGAATAATTGGTTAGAGATCTAATATTACAAGTAAGTTCTTATCTACGAATACTAACTCAGTACATTCCAATAACTCACAGACATAAACACTCAATAAAACATCCAATAAGTCGGTAGCTCATAGATATGGACGGCTATTCTGGCAGTATCTTTTACTCGCAATATCGGTTGTTCGACTTCTGATTACCGAATAATAAATGCCATGAGATGTAGAGTGATTAAATCTCATCAAAGTAAAAGTATGGAATACAAGGAACGCATCCTAAAAGTTTTTACTCAGCAAAATCAATCCACATACTCGTATCTAGGATTTTTTTTTAAATCCCCCGTAGTCTGCCTTAGCAATTTTTTCGCACGTGCCAGAGTAACCGTTCAGATATAAATAAAAGATATCATGATTAAATTCACTTACTTCTTTCACAGGTTTATTTCACAATTAACTCCCGACCAGTTTCGGTTAATACCAATTCTCAAGGGATTCAGAGAATAATAATAAACGATGTACACAATGGTCATCTGAATTTCATCATGACACTTTCGATGTTTCACCAAGTTTCGCAAGTATAAATTAAAAGGAAGACGCGAGTAGGCAGCACACGGAACATAACAGTTTGTGTGACTAGATCGATGGATATGGAGGAGGAAAAAGAGGTGTGTCAGGATCGTAACAGATGGAAAACTATAGTTTCTGCCTTTGCCTTGGAACATTTTTGCATATGAAACCGGGCAATTATTTATCTGTCTCTGTAAGTTTGCAAATGTAATAAAGTAGAGAATATAATATAGATTATAGTCGAAAAAATCGTATGTCTTTTTCCTATTAGATTGTTTTTCAAACTGTAACCTACATAAGGGTATATTTATTAATGCAGCCTAATTCATACTCGAAACTAAGTAAGTGGCAGAACCGAGGTTCATACTGGTTCAGTATTGTCACAAATTGTGGCACCCCTTAGGTCTGCGACGTAATTTATGGATTGCCCTTACTTTCAGCCCTGTAAGAAAAAAGGAAAAAGTAATCAAATATATCGTAAAGGCAATCAGACTAACGGACGCGTTCAAGATAAGAATTAGGTGAGATAATAAGTAATACTGATTAACCACAATCCTTCCTAAGACTTTTTATCGTATTTCTTACCACGCAAGCTTATTTTATTATTACAAATCCGAGGAAACATTATGCCTTCTTTATTTTCTTTCAAAAGACATAAAGTTCTTGATGTCTGTTTTATTTTAGGAAAACGGAAGTGACTTTGAAGGGACTGTTTTATTATTTATTACAATTTAATGGTCAGTAAGACAGTTTTGGGCCCTTACTTTTACTTGTTACTTAGGAATTAAATATGAAAGCATGACTCATTTTCCACCAAAACTTCAACTGTGATGAAACCCATATATAATGGAAGCTCTAGAAAGACTTTTTCGGGAACAAATACATGCTTTTAGGACACGCAGGTTTACCTTCACGTTTCAGCAAGTACTCGTAGTAACATAGACTAAATAGTACTTGTACTTGTACGATTTAGTCTATGGTAGTAAGTATCTATGCACATACATAAATTCCAAAAATGTCAATAGGTGCAACTGGCGGTCTGAGGAGGAGGGGGGGTCACAGGGGTCATGCCCCACCATCATTAATGTAAACTTGAAAAATCCCCTAAAACTTGACGGCTTACTAACATTTCAAACAAACTATTTTATCTGCTTACTAACGTCTAAGTCAAAAATATTCAAAAAACCGGTAATGGAAATAATATAAATAATTGGACAAGTACAAGTGTTTTTCCATCAAAAATGTATTCAAAATAACGTTATTAAAGTAATTTACACAATGCAAACCAAATTTAAAAACTCCGCAAAATATTCGTGCCAACGTGGATATTGGTGGTGGCGGCCGTATGCCTAATAGAAGGCTTCCATTTGTTTTGTGATTGATATTTTTCATTTTATAAAAAAAAATATTTAATTGCTTGACCTGTTTTACTATTGAAGTTGGCCTCTTGAACTGTACTTGAGCCAAAATGACCCCCCCTCCCCCCAATCTTGAGCTGCGACCGCATCCGATCTTGTTCGATCGGCATTTGAACCAAAGCGTCTCAAAATTGAGAATTTTCCTACGAACTGAGATACAGCTGCTTTTAAATTTTTTTTTTATGCCTGCGTGGTAGAGCTCGCCTGCTAACCCAGAGGTCGTGTATTCAATCCCCGCGGTGAATGTATACTCAAAATGCAATATTAGACCTTTGTTTGAAGGCCTACTCCTCGGGCCTTCAAAGACACGTGGCGATCCAAACACTCAGATGTGAAGAGTATTATTTTCTCCTGTTTTGCGCTGTCCGGAGATGTAGAGCTCGTCGTAACAGCCACTTTGCAATACGTGCTGATTATGTTATTTAAGGGGGTAACTTATTACCTCTGTACAAAATGAACATCATGATATTGTTTTCCTTACTTTTGAATAAAGAGCATGCAATAAATGTGTTTTAAAGCAACTTGCGGAAATAGTTTATTTGTAATAAAATCTTCACAAAAAAATACGTACTTTAATGTATTAGGTACATTTTGTTTGCATTACATTGACAAACTTTAAACCGTGTTTGCAGTTGTAATGTAATGCAGCTAAAATTTAACGCATAAAATTGAATAATTTTCATGTGATCACCTAACTATTAACAAACAGTTTGCGCGAATTGCTATAAAACGCATTTACTGCAAACTTTTTATTCAAAATTAAGGAAAACAATATTACCATATGGTGTGCATTTTGCACCGAAGTCCTCCGTTTTCCGTCGATTTTTGTACTGGCAACTTCGAGTTCCTAATTTATGGTGGGTAGAGTTCGGTTTACTTTGAAAGGCACGTTAAGCTGCTGGTCCATTTGTGCCCGAAGTACGGCGATAGGGCTCACCACCTATCGCGTTTGGGACGTAATAATCGTCGGTGAAAAGCGAGTGTACCATATGCAACTTGCATATCACAGTTTACACATGGGAATACCTCGGACACCCCCTCGGGAATTCATATCGTGACGATATGTTTTTTTAGTAATCTGAATATATAGTCCAAAACTAAAGCACATACCGGTCGTAAATATACGTTATCGTACATTTATCAGCTGTCGGGCGAACAACATCAGTTGCTGCGGAGCGGCTGGGCGAGCAACACATCAGTTGCTGCGGAGAAGCCGAGCTAGCAACACATCCCGAGGATGCCTCGTTCAGAGGCAAAACACGTGTCGATAAGTTTTCTTGCTTGTTATTTAAGATTGCTTTGCTTGCTTGTTGCATGTTTTTATGCGGGCGGGCGGGCGGTGCACGAGTCTGCATTTTGAATAGCACGACAAGAATTGTTTAGCGGAATATTGCAAATTATATTCATATATCCTTTACTTAGTGATGGACTTCCGCAAGGTAACGCCTATTTCAATTAATCATGTTACGCTATGTTTCTTTCAGAAAAAATGTTCAGTATTATCAGTGTGGAAATTCTAATAAAATTATGTTACGAGTACTTGTGAGGTCCCGGACGCACATCAAGCTTTCTGGGGTTCTGCATTTCGACAAACAATCAAAATATGCGTTCTCCTTGATCATCACAGTCTGCGTGTGTAGAGATCCAAGCCATCGCACAGCTTACTGTGAACGCGGAATGCAGAACCCCAAAACGCTCGCTGGGTGTCCGTCACCGAAGTCTTTTTTTGTGAGTGTTATGTTGCTGGCGGCCATTTGGCCTTTTCAACTTTCCCAGACAAAGGAAGGGAACGCCAAGAACGTTTACGTTTAGTCTTATATTTGTACCTTCAAATATGTTGTGTACTTACGTCGTAGACATGGCAACATTGACAAGTATGTCGCATGTTGTCAGTATTGCTGCCTAGCCCTAAGGCGCCGGCCACACACCCAGAGGTCGGGAGTTCTGCATTCTGCGTTCTGCGTGCGTTTCATCCAACAACATATGTGCTGAGTCTCTTCATTCATACATAATTCACCTTTTTTCTTGTATTAACATGTTCCTTCTAACAGCCGTCAAAGGGCGACCACTTCTCTCCTTTACCCTCAAAGTTAGTCAACCGTGCTTAAGGGCTTGTATTGGGTCTTTCAACGGTTTTTGTTTTAATATGCTGAGTCAACTACTTATTTAATCAATGTAAAACGTGTTTTTTCAGACCTTTGTCTTTCCGTTGTCAAGTCGGTTACCTAATTGGACACATTTCACTCGATATATTTTATTTTTTTCAATTTATAATTATCTTTTTAAGTTATTGTTTCGTTTTATGTCTAAGCGGCTTGAGTTTTATGTTTGAAATTACTGCTATAACAAGAAAACATGGTTTATTTTCCGATGTCAGGTGGTACATCAAATACTTTTTCGTAAAATCCAGAAAAACCTCAAAAATTCACTGATTTTGCGTGCTGCCAGCGCGCGAAGCGAGCATTCTAATGTAGACTTTCCAACAACATACTGAAGTTCAAAATCGCTCAGTAAGTTTATCGTGCACCAGGGGTAAGGCCTTAAACTCGATATACCAGCGGTACATGATTTACCTTAAAATGACCTTTATACAGAAATGCCATTTGAAGTCTATTATACGATTCTTCCGGTTATAAGCGACATTTAAAATCATGCAAAATTATCGCGCAAAAATGTTCCCGACGCAGACAGATCCATTTTTTAATGATACACAAAAGTTCAATTTAGCTCGTAAAAAATGGGGAGGGAAATTTCGAAATTGGAACGTTCGTATTTTTACTTATAGTCGTGTTTTCAAAATAAATTATAACTGGCCAGTGTCTCATGGTGGTTGTACACACTCGACGAGAACCTCTCGCCGAGAGCCTCGGCCGAAAAGACTCTCGTCGAGAGCATGACTGTACACACTCGTTCTAACATTTGAACTGAAGACTTACACGAGAATGGACGTAGAAATAGCTGCTGCTGTTTGTCTTTGTGCCGTGAATTTTTTAAACATTTACTATAAAAAAATATTCTCAAACCATGGAGAAAAAGAAGATGGTGGATGATTACCATGCACCGCAGTAGAAACAGGTAAATACATATTAAAACTTCCTGAATAGTGTAATATATGAACGAGTGTGTACATGCTCGGTCTCGTTTACCTCGCGAGAGCCAACGAGACCCTTTGACTGGCGCAAAAAAACCGACAAGCCACCGAGAGCGACCGAGACGAAAACGAGAGAGCGAGACGAGACGAGAGCGCCCTGTACACACGCGCGCTCGGCCTGTCTCGGGGTATCTCGACGAGTGTGTACAACCGCCATGATACATAAAATTATTTTTTCCAATACATTTTACGTGGGCGAAAGCGGAACGCAGAATTCTAGACCGCTCGCTGTGTGGCCGGCGCCTTAGGTTTTCTCAAGGACCTTAGATATAGTTTATATACTATCGATTCCTTCTGTTTATCGGCTGATTGCTGGATGATATTGATATTTAAACTATTCCAATAAACTGCCAAGTCAACTGTATAATACCTATTGATATTGATCGGCTTTATTTATTAGTAGATTGAAAATGAAATAAAAGTGTTCTCAATTTGAAAACAGACCGGAAATGGATATCATTTTAAAGTCATCAAATAAAGTACTCGCTTGAATTTTGGACGTGAGCCACACGAAGTTCGTGCAAACGTTTGATGTTGCCAGATGTCACTGCTTCACAAACGCGTGAAAAGCCTCATAAATAGGACGCCAGCTTCTGGCACGTTTAAGAAGGCTTTTGAATTCTTAGAGGTCGGTCAACAAATGGAAACCCTCGAGTGGAGGATTTCTGATTGTTAGTCTTTGGAAAGTTCGACACGTGCGACACATATCAAAAAGCATAATATTATGGCTTCATTGCATTTTTTCTTGTGAGGAACATCGACGATAGGATTTGATATTATGAACGTGATAAAATGCAAGTTTTGATGAAAATAGCTTGTTACATTCAGTGAGTCTGAGAAACAAGGAAATAAAAAACCGGCCAAGTGCGTGTCGGGCCACGCGCAATGTAGGGGTCCGCAGTTGCCCGGTACATATAAGTTGGTCTACTAATACAGACCGCGCCAAACTTCTGGTCCCATACATTATAGGGGGCCAAAAGTTTGGCGCGACCTGTACTCGTAAACCTGTAAAGCCTACTTAGCTGTGATAGTTTCCCTTTTAAATTCATTATATATACTACTTCTGTGAATTTTTTTACATTTCTTTATACAACCGTTTGGCCAGCAGGGGGAGGGGGACGCTCCACTTCAACTAAAATTTTCACTTTAAAGCTTAGTATTTCGCCAATGGATCCCTAAATCGAAAAATGGGTTTCACACACCCACAGTGTTTTCAAACGCCTATCTAACGATACCCCACTCTATGGGAAAGACAAGAGAAAAAAAAATTCATCCCTCGTTTACGTGTATGAGAGGTACCCTTAAAAAAATTTTTTTTCAAGGTTTTACTTTACTATTTTGTCGGCGTAATAAATATTTATATCCATGCCAAATCACAGCTTTCTAGTACTAATAGTCTCTGCGCTAAGCCGCGGACAGACGGACAGACGGACATGGCGGAACTATAAGGGTTCCTTGTCGGACTACGGAACCCTAAAAAAGGACAGTATTCAATAACACACCAGAAAATATAAAAAATGCGAAGTATAGTTCCTATCAAAAATACTAAGTGCCCATTAAAACATACTAACCCGACATCATAATTTGTTTCCATGTGTTTTGGAGGGGCAATAGTAAGATTTCTGGATTGTCATAAAACTAACCACTGAGGTTATGTATGGCGGTCACTCCACTACTTTCTGCCACTCGCCATACCTACTCGTACTAACTAAATAAATTTTCTATTTTTCTTCTAATTTTCTAAATAAAGATATATTTGATGTGCAGATTGTGCAGTTAGTATTTCTTATGTGCAATAAAATCACAGACATATAATTTGTACTAAGTAGCAGACCAAACATAAGGATTAAATATCGTGGCAAGTTTCTATACAAAAACTAAGCTACATTTATGCTTCATGGTACGAAGAAACGTATAAAAATGGGTTGTTTTGACTGGCTTATGCTTGGAACATATTTGATAATTCCTAAACTAATCTCTAGTATATATTTTGTTTGGAAACAAGCAATATTTATATTTAAAAGAGCCCGTAGTTCACTGAGCTAAAATTTCCACGTGTCGACTCTATGCGTTTATTATTAATGTTAGGTCTGCTACTGTAGGTATTATACGTCTGTGAAGAAAAAGTACAATAAATATATATATTTTTTTTAAACAAAATATAAGATAACGTTTTCAATTTCAACACAGATTTCTTAGAATAGGTACCCGAACAGAGGTCTCGTCGTGATGTTCCCTCCATAACTTCACAGCTTTGAACTCTCTCTTGACAGGACGTGCTCTTCTACAGTGCTTTTATGTAACGATTGTAGTTTGCAAAAATGCATTGCATTTATTTGACACTTGACATCGTATTTCCAATAAGTCTGCCTTTTGGCTAGCATCTTCTTTCTTATCAAAGTGTATATTTCCTCTCTCTCAGAGGCGTCCAAAAGCAAAGGAACACGGGTGACTTTACTTTCATGTCGTAATATACGCCAGAGACATCGAATATAAGGTACCGTGATGTGTGTTACCTACATATTTACAGGCACGTACCAAAAACACAATGTTAAAAAAATTACAAAAAAAAATTGCTCTATGTTCTTGCCTTTTGTCTTTCAACTGTCTTAGTAATAATATGCTGTGTCAACTACTTATCCAATCAATGTAAAACTTGGACACGTGTTTTTTCAGATCTTTGTCATTTCCTTGTCAGGTCGGTTACCTAATTGGACAAATATTTCACCCGATAGGTTTTATTTTTGAAAATGATGCCGTTTTAAGTCATTAATTCGTTTTATGTCTAAACGGCTTGAGTTTTATGTCTGAAATTACTGCTATAGCAAGAAAACATGGTTTATTTTCCGATGTCCGGTGAAAAAACTCCTACATCAAATACTTTTTCGTTAAATCCAGAAAAACCTCGAAAATTCACTGAAGTGAGCGTTCTAATGTAAACTTTCTGACAGCATGCTGACAACATACTGAAGTTTAAAATCACTCAGTAAGATTATCGTGCACCATGGGCAAGGCCTTAATATTAGGAACTTAGTTGATGAAAACTTACTATACTCCGGGTATAAATGGAAAGGTAAAATAAAATAGTCTTTAAATAAAACCACACAATCTACTGATCATACTGAACAAATTTCGCAGAGAAATAAAGATGTCCTATAAAAAAAATTTGACCTCCATGGGGACAGAAGCGCTTCACTTATTTCTCAGCTTATCACAATAATCAATTTACTTTTAAACTTCTGACATTTTTCGTTTAACACGATGATAGACAAAAATATAAAATAAGTTCATAAATGCCATTGAGTTAGTAAAATAAACTAGCTCTTATTTCTATCTCCCTAATGGTGTTAAAACATTTGTGTTTAAAATATTTTTGACCCCCACGTCCCGTCTCCGTACCTTTCTTCTTAGAGACATGAGTTATGATATTAGTTGGAGAGTTATAAAACTTCAGGTCTTCATAACTTGAAACATTTTCTGAACAATAAGCCACGGTTGTGGTTGGTTTCTTAGTGGAACTTTTTCTTTACTCCAGTTTTTATTTATTTTATTTGTTTCTTACTTTTATACTTTACTAGCTTTTGCCCACGGCTCCGCCCGCGTCGAATGCGTTTTCGTGGAAATAAGGAAAACAAAAGAATATGACTTTTTGAACGACAATTTGCAACGGTCATCATTATTTTACTAAAGTGCTAATAAATACCAATTAAATAAGCCCAAACTCGAAGGGTCTGCTGTTGTCCGTTGATGAGATGCCGTACCCACATTCCAGTCCCATTATCAGACCCTGGTTACCATGTTTTACCAAAGTCCTAATAAATACCAATTAAATGAGCCCAAACTCGAAGGTTCTGCTGTTGTCCGTTGATGAGATGCCGTACCCACATTCCAGTCCCATTATCAGACCCTGGTTACCATGTTTTACCAAAGTCCTAATAAATACCAATTAAATAAGCCCAAACTCGAAGGTTCTGCTGTTGTCCGTTAATGAGATGCCGTACCCACATTCCAGTCCCATTATCAGACCCTGGTTACCATGTTTTACCAAAGTCCTAATAAATACCAATTAAATAAGCCCAAACTAGAAGGTTCTGCTGTTGTCCGTTGATGAGATGCCGTACCCACATTCCAGTCCCATTATCAGACCCTGGTTACCATGTTTTACCAAAGTCCTAATAAATACCAATTAAATGAGCCCAAACTCGAAGGTTCTGCTGTTGTCCGTTGATGAGATGCCGTACCCACATTCCGGTCCCATTATCAGACCCTGGTTACCATGTTTTACCAAAGTCCTAATAAATACCAATTAAATAAGCCCAAACTCGAAGGTTCTGCTGTTTTCCGTTGATGAGATGCCGTACCCACATTCCAGTCCCATTATCAGACCCTGGTTACCATGTTTTACCAAAGTCCTAATAAATACCAATTAAATAAGCCCAAACTCGAAGGTTCTGCTGTTGTCCGTAGAGAAGATCCCGTACCCATATTCCAGTCTTATCATCAGCGTTTGTCCAAATCTGCTGATAGGTCACTCTTTTGTCAGTCTGTCGTTTTGTCACGCACAACACTGATGTTATCTTCATTCGCGCCGCAGAAGACCGTCCCTCACGCAGATCATCGATGAGATCAGTGCGACCACGTTTAGACTCATTAAACCATTGTGAAAGGTCAATCGAAGTCTATCATAACTTTCTTGTTGACTTAATTGACATTGAAAGTTATAAAAATAATTGCACGAAAATTTTCTCGCGTTAAGTTCATGCTGACGTGACACACAGACAATTTTCAATTTGCCGCCAAATCGTAAAGCAAATGACAAATGAATTAAATAATACACAATAATATTGGCAAGGATTACATTTTCAAAATTTGAACTTATTTTTTATTATATCGCTTAAAAAATAGCCAGTTCTAAAACTTTCAGTGTCGCCCTCGTGTTAATCAAAGACGCGAAGCAAGAAGGGAACAAATTATTAATTTTGTTTAAATACGACTCAGTTACAAAATAAATGTACACATATTTATTATAATAAACGAATTTCAATAATTAAATAAACATGCAAAAATAACAACTTTATACTAGATATTCTATTTATTCTAATGGGGTTCCAACTGTAGAGTAAAAGAGTTAAGCCTTTATTTTGTAGGAGTTTGTTTTTCGGGTTCTGTTCATTTTCAGGTAAACGATTTCAAAGTCTAGCAGCATTTGTGTACAAGCACTGTAAAAGCCCTGTTTTTGAACAAAAAGTATGTCAAGAACATACACAATGTACAGCTATGTAGGTGCCTTGGCATTAGTGTGAAAATATACGCTTCGATTAATACTTCACGAGAATCTATAACAAAATGTAATGTGATGGAGATTTTCCTTATTTTCTTCTTTATATTTGTACCTCCATTTCAAACAGTATAAAATACCGCGGCTATATACACATACAGATCTCTAGGCTTAAGTAGGGTATTTCATTTATAGTAAAATAATGATGTCAACAAAATTTACAAATATATGTAATTGTTTATTGCGAATGCAGCTGATTCGCCGCCGGGTGCCAGGATTTGGCAAGCTCTCCCAAATGGCGGGACTACTGCAAATAGAGCAACTACAAAACTGCCAAGATAAGGTATCATTCAAAAAATACCGTTAGTTATTGTGTTGTTTCGTTTGTAAATTTACTGCAGCATGATAATATGTTTTTAGGTACCTCAAAATGAAAAAACGGAACCCTAATACGATTACTTTGTTGTCTGTCTGTCCATCTGGCAAGATCCTTTTTCTCGGGACCCGTTAGAAATATCAAGTTGAAACTAGTACCTCCTACAGAAGTCAATGGCCCCTTAGGCTGGTAAAAAATTAAGGTTCTGACCGAAAAAAAGTTATTGCTCTTACGTAATCAATTTCATACAAAGTCGCTCACCATGAAAATTACCTATATTTTAAATTATTCGAGGAGAAATAGAGACGCACGTAATTATACCCTATGGATACATAGAGATCTAAGTTGGGCAATCATAACTGCTCGTGGAATAAGTTTGTGTATTAAAAGATATGTGCGAAACCCTCAGGGCACGAGTCCTCTCGCACTTGATCAGTTTTTTTTATATAAATGAATTGTTGACACGAATACATTTACTTTAAGTACTACTACAAAACTCCAAAGAGTATATCCTGGTATTATTATCCTGTAACCGGTGCACATGGTAATAACAAAACAACTCTTATCTATTACCAACTGGTGAATATGTAGACGAACCAACATAGCTGTTCAGCATTGTGATTCTTCTTCCTTACTAACAAGTATCACTTTCGTTTAACAAGCATTAGAGGTACCAAGTACCTATAAGGTACATTAAAATGGTTGGTCACCTGAGTTACCTCTGATGTTGTTGGTGCTTGTATTGAAAGGAGTTATATTATTTTTATATAGGCTTCCAAAATTTCGAAATATTGTTCTTAAGTTAATCTCTATTTACTTAGAAACCTGGACAATATTTAGTGGAATGAGATACAACATTGTGTGCTCAGTACTTATAGTTGCTACGGCGTAGCAAGCGCTACGACACCACCGTTTTTCCGTAGACCTCCTACGTCATAGTTCATATTCATATTCATATTCTTTATTGCACAGAAAAGTTATACGTACAAGCAGTCATAAATTAAACGTGCTATAGGCGAGCTTATCTCTGAGAGAGATTTCTGCCAGCAAAACCTAGGTGCTAAGGAAATATTAACTAAAAGTGTGTGATCAAATGTGCACACATAAAGAAACGTATCACATACAAAAGTTGGATTGTGTTATCATTATCAGTAATTTTACCAATCCACTAGTTCTTTTACGAAGCAGTTATGTTAAGTAAAAGAGCTAAACGACGTTTAGCTGGATTGTCATTGCAAGACACAAGTCGCGCGTGAGGTGAGCTCATCCTTCACCCGCTAGGTTGCTTGTGGTCACAAATTCGGGAGACGAGCGAAGTGTAGCAGCCCCTGTAGTTATTACAGAATTCACCGAATTCAAGTATTTAAAGTTTAATTTCACGCTGTTTTTTTTTTTACAAAACCGCTACCACTAACCCACAGTATTTATACAATCCTGCATGTTAAAGTTCAGTAATTTTGTTAAACAAGTTAACGTTGTTTAGAACTGCTTTATAAAACAACCAGTTGTTTTGTAAAACAGCTGATTACATACATAGATACATAGTCGTCATTTATTTATACTTAAACTGAACTTTTTCCTAACTTCAATACCTCGTGTATGAAATTTTTCATGTTGAAGATAGTGGTGGAAGAATACAACACGATACCAAAATAAATGCAATAGTAAAAATCAAAGAAAGTTCATTCATAAAAATAGTCCATAATTCAAGACTTATGAATTGATAAACTAACGTAGAATCAAAAAGCATATCTTTGGGCCATACATTACGAAAAACGACAACAATATAATCGAAGCACTAAATCATTTCAGCTACGTGACCTTATACCTAAAAGAATTGTGATAAAATATATAAATATTATTTTTCCCACAGCCATGTTTGTTTATTCAAACGAAGCTCGACGAAGTCTCAGAAAAGATGGGTAGCTATGATACGAGTTATTGTGTATTCTAGACGTAGCTAGGGTGACTAGCCGGGGGGGTTAAGATAAAAAACAATTTGGCCAAATGCGAGTCGGACTCGCGCATTAAGAAGCCTGTAGCCGGCGGCTTGAAGTCAGTCGCGCACGGTGTCGCTATGTTTGCTATTTCATTCTACATTCAACTTCGGATTATAGAGCACTGACTGACTGTTATTGGTTGGCCCGAACGTTCATTTCCCGAGCTCGTACGGAACTAACCGAAGACTGTGTGAGAGGCAAGCTAACGCGAGACAACATTCATGTTTTGAAAAAACTCGAGAATGGTTTTGGTGGGTCCTATGATTTCAGGAGAAATATCCCAAAAAATGAAATGAGACAAAAATATTTTTGAATAGTATAAAATATACTATGCTGTCAAACTAAAATTATTTGATTTGTTGTATCGCTTCTAGGACATTACGGTACATAAACATTAATCAAAATATGTGTAAAATCTAGGACATTTATACGCTTGTAACTTTTTTATGTATTTCATTTTGATAAATGTTTTAGTTTCACGTCTTGGATATTGTATGGAATATATTGAAAAAGAAAAATAATAAGCAAGTACCTATAAATAAGGATATGATCAGCGAACTGCGCTAGTATGGGAGTTTAGGCGAATAGACTCGCCTAAGGGTTCCGTACCACCACATATTAGATTTCGAAACTCTTAAAACATTATGGTACATAAAAAATCGCCGCCTTTAATATCATAGCGCCATCTATCATCTTACCAATGAACCTCGGTGCAAAAAGGTAGACAAGCCCTCTTAGCGCCATCTATCATCTGATCAATGAACCTCGATAAAAACTGTCAAATAAGTCATCTCAGATGTCGCTATGTTTAACACGTGGTTTATTTGTATGAGTACCTTGGGTTTAAGTTTTCTAATTTTAAGTCTTGTTATTTGCCGTGATACGGGCTATAGTAACACGTATCCTGTGAAAATTTCAACTGTCTACCTATAACGGTTGAAGTTGTAGACCTCTGTGACAGACGGACAGACAGACAGCGGTGGCTTAGTAAAAGGGTCCCATTGGCACCCTTCGGTTACGGAACCCTAAAAATGCTGACTAACTTAGTTTATAAAGCACCCAAAATTATTAATTAATATTTCACATTGATTTTGACGTTGACACTTCTTTGTTCGCATCTCGCATGGGGGGGGGGCTGTTTAGAACTTAAACGTCACTTCCGGTACGAGTATACATATATTTTTAAACGAAGGACAATTTGATTTCTGATTATAGATTATTACGTTTCTTAATCTTTTATTTTTTGTTATTAGTTATTAATTATTACATTATTAGTCATGATAATTTAATGCTTATTTGAACGGAAGAACAAAAATGTTGAAAAGACCTCGTAAGCGAATGCGCTGCCATCACTGACATATTAATAATATTATGATATCTATAACCTCTTACCTCTGTGATTGTGTAGAGGTGACACACTCGTCGGTATTGTAAGAACGAAAAAGTAACATTTCGTTTTTTACGTTTATTTTTTCGGCTCTATCTTGAAACCCCCCCCCCCCCCCCCCTTCACCAAAACTTTTAGTGTTTTCGCCTATAGTGTGTACACTTTCCTTATGTGACAGTATTTCATGAATTATGATCCTAATCTCTTCGTTGGATTTTTTCAGGTCGTTATAGTCTACAGAGCTGAGTTTAGTACTAAATCATTCCGTCTATCCTTTCTCCTATAGATAAGAACATCACAATAACTTTTGCTTCTACTGTATATTTTTATTTTTGCGCAATACACGAGTGTAGTTATCTGCTACAAAACTTTAAGCACACGTTTAGTTAAAGGCTACATGATCAAATTTTATCACTTGATATTCATGTGGTACTATTGTTTGTTCACTGTGTATATAATTGATTGTTTAGGAAACATATTGTAAAATTTAGTTTTTTCTTTTCTATTTTCGATAAATAAATTATGATTTATTATGTTTTACTGGTGAACAACGTTTTCTGATGACTTTAAAGTGGTATCTCTTGGACAACTCCTTTGAAGGAGTCGAAATGTATCGTGTATTTTTTTTTTTTAGTTTCTCTAGTATCCATATTATAACTACAGTAATTTAAGGTCATATACTGGTAAAATAAAAAAATATATATTATTTTTCCATTGTACTCCCACTTGCGAATAGATATAAAGGTGCACTCAAGAAGAAACTTAATTTGCAAGTAACATAATAGCGGTACAGACCTGTATTCACTAAATTAAATGAACTTTGTCACTGTTACTAACATTTAACATAAGACTACTTTTTTAAGTTTACTAACAAAAGTGCGATCCACAGTTGGTCTTTTAATCAATTATTTATTATTTATTTATTATTATATCAAACCAAGAAGAACCTGTTATTGCATTTCTATTCCAGTTTTGTAACGTTAAAAACAACAAATTTTAGCAAGAAAACTTTATTTACCACCAAAAAACTAACCACTTACAATAAGAAGAGAAACTCTGAAGGAAGTTGAATTTAAATCTGATCTACGGGACTTCATTGAAGGAGTGTTTTGAAGAATTTATTTAGAAATTTGACTTAGAGTTATCTATATTATATCGACAGAGTGCATACAAAATCTATTTACACCCAATGACACAAGTCCGTACGGCCTATAACTCCAAAGTTAAGGGTCGGGGGGAGCGGGGAGTGGTATTTTTGAACTCAGGAGACACAGTTCTATCATGCAATGGTGCTAACTCCCAAGCCGTTATGCTCGACCTATTAGAGTGCAGTATCTGTTGCACAAGTTGCAGCGTGACGTCTATATCTGCACATCGGTCCGATGCACATTACATGTGCATGTAGCCTAGCAGACCGATGGTAACCTAAGCTCACAGCCAGGTATATACGACAGTTGGGATACCTACGTCAGCTTATCTACATCAATGATACCAAGAAATACTTTATAAAAAATTTTATTTAAAAAAAAACCCCCTGACCCAGACTAAACCAATACTGGTGCTATGACGCCTCATACCACCAGTATTGGTTCTCGTCTGGGCCGTTTGGGAAACCCATCCGGGTCCCAATGGCCTCCCACTTCTTGACGTGGTGAGGGCCCGCAGCTTCGCCGCTGCAGCGGGACCTGGTCGGATCAGTAATCTGTAAATAGAAAAATTAACATTAATTTCGTTGAAGCTTACAAGACGTTCTGAGGGTTGGGGCATACGACAAACTCTTTGCTTAAAACTTCCAACGGTAATAAGAAACTTGGATGGGTCGTTGATAGCAGTTTGTAGAAATGATATACTCACAGCAGCGACGTGCGGAGGCACCTCAGGCCTGGCGTTAGGCCTCGCCTCCGACATCAGGACGATGATCATAGCCACGCAGATGACGGCCGCCTTCATTTTATAGTTTAGTGGCTGCGAATGAAAAGAAATAAAATATTAAATTCAGTCATAAAACAGGCGCTTTATCCCTGGAAAGAATGCACAAGAGAAGTATAAAAATGCACAAAATAATTAATTTAAATATTCAATACTTACATATAGCACGGAGAGTCACGGGTCACTTGGCACGTTGGCTGTCGATGAGCTTATGAATATCAAGGATAATTTGGGCCCATTATATAGGGGCCTGCTGATATCATCGCCTGTGACGTGAACGATCCAATGAAGCAATGTAACGAAAATTGATTAGGCATTTATGAAATAATCCTGAATTAAAATTAATAAATAATTGTGGTTAAATCGCGAGCGGTTTATACTTTTGCGTCACCCATCAGAAATAATGCCGATACCATTGTAATAATAGGCAACTATTTCTGTGGTTTGGCTGAAACCCTGACGTCAACGGAAATTTCACCATATTTTTATGCCATAACTAAATAAATGTTATCATACCGTTTGTTTTTAAACTAAAGTTGGGTTTGTACCTAATGCAGCTAATACAAAGTGCATACGTTTTGACATGCTAACTTTTTCAAACTCCGTACAAGATTAACTTGCACGCCGACCAGGTGTAACTCCGTCTTGGCCGTACGTACCACCGAGCTACCGATAAGACCGCTCTGCACGTGACTATCCAAGGCTGCATGGAGATCTCGGTAACGCAACGGAACGAGGTGCAACGAGTGCGCTATCTTTGAAGAAAAAACCATGTATTTTACTCAGGCTTATCGACAGCGGCTTGGCGCCCATCAGCGAACACGTCGCAACATACAAAAGTCCTGCCGTGATTTTGTTTTCAAAGGTGCGCATATAGCAACGGGGCGCGGCGAGAATGTTTAATTAACTACACACATGACGCAAACTTGCCTGAAATTCAGTTGAATTCCCAATGACATCATTCGGCCTTGCCACACATGGTCATGCCTAGCGACATACCTTTTAGTGATCGTTATCCTCATTACAACGGGTCGATAAGTCAAATAATTATTTGACCTATACCTATGGGTTTAATCGTTTGGCTAACAAGGAAAAATACTTCGGGAATCACGAAATGACGTAGCAACGAACCCGTGCTAGTTTTTATAAAACCGAAGATAAGGTATTTGGGATTATTTGGTTGCTACACAAAAGTAAAGTTTGACAACGCTTTTCGCTAACATAGCGAAACATCTCGCCGTCCGAGGGTCCGAGAAGAACGGTGACGGATAACACACAGCTTTCATAATGTAAATAATGTTTATGCAACATTACACCATTGATGTGTCTCGAGCGTTGCGGCGCATTGATACAGAGTGCATATATCAGACGTTCGTACTTGCGCTTGCTGCTCCGGCACCCTAACGTTATACTATCATTGCTGACATGCTGACTGCTACATGACGACGGTCGTAGTAAACGTAGTAAAGACATGTTCACGTCATACTATCTTACCTATGCAACATACGTGTACGTGTACGATAACTATATACATACACACACATATACACATACAAACGTGGTATGATCTCTACATTCGTCACGAACGTTTCAAGATTAAGGAATGTCTGTAGCAAAGGTCTACGAGCAGGTGAGCTTACGAACGACGTTACGTTACATATAATCTTAAAAGACTTCGTGTCGGAGTCGTCGCACCATCGAGCTACCGATAAAACCGCGGTGCAGGTGACTCTCCAACGCTGCATGGAGCTCCCGGTCACACAATGGAATCAGGTGCGGCGACTGTGCTATCTTTGAAGAAAAAATCATGTATTTTACTCAGGCTTATCGACAGCGGCTTGGAGCCCATCAGCGAATACGTCGCAACATACGAAAGTGCAGTCGAACGTTACACAGCGGGTGCTCGCCTGCGAGGCGCCCGTAAACTCGCCTACGGGCGCCGCAGTGTCGCAGTCATAATTTCTAATTATATCATTACACGCCCACATTCCGCTGAAATTTACTGGGGTTTCCTATTAAGACACTTAGCGTAGCGACACTTCGGGCGCGCCGCACATAATTTTTGTTTATGTGATTCCACGCCCAAGGTACTTGCCGCAACCTTGGCTGAAATTCACTGGAATTCCCCGTTACGACATTGCATGTATTTGCCACATATATTCAGGCGACTTTTATCGATCGTTTCATTTTACGACGGGTCGTTTATAACGAGGAAAAGCACTTTGTGAATCGATAAATGAGGTGCTAACACACCCGTGGAGTTATTATGAAAAACCCAAGATAAAGTATTTGGGTTAATTTCGTTGCTACGGCCACAAAACAAAACTAAAGTATGAAAACGCTTTTCGCTAACATATTTGCTGCTGCTTTCGCCGTCTGAGAGTCCGGCGGGCAAGACGGTGACGGATGACACACAGCTTTATAATGTAAATAAATAAAATGTTCATAAAATGTTCGTACACTAACTAGACACACACACACACACACACACACACACACACACACACACATATACACATACAAAAAAAAACGTGACATGATCTCTACATTCGTCACGAACGTTTCTAGATTAAGAAAGCCTAGCTAGCCTAGGATCGACGTTACGTTACTAGAAGTCTAAGTTTTGCGCCGTGGGCTTCATGGGCTATGCAGCTGTGATTTTCTTACTTTTGTGCAACACCTGCAAGTCTTTTGCAGAGATTTATGTCTAGAACTTATCCAGGAGCAAGCCCGGAGGCTCGCAACCACCGTTTGTAGTGAAAAAATTCAAGTGCATTTTGAGTGAAATGCATCCTAGTGCATCGGGTTAAGATTGCAATGGCAAGATTCTTAGTCACACCTGAAACTGCATTCAGGCATTATAGACCGGACGGATCTGTGTTCCTGGCTGTATATACCAACTAGCTTCTGCCCGCGGCTCCGCCCGCGTGTTATTCGGTTTAACGATATGCTTTTTTCCGGGATAAGAAATAGTTTATGGGTTAAGTTAGGGTATAAGCTATACCTATTCTAAATTTTATCAAAATCCGTTCAGCCGTTTGAGCGTGAAAGAGTAACAAACTTTTGCATTTATAATATTTGTGTGATAAAATTTTATTTGGAGACAGGTAATTTTAATGGCACCCCAAAGATCTATAGATATTTTTTTCTGTTGTACTAATTAAACCCTATGTGGGTAATTATCCTTTAGAGTCTAAATTTTAGACCAACGTTCACCAAAGCATAGTACTATGACCAAAGTGTAGGTCGCGTTTCACTGGTGGGTCGCTAGCTGATTTTAAGAGGGTTGCGAGTAACGAAAAAAAATGTAGGCCTTTTAAGATTTGAATATTATGTAAATATATGTAAATATCGCTGCCTCTCTTTGTCACCGCTATGTGAAGAGAGGTTAAAGGGTTTTCAGAATTTTCAAATTCGTTGCGAGTAATGTGGATTAGGAGGTCACAACAAATCAAGTAACGATAAGGAAATGGCTAAATCTGTGTTCACAGCATGAAGGGCGCCTCTTTGCTTCTGCACCTCTCACCTTTAGTTTAGGAAATAATTGAGTTCCAAACAAAAATACGTGAACCCTAATGCACCGACATACGGGTGAGTTTAGAGAGAGCGTCGTCCGTGAAACAGCTTCATTTAATTTTATTAAATTTACTGTTAAAGAAATCTAATATACAAAGCGGGTGTGCAGGTGTACAGTTGCCTACATTTCAAGCTCCCTATCTCTAAACGATTTTAACGGGCATGACACTGAAATAAAAATTGTCATTAGGTAGCATGTCATGGTAGCGTCCGTATACAGTTGAAGTTACCGGCGACATTCATTTGGATTACTCCAATAAGCCTGGGGCGCACCCTGGACAGTTACACCAAGACCCACCCAACTAACTGACAAATCCTTTCACATAAACTGGTGGTAAGTTTTGGCCGTGGCTTGTCACCACCCTCATGGCGAAACCATGCCGCCAAGCGACACCGGCATGACGTCATCAAAAGCCGTACCAGGGAGTAGTTAGAAGCAGTTGCGTAGTATTAGTCATTCTACGTTACCGTAACATTGATTGATTAAAGCATCGCCCACTTCCACTTTCCCGATTTCCGAGCGAGTGCGAGTCATCCTAGGTCATATTAACGCTTTTCATAGGGTAATGTGTCCATATGGCCAAGCGTTAAATCATTCTGGGTGGAAAAAAACAGCGCTTAGCTAGGTAAGCTAAGGGCAACGGAAAATGTTAATAAGTTGAAGCTGTAAAAATAATTTAATCATATCTTGAAATCTCTCGGATAGATTTTGATGGACTTCTGCTTGCTTAAGGACTACATTATATCCTTTTATTTTATATACATATTAATCGTGGCGACGTTTGGACTAACTACCATACAAATTTGCCCATTGTCATTTCAAAGGTCAAGGTAGAAAATTATAATGGACAATTAAGAGTGTCGTACCAGCACACTAAACGCTTTTGTGAAATGTTTTTCGTTGTAAGACTTCACATCCATTCAGAAAATCCACGGTACACACCCTAAACAAAATCCAAATAACCGTATCAATATTTAAACACATTTCCTTTGACTCCGGTTCAATATACAGCTTCTGTTTCAAGAATGGAAAGTACGGTTTTCTAAAACATTTTCTCGGAAAATTCCCATTTGTGGCGCTAACATCATTATGACTGTGTGGGAGTTACAAACAGAATTTAATTTTCGTAGTTAGGTATTTGCCGTACTTTTGAATAAATGAATTTGTAAGGTTTTGGTTCAATAATATTTTAGTCGCCCACCGTGTTTGATTGCTTGTGAAAATATGTACGTTCATATTGATTTGTCTCGGCAGATCGTGAAGTATGAAAACGAAATCTTTCACTAAAAGTAAAAAATTAGGGGTGACGATGAGCGAAGTGAGGTGTAGCGGTTTACATGTAAATAAAATTGGGGAGCAAAACAAAGCGGAGCGGAGCGAGGCAACCCTCCTAGTTTTAACAGATATACAATCTGCCTAAGCAGATTATGATATGCCGACGACTTAATTACGTAGTTGAATTTTTAAAGATAATAATCGCTTACATTCGTGCCTTAATCGCAAACACGTGCAAAAAAATTGCTAATGCAAATTTCTGGTGATAATAAATGGGATCAAATATTTAATGTTTTTTAGGGTTCCGTACCTCAAGAGGAAAAAAAGGAGCCCTTATAGGATCACTTTGTTGTCCGTCTGTCTGTCAGTTAACGTAAAAAAAAGATACGGCCGTTGATGCCGCAAAAAACGTATATTTCGATGCTCACAAGGGAATCAAAATTTATAAGGTATTTTCCGTGGACCTAGAACTATGAAATTTGGCAAGTAATACCGCCTTGACTACAAGTACAGGGAAAAATCTGAAAACTATATACCTATTTGTAATTAAATCATTTAGGAAATTTAACGGAACCCTCGGTGGTTGCACCGACTCGCACTTGACCGGTTTTTTTTTTATTGAAAACCTATGAAGCGATCCTTATATTCTATAGCTTTTATTTAATGAGAATTAGTAACTCCACTTTGCATAGCATGGCTTATATCTTATATCATATTGTAAACAAAATTCGAACGATGATATGGCGAGTGAAAATATTACCAGAATAGCAGCGATTCTCGCACATGCGAGCGACAATTTGCGAATGCCGAAAGCGGGTGATTTTTACAAGCACTTTATGAAGAAACGTTATCATACGTATGTTAAAATATATACCTGTTGTACGTCTTCACAACATGCTTTACATGTCTTTTAAGTATAATTAAAAGAATTATCATCACACAGCATTTATGACGCGATAAATAGAGGCGTATGAAAAGCAAAGCGTGTGAAAATGTTTGCGAGAATCGCCGTCCTGTACATGAATAATACAGCAATTTATGTCTGTGTCTCTAGGACGAGTATGTTATACGTACCGAACGTACTTTGTCAATATTCCCAAGGTGTCGCAAGAGTAACTTACGTTTTAACATCTTGCACCCATCACAGAAGAAAGTACCAAGAACATAGAAGAAAGCACCAAGAACATAGAAGAAAGTACCAAGAACATAGAAGAAAGTACCAAGAACATAGAAGAAAAAAACATAGAAGACAGATTTCTAACAAATTGACCTTCGAAAATGGTACCAGTCATAATAAGTTTCATGATTCGCCGACTCAGAGATAGCGAACGCTATTGACTACTGTCGTCACCATACTAAACTATGCCCGACACAGTTTTCGTAGGGTCATGGCTCAGCGCTAATCAGACTTCTTTCTTTTAGTTTGCGCAATATTTGTAACTTTACACTCAATATTGCATTTTTCCCATTAAGGCTTGGATCATGGCGCACGATAATCTTACTGAGTGATTTTGAACTTCAGTATGTTGTCAGAAAGTTTACATTAGAACGCTCGCTTCGCGCGCAGCCGGCACGTTTAATCACTGAATTTTCAAAGTTTATCTGGATTTTACGAGAAAGTATTTGATGTAGGAGTCTTTTCACCTGACATCGGAAAATAAACCATGTTTTCTTGTTATAGCAGTAATTTCAGATATAAAACTTAAGCGGTTTAAACACAAAACGAATTTGAATAACTTAAAAATTGATTATTTTCTCAAATAAAATCTATCGAGTGAAATGTGTCCAAGGAGGTAACCGACCTGACAACGGAAAGAGAAAGGTCTGAAACAACACGTGTCCAAGTTTTAGATTGATCAAATAAGTAGTTGACTCAGCGTATTAAAGCAAAAACCGTTGAAAGACCAAAGGATATCTCCATCGCACAACGATCAACGAAAGAGAATCTGAAAAAGTGTACGGCCGCGGTGAATCAACAAAAGGTTGGGTTATTGCTGTTTTTTAGTGAATAATATTTAAAATAAACACACAGGAGAGCGTTTAAGAAAAACACAACGTTATATTTTAGATAACAGGTTTGTGTGTTTATAACAGTCATTATTGTTATTTTTACTTTACTAGTTTGGACTGAAAAAATAGCCTTCACTTTGCAATTTTTTTCGATGCAGTGAATTTCAAAATCAAGTTTTGGGCTTTGTTATCGTTTTGGAAAAAACCTCATTCTATCTATTATTGTATGTGAGTTCTACGGTTTTAAAATCTATTTTTTTACCACCTAGGTCGTCTTAATTTAATGTGTTTAAAAATGTATTAATTATCTACAGATATAAGTTATTTTGAAAATTTATATTTTTGTCAGAATTTTCAAAAAAATATATTTTGCCCAGTTTTTTTTTATACATAAAACGATCATCAAGATATTGCGGCTGAAACTTTTGCTGAAGCAAAAACTCCATACGCCGGTAATTTCAGATCAATCAATGGGGCCGCATGGGCACAGCTGTGCCTGTTTTTTCCCGCTATAATTTCCGGTAGCTGGCGTACGCAATCTCATACGTTGTTTTTCGACAATTTCTTCGTAGCTTTAGGCGCTTTGTGCTCTATATTTACATCGAAATAAGTGGGTGAATATCTATGTAACACGTACATTACGTACGAAGTAAGTAAGATTTGTGAGGTAATTGACCCTTGAAAGTTATGTTGCTGCGTAATAAATAATATTGGCCAAGTGCTTGTCTTACAGTTTAGGGTTTCGGATGCTACGCAATTTCATAAGTTTGTAATTTTTATTCGAATCATTTAAATCTATTGATACTTATTAGAATGCTACGTAACCCTCAGGCGCGAGCCCTACTCGCACTTGGGCGGTTTTTTCAATATGCTACGGAACAAAAAACTTAAATTCGGTCCTTTTTTTAATGTAATTTCAATATTAAAGTTCAATCCATCCATCCATCAGCCAGTTTCGTCCACTGCTGGACATAGGCCTTTCCAGGATTTTGCCACTCTTGGCGGTCCTCTTGGAAGCAATGCCCATACTCAAGCGGGTTAGTGAGCGCGGTGCCGAACCCTTGCACCAGTGACGCCGCTGCCCGTCACCAGTCTGTTTTATACAAGGCCCGGCAATTTGGGATGGATATGTCGTGACCAGATCATAGAATTGAAAATTTCATGAAAAAGTCAACCATTTCATGAAAAAGTCAACCATTTCATGAAATGGTCGCATTTCATGAAATACCTATAGTCAACTGTCACTGACCAGATCATTAAATGTTCAACGTTTAACGATTTGGTCAGTGACATTTGACTATTTCATTATGTGTGATAATTTCATGAAATGGTCGACTATTTCATGAAATGTTCGACGTCGCCTCACTTCGCTCGACTCCTGAATTTATATGCACAAGCAACCTAACACGCTCCTCCTCGCTTCGCTCGTCGTCGCACCAGCTTTTGGCCACGGAAAAAGTATAAATCGCATCGCACAAACAATAACTATTTTGCCGCATACAGCCTTACGGCACAAGCTAGTTCGTGAGCGCATATTTGTATGGAGTAAGTCCCCCTCACTCCACTCCCCTAAGGCGCCGATTTGAAATTAAAAGTTTATCAATGCCTCGCCTTAACCGTTAGACTGCACAGTAATTGTTTCCAGCTTTATATTTTTCTGAAAAACAATCACTAAAGAGACAGCAGCAAAGTGGCCAGTCCGCCTCAATAACTTCAAAGTTACTACCAAAGCTTTGTCTTTTACAAAGTAAGAACAGTTTTCTGGAACGGCAACATCTTGTTATCTTACTTGACAAGCGCATTTTGCTCGACTTGTTTTAAAGTAAAGTTGAACGAAAATTGGAGTTTCAACTTGGTTCCTCTTCATGGAATACTGACATGTATGAGCTTAGTTCTTGAGGTTCAAGAAGATGCGTGATCTGATCAGAATTGAGATTATTACAAGTAATGCTAGAGTTTTCAGACGCGTCTTATCGCGTTAAAATCTACTATGACGAATGTCAGTAAAGTTCATCTGCGGTTGCGATCACAATCTTAATTGAGACGCATCAGGGGCATATCTAGGATGTATTTTTGGGTGGAGCACAGGGTCAGATTTAGTCATAGCGGTACGCTAAAAATTGCTGTAAATTATGAAAAGCATGAAAATCGTTACTATTGATCTTAATAAAGCCATAACTTATCAATTTGAAAAACAGCGATACCTACACCACGAAAAAAAATTACTTGCCACGCGGGATATTGGCGCAAATAGAGAAAAAAAATTCAAGTTTAGTTGAAATGGTTCTAATAAGTGATCTAGGTGTCGATTTCATATTAAAAAAAACGTAACACGTTTCACTCAAGTTATTATTAATTGTATAATATATGTGTCGCAGTAAAATAGTTAAATCAGAGAGTTAATTGAATCTCTAGACAGTTAATTAAAGATCGACATTCAATCAAGTCGCTAGCATTTTGATTTAAATAAAGCAGCGTCGAAAGCGTTTAACTATCTGTCTGACCGAAAGCCAGCGTGTTGATTGATTAATAATGTAAAACTAAATGGCGGTCACGACAACGGCTGATTACATTTAGAGTCTTTCTTTTGGCAAACGTTGTGCAACGTTGGTTTGTTGTGTGAGTGGTTTTTTGTTTCAAATTGTGGTCTTTGGTGAAATTGTAAGCATGTTGTCGACTCCGCCATGATTATTTTATTTGTTATTGTTATTTAGACATTTCGACTTATCCATTATGCGACTATTTAGTATCCTACTCGGGGACGCCTCGCTCCGCTCTGCTTCGCTCGGCTCTGAGTTGTTTCATAATGTTCAAACCTAACCTAACCTACTGTTTTTAAATACATTTCGACCTATCCATTATGCACCTATTTAGTATCCTACTCGGGGACGCCTCGCTCCGCTCCGCTTCGCTCGGCTCTGAGTTGTTTCATAATGTTCAAACCTAACCTAACCTAGTGTTTTAAAATACATTTCGACCTATCCATTATGCGCCTATTTAGTATCCTACTCGGGGACGCCTCGCAAAGGTCACCCTACCAAAGTTGAAATGCGCCTAGGAACGTTTAGGAAACTCGTTAAACGTTTCGTTCACTCACTTGTCTGACGGAACTTTAGCGACTTGATTGAATGCCGATCTTTAATTAACTGTCTAAAGATTCAACTAACTCTCTGATTTAACTACTTTACTGCTACATATGCAATATATTTGATACTTGCATGAATTAATTAATAAAGCGGTAACGAACATTAATAAAGTATTAATCTCCCAGGCAGCTCCTTGTTTTATTTGAACCGTCATCTGTGGGGGTGGCCCGTGCCCCTGTGCCCCCCCCCCTCTGGATCCCCGCCCTTGAGACGCATAGTAGATTTTAGCGCGCTATGACACAGGTGTAGCCCTATGATGTAACAGTTTATAAGTCAGTGCATTCATCCAGATTCGGCTACGAAATTAAGTAGGTAAGTCACCCTTTGTTGTAATTAAAATTATCAATTACAATGGTAATTATGTACTCCTACATATTTCGTTTTATACACCCACTCGTAACTATCTGAAAAGCTTAGCAAACCGGTAGTTACTCATATTGTTCATCACCTATCGAACTTTATGTTTAATCGTAGATGATACAGGATCAGCTGGAAATATGTTTTACCCTACTCGCAGCATAAGCTGAGCTGTCTCCTTTTTGTTTAATGTATTTCTGTGTTTAACTATGTTGTGTTACTTTTATGTGTTTTTTAGACAAATTAACTTTTTCTATTCTATTCTATCCTATTCTTATATCCGTAGGTAGTTTTGAATATGTAACACTAATATAAAGCGTTACATTATTAACAACAATTACAAATTTAAACATTTAAAAATTATAATTTGTAAAACATAGCTGAAGCTAAGCGTGATTTATTTACAGGTACCACCTTCGCGAAATGGGATAATAGTGTACAATATGGGACATAGACCCGGTGGAACATCTAACTTCCAAACTTCTAAATAGTTCGGGAGTTTTGTAATAAATCTTTGTGGAAAGTTGGCACGGAGCACACAGGAACTAGTACTATGACACTCTTAGATGATTAGTATCATTGTAACACATTTTAACAAACAGAGCAGACATTGTGTACAAAGATAGCACTTATTGATTTATTTCTAGCTAAATTAAACTTTAAATGATTGTACAATCATTATTTCCAGTTGATGATGCTTATAAAGGCGACGCTTTCCCACACAGCACACATGTCTACAGACTATATCTATTAAATAGATGTTTGGTCAAACATTTAAAATATATTTAATAAATAGTCTGTAGACATTGTGTGTTGTGTGGGTTATTGTACCCTGATTTTAGTTTTCAAACTGTCACTGTATTTTGTTTTTAGTGTGCATTAAAATACATCATATTTTTAGGGTTCCGTAGTCCGACAAGGAACCCTTATAGTTTCGCCATGTCCGTCTATCCGCAGCTTAGCGCAGAGACTATTTAGTACTAGAAAGCTGTAATTTGGTATGGGTACATATTAACTTTTAAAGTGCTAATCTTTGTTAGAGTCAAGTGTCCCCCCCCCTCCCCCTCCCTGCCAGCTAAGTAGGAAAACTATCACAGCTACATAGGCTTTACAGGTTTACGAGTACTTACAGGTCGCTCCAAACTTTTAGTCAATATATGGGCCGTTCTTCTAAATGTATGGGACTAGAAGTTTGGCGCGGTCTGTATTAGTAGACCAACTTATAAAATGTACCGGGCAACTACGGAACCCTACACTGCGCGTGGCCCGACTCGCACTTGGCCGGTTTTTATATATTTTTGTACGATTCTCGACTACTACAATCTGGAGGTCATCGGTTAAAATCTTGCAGTAGCACATTTGTTTTCGTTTTTGATTGAAAAACACTTGTACTTGTCCACTGATTTATATTATTTCCCTTACCGGTTTCGCTGCTATAGCATTATCAAAGGTTTTTTGGTTGTTTACGTACAATATATGAATCGCTTCATATATTTCTATTCATATAAAATTAAAAGTTATCAAAAGTTCCACCGAGTGCCAACAATCACAAGCATCAACTGTTTTCGGTTTATCTTTGTGTGATATTTGTGCAGCGATAGCACTCACCAGCTCAAGCAGATACAATACAGCGATAGCACTCACCAGCTCAAGCTGGGACGTAATAATCGTCAGTAAAATGTGGATGTACGAGTGTAGCCTTTAATTTGGGATTCATGACGTGACAATGTCTTTTTTCTACAAATGTCGCTTTTGTTCAAATTAAAATTACAAATACCTTGAATTATTCAGGGGAAAAAAATTGTTTCTGTATTTCTTTTTGCTTTGTATTAAAATATAAACGAATTATTTTTTTATCAATTTATTTTGTCTCACACACCACTTCATATTCGTTAAACGGTCTGATTTATTATTGTACTCGGAATTATAACATTTTCATAGCGACAGAACCCAACAATAATAATGGTTATACCCGACATAAACAACAATAAATTGTAAATATGTTCCTTCCTTTCAGGAATAAATTTACGGTCCCCTTCCTTTCATTCGGTTCACGGTATGATTAATTCAGAAAACCTTAATATTACATATTCAGTTAGAATATTTTAAACATGAACCCTTCGATGTATAAATTACTATACATATACGAGGTGAAATTAATTCACCTGCCCAAATTTCTATGGCAGGTTCGGTAGGTGATAGACATGTATGTGAAATTTCAGGTGGATTAGACAGGGTAATAATAATAATGGCTAATAGAACTATACTTTAAGTATCTATTTTGCAAAAATAAATATTTTGATTTTGAACGATTTCTTCCCATAACCACCAAACCAACACTGACACAACCGTCGGCGTCGTTGTGGTTGTGGAGGCTCCATAATAGTATGGGGAGGAATAAGTTCTGATACTCGCACCGAGTCGGTCATCGTTAACAACCGCCTAACTGCAATTCGGTACGTCGATGAGATTCTTCAGGACCCGTTGTGCCTTATTCAGAGTTTATTGGATGCGACCATTTTCTTCTAATGCAGGACAACACCGCACCCACACTGTAAGTTGCGTAAATGATTACCTGGAACCTGGAAGAGGTTGGAATTTAGAAAATGGAGTGGGCAGCTCGTAGCCCAGACTGAAACCCAATATAGCACATCTGGGACATGCTGAAAAGAAAGATCAGGTCCAGCCCCATTCCTCCACAAACTCTTCATGAGCTCTTGACAGCTTGGGGAGACATTGCACAAGTAGGAATCAGAAATGTTACACTGGGAAAAATGTCTTTTTGGCTTCATAATAAAATAGCATTACTTACATAAGTTTAAAATAAGATGAATTGTTTTTAAATTTGGTGATAATTGGAAAATATTATGCTGTAATTAAAACGTTTGAGGAAATAATCGAGTTTTTAAGGTAAGTAACGCAATATTATGATGACAGATCACCGTAAAATTGGTCACAGAAAATAAGATTATCATTTTCGTATTACATCATGCCTTCCCCATAAAAGAGGTCCGTCACACTACAGTATGCTTACTGTCACCATCAAAGCTGTGACGGAGCGCATAATTCCATCTGTTTCCTGCAGAGTCATAGTGAGAATGCGTCATATTATAACGCTAGCAGCAGCAACAGTAGTTTCACCGTATTAAGTTGTAATGTCCGTATGTTCCCCACTTTACGTGAATCATCATTATTTCAGCTGAATTCACTTTATTTTATGATGAACAGTTTTCTCAGTGTATCCAAAGCATGCCAGATTGGATGCTGACGGTAATAAGAGCTAGAGCAGGTAACACTCGCTACTAAAATTTATGGACATTTAGTGAAAAGAAGCATTAAATGGTGTTTGTAGTGTATCTATCAAAAGTCAAGCCTTACATTTTAAAAAACATTATTTTTGGAAAAAAAACTTTTATTTTGGTAAATGTGTCATGCAAATTGTAGATAATGAAAACTGCTAAAAACATTAATTTATCGTTAATACTGAACCCTAAAGTGAAATAATAACTAAAAAGTTATTACAACTTTGTTATCGAACACCAAGTGCTTGCCCAAGTTTCGTTGCCGGTAAGTATATATATAGGTAGAATCTATAGAATAGATACCTAACTTTATATTATGTCATAGACCATTTAACACGGAACCTGGCAAAGCACGACTCTTAGTACTGAAATTATTCTGCCGTTGTCCACGGGAGGGAAGGTAAACACGCACAGCACACATTTACTCATTCACGCACACTCCTGCGAAAAATTGATATGTCACACTAAATCAAGAGCTGAAACACGGACACAAAACGCACACACAAGCAAACTTACATGAACAAATTGTTCATGTACTTCGGCAGAGGGGGATAGATAAATGCGCTTGCGTAGTCCCGTGTTATATGGTCTAAGTATTATGTAGATACGGAACTGCATACATATAAAATGAAAAAAATATAGATGGCTAGATATACTGAATACAGTAAAAAAATAGGTTAATATACCTGCATAAAGTGAAACAGCTTAAGCATTTGCTGAAAAGTGCTATTGTAATATGAGATAACGGTGCGACCGGCGAAATGCGACTCTCGGAATGTGTGCGAAACAGAACTTCAAGGTGAATTTCCGGTAAAATTAGTACAACACTACGCATCCCAAATCTACGTTATCCTCATCCTTGAAGCCGAATACATTATTGGACTGTTCGAAGAAGGCAGGAGCAAGGTCGCCGGTTTATTTCGAAATTCCGAAGCGAACAAAATCGCCATTAGTTTTCTAATAAACTTGGTCCAGTAGTTTTATGTCGATACGATGATTTATTCGGAGTCCCTTCCTCCATTCCGATGCTCTATTTCGTTTTCGGTACATTGGGCTCAAGGCGACACCGATGCCCAAATTTCCGACTTTATTCAATAACGGCCTGCAAAATTAAATTAACAAGGTAAAGGGTTACTTTAAAGGAAATAAAGTGTAATTGTATTCCATAAATTGTAAACAGTAAAGTGATATAAGTATATTATATGGTGGCATTAATTTATGCAGCCAAATTCATACTGAAGAATCTGTAAGGGGTCGGTTCGATGACCATTTTTGGGAACTTTTAAAATTATTTTTCCCCTTCCATGCAAACGCAAGCTCAGCTTCGAGTCAAGTTTCGGTCCTGCTATGCTATTGCAACTTCACTTAGTATTTAACAAAAATGTTATGTAGTAATTCTTTATGGTACTTTAAAATATGGTTTGTATCATACTATATATAGGGTGAAATTTAATCAACCGACCAAATTCATACTAGAGACTCGGTTGGTGATCAAGAACTAGGTTCAGTAATCCTTTTGGCCAATTTCGAAAAATATTTTTTTTTGCTCCCGTACTGGTTGGACTAGTTTAAGTACAATTCCTAGTGCAGGTTCTACGGGAAAAAAAAATTTTTTTTTCGAATTTCACCTGGAGGGTCATTAAACCTTGTTCCTGATGACTAACCGAGTCTCCAGTATGAATTTGGTCGGCTGATTTAATTTCACCTAGTATAATATTATAAATGCGAAAGTTTGTGTGTGTGTGTGTGTGTGTATGTTTGTTACTCTTTCACGCTGAAACGGCTGGACGGACTTAGATGAAATTTAGAATGGATATAGCTTATACCTCAACTTAACACAGGCTACTTTTTATCCCGGAAAAAAGCATGTCATTAAACTGAATAACACGCGGGTGCGGGCGGAGCTGCGGGCAAAAGCTAGTTTGTAAATAATTCAGTTACTTTTAAGGGTTCCATACCTCAAAATGAAAAAACAGAACTCTTATAGGTTCACTTTGTTGTCTGTGTGAGATACCGCAACTTGTTCAAAATCTTGAAACTTTTGCCCTATTTAGGTTAAATGACTAATTGTGCCTGAAATGATTCCCGGAAAACCTTCACAAATTAAATATAACGCACAGGTTCAACTTAGTTATCAAGGACTTCTTAATAGGGTCCAAAGTTTTACATGTAACATTAATTATTTGTAAGTCGACTTGACCAACTGCCTATTTAAATTACGACGAGCTAAACTTCAAAACAATTTAAACATTAATTTTGTTTCTCACAAGTAGATAATTAATTTTCCTTCCGTTTAATTAATTGCCTTCTTTTTGCCAGCAATAATTTTGTTCGAAGGCCTTTTTTGGGTCGAGGGTTTTGTTTGTTGGGTTTAGTTAAATTTGGTTCCAAAACATTATTAGGTAATAAGGGAGAGTCAATCTAGCAAGAGTTCTCTGTAAATTAATGGGGTAACAGCATTTAACAACATTTCGGTGCAAAATGCACATTATACCTAATATTGTTTTTCTTACTTTTACGTTTAATGGCAGTTCGCGTAAATTTCTGAACAAATAATAAGGTATTAACACGTAAATTATGAAATTTTATGCATTAATTTTGATTGTAATACATTAACTAGCTTTAAAGCGTGATTTTTCTTTATTCGAGTGTATTATTTTATTAAATTGAAGGAAGTCTTAACTTTTATCTTTTTCTTGTATTTCTCCGTATTACATATATTTAGTAATATTCTCTTTTTACGTTATAATCTTATAATTAACATGTAATAAGTATATACTTACTATGTAAGTACCTGTTGCAGAATAAATTACCTATTTAATTGATTTGATGCCTGTTTACAGTTGTAATAAAATGCAATCATCCATCCATCAGCCTGTTTCGTCCACTGCTGGACATAGGCCTTTCCAGTATTTCGCCACTCTTGGCGGTCCTCCTGGAAGAAATGCCCATACTCACACACGCTGGGCAGGCGGGTTAGTGAGCGCGGTACCGAAACCCTTGCACCAGTGACGCCGCTGCCCGTCACCAGTCTGATTTATATAAGGCCCGGCAATTGGGGATGGATATACCGCCATCCATCCAGGCGCGGATCCACTATTGTGGGCACGGTGGGCATGCCCACAACCCTAAGGTCATCGCGTCGCGTAGCAAATTGGACTTCGGAATAGAAAAGTGCACTACACTGTTTTTACTAGTGTACAGAACTTAGCCGATAGTTCTATTGCTGATGGCACGTTGCTTATTTTTATAGTGAATAGAGATAGACATTATCCTCAACGACCCGAATTCAACTCTATCACTGTTTCTTGATTGATTCACTACAAATATTTTAGTTCTAAACTGGAAAAAGTTAAAATGTACAACACCCGACCAAATGTTATTCAAATAGATGTTTATTTACTTTTGCAAGGATCCAAGCTAGTGTTGATGAAACTAAGTTTTTAGATGTAACTATAGACTCTCGTCTTCAGTGGGGTCCCCACAAAGAAGCCCTCTGTGGTAAACTTCGTTCAGCCGCATTGCTGTTAGACGCACAAGGCAAATTACTGATACTGCCAAATCAGTATATTTTAGTTACTTCAAATATAGACGCAGTCTTTGTTTTTCAGAAGAGAGAAATTTGGCCTATTTATTACATGAAGAACCAAGATTAATTGGGAGAAAAATTCAAAGACAAAAAAAAAATTACGGTTGCTTCTGAGTTTTTTTACCAAGTTATAAGATACATCAGTGAAAATTCGCGATGCTTGGTGAGCTATAGAAACCGGGAACAAACATAAACTGGCTTTGCCAAAAATCTGACTTGCCGAAGTACCTAGGGAGTTTCTGTAGGTCATTATATAAGATATTTACATTAAGCTTCTAAAGTCCTTAGTTTCCCAGAAAATAAGTTTATACTCCTGAAAAAAACTTTTTATTAAATTAATACAAGTTGTTCTCAAGAATTATCACGAATCGTCACACCCAACGATTCAACGACTTCCAACATCCAGAGCAGGCTGGGTTTCGAAAAGGCTACAGCACTGTAGACCACATCCACACGCTAAAGCAGATTATACAGAAAACAGGAGTATAATCAGTCCTTATGTCTAGCATTTGTGGACTACGAGAAAGCCTTTGACTCCATCGAAACTTAGTCTATTCTGCAGTCCTTTCAGCGATGCCAAGTTGACTGGCGTTACGTGGAGTTGTTGAAATGTCTGTATGAGTCCACTACGATGTCCGTCCAAGTACAGGGTGTACAAACAAGACCGATACACCTTCAGCGCGGCGTGAGACAGGGAGATGTTATTTCTCTAAAACTGTTTACTGTTTTAAAACTATTAACTGTGTCCTTAAAACATGGAATGGACAAGGCATAAACGTAAACGGAGAGCACATTTCACATCTTCGTTTTGACTAAGGTCATGTCTAACTGTCACATTATCCAAGGGCCAGTAACTGTCGACAATATCAACTTCGAAGTTGTTCAGAAATATGGTTATCTGGGTCAGGTTAAACAGCTGGGTAAAAACAACTTCGACGCCGAGGCTGACAGAAGATTATGCTTTGGTTGGGCAGCATTCGGAAAGTTGCTTCACATATTTACGTCGTCAATACCGCAGTGCTTAAAGGTTAGTAAGATTTATAACCAGTACGTGCGTCTTTCCTGTGATGACGTATGGCGCTGAGACGTGATGTCTTTGTAATAATAGTAATCTCTGTCATAATAGTAGTTAGCGAATTTTCCCAACATAAATAACTCCTCTAAAGGTCTAGCGTTAATTAATAGATAAACAGACTGTAAAAAGTGATATGAGACAGGTAGACCAACATTTTTTTTTCTTATGTCATTAAGTAATTCCTCCTGTCTTGTATTTTTTATCCCTCTACTTAATTGTGTACTTTAAATGAGTAAAAGAAATGAAAAATAGGAAAATATATGTTCAAAAAAAGAAAAGACATAATCTTGCTAAGTTTCTTGCCCTTCTTGGCAAGACTAATCGAATAAGTAAGGCATAAATTTATTAATTTAACGTATTTTTATTTTTATCTATGCAAGTAGGTATATTATTTAACTAACTTTAAGTCGGGCAAAAAAATAATTGTATTGTTTGTGTTATATTTAGTTATCTTGTTTTTATATTTTACATAAATACTAATATACATATCAATACTATTAAGTGTATGTAACTGCAAAAGCCCGAATAGGATCCTAGGATTTTCCTGTAAAACCTAAGATTTACAAAGTGGTGATGATAAAAGTCCGAACTGTTCTTCGATAAATTTCGGACTTTCCCTGGACTGGACTGTCACCTGTTATTCTTAGGTTCTACCACAGAGTCATGGTAAATGCTGAAAACGACATGTTCATAGTTTGTTTTCAGTACACCTGCACGCTAAGTATTTTATAAACTACATTAAAATAAATAAGGTATAAGGTGTTAACGGAAAATCCTGTTCGTGCAATTACAAAAAAAAACAATGTTTAAATTACAGATACCAACATTGCATTAATAAATATATTTCATTACAAACAGACAAACATTTTACAGTTACTGTTTTACTAGTGTTCACCCCGCGGTTTTGCCCGCGTGGACCAGTGATACAAAAACAGAAATGCTTAACCTTGAAGGAAATCCCCATAAAAGAAGAAAATGCTTAAATTTGTAGGAATGCAACGTATCAATCGTGAGTATTCGTGAGCGAGTCCGTAGTCCAAGTCGCACTTCGCCGATTTTTGGGTGGCCAGCCGTGCCCACAACCTATTTCGAGGGCTGGATCCGCGCCTGCATCGATCGGTCCCAGGCAATGGTGGGCCGCCTGGTTTTGCCTGAGAGCTGTCCTCTTACTCTCCCCCAAATAACTTCGGGAGGATTTGCGAGTAAGATGGTGGTACCTCCACAGTCGAGCCCGGCATCAGCTCTACCACCTAACGCAATCAAAATGTAAGTAATGCAATAAATACATAGATTTCGTTTGAAACCCTAATTATTACTAAGCAATTTATGCTAATTGCAATTAAACTCATTTATTGCATACTTTTGCGAATTACTTGAACCCATTTATTGCATACCTACTTTTACGAGGCATACCTTTTAAGTTTTGTCGTTTGAAGAAACAAAAACAACTGGAACCTAATAGTACTTTTTATTGTTTTTCAAAGTATTCTCCACGTAGTTTACAACACTTTTTCATTCGCTCGAACCAGTTATTAAAACATTTATTCCACTCCAAAGGGGGGGTGTTCAATATGGCTGATTTGAAAGTGTCAACTGCTTCTTCACCGGACTAGAACCTTTGACTACGAAGAGTTTTCTTGATTTTAGGAAATGTAAAGAAATCGTTAGGGCTTAGGTCAGGACTGTGTGGTGGATGGTCAAGAATTTCTACGTTTTTCTGCTTCAAATACTCAATCGTTTGATGAGCGCTGAGTGAGCTTGCGTTGTCATGATGTAGGATGATGCGTCGCTTTGGGTTAGATTTCCGAAGTTCGGCGATGACTTGTGGTAAACAAACTGTGGTATACCACTCTGCATTAACCGTTCTACGATCTTCAAGTGCAATTGTCACAACATGCCCGGTTTTCGCCACGAACGTAGCCACCATCTTTGAAGTGCTTCGAGAGCGAACAACTTAAGTCGGCTTTGGTTCGTCTTTGAAAACCCAGTGTCGCCGACAAATTGATAAGGCAGGCTTTTGAGTAGATTAAAGGTATTTATTTAGAATTTTATGTTAAAACTAAACTAGCCAAGAAAGATGCCAAACGATGAGTGAAGTAAATTTGAATATGCTTAGATGTCTAATACATACATAAAGAACCTATTTACACCCAGATTGTGGATTGTTGTTTGGAATCCGGATCGTAGGCATAGATCCAAGATTCGTCACCACTGATGATGTCGTAGACGTGATTTGACTCTCCTCGGTTGAACCTTTGAAGAGTTTTCTTACACCATCTGACGCGGGCCCTCTTATGATCCTCGGAAAGCAAATGCGGGATCCAACGGGAAACTAGCTTTCTCACACCAAGCGCCTCATGCAAGATCTTCTAAATGGTTGTCCCTGAGATGCCTAATAACGCCTCTATCTCCCGATATACATGACATACATGACGATCTTCGAGGATTAGATCTCTCACAGCGACAATGTTATCTTCAGTGAAGGCGTATTTTGGACGTCCTTCACGAGATTTGTCACTAAGACTGAAATTCTGAATTCTAAATACCTACCAGCGTTCCACAGCCCACAGACATGGGGCTTCATCATGGAACACAGATGTTAGCTCTTCGGAACACTGAATCCGTGTTAGGCCTCTTCGGACGTTATAGAAAATGATCGCACGGACATTTTCCTTAGTAAGATTCATTTTCGTACGTGACCTGACAGATTCAAAACAACGCTATATCTAAACAATTGCATTAATCCCAATTCTTTCAATTGTTTTGAAATTCTAAATTCACCAAATTTGAATATTGAACAGTTCTAAATTCAAAATTGGCGGCAAATATGTAAACGACAGAACTTAAAAGGCATGCCTGGTAACAATATCATTATGATGTGCGTTTTGCATCCAGATCCTCTTTATCATTTCTAAATTTTCAATGACGGTTCCTTTTGACAAAATGTAAGATACCGGAGATGTCAAAGTAAACAACCAAATTCATTAATACAAATAGCCGTAGTAGATGTGGTAGAGCTGATACCGGGCTCGACTGTGGAGGTACCGCCATCTTACTCGCAAACCACCCGATGTTATTCGGGGGAGAGTAAGAGAACAGCTCTCAGGAAAAACCAGGCGGCCCACCATTGCCTGGGACCGATTGATGGCGGTATATCCATCCCAAATTGCCGGGTCTTATAAAAAAAATACTGGTGACGGGCAGCGGCGTCACTGGTGCAAGGGTTTCGGTACCATACTCACCAACCCGCCTGCCCAACGTGTGTGAGTACAGGCATTTCTTCCAAGAGGACCGCAAAGAGTGTTGAAATCTTGGAAAGGCCTATGTCCAGCAGTGGACGAAACAGGCTGATGGATGGAATACAAATAGTACTTACAAATACACCCACTTTTCACCAACAGTTGTTAGTTCCCACCGTGATGGCCCTACCGATCGCCGTACTTCAGACACAGATATGTATACTAGAAATACCGGGTGTAAAAACCAATCACTGTCGAATCCTGGAACGAGCTTTAGAAATTGTACCAGAGGCAGCCACAGGAAATGACAGGATACCGAAATCCTACATAATGGACCATAGATACGAGATACACTCTCAGGGAGAACCAAGCTCCAATTGAAAGGTACTGGCTTTTTACACTGACGGCTCCAAAAGGAAGGATGGCAGTGCTGGTTGCAGCTACGTGTCTCCGGAACTAGGGCTCAGAAAAGCAGTTCCACTCAACAGCTCAACAACGGTGTTTCAAACCGAGACGGCAGTAAATTAGCATCCCACATGGAAGTAACGACATATGGCATTAACCTGTGTCGACCATCGGCGGGAGCAATCAGGGGGGAACTCAGAAAACACACACTGACCATACACAACAAAAAGTGGGCGGAACGAAACGACTGCCGTCTACCAAGGAGAAAGGTACCGCAGTCAAATGGTAAGGTAACACGATACTTACTAAAACTAAAAAGGTCCGATCTACGTGAAATGGTAGGTATCATAACTGGACACTGTAACCTGAATAAGCACCTTTTCACTACAGGTGGCACCGATAGCCCTCTATGTAGAGGGTGCCTTCTAGAGGACGAGACGGTGGAACATGTGCTACTCCACTGCTCTGCAACCGAAGACATAAGACGAAAAGCAGGGATCGCGACGAGCTCCAACTTCCCTTCACTGGACCAGTTTTTGTGTCAGCATGCTGAAGCTGTTCGGCTCTACTTCAAAGAGATGTCCTGGCTGGGCTGACTGACCGGGGGAAGTGCACAATACTCACGATCACGGAGAGTCAGTGCAGGACTCATCGCTCCCGCTACGAATTTAGACCGGGTGTAAATAGACTGCTACTGTCTGCTACCATTAAATAAAACCACATACTCTACTGATCATACTGAATAACTATTCGAAAAAAAAACCCGCGAAAATCTTCAGAGAAAAAGATATTCAACTCAAAGACTTTATCTCGTAGGAGGAAGGTCTATTTTAGAACGCTGCAACGTAAAAGCTGTTTGACGGACGACGCTCTCTCTAAACTCGCCCGTATGTCGGTGCGTTAGGGTTCACGCGTTTTTGTTTGGAACTCAATTATTTCCTAAACTAAGGTTGTCCGTGGGTATGATTCTTGGGAAAAGTGGTTCAGTAGGGTCGGTACAATATGTGGTTTCATTTAATGGTACTCGTAGCAGTCTATTTACACCCGGTATATACTTATTTTATTAGAGCATGCAGGTTAACCGTAGTGTTTTCCTACACCACTTAACTCATTTTTGACGGAAGAAATTGAACGATATTCACTGAAGAGTCTATCATTCGACTGGCTGAGCTATCGCTACTTAAGAAAACAGAAAAAATAATCCCACAAACATTATAAAACGTATCACAGATTTATTGATAGCAATAACTTATCTATCTCTACACTTTGATACCGCCAAATTCACACTAAAGACACGGTAAGTGTTCAAAAAACAAGATTAAATAAATTACCGTTTTTTTTAAATCAGATTTTCTTGTGCCCTTAATAATTACTTTATTTTCCATGCTTTAACTTCGAATAACGGATCGAAAGCATATAAAAATTATACAAATATTTCAGGATAATCGGTTAACTTACCTTAAAAACTTTAACAAACATAAAAGAAGAAGATTAAAGAAGATTGTGCCCCTAATGTTGTTTAAGCCCAATCCTGAGCCAATCTGTATGGTATGCCGAAAAAATCGACTGAAATTTGATACCGATCACTTACAGAATCCCCCGTATGAATTTGGCAGTATCACTTAAAGTCGCCTAATATCACAACTCATGTTAAATCGGGAACTTCCCCAGTCCACCAAAACACGAGACTGTTTTCAGCATTACAGGAATACTTCATGTCTGCGTTTATGTCATCGTTGGGTGTTTGGTCGCCGTTGTCTATGGTCGTGGGGTCCACAAAGTGGTGTTGTCCCGAGCCTGTGGCCAGGATCGGCCGGCATGGATGGATGGAAATGCTGTTACAGCAATCACTGTGCAGTGGGAACTGTGGACAAGAGTTACACATTATATAATCGCTTAGAAGCAACAAGGTCTTGCTTGAAAAATAAGCAGGTAGTTATGGGGCTTTTTTCACAAAGTATTTTTTTTGAGTCATAGTTTGGGCATATAGAGAGGATGAATGAAAGTAGAGTGACGAAAGGAATTTTTGCTGCACAAGTGGAAGGTAAAGCTGGACCGGGCCGCCCTAGAAGGACGTATGCCGACCAAATAACCGAATTACTGAAAAAGGGCAAAGTGAAAAGTACCCGGAATAGAAGAGCCTGTATGACTAGGTTGATGGATGTAGAAGAAGCAAAAGAGGTGTGTCAGGATCGTAGCAGATGGAAATCTGTAGTCTCTGCCTACCCCTCTGGGAGACTGGCGTGAGTATATGTATGTATGTATGTAGTTTTTTTCAGTTCCATCAATAAGCGACGATTTTGTATCTGTGCGACTGTCCGTGGGTGAAATACAAAGCTACAGATACGGAACGCTTTAAATAGGCAACAGGGCTAGTTAATTTTTAGATATCATCTACCTGATTTAATGGGGTTTGAGGGGGCAAGGGGGGGGGGGAGAAGAGCCCCCCTTTGCCGCTTTTTCTTGCCGGACACGCGGTTTTTTTTTATCGAATTTTGAAAGTCGTTTAATCGGCGGTTTGAAAATGCAAATTTCAGGTACTGTTAAAACTAGAGACGTCGTCGTCTCGCCCCACTCCGCTTCGCTCGGCTCCTTATATTATCTTACATGTCAACCTAACACGCTTTTTACTTTTCGTGAAAGTTTTTTTTTACCATGACTCTAATTAAGACCCTTCCATTCTCCAAATTATAAAAAGAATTATTGTTATTTTACCCAAAAACGTCAAAATAACCCGTAACCTTAAATGACATACAACGTAACGACATTCGCATCACTAGAGAAATAAAAATGGTGAATTTGTGATCGGTAAAACGGATTTTTAGTGTGTTTTCGAAAAAGTCGAAAAAATTACAAAAGCGTATCCAGAAAAAAAAACACTGTGAGTCATAGTTTGGGCCCCTAAGCCCAAATGCATTGTTATGTACTCCGAATTTAGGTATATGGTATCTAAAGCCAACCCACAGGGCTTGCAGTGTCGACAAAGTTAGCGATCGCTTTTTACTGATTTCCGTCGTGAAGTCATAAAAATCTAATTTTAACGATTGTTATAGTCACTACCATAAAACTATTAACAGAATTCGAAAGCAAATTCAATGAGCTTTCGATTTCAGTAGATAGTTTTATAGGCCGAAATCGGTTATAAAGCTATCGCTACTGTCAAGACTGCAGGCCTAGGTGCAGGGCTTGAAATTGTGGTATGTTCTAATAATAATATCGCAGCCCCTGCAAGGTTTACTAATAAACACCATACCAATATCATGCTTTATACTCAAAAATATTCATAAAATTGCGATAATGTACTACTATTTTATTTATTGATATTTTGCTATTAGACGAAAACTGGCAACGTTTTTTCGGCACTTTTCATTTGCACGGTCACGGTTTGGCAACAAGGTGCCGCGTCTGCGCTGCGGTTTGACAAAATATTATTTAGTGACTTTACTAATAGGGATATCAGTAAAGGAGCAATATGGATAAGCGTAAGATAGTATAAACAGAATACATACTAATATGGTTACAATATTGATAAATCACGTGACCACATGCGAATACTGGTAATTATTGATCAAATATTAATATCGAGCCCTGCGGAGGTGTTGTTTCGGTTCCAAATAAATAGATTATTCTAACCTTAAAAGAAGAATTGTCAGCTTCAATATCAGCGGTATCGATACTGGATGTCCAATCCACCGCATTAGCATCCCAAACCTTCAGCACCCCATCAGTTCCTCCCGTCATCAGATACTTTCCACAGGGAGATATATCGAAGTAAATCCTCTGGTTGGTGTCTACGGCTCTGGTCAAGATGTTGAGGGGTCTGCGATAATATCGGATGTCCCAAATTAGAAGTCGATGGTCTTTTCTAGCGCCGGAGACGATTTTGAGGCCGTCAGGTGTGAATCTCATGTGGGTTACGCCACCTGCGGGAAATATAAACTTGCACTTGTTTCGTGGGGTAGATATAGAGATATCTCTTAGAAATAAGCTTGCCTGGCTTTTTCCAAGGACGTTGCCTAATTATAGTTGCGTACTATAATCTGCGCAGCCAACATCAACTGCATCCAACTCTGCTCTCATATATTAATTTTTTACTTATACCTATATAGCATAATCAGAGTAATTTTTAGGGTTCCGTATCCAAGGGCAAAGCGGTACCCTATTAACGTCACTGCTGTCTGTCTGTCTATCTGTCCACGGGTCTCAAACTCGTAGATGGCATGTGTTAGAGATTGGTTATAGACCTGAAATCTGGATATTTTGTGTAAACTGTTGGCCCAAAACTGAATATTGAATTGGACATAAAATTTTATATATTTTTTTATTATTCGATACATGAAAATAGAGATGCAAAAAATATATAAATATTTATTACCCCTGCAAGTGTAGTCTAAGGCTCACAGAGTACAAATATATATTTTTATCTTCAAAAATAAAGAAATGGCGGCCTTCAAAGTTGTCAGTTTTAGACCATTTTTCTTACAGATTCTATGTCAAAAACTAAACTGTGTAGTTGAGACATATAAGAATGAATGAATGAATGACATACACATCCTATAATATTATTCTGAGTTCTGAGAATATGGAATTTCTGTATATTAAGAATTAACAACAAATACTGCAAACGCCGATTCATAGTGTAGTTTTTAAGCTATGATCAACACATTCAAACTTTTTTTCTTTGACGTGTTATTGCGATTTTATAGAAACTTAATATGGAGCGAGGCCAGACTCATACTTGGAAGGTTATTTGAGTTATTATACTACTCATACAGATGAAAACATTCGCTTTGAATAAATCATATTATATTGCTATTAGAGACTTATAAGGTGGTATCAATATAATGGTGGTAGAGCTAATGCCGGGCTCGACTGTGGAGGTACCACCATCTTACTCGCAAATCCTCCCGAAGTTATTCGGGGGAGAGTAAGAGAACAGCTCTCAGGCAAAAAAACCAGGCGGCCCACCATTGCCTGGGACCGATGGATGGCGGTATATCCATCCCCAATTGCCAGGCCTTATACAAATCAGACTGGTGACGGGCAGCGGCGTCACTGGTGCAAGGGTTTCGGCACCGCGCTCACCAACCCGCCTGCCCAGCGTGTGTGAGTATGGGCATTTCTTCCAGGAGGATCGCCAAGAGTGGCGAAATCCTGGAAAGGCCTATGTCCAGCAGTGGACAAAACAGGCTGATGGATGGATGGATGGATCAATATAATAATGTATACCTGCGTGCCCATGCATCTTGCCGATGCTCTTGTACGTGCCCATTTCACTGATGCTGTAGAGACTGATGCTGGTGTTCCAGGAGCCCACGGCCAGGAGGTTGCTGTCCGTCGCCATGCAGGAAGCTGGCGATGAAATCATGTGCTCTGCACACTCCCGGCCTGGTCTATAAAGAAGTTTTGATTGCTATGTTATAGTCTAGTCTTACCATTGTGATTAGGCAATGGGGTGTTATTGTTGGCGCACCTTACCTCTTCCGTTTTGAAAAGCCTATTTGTTAAATATTAGACAGTGGTGCCATCTGAAGGCCGCACTGGATCCTTCGTATTGTTAAAATGTATTGCATAAAGAGATGACTCCATACCCTTTGAATTTAATCACCTCACTGTACATCAGCTACCTTGGATGAGAATGAAACTAAAAAACGATAAAAGTATTAAACTAATAAAACGGGATGATTTTGGGAACTGATCTTCCAATAAGTTTGCTAATACGAGTAGTTTAATTTACAATTGGATGCTGATATTTGTATTTTATAAATAAATATAGTCTTGCTTTTAAAAGGCTCAGCGTACAGCATGCTTTATTTATATGGTTAGGTATTCTCTATAATTACCTGTCAACATCAAAAGTGCGTAACTCCTTCTTGTAACCAGCAAGTATTCTAGTGCCATCAGGACTGAATGCCACAGAGAGGGCTGGTTCCATCTCATCCACAGCATTGAACCCTCTGTAACTGCATCTGAGAGAACCATCAAATGCATCCCACATCTGTACTGGTGCATTTTGGAGAGTTGTTAACCAACTGAAAAAAGAAGGAATATAACATTTATGAAACAAATCTTAACTAATATTTAAGTGGTAAGAAAGTTGTATCTGTACATTGAATATTTTAGTAGTATAATGTGACCTATTCTGGTGCAGCAAACCTTAAATTTTGAGTTGAGAAACCTAAAATAATACAAGCTCATTTAACTTTTATCCATCTGCATTAAAGCCTATTTTGCAATGAAAAGTTTTAGGTTATGGCAGCTCTAAATCTAATATTTGCTACACGAGAATAGGTGTCACTGAGGCCAAAACTAAAACTTTTAGAATTATTGTCTGTCTGTCTGTCTGTATGTATGTATGTATGGTCAGTTTTAACTCGAGAACCACTCAACAGATTTGGATGCAGTTTTCTTTATCATAGTGGGTGTTCATAAAATAACCGGCAAGACCAAAACAGGGCAGAGATTTAAAAAATTGCAGGTGGAGCTGCAGGCAAAGGCTAGGAGATTTATAAAAAGAAGACCATGAACCTAGCTACACTCTGTCTTCATACATTGACGATTTTTTTATAGGTTGTATTCAGGGCCCAGAGGGTTTCTAAAAGGCTATAGTTTGAAAAGACTCTCATTATGGTAATACATTTAATTAAAAGATTTTAAAACCACTTCCTAAAATAATTACACTCAATTGCAAGTCGTATTACAACTACTTAGGGTTTTTAAGGGTTTCAAGTTTACTTCATGCATAAATAATCTCTGTGCTCACAAAATAAGATTTATTATACAATGTCATTGAATTGCATCAACTCTAATACGAGCAACTTTGAAAACGCGCTGCAGGGACCAGGTAACAAATATACTTCATGCAAGAACTTGTGAAAATAAGGCATTTATCACAAGGTAATAAGGTCTAGCTTGTAGTACCTAATAGAGTAGAAAGTGAATGACATCTAACCTATAAAACCCTCTGAAGCCTTTTAAAACCCACTTCCTTGATTACCTACTTAAACTAATAGGGTAATCAGTAATCCTAATATAAGTGTTACCCTTATAAACGGGTTACACTGTCGATAAGGACATTGTTTGATAAGGGTTACACATACAAAGCCTTACCAATTTATTTGGGTAATCATTTAAAGAGGTTTTCCACGCCTTGGTTGGGGTTGGCTATAGATATCCGGTACTTGATTTTAATTGTGGTTTGAGTTTAGGGGGATAGTTTGACTTCAGTTAAACCCTTTTCAGCTGGTTTTTGTTACTGGAATGCATTTTGGATTATTTACTATAATAAATAAAATATGCATATTAAGAAACGAAATTCTGTCAATTTGGTACAGGTTAACTGTCAAAAACTCGTAAAAAAGTATAAAAAGAAACGCTACACTGGATGTTATCAGCCATTTTAGCGCATCTAACTGAGCAGATCGTAAAGTGTGGTGCGGGGGGAAGGCAACCCCTGTGTAACCGAACCGTCGCTCGCAGCGTGTGGGTGACTAATAACCTGAAGTGTAATAAAAAGTGATTTTACAAAAAGAAACTTAACTTAATACCTATACATTACTGGACTGAGGGGGTTCCAGGGGGGGGGGGCTTCCCCATCCACCCCTCTACGCAGGTACCGGATGTCTATAGTTTTACCCTTGGTTGTATTCTATTTAGACAATCAAAAACGATGACAAGAGAACATACCAACATGTTTCTGGAAGACCACTATTCATTCCCGGATACCAACAGAAATCATACACAAGCCCAGCTTCCTTCACATGAATTACTGGGTCCAGAATATCAATAATCCGATCAGACTTCACAGACCCGCTGTAAAGGTCCTTAGGTAATTCCATTATGCTCATACCACCATTGTTTACCACGGCCAAGCAGCATGTACCGTCTGGAGACCACTTACACCCGCGCAAATACGGTTGAAACTCTTCTTTATCCTTAGGAGATACTCTCCATGAAGAGTTGCATAGTTCCAACAGAGTTTTACTAGTAAATAATGTAGGGAACTCGAATGTTACTTGACTTTCAGAAAGACTCTGGCATTCGGGTACCGTGTCGTTGTGACTATCGTGAAGGAAATCTTGATCTTCCATAAGTATCTCGCCGTCTGTTTCCATTGTAGTTTTCTTAACTTTCATAGATGTTTTGAGTATTTATGAAACTTTAATCCAAACAAATCCAAATGAATTCCCCACCTACCATGCTCCGGTATTTTTTTTCCCGTCAGGGCTGCATTCATAAACTAGGGGTCACTACACGGGTTCTAATGCCGTCTTTGTCGCACGCTTCGCTAAATATATACGCTATCCTGCTGTCAGTGTCGAAACCTGACGAAATTGTTAAATTATAAATGGCTATCAGGGTTGCCAGCAAGATACCATTCATAAATTAACACTTTCGTCAGGTTCCGACACTGACAGCAGGATAGCGTATACAAAATTCAAAGCGTGCGACAGAGATGGCATTAGAACCCGTGTCAAGACCCCGAATTTATGAATGCAGCCCAAATGGGTAGTTTAATTTATGGAGCGATGAATTGTGCAGCCGCTGCAAAGAGTTATAAACGACCATTTCACATGACTTTGACAAGCATCGAGCAGCGCAAATAATTTCTGTTATTAAATAATTTCTATCTGTCATTTTGACGTATGGAGGTTTAAAACAAATCCATCGCTGCAACCGTTGCACAATTCATCGCGGTTCCGATGCAAAGTCGTTAAACGCGACAATTCACTTCGTTTTAGATGGGTATTGTTGACATTCCCGAAATCTGTAAAAATCTCGTAGCATTTAAAAAATTCTCGTACCTTCGAATTTATTTATAAAAATAAAACAAGAGTAACGTACTTAGGTACCTACATAATAAAAATAATTAATTGTTGGTTCCTCATCAGATTTACGTCTTGACGTAGTGCAGTTGGATATATTAAGACACCGCAGCGTCAAACGTGCTTATTTGCTTATCTGCATAGTCTTTTGACAGTTGAAATCTTGCTAGCAAATGAATACGATTTTTGTACATAATTGCATCGTTTGCCTCGTAGATCATACACAAGTTGAAATTCACGTACATAAAAGAGAATTCTCGTACGTCCGGCAACCCTAATTCCCAGAGAAAGAGAAGTCTTTTTTGCACGATGGAGCTGGGTTTCCAGATGAAAAGCAGACAGAATCGTATGTACTGCAACCGGAAAAAACAACTTACACCCCTATAAATTCAACTAAATTCATATTTTGATCGTATAATAATGTCGTCACTTAGAGAAAAACAATCCTACAACAATGTACTTTTTGGTAAAATCCAATCGCAGATAGATAATCGTACGAAGACGACATAAATCGTACGTCTGGTAGCCAGGCGACGACGGAGGAAAGTGACGTTGTTATTGCTGTTCTGCCAGTTTCGGACTAATCTAAAATAGTTCATGCATCATAGGAAGAAAAGGTGCATTTTCCACTAGCATGAACTGAATTGAACTGTCAGTTTCCTCCTTCGTGCAAAAAATAACGTATCATGCGTTACACACAAGCCAAGTATATCGAGAGAGTACTATATTCTTTGATATAGACGACAAACCTCCATCTTGACATATGCAGCTAACTGCGTGCTACAATCAACATTCAGTTGCGTTCAATATTACAACACAACACTAACACAAAACGCGCACACAAGCAAACTTACGTGAACAAATTTTTCATGTACTTCGGCAGAAGGGGATAAGTGCGCTTGCCTAGTCCCGTGTTATATGGTCTAACTAAGGGTCTAAGTCGAAGTCAGAGAGACACCCGAAGTTAGCTACCAACCCGCTTAGCGTTGCCATCCGTCCAGATAAAGCTGGACAGTGTTGGGCTTTTTGACCTCTTGTTCGGCCAAAATTGAGTACTTCCGGCCTGTCCGGCTTTTTTAGGCTTTATCATTTTCTTACTTTTCACGCAACATGGCCATGAGTTGTATCACCGGCGCAAAAATGGGTCATATATTTTAAATCGCTGAGTAACATATTGTTACTCAGAGTTCCTTGCTTTTTGCGAGTATTGTTTTGCAATACCGGGCCATAATGCCTGTTGCTGAAGCTACATCCTTTTTCCTACTTTATTATATTTTTTAATTATTTATGTATTTTGATACGTCCTGTTGACTTTTGATTGATATTATATTGTTTCTCTTTTTACCAGCGATCAGACTTTTATTTTTATTATTGAAAGCTATCGAAGTCACTAAAATCTGGTCCATTCGGCAAAAGAAACGTATAAATGGTGATTGAAACCCGTTCGTGTTCACGTGAATAAAAAAAGCACACCGTGACGCAAAAATGCGAGATGGAGTTTAGCAGTCCTCCGGCTTACTGGCTGGACACGGTTGCCCTGAGGCCGGCGACACTTCGTCGGGTCCTCCGTTGGGCACATCAGGCGCTACGTCTTCCGGCCTACTGGCTGGACATGGTTGCCCTGAGGCCGGCGTCACTTCGTCGGGTCCTCCGTTGGGCACACCAGGCGCTACGTCCTCCGGTTGCTCTGAGGCCGACGACACTTCGTCGGGTCCTCCGTTTGGCACACCAGGCGCTCTGCTCCACTGCCCCACTCCAAGAACGGTGACACCTGGGCGCGTGTTCCAAGAGGTGGTGATTCAGCGGCCGGCGACACATCGCTCGGGCCTCTGTTAGGCGCAACTGGCGCGCCACCTCCACCGCCACACTCAACAAGGAGTCGAGCAGCCCTCCGACCTACTGGCTGGACACGGTTTCCCTGAGGCCGACGACACTTCGTAGGGTCCTCCGTTGGGCACACAACCATTCAAAAAGCTTTTTCTTTAGGTTGAATAAGGGGAGTATGTTGCTGAAGCTACATCCTTTTTCCTACTTTATTATATTTTTTAATTATTTATGTATTTTGATACGTCCTGTTGACTTTTGATTGATATTATATTGTTTCTCTTTTTACCAGCGATCAGACTTTTATTTTTATTATTGAAAGCTATCGAAGTCACTAAAAATGCCAATGTAGAAAGAGTAAAATAATACTCTTTAATAGGATAACAATGGATAAAACAAAGAAACAGGTTAAGCTTTTGCAAAAACGTAATTTTTCGAATTTAATTTAAGACATTTAACGTGTAATAACTTTTTTTACGAAGTTATTAAAGAAACTGAGCTTTAAAGCAGGTTTCTGGCAAAGAAAATATGTCAACAGCACTGTTAAAAACTTTTTAATTTTTAAGCGTCCGGCCTTGGGACCCACAAGTCCGGCTTTTTTTGCGGCTTTCTGATTCTGGCAACGCTAAGCCCGCTGATGTTGTAAATACGCTAAGCGGAACACAGCCCGGAAATTTTAGTTTCATAATGTTGGTCTCTCTGTGTAATGTTGCCAGTTTTATTTTATAATTGTTTTGGTAGAAATGGATTTATTTCCGGTATGACAGAAATGTCACTGAAATCGAAATCAATTTTCTGTTTTTCCGTTTCATAATTTCCTTGTGGTTTTCCCGAAGTTAAATTAATTTAACGTACAATAGTTGTACAGTTAGCGTATTCGATAGGCTGGGTGGAGGAGTGTTCTAAGAATGGTACAATGTAAAAAAGTTTGGTCACGAAGCAATCTGTAATTATTTTTTGCATGCTTTTGGGGTTCAGTTTATAAATAAAAAATTGTGTGCGAGATATTTACTTTTCTGTTTGTAGATGAAGATTAAATATTTGAGTCGTAGCCTGTACCTGTGCTCTGGGAAGCTTTCTAGGGTGAGAATGAGTTCTTTCAGCGAGTCGCCCGCTAAAGCCTCCCAATGTTGTGAGGAATCTGCGGAAGGAGCCCCACCGACGTTCGCCATGTACGAGGCTCTCAAAGACTCTTGTCAGAACAATGCCACCTACTTCCAGCCAGATGACAGTGAGAATGGACAGCGGCTGTACCAGGGTTTTATGACTGTGATGGATCATATTGACACGGTCTGGCCCCTTGTTGATCATGTACGGAAGGTGAGATCAGACTCCTGTATTTCATGGTTTCTCAAACAGCTGTGTAAATACTTGATATTACTGAGTTATTTGAATTTAAGGCTCATAGGCACACCACCGTTGTAGTACAAAATTTTATAACCCATTTCTCTATTGTTTTTCGTTATAATATAAACCAAAGTATAAGAATGGTACTGATATTTTGAATATTGATTTTGTTTTAAAGATATCAGGCTGGACAGATCTAAAGTCGCCGTCAATAGAAATTGTGGACTATGTAAACAAAGTGCTATGTTGTCTATGTCTATGAATAGGTGAACTATCTAGAGGTGGGTAAGTATGTGATTAAAATATGTTAGGTGCTTAATTAATTTTCTTTATTTAATCCATCACTTAAATATTCTGATGAATCACTAGTCCAATTGCCCACGTTAATTACAAATGGTTCCGTCGCAGCGTCGGTGGCCGTATCTATTATCCCATCCAGTTCTTTCATATTTTCTTCTACTTTTAGGACATGAGCTACACATTTCGCCCACTGTTCTGGCCCGATCCGCGCCAAACCTTGGTCCAACAAAATCTTCACATCGTCCATTTTGAATGTTTTGCTGTTCCTTCCAACGTAACCTTTTACTTGCGCCCATATCAACTCTATCGGGTTAAGCTCGTATGGTGGAAGGCGCAAAACTGTCACATTTTTCGATGCCGCCAACTCATCTACATGCGTTTTTTTATACTTTTGCTTGTCTACTTTAGCTATGAGATTCGCTTTGATTTCGGTTTCTTGAAATTAAATTTCTTTTTCGCGCAACCAGTTTTGGATAGCCTCCTTCCGGCAACTCATGTTGGGCGCCTTTTCGATTTGACGCGAATGATATGGGACATTGTCAATTACTATTACGATAAAATCAGTAAGAGAAGCCAAGTCGTTAGAATACCGAAAACACAAAAGATTTTAGAACAACACTGGAAGATCACACAGCTCTCAATAGAATCACACACGTTTAAGTCAAAGATTATGAAGTAACGCTGTCACAAAAAAATGATGGAATAAAATAGGTTTATATTCAAATAGATTCCTACATCACTAATTTTCAAAGACAATACAGATTCGATGAGAAAAAAATATGACAGCAATCTCGACGCAGTACAGAATTGACTATTGATTCTATGATTTTCCATAATTAACTGGTGATTATTGAATATTTCATGATGAAATACAGTGAATGGCAGGTAAGACATGATGCTTCATGATTTGGAATTATGTTCAGTGAGACTCCGTGACAGAACCTTGAGAAAAATTGAGAAAACGGTTTGTTTACATAGTCCACAATTTCTATTGACGGCGACTTTACGTACGAAGTTATTTATTTTCTTGCCTTAAAATACCAAAATTTCACATTTCGGCCAGATAGTGACATTGTAAATGCCTTTATTAAACTTTAGAGATCTTGGACTTTAAATAAAAAACAACAGAGAAACAGGTTATCAAATTTTAATTTTGCTTAAGAATATGCATCGACTTCTGTAACATTATTTATTTTATAATATAATAATTTGGCCAATTGGTATTGATTATTTTTATTTATTTATACTATAAAAACATAAATTAATTAGGTATCATATAAGACATATTTCATCTTCATAATGAGTTTTTAATAATACTAAGATCCAATTGATGTATAGACACTGCTTTTATTGACCTCCTTAGTAACAAGTACTCATGATAGTAATTGTGGTAGAATGTTAAAGTTGAGATCTTTTTAACTGTCAACAAGATTTTGTAAGCCAAAGTTCATTTTATTTTTACTAACAAAATGCCACCTGATTGAATGGTATTAAATTATGTGAAATATTTCAGGTAGCCCCACTCTATGACTTTGACTCCTCATCTCCCGGAAATGGCTACCGGAGTTTTGTGTCCGTGGTGGACTCATGTGTTCTCCATGGCCTAAAGATAAGCCGTCAGGTGTGCACAGGACGTGATGCCTTGCTCTTTAGGAAAGGATATTTCGTCAAGTAAGCTTTTTCTACAATTTCGTCTAATTTGTTTCAAGAGATAGGTCAGGAAATGAAAACTTTTACTATATCTCAGTTTCAGTGTTGGTCTGCCTGCGGCATAGATGTTTTAATATAACATCAAGTACAGCCATCTGGCAGTGGCGAAGGGTCCATATAATACAATTCCCTTCGGCTTGCTTAGGAAATAGCATCCATACTAGATTTCTTTATTCCATGCTCTTTGCTTTGTCAAATATTTCCATAAATCTTAATACGAGAAATACACTTTGCTGACAGGGAGTTGCAAAGTACAAAAAAAATTATGTTTTCTGTGGTTGCTTTTCTGAGCGATATTTTTTGTCCGGCTTTTTGTCTTTTTAGGGTTCCATCCCTCAAAAGGAAAAAATGGAACCCTTATAGGATCACTTTGTTCTCCGTCTGTCTGTCAAGACCCTTTATCTCGGGAACATGTGGTGGTATCGAGTTGAAATTATAACCATATACTCAGGTCTACAGTCCCATGAAGCTGCGAAAAAATCAAACTTCTAAGTTTACGTAAAAAAGATACGGCCGTTGATGCCGCAAAAAACGTATATTTACACTCTCAAGAGAATCAAAATTTATAGGTTGTTTTCCGTTGACCTAGAACTATGAAATTTGGCAAGTAATACCGTCTTATCACCACAATTAACTTGTACTTGTTTCACTGCTTTTTAATTTTGAGGTTTACGCGTTAATCCCGACCGGTTTCGGTTAATACACCATTCTCAAGGGATACAGAAATTCAGGAAATTAAACAAACATTACGGAAAATAAACAAACATTACGGCGAGCCGTTAAAAATGTACACAATAATTAAATAACACAATAATCATTGTGTACATTTTTAACGGCTCGCCGTAATGTTTGTTTAATTTCCTGAATTTCTGTATCCCTTGAGAATGGTGTATTAACCGAAACCGGTCGGGATTAACGCGTAAACCTCAAAATTAAAAAGCAGTGAAACAAGTACAAGTGAATTTAATTGTGATGTTTTCCAAGTTTCACCAAGTGCCGACAATCGCAAGTATAAATTATATTTAAAAAAAAAATTAATACCGTCTTATACTACAAGTATAGGGAAAAATCTGAAAACTATACATTTGCAATTAAATCATAAAAATCCTTATAAATCATGAAAACGCCTTTAACGGAACTCTCGGTAGGGAGTCCGACTCCAAGTGCGAGTCCGACTCCAAGTGCGAGTCCGGTTTTTTTAGGCTTTCCCTTGAACTGGTCATTATACACTTTTGAAATCCTCGAAATATTGATTTTTAGGTATTTATGATGTGATTTAGCTGTATTAATAAGTAACATAAAATACTAAATCTTATCAGCTTAGCATTTAAAATCCAATTCAATGTATAGAACGGAACAGAAGCAGAGGAGATAAGATATTTTATTCAATGATATGTTCTGTTCATTCACTTCTTTGATACCAGATACCTGCAGTAATATGCTTAGGCTTAAACAAAAAGTGTCACTACCTAAGTTATTTTAAATCCAACCACAGTCCAACCTAACAAAAGAATTGTGTTGTGATAAGTTTTCTGCTCTCCAAATTATTTGATTTTAACAATTATTATCTTTTTATTTAATCTTGGAAATAATTTGTCGGCAACTGATAACAAAATATTCGTGTTAAATTTATTGATCACCAGTCTTCAATACTTAATTTAAAATTAACTATTTAAAATGACCAACACAATAGGCCATAAAATCTCTGTATTATAGAGCTGATTTCAAAACTAATGTTATTGCGTTGGTGTGACACTCTATTAAAAAAAAAAACAATTACTTAATCATTATTAAAAAATTCTAAGTTGAAGCATTTTTCATCCATCCCGTCGTTTCCTCAATGCTGAGGATTGTGTCTCCCATGACCTGCGCAGAGAGCTCGCTATTTATTCCTGTCCTCAGCGGTGTGTAGGCTTCGTGCAATTGCATTTGCTCTAAACTAGTGGGAAATCTACGAGCAATGTGGCCGAAAAAAGAAAGAAATCTACTCTGACATATAGTTGAGGCAGGTTTGTATGCCTAAATCTTTCAGAATTCAGTCATCGGTTCTCTTCACCGTCCATGAGATACGCAGAAGTCGATGCCAAAATCACATCTCAAAAGCGTTAATTCTCTCCTTCATTGCTTGATGTGTGGTCCGTACCTCAGAGCCATAAAGAAAGATTGAAAAAACTGGGTAACAAACTAGTAGAACTTTGTTGGTCTTAAGATGGAGCGGTCCCTCCAGATTTTTTCAAACGGACTTATGGCTCCCTAGGCCATCCGAATTCTGCAGAGGATTGCATGGTCACAATTACCATTGTTGCGGGGAGTGAACATAAATTTTTCCACACACTAATTACCTTGCAATCATTACTGCGTAAAAAACGGGACTAGTTTCGGTCAGTCAGACATCCACTTTGATGTGGAACCACAGTTTTCGACTTTATACTTCGATGCGTTTGAAGAGTTCTGCCATCTCACTCTCATTAGCAGCGAAAGCTACTTAGGTTTTTGCCTCTATTTGATATCTCAACATTCCAGTCTTCAGTCGCTTTAAGAGAAATCTACTCGCCGTACAAGTTAAACAACTATGGTGACAAAATGCAGCATTGACTTACGCGCTCTTCTGGCTTAATTGTCCCGACAATAATCGTTAGATTTGGACTGTAGCAGTGCTCTCGGCGTACCGATTCTTGATCAGATACAACAAGTGAGGGGAAACACAATAATTTTATAAGATGTCTATGGGGAACACCCATTGGAGTGAAAGTGTCTACCGTATATTGCCACCGCACACTTTGGCGTAATCAATGAAGCACAGTACTAAGGGGTTTGTTGTACCCTTGGCATCTTTCTATGAGATGTTGGACATGAAAAATTTGTTCATGCATGCTATTTTCTGCTACAAAACCTGCTTGCTCCACTGGTATCCGCCAATCCACGTATGTATAATGTAAAGCATGATTTTGCTGACGGGACTAATTAAGGATTACGTTTTTGGAAGTTTTCGGATTTCAGTGTGGAACCCTTCTTTAATTGAACTACTTAGGATTCCGTCTATTGTAGTAGCCATTGTTCACTCCTACACCCCTTGTCGCAAAGATTGTGAAGAACAAGTATACCTCCTTATCCTAAGTTGTGAAGCAGACTGGAACAGACACCATGTTTCAACTGTTTTACCGCATTTTTTACCTCAGATATTAGAATGTCAGGTTGCAGTTCGTGTTCAGGATGACGTCTAACAAGATGATGTGTTAGCGGCCCTCTCTATACAGCTGTTCTGTATATAAACATCTTTCGGAGATACTACCAAGCTCGGCTTGTATTAAACCTTTATCGGCGATGAGCCAAGTCTACGGAATTTTCCAAGGAAAGGAAAAAAGAAACATTTGAGTTTTTTTATTTGAAGTAAATTAAATTATTGTAAATATGACTACTTTTGACAAAAACTATCGCTATTCGGCTTGATTTCGATATTTATTTTAGTTTCTATCGTCAATTCGAATCGATTTCGCTTCCGATCACAGACATACAATTATTACTAAGTAGCAGACCAAACATAAGGATTAAATTACGTGGCAAGTTTCTATACAAAAAATAAGCTTCATTTAGGCTTCATGGTACGAAGAAACGTATAAAAATGGGTTGTTTGACTGGCTTACGCTTGGAACATATTTGTTATTTCCTAAACTAATCTCTAGTATACCTATATATTTTGTTGGGAAACAAGCAATATTTATTTAAAAGAGCCCGTAGTTCACTGAGCTGAAATTGCCACGCGTCGACTCTATGCGTTTATTATTAATGTTAGGTCTGCTACTATATTATATGTCTGTGCTTCCCATTTCAGTGGATAGTTTGACGGTGGAGACTATTACACACCGTTAAAATTACTTTTTATTAATTTAACGACCGATATCGGTCAATGCATCCTTTGTCCTATGAATGAAAGCCCGATATACCAATGTCTGTCCCTCTTTAGGGTAGATCAACAGAGTGAGACAGAGCACTGTATCGAACGTTATAGAGCTCGATATGATCCTTCATGTTAGAGGTGCTGAGAAGTGCTCCATTTCCATTTGCGTTCCTTTATTGTCTCCTATAATGAGTTTGTCGATCCTATGCTAAAATTGCTCAACTTGTTTCAGAGAAGTGGAGTCCTGCGGTCAACTCCTTGCCTCACTAGGCACCTGCTTGCATCACCTCCATACCCTGCTTTCCTGGGCGCCTCCTGGAGAACTCTTTCCGACTGAACTACATACTCCTGAGGAGCTCTTCTCTCAAGCAGACACCATCAACCAGTACTGCTTCTATGGGAGGTGTTTGGGATTTCAGGTAATTATAATACCCAGCTTCCATTTCGTGGCGAAATCTTTGAAAGGCCTATGTCCAGCAGTGGACGAGACAGGCTGATACATGGATGGATGGATAATATCCAGCTGACGTGATCTTATTTCAGGCTTATAAATGGAGGTCCGTCGTGGGCTCAAAACTATGGGACACAAAATAGCTTGTGATTTCAGTTACTATAGGATATGTATTAGGAGTTGAAAGTTTTAGTAAAAAGTGGGTGGACGAGTGTTAGGACTGAGAAGTTCTGGTATACATGTGACGTGACAAGGCGCTATGTAAAAAATATTCGTATGCTTTGTTTCTGTGTATTTCATGAAGTAGACGGAAAAATTGTAATGAATTTTTATTATATGCATTTTGACTATATAATCTAGGGTTTTGATTTTGGAAAACACGTTTGGATAAATTTTCCGCGATAGAAATAATTAATGAAATAAGGTCTTCAAACACACTTTTTCTCCTCGTTTGACGAATAGGGATCATGTACAGAATTCAAACATATTTTATTAGATGGGTTTTAACAATATCTAGAACATATTTTATTAGATGGGTTTTAACAATATCTAGATATTTGATTTTGGAAATTTTGCTACGTATTTTAGTTTTTTTTAGCCTCTTAACGGCTGTACCACATTTTTTTAAGCGATGTGACCGCCTCGATTCTTCACAAATAAGTACCTTATTTGTTTTAGCCCGCGCTAAATTCTCGTAGATCTCTGCTTTAGCCAATTTTAACGACTTGTTTTATCATAACGATAACTTCTCAACTCTCTTTGGACACGCAATGATATTCACATATATATATCTTCTTCATGAATCCTCGCTAGCAAACAGTGAAAACCTCATCATAGTATTAGAGAAGTAGGTATATACGTTTTTTTTCCATTAGTGTAATATGAATGTAGTATTATGTAATATTAATGTAATTTTAATTTATCATAAGTGCAGCAGTAAACAGATTTTCTTTTATCTATCTCATTTGTCAAGCTTACGTTTTCTATTTACAACAATCAACAGAAACAAATTGTAAAATGTTTTCTTTATTAGACAGTGCATAGATCAACTTAGCCTTGACTGCTGCAAGGTTATTTATATTCAGCCAACCATGTTATTTATTTATCCTGGCGCGTGATCGGTTAGACGTTTTGAAGACCTTGAATTTCTTACGCTTATCATGCATGACAATGGAGCATTACTTTCTCGCCGTTAAACAAAATGTTTCTATACAGAATAGAGCCAAGTGTATAATCGGAATCGTAGAGTAGATTTTTTTTAAGTTGCTGTAAATAATCAAACAGTAGTGTCCCTGTTTGTCTCGTCGCCACTCAAGAAAGGGGCAAAATTTTTAGAGGAGTTAAGAATCGGAGGCAAAAAATCCGGGTCTCAAATACAAAATAGAGGTTTTAAAAATGTTTATTTACACGCCCTCATACAAACTTATCGGAACCCCACACATTGTACAAAAAACCCAATTTTGATAAAAACGATTCCATTAGACGTCATTAGGCAGAAAATTCTGACAAATCATGATGACTACCACTCCTTGCCACACTACCTCGCCGGGGCTAAAAGTTTGACCTACATGTACGGAAACCCTAAATATGCATATATATAAAAGAATGCCCTGACTGACTGACTGATTTATCTATCAACGCCTCAAGCAACCGGGTAGAGCTAGGAATATGGAGTTTGGCCTGTCAGTAGGTGCCTTATAATACAAATCATCAGCTAAGAATGAGAAGGCATTTTAGAAAATTCCCACGGGATCAAGAGAAACGCGAGCAATCCTGCATTATGTACCTACATTGCAAAATGAAGTATTAATTAATTAATTCATCAAATGTACTCTAAACAATAATAGAGATATATTTGAACAATGTTTAGATCTACCATTTGCCTTCCTGCTTAGTGTAATTGTCCTTAAACAGCAGAAAATATATTTGAAGGCATTATTTTTAATGAGAACAAATCTAGTTTTTTTTTCATTATTTGAGACGTTCGTAAATAAAATATGTCATTCATTAATTATGCACTATTTTTTAATTTAATATTCAGGATATTACGACATGAGTGTAGATAAAAACGAGTACCCAATGTGTTTTAATCAGAATATTAAACGGGTTTTCACTGCTTACGATTCTACTAAATGTTTGCCTTATAATATCAAGAACAAAAGTTTTAGTTTGGATTACATAGAAATCCGTACTAGGAAAGGGTAAATTTATGACAGATTATATTAAATCTGAACGCCCGGACAAAGTCTAAGTCAAAAGCATATTGCATAATAAGAAGGTGTGCTATAAACCTTGGTCTATATTCTATAAGACAAAGGAAACCCTTGAACCTATAGATAGTTTATCTAGCTCATCAGGTCAGAAACAGACACGTGCTTGAATACAAACATTGTATCAGTTAAGAGGACTATAGCTGCTGTAGACCTTGAAAGCCACAGTTAAGAGCTATTTTAGTTCAGCTATTATTTGAGTAAAAATTTTATAATCTACGAAATATTTCACATCGCCCTGATTAGATTTAACATTTTTATCAAGATCTTTAACTAAATAACTACCAAAACAAGGTTCAAATTTAGACAATAGACAAGGATTATTAATATATTAACAAAGAAACAATTTGAAACTTAGTCAAATTAAAGATATTTTATACTTTATTTCAAGGGCAGCCGAAAAATCGGTCATTGTCCTTTGCGCATTTTGTACTGGACCCCGTACCACGAAAAACTAAGCGATAAAGATCGTATGGCGAGATTGGCGAGCGATACGTGTCGTTTTCTTTTGACGCGTACAGTTTTTCGACCTGCCGTAGAAATAGACATTTGATTATTTTTGAATATTTTTAGTTCTTATAATTGTAATTATTTATTAAGGTAAATTTGAGTGCTTTCGCAGCATGATTTTTCCTCAAATGATAGAGAGATCAATATGATATGAGTCGCGTAAGAGAGTAAGACGCACGCACCAAAGACACCAGCAGTAGTTATTGTCGCCTTAATAACAGAGTCATAACTACCAACTATTTGATGGTCTTTGATTCTAACCCAGTACACCCCTTAAGGGTCTAAGGTTGGTAGATTTGGAGGAGGCAGGGAAATCTCAAATACTCAAAAGAGATATGACACTTTGTTGCAATGTGAAATTGTACGCAAATTACTTTGATATTAATTTCACCTAGTGACCCGCGGCTCGATTACTGTTGGTTGTTTATTAAATATTAAGTGCCCACATGTGTGTAAAACGCGTACAAATGATAGTTAATTATGAGAATTTATAGACAATAATACGAAGTCAATTTCTCAGCCGGTTTTGCACTTTGAACCTGATAAACTGGAGTAATGCCTAATGGTATGGAATAACGATATTTCTGTCGCTATACATACGATCTATTATTTTATTACTTTATTTTAACTGCAGATCTCGTATGTTTATACTCATTATATGTTTTTCACTTTTATAAGGGCTTAAGGTGGACGAATTATAGTTCCGTGAAATAACGGTTTATTCTATAGTCTCTCATTGTCTATCTGGCGTGATGATACATCTGGGTTACAATACCATAACTCAAAAATGTCTGAGTCGAATAATATTAAATTTATTATAGAGATAGTTCAAAATATTAAAACTCCGAGAAAAATAAAGAAAATCTTCATCGGCGTCACACTTATTAGCGTAATTTATTCTGACAAAACAGAACATTCTCTTCAAGTATTAACCGAACGAAATCTTCCTACAGTTTCTTCCGTCAATGCGGGGCATCCTCAAGGGCATATCGATCTGCATGGCGGGTTTCTCCGAGGCCTACTACAGTCACGGCAACCTCATCAGCTCAGTGTGGACCGGGGGCCAGTACTTGATAGACCCGGAGATGAGGGCCAGAAGGATCGTCAATATATCGCAATCGGCCAATGTCGAGTTTTGTAAGGCGTTCTGGTTTTTGGCTGAGAGTGGTAAGTGCACCTGATATTGCTATAGCCAAGTGTATGTCCGTCCGTCCGTCTATCCGTAGCATGCCTTGAAAATGTATGAGCTGAAAAGGCTATGCAGATGGGTTAATTTAGTCTTGGATACTTTGAAATATAAAATGGTCTCCGAAAATTCATGTCAAAAAATGTATTGTGTCGTAAAATTTATTGATATTGGCGAAACTCGTTCATTATTAACTTAAAAATGTATGTACATATAAATACGCCACAATTCATTAATATATTACACTTGAAAAAAAAGTAAAATAGTACAATATACGAGAAATATCAACGCTTTCGCACGTGTATCAAGCGACGTTTTTTAGGACACCTGCGAAAAATTACATGAAATAATAAAATAAATAGTACATTACGATACGAGAGCGATAAAACGTTTTCTGACGAGTGTGAGTGTGAGCTACAATCACACGAGTCGCGAAAAAGTTTCTAGCACGAGTATCGTATAATATTTTATAGCAAAAGTGCGGAAAATGCCGACTTTACGCAAGCGCAGCGTGCGTAAAGTGGTCATTTTACGCACGGTGTGCTATAAAGCAATTTTCGACTGAAGAACACGCAGTCTGATTGGCGCCAATCTGTGCTACAAAGACCAATGTCCAATTCTAACGTCTTTTTAATAATGAGTTTTAAGATAGTCAAAATATAATATAATTTATGACGTCTAAAATTGTTTTGAATTTTTAAAACATCTTTTACAATTTAACAATGTATAATATATTGACTAATAATATAAAAGTTTTAAAATACTCAAACAGTTTTTAATGTATCCGGTTACTTCCAACAAAATGACACTAAAACAAAGGTTTACATGCTTACTAAATGATGTCGCCGGTTTCCCCTAGATGGCGTCAGTTGTAAAAACAAAAAGCACGAGTGCAAAATACGTATTACGCACGCTAAACAGGCACGTAATCTATCATATTTTGAGCAGGTGTATTAAAAATACTATTGTGCAAAATTTAAAATTTTGTAGTTTTCGAGATTTTATGCGTAGAACTCTGAATATCAGTAAACTATTTTACTCCGTAACATTATTTCACATTTGGTTTTGGTATTGGAGATAAATAGTGATCTATTTTCTGTGTATCACAAATACAAATAATTTATTGATAAATCAAGTCATTAGTCTTCTAAACGGACGTAATAAGATTATCTTCCGTGTTCGTATATGTCATGCGTTTGTCTCTAATTTATCTACAATACATTATTATTAGTATCTTATCTAAGTATATTAATAATAAAGTATTAAAAAAGTCGTGTCTGCACATATAATATTTTTTCAAAATTTTAAATGATATAGTTTATTATATTAGAATTGTACTAAAGTAAAACCACCATTTTTAGAATTTTTGTCTGTCTGTCTTTCTTTCTGTATGTATGTTCCGTTTTAACTCAAGAACCACTCAACGGATTTGGATGCAGTTTTTTTTTTCATTATCATCGTGGTGATCCTGGTCAACATATAGGCTATAAGGGGTGTTAATATAACACGCCCAAGCCGAAAACGGGGCAGAGATTGAATTAACGCGCGCGGAGCCGCGGGCGATAGGCTTGTTGTGAATAAAAAGCAACGACAGATAAATTATTCATATACGCAAATTCTTTATTAGACGCAAAAAATGTACTATGACAAGAATCTTAAAGTCAATGCAAATAGGCGAGCTTATCTCTGAAATAAAGGAGAATGCCACGGTATCGCACCAAATGGCGTCACAATAAAAGTTATAAAATTACTTAGATATTTTAAAATCCAATCAATATCTGTTTTATCAATTTTAATTTAAATCCAGAATTCTAACATCATAATAAAAAATATTTCGGTATTTTCATTTCCGTTGCTGCTTTACTATGATTAGAATGCCAAACAATAATCCTTCTATTAAAAGGTAATTAAGTCTTTGCAATGCCCTTGTCAGTGTACAATAAATTCGAATTGCGGATACCAATTTAAATGAGACTTGGTGATTTGGTAAGTACATTTTAGTCTCCCTAAAATTAACTTGGTTTGGTTTTGACGCCACGACTTTGGGTTCGGTACGAGGCGCCATATATTACGCGGCATTCTTCTTTCTACCCTTGGTGAAGCAATTAACATATATGGTATGAAAACCACACGTGTGCACACAAAAAAAAACTTAGTATCTACAAAGGATCATCGACGTAAATACGACCTTTCAGTTTGATTCCCTAGTTATATATATATAGGTAATATTGAATTTAAATGTTATCGATTAGGTTAATTTGAAACTAACTGTTCATGTCGTTATAGATAGTAACGCTCTATTGTAATGAACTTCGTAAACCTGATAAGATAAAGAGTTAAGAGTAGCTCATACATAGTAGTTCCAACGATGTACAAAGAAAGTGTATATTTAAATTCTCCCCCGATGAAATATGCACTTTGTAGTTGCATAAAACTACTCCTTATTTGATAACCAAAACGAACGTAATAAAAATGGTTTTAAAAAATAATGGAAAAATGAAAAAAGACAATCTTGCTAAGTTTCTTGCCATTCTTCTTAGCAAGACTAATCGAATGGGCGGATAGTTGGGAATTATATTTATTTATAGTTTATTTGAGCATTATGTATAATATACATACATAATGCAATGAATACATAAGTTGATAAATAAAGCATAATTAAATAATATATTTTTATTCCTAAATTTATTTATTTTATGCAGGTGTATAATTTTATTAAATTTTAGTAGCCTTACATAAATATATATTTGATGTATTTCCCGTATTATGTATTTTTTAATCATATTCTATTCGTTTTTTAAAGATTAATATTGATCTGTAAAACGTATACTTTATGTATATATTTTACTAAGTAAATTATTTAAATTTTAATGGGCAAAGTTTGATATTTTGGGCATGTTCCTTCCGCCTAAGTGGTAGGTAAAGCTCGACCGGGCTGCCATAGAGCAACTTATATTGACCAGCACTGAAGAATAGAAGAGCTGGTAGATTGATGGATGTGAAAGAACTGTCAGGATCGTAGCAGATAAAAACCCTTATTTCATCTAAGAGACAGGCTTGAGTATATGTTTGTAAATACGTATGCTGTAAATAAATGTAATGACTTTTTGTCTTTTTAATTGGGCCATGTGACTGATGCTGGGCCCGAATAGCCCAAAATATGTCTCACAATCATTTATTTTTGTGTGTTTTATGTGTAAATTGAGGCATTGAGTACAAAAAGCCTAACATTTCCAGACACAATTAAAAATCAGTTGTGTCTGGAAATGTGAGGCCTTTCTCGCTCTCAATGCCTCAATTATAAATACGTATACCTGATCTAAAGTGCATTTCCCGCAGAAATAATGAAACGCGTGCCAAGCCTCATGTCGTCTAATGTAGCAGTGAACAAGATCATCACAATCCCACCGGAGCCCATCACCGTCACGACGACAGAGGGCCACGAGTCGACAGTCCTACCACCCACTGTGCACATAGGACTTCACAGTTTGAACGTGAGGCTCATCAGCGTGAATAAGAGGATCGGTATGGTAAGCTGCATCAATAGAATTGCATATTGGTTGATATAGCCAAATTCGTACTGGAGACTCTTCAAGTTGTTAGGACCGACCGACGTTCAATAGCCCTGTCTTTACGAGCTATATCAGCACTCGTGCATTAATGTTTATGCATAGTTTGTAGATACTTAACTAGGCCAACCGAGATAACTTTATTAGTACAAGTGTAAAATAAAAGGTATTCTCAAAACAGCAGCCGTTGAGTTTGGAATCAATCTATCAACCTACATTACATACTACTGTACACACAGTACACTGCAAAAAGCAAATATTTGTTCCCCTATGCGTACTTGTTCTAGAACAACCTAGACTCAATTAGCATAGGAAGTCTAGGTTTAATTTTGCGTTGCTTACAGAAAAGTCATTGAGCCCGAGTCTCCAGTATGGCTTTGGCTATATCAACCAAAGTCACCTTATATAGATGTAAAATGTTGAGATAGGGACAATAAGATTCCCTGGACAAGTATCCTCAAATTAAACCACTTAAGGCGCATAGCCACGCCACCGTTTTAGTGCAAAATTTGGTTACCCTCTTCTCCGTTTTTTTTTCGTTATAGACCAAAGTATAAGATACCATCTGATACTAATATTTTAAGAGCCACCATTTTGCCAAAATGTTAAATATTGATTTTGTTTTAAAGATATCAAACTGGACAATTGCATGCAAGGTTGTTTTCTTATACCAAAATTTTACATTTCAGCGAGATAGTGACTTTGTGAATGCTTATATTGAACTATAGTCTCAAACTTTAGTCTATGACGAGAAACAGCAAAGAACAAATTTTGTACTTAAAACGGTGTCATGCTACTGTAAAACTTTCCTAGAAATACATACCTAAGGAAATGAAATCACTTTCCCTCACTAATTTTAGAAACCTACTGTGTGTTTTGTATGGGCCGGTATATATATTTTTTACACGCTTATCAGTATAGATTTTTTCCTGTTGCTTCCGAAATATTGTCAACGCATTGATGATATTTGTTAAAAACAGAATACATACAAGAATTATTTATCCGTCTGATTCACCAGAAAGACCCTTAAAGGTGTCTAGGGCAACATGCCCCAGATAAGGAAAAAAGTAGATGCATTCTAATGCCATTAGTGACTTCGCAATGCACACACGAACAACGTTATGCATTTTAAATGGCCAGCTGGCCTTTTCCAATGCATAATAATGACATTGTATGTTTACGAAATTACTTTGGGATGTGGTCTAGCATTGAAAAGCGCGTGTTTCGAGTTTGTATCGAGAAATCATACTGGAAAAGTCTGTGCCTAAAATTTGTGTTTTGCCCTTGTTTGGTTTTGTACAGCCCTGGATCTTAACTCGTGTTTTATACGAAATGTATTTGAGATTTTTCAAATATAATAAATAAAATTATCTAAACAATATCTGAAAAACGTCATTATCAAAATCGAGCACTTTCTTTAAATAAGCCTCGGTTTTTCAGAAAAGTACTTATAAAATAATGTTATCCTTATGGAATTTATCACAATCGCCCTTGCTGGTACCAAACGACATTCGACTCTAATAAGGGTTCGTTAATAGTACATTACACAAGTGCGGAAAATGTACTCACGGTGTGCTATAAAAATGGTTTTCGTTCTCATGTCCATATGCATGGTTGCACCGCAACTCAAGCCGCAAAGTACACATCCATCATCTTCTCCGTTCAGTTGGTGATGGCAGCACTGTCATTGTACAATAATTTATCCAATCACAGAGCAGAAAAAAAGGATAGTTCCGCCAATTGCAACTGAACATATATAAATGTACAGTGCCACCAATTTAACTGTTCAGTAAAATCATTCGCCGTCTCTTTCTAATTATACTCTTTTATTTTTTTATTAAATGGTGGTAGAGCTAATGCCGGGCTCGACTGTGGAGGTACCACCATCTTACTCGCAAATCCTCCCGAAGTTATTCGGGGGAGAGTAAGAGGACAGCTCTCAGGCAAAAAACCAGGCGGCCCACCATTGCCTGGGACCGATGGATGGCGGTATATCCATCCCCAATTGCCGGGCCTCATATAAATTAGACTGGTGACGGGCAGCGGCGTCACTAGTGCAAGGGTTTCGGCACCGCGCTCACCAACCCGCCTGCCCAGCGTGTGTGAGTATGGGCATTTCTTCCAGGAGGACCGCCAAGAGTGGTGAACTCCTGGAAAGGCCTATGTCCAGCAGTGGACGAAACAGGCTGATGGAGGATGGAGATTTATTTATTTATTTTTTTATTTATTACACTTAATGTACATTTACACAAGATAGATAAAAACAAGACATCAAAAAAGAACATATTGTACAAAGGCGGCACTTATTGCTAATAGCAATATCTACCAGGCAACCTTTTCTTTTCTACCGCACTAGAAAGAGATGGGTGGATAATCCAACTGAACAGATAAGTTGGTGGCACTGTAAGGTCTGTAAATGTCAATCGGATACGTGGCCGCAAGCCGCGTTGCATTCAAAGCGTCAAAGGGGACTTTTGCTAACCATCCATCCATCAGCCTGTGTTCATCCACCCTCCTAAGGTCTGCCCTCTGCGCATGTTCCCCCTTTGATACCAAGACTTGGTGGAAACGGGGATGGGTGGTGGTTGTTCCTGGAAACAGGCCTTTCCTAAAAATTTCGCCACTCATAGCGGTCCTCAGTTCTCCTCATCCAGCCGCCACCCACAACGTCCTTCAGTTCGTCGGTACAGCAAGCTATGTCGGTTACTTTCGATCTCCGACGGATCTCCTCATTTCGGATTCTATTGGTAACCAGAACCATATTTCCCAGACAGGCGACGGCTCCTCAACCCTGCCCCCAGCGGACGGCGTAGTATTCCACTGCCACGGCGGTGGCTTCGTCGCACAAAGTTCCAAGTCCCACGAGATGTACCTCCGGGATTGGGCGGCGAGACTCAACGTGCCCATTCTTTCTGTGGACTACAGCTTGGCGCCACAAGCTCCCTTCCCGAGAGCGTTGGAGGAGGTGTTCTACGCGTACTGTTGGATGCTGAACCATTTGAAGGAGATTGGAACTACGGGTGAGATTCGATAAACAAAAACGTGTCTTCGTTCTTTGCAATAAGGGTTGTCGTTTGGAAGTGATTGATTTCATGCTTACGTACTTGTACTGCAGATCAGTTAGGATTGTAGCAGAGAGACAGCGGCGAGGTCAGACAGTTGATTTCACTTTTACTGTAGCCCATAGGCAGGACGCGATCATATCGATCTTTTGACGTTCAGTGGGTAATTGTTAATAATTACTAGCAACAGAAACCAATAAATGCTACCAGAATTTAGATGCTCTCATGCCCTAACTTTTAATGGCAAGACTTGCGTTAGAGCGAATTTCGATAGAGTTCTTTCCACAAATGTAAATTTTATTAAAGGTCATGAAAATTAAATAATAGAAAGGGAGAGGAATGCTTTTTTTAACTTTTTTATAATCCCCAAATCAACAATCTTTTGACAAAAAAAAAGGTTGTTACTGTCTAATTTTGTTATTTAGCACCTTCCACGCATTTTTTTAAACAGCAAAATTTGAAAGTACATACGTATTTTTTTTGGTGAAAAAACTGTTTATTCGCATGTGTAGAATTGATGAAACGTGTAGAAAAAAGTAGCACAACGAAATTTAAAATTTTTTGGCGTGGTATATGGAGAGCGGTTTTAGACCACTCCCCTTAAACACTTTACTAGAACTTGATAAATTGACTTAACCCTCGTCCAATCCCAGGCAAACGCGTAGTATTCGCCGGCGACTCAGCAGGCGCGAACCTCATAGCAGGCTGCACTCTAAAGATAATGGAAGCGAAGCTGCAGCCCCCGGACGGCCTGTTCATGGCGTACGCCCCACTGCTGGTCAGCTTCATACCGTCGCCGGCGCGGCTGCTGTGCCTCATGGACCCTCTGCTGCCGTTCGGGTTCATGATGCGGTGTCTCAAAGGTTACTTAACATTATTTATAGTGCATTAAAGTAAGGCCAACAATACGAGATAAAGAATGCAAACACACTTTCAGGGGTTCAAAACATTTTTATTTGAATAAATTGTATACAAATTTTTAACTCCCTAATCTAATCGTTGTCCTCTCTATTAGACGAAGATAATTCGTCGGAAGAGTCCGAATCAGCCGTATTTATGACAAAACTATCTGTTGTATACAAATACAAAAAAAACAAAAACATTTATTTTCTCAAAGTACATTGATACACAAATAATACTAACATGTATGTAGGTATACAAAAATATTCGCATATAAAGCACAAGACAAAGTTTATTGTACAGTACTATGACAAACTTAAAAATATTTAGAAAAATATAATATACGTTTGAGTATTTGGTACAATTAAATATTAGCAACAGACTACGCACTAAGTCAGACTTGTTACGCGCGAGTCTAATCTTCGATTGCCAGTAAAAGTTCACAGGGGGGCTAATTTCTCATAGAGCATTTATTGATTATTTACTGTTAGCCTCTAAATAATTCAAGTCTAATGACATAAACCAAAACTTAATAACTAAAACAAAGTGAAATTAATATTATTTTAGAAGACTCCAGAATATGTGTAAATATAAGATATAATAAAAATAAATATAAAATTATGTAAAATTTAATTTATTTATTGAAATTATAACTGTACATACATAGTTTTTATATATATAATAAATAAATGAGGGAGTAGATATATACTCGTAGGTGTTAAAAGGGGGAAAATGGACCTTAATTATTTTTGAATTTTAGAATGGCTTCGGTGGCGTCATAATTTAAAGTCAGCAACCATTTTGTAATTTTACTTTTTGCATCATCAATAATGTTGTCAATTTTGATATAAAAATTGTCCTCTACTTTTATGGTGTGATCCACACAATTTCTCCATTTGTCAGCAGATACATTTTGGATTACCTTTTGTTTTTTTTCTTGGTGAATTGATATCTTTCAGAGGTTGTCTAGAGTTGCCAGGCCGTGATTCCATAATTAAAATCAACAACCACTCACAGTAACAGGAAAATCAACAAGAAAAACTAACAGTAATGGATTAATAATAACATAAAACTAAACAAATACGTAAACGAAAAAATACGTATCACTTCGGACGCAATCAAAACAGGAATGAACTTGTTCACAAAATGGCGGACCAAATGTTGGTAACTGCGGTACTGACTGCTTACCTGTACCACGAACGACCTACGACTCACGCAACGACAGCTGTCGTCGACCAACTGACGCCATTATTGCGTACGAGACAGTAACGGTCCGATTTTTTACGTATTTTATCTCGTCTCGCTGGCCTTACTTTACAAACTATAAATCATCAATTAGAAACAAATTTCAAGTAATTATTTAAAAAATCCTCGGGCTAAGTTGTAACCTGCGACCTCTTGTTAACACGATAGTAATTATTGCGCCACCGAGGTCTTCAAACTGGACCGTTGAATTGTTCCACCATGACACCGAATATTCGCAACTACTTTATATACCAGTCAGTAAGGCACATACTGAACACTCACGAGGTAGGTATTTAACTTATAAAATTGATTCGAACGACCTGCATAGCTAATATGAAAATAATAGAGAAGTTTTGTGTCTTGAACAAGCGTTTGACCAATGGAAACGCAGGAAACCTACAGATAGCGCGCGAGTTCATGTCCATCCTGAGGAATGCGGTAGTGCTGTGACCTATTCAATTATGGTAATGTCGATAATTACTACCGATCTTGTCAACAGCTGTCAATTTGGTTTATTTTAACTCAAGGTTATTTTGCAAATTATGAAATAAAATAAACCAATGTGATAAGTATTTACTTGTTTATTTCTAATAGTGAAAAATATTTTAAAAAATGCAATTTATTCACTATCAGATGCAAAGACAACCGACAGAGCAGAGTCTGAATCAATATCCTCGCCGTCGCTGACTTCAATTACGAATTTGTCGATCGTATTTTCCATTAGTCCGTCTTTTCAATAGCGACTAATTTTCGGTATAGATAAGCGCGCGTCACATTCATCGAGGACAACACTCGACTGCAGACTAATGTGGCGAGGTGGGTGAAGGCGGGGCGATCTGCCCCCGCGCGTCGCCTCTGGCCCCGATAGACATGAACTCGCGCGCTATATGTATGTATATCGCCTCGACAAAAGGCTCGTTCTGCGTTTCCATTGGTCAAACGCTTCGTCGAGACACAACATTTCTCTATTTTGTTCGTCCATGTTAGCTACGCTGGACTGCGATCCATTGCTTTAGCGATAGTAAGAACTCAACAGATTAACCTGTATGCTTGCATGGGGACAAATTCGTGTAAGATAACAATACATTTATACTGTTTTTTCTTTTCATCAAGTAAACAGGTTAATAGAATTTTTGTCACGTTCGGTTGCCTCTCTTTGAGATGAGATATTGAGATCAAATTATTAGAATAACTTCATAAAAGAATATGATAATATCATATTCTGGGAAGTAATCAGAGTTTTGGATTATAACCTGATAAGTTTCAAAAATAGAATAGCTATAATACCTTAAACCCTTCAAAATTCACCTTTAAAGGGGTTCTTTATTCTTTCCAAGTGTAAAAAACTAACTTAATTATTGTTATTTCAGCTTACGCAAGTCCGAATTCAAATAGTAAAGGAGGTAGCAACAATAACAAAGAAGAAAAACGCGGCAAAGAACAAACTTCAGCGTCTAATGCCACTACGCCGCTCGATAGCAATGGATTTCTGAAAATTAGTCCATCGCAAGGTAAGGAAACTAGTTCGACAAAATTATTTAAAAATCATTTTGCATTATACTGTGACCATTTTCAATTTTGTACATATGTAGCGAAGCTTAAAAACTACATTTTCATTTCCTTTCACAAAATTATCGAAAATAAACAGTTTAACCTTTTAATTCATCCCCAGAGGCCATTAGCGAAGGAGTATCGACATTCGAGGAAGTGTCCCCATCAGACCTCGCCGAGCTCCAAGCTCACAAGTCCGCCGGCTCCGACCGCAGGAAGTCTAGCGATACCACGATCAGTGCCGCCTCTCTCATGAGCGAGCACACGCACACCGGTAATTACTCTTATTGACTCGCAATGAAGTCTGTTATTGTTTGTCGCTTCCACCGCAGGAAGTCTTGCAATACCACGATCAGTGACGCCGCCTCTCTCATGAGCGAGCACACGCACACCGGTAATTACTCTTATTGACTCGCAATACAGTCTGTTATTGTTTGTCGCTTCGAGCGCAGGAGGTCTAGTGATACCACGATCAGTGCCGCCTTTCTCATGAGCGAGCACACGCACACCGCTAATTACTCTTACTGACTCGCAATGCAGTCTGTTATTGTTTGTCGCTTCCACCGCAGGAAGTCTTGCATTACCACGATCAGTGACGCCGCCTCTCTCATGAGCGAGCACACGCACACCGGTAATTACTCTTATTGGCTCGCAATACAGTCTGTTATTGTTTGTCGCTTCGAGCGCAGGAGGTCTAGTGATACCACGATCAGTGCCGCCTTTCTCATGAGCGAGCACACGCACACCGCTAATTACTCTTACTGACTCGCAATGCAGTCTGTTATTGTTTGTCGCTTCCACCGCAGGAAGTCTTGCAATACCACGATCAGTGACGCCGCCTCTCTCATGAGCGAGCACACGCACACCGGTAATTACTCTTATTGACTCGCAATACAGTCTGTTATTGTTTGTCGCCTCCACCGCAGGAAGTCTTGCAATACCACGATCAGTGACGCCGCCTCTCTCATGAGCGAGCACACGCACACCGGTAATTACTCTTATTGACTCGCAATACAGTCTGTTATTGTTTGTCGCTTCCACCGCAGGAAGTCTTGCAATACCACGATCACTGACGCCGCCTCTCTCATGAGCGAGCACACGCACACCGGTAATTACTCTTATTGACTCGCAATACAGTCTGTTATTGTTTGTCGCCTCCACCGCAGGAAGTCTTGCAATACCACGATCAGTGACGCCGCCTCTCTCATGAGCGAGCACACGCACACCGGTAATTACTCTTATTGACTCGCAATACAGTCTGTTATTGTTTGTCGCCTCCACCGCAGGAAGTCTTGCAATACCACGATCAGTGACGCCGCCTCTCTCATGAGCGAGCACACGCACACCGGTAATTACTCTTATTGACTCGCAATACAGTCTGTTATTGTTTGTCGCTTCGAGCGCAGGAGGTCTAGTGATACCACGATCAGTGCCGCCTTTCTCATGAGCGAGCACACGCACACCGGTAATTACTCTTATTGACTCGCAATGCAGTCTGTTATTGTTTGTCGCTTCGAGCGCAGGAGGTCTAGTGATACCACGATCAGTGACGCCGCTTTTCTCATGAGCGAGCACACGCACACCGGTAATTACTCTTATTGACTCGCAATGCAGTCTGTTATTGTTTGTCGCTTCCACCGCAGGAAGTCTTGCAATACCACGATCAGTGACGCCGCCTCTCTCATGAGCGAGCACACGCACACCGGTAATTACTCTTATTGATTCGCAATGCAGTCTGTTATTGGTTGTCGACCGTGGGAATGTATGAATCCTCCTACTAAATAAATTATTGTTTTCTTTCCAGGCATATCGCCTCTAGAAGACAGATCACAACGCTGCGTGTCAGATTTTCTAGAGAAGTACGTATTGGACAGTGATACCGACTCGGAGGGCCGGCGGATACCCATCATCAAACCAATGAGTGTTGCTACCACTTTAGAGGAATCTCACAAGTAAGTCCAACGGCTAAGAAAGCGGATAGGGTTAGCTAACCTAACCCTTTTCCTCGTCAGGTTAGGGCGCATAGGCAAGCCACTGTTTTAGTACGAAATTGGTAACCCTTTTCTCAGTTGTTTTTCGTACTGATATTTTAAGAGGCACCATTTAGCCAAAATTTTGAACATTAATTTTGTTCTAAAGATGGACAGATTTACATACAAAGTTATTTTCTTGCCCTATATTGTACCTTTACCATTTTAAATTTCAGCCAAATAGTGACTGCCTTAGTAAATGCCTGTATTGAACTATATAGGTCTCAAACCTTAGTCTATAACGAAAAATAACAGAGAAACGGGTTAACAATTTCTTTACTAAAATTGTGGTATTAGTGGTATCGCCTTAAAACTTTATCGTTAGTTTATCCTTGTTTTGTCATTTACCCAACATAGAGCAACCCAAACGATTATTTTGGATACGAGTGTCTATTGAAAATACTAAACCAAAACTCACTGTTTTATTTCTTTTAATAAAAGCGTTGTAAGTTTTCTTAGAGATTGCTACATGGACAAGAGCAAATCTAATATACATAACAATACTAACCGTTGTGGATAACATTTGTTCCGTAGGGAGGCAGAGTCAGAGGCGGAGTCTAGCACGTTGGTCGGAGAACCACCCTTACTTGATGATAACGATAATAAAGAAAAGAAACGGATAAAAACACGGTAAGTTGCAATAAGGGAATGACTATACTTAAAGCCTGACCAGCTCTCTTATTGTCTGTTAGGGTGATTCAAACTTTCACTTTTTTCCGTTTTATTACGGGGCACCCCCTCAATGTGTTCTATGTAGCTAAAAACAAATAAATTATTTTATTCATATATTTTTAAAGAAATTTAGGTATCGCTACCACAGTTTTAAAAATTTAAATCTCCATACATAGAGCGTTTTTTTTAACAGATACGTAGATAATGAAACACTATTGCATTTTTAAACTTTCTGTACTTCACCCTGTTTTTTGTCAAAATAAAGCTAAATTTCAGCAAAATGGGAGTTTATTCGTATTATGTGCTGTTTTTTAAACTTACAAGAGTGATGCACAGATGATTTTTTGAAATGTAAAGTTTTTCATATTTTCGTTTAAAAAGCTTAATTTCTGCATGACTTAATTTTTTTCATTTAAATGAAAAAATTGCTTAATGTATGGGGATTTAAATTTTAAAAACTGTGGTAGCGACCCCTAAATTTGTTTAAAAAAATATTTAAAAAATAATGTATTTGTTTTTAGCTACATAGAGCACATGGGGTGGTGCCCCGTAATGAAACGGAAAAAAGTGAAAGTTTGAATCACCCTATTATCTATCTTCATTATATATCGCTATAGCCATCAACGGTGTCGTGATTGGTTCTAAATTATGTGCGATGTAATTTCTAGCCAATCACGGTGCATTTGAAAACGATTTCGATGGATGCCGAGGTTAGACAATAATGCTCCAGAAAATAAAAAAACCTAGCCATGTTGCGGAAAACCAATAAACAATTTTTCTCACAAATAATCTTGTTCAAGAGAAATCGAAACTATACGAGATGTATACGAGTGATGGAAAACAAGCCATCAGCGACCGCCAATATCGATATTAAAATTCATGTCTGTCATGATTTTCAATTCAATGCCGTTTTATCTGGGTTCAGATAATGTGTGTCCGCACATTAGTTCCGCCAATGTCGAGTTTTAAGCAAATAAACGCATGTGGGCTGATCTTCGACTTTTTTTTTAACAGTCTTCAAGGGTAGTACCTAAAATAAAGGACATCACATACCTACATACAAAACAAGAAATAAATAAATATTCATAGTTTTATTGTCATGTTGGCAAATTAAGCCGACAATTTTTCACTATAAAAATTCATAATTGTCGTGTTTATTTGAATATGGAATGAGGTTTCGTGACGTTTACTCACCATCAATTTGAATGTACAAAGAGGTTTTATTAATGTGAAAAGTTAAAGCAAAAAAAAAATATGTGCGCGGAACGTGCGAAGTTTTTTTTTTAAATTAACTAATTTGTTGTTTGAATATCCGCATATTGTTTGAGAAAAGTACTATAAAAAGCCTTCTTCGGCTGCGCCTCGGTCCACTTTCGACCATCAATGCCATCGCTACAGTAATCTACTATTCTTCTACTAGCAACACTTAAAACGTCGTTATTTCGTTTGCTATTAAAGTGTGGTATTGTTTTGTTGAATGTGTGTGTTGTGTATACGTTGTCAAAGTGTGGACTCGTTCTTTTGTTTGAGCATGTGAATATAAGTGTTACAATCATAGAACCAAATATGGCGCCACTGAAGCAGGTTTTTATTTACTGGTCAGGCTTTGAATGGTATTTTAAGGTGAACCTAAGCGCGAAGCAGGAGCTGAACATGCCGCAGTCATCGCATTTTATAAAGCGATGCAGCTCCTATAGGTGAACATAAACCTTTAGACTTATGGCTATTGTCGATATGATTTTATATTGTATCTGCACTTAAGAGGCTATGTAAAAAATATATGGATGCTTTGTTTCCTTGTATTTGATAAAAAAAAAAAATTTTTTATTTTATGCATTTTGACTACATAATCTAGGGTTTTGATTTTGGAAAACACGTTTAGATACATTTTCCTCGATAGAAATAATTATTGAAATGAGGTCTTCAAACGCACTTTTTCTCCTCGTTTGACGGATAGGGATCATGTACAGAACTCAAACATATTTTATTAGATGGGTTTTAACAATATCTAGATATTTGATTTTTGAAAATTTGCTAAGTAATATATTTTAGTTTTTAGAATAAAATTAAAAAATATACTTATTTCTCTTTTGCGCTGAATCCGCCCCTCTCGCACTGCGCGTTTTTTCGCTTGGAGTAAGAGTGACAAAAATAATATTTTACATAGCCCTTTAATGAATCGGATAATCGCCGGCGGTACTACTATAAGTTGAAAATTTTACGTATTTAGTCAGACTTATAAAAATGTTTGATATTTTTCCGCATTTTCGGCCATGGCAGATGTACCTATATATTGATACGAAACGGCTACTCGCGACTTAATAGAACAGACGTTTAATATAGTAGCAGACCTAACATTAACAATAAACGCATAGAGTCGACGCGTGACAATTTTAAATCAGTGAACTTCGGGCTCTTTTAAATATAAATATTGTTTGTTTCCAAACAAAATATACTGGGTGTTAAGATGATAACCTTTTTCCTTAAAACGGGGTGTTCAACCCATCAATATGAACAACTTTTACTATGGGGCTAACCCTGAAATCGCGAAAACAAAATCAGCTGTTTCATACATTTAGTTCGAGTAGGTATTTAACTTTTCTATGGAACAGCTGATATTTTTTTCGCGATTTCAGGGTTGGCCCCATACTAAAAGTTGTTTATATTTATGGGTAGAACACCCCGTTTCAAGGAAAAAGGTTATCATCTTAACAACCTGTATATTAGTTTCCATCCATCCATCCATCAGCCTGTTTCGTCCACTGCTGGACATAGGCCTTTCCAGGATTTCGCCACTCTTAGCCGTCCTCCTGGAAGAAATGCCCATACTCACACACGCTGGGCAGGCGGGTTGGTGAGCGCGGTGCCGAAACCCTTGCACCAGTGACGCCGCTGCCCGTCACCAGTCTGTTTTATATAAGGCCCGGCAATTGGGGATGGTTATACCGCCATCCATCGGTCCCAGGCAATGGTGGGCCGCCTGGTTTTGCCTGAGAGCTGTTCTCTTACTCTCCTCCGAATAAATTCGGGGGAACTTGCGAGTAAGATGGTGGTACCTCCACAGTCGAGCCCGGAATCAGCTCTACCACCTTAAAGAGATTAGTTTAGGAATTAACAAATATGTTCCAAACAGAACAACCAATTTTTATAGATTTCTTCGTGCCATGAAGCCTAAATGTAGCTTATTTTTTGTATGGAAACTTGCCACGCTATTTAATCCTTATGTTTGGTCTGCTACTTAGTAATAATTATATGTCTGTGCGTAGTAGTCAGATTTCGCCTGACTAGTTTCACTGTATTTATTCGTACATTCGGAGGCAAACATGGTTCCCCGCTTGACACTGAGTAGCAGTTTCCTATCAATATGAATATAAACCACGAATCTTTTAGTAGTAAAAAAATATGGCACATGTGTAACTCTGCCTAAAATTAGGGAAAATATAAAGTACTGATAACGTTTATAGTGACCGTGTAAATTTGAAATCTTGTAAATGTTTGTGCAGAATAACTGAAGCGGCGACGGGTATAATGGGAGCCATGTCTTCTAAGTTCGCCTACATCACCGGATCTAACAACATACGGCCGACGCCGGAAGAGTAAGTTTACGTACTTGGGGCCCGTTTTGAAACGAGTGAATTTCACTCGGAGTGATGCGAATTTCATCCTAGAGCGTTCAAAAATTAACCCGGTTAAACTGAGGGTAACCGAACTGTTACCTGACAGTTGCTCGGAAGTCTTTTGAAACGCTTCGGAGTGATGCGAGAATCACACTGGCTAGTGCGAATTCTAACGCTGTCTGGATACCGTTAAAGTTCGCCTGACAGTTGTCACTTCAGAGTTTTGCCGGGTTTTGGACAAAATTCAAAACTTTAAAAATGAATACATCATTTATAAAAGGAAAAAAGTGAAAATTATTATTGTGAAAATTGCATTAGGCTCGTAAGAGCTCATTTACCTATTTTTTTTTGTGACTACAAAAAGCAATTTCAGTTTCCCGTCCTTGAATTAGGTTTGAGATTGACGTTTGTCACCCAGACCGGTTCTAAAACGTTTTCTCACTGGAATCACTCGCAAGTGTTTCAAAACCAGATGTACTCTCTCTTGTATTTAGCTCTGTCTCTTTCTATTAAACGAGTGAAATTTCGGACTACTATCGCACGTTTTGAAACGGTTCCTTGTTTAATATAGGTACATCGTTCGTTACAACATGGAAATGGAAACCCATGTTGGAGGTGTTTTGGTTTAATAATACTAAAAGTTATATGGATAAAATATATACATATTTATAGTTAAATAAAATTTATACTAATGACTATTTACAATAATCTCAAGATATATTTCGGGTCCGATCTGGATCCGGCATCAGTTGAGTATATATGAATATATCGAAAATATCGGAATATATCTTGAGATTATTGTAATTTGTCATTTATATAAATTTTATTTTAACTATAATTAGTATTAATAACTTTTTTTATGGTTTATGATATATTTATTACATAATCTAAAACTTAAATAACAAATAAAACTACTTACCAATATAAATATCTAAAAAAAGAGAAAAAGAATACCCACCTTAAACTAAGTAAAAAATCGAAACCAAATCACTGCTGTCACCGGGCAGGGTACCCAACAGGCTGGCGGCAGCATTGCCTCGCTGAATCGCGAGGCTTAATCTTTGGCCGAAATAGGATCCAGCCCTTGGATCCCCCGAAGTATCGACCAGGCGCGACGATATCTCCTTGAAGAGGCGTCGCGCTTCTGGCCCCCACGGCCCGCGGGTTTCCGCAGCGAAGGGAACAAAATGGTAACTTTGTCCCAACGCTGTGTATTTTCGCCTCTTCGTGCCTTCCGCTTTTATAGCCGCCGAGCCAGCCTTGGTAGCGGTCGCTGGTAAGGGAGACGGCGCCACTATATCGGCGCATGTGGCGTCCCATACCAGGGAACGAGCGTCATTCCGTCAGACCTTCTGCCATTGTCGCGTGCCAGGCCGTTTGGCTCTAGAATTGCTGCAAGGACGCTAGCAAGGGCCTGCCGAATGACGTGGCGTGATAGCCGGCCAGCGCTGCGTTGGCACGATAGGCCGTGGTGGCCAAACTGGTCGACACTTTGGCCGCAGCGGCAGCGATGTGGCTCATTTGTCTTACATCCGAGTCTCAGGCCTACAGCCAGAGTAAAAGCGGATCTGTCCAGGAGTGTCCCAATGTTAGGCGAAGGAAGTGCATTCAACCAATACCCCTTTCTTGCTCGCTTGTTGCCAAGAGACGGGCTCGCTCCGCAGGATTATTAGCAGTTTCTAGAAGGTACTTTTGAACCTTATTGCAGAGCGGCCTACCCATAGCTTCTGCGATGCTAGGTTAAACGGGGTATTTTCACTCGGCCCGGAGTTGAATGAACAGGTGTCCCCAGCCTCGGCCAAGCACGAGACCTCTACGTCACCGAGTGACGGGTTAGTTATTCTACCCTAGAGGTCAAGCGTGCTGTGAGCCGAAGACGGGAACACCGGCAGTGCTACGCTGGATGGTTTGCGGATACCCAGACCTCCAAATCGGATTGGAAACGTGGCCTGGGCCCAACTGCGGTCATTCAACTGGCAATTTAGAATTTCAGTCAAAGTCGTGCGTAACATATCGTCTAACTGATCTAAAAAGGTTGTATGTTTCCAAAGAGCTGAACAGCGTAGCACACATGTAAATTTGGGTACAAAAAGGCAGTATCTAATAATAAACATAGCCATATGCGGGTTAATTTCTTTTAGTCGGGCAGATAAAATAAACTAGACAGTTTTTTAAAGACTAAAGCGCAGTGGTATACACAACATCAGCTGCTTGTGTATAAATGATATGGATGCGGCCATCTCACATTTAGATTAAATGGTACTAAGGCCTCTTCAATGTTCGCTTCGGCCCCATGAATGCCTTTCAAATGACCAGGCCCCATAATATAATATAATAGTAATATATAAAAAATAAAGGAAAGAAGAGAGTATCGATGCCGAAACTCAAGGTAGGCCTACAGAACCCGTACATAATGCCCGACACACACTTGACCGACTTTTGGAATGTTCCGTTTCCCAGGTTAGCAGCGCAGACAAACCTCGACGCTCTGATGGTACGGAGCCCGTCAGACGAGTTTATATTCTCCGTGCCGCGGGATCCCTACTTGTCGCCGTATTGGGCGGACGATGAGTTACTCAAGAAGTTCCCGCCTGTCAGAATATTGGTATGTTAGTGGTTCTGATCAGTTGATCACTCACCAAGTTCCTCGCGCTAGTATGAATTTGGCCCTATAAATTTATATGAAATATTTAAAAGGACTCGCTTTTTAACTGTGCAAGGAGGCACAGGTCGAACTTTCGTTGAGATTATAACTCATCAGAACTCTTCGGGAGTACTTTTGCGCACGGCGGCCAGTCGAGTACTAAGCTTCCCTCCCCTCTCTCGTCGCCGCTCGCCTTTCCCGAAGAAAACTTATGTTGATAGTCATCATCTCATCGAACGCTCGACCTGTCTTCATGCTCAGTTAAAAAGTGAGTACCTACTTTCCGTTTTTAAATATTCATGATGTCAACTCACTCAAATTTTACTTATTTTGTAGCAATTAATAATGTAACATAAAATATATTTGATATACTCGACATATTTCGACCCACGGTATGGGCCCGTCTCACAAAATATTCGACTGTACATAAATAAAATTGTATATAACAGACGGTGCACCTAGACCCGTGCCTGGACGACTGCGTGATGTTCGGCAAGAAGCTGAAGCGACTCGGCGCCGTCGTGGGGCTCGACGTGCTGGAGGGACTGCCGCACGGGTTCCTCAACTTCTCACTCGTGAGTACATCTCTACTTGTATATAACAGACGGTGCACCTAGACCCGTGCCTGGACGACTGCGTGATGTTCGGCAAGAAGCTGAAGCGACTCGGCGCCGTCGTGGGGCTCGACGTGCTGGAGGGACTGCCGCACGGGTTCCTCAACTTCTCACTCGTGAGTACATCTCTACTTGTATATAACAGACGGTGCACCTAGACCCGTGCCTGGACGACTGCGTGATGTTCGGCAAGAAGCTGAAGCGACTCGGCGCCGTCGTGGGGCTCGACGTGCTGGAGGGACTGCCGCACGGGTTCCTCAACTTCTCACTCGTGAGTACATCTCTACTTGTATATAACAGACGGTGCACCTAGACCCGTGCCTGGACGACTGCGTGATGTTCGGCAAGAAGCTGAAGCGACTCGGCGCCGTCGTGGGGCTCGACGTGCTGGAGGGACTGCCGCACGGGTTCCTCAACTTCTCACTCGTGAGTACATCTCTACTTGTATATAACAGACGGTGCACCTAGACCCGTGCCTGGACGACTGCGTGATGTTCGGCAAGAAGCTGAAGCGACTCGGCGCCGTCGTGGGGCTCGACGTGCTGGAGGGACTGCCGCACGGGTTCCTCAACTCCTCACTCGTGAGACCCGTGCCTGGACATCCATAACTTGTATATAACAGCTTTTTAGTTTTTACTAATGGTTTGAGAAAAATTTCAAAGATTTTGGATAGGATTTTTCACGTTTATTTAGCTACAGCATTTCTTAGGAAAGATTTTGTGATATGTATTATTGCTTTAAGTTAAGCGAACTGAGGACTAACTGTTTTGGTAAAACAAGTCAGAGAATTGTGTCGATTTGGTGTAACACGACTTAACTTATTTTACAGGACTATACTTATGGCATTCCGTCTTTTTCTTTCTGTATCGAAAAGACAAGGACATGACGCTTAAAATAAGGTTAGTCCTGACAAATAAGTTGTGTTACACCGAATCGACACCAATGTGTATCCAACATGTTACCAAATTGATTGACCCACGCGGCACAACGACATAACACACGATGAAGCGTATTAACTGATAGAAATTCGAGTAATTCTTCAGTTCGTGAGTTTACAAACGTGCAATCTTCCATTCCAGATGGCTAAAGAGGCAAACGAGGGTTCCAAACTATGCGTAGAACGGATCAAACAGCTGCTTGATCTAGAGAACACGACTGTACCGACGCCGAACACTTCTGACAACAACGATACGCACTTATGAATGTGCGGCCTTTGTTGTGTGGAACCGTAGCTCGGGACTTAGAAGTGTTTCAAGTAGAGGCAAGGTTTCAAACGTATGAAGGTCTCTCCTTTGTGCGTCTAGAGAAATAGATCGAGAATGAATGGAATGCTGTGAAATAAGATATATTTTTTATTTTATGTAATAATTGTAAATTGTGGAGATTTTATCCTTGTTAATTTTGTTTTTTTTTAATACTCCGAAAAGGCTTGTGAATGAATCACTTTGTTGGGTGTTGAACAAGAAAGTTTACATTTGTTTTTATTCGTTTTTTACTTGGGGCTTCCGAGTTATTTGTTAAAATTTCGGAAAGTTTTGTCCTAATATTGTTTTTGACTTTATGTAACATCACGATTCTAAATCTTGGTATTTTTAAAAGGATTGGAAATGCTCAATGTTGAACGTCTGTATTACTTGTTTTAAGACATTTTTAGGTGTTTTAATCGTAAATTAAGTAGTACTCATCATCTACTCAATATTTTAGTGTAACCAACTATTTGTTATTAATGTGTTAATGTTTCGGTACTTTAGGGCAAATGTTTATGAAATAGTTACCACTCCTGTCTTTTAGTTGTTGCTAGATATCCTAGCGAGTTTGTGTTTGTTGTTACATTTTCTATTATATTATTACAATCTGAATAGGTACACCAAAAACATATAACTAATCAACAGAATTTAGACGAAATTGTAATGAACTTTACCTTGTAGATATTTAAGAACAAGTAGGTATTCTAGTAACACTATTTAGGTCATATTTTGAAGTGAAATGTAACAAGCCTAAATCCATAATTGTCATTTAATCCACAATGTTACCACAGAAATAAAAAGGTATTATGAAAGAATGCGTCAAAGAGCATACATAATGCTTACAGGGGTGGTTGATAAAATCGCGACTTTAAGGTATGCAGAATCATCCGTACTCGAGCTCCCGATTAATAATAACTAAGTTAATAAAGCCGATTCTGAAGGCTTTATTTTAGTTTGGTGCCTTCAAAACTAAGTTTTCTTCTTTCGAAACTAGTTCTTTAGTCTTAACAACAGAAGCTAATTTACTTTGGAAAATGTTTAGATCTGACAAAACTAAGACTAAATTTAAAGCCTCCTGAATAGACTTGAATAAATCAGCAAATAGGTACAAAATTGAACTATTTAAAGCTGCCTCAAAAATACACTACGAAGTTTAATTTAAATAATATGGTACCTAAAATAATAAGGTTTTGCAACTATCGCGGTTATTATCAAACAATTATAATAGTATATGAGGCCACAACAGATTGACTAAACTATAGTTTGAACGACTGATATACTATCAATAACGTTTAGATAACTTATGTGAATGCGATGGAGCTGGTCGTGGTAACTGAAGTTGGTGCCTTTCGTAGCTACAGCCGTTGCCACACGTGTTATTGTTTAGTAAACTAAACTATAATTTGGACGCCTGATTTAATCAAGTATAGTATAATATTATGCAGTATAAAAACTGACGTGATTCGTTGGTGCGTTTAATAGATATAGCTGGTAAACGGTGATAAAATGTATGGGAAGCAATAGGACTGCAAATTTTTCGAAATTTGTATAAGTATTAGTTATTGCTAATAACTTTGAGTAGGGCACTCTGTCTCTGAGTGAGAGACAGTAGACGTGACAACAAAGTTGCAGGCGCTTTGCTTCCCATATATTCTATTACCTTTCACCAGCTATATCTACTAAACGCACCAACGAATCACGTCAATTTATTAAACTGTGCGTATAGGTACTGTGCATAATATTACTATACTAATCAGTCGTCCAAATTATAGTTTAGTTTACTAAACAATAACACGTGTTTCAACGGCTGTAGCTACGAAAGGCACCGACTTCAGTTACCAAGACCAGCTCCATCGCATTCACATAAGTTATTAACACGTTATTGATAGTATATCAGTCGTTGAAACTATAGTTTAGTCAATCCGTTGTGGCCTCTGGGAATATAAGAAGTATCGGATTTTTCACTATAGGGGCTCATAAAAAATATCGTGTAATAACTCGTTTATTCTTATGTTGGTAATAACACGAATCCTAATAAACATATCAATTCAATGTGTAACTATTTTTGATAAATGTTATGGGAACCGCTCATGTAACGAGAGCATGCTATTTTAAAACTTCGATCTAGTACTGAAATTGGAATCAAAGAGAAACACTGAATGCACTTGCTTGTAAAATTATTTGCGCTCGTGCTTGTTTATCAAAAACAAATATTAACAGTTTACTAATTATATGAACAGATAAAGTCTCCTTAGACATATCAGAAGTTTGTAAAGAATTCAAAAACACTTGGTAATATTATGTTTTCCAAGGGTCTAATTTTTACATGTTGCATATGCAACGCAGACATTCGACTACCATATCTGTTAAATCACATCACACTAATATTATAAATGCAAAAGTTTGTGCGTGTGTATGTTTGTTACTCTTTCACGCTGAAACGGCTGGACGGATTTGGATGAAATTTAGAATGGATATAGCTTATATCCTAACTTAACACATAGGCTACTTTTTATCCCGGAAAAAAGCATGCCGGTAAACCGACAACACGCGGGCGGGCGGGCAAAAGCTAGTTATTAATAGTTTTATTCGTTACACACACAAATAGTCTGAATTGACCATGGGTAACGTAGAGAAACTATAGGTTTTTTTTAACATAGCGCCGTCCTGCTGCAAAAACCAGATATAGATCTAAATAGATGCCGCGAGTGTATGTACTTCGCGTGCCCAATTGCGCGCCAAAAGGGAGAGCAATGCTCTTCCTTCACAGATATTGACTCCTCCAACTTTGACTCTTATGTATTATGTCTTAAGTCTTACAATCCCTTCTAAGATTCAAACCGCTGTCAACTAATTTCATTGTAAAATGTGACACGCTTGATTTTAATAGAGTTTGATGCACTTGCGTCATCTATTTAGATCTATATCTGTGGCAAAAACCAATTATCTCGAGCTTTTCTTTCAATGATTTACTCCAATTCTACGAGTATACTATTTTTTACGTGGAGCTAAACTAATTGTTTTTGTAAATATGTAACTGGTTTTACCAAAAGGTAGCGAGTGAAAAAATGAGTCGATCCCTATATTTAACTCATTTTTACCAAATTCGAGATAATTGGTTTTTGCAGCAGGACGGCGAATTAGGCTTTTCAAGGATCTTTTACTGTCTTTAGTTTTTATATTTATTTAAATGTCTTTGGTATCGTCTCATTCATGAGTCTTAGGTAGAATAAACAATGTTTTAGAAATACGAAAAAAAAATGATTATATTGTAAAAAATATCGTCTTGCGTTTTTACAAAAAACAACTGCCATCTATGACGTGAAATATTATTTATTTTATAGACAATGAAACTTTTAATTATTATTTCAATAAAAAGCAAAATACCTTTTAAAATGGGTTTAGCTGTAAATTGTTTTTGAATCAGCTAGCCTTCGTGTAAATTAATCATTGTCAGTTCAATCATTGGAAGCTGAAGTACTTAGTATTAAGTACTTAGCCGCGTTTTTATAAACCGCCCCTAAAAACCATTTTCAAAATGCGGCCAGTCGCCTGACTACCTACATATTATAATAATCTAATCAAAAGGAATTATTTATTGCATGGTACATAAGGGTGTTACATATTTTATATTCATAAAGCAGTAGTTTTACTGCTTTTGGTGTGTTTATTTATTTTGACAAAAGAATGTTGATTGTTTAATGATTACCTTGAATTTAACTGTCTGTGATAGTGAATTGAAGCTTTTTAAAAGCATAACAGTATTGTAAATGCACGAATAGGAATGTAAATTGTACATTTATTCATTTGTGTAATTTTGTCACGTATAAATGTAAAAAATACGTATAAATATTTTTATATAAAGTTGAAATGTTGTCCATGAAATATTAATACCCCATCTCGATTACACCGGGTTTAAGACGGGTAAAATTAAATTAAACCAAATTCTACTTATCATACTGAAAAACTTTAACAAACATACGAGGCGCAAAAAAGGGGCTTGCTTACTTGTTTAAATTCACAGTAAGTATTACATGGTATTTCTTGTACTTGGTAATATGAAATAGGAAAAGTAAAAAAATTACTTGCATGGGTCTATCTGTTGTTTTACTTATTATGTAAAATTGCTAATTCGCGTGCAGAATAAAGAAATGGTAAAGATTTTCGTTTAAATTTAAAGAATAACAGTTTTTGCAGTTGTGGTACTTTGAGCAAATTAGATGTTTTAAAATGATAAAACAAGGCTGTGACATACGTACAGACAGATAATGAAGTCTTATTATAACGGTACATTTTTACCCTTTGTGTATATTGACCAAAAAATATTTTTAATAAAAATGTTTACAAAGAAAAAACACAATGTATCACAATGATTTTAAGTGACCCTATATTACTGTAATAAAAATTAAGAAGGGGCAATCAAATTTATAATTAGATTTAATTAGTCAGTGTCCCCATTTTATAGCACATTTGATAATAAGTTATAGTATCCAGAATTAAAATACGGGACATCATAAGTTTTATTTATATAAATTGTACTTTCATCACAAACATTTCAAATCTCGACATGAGACAACATAAAGTTTGCTCCTATTACAAAAATAATATCAAAATGAACATGAGAGTTCGACCATAATGGTCCCGAATTATTTCTTTTTTTAACCGGACACTGCCTTATTTATGGCTGATAAACGGGACATCCAGTAAAATGTAAAATACAGGACAGTCGGTCAACCTATAAAATTACATGACAAAAGAAATTATTGTTTTTGTAATTGCAATAAATGGCTGTTATTCCGGCAATGTGCGTGTTTGTACATTTTGGAAGTTGAGGAATTGTGCTTTGTTTTTTGGTGGTGTAAAACAAATACTTTATAAAAACTAATTTTCACGTTTTTCTATTTTTATGCCTACTTTGTCTACAAACTATGCACGCCACTGATACAGTGTGAATAAATTAGTTTCTTTTAATTTTACTTGTTCGTTTAAACCCGGTGTATTGTAAAAAGACAGTTTGCAAATGTATGTGAATAACGTATTAATTGTTGTATTACTATATTATAAATATTATAATTGACGCGTTGGATGATCACAAGCAAACTTGAAATTCTTTGTTAAAAATAATAAAATAAAGACATCTATAAGATATTTCAGAATTATAAAATTTGTGACCAAAATTATGTTCAAAGTAGAAAAACTAGTCACCGAATATATAATTTTATTTGTACAGTATTTTTTTTAATGGTATGAATAACAAGGAATAAGTCAATAATAAAATTTTATGCTAACAAAATATTGTCTTATTTGTAAACTTCTTCCGCTATGAGTGGCGTTGCTTACGTGACCCTGAGGGCCTTATTGTCTAACTTCAACATCTTTCACTAACACTTAAAGGTTTCGTGATTGGCTAAAAATGATAAGTGATCGCATTCCTAGCCAACCACAAGACATTTGAAAGCGATAGAGGTTTAAGTTAGACAATAAGGGGGGCGGGGTATAGTCCATTCAGAATTAGCTGGCGTCTTTCCACTTGAGACCGTCATTAGCAATAACGGGTGAATTCGCCTGAACGGAACAATAAACACTTGTAAAACACGTGCGGCAGGCGGTATTTCAAACGATTTTGATACTTCCCTTATGTTATCTTCCCTTTAATAAGATAAGGAAAAAGAAATACCACTCAGTTTTTTTTAAACTTCGAAGAGATTAGTTCAGTGGAAAGTATCAACACTGGTTGGTTTGCAACAAAACAGATAAGGCCGAAACGGCTCCTTTAAAAATGGATGGGCTCTATGAGTGTTTGGTTTATTACCCCTATTGTTTGTGTTCAAGTGGAAAGACGCCAGCTAATTTTGAATGGAATATACCTATACTAGGCGCCAAATTTTTAGTCGGCCGAGTGAAGTTAGCTCCAGCGAGGCAGAGAGAAATAGATGAAAGAGAGAGATAGACGTAGACGAACTTCAGAGGCTACTTTAAGTTTAGCGCGAACTTCTATCGTTATTGGCTAGATAGAAATGATCCGTTACGTCGCCCTGCGCTCCTTGCTCGACTCGCGCCGCCCCCCGTGCCTCACTCACTCCTTGGTGACGACACCGCTAGACCATAGTATAAACCTATACTGTGGCTAGGCCTTCGTGCCGCAGCAGGCTGTACCTGACAAAACCATTCACTTCAACTGGTGGTAGGTTTCAGCCGTGGCTTTAGCCTCACGACGACTCCATGCCGTCGAGCGCCAAGTGACTCGTTTTCGAGCATGACATCATGAGAAGGTGTGTTTGGCAAACCTTAAGTTTCTAATAGATTTTCACTTATATTACACATCATGATTTAGCTCGGAATTTGCAAATACTGTATGCCAAAGGAAAATTTGAGCGGCTGTTGAAGTGTTTCTTTCAGCCATACCAGAAGTGGTTATAGGTAGTCAATCACGCGTTACAGACTTCTCTAGATTTTGTGCAAGTTCCTGAACAAACTGATTAACGCCTTGCCTGCTTTCACCCTCCCACTTTCTTGAAGTGCAAGCCCATTGTGTTTAAAAAGAATATGTAATTTTGATCTGCCAAAGTTTAAAACTACTCAAATACATAAGATATATTAAGGAGCCCCAGCCGCCAGAAAGACAAAGACGCTGGAGGCTTAGTAATAGGTCCCATTAGGCACCCTTTGGTTACGGAACCCTAAAAATTGTATAGTTTTATTCCCTGACCCCAAATATGTTTTAGAGGCCAAGTTCGTGATTCTAAGTAATTTAAAAACCGAGATATTGATAACTTAACTAATTTTTCAAAATGGCCGACGACGCACGGTGATTTGTTTCATACAAGCTAGACGCTGATAAGTCACATACAATTTGAGGTATGTAGCTATTTTTAATCATTAAGGATTAAGTAATGATGACAAAAATTAATCACACAATGCCACAGGTACTCAAATTAATATTTACTAACGACCGAAAGAGTGTATACCTATTAAGAAATAGAGAGTTGCAATTGTTGTTCTTTCCGCAAGTTTGGTAAATAAGAGTAGTTGTCGGTGTTTTTGTGTTCTGAAAAAAATGGGTGATAATCTTGAAGGTATGTTAAATGTAACGGTATAAAATTTTATACCAAAATTTTTAGCAAATATATAGAAATAAATTCCTAAAAAATAGTCAAAAGAATATTCAAAATATAAGAGTTTTTTATTTTTAATAGAGATTATTTATATGGCACCATCCTGCCCCATTTCTAGAAAACATCTTAAAATGTTCATTGTTTATCGTAGATTTAACATCAGTAACGCTCAGACATGACACGAGTTGACATCATTTTATTTTTAAATTTTTTCAGGACAACGGTACCAAATTCGTCGTTCCGAGCTTTTAGTTAATTATTTAGTATTATGTGACACTTTAATGTCATAACCTCTGATCCTCTTGTTGTAAATTATTTGTTTTATTTTTTAAGTACTTAGTTGTTTTAATAAAGTAATGTTTTGTTAGTTTTATACATAGACTAAGTGGCACCAAAGGGACAATAAGTATAAAATAAATGTTTCTTATAATTTTAAACACGTTTTTTTTTCCATCTCCTGAATGACCCCAATTATCGTAAAACCTTACATTATGATTAGGTACGTTGTTTAAAGCAATAATTTTAAATAAAATAATTTTCAGCGTCTAGCTTGTATGGAACGAATCACTGTGCGACGGTTGAGATAGTTCCCATGGGCGTACAAAAAAGTCGGTCGGAGTTTCACTAACCAAATACTGAAGCAGCCATAGCAAGTCTACTCGCGTGTACGCACGAGCCCGGCACGCACACATTAGCGTTGCCAACCGTCCCGTATTTTTGCTGTAAAAAATATCCCGCCGGGACAAGCCTTATTCCGTATTTTGTCGCCTTAGACCATAGAGTTTTCTGTGTCTTAGACAATTTAATCACATAAATGTTTTTTTCGATAGATAAGTTTGTAAAAACAATAAGGTAATTTTGCAATAACGATAGTTCAAATACCTATTTTCGATATAATTTCTTTCATATTTAGTATCCTAAGATGAAAAGAGTACTTTCATATTATTATAGTCAATTAAATGTTTAATTAAGATTATGATTGAGTTTGTTTTTACAAAATTCGTAGACTAAAAATATGTATGCTTGGATCTACAAGGTCTGTCGCAAATATAGTTTTAAGAATAAACAGATAAATAGTTAAAATAATTTATATCATTATTTTTGTCCCGGGTAAAAATTAATAATCCCGTTTTTTCTAGCTTCTTTGATCTTGTGCCCCTTACAATCAAGTAAAAATGTTGGCAACCCTAGCACACATTCACATCATAGTAAGTCGACTCACACACTTGTAAATCGCTGCCATTGCTATGCTTCAGTTGTTACTTAGCGGCGACTCCGTCCGCCTTTCTTGTTCGTATATGTTGGCTCCTATCAAAAACTGAAAGATTAACACCTGACCAGCACCTGGAAAAAATTAGGTGCTTTTGCCCGGTGTGTTCACATAAAGAAATGTGAAATTCGACCATAAGCTGCCCCACTAAAAAAATAAAGCCAAATTAGTTATCTTAATTATTATGTAAATATTTTGTATGTATTTTTTTCATTGTTTTTTTTCTGTAATATTTTTTTATGTAATATGATATAAGTTGCATTATCGTATTAGGCTAGCCTGTAAGGATGATGTACCTGTTTATATAATAATAAATAAATAAAAATAAAAAATCTTTATAAAGGAATCTCTGGAATACTTTTTTGGTCATAAATTTCAAAAATATTGTTCCTTCTGATTTTTTGTAAATGTTTGTCAAATTCAGGGATCCAGACAATGCAAATTGGAGAGACAAAAATACATAACAGTAGTTAATCATGTTTATATTACTAAAACTATGGTTGCTGTGAACTTTACTTAAAATATTACTGGGTACAAATGGGGTCCTGTTTGTATGATGAAATTGACTCTTAGGCCATGAACGTACAAAAAAAGGCGGACGGATTCGCCGCTAATAAACAACGGAAGCATAGCAAAGCAATGGCGGCGGTTTAAAAGTGAGTGGACTTACTGTGGAAATAGCCTTACTATGATGTGAATGTTGCGTGCCGAGCTCGTGCGTACACACGAGTAGGCTTACTATGGGTGCTTCAGTTTTTGCTTAGCAATTTCCTTCCGCCTTTTTTTGTACTCCCATGTTTTAGGCAAAATGGTAAAATAGAAAAGATTTTTTAACATTATGTCAAAATATAAATAACAACATTTTTTTTTTAAATTAACAATGTTAATAAAGGGTCACTTGCACATGTTTCTCTTTATAATAATCAGTAAACTGTCAAACTAAATAATTGCATAGAATTTTCTATTTAAAAAATGTGGTGCAAGCTTCCCATAAATAAATATGTTTCCCTTGGACAAAAACCTGGGAACAAAGCACATTTAAAACTGCAACAAAAATGCATATAATAAAATACCAGTTGGAATAGTTACAACAACATTTTATATTCTTGAGAGCAAATTTGAAAACTTCAGCTATTTCATAGAAAAAACATTCTTAAGTTTCACTAAAAACATTTTCACACCACTTTACAAAGTTAATAGAATACTTAGAGCCATACTTAGTACAAAATAATTCATGATCAATAATGTTAAAAATCTAGTTCAAAAATAAATCCAATCACACTCGTAACAATGTAGAAATGTGGATCAATGAAATAGCTTTTCATATTGATATATTTATTTATAGTTTTATAACCACGTAAGTATTTTCATTGCCAACTACATTTATGGGAAAAATCATAGACAGATGTGAATATTACTACATTTATGGGAAAAATCATAGACAGATGTGAATATTTAGCTACAGAAATGAAACACTCATACTGCTATGAAGACACTATAGTATTAGTTATTACAATAATGAATAGTGTCTATCTACAAAGGTGTGTACAAGTGTCGCAACGGTTTATGAGCGCTGACCTTGACTGCACTAATTTGAGTGAACACATGCGCTAGTCCCTCACCACTTTTGCCGAGCCACAGTATAGGTAACAACAGTAGTTTAACTAGGCGGTGTCCTTGAAATCAATACCTACGGCCGCTCGGCGCCTAAACACGCCCTAGGGCTGCGAACTGACTGTTTAAGGATTTGATAACGCTATATTATTAATATAAGTTGTTTTTAAACAACCATACAATGCACAACATACTCTGTAATTTCGTGCCATAATTTACGAAAATGCGCAGGAGCGTCACAGAGACAACGTGCGTACGTAGCTGAGGTGCGACCGCGACTGTCGTAAACCGAGTTGTACCGAGTTTTGGGGGGGTTCGTTTCGGCCCGTTTGTGTGGAGATAGAATATTATTACTTATTTATACTATGGCCGAGCGCTCATAACTCGTTGTGAGACTTGTACAGTATCACAAGGGGTTGCCGGCTGAGTCAGTACTTGTGGCCATCGAGGCATCACTAGGGTAAGTGGGAAGAAAGATCATTGACAGTTTTTTCACAAATTGAGTTAATAGAGCCAGTACTAAGATTTAACAAAAACAAAAACTTGAAAAAGACGTACCATTCAAATAAGATAATAAATAGACTTGAATGATTTCAATAAAAATTACTTACGAAATGTATGAATCAAGACTGCAAATTAAAGTTGGGCGGCTACTACTCGTTAACTTGTAAAGCCTATTTATACGTAGCTGTGATAGCTTTCCATTTAATTGCGTTATAGGTACTACTAGCGTGAATTTTTTCACATATCTAAAAGATCTCCGTCGGAAATCGAAGATGACCGACATAGACTGTCGAAACAGTAAGTTCAAGTGGCATTGTAATATTTGTCGCCGACATGATGGCTGTTGGGGCCGCAAGGCGTTAGAATGGAGACCACGTACAGCAAAGCCCGCATGACCGATGACATAAAGGCTAGGTGAGGAGGACGGAGGACTGCCAAGAGTGGCGAAATTAGGGGAAGGCTTATGTCCAACAGTAGACGAACACAGGCTGATGGATGGATCCAAAAGCAACCGTTTAGCTGGCAGAGGGACACTTGACTCTAACAAAAATTTGCACTTTACAGTTTATTATCTATAGGCTGATAGTAAAGCTTATTTTAAAGAGAAAAAATACCCTGCAAACAAAATTTTCTACTTATTACAAAACGGCCTTCTATGGACTATGATCTCTCTTCCCGCTTACATTGTCATGCTAACATTGAGACTGCCGCTCTCTTTTGACAGATCAGTAACCAAAGAAAGTCACTACTTGTACCTTGGAGTGCTTAAGGGTCCGTATAAGGCTAGATGCACAACTTCAAATGAGCATTCACATTGTGTAACTTGCTTAATCGGTATAGTAAAAATAATATAGAGAGTAGACTATAGGGCTGATAGATTATCTTAGAAAAAACGCAAAATCTGTAAGTTTTCTTGATAGAAAAAAATTACAAAGTTATATACCTCTAAATTTCATGTTTTTCAAATGTTAAAGGGCCTTCCTAAAATCATACAGCCTTGAAGTATTAAAAATAAGTTTATTATAAAATAAATAAATCAATAAATGACATTATCAGTTGTCTAAACGCAGGTTTTAGAGGGCGCGTGTTTCTTGGTGGTCGTAAGAGCCACGGCTGGGAGCGCGCTATTTTACTCTAAAAGCAAACGTCGTAGAGTTCAGTTCTGATTGTGCTTAATCTGACCTTATATGTAGGCTTAATGTGCAGAATGTAGAGTAATGTAATGAAGAGTGGCTTCTTCTGTTTATAAATATGAAATAGTAGGGTCCAGCCCAATATTGATCACAAGATGTCTATATCTAAGTTTTAATTGTTATTTATGAAGTCAGGAAGCAAAACTAATTAATATTAAGTCTATGATTTCACCCATACCTATACCCAAAGAGATAAATAGCCTAAACTTGCAAAGGTATCAGTCACTTCCTGTACAAATGTTTTAAAGATTATGGCCTAAAGTTTCTAAAATAGAATACACCAAAATAGAAATGGTAAGGACCTTGCAAACACCCAGATAAAAGAGGAGATTATGTAATACAAAGAGATGTTTGGTGTTCTCAAACTATATTAACTACCATGTAAAATTTTTTGACAATGGTAAATAAAAATGTTCCACCAATAATTCCATACAGCTTAAGTTTGAGATCTCATGTCTAAATTGAAATGATCATGTTATTTATACAAAATATATTGTATACCTGCTTAATCCACATTAACAACAGAGGAGGCTTTGTACAGTATGTAGTGTTAAGAAGTTGATTCAGTCATGTCCATTCGTCTTGGCATGTGGCACTATTCCGTTGACTAAGGGAGCTACGGGCTCTCTGAGGGTCTTCTGTAAGACATGTGCATCTGCTGGCTCTATCCTCTTGTAGTAGTGTTCTTTTGTCTCCACAATTTCAAAACCAAACTTCTTATAAAAATCTATTGCACCTTCATTGTTCACTTGAACATGTCTGAAAATAAGTAAAATTAATAATAAATTAATGTGCAGAATTACTGATTTTTGATAACAATTGATTTCCAATTTTCTTTTCTTTCCTTGCAAGATCGTGGCTAATGACATTTTACAGCTTGATGTCTGTGGTTAAAACAAAAACCTGGCTTGCACCCTGAGGGTTCCTTACCATTTAAATAAGTTAATAGACATACTTAAATGTTTTGAATAAAAATTACTCATTACCTAGAAAATGTATGAAACAAAACTGCAAAATTAAGTTGGTTGAGTATTCCAGTACGTAAAAATCGGCCTATTCAGAATTAATTGTTTAAATACAGTATATTATGGCACATTATATACAGAAAATTCCAAATTCCCGACAACAGTTAGACCCTGTTACAATGGAAACATTTTTCCCAAACTGATAACTTTGATGGCCCCCAATTTCTTTATTTTTGAAGATAAAAATATATATTGCTCTACCAAATGAGTTCTAGACAATGAAATCCCACAATAATAAAATGTTTTGTTCAATAGTCAGTTTTGGGTCAACATTTTACACAACATCCAAATTTTTAGATCTGAAACTCATTCTGTCTGCAAGCTAGAGACCCGTGACATATATGGATCGAAAGACAGCAGAGCGACATTAATAGGACTCTGTTTGGGCCTTGGGGAGTGGAACCCTGAAAACATGTCCATATCCTGTTGAAGCCAATCAATCAGGCTTCAAAATAGCCAATATGGCAACAGCTGATGACTATCAAATTTTAGTACTGGACAAGTAATTGATTGGTAAAGGTGAAAGATAACCTTCAACTTCGAGGTTGTTGGTACTACTGATGAAAACTTAGGTCATGAATAAATATAGCAATAGACAGTTTTCATACTGGAAAATTCTCATGTTCAATATAAGTACTTACAAGAATACACTGTCGAAGTTTCCATCCTGATCCACAAACTTAAGCACATGCTCCACCATTAAAGTGCCAATACCCAATCTTCTGTATGGATATAAACAGCCTAGTGTCATTATGTACAGTCTCCGCGAGTTCTCCGACGTGTCTATTCTACAGCACACCGCTCCGACCACGATATCATTGTAATAAGCTAGCTTAGCAAGTTCACCAGCCTCTAGAACGTCTTTGTAGAACTTATCATTGTAAGACACAGGAAATACCACTGTATTCAACTTCTTTAATTGCTTTATATTATGCGGAGTCACGTCGCCTAGTTCTATTTTGGCTCTGAAAACATGAAGGTGGTCTTTTTAGTAAAAATATCTGCAAACGAATCATACCACGGCACACCTGCCATTGCCTTGACATTGTTCGAATGGATGACGAAATGTTGGTTTTAAATTTTGCCATATCGGTAGAATGGAAACTTACCTAGTCATTTTAATAACTAATTATATTACACTAAAATTTTAAAAACTAATTTAACACAATTATTATATCACACGAGATCACTCCCGCCATCTATCACCCGAACGAATCCCGATCCGCCATCAATCAAAAATAGTGTTGTAGCTCTACCAGACGACCAGACACAGACATTGCATTGGTGCTGAATTAATCGATTTATTTTAATCAATTTCAAAAGACGATTCCATGGAGAGTAAGTAAAGTAAAATATGGCCCACTTGTTTCGTTCGGTACTTCCCATTTAATAAACTAGCATTTCACCCGCGGGCTCAATTCTCAATAATGAGAAGGTACAGAATGCCCAGCGTGTGTGAGTATGGGCATTTCTTCCATGAGGACCGCCAAGAGTGGTGAAATCCTGAAAAGGCCTATGTCCAGCAGTGGACGAGACAGGCTGATGGATGGATGGATTTATATTTTTACTGATATTAAGTATCATTTGATGAGGCATATTTTACAAAAAAAAAATTCAACCGTATCGTATCTGGAGGAGTCCAAACTTGGTATGTTTTGAAATTGTTTTTAATTTTAATTTAAAACAAGTGTATGAAATGTAATGTTGTGATATATTTTTAGAATTGGCTCAGAAAGCCCTTACATTTGATACCACACATTGATTTGATTTTTTTTCCCATAAAAAATACATGGCGTCATAATAACATCCCTACATTATTTTTTTCGTGCTTCTGGTCAAATTTATTCTTATGGCCTAGGGATCTATCGTTCTGATTTTCATTACTTTAATACCATTTGCAGCTGTTTACTGAATTTTGGTTTGTACCGCTAGCACTATAATAAGTACAACCGAAATGAGTGAAACTATTTTACAACTTATTATTTGTATAAAAATCATTTTCACCTATAGCAGTAATAAATATTGTCGGTTCTGAACATTTTCCGTTCTGAATTCACACTCATATGTCCATTTCATGTCACATTTCATGTGTCCAGTTTGATAATTTTTAAATAGGCTTCATATCTTTGTTATAAGGGGAACAAGCTGAGAACTAAAATTATTATGACCTGATTGTAAAATACACGAAGGGCACAGGGGAACAATCGGCTAAGTCACATTTACAAAACTTTACAGTATCAATGATTTAAGATTTGATAGCATCCTATGGCTAACTTGAAAATACTACAGGTTTACAAGCAATTGATTTTAAAAGTAAATTTTGTTTGTTACACATATATGGAATCGTTTTTTGTATAAAAATTGCCCAATAATAATAACAAGTGAAAATGAATTTTAAGGGTCCAATCGTCTGGGGAAGAATAAGCTAAGTCCAGGACCTAGCCTGTTTTTCCCCTGAATACAAACTATTGAGTAGTAGAAAAAGGGCAAATGAAAATGAAATAACAGCTTAATACTCTTGAATCATTTAATTATAGAAATTAACAAAAATATAATAATTATTAAGAATTTTTTTACTGCTGAATTCCTCGTCCTCTTCCTCGACCTCTTCCACTACCTCTTCCTCTTCCTCTACCTCTTCCTCTACCTCTTCCTCTATGTTGACTTCTTTCACTTGTATTGTCTTCAATATTTGCAGGACTGTTCAGATATTTTATATTGGTAAAATAGTTCTGAGCTGCAGGCTGGCAAAATTTTTTTAAATCCTGTAAATCTTTATACTTTGCCTCAGAAATAAATATAGCATCATCATATGCGTAGGCAGGTAGCTCAAATTGTCCTGGTGGTACATTTGATGGTATTTTACCAGATTGTGTGATTGCTGCAGAATACCATGAACCAGTATATGTTTCTCGGTAAAATATTATTGCAGGGTGGTCCTTTCTAAACTGCAGTTCACGGATGGGTCGTGACTGAAATCCAAGTGTTTTGTTATATAACGGGTCTAAGAAATCTGACCATTGACGAAAAGTATTTTGGTGAAATTCAACCACGGTAAAAGGACACGGGTGACTCCGTGCGGCTCTAAAAATCTGTGCCCAGTCATTTGGAGTCTCTGCAGCTAACTTTTGATTAATGAGCCCCATATTTTTGTCGCATTCTAAATAAGAGTGACCTCTTATAGGAAATGTCATTTTAATTTTATCGAATCTGTGATGAACATGAACCAATTGGTGCAAAAAACGAAAAACGGTGTAGTTTTTATTTTGGCCGGCACATGAGTCACAAAATATTTCAAGGATTCTCACATCCTTATCTAATACATGATACACATAATGGAATAATAGTGAGCATACTTCATTACTGCCTTTTTTTCCAACAGTTTCCGGATACAAATAGAATACACTTTCACCTGTTGATAAAGCATGAATATTTAGACCATAAATTGAAAGCTGTCGCTTGTAATACACATCGTTAGTAGTGATGTTTGGTATTGGTAAATTTTTCATGTAATCTAGTGCAATAGCATGGAAAATTTTAGACATTTTTCCCTTTTTTGTAGCTTGTTTTTTATGGGTATAAAAAACAGCAGCTCTCTTTTTGTGCACCAAACGTTCTGTCTCAAGTGTTTGGATATCCATATTTAATTCTTGGCATTTCGAGCTCTCAGGCGGCACATTTTTTTCAGTTGCTTTAAGTGACTTTATTTTGGCTGTTATTTCATCGCAAGTACTGCAGGTGTCTGTTCTAGGGTAGCCAAATGAGATATTGTATTCTTTGTTAAAAATTTCTCTATAAATCTCATAAGAAAATTCTATGTAAGGATGTTTCTCCTGAAAAAACCTATGCATCTTCGCAATACATAATTCTGCATCTAAATACTGTTTTCCTGAATCTTTTAGTCCGTAATGACTATTTCGGGATGAAAAAGAGCTAATGTGCTCTCTTACTTTTTGTAAAACTTCATCAGTAATCCTGTGGGGTCTGTTGTCATGCTGTCCTCTTTTATCAGTTGGTGCTGCAGCACTATATTTTAAACTTTTGACAAGGACCTCTACTTTGCCTTTATTAATTCCATGAATAGACAGAAAAGCTTGTCTACAAACTATCACCTCTTCCATTATATCATCTTTTGGAACTCGAACCTGAAAAATTATATTTTTTATAAGGTCAGTAATAAATTGGTATTGTTATGAAAAAGGATAACTATGGGTTACTAAATTGAATACTTACTTTAAAGATATATGTAGCATCTCTTAATTTTGCATCTTGTTCTGCTTTTCTGGGTCTACGCCGACTCACAGGCATCACCGTTATCAGACCACACAAATATTCATTTTGAGCGTTTGTAGATGGCAACAGATTGAAATTTGTTATAATTTTTCTCCTTTCTTCTTATGATAATTTGTTAAAACATTTCTTTTTGCATTTGCAATCATCTCCAGTAACGTGGCTTTGTAAGTTTAACTTTTTGTTTACCTCTCGGATTCTACCGAAACTTTTTCTTTTTCTAGTTTTCTGGTTTGAAACTTTTGGACTATCTTCATTATCATCACTCATCCTAATCAAATAAATGCAGATTAACACAATTTAATGAAAATTAAACACACAAATAGCAACAAAACAAGCGCTAACCGACAAACGTCAATGTCATTCTGACTGACATTTTTTGTTTGATTCACGTTCCGTTTTGCGGGGAAGAAGTGGTTAAGTCATGGACTAAGCTGGTTGTTCCCCAATAAAGACAAGAAACGGCTTACATTTTTTTGTGACTCAACGACTTTTTCCCTTGTTTTGGACAGCCATTCGATGAAATGTGCATATTTAGGCCATAGACAACAAAAAATCAAAATCGAAAAAATGTGACTAAGCCGATTCTTCCCCTGTGCCCTTCAAATTCCTTGGAAAAAAGGAAGAAGTCTTAAGGACTGGCCAAAATATAAAATGTACCACATGTGCAGGCTCCTCCTCCTATGCCATCGGTTTCATCACCTCATATGTCGCGGTTTCACGAATGTGGAATTAATGATTGACTATGTCACCACTCACCAGTATAATTGTAATTTTCAAAATCGGTTTCATGTTTCCAAAGATTATCTCGTACATACAAACAAATTTTACCTCTTTATGATATTAGTGTAGTTAAGTACCTACCTAAATGATGCGTGGTTAGGTGTGAGAAGAGGCATAATGTTCTCAAAGTTAGAACGATTCGAGAATCAAGTTTTATTCGATTAAATTGATCCAGTTGATCTGAAATTATAATCGATTCGACCGAGCAGCAGCAAGCAGTGCCGTGCCATTCCATTGCTTAAATAGTATTGCCATTATTGGGAATATATTTCTACCATGAATGAATCACAGATTAAATTGTAATTAAACCACAGATTATTAAAATGAACCACAGACAAACTGAACCAAAGACAAAGATGTAAAGCGCGATATTTCAAATGTTTGTTCGATTTTTTAGCTATCCGTCACTTTGCCAAACAAACGTACAATTTCAGTTTCCGAAAAGGAATATCTTTGAAAAGTAGTCATTAAAATGCTTTTAAATCGCTTACTCAATATTCACAAACTACAGACACCTTTTGGTCTTTCATTAAGCCGAAAGAAAATATTCACATCGCAAGTAGTGCAATCTCAAACATGTTACCAAAATGAAAAGATAGATATGGTCGACGAGAAGCTTGCAAACAAGGAACAAGGGCCGGCAGATAATATAACATCAATGGGTGTTCCCACCACCAGCAGTCAATTAGATCCAATAATGCCGACGCAGATTGTACAAATGGTGGTTAATAAAAAAGAGGCAATAGTATTGCCTTTCGAAGACGTGCCAGGACCAAAATCTTTAAAATATTTGTCCACCTTTCGCCAGTATTTGTCTGAGTTCGGTACTCAACTTATGGTTAACGTGTTGAGCATTTGGCTCAATATTGGTAAGTATATATAAGCGTGAATGCAGCATCATCATTATAACTTCACGAATCTCACTTCTGAATTCATCATGCAAAAACTAGAATAGCGAGGAAAACCACGTTGTATTTTCTTCTATTACTGACACAAAACCAAACAAGTTCGAGTCCGACGCACGCCAAGGAATCCGTACACGTCATCGTACCTCTTTAAATTATATCTTGATGTTAGAAAACATCCCTATAGTTTTCCTGTTTCGTCCACAAGTTCCTCGATGTTATAGAATATTGACGATTCGGTCGCATATTAAATTCCTGGAAATAAATAAAGAACGTAGCCAACCAAATTGGCGACATACTGAGAAAGGGCAAAGTCAAAAGTAAACGGAATAAAAGAGCTTGTATGTCTAGATTTATGGATTTGATAGAGGCGAAAGAGGTGTCAGGATCTTAGCAGATGGAAATCTGTAGTCTCAGTCTACCCCTCTGGGAGTCATGTCAGGCAAAAATTAAACTTAGGTACAAACATGTTTACAAAATTGTGTGAGTAAATAAAGTTTAAATACTAGGTATGTTAGTACAAAAAAAACATGAATGTCAATAAGGTCGTTAATACGTTAGTATGAGTAGCGAAATTTGGGAAAGGCCTGTCCAGCAATGGACGAACACGGGCTGATGGATGGGATGGATGTTAGTACCTATCATTTAAACTTTTGCACTGTCTGCCTGTGTGCTGTCCTTTTTCAAAAGTTTTCCTCTATGACGAGAGTCCGGTACTCGCACCACAAACGCTGTAGAGTTGACGTTGCGATGCGACTCCAGCAACTGCACCATCGGCGGGTAGTCTTTTGGCACAAGTAGCGGTTCTGCGGCATAGCTCCATACATCCATCCATCCATCAGCCTGTTTCGTCCACTGCTGGACATAGGCTTTTCCAGGATTTCGCCACTCTTGGCGGTCCTCCTGGAAGAAATGCCCATACTCACACACGCTGCGCAGGCGCGTTGGTGAGCACGGTGCCGAAACCGTTGCACCAGTGACGCCGCTGCCCGTCACCAGTCGATTTTATATAAGGCCCGGCATTTGGGGACGGATATACCGCCATCCATTGGTCCCAGGCAATGGTGGCCGCCTGATTTTGCCTGAGAGCAGTTCTCTTACTCTCCCCCGAACAACTTCGGGAGGATTTGCGAGTAAGATGGTAGTACCTCCACAGTCGAGCCCGGCATCAGCTCTACCATATGGCATAGCTCCATATACTTACGTATTAGGTTTACACCTATGTTATTTTTACTTTATTAGTTTTGGAGTTTTGGACGGACTACTGTTTTGTTTATGTAAAAACGGCCTCCGCGTTGCATTTTTTTTCGATGCGGCGATTTATCACACAATAACTGAATTTACTCTCTCGTTTTTGGCTGTGTCTTGAAAAAGGACTTCGCACCTTTTAAAAAATGTACTTCAAACACCTTTTATTCCTATTTTAAACTTTTTTTGCGGGATTTTATTAGTATTAGTTTGGGGTTCAGAGTCTTAACTATCTTTTAAGGAAATTTGATTTTATTGATTGATTTGTATTGTTTTCAGAACCCTACCTAGTTTGGTTTGGGAATAACATTGTTTCAAAAACCAAAATTTTTTACTACCTGGTCAAAAATGTTACAGGAACTTTGGTGCGACAAAGAAAACCGATAAGGAACCTGTCATCGTTATTCGACGAATACGGGCCAGTTGTCCGGTTCATCAGCCCGATAGGGAGCGACATTGTTCTGCTGAACCATCCGGATCATATTCAGAAGGTGTATGCGTTGGAAGGGGATTTCCCGGTCCGATCAGCCCTTGACTCACTGAACAAGTTTAGAATGGAGCATGATAATTTCTTTAAAGGGCTGTATAGCGTGTAAGTCGGGAATTGACAATTTATTTATTTCATTTAAATGTATACCGGTAGACAAAGCGTAGATAATTCAGGTCATCAAAAACACTTATGGGGCTCGAATTTTTATTTTATTTAGTGTAGCTATTTTTGTGAACTTATTTGTATTCCCAATCTGAACGCAGATTGTACGTAGTTTTATCGATTGTATCGCGATTTTTTACTAATTTAGGTGGGGCTTCAGCTTTATTAGTTAGAACAATTCATTTTCTGGCTTTCGTTTTCAATAATATTTTACCACCGTAGTTCTTTAATAGTTAGATAAAAAGATTCATGAGAAAAGGCGTAATTAGATAATAGATATTTAATTTAATAACTCAATTAAATTATAGCCGCTTTTATTTTTGTATGAAATATTATAGACACAAACAGAGTCCTTAAAATGCCTTTTATTTTAAATAAATTAATCAATCAAAAATGATTTTACTTTCCCCACGATAAATATTTATTAAGAAACTGAGATATAAGAGAATAATAATATATCGTCACCACATGAATCCCCGAGTCCACATTCGGTTCACCCGCGTTTCACCGACGATTATTACGTCCCAACGTGATGGGTGATGAGCCCTATCGCCGTTCTTCGGGCACTAATACGCGCTTTTTAAGGTTTCCTGCATGGATGTTTTCCTTCACCGTTCAGCAAGCGGTAATCACACTAATATTATAAATGCGAAAGTTTGTGTGTATATGTTTGTTACTCTTTCACACTGAAACGGCTGGATGGATTTGGATGAATTTTAGAATGGATATAGCTTATACCCTAACTTAACACATAGTCTACTTTTTATCCCGGAAAAAAGCATGTCGTTAAACCGAATAACACGCGGGCGGAGCCGCGGGCAAAAGCTAGTATTAAATAATATGCACATACATTCCGAAAAACTCATCGGTGCATATGCCCGGCCGGGGATCGAACCTGGGTCTCAAAGATCGAGAGGCTAGCGTTCTATACACCTGAGTTACTGGAGCTTTTTCCTGAGCGAGCACTGCTTTTAATAATAAGATAAGATAAAAAAAATAGTATAAAAGTTATTAGTCCAAAAGTAAAGTAAATTTTCAATAGGTAGGTACTTGGTTAAAGTGAATTTTACAAAAATTGAGACGTGACAGAGGAGATCTCAGTTCAGATTCGGATTCAGCACACAATTTTGCAAAAGACAAACATAAACTCATCCAAGCACCAAAGAGCTTGGTGTCCCGTGATTTATATACTAAACCTTACCATAATATACCATGTATCTAATAGGTACGAGTATTACGTTTTACTCAGTCTGTTTCCAAGGTAGGAGTGCGGTGCGGGAGGGGAAAATTCTAGGGGACAGAGACAAAGTACACAAGCAAGTGAAATATCATCATCATCATCATCATCATCATCATCATCATCATCATCATCATCATCATCATAAATACTTTATTGCACAAAAAATAACCTACATAAAGGCGGACTTAACGCATAAAGCATTTTCTACCAGTCAATGGTATAAAAATATATATAAATATATTTTATTCCAAACGATAATGATAATGAACAGGATTCCAAATTTGTGCCTGAAGTAACTACCAAGCTCATCTCATCACGCTGGGACGTAATAATGGCTCGATGGTGAGACGTCATCGTCAAGGCTGTTGGTGAGCAATGAATGAGGCTGGCTGGCGAGAGACCGACGAAAATGGCAAAGATGTTGACAGTTATGTTTCTGACTCCATAACTGGGATATAACTAAATTTATACCTTTCTATAATAATTATGAAATTTAGAAGCTATTTTTTTAGCTGTCACTAGACTAACATTCGAAAGTGTTATGCGTAGTTTTATTTCCTCATTTTAAGATAGCTCAAAAATATTACAATAAGTTTTTATAACCTGTAGTGGTCTTTATTAAACAATACAAAACTGTTGTGATTCTAAAACTTTGGTTATTATTATCGTCTTCTTTTATTTTGCATTGATTGGTAACATTTTGTACAAACTTTTATTTATGTTTCCGATGATATAACTGGAATATGTTTAAATTTTTACCGTTATATAATTACGAGATTAGAAGATATTCCTTTTAATTTTTTTAGCTGTTTTAAGACTTAACTTTCGAAACTGTTAAGCATAGTTTTATTACCTCATTTTAAGATAAGTTGAAAATGTTAAAATAAGTTTTTGTAACATGTAAATACAAACTGCTGTGACTCTGATTAGGCAGTAGCCGCAACACAGATTTGTCCAATGCGGGTAGGTACTGCGGATCTATATGTGTACCACGTATCGTGTTTTTTAAATAAACCTTTCTTTCTTTGCATATGCCCACAGTGGGTAAATGCAGACCATATTTCATCGATGACGCAGACTGATTGATGATGATGAGGTGGAATAGACTGTGTTCCATTTGACGGATGCAGCTAATAGTTTATTGCCTGGCGTGAACGGCCGAAATTTCACCTCTCACTGCGCCGCTATACGCTAGGCACTACCAAGGAAATACTGAATCAAAATGTTATAATTATTAGCCACAAAAACTGCACAAAGCTTACTTAAAAATTTAACCACACAACCAGCCTAGGCAGACCTCTGCGTTCTAGTGGTAAGAAGTCGGTCGACCATCCAGATCGCTAATTCTAATTCCGTAGGTTATAAAGGTAGGTATGGATTCCATATTTGTGCCTGAAGTAACTACCAAGCTCATCTCATCACGCTGGGACGTAATAATCGTTAGCGAAACGTGGTTGTACGAGTGTAGACTGTGACTTGCACTTTATACTCCATGCTAGGAAACATATCCGATACCCCCACGAGGGTTCATGTCGTGATGATGTACAGTGCATTTTAATACTGAAAACAATTCCTTTTCAACACTAATAAAAGTCTCCGTGTATGAGTTCCACTATGTTTTTATTAATTAGCGACTAGTTTCGTCTCTTAGACATCTTCTGGTTTTATAAAACAAATTTTAAAAAAATCCTTTTCAGTCACGGTGAAGAATGGAACCGCCACAGATTGGCACTTTCTACTCCACTGACCAATACATTCACACAACACATCCAAGGAGTCTATGAGATCTGCGACCTCTTTACTACCAAGGTTTATAACATGCGGAACCACCAGGATGAAGTGGGCGGGGACTTGTCCAAGGAGATACATAAGTGGGCTTTTGATTGCATGGGTAAGGTTTTCACATGACTTGAGGGTTCCATCATTCAAAGGATCTGCTGTAGCTTGGTACTAAGATACCTATACCTACCTGAAACCACGGACTATCAATGATAGATAGGTGAACTAGGCTGCATAAAAATGGATATTAATAAAGCCTCCGAAAAACAAATTAACACCCTGCGACCTGCTGCACACTGTAATACTATCTAAGCAGCGGTAAAATTAGTTACCGAAAAATATACTAATTTAACTGTGTAACATCTACCGACAAAATAAATAAAAAATAGCGAACTAACATTCCTCACGACCACCTGGTTTAAATAATGAACCTCCGAATAAATTACTGAACTACCGAAAGAAATACCAAGTTAACGAAAAAAAATGTTCTGCTGAGTCAAAAAATAGGTGCGACGACGAGCGAGGAGCGTGTTAGGTTGACATGTAAATACATATTGGGAGCGGAGCGGACCGAGGCGACCCCTTAAGTTTTAACAGAATTCAGAATTCATGATGTGGTCAGGCAACTTTGAATTTTTATTCGGAGATCTAGGACAAAAAAGCTGACAATAGTTTTCACTGAAATGTATTTTCAGCTGGTGAAATAGTATTATGTCAGCTTTTTGATGTTTTAAGTTTTCGGAATTTTCAGTATTTCAATCGGTAGTTTTCGGTAGTTGGTAGTTTATTTTTTGAAGTTTTCGGTAACTTAGTATTTGAAGCAGTAACATTCATAAAATGATCATCCTCATTTTTAATTTGGTTTTCGGAGCTTTTATTACTAGCCCATAAAAATAGGCTTTATGTGATTGAAACATTTTTCTTAATGTTACGTCATTTTCCTTCGGGTGATTCTCGAGCTACACCAATTCAAATGGTCCGCGGATAAATTAGACGTATGGTACTATAGTAGACTAACAATTAAGTTTGCTTTTTTTGTCTGCATCCCAAAAGTTTACATCGTCGGTACATTATGGTCTACCAATGTAATCCGCATTGTAGGAGCTAGTAGTTTAGGTTCCGTACATTTGAAAGATGCTGTACCTAGTGAAGAAAGAATCGAATTACGAGTATATTAACGTAAAAGGGATTTGATTCCCCGGCCATGCCGTAGGTACTTCTGGGTTGATTTGAGTACACGCGGAACAAGGTGCAAATCCAGATTCCACATCCAGGACACAATTTAAAAATAACAAGCCCACAGGTCTGATCCTCTTCTCGGAGAACTTCAAACTCCTGGATAGCACCAGCCACCCCACCCAGAGCGACGTGACGTGGTTGTACCACAACCTGGAGAAGGGAACCGAAGCCATCGCCAAGTGCGAGTCGGGGCTGCAGATGTGGAAGCTGTTCAACACGCCCGCTTGGAACTCCTTGGTCAAATACTGTGACAACTTGGACAGGTAAAACCTTCAAGAAGCTGGCTAGGTAACGACGAAATTCATAATTTGTTACAATTATTATTTACTTACCTATTACTCTAATAATAAGCGAACATTAATACAAGTTGCATTTTATGTAAAGAATTATAGACATTACCTATTGTATGAACAAAAGCTTCTAATTTACAACTAGAAGTTTTTCCCACATTCACATTAATAACCTAGGGTATACAGCTAGGCAAATAAGAGAAAAAATTTGGGCACCAAAACGGTATACTACAACCAAAATATTTAGTTCCACCTGTCACCGCGTCAACCCCTTTTTTGTCAAGATGTACGAGTATTATATAATATCTATTAATTTGACATCTCCCATAAGTTTTGAAAATCTTACGCTATCGTGCGTGATAAAGATTTTCCCCGTGTAATTTTCCACTTACTTACATACAGCTTAGGCTAAAGCCAAACGAGTGTTATTTTGTGAGTTGTGTTAGGCTGAAGCCAAACGAGCGTAATTTTTTAGTAAGTAAGTTTTAGTGTAGACTAACGTTTTTATGATGCGTATTTGCGCAGCGGGTACAAGGGTACAAGACAGAAAAACTATTGGACCGTAGCACTCTGGCTACGCCGCCGTAGTAAGCGAATGAAGTGCCACCGAGGCTGCAATAAAAGATTTTTATAGCACAACGTGCGTAAAATGACCACTTTACGCACGCTGCGCTTGCGTAAAGTCGGCATTTTCCGCACTTGTGCTATAAAATATTATACGAAACTCGTGCGAGAAACTTTTTCTCGACTCGTGTGATTGCAGCACTCACCTTCGGCTCGTGCCGCAAACTCACACTCGTCAGAAAACGTTTCATCGCTCTCGTATCGTAATGTACTATTCCGTTTTTCTTTTTGATTCTTTGTCTTTGTTTTTCAGGCTGATTGGAAAACGTGTTTTGGAGTGTGAACAAAAGCTTACTACGAAAGGTAGGTACCTACTTCTACTGAAACTTTAATAAAGTGGAAAAACTATGAACATTTTTGATTAATTGAAATAGGCGTTACCTTGCGGAAGTCCATCACTAAGTAAAGGATATATGAATATAATTTGCAATATTCCGCTAAACAATAAGTTTTCTTGTTTGCTATTTAAGATTGCTTTGCTTGTATTGCTTGCTTGTTTTTATGCGGGCGGGCGGGCGGTGCAAGAGTCTGCATTTTGAATAGCACGACAAGAATTGTTTAGCGGAATATTGGAAATTATATTCATATATCCTTTACTTATGAACATTTTTGTTGTTGAACATATTAAATTTTCAGCCGAATGTAATTCTGTGATCAACTCAATGCTATTAAATGAACACATGAACGTAAAAGACATTACCACTACCTTGATAGACATGCTTCTCATCGGTGTCAATACTGTAAGTAAACTCTCTAATAGAAAAACATATTTAACTCTTCAGTATAAAGGTCAAAATCGTTTGCTTTCCAGGTCACATCATCAATGTCGTTTCTGCTATATTTCTTGGCGAAGCATCAGCGAGCGCAGAAAATGTTGGTCAAAGAATTGGAAAACTTGAATTCAATAACCAACCAAGATTGGAACAACCTAAAGGATAAGAGTCCTTATCTTCAAGCATGCATAAAAGAGACATTGCGGTTAGTAATTGGCGGTCAGATCAAGGGAGATTTGCCTTAATAGGTACTCGCAATTATCTGTGTTCAGATTTCTCCTCATCAACACAAAAACTATAGCACGGCACACGGCAGTGGCGTGCATAGGATTTTTAAGTAGGGTAGGCACAAAACTGTCCTTATGTTCTTTGCACGTATTATAACGAGAATTACGATATAAATCGCACAGGTGTCTTTCTCTTTTGTCCAAGCTCATTGGTAAAAAACCTCTTACCCCACTATCAAAAATGAATCTCCGACTACCTACGCACGAATCCACTATTTAAAAACGTGTGGCGCCATCTAGTAGCAAGTAGTGGAAGTAATCATGACAACGTGGTTGCTTCGCACAGGCGTTGCGTATTTTAATGAGAATGTGTGCGTGCTTACCGCGAGCCGCTGACGTCATGGGAGTATAGTTGCAGATGCACACATAGAGAATTGCCTTCGAATTTTGGTTATGCGTATTGCCACGGGTAGCACGAGCGCTGCGGATATTAATTTATTATTTCAAAGAAAGGGTGAAGCTTCCCTGATTGTAATATTGAAATAGTTGTGTGTACCTTCCTATGTTTAAATAGACAGTGGTCTAGTTACCTAAGCCAAACTCAGGGTAGGCATTGCGTATTTGCCTATATGAGATGCACGCCACTGGCACACGGGCACATGTACCTACTCATATTTCTCACGGACTAAGAAACTAGAGAAGCAACACCGACAAACGAATTTATAGTAGGTATAGGTATACATATGCTGAACGAGGGCAGCATACTGTACATCAACCTGTTGATGTCGCCACGCTTTCTGAATAAACACACACACAACGCATCCCATCTATAAAGTTCCATAGTAAACCACACACAACGCATCCCATCTATAAAGTTCCATAGTAAACCACCCGCCAACAACACATTCTCTACCCGACATCGACACAACGCCACGTTCGTTCTAAGCCAATTGTCATCATTTTAGAGCAGTTGTTCTCAAAGTTCGGTCGGGTCCGGGATTTATGCTTACAATGCTGACGAAAGGTGAATTTTTTCAGATTAGTGCCTCCTATTCCAATACTGACAAGAATTCTACCCAAGAACATTATACTGGACAAATATAAGTTAGTATTGTTATTCACAGATTTAGACCCAGAGTTTCCACCAAAAAGGAGTTTAAGGAAGAACGTTCACGTTCATCACGTTTTCTTACATTTGTACTATAGACCAGCGTTTCCTAACCTGAGGTGGGAGTTATAGCTAACAGATGTGAGCGTTAAAACGCGCGATGTATACATGCACGTTATGCAAAAAGTCCGGTAAAGAATAGAATATCAGACTACATTAATTTTCATTTGAACACAGGTTTAAATAATAACTGGCCTGGAAACGACACAAGAAAACCTAAAAAATATTTTGATTCAGCTTGGAAAACGGAATTTCAAAGAATCCTCTCTCTAAAGTTTATGGGCGAATTTAAAGAAATATTAGAAGAAACATTTACTGCTTTTTTCAACCACTTAACTCGGTGAAAAGGCATTTTATACCTACTCTTTTATGTAGGTGATAGAAACTAAAAGTGGAACCAGATTTTAAAATGCAACTTTATAGTAACATATCAACCCGAATATCAGTGACTTACATGAAAAAGCAACACCAAACTACACCTTCAAAAATTCCATGATAATGCATTTATAATAACGAAACAAAATTGCATTTCGACTCGAGATTTATTACTGTTTTTTTAATTATGGGTCCCTGAGAATTTTGCTTTATTTCATAGGGGTCCGTAGATGGAAAGGGTTGGGAAACGCTGCTCTAGAGCGGAACTGCCAAAGTCAAAATTGTTTGAAAACAACACTCTGCTCCACTTTGGTTACTGCATGCCTCTTGTAGGGACCGAAGGTAACAAAATATTTTATTCTAATTCAGCATTCCAAGAGGAACAATGATAATAATGTCTACACAAGACTCATCTTTAAAGGAGAGTAACTTCGATGATGCCACTAAGTTCTGCCCTGAACGATGGCTGACTGCTGACACCAAGGACTACCATGCGTTTGCTTCCATTCCTTTTGGCCACGGAGCCCGGAAATGCTTGGGGCAAAATGTCGCTGAAACTATGCTTTCAGTTTTGACAATCAAGGTACGATCAGATTATAAATACAGATAGTATAATATAATCATAATACATAGGGTGACTTTCTTTTATATAGCCAAATACATACTGGAGACTCGGTAAGTAGTCAAGACCAAGGTACAATTAAATGATGAATTGAAAAAAAAAACCGGCCAAGTGCGAGTCGGACTCGCGCACGAAGGGTTCCGTACCATTATCTAAAAAAACGGCAAAAAATTGTATGTTGTAGGGGAGCCCCCTTTAATATTTATCATATTCCGTTTTTTAGTATTTGTTGTTAAAGCGGCAACAGAAATACATCATCTGTGAAAATTTCAACTGTCTAACTATCACGGTTCATGAGATACAGCCTGGTAACAGACGGACAGCGGAGTCTTAGTAATAGGGTCCCGTTGGTTACCCTTTGGGTACGGAACCCTAAAAATAAGAATACAATTTTGACTTCTTACACTAATTGAGTCGAGTTTGTTCTTAGCCAAGTATAGAAACATAAAAAATGTTTTTCCTATTTCGCAAACGGGTCATTGAACCTTGGTCCTGACCACTTACCGAGTCTGCAGTATGAATTTATCCATATAGACGAAAGTCACGACATAAATCCCCGAGGGAGCGTCAGAGGTGTTTCCGAGTATTGAATGTAAATGTCAAGTCATAGTTAATGTCAAGTACACCCACGTTTCATCGACGGTTAAAAACCGTCACGACGTGATGGGTGGTGAGCACTACCCCAAGCGGTACCCTCAGGCACTTTGAACTCGTGACTCATGACCAGTAGTGGTTGAAAACACTAGACAACACAGACAGTCTAATAATTCTTAACTAATTTGAATTGTTAAATTTAGTTGATTAAACAATTTTAATTTATTTATTTATCTGCCTGTAACCGGTACGGCTTCTCATGACGTCACACTACGAGTCGCTTGGCGGCGTGGTGACGTCATGAGGGTGGTGACAAGACACGGCCGAAGCCTACTAAGATTTCAATTAACTTATAGTTTAGTGCATTGTTCAACAAAAGTATACTAGTATTTTGGTCACGGTTTCGCCCACGCTGAAAGAGAAACCGTCCTAGACCCCTTTATTACGCCGACTTTGTTTACCAAAACGGAAACCCACCAAACTGAATTATGGCGCGATTATGCGTACCTGAAAAACTGTTATAATGACCCACCTAATTGTGAAAACAGTATCAAAATCCGTTCAGTAGTTTATAAGTTATGAGCAAATACTCAAAATAATCACTTCTCTTGATAGAGTACATATTGCTAAGCTGTAACTAACGGAAGTTTGTCCCATTATAGCGTAATTAATGATAAGTATATGTGTTTGCGTATGTCTTTTCAGCAGGCCTAACATGGACAGTAATTACATGAAATAAAAAAAAAAAATTACCTGTAGTCCCAGTCCGTTTCAAATGCTATTGTGTTAGGACCTTTTGGAATGGAGTGGTTTACGATGACTGTGTCCATCCAAATCCTAACAGCATTTGAAACGGATAGTACTAAAGAATGTACCTATTAGATGTCCTCTTTTCCATTTTGCAGCTATTGACGAAATATAAACTTGAACATCACTATGGAGATATTGAACCAACAAGAAGCTTTATTGTGAAACCAAACAAACCTCTAAAAATAAGATTTATTGATAGAGTTTAAGACCTATTCTCGAGGTAATATTTTAGTAAAGCAAAGTTTAGTTTGAATTAATAATAGTTTATTTTTCTGTTGACAATACAGTTAATTTAAAAAGACAGGAGGATTGTCTTTATAATTTTAAATATAAATATCTTTAAAATAAAATGATCCTGAGCTTTTCTTACAAAAAACTATTTGATATAGAATAATTATCATGCTTAATATTATACTAACTTAACTATCTCAATTCTTAGCACAACTTATATTTTAAGTAACATAAAATCAAAAATTTCAAATATTACCGCTGCCGTCTTGAGAATATGTTCAGATACTTTCCCCGCGTCATTTCTTTGGCTTCTTCGAGTCCTAGCTGATAGGCAAGATCGTGGAGTTTCTTCACTTCCATGATGAAGCTACTTTGGCTTAAAGAGCCCAGTTCTGAAAACAGAAAATTCAATAAATTTTGTAATAAAACCTGCTTTAGACGTGGATGAATTCAGCGAAGCTAACTGAGGACTCAATGATTTATCATCATAGTGTAAAGGCTATCAGACTCGTTATTTACTACTACTAATCAGAGTATCTAAGTGGACTCTAACTTGTTTAGAGTCAGTATTCATCATCGTCTAAAGGGGCTTTAAGGATAGGTAGATACATCAAGGTGATGAAAGCATAATCAATAAAAGTGTGATATAAAGGCGAGGTTTTGCCCAGCAGTGCGACATAAAAGAGTATATATACCGGGTGTGAATAGACAGCTATCTTTAAATTAAACCACATACTCTACTGATTATACTGTACAAGTTTCCCAAAGAAATATACACGTGTAAATGAAAATAAAATTTCCCTTGGCCATAGAAACGTAGTCACGTAAAATTCAAGCTTCCTATTTGTAAACGGCTATGATGACTTCGTAAAAAGAACTGCCAATAGGTAGCCTGTCATGCTGGCGTCCGTACAGTAGATTGTGATCAGTTGAGTATGTGGTTTCATTTAAGATAGCGGCTATTTAAACCTGCATAAAATGTACATATGTACTGAAGGAAGTATATATAGGATAGTTGTGAAGTGTGATAATACTTTCACTGTGGGGTAGTTTGTGAGGTGTGTGTGATAATGATAATACTTTCACTGTGGGATAGTTTGTGAGGTGTGTCAATACTTCCCCTATGAGATAGTTTTGTGATCTGAACCAACATATAGGCTGTATTTTATTCTATAGGATACCAAATATTTTCTAATATTATGACATAATATCACACTTTTAATAAAACAACAACCAAGCACAAAAATTTTATAAAATTTGTGAAAATGTGTAAATTACTGACCTAAAAAAACTACACAATCTAAGTAAAAAAAATAATTTTTAAAGCTTACTTTTTTAGGTCAGAATTTTACTAAAATTAATTTTATCAAAATGACATATTCAGTCATTGTTTTAATATAAGACTGATAATATGTTCTTTTTAGGGTCCGTAACCCAAGAGGAAAAGACGGAGCCCTTATAGGATCGTTTTGTTGTTCGTCTGTTTGTCCGTCTGTCTGTTCCCTTTATCTCGGGAAGGAGGTATCGAGTTGAAATTAAAACCATATACTCAAGTCTAAAGTTTCTTGAAGCTGTGAAAAAATCAAACTTCCAAGTTAACGTAAAAAAAAGATACAGCCGTTTATGCTGCAAAAAATGTATATTTCGACACTCTCAAGGGAATCAAAATTTATAGGGTATTTTCCGTTTACCTAAACCATATATATGGGCGAGGAACAATTTAAAATAAGACTAATATTTTTACCAAAAAGTCGCGATTCGTTGTTTTCCTGTAACGTTAATACTTTCAGGGACATAACGAGACGAAAAAGAAAGAACAATAAAACCACGTCTATGGGCGGTCCATGTTACTGAAAGGGCTTGTATTGGGTCTTTCAACGGTTTTTGTTTTAATATGCTGAGTAAACTACTTAACTGATTAGTGTAAAACTTGAACACGTGTTTTTTCAGACCTTTGTCTTTCCGTTGTCAGGTCGGTTACCTAATTGGACACATTTCGCTCGATAGATTTTATTTTTGAAAATGATGCCTTTTTAAGTTATTATTTCGTTTTATGTCTAAAAGGCTTGAGTTTTATGTCTGAAATTACTGCTATAACAAGAAAACATTGTTTATTTTCCGATGTCAGGTGAAAAAACTCCTACATCAAAAACTTTTTCGTAAAATCCAGAAAAACCTCGAAAATTCACTGATTTTGCGTGCCGCCAGCGCGCGAAGCGAGCGTTCTAATGTAGACTTTCTGACAACATACTGAAGTTCAAAATCGCTCAGTAAGATTATCGTGCACCAGGGGTAATTCTTTGCCGATCTGAGTAAGAAGCGAGTTAGCGAAAGCTTAACTTTAACAAATAATATGTACAAAAGCAGGCATGAAAATCAATAAATCTTAGTCACGAACCAGACCGACCTACAAAAAAATGCAAAATTCTTTGGCTGTTTATTGATGGAATTGATTCTAATATTAGTAGTCTTGCATCTGAAAATCAGGCTCAAGGAAAATATTTTTAGTGCGAAATTCATCGCTTTGGAATACTCTACATATTATTTAGAGTGCATTACAAACCAGAAAAGATAAATTAGAAAGAAATTTATGGCACCAACATCACCTAGCGACGTGTTGAAAGCTATTTATAAATTAAAAAATAAAAAGAGTGTTGGATATGATGAGGTACACACAAAAGTAGTAAAATTCGTCGCAGAAATTATATCAAGTCATCTTAGTCATATTATAAACCTGTGCATTAATAATGGTACCTATCCAGATGCTCTAAAACCGGTGATAGTAAAACCACTTTTTAAAAAAGATGATAGGCTTAATATGAAGTTCTACAGACCCGTGGCCCTTGTCTGTATATTTTCAAAAGTTTTTGAAAATATTATTTATAATGCTTTAGAGTCATATTTAAATAAATTTAATATTTTAAAAAACGAACAAAAGGGGTTTAGAAAGAAAAGGACAATAAATATGGCAATATATGACTTGCTTAATAAAATTATAATAAACATCGATAATAGAACGCCTATCTGTGCTATTTATATGGATCTCACAAAAGCTTTTGACTATGTTAATCATAAGATACTCTTACAAAGGCTAGATTCATATGGTATAAGAGGTAATGTACTAGGTCTCATAGACTCTTATCTAAGCAATAGATTTCAAACAACAGAGATTTCTAAAATATGCCCTCAAAGTAAAAAGGAAATAAAATACATGTCTGATGCTAGGAAAATCACATGCGGCGTACCACAAGGCAGTGTATTAGGACCTTTGCTTTTTCTGCTGTACATTAATGATCTGCCAAGTAATATTTCGCATCCCATGGTTTTATTTGCAGATGATAGTACTGTGACAATCCAATGTAATAATGTAAACAATTTTGAAAATGACATAAATAATACTCTGAAAGATATAATTGTTTGGCTTGATGAAAATAAATTAATTGCAAATCTTGAGAAAACAAAATCTATGACTTTTTACCAACGTGCTAATAAAACGCCAAATCTGAATGTAAATTACAATGGAAAAATAGTCGATGAAGTCAAAGTCACAAGATTTTTAGGTTTATTAATTGACAATCACCTGACATGGAAGGCTCAGTCAACAGAAGTGTGTAACAGATTAGGTAAATCAGCATACCTTTTATATAAGCTTTCCCATATTGTAAGCAAAGAAGTCGTGTTAACCGCTTACCATGGGCTTGTTGCATCTATTTTGCGATACGGAATTATATTTTGGGGCTTTTCCACAGAAAAGAAAACTGTCTTTAAAGCTCAAAAAAGGTGCATACGATCAATGTGTGGCCTAAAACAAACAGACAGCTGCGAACCATCATTCAGATCCCTTAAAATACTTACCATGCCTTCTCTTTACATTTATGAAGTTGCAGTTTTTGTAAAGACAAATCCCGAACTATTTGTTAAATTCTCCGACAGTCACCACACGGATGTTAGGGTGCAATACAGACATCAATTATGTTTAAGATGTTCAAATACTAGCTTAATGCACAAAAGTTTATATTGTATGGCTCCCAAAATCTTCAATAAAATTCCTAACTATATTAAAGATCTAAATCTTACACAATTTAAAAACAAACTATTTTACCTACTTATACTAAAATGTTATTATAGTGTTGATCAGTTCTTAAATGATAAAACTATTTTGATTTAATAATGTATCCTGATTTTAATAATGTTCATATTTGATACCTTTGATAACACATATTTAGATTAGAAATTTTGCATGTGCATGAATATCTTTGTTCGTTTAATACTTATCATAAAATATTTGTATACCATTGCGGTAGATCATAGCGTCCAAACAAACATATTATTTACCACCTAAGCATGTATCACTTTGATGTACTGTAAACCTATGTTCACAAATAAAGCATTCTGATTCTGATTCTGATTCTGAATCTAAAGACAAGAATTTGAAAAAATTCCTCAGGCCAGGATTCGAACCTGCGACCTTTTGTTTCACAGACAAGCGCGCTACAAATTGCGCCACCGAGGTACTTACCTAGACCGTAGAATTTTTCCACCATACTTGTCCACCGAATATTTGCAGCCATCAGCGCCATCTATGTCTTAATAACGAGGCGTGAAATCACATAACACCCTCGTGAGCGTTTAGTATGTGCATTATAAGCTGGTTAGATCAAATAGTTACAAAAATATTCGCTGGACAAGTATGGTGGGAAAATTCAACAGTCTAGGTAAGTACCTCGGTGGCGCAATTGGTGGCGCGCTTGTCTGGGGAACAAGAGGTCGCAGGTATGAATCCGGGCCTGAGGATTTTTTTCCAATTCTTGTCTTTACATTGTAACTTTTCTAGTTTACTATGAAACTTGAATTTCAATAAGTAAGAATTAAACATACGGTTCACCGATTGCGTCGTTGTTTTTGTATACTATACGCATCAACCTATGGATTCATGTTTGGCCCGCGACTTCCCAAAGGTTGCCCATACCTGACTAAACTGAAATTTGGCAAGTAATACCGTCTTACGGTGTTTATCCACCGCCGACGTCAACGAGACACGAGATTTCTTCGGGCCGAGTTTGCAACGACGACGTGACGTCGATCGTGTGTCCACTGCGAAATACGTGCGACGATTTCTAGCGGTAGCGACGAACTACTCACAATCACGTCGGACGAGATTACTACGTTCGGGAGACGGCTCGGCGTGGCAGCGCGGTGGCACACGGCCATAGTAATGTACGAGTATGCGACGTGATCTCGTGTCTCGTTGACGTCGGCGGTGGACAAGCGCTGTTATACATATATATATATATAGCGGAAAAACCTGAAAACTGTACATATGTAATTAAATCATAAAAAATATAGTCTTTAACGAAACCATAGGTGGGCGAGTCCGACTTGTCTGGTTTTTTATTCTTATTTGGCCTAATGTTAGGTCACTACTTCTGATAGAAAGGGATGTGACATGGGATGAAGGAAGCTCACCAAGAAAGTCTTCTCTTAAAAGGAAACTGGTTTAAACATCCAGATAAACAGATGCCAGCAGAGTTTCATATTTCAGCCATATGGATTATGTTCAGTGGTTCAAACAAATTGAATATTGATTTATGCATGTTTTTTTTATAAGTGATGAACGCTTTGGGTAATTATGGTGTACACTTGGATCACCAATACCGAATGTGGCTTCTTATGCAAAACAGGGCATTATTGTCTAACTTCCACATCCATCGCAAACACATTCAAAGGCTTCATGATTGGCTAGAAATAACATTGCACATCATTTTTAGCCAATCACAACATCTTTGATGGCTAAAGCAATAGATATTGAAGTTAGACAATAAGAGGACTGGTCAGACTTTTTAGTTAATTAGTATGTTTCTTGTTCATTTCCATCAAATAATTCTAAGAAACCGATTTGATCATTTAGTAAACACTCTTCAGCAGGGCTGAAGGAGATTGAAATGTTATCCTAGCCTCCTGATTTAATTAGTACCCAACTGAATAGTTGAAAATGTTTGAAAGTCTTTTTTCCTATAGTAACCCCTCCATAAGTACACCACAACTAAATGGCATCTTCGCTTCAGTAAGGCTGAATGTGTCAAAGAAAGCACAAAGCAGAAGATTGACAGGTGATAGACAAACTTTGATCTCTAAAAATAACCTTAGTGAAGTGGACCAACTAATAAATACATTAGGTAGGTAAGTTTTAATTATTCTAGTAGCTTTGCTCTGAAAGTAGCAAACAAACTACATTGTATAAAGTGTGGACCACTTACGTTGAATTAGGTTGATATCTTCGTTGGTGAGTTTCTTGGTCCAAGGAGGCTCCTGATCCGAGTTCTGCATAGCCGCGAACTCCGATACTCCAGGCACTGAGAAGGAATCGGAAGACCCTTCATTTGATTGCGAAAATTGGGCATTACCATCACCCATTTTGAAGGAAAAGTTTAAAAAAGAGTCGTTGTTAACCGAAATTATGGAATAAAACAGAAATCAGGGTCAGAATTGACAACATGAGCAAAGGAAAAACCATGAATCCCGCGCTTTTTGAAAATCATAAATATTTGCTTACTGGGATTTATGATAAGTTGTAATATCAGACATCTTAAATCGGCTTACTCTGCTCTGGCCATAGCTCTGGTGAAGTCCTATCTAATTTTTCCAGGCTCAAAAGGCTTTCTTCCAAGGATGGAAGAGGAATATCATCCGAAGTTGTCTGCCCTGTAAACAACATGTTATTTAGTAGCAATAACTTATAAAAACGTTATGAAATGGAAATAAAAATGAGCACAATTTTGTGGTGACTAAAATTAAATGAACAGGAACTTGTTAAATCTACTCGAAATGTAAATTTTATTTATTTTACCTTCGGCAACAAGAGAATTTTGTTTCGCGGCCATTTTCTAATTTTGACAGGACAGATATTTAAAAAAAACCAACAAGACCAAAAAGAATCATAGACAATTCTAAACTATACTGCATTAGTAAAAAATTAGAAAGCTGAAAAAAAATATTGTCATCCTGCTCTTCTTCTTCTTTTGGTGTCGAGTTTACCTCATAACATAACTTTAGCACTGTTAAAGATGTAAACTATTTATATTTGCCACAAAAATAGCATTCATTTGCCTACATTCAGAAAAGAATATAAAAAATTTGAAATTGTTCAAAATATTTCCAATACAAAAGAGAGAAAAATAAAAAATAAATATCCTAAAAATACAATATGTTTATCAAATTGTAAAGTAAGGCCAACAATGCGAGATAAAGAATTCAAACATACTTTCGGGGTATTAGAACATTTTTTTTAAATGTATACATCATTTAAACTCCCTATTCTAATCGTTGTCGTCTAGTCGTTGTACTATTCTAAGATGATTCGTCGGAAGAGTCCGAATCAGCCAAATTTATGACAAAACTATATATTGTATTACCTATCAGTCATGTTGTCAATCAATCAAAAATCAAAAAGAAAAACCAACAATAAAAATCAACAAGAAAAAATAGAAAGGGATTAATAATAGCAAAAAACTAAACAAATATGCAAACGAAAGAATACGTATCACTTCGACTGCAATCCAAACCTTCCATCTTCTTATTTATCTACCAACTACTCAACGAGACCGATCCAACGAGTACAAACTCGTTGAACCTATGTTTAACAGGCATTATATTTCTACGATCAACGTCCCTGAACTGCACCTCCATCACCAGACCCTGAACATTACTAAACAAACATAGCCTAGAACCATCCCCAACAAAAGCGCCTTCGAATAAAAAAAACTGCATTAAAATCGGTTAAGCCAGAAGCAAGAAAACTGACCACATACAAATATTATACATGTTGAATCGAGAACCTCCTTTTTTATTGAAGTTGTTTAGAAGTAATATAAATACCTACTCAAATGTAAATCATTGAAATTTTTTTTTTGTAAATCATTGACACAATCATTTAATTAAATTTTACTGGATGGAACTTTCAATCAAGCAAGCTCTCCAGTGTATCTATTGGTCGTCGTACCACAGAGAGCACTTGCTCTCTGCCGTACCACCGTTATATAATAAATTGTCTTTATTTCAGACAATGCAAAACCCATATTAAGTACCTACACAAATAAATCAAAACAATAATTACAACATGAAAAATTTACAACATTAATAATATTCAAAATAAATATTGGATTGAGTTAAATTCAATCGAGCTTAAATAATTCAACCATGTGAGAACCAGCTCTATTTCTGATTCTCACACGTCTGAATGTGCAGCCAGTGCTTATAGAACTATTTCCCCAGATACCCTCACTGGCGGCTTTTAGCAACTCATTGCTCGATGTTCGTATTCGGTGCCAAAATGTCGCCGCTCGATGCCTCAGTATAGCGAAATAAATAAACTTTTAACAAAAAATAACAACTGACTTCAAATATTATAGCAGCCATTCACTAAAAAGCTTAAAATAATTATTTCCGGACCGATGGTACTAAAATAATACTTGCCGACTTCTTTCTTCCTGAAACATATGTTATCTAGAAGTAAGCGTTCTACTATTGGTTTTGGCGTTATTTACTATGGGGAATACGCCAACTTCTAGATAACATATGTTTCAGGAAGAAAGAAGTCGGCAAGTGTTATTTTGGTACCATCGGTCCGTAAATAATTATTTTAAACTTTTTAGTGAATAGCTGCTATAATATTTGAAGTCGGTTGTTATTTTTTTGCAAAAGTTTATTTATTTCACGCTTTTTAGTGTTGATGGGTTAAAAATTGTGAAAAATGGGTAGACTACAGTCAGCACTCTGATTGCCTCATTTGAGGAGTTTCAAATTCAAAAGTCCCGTGGCATAATGTAAATTTTCAAGTAATGTCCTACAATGTGCACACTAACACAAAGTGATTTCCGCCATTTAGAGTTATGTGCTGTCATTCGTTCAGGAGTTCTATGGTGATGTGGCCAGGATCAAAGGTCAGTGGGCATATTGTCAATTTTCAAGTAATACCCTGGAATCAGCACACTCAAACAAAGAAAGTGCCGAAATATCGTGTTAAGTGTTGTCATCCGTTCAGGAGTTCTATGGTGATGCGGCTAAGGTCGAAGGTCAGGTGGATTATGTAAATTTTCAAGTAACATCATTCAACCTGCATCCTGGTACAAAGTGTTTGCCGCAATATCAAGTGATATGCTGTCATCCGTTGAGGAGTTCCACTGCCTATCTCTGAAGACCATCATCAGGTCACGACCAAACTAAAATGGTACCTACCTGGAAGTACATTCTTCCAAAGAAAAAAATATATATTTCAAATTGGTTGAGACATCCCGGAGATATTTGCGTCAATATCGAGTGAATGCCGTCATCCGTTGAGGAGTTCTGCTGCCTATCTCTGAAGTCCATGATCAGATCACGACCAAACCTGTCTCTTTCTGTTCACCACAGAAAAACCCTCATCATCATGCATCATACTTGGCGAATGGGTAACTTTCGCTTGTACAGGGGCTGTTACCGATACAGCGATGTCACGGTAGGATGGGGTGTGCAGTTGTGCACTGGACTGTTTGACCTTGACAACGAATTCCTGCTAGGTGGAGATAGCAGCGGCGGCGGCGCTTTCATCAATGGTAACGATAAGCTATAGAAAAGAATAGAATATAATGGAATATTTATTTATTCAAGCTACAAAGGCTCACTTTGTAAGTAAAAAACTTAAGAATATGTTGGTAAGTAAATGCAATAAAACCAAAAAAATAAAAACTAATTAAATTGAAAAATTGGGAAGGTGGTGTGACGGTCACTTTCACGCCACCCCACCTAAGATTTCACAGCAATGACAGCTATGTTGACTGTTGCCTTCTTTCTCAAATTGAGTATGATCTGACCTACTGTTGTTGATAATATCATTTAATTTATGTAATCTTATTGATTCCTCTATCGAATGCGTCACATCACTATCCGAGTCGTAAATCGAAGCGGGTTTACGGGGCAGTGCGGGTGGTACAGTTACCATCGCATCCCACGCACTGTGGAGCGAGTCTATGGAGACGTTTTGACTTAGGGATTTAAAAAAGTAAACAATTTAATTAAGTCATTTTGATAATGCCATCTAGTGCAGTTAGTGACTGGCTCTCAAAGTTGTTGATTGACATTTTTGTATAACATTTTCATCTGTGAAGATATTTAATAAATACCATTTTTTTTACTATGGAGACAACCACGTCATGGGACATATCTCCTGATTCCGGCCTTGTTTCAAGATGTGGTATTTTTTATTGAAATTATCTTATAAAATGCAACGAATGCTTCAAACAAACTAGGTGCGCCAAAGGTACACTTTTTAAGGAAAACTGGGATTTAATATTATATACGGTATTTTGTTTTTCTTTCTAACAATCTTAGGGTTTGTATATAAGCGATTTGGTTGGTTAGCTTCTAAGCAGTACTTAGTAGGAGTGATGTTACATAACCGGCAAAAAAAAAAGGTATTTTAGTAAATAGTGTCTATCTTAAGCTTTGAATATAAATAATTCAAGAGAATGATAGCATTTCTTCTTTATGCTACTCAATACGAGTAATGATAATTAACCGGTTAAAAAACCGGTATTTTAGTACATCGTGTCTATATAAACTTTGAATATAAGTAATTCAGGTTAATTGTCTCATGTCTTCTTCATGCTAAATTAACGTATGTAACAGATAATTTTGCTGGTACTAAGCTACCTGAAACCTGATTCCGGCCTTATTTCAAGATGTGGTATTTTTTTTTAATTCATCTTATAAATTGCAACGGATGCTCCAAACAAACTTGGTGCGCCAAATTTGTACTTTTTAAGAAAAAAACCAGGATTTAATATTAAATACGGTTTTTGTTTGTATCAATCTTAATCAATCTATTTGTTACACAATGGCTATTAATTAATCTGCTGCTGCTATTTAACTAATATACACAAAAAAACATTCGTTTTACCGACAAATTTTGTTGATGCAAACGAAATGACTGAAATTCGGTCAGAAGACGAGTTAAGCGGTTTCGAAGATAATTAATAAGTTAAGTCATATGGTGATTTCATTTCCATTGCTCATTTTTAATAAATGTATGTTTTTATATATTTTATACAATAAAATTTATTGCACATCACAATTATTATTATATAATATAATATTATGTGTTACTGTTTATTTAATAAGTAATTTTTATTCATATTTTTCTTTTTGTAATATAATTTCACTAAAACAAAAACCGTTTTTTTTAAATACCCATATATTCATATCTTAATATATATAATAAAGTTATAAGCAACGCAAAATTTGGACAACTTTTATAAAAGCATTAAATTTGTTTCTTATTTATTCGAACTTTAAGGTTTAAAAATCTTTATCTTTCTTTGTGGTTTGGCAAATTAATTTATTTCCACCAGGAAATATTTTTCCACCAAAGACATTGATTGAATAAAGTCTGCCAAAATGCCTTTTGCTACCGTCAAATTTATTTGTTTTATTTTTGGTAAAAAGGTAAACAATAATCATTAAGTAGCAACAAGAAATTAGCTATCATTATCCTGAACTACTTATATTCACAACATATAATGGACGCCATACTAAAATACCGTTTTTTACCGGTAATGTAACATCACTCGTATCAAGTACTGCTTAGGAGCTAAGCAACTAAATCTCTTACTTACACACCATAATATTGATATAAAGAAAATCAAAATACCGTTGTAATATTAAATTTCAATAAAAATACCACATCTTGAAACAAGGCTGGAATCAGGAGATATGTCCCATGACGTGGTCGTCAGCATAGTTAAAATTGGTTTTTACTAAATATCTTAAATAATAAATAGATTAATACAATAAAATGTTATAAATGAAAAAAATGAAATATAATAAACGAAGCGATTTTCTGGTAAACAACCATTTGGTCAGATGAAAGGTCAGGTATCAGGTTTCAGATAGCTTAGTACCAGCAAAATTATTTGCTAGATACGTTAATTTAGCATGAAGAAGTCATGAGACAATTAACCTGAATTATTTATATTCAAAGTTTATATAGACACGATGTACTAAAATACTGTTATTTTTAACCGGTCAATTATCATTACTAGTATTGAGTAGCATAAAGAACAAATGCTATCATTCTCTTGAATTATTTATATTCAAAGCTTAAGATAGACACCATTTACTAAAATACTGTTTTTTTTACCGGTTATGTAACATCACTCCTACTAAGTACTGCTTAGAAGCTAACCAATCAAATCGCTTATATACAAACCCTAAGATTGTTAGAAGGAAAAAAAAATACCGTATATAATATTAAATCCCGGTTTTTCTTAAAAAGTGTACCTTTGGCGCACCTAGTTTGTTTGAAGCATTCGTTGCATTTTATAAGATGATTTCAATAAAAAATACCACATTTTGAAACAAGGCCGGAATCAGGAGATATGTCCCATGACGTGGTTGTCTCCATAGTAAAAAAATGGTTTTTATTAAATATCTTCACAGATGAAAATGTTATACAAAAATGTCAATCAACAACCTTGAGAGCCAGTCACTAACTGCACTAGATGGCATTATCAAAATGACTTAATTAAATTGTTTACTTTTTTTAATCCCTAAGTCCAAACGTCTCCATAGACTCGCTCCACAGTGCCACGTACCTTTCACCCCCGCGAAGCGTAATTCATTTTTATATAAAAGTATAATAAAGCTTACTGGTGAAATGTTAGTGTGTTTTAGAGTATCGTATTTACACGGTTTTTCGGTACATTTAACAATTTTTTCAAATGAAATAACAAATTCACCTCGAAGAACTCACAACGGACACCCGCACCGCTAGTAATCTTATAAGACTACTAGCGGTTGCCCGGTTGCCGGGCGAAAGGAAGTGATGTTCTCACCCGTGTGTACAGCTCCCACTTAGATATTTCAACTCATTTATTTCTGGGCTCTATAAAACTAAGATACACACCTACAAAAAAAATAGTAGAATCCTAGTTACTAATATATGGTAGCACCCAACAAAAATCTTCTTTCTCTTTCTTTCTTCCGGTTGCTAACACACGGCAAGGTGCGTAAATCCACATGGTTTTGTGAATTATTTCCCTAAAAATTATCAAAAAGTGGTTAAATAATTGAATTACAATAAGAAAGGTATTGTATACGATTGTTTCTTTGATATTGAACCCTTCAGAACCTTAGAATTAGTTTGATTGTTCCATTCAGATTTCAGGCGAGCACGACAAGAATTTTTAGTTTTCCACATCACAATGAGGAAATCTGTCTGATATTAAAAATATAATGTCTGAGTAACATTCTACAATTGTGACGAGTTTATTTGTGTTATAGAATTTAAAAAATCGGCACAACTTTTCTAAACATAACCTTACTTATTCCTCCTTGTAATTCTTGAAGCAATTACTGTTGGCAATTGGTTCGGATTTTAGTTACTCGCCATGAGAAAGCTAAGTTTGTGATTAACATACGTGTACAGTGTTAGAGTATTGTTCAAGTGCTTCTATGTCGGTGTCCAAAATGATACCAGTGTTCCTCGGTATAGTAGCAAAAATGTATTGATTTCCAATTTATTTGTAATTTCAGATGCGTTCCGTTACGCTGAAGGATGTTGAACAAGACAAGGTTGTCAAAACCGTTGCCGCCCACTTGAAAAAGTATGTTTGTTTTTAATTTACATTCCTAAATCCCTATCTTTTAAGAAAAGCAATAGGATTGGGGTTGGCTATAGACGTCCCATACTCGGGCTTCAAAATTAACAAGATAATTACGATAATTATCACTGGTGTAAGAAATTTATTTGTTATATTTGTCGTGTTTAACAACCCCGCATAGCTGCAGTGATGAACTGTGCAGCCGCTGCAAAGAGTTATTAATGACCATTTCACATGCTTTGACAAGCATCGAGCAGCGCAAATAATTTCTGCTGATCTCTGCAGCGTATAGGCTATCTGTCATTTTGACGTATGGCCATTTAACACAAATCTATCGCTGCAACTGTTGCACAACTCATCGCTGCAGGGATGCAAACCTGTTAAACATGACAATTGTTTCATAACAAATGCATTATAATTTGGACAATCAACAAAAACAAATTAAATTTATATCACTGCATTATATAATATCAGAAAAGTAAATCTGGACGTGAGGAGCTCTGAACCGGGATACGATAACAAACAAATAAATTTGATGATGGTCAATGTAGTGTTTTTTAAATTCCATTAATGTTGGTAACATCAGTATAATTTTTATTAAATCATTCTAAATCTGACTATAATTGATTTCCAGGACGGGCAAAGTAAAGGTCCCAGAACACATGGACCTGGTGAAGACTGCTCGCTTCAAGGAGCTGGCTCCCTATGACCCGGACTGGTTCTACGTGCGCTGCGCCGCCATCCTCCGACACATCTACATCCGCTCTCCCGTGGGTGTCAAGACTGTCACCAAGATCTTCGGTGGCCGCAAGCGCAATGGTGTCACTCCCTCACACTTCTGCAGGTAATTTCGTATTGCATTTCAGTTGTACTTAACTCCTTTATAATTTTGATAAATGGTAAGCAAGCTGATAATGATAAAATCAAGTAAATGATAACGAAAAGGCAACAACAAAAAAATAACGAATGACCCAGTTGGTAAAGGCACACAGTTTTCCATATATTTTTGTAAATATCAGCTGAATCTTTTGTCGCTGCAAAGCCGAAAGTTTAAGATAGTGAATAGAATATCAGTTTACCAGAACATCATTTATTGCTAAGTCAAAGGTAGGTAGATTTTAAGCGGTTGTGCTGTATGATCTGGTGTTAGGCGTACAAATTTTCATTTCTTAAAATTATAAACGAATAATACAAAAAGTATTAATGTACCTATTACATTGTTGATTCCATGTCAAATTAATTTTTTTATTGAATTGCATTTGAAACAACTAAATAAGGTAAAAAAGAGGGGTCATTCAGTCTCTACGAAAGTTTGTTGTAACTGATGAATGTCTGATACAGCTTGCGATCATTTTCCTGGATGAGTTACGATCCTGACACACCTCTTACTCATACAAAGTCTTCTATTCCGGGTACTTTTCGCCGTTATTTAGTGTGTCGCTAATTTCGTCAGCATACATGCTTCTAGGGTGGCCCGGTCGACCTTACCTTAAAATAAATGATAAATTATTTAACATTCCTTTTTTTAACCAATAACTATTAAGGGGGTAACTTTTTAGCTCGGTACAAAATGCACATCGTAATATTGTTTTCCTTACTTTTGAATAAAGAGTATGCAATAAATGTGTTTTAAAAGCAACTTGCGGAAATAGTTTACTAATAATAAAGTCTTCACAAAAAAATCACGTACTTTACCGACTTAAAAGCGTGTTTGCAGTTGTAATGTAATGCAGCTAAAATGTAACGCACAAAATTGAATAATTTTCATGTGATCACCTAACTATTAACAAGCAGCGCGAATTGCTATAAAACGCATTTATTGCATACTTTTTATTCAATAGATATAATAATAACCATCAGCAAAAGATGGGGTACGGCAAAAAGTTTAATTTGAATGTCGTTTGCACGGCTTTATTTGCATTACCCTATAGTTGATCTCAATATATCCCTCGCACCCCAGGTCATCAGGCAGCATCGCCCGCAAGGCGCTGCAAGCCCTGGAAGCCCTCAAGCTGGTCGAGAAGGTCCAGGACGGAGGCCGTATCCTGACCATGCAGGGTCGCCGTGACCTCGACAGAATCGCCGCGCAAGTGCGTCTAAAGGCAAAGCAGGCGGCCAAGCAGCAAGTCATCGTTCTGTAAACTAATTCTAAGGAATAAAATATTACATAAATGTGTTTTGTTATTTGTTTCTCGGTATCCGATTTGGTTTTTGTAATTTAAGAGTCCATACAAAAGGAACAATTTAGGTGTTTGAGCTTGAACCACTTTGAGATTGCTCTGTTCACGATATTTTCGATCAGCTCATGAAATAATTAATTCTACGATATGGCCACCACAGCAACATGATGGAAATGCACAAGCAGATAACGTGGTAGCGTCTGATAAACAATTCGGGTACCCCCTGAGTACGCAACCCAAATTTTTATTATAATCTGACTATATTTGAAACTTGGTGTGTATGTCGCAGTAAATTGGTTAAATTAGACAATTAACACCCTAGACCGTTAATTAAACACCGACGTTTAACCAAGTCGCTAAAGTTCCGTCAGACAAGTGAGTGAACGAAACGTTTAACGAGTTGTCTAAACGTTCGTTCCTAGGCAACAAGACGCATTTCAACTTGAAGACATGGCTTGTCTTATATTTATTCACTCAGGTTAGGTTGTGTGGTGTAACATCGATCTGACAAAGGTCACCTTTGCACGGCATGTAGGTAATACCCAACCGAAATTGAAGAACATCGATTATAGAAAAAATAGGAACTAATTAAGACTCACCTTAGCAAAAAAAATCGTTGTATCTCTTAAACGGTATGACATACAACTACGATTTTTTTACAAATTAGTTCCTAATTTGTGCAAACTTATTTTTTCTCTAACCGACGCTGTTGGTCAGTAATAGTTTTTTTTCAAAAATCGGCCCTTGCGCTTCAATGAGAATACCTAGAAACTTGTCAATTATGGTGGTTTGTACCTTTTATCAATTCAAAGCACCCTGTGAAATTAAATGTTCCTACTTCAACTGCTTACAGAATTATTCAATTTTTATTAAAATCTGGCTACTCCGTAATGTAACGCTTCAATACATGAGTTATTATTAAGTGACGGTATATATGATTCTACTACTAATTTGTACTTTTATCACATTATTTATCTTTAAAATTTCAGCTGAAACAACCTGCTAACTACTGAAACATAAGGAAAAAACAACAAGAAAGCAAATTAGACGATTAACCCACCAAATTCAAATGAGTACATAAAAGCGGCCGCACCGTACATTGTGCCAACCTTCTCAAATTTGTAGAACAACATTTCGTTTTTCGAAACAGTCTCGCACAAAGGTGTTATAATTTATTGTTTATAGGGTTCTGTAGTACCAAAAAGGTACAAATGGAATCTTTATGCTAAGACTCCGTCGTCCGTCCGTCCGTCCATATATCACAGCCTCATATCCTGTAATCCGATGCTTTTTTGGTACTTATGAACGAATAGCTAACATGATATATTGGAAGTGGCTTTTAATATATTGTTTTAATTTTATCTGTAAAATTAAAAATAAACTTACTATTGGATGTTCAAGTAAATTTTCAAGGGTACTGACGTAAGACTGGTAACAGCACCATATTATCTTGCTGATGAACTGGTCTGATGATGGGACTGGAAGGTTGAAATGAGAACTCCTCAACGAACAACAGCAGACTTCTCGAGTTTGGACTATTTGATCGGTTTTAATAAGTATTTTTGTAAAACATGGTGACCAGGATTTGATGGTGGGACTGGAAGGTTGAAATGAGAACTCCTCAACGAACAACAGCAGACCTCTCGAGTTTGGACTATTTGATCGGTTTTGATAAGTATTTTTGTAAAACATGGTGACCAGGGTTTGATGATGGGACTGAAAGGTTGAAATGAAAACTCCTCAACGAACAACAGCAGACCTCTCGAGTTTGGACTATTTGATCGGCTTTAATAAGTATTTTTGTAAAACATAGTGACCAGGGTCTGATGCTGAGACTGGAAGGTTGAAATGAGAACTCCTCAACGAACAACAGCAGACCTTTCGAGTTTGGACTATTTGATCAGTCTTGATGAGTAATTTTGTAAAACATGGTGACCAGAGTCTCATGATGTTACCGAAGGTTGAAATGAGAACTCCTCAACGAACAACAGCAGACTTCTCGAGTTTGGACTATTTGAACGGTTTTGATAAGTATTTTTGTAAAACATGGTGACCAGGGTTTGATGATGGGACTGAAAGGTTGAAATGAAAACTCCTCAACGAACAACAGCAGACCTCTCGAGTTTGGACTATTTGATCGGTTTTGATAAGTATTTTTGTAAAACATGGTGACCAGGGTTTGATGATTTATTTATTTATTTATTTATTAATAACGGAACACCAACAGTACACATATTACACATACTTAACAAATTAAAACATAAAACTAAAATTCTGATATGTGGACCAGTAACAGGCGTTCACAACATTCAGCAATAAACAAAGGGGTAAACACAAAGCAGACATTACATTATAGACATTTACAGCAAGTACTATTTTTTTTTTATAATTACTAATACAAAACAAAACTATTAATTAACTAACACAAAAAACACAAAAAATATCTACAAAATGGGAAAATAAGATTAAACTTAACAGAATCTTTGCAAACTGATGATGGGACTGAAAGGTTGAAATGAAAACTCCTCAACGAACAACAGCAGACCTCTCGAGTTTGGACTATTTGATCGGCTTTAATAAGTATTTTTGTAAAACATAGTGACCAGGGTCTGATGCTGAGACTGGAAGGTTGAAATGAGAACTCCTCAACGAACAACAGCAGACATTTCGAGTTTGGACTATTTGATCAGTCTTGATGAGTAATTTTGTAAAACATGGTGACCAGAGTCTCATGATGTTACCGAAGGTTGAAATGAGAACTCCTCAACGAACAACAGCAGACTTCTCGAGTTTGGACTATTTGATCGGTTTTAATAAGTATTTTTGTAAAACATGGTGACCAGGATTTGACGGTGGGACTGGAAGGTTGAAATGAGAACTCCTCAACGAACAACAGCAGACCTCTCGAGTTTGGACTATTTGATAGGTTATGATAAGTATTTTTGTAAAACATGGTGACCAGGGTTTGATGATGGGACTGAAAGGTTGAAATGAAAACTCCTCAACGAACAACAGCAGACCTCTCGAGTTTGGACTATTTGATCGGCTTTAATAAGTATTTTTGTAAAACATGGTGACCAGGATTTGATGGTGGGACTGGAAGGTTGAAATGAGAACTCCTCAACGAACAACAGCAGACCTCTCGAGTTTGGACTATTTGATCGGTTTTGATAAGTATTTTTGTAAAACATGGTGACCAGGGTTTGATGATGGGACTGAAAGGTTGAAATGAAAACTCCTCAACGAAAAGCGTTTGACACGGTTTCCATTCCGATTCTTTTGAAAAAATTAGACAACATAGGTATTAGAGGCATTACTCTCGATTGGTTCCGCAGTTATTTGTCGGACAGAGTTCAGATTACTAAAATTAGTGACATTCTCAGTGATCCTTCAAATGTGAAATTCGGTGTACCACAGGGCAGCATTTTAGGCCCAACTCTTTTCATCATCTACATAAATGACATTAACAATGCTTTATCTCCATCTTTAAACGCAGAAATTGTGTGTTACGCCGACGATACTGCGATTATCTTTAACGATACCACCTGGCTTTCTGTTTTTAATCGAACAACTAACGGTCTTTCTGAAATCGCTAACTGGCTTTCTAGAAATCTTCTTACACTAAACACAACCAAAACCAAATACTTATGTTTCCACAAAACTGCAGCTTCAGAACCAATTTGTAACATCCCAATCAAAATACATTCCTGTGATCGATCCACCTGCACATGTTCCTGCGACATTATTCAAAGAACCGATGCTATAAAATATCTAGGTATTTTCCTCGATGAGAAAGTCAACTTCAATAAACATATATCTTTCCTTGCCGGTAGGGCAAGAAAACTCATCCACGTCATGAGACTACTACGTAATAGTGCCTCAAAAGAAACCTTAAGACTCGTATATATTACTCTTTGTCAATCCGTTCTGAATTACTGTATAAGCTGCTGGGGTGGTTCATCTAAAACACATATTATCACAATTGAAAGAGCGCAAAGGTCAATTCTAAAAGTAATGTTTAAAAAACCTATCGATTATCCCACAGAAACTCTCTACAGAGAATGCGGTGTCTTAACTATCAGAAAACTTTTTATCCTTAGAGCAGCAATAATCCAACACAGAAAAATTATTAACTCTCCCGAATACGATAAATTGCTTCGAAGAAGAGTATTTAGGACAACAATAACAGCGACAAAAACTAAATTCGCACAAAGATTTCCTCCCTACCTACATCCTCATATCTACAATATTGTCGCTAAAGAATGCAATTTAAAACTGGCTTCCGTACATGAAGCAAAACGAAAAATTGAAAAATGGCTTCTTAACTTAAATTATGTCGATACTGAAAATATATTAGGTATATTTGGAGAACAGATATCATACACTTGAATATTCTCTTATTTTCTATATATCAATAGTAAATAATGCTCTTATATATGTATATAGATATATATATTACTCATACATACTCATTACTTATTTCAATACTATCTATTCCATTATATATAAACACTCGCTTAATTTATACATATTCTTTCTATATAGGTAACTATTTATTTTCTTTAGTAGCGTTGAGTCCTTATTAGATATTTAGATTAAGACCCTAAAAATGCTTTTGTTCTTTTTTGTTTTAGGCTTAGGTTAAAATAAGTTTTAAGGTAATAACTTAATCACCTTATTCACAAATAACACATTTATCACTTGTCCAAATATAAGACAAAACTTTTGATTAACCAACCTACCAGCACCCACGGAACAGACTACCCATCGTCTAGTCTGGGAGCTACTGAATTTTTTGTAAATGTTACCATGTGTGTGAAATAAATATTTTTGTATTTTGTATTTGTATAACAACAGCAGACCTCTCGAGTTTGGACTATTTGATCGGCTTTAATAAGTATTTTTGTAAAACATAGTGACCAGGGTCTGATGCTGAGACTGGAAGGTTGAAATGAGAACTCCTCAACGAACAACAGCAGACCTTTCGAGTTGGGACTATTTGATCAGTCTTGATGAGTAATTTTGTAAAACATGGTGACCATAGTCTCATGATGTTACCGAAGGTTGAAATGGGAACTCCTCAACGAACAACAGCAGACCTCTTAAGTTTAAAAAACTTTCTGAGTAATATGTGTGAAGACGCAACAAATTCATGACTTAAATTGAGGCAAAACACAATGTACTTATAACATATATTGCTCAAAGTTGTTAAAATTATAAGATTATTACTTGGATACTCTAATATCAGGGTTTCAAAAATGAACTCTTTTCGTCCGGTTTGCATTGGTGTGCGGCTCACGAACAGAGCACTTACAAACACATACGCAGACGTCTTGTGTAAACACGACTGCGTTCTGAAACCTAGAGCACGATCTATTCATTTTTGAATATACTTTTTAACCAATCTAAAATAATAAAATAACTTGTAATGAGATATCAATTAATAACCAATACCTAAATAAAGCAAAATATTTTGTTTTATTCATTTTTAATTGGATATTTTCTATACCAATTATTCACTTTCCTAAAAATATGATGTTTTTGGACGATTCTTCTTCGTAAGCCGTGATCACTGACCTGCCGTCATGCACTGCACTACAAAGGCGGTTATAATTTGGTTGGTTTCCTATAGTTCTGTAAAGTGATGCATATTTAATTTATTTGTTTATTACACTCATTGACATGGTTGTTTTAGTGGAAGGAGTAGTTTGATTTTGAGTGATGTAGGGGGGGGGGGGTATTGTAGTCTACTCTTATTCGAGTGGGGATAAAATCTGACACTTAACATTATTTAAAATTTTCCATGGTTGTGGGGGGGGGGCACAGTTTTACAGTCTAGCCATGGTTTTTTTTTAATTTGAACTTTTTAAATAGTATCCATGGATTTTTTTTGACATTTTCTCCAATTTCCGTTCCCGTCGAAGTATTTGTATGGGAAAAAATCCATACTGGTGTCTAACCGAGCTGGCGAAGCTAGGGAGGTCTAAAAATTTTGACTTTGACCTTTTTGGGTAGTATCCATGGATTTTTTTTTGAAATTTTCTCCGATTTCCGTTCCCGTTGAGATATTTGTATGGGAAAAAATTCCTACTGGATAGTCGGTTGAGTCAAAGTTCTTTGGACCCCAAAATTTTCGGAACCCCCCCACCACACGGAGTCCAAGAAAAAAATATTTAAATGTGTGAATAAAAAATTTTGTTTTGAGATATCTCCGCGACAGTTGGTCTTGGACCCCCCAGACTTGGACCCCGGGGTTCCGAAAAAAGTTTTTTTCATTTAAAAAAATTTATTTCTGAGGCGCGAAAAAAATTTTGTTTTGGCTATATCTCTGCGACGGTTGGTTTTGAAACCCCCAAACTTGGAACCCAGGGGTGCAAAAAAAATGTCCTTTTTTAAGTGTCAAATCTTTTTCGGCCCATATCTCCTAAACGGTTGAAGCTAGACCCCTGTTCCTGGGGTTTTTTTAAAAGGGCTCGACGAGATATACCCGAACATGCAAAAAAAATGGTAGCAATATGCTACCATTGCTATATCTCGGGATAAATCTACAGCTACCGGGTTTTTACTATAGTTAACGGCTCGGCAATGGCTACTTGATGACTGAAAAAAAAATTTACATTTTGACTTTTTTTTTAAATTGCTATAACTTCGGAACGGCTGGTGGTAGCGCTTCCGGGTTTGGACTCGAATGACGGGTGTCACAGGTTCTTTCCAACCAATAACAAATTTTGACATTTGACACCTGTCAAAAATATGTCAATCACGTTTAATCAACCGATTGCCTTGAAACTGAGTTTCTACACATTTTTAGGTCGCTTTTTGTGTTCCAATAAGCGAGGCCGAAGGCCGAGCCGGCATCGTTCTAACTGGGCCGCAGGCTGAGCGCGTGCTTCTGGAGGCCTTACTTAGCCGACGCAACTCATGAAGTATGACAAAGTCGTGTGCCGCAGTCACACGGCTGAGGCCATCAACCTTTACAATTCCTTTTTTAACACATCTTCCAACCGATGACAGTTATTAACACTTAACACACCTGAACATCTGTCAATCACATTTTTCCAACCGATTGCCTTGAAACTCAGTTTCTACACGTTTTTAAGGTCGCTTTTTGTGTTCCACTAAGCGAGGCCGAAGGCGAGCCGGTTTCACTCTAACTCGGCCGCAGGACGAGTCCAGAGGGAGCGTGCGCGAGGTCGCCAGGCTGAGCGCGCGCTTCCGGAGGCCTGACTTAGCCGATGCAACTCACGACGAGTCCATCAACTTTTACAATTCCTTGGCGGCCGTGTTAGAGTGAAACCGGCCCGGCTTTCGGCCTCCCTTATTGGAACACAAAAAGCGACCTTAACAACGTGTAGAAACTGAGTTTCAAGGCAATCTGTTTAATAAACGTGATTTACATATTTTCGACAGCTGTCAAATGTCAAAATTTGTCATTGGTCGGAAATTTTCCGTTATACCCGTCACTCGATTTCAAACCCGGAAGCGCTACCACCAGCCGTTCCGAAGTTATAGCAATTTAAAAAAAATTACAAAAAATATATTTTTTGTCATCAAGTAGCCCTTGCTGAACCGTTAACTATAGTGAAAACCTGGTAGCTGTAGCTCTAACCGTTCCCGAGATATAGCAATGGTAGCATATTGCTACCACTATGCAACCATTTTTTTTTGTTGTTCAGGTAGATCTCATCGAGCCCTTTAAAAAAAACCCCACGAACAGGGGTCTAGCTTCAACTGTTTAGGAGATACGGGCCGAAAAAGATTTGACACTTGGAAAAAAAGGAATTTTTTTTTGGACCTCTGGGGTCCAAGTTTGGGGGTCCCAAGACCAACCTTCGCGGAGATATGGCCAAAACAATTTTTTTTTGCGCCTCGGATAATTTTTTTTTAAATGATAAAAAACTTTTTTCGGAACCCTGGGTTCCAAGTCTGGGGGGTCCAAGACCAACCGTCGCGGAGATAAGGCCAAAACAATTTTTTTTTTCAAATATTTTAATTTTTTTTTTGGCCCCCTTTTGTGGGTGCCGAAAATTTTGTGGTCCAAAACTGTTATACTCGACACTATCCAGGAGGAATTTTTTCCTATACAAATATCTCAATGGGTACGGAAAATGGAGAAAATGTCAAAGTCAAAATTAAAAAAAAATCCATGGGTAGACCTCGCTAGCTTAGGAAAACCGTTAACCCCCCCCCCCCAAATTTCAAATGTCAGATTTTATCTCCAGTCACAATTAGACATTCTACAACCCCCCCCCCCCCCATAAATCACTTTAACATAAAATGACAAGAACAGACTAAGCAACTATGTCAATCAATCAGTGAGTCAGTGACCGTATTGCAACTTTATATATAATAAAATAAAACAAAAAAATAAACAATAACAAAACAAAACAAAAAAAATATATATATATGTCGGAGAAACATTCCCGCCGACATCGTCATTAGTGGCTGCGGGCTTTGTGGGCGTCATGAGGGTAAAATGCGGGCACAAAACAACGATCACAAGTTCACAGTGGTTTATTTTAGGTTAACACAATAGTTCTAATTAATTTAAATGAGACAGTTAAGACCGAGCAGCGGGTTTGGGGCACCGATCTTACTTCACTTTTTAAACACTAAAAAAAACGATCCAACTCGATCGTTAGCTCACACTCCAAGGTCTCGAAGATAACTGCACGTTACCCGACACCACCAAGCCAAGATGGCGCCTCGACCCCGCTCGAGGCATGTGCTCCGCTCTGATTGGTCGTTACGTAGTATTATAATCAAATCATGACTTTTATTAAATTATTGAGATTTATCATTCTAAAATAATGTAACAAATTAATTTAAATTAAATTAAGAATTTCAAAAGTAATTACAATGTAAACAAAAGCAATATTATCTTTTACGTATGTAAACAACAATCAACTTGACTCATAGCTTCCTCCGACACGGCCGTCCTGACTTATTACACGCCCTCGTGTGATGTTGAAGGCCGCGCATCATCTGCGGAAAAGAAAGAAATTCTTGTAAAGTTCGGCCACTCCTGACCAAAGAAAAGTCTGTAGGCCTCCTCGCCTTACAATGGCCTCCTCGCCTTACAATGGCCTCCTCGCCTTACAATGGCCTCCTCGCCTTACAATGGCCTCCTCGCCTTACAATGGCCTCCTCGCCTTACAATGGCCTCCTCGCCTTACAATGGCCTCCTCGCCTTACAATGGCCTCCTCGCCTTACAGAAACTCAACAGCCACCACGCCTTGCGCCCCTATCTACCATGGGATATCTTGTAGAAATAAAACTTAAATTCGCCACCCACAGTCGGATAACTAGGGATTTTAAACAAAATAAGTATTGTACAATGATCTTACCATCACTCTCATCTGACAAGCACGGATCCAGCTCAGTTGGGACATAGGATTGGGGGAGTGGACGTAAGCGGTCCCTCGCATACTTGTATGTACGATTACAAGTCAAACTCTTGAGATGATACCTGTCACCGTCCAATACTTCAATGACCTCAAACGGTCCTTTATATTTTGCATCCAATTTTGTTTGATTCCTTTCGTGATTTTCGATCAAAACGTAATCTCCTACAGAAAACGAAGTGACTTTTGCCTTACCCTTATCAAACCGTGCTTTATCAAGGCATGCATTACTTTTCAAGAATCTATCAGTCTGTTCTCTAATTTCTTCTACAATTACCTCAACCTCGTGATCGTCAACGGATAATAAATTTAACGGTCTAGCTACTCTACCTATTAACAACTCTAAGGGGCTTGCTTTAGTAACTCTATGGATCGTACTGTTTATGGAGAGTTGGACGTCATCTAACGCATCTTGCCAGGACCTATTAGGGCTTGTTTCTACGACAGTTAACATGTTTTTGAGTGTACTCATTATGCGCTCTACCTGGCCATTAGCGCGACAAGAGCCGGTCGCTATCAAATGTAACTCGATATTGTGATTGGAACAAAAATCTTTAAAATCTTTGTTCGCAAAACATCTACCCTGATCTGCAATAACACGCACTGGGGTACCGAAAAGAGATATGGATGCTTTGAGGGCGTTTATAGCACTGTCAGTGTTAAGTCTTGTGGAATGCCTCAGTAACACATACTTTGTAAAAGCGTCTACGAGCACGAACACGTATTCCTTTTGATCATTTTTGCCACTGAGCTTGCCTGTAGCGTCGATGTGAATTGTATGCCAAGGAATATTTGTTTTTGGTATGGGGTGTAACTCAATCTGTTGTTTACCACTTCGCGATTTAGCTACTCTACACGTTATGCAATTTTCAACAAATTTTCTGACGTATTTTGACATATTAGGAAACCAATAATGTTGGTATGCTTTTTCTAAAGTTTTATCCCATCCCAAATGGAGAATTGATTCATGAATATGATTTATTACTGACCAACGAAAAGCCCTCGGTACAATCGGTAGCCAAATGTTGCGATTGTTTCTTTGAATTTTCCTGTAGAGCACATTCGATCGCAATTCATAGATTCTACAACGCTCTACATCTAGATCATCGGTTTCAAGTTTAGTAATAATTTCATTTAATTCGGGGTCTCGTCGTTGTTCCGCTTGTAACCAATTTGAAGATAACTCAGCTATATTGACGCGTTTTTCTGCCACGTAATTTTCTCTACCCAAGCTATGGGTATCGCTAACGGCGGTGTTGTTCCCTTCGGACAAATGGTTTCTCGAGAAGAAATCAACGTGGGCCATTTTCCTACCCTCTCTGTATTGGATATCAAAATCAAAAGCCTGGAGGAAAGCCCACCACCGGTGCACTCTAGGTGTCAGTTTAACTTTAGTTCTTGGGGCTTTTAAAGAATTGCAGTCAGTGACGACTGTGAAAGTTCTACCATACAAATAATGGCGGAAATGCTTAACTGAGTTAACAACTGCTAGTGTCTCCAACTCGTAAGAGTGGTATCGAGACTCCGCGGGTATAGTGCGTTTACTGTAGTACTCTACAGGATGTAATTTTGAACCAGCTCTTTGGAAAAGAATTGCGCCGTAACCTTCGCTACTAGCGTCAGTGTGTAACTCTATAGGTAATTCTGGGTCGAAAAGCATCAAAACTGGAGACGACGTCAATAGCGATATTATGTCTTGTCTAATTGTTTCATGTTCGGCGGTCCAAGTTATTTTAGAATTATTGTTAGCTAACAGACGGTAGAGCGGTGCCATTTTAAGCGAGAAGTTATTGATAAACTGCCTAAAGTAGGACGCTAACCCCAAAAATTGTCTGAGCTGAGTGACGGTCTGTGGTGGTTGGGAACTAGTTAATGCGGTTATCTTACGGGGGTTAGGCCTGATTTCACCCTCTGATATTTCATACCCCAAAAACTGGACTTGCTTCTTTAGAAAGGCACATTTTTTCATATTTAGCGAAAAGCCGGCGTCGCTAAGAGTTTTAAGTACAACGCCTAACCGTTCCAGCCCTTGTTCTACAGTATTCGCAGGTATGACGAGATCATCCATGTAAACAATCGCATAAGAGTGCGCTAAGTCACCTAGAGCCGTATTAATAGCTCTCTGATATACGGAGGGGGCATTTCTTAGGCCAAACGGCATGGCAGTAAACTCATAATGAGCGTCCGGAGTAACAAAAGCGGTTTTCTCTATCGAATTCGACTCTACATTTATAGGAACTTGATAAAATCCACTAGCCATGTCAAGACACGTGTAAAATCGTGCACCCGATAACCTCTGAACTTGGTCGCCGATTAAAGGCAAGGGGTACCGGTCAGGAACTGTATTAGAATTTAACTCTCGGTAATCTATGCACATTCGGTCCGTGCCATCGCGCTTCTTTACTAAAAGTATTGGGCTAGAGAAGGGCGATTTGCTAGGTCTAATAACCCCAGCAGACAAGAGTTCGCTACACTTATTCCGTACTGTTTCCCGCTCTTCAGGGCTCAAGTGATATGGTCTCCGTTGTACGGTTTTGCTGGGATCTACTAGATTAATCTCTAATTCGCCTGTCTTTACTCTACTAGTAGGCGTGCCTTCAACGAATGAGTTCTTAAAACTGCTAAGAAGTTCTATCAGTTGTGGTTTAAGGTCATCGGGTATATCGGTATCCACGTCCTGAAAGTCAGCCGTCGCGTTAGCAACATCGCAAATATTAACTGTAGAGGGCTTCTCGACTATAGTAAGCTGATCACTCGATATGTGCACTGACAACCCTAGGGCCAACAAATCGCGTCCAATCAGAATGTCATTATTTAGATAATCGTCAGGTATAATGTGAAATAAAATTTCTACGTCATGACCACTAAGAAAAACTCTAGACAAAATTTGCGAATCGCATAATACACTAGATTTTCCTACCCCAGTCAAAGTAACAATTGCACACTGCAATGCACCAACAAGCCTGCGAGAGACGCTCTCTTTAATTAAGGAACAATCAGCACCGGAATCGAAACAAAACGGGAACTGCTCACCAAATTGCGTAATGGTTCCAGTGACAGGTCTCAGGCCGCATACGTCCACTCGCTTCACAACGCTGGGTGCAGTGGCGGCGGGCTGTGCGCTGCCGCTTGCAACTGGCCATGTTCTTGAGCACCGCGATGCCACGTGACCCTCAGCACCACACTTGTAGCAAGTCACAACGGGCCGCGCAGTAACGGCCGTGTTGGAGCGCTCAGAAGTCAGAGCTGGTTGCTGCTTGTCATGCGATTGGCTGAAACATTCAAAAGATTTATGACCTAACTTTCCACACGCGTAACATTTTGTTGAGGCAGCACTTAACCTAGGACGTTTATTGTCTTGCGTAGTACTTGCGACGACCTTTGAAATCTCTTGGTAACTGCGTTTGCGATAAGAGAACGCCATTAGTTCACGTTGCATTTTACTGCGGGTAGTTATTTCTTCAGAAAAAATATTGCGTTGCAACCGTGGCTCGATTTGCCCCATGTGAGCGAGTATCAAAGATACCGCCATTTCTTCCTTGCCCAGATTACCCCATCGTGACATCAGTAAAGTGAATAAACGGCTTGCATAAGCAGCAAGAGATTCACCCTCTTGTGGTTTTCCAGTAATCATCTTTAACATCGTCGCAGCACATGTTTCCAATGTATCAAAGCGAGAAAGGAAAATTTCTTTAAATTCTACCCACTTCATATTGGAAAAAGCTATCTGAGAAAACCATGTTGCAGCTGAACCCTTCATAGCCTTACTAAGTATGAGAATCAATTTACTTCCCTGTACATCGCGATCCGATAAGCAGATATCCGCTGTTGCTAGCCAGGCCCGGGCATCTGTGTCCGCATCATCCGGTTGAAATTTAGGCAGCGTGATGCCCTTATCCTCGATTTTCGGTGGGTTGGTTAGCGCCTCCACTAGTAATTTCATGCTGGTTTGCTGCGCTTCGAATAACGCACGCCATCATTCATTTGCCGCTGTCTGTTCGCTCACGTTTGGTGCCTGCACCGATCCCACTTCTGATGTCGGAGAAACATTCCCGCCGACATCGTCATTAGTGGCTGCGGGCTTTGTGGGCGTCATGAGGGTAAAATGCGGGCACAAAACAACGATCACAAGTTCACAGTGGTTTATTTTAGGTTAACACAATAGTTCTAATTAATTTAAATGAGACAGTTAAGACCGAGCAGCGGGTTCGGGGCACCGATCTTACTTCACTTTTTAAACACTAAAAAAAACGATCCAACTCGATCGTTAGCTCACACTCCAAGGTCTCGAAGATAACTGCACGTTACCCGACACCACCAAGCCAAGATGGCGCCTCGACCCCGCTCGAGGCATGTGCTCCGCTCTGATTGGTCGTTACGTAGTATTATAATCAAATCATGACTTTTATTAAATTATTGAGATTTATCATTCTAAAATAATGTAACAAATTAATTTAAATTAAATTAAGAATTTCAAAAGTAATTACAATGTAAACAAAAGCAATATTATCTTTTACGTATGTAAACAACAATCAACTTGACTCATAGCTTCCTCCGACATATATATATATACCGGGTGTAAAAGCAAAGGAAAGAATCCTTGAAGGGTGTGTTAGTATGATCGCTAAAGATATTATTTTAAATACTGGGATCTCTAAATAAAGTACCAGTACCTCATAATAAGACGATTTTCTTTACTCAAAATCGCGTGGACACCCTCACTGGTCTCTGGTTGCTCGAATGAGGGGAGCGGGTTGCGGGGTGCAATTAGGTGTGTGGGGAGGCCGGTGGGCTGCGTAGTCATAGCTTAGAAAAATAATGGATTTTTGGTGAAAATTCAAGGTATATTTTTTTTTCTCGTAATGTCATCAGAATCGTGTATACTTTCATACCCTAAAGGGATTCTTGACTTTGCATTTACACCCTGTATATTAAATGTTTTTGAGACCGGATCAAACATTTAAAGGATAATTTTTTTTTCATTTAACTTGGCGTCTAAATGTTGGGTTCCGAAAATTTTGGGATCTTAGTCTTATACTCGACCCACTATCCAGTAGAAATTTTTTTCCGTCCAAATATCTGAACCAGAACAGGATTTAGCGAAAATGTCAAAGAAATATCTAAGTGTACAAACAAAGAAACTTTACGCGGGTCCCACCTCGCAGCGCCCCGCAAACTACGGCATTTTATTCGTTAATTCAATAAGTACACAGTGGAGACGACATCAAGCTATACACTTGCAGTACCACATTAGCCCCTACAGAGAAGAATACAATATAGGTACAAATTAAGAAGTGTCTAACTTGATGCGGTCTCCAATGATACTATGCAGGTGATTCCGAGACACGCACACAGTTACAATATTGTTGCACACTTAAGCATTTTCCGAGATTTTGTACTGTACGTCGTTTTGAAACGGACAATAGAACTTTCATATATCTTTTCATGTTCTCTTGTAGTACAAGTCTGCGCAAGTTGAGTGAATCCATTGTAGGGGGACTAATTTACATTTTTTTACATTTTGCTTCCCTAACGCCATCTAGTTTAACTAGTTCATATTGGTTTCCTCGTTTACTCCCTTAAAGAGTTCTAATATCTATCTTGCAGTCCCATTATCAGATCTTGGTCACTAATTTTTACAAAAGTACTCATTAAGGCCGATCAAATAGTCTAAACTTAGAGGTCTGCTGTTGTTCGTTAAGGAGTTCTTATTTCAACCTTCCAGTCTCATCATCAGACCATGGTCACCATGTTTTACAAAAATACTTATCAAGACCGATCAAATAGTCCTAACTCGAGAGGTCTGCTATTGTTCATTGAGGAGTTCTCATTTCAACCTTCCAGTCCCATCATCAGACCCTGATCACCATGTTTTACAAAAGTACTAATCTAGACCGATCAAATAGTTCAAACTCGAGAGGTCTGCTGTAGTTAGTTGAGGAGTTCTCATTTCAACCTTCCAGTCCCTTCATAAGACCCCGATCACCATTTTTTACAAAAGTACTCATCAAGACCGATCAAATAGTTCAAACTCGAGAGGTCTGCCGTAGTTCGTTGAGGAGTTCTCATTTTAACCTTCCAGTCCCATCATCAGACCCTCGTCACCATGTCTTACAAAAGTACTCATCAAGACTGATCAAATAGTCTAATCTCGAGAGGTCTCCTGTTGTTCGCTGAGGAGTTCTCATTTCAACCTTCCAGTCCCACCATCAGACCCTCGTCACCATGATTTATATAAGTACCTATCAAATTTGATCAAATTATTATGTTTCATCAAGCAAGTTATTAATACAAATTACAAAATAAAATATTTATTTTCCTATACTTAAGTCCATTCCACACAATTTAACATTAGTACTTTGGGGCAAAAAGCATTTGAATATCCTATCACTGCTAATAACTTATCATATTTCTATAAAAGTAAATGAATCTAGGTATTGTCATTGAAGCGCAAGGGCCGATTCAAGGGTTTTTGAAAAAAAAAATTACTGACCAACGGCGTCGATTAGAGAAAAAAATAAGTTTGCACAAATTAGGAACTAATTAAGACGCACCTTAGTAAAAAAAATCCTAGTTGTATGTCATACCATTTAAGAGATACAGCAATTGGCTAAACGTTACCCCAGCGGCATCTTGAATAACTCTGAAACCTCTGGACGCACTAATTTTCTTTTTTGGGCGCAATCAGGTACTAATTATAAGTAGCTAATTTTTATTTAGCTACGACCACGGGATAAAAAACATGCCGCTGGGGTAACGTTACTCCAGCGGAATCTGTTTTTCGTGAATATCTTTGGATCGGCTGGAAGCACAAATTTTTTATTTCGGGCACAATTACACGAGATGACGCTCTAATTATCTGTCAAGCTGAAATCCTGAAAAGCGCCAACTTGCCGCTGGCGTAACGCACTCTTATATGTTTCTTTAATTAGAAAAAAATACAAATACAAATACAAAATACAAAATTTATTTATTGATACAAAAAAAACTTAACCTAGAATAACAATATTGTTTTAAGGCTAAGTATATAAACAGTACAAGTGATCAACTGACTCTTAATAAGGCGAGGCCTGTCATTTAAAAGTCAGTTTCTTCTACTCAAGGTGATACAGGTTGAATTTAGCCAAAAAGAAAATAAAACCTGCTCTGCTACAGAACATAAATGTTTGTTACGTTTTACCAACAACATGTTTACAATTGCACCAAAAACCAAATTTGAAATAAATAAAACCGGCCAAGTGCGAGTCGGACTGACGATGCTGTATTTAAATCAAAATGCTAGTGACTTGGTTAAACGTCGATCTTTAATTAACGGTCTAGCATAGCCTCCAAGGAGGCTATGGTCTAGCTAGGGTGTTATATAGTTGAGTATCTGATTTAACCAAGTAACTGCGACATGTACGTATGGGTAATCCCGCTAAAACAACGTTGAAAAAATGCTACTTTTTCGAGATTTTTGTATGGAGTCTCATTTTTAGGGTTCCGTAGTCAACACGGAACCCTTCCATGACCGTTCTTCTGTCTGTCTGCGGCTTAGCTCAGAGACTTAGTATTAGAAAGCTGTAATTTGGAAGTTTTTTTAAGTTTTCCTGCCCTAAACTGAGTATGATATTTTTTTTCGCGTCTATCCAATTTTGTGGATTGTCGTTGGATAGGTCGTTCAAAAATATTGCGGGTGTGTGCAAGGGCGGATCCAGAGGGGGGGGCACAGTGGCACGTGCATCCCCCCCCCAGACAGTTCAAATAAAACAAAAAGCTGAGAGAATTACACTATACCGCTTTAATATTAGTTTCTTTTTGTGTCATACTTTTAATTATTTGCAGCATATTTTGGGCTACCGGTAGGACTAAAATATTATATATAGTCCAATACTATGCGGGACACTCTATATCTATACCTATTTGGCCTTTGTGCCCCACCCAAAAATAAATCCTGGATCTGCTATTTCTCGATTCAGGGATCCGTTATATTGCAAATAGAGCCAAGTGTCCTCCCCCTGCTAAACGTTTGATTTTTGATATTTAAAAAAAAACATGCATATACAAAAGTCAACGTTACCCCTTGGAGGGCTGATAGGCCAGCTCATGACTGTCCAGAATATCAAAATATGGCTTCAGTAAAAAGTCAATAGTTTTCGAGTTATCAATACTTTTGTAAAATTCGACATCTTAGATGAGTCTTTTTAGTGCCACAGCTACACAATTCCATATTCCAATAATTTCATAGTACCATCTGCATGTTAAGTTGCGCTTTTATGACATAAAATTTGTATAAAAGTTAGAAATTAGGGGTGTGTGTATGAGAGAGGGTGTGTGAGTGTGATGTATCTTAAGGCCTTACCCTGTATGTTGTCAGAAAGTCTATATTAGAAGTTGATGCTCGTGATTGTTGGCACTTGGTGGAACTTTTGAAACATTTTTTTTTTTGTTTGATAAACACTTGTACTTGTCCACTTATTTATATTAATTTCCCTTACCGGTTTCGCTGTTAAAGCGCTGCTTTCGCTGCTTTAACAAAAAAAAAATGTTTCAAAAGTTCCACCAAGTGGATTAGCGCTGCTTTCGCTGCTTTAACAGCGAAACCGGTAAGGGAAATTAATATAAATAAGTGGACAAGTACAAGTGTTTATCAAACAAAAAATCTATATTAGAACGCGCGCTGCCATGCCGGCACGCAAAATCAGTGAATTTTCGAGGTATTTCTGGATTTTACGAAAAAGTATTTTATGTACCTAGGAGTTTTTTCACCTGACATCGGAAAATAATGAACCATATTTTCTTGTTATAGCAGTAATTTCAGACAAAACTCAAGCCGCTTAGACATACAACGAATTCATTACTTAAAAAGGAACAATTTTCAAAAATAAAATCTATGGAGTGAAATGAGTCCAATTAGGTAACCGACCTGACAACGGAAAGACAAAGGTCTGAAATAACACGTGTCCAAGTTTTACATTGATCAGATAAGTAGTTGACTCAGCATATTAAAGCAAAAACCGTTGAAAAACCAAAGGCAAGCCCTTAATGTAGGCAAGTACCTATCTATTCTAATTCAAGTATATTCAACCTCATTGTATAGCAAAGTTATGTTTTATAAATTTCATAAGTTTTTAATTTTTATTCAAATCATTTGCCGTGATAGAGGCCATAACAATTACCCCAGGGCCGCGTTCATAAATTAGGGGTCCCGACACGGGTTCTAATGCCATCTCTGTCACACGCGTTGAAAATTATATCTATACGCTGTGTATCCTGTTGTAAGTGTCAGTGTAAAAAATACTGATAAAAAAGACATGATCTTGCTAAGTTTCTTGCCCTTCTTCTTAGCAAGATTAATCGAATGGGCGGATGTAGGCATTATATCTATTTATAGTTTATTTATCTATTAACTTATTTATTCATTGAATTATGTAGGTATGTATGTATGTACAATATTTTAATTTTTTTACTTATGTTTATTTAGGGTCTATTCAGTTTATTTATCAACTTGTTTATTAATTGCATTGTGTAGTTATAATAATATTCTTATTCCAATAAGTCTTTATTTTATGCATTTAACTTTTGTAGCCCAACTTAAATATAGTTTTTTTTTATATATTTCCCGTATCATATTTGTTTCATCATAAAATATTGTTTTTATACAGATCAGATTTGACATGTAAAACGTATACTTTATGTATCTATTTTACAAATAAACAATTTGAATTTGAATCTTTGAATCGGAGGTCAGGGGTGCCAAACGGAACTAGCTTCAGCCATAAGAGGAAGCCAGATTAAACTTTTAAATAATAAGTGTTACTTTGGCTTAAATAACGGCAAATGACAAAAAAAATTGAAACCCACGGGGCACCATACAAAAAAAAACCTAGGAAAAAAAACTTATTTTTAATACGTACCAAGTTAAAATTTGGTCAGATTATTGAATATCCAAAAAAATAGGGTTCCTTACTCAGAGAGGGCGCTACCATTTTATCACGTTGTTTTTCGTCGCCTTGATGTTGCTTTGGCATGTATATTGATTATTTAGGGTTCCGTCCGTATGCGATGGTACGAAAACCTTAGTGCGTGAGTTCGACTTGCACTTGCCCAAATTTTGTAATTATTTTCCTTCCATTTATTTATTTAAACAAATAGAATATTCATAAAAGAACAAAAAAAATGAAATTCCCAGTGAAAGTATTTCTTACAATTACCTATTTAAAATGGAAATATATTTCATAAGTTTAACGATAAGTAGGTATTGCAAACACTAATCATACCAGACACTTTTATTAAATACGTTTTTTTCGTCCAAGCTATTACCCAATATTTTTTTTCAGTAAAAACTAATTTTGAGCTACGTCCTTAGTCAAAGAAAATCAATCAGGAATTGGATTTGACCGACCTCGACTGAGGACAGTCAAAACTAGTTTTAACAGGCTGTCGCAATTAAAATTAGTTCTGACTGTAACATATACCTACTCGTAAATGGGTTAGTTTTTCAAGTGGGCGGCTCAAAGTCTCGGAGCGGATTTTGATGAAAACTAAAAATGCATCATTAGCTTTCTGAAAAAATTATTTCTATCTACGCTTTCGTGCGTATGTATTGTGTCTATAAACATATTTTTCTGTTTGTATTTTGCAAAGTTCGTTACCGAAATAAATGTAAGTAATACAGGGATATGCAATTAATGAGGAATAAAGTGATAACGTTGAGTTTTTATTATAGTTTTCCTCTTCATTAGCAACTAAAATAAATAGGTATTAGAATTATCATATGTTTATTGAATATTTACAATTGATATCCTACGCGCTGCGCCCTTTAATATGCCACGAGTGGCTTTGTATAGCTTTCTATATTGTGCCCTGCAACGACAGTGTTCGCAATGTATAGAAAGCTCCACTAAGCTACGCGCCGCAAGAGAGAAAGATAATTGATGAAGATTCTAGATCATGTGCTGCAAGATGAAGCTGTAGAAACTGGTGACCCTGGCGAAAGCTGAAGGGAAGCCGAGCTCGCAGCCGGCCGCGGCCACGAATGAGCTTATACCAACCTGGAATCATGAGAAACGTTGCTTTAGAAATCCTATATCCCTTTACGATTTGTCCGCTCAAGTAGTTTGCAGTAGACCAGCACGTTATTTTGGAAACTGTGCAAAAAATAAGCGCGACGCACAAACTACGAATGAAAAAATAAATCTCTCAGATACAAATACAATGCAGGTGCACACGCCCTGTCTTTGAAATAGCCGACGCCGCCTTTCGGCATGACTTGGGAGCCCAATTGTGTCGGCTTACCAAAGCGTGCAAACTATTTATGCAAACGAATTGCACATGTCATGCTCAAGCGTTGCCGCGGGTCTTGTAATATATTAGTTTAAGATAATGTCCTAAACGGACAGCTGCGCAATGCTGATGAATAGCTCTCATGGTAAGTATGCATGATGGGTACCACGACGACAGATAGCACCCAACAGGTCCGGATTGGAAACATGACCATGTCTAAAGAAATAAAGCTCAAAAGTATATTACTCCTGCATCAGAAGTGGGATGGACACCTAAGTAGATACAGTTTTGGGTTGACATAGAAAATTGTCTCCCGATTTCGGATTTGGGAATTTAAAGTTAATCGAAGTACTATTATAGCTTAACTTTGAAATGCAGCGCTGTGATCGACTGATTGATCACCTAAGTATTGCTGAGCCAGATTTCTGGCCCAAAGTCTAGTCCACTTCTGAAAATTAAAAACCTAAAACTGTATACATCGACACGAAATGAATCCCCGAGATTTCAAAGGCGTTTCCGAGTATAAACTGTGAAATGCAAGACACGGTCTACACTCGTATATCCCGCTCACCGATATTCAGGGTGTTTATTTGGTCAGCAACTTCCATCATATGGTTGGTTATACTCACGATACCGACGAAGAAAAAAAAAATCTTTTTTCCTTAAATTTATTCACGAAATTTTGGCGCCTCCAAAAAGCGTCTGGTGTACGACAAACATGATGAAATGGACTCAGCACTGTCGGAACGTCCGTCCTTGTGGGCACCCGAGTAAGCTTTTCAATGCTCAGTGCGAGTAAGTAGCGACATACTTATCAGTGCAAAAGTGCATATCTCGTTCTTTAATTGGTATTTTTTTGTATGCTGTTTTTTGGAATGAGCATCGTGTACCTATCGTATTCACGTGACACAAGCTGTTGACCAAATCAACATCCTGTTTATTACCATCCCAGAATGATAGATGGTGCGACCTATTGCGGTATTTCGGGCACAAACAAAAACACCTTAAGCAAGTCTCGTGACTTTAGTTGACAATTCTCACCAAAGTACTCTGTCCATTGCGGAAGATGACCAGCGGGCCGCCGGAGTCTCCACCGCAGATACCGACGCCACCAGCGCCGTTGGTACAGATGTTGCTGGCCTGAGCCCAGGTGCCGAAGGTGGCCTGGCACTGCGCTACCGTGATCACCTGAAGGTTCACTTGGCTCACCACCGCTGCGGCGGATATGCCTGCTACTTCTGCACAAATACCGAGAAAATACGATTGTTAAAATAGATTTGTTTTATCGTTTATTTATTATATTGTATAAGGTGACTTTCATTACATAGGCAAATTAGATCATACTGAAGACTCGGTAAGTAGTCAGGACCAAGGTTCAATGACCATTTCTGTGAAATACATAAAATAAAAAACTTAACTTCTTACTATTGAGTTGAGGTTGTTCTTGAACTATGTAGTACGGATAGAGGCACAAAAATTTCATTGGACCTTGACCCTGACCACTTACGAAGTCTTAAGAATAAATTTGGCTATTCGAGCGATAGTTATTTGTATAAAAAACCGGTCAAGTGCGAGTCAGGCTCGCATACCTAGGGTTCCGTAATTCGACGGTTTTGGGAACAGTCAGGAAGAAGGTACTTAAAATCTTGCCCATAAATAACTGTTAATGATAGATAACTGAAGAAAGAATCAAAAGAGAGACTCAAATATTTTTATACCGTACTCGAAATAAAACTCGTGGATGAAAAATATTATTTTGTCATTTTGTTATCGTGAATTTCTCACGCGCTATATTTTTCCTGTAATCTTTACGTAATTCCAAATTACCATGATTTATTTCATATTTTTTGGTTAATTAGTTTCGGAAATAAGGAGGGGGGGGGGGGACATGCATTTTTTTGTGGTTTTTCAAAGATTTCTCGAAATCTACGCCAGTAAATATGGTAAAAGTATATATTTTTAAAAACAGGTCTTTAATATCTACAATTTAATACACCTATTGTATTTTTAAGAATTTATTTTTCTCACTTTTGTATTGGAAATATTTTGAACAATTTCAAAATTATGTAGGCATGTGAATGATATTTTTGTGGAAAATTTCAAGTCTTTATCTTTAACGGTGCTAAAGTTATGAGGCTGTGACATACGGACGGACGGACAACAACGTAGTCTCACCACAAAGGTTCCTTTTGTAGCTTTTAGGTACTACGGAACCCTAAAAATAAGTGAAAGGTTATTAATTATATAAAACCTACTAAATGAAATTTAATCAATATTTCACCTTTTACGAGCATTGGTTGAAAAAAAATCTTTTATCAACTTATAACGCTTAATTGAACGATGACGCCTCAAGACGCAAAATGTAGTACCCACCTCTTTCGTTTCTTGCACATCCTTCAAACTAGTTATGCAAGCACTTTTATTCCGGGTACTGATGACAATCGGTATGGTCGAGTCGGCCGAGCTTTATATTTCATTCATCCTCTCTATAATTAACTCGTACTTTGCCAAATTACTTAATATACTTTATAATATTATTTGGAATATGTTACACTTATACTATACGTGGCTGAAACGATCGCGTTACTTTTCCTGACATCCTGTATAATGGGTTACTTACGATCGCTAGTCCTGCCGTAGCCAGCAGCGACGGACCATTCTCCAGCGAAGGATTGAGCGAGATCTAGGGTGCTGGGCATCGCTATCGGCTGAATGTTAGCTGCAATATTGAACAGAAACTGACATCAATATACTTTTCATTGTACTATTCACGAGCGTAGCGAGGTGTTGGAATCGGGGGAGGGGTTCAAGAAAATGTAGCGACAAAAAGCGCATGATTATGAAAAAAATCAGAAGGTTGATTTCATCCTCGTTGCGTTTGCATTAGGGAATCGATCTTCTGTTTTTTTATGTAATATTTTTAACTTTTCGGGGGCCGAACTCCCCCTGGCTACACTGCCCACTTCGCCCAGGAAGCGCGATTTTAGAACCGGATCAAAAGTTCTTAAACTCTTCTTGTTGCAAGCTACGAGTATTTATGATTTATTGGAGTATTCACATCGAATAAGATACGACATAACTGCTTTCATATTCTGCTGTGGTAGATACGATTTGTTATATGAAAGATAATATTTGATATTCCAATATTGGGCAAAACAGGGTTCGGCGGTACAGCTTTTTAAGATAGTAAAAATTTAAATTTATAAACAAAATAAATACCACTTGCTACCTAAGAGACGAAGTACAGGTCTCGAAAAATAATCGCGGCTGTAATGTATAGCAACTTCAGAAAAAAATCAGGAATTTCAAGAAAATCTCTCGAATAGCGTTGCGGTCGTACGGGTATTTGGATTAAATTAAAGACAAAACAACGACAAAAATTTATTTCAGATTCATAACAACACATCAATAAAAAACTCGTATTAAAATTGTTTCGTTTCGATTCATAGTTTTTGTGCAATACGTTACCAAATATACCACAATTTCCCGCACGATTCTTCCCAAGCGGCACGACAGCCTGTATAGAAGCTGTATTTCAGTTTATTTGTACGCCACAGGCTGTATAGTGAGGCTGTACAAGGGCTGTATAAGCGCTTATACAACCTCTATAAGAAAAATTGGGTTCATTGTTATACAGCCTAATGCGTTATTATAGCTGTATAGTAGCTGTATAGCTAAAAAATAGCTGTACTATTGCTGTAGAAGAGCTGTAGTATGCTGTTTAAGGAAACCATAGGCGTAAAGTTATTCTCTTATAAGTTTCTTAAAAAGATATTAGTTCTTCATTGGTTTTATAAGAGAATTACAATGTGAAATTTATGAAACAACCGCAATATTCTTTTTAGTTATGATATGCATAGTGGGCCGCCGATTTACTGTGAAGTTATAAGTCAAGAATAAATGTTGGACTTGGCTTTAGGTAGTGATAATTGTAAATTCAACGTGCTGATTCGTTTCTACTGTGAAATAGTACATAGTTTTGTGGGAAAATATTCACGCGCCTGCGAAATACTGAAGAATTCACGAGGAATATTACCAAAGCAAGTAAGTAAGTTTATGGTTTTGAGGTTAGAATCATAAAATTGTTAAATAATACTGTACAATAGGTACCACTTATAATTTATTTATCTGAAAATCATAATTATAACTTCAGCAATACTCAAAATAATGTAAGAAGTCATATTTTATTTTGTTGTTATTTGATCGAAAATGGCGGCAGATTTTATACAGCCTAAAAGATATCTGGAGAGTATTATAGATCCCGTAGTTTTACTACGCACTTTCTGGATTCCATTATACAGCTTTTACCCTTTATTAGCCGTTATAATAGAATATTTTTATTATATAGGCTGTACATCAGGTTTCAGCACATAAATTATACAGCTCTTTAGGGTTGTGTGTTTAAAATGAAAAACCCTTTATCATATTTCTTATCAATAAGTTTTGCAAACAAGTGACGCTTATTTGAACTATTCTCAACTTAAACTTTCCGTTAAACTTATAAAAATATAAATTTGTTTATTTCTTCGACTTGTATAGATGTTTTATCCCACGATTGCGTCTGGGCCATCATGATTGTATGTACATACACAATCATGGCCTAGACGCACTCGTGCTCGTGAGATAAAGCACTTATACCGAGTGTGTTAGATAAAGACAGCAAGCAGCGTCCGCATCGCAACGAACGCAACGTGATTAGTTTAGTTGAGAGAAAGTTCCAGGGACGCGAGCACGCATTTATTTGTCCTTTTCGCTCTTTGACCGCATCACTGAACTCGTAGGTATAGTCAAAACGAAACAAAAGCAGTTAGATACCTATTAAATAATTTAATACCTATGTGCAGTAGTGTAAGAAAGACAGATAGAAACAAGTGTTTTGTGTTGTGTGCGTATTTCTCAAATGTGTTGCACTTTTTTTTCAGGAAAGCGACTTTCAAAATAATTGAAAAACGACTATGCATTGTACCAAGTTTTTGGGAGTCTAATGGTATTTTAAGATGGCCAAGAAAGCGACTAGATGAGAACAAATTAGTCAAGGACGAAAATTTGCAGCCTCTACAAAATTGGTCTACCTCATGTTGCTGTCTAAAAAGACAATTACTACCATCATACGAAGAAGCAACACAAGAACTAAATCTCATGTTACAAAATAGCGACACCGAAATTGATAATGAGATAGAAATAATCACAACAGTCGAAATTTTAATTGAACAAAACTACGAATTAAGCTGCGTATATAATTTTACATAACTACGTTTTGGATACTTTATAAACAATATAATATCTAGCAGCTAGCTTAATCTGTAATTTGTAATAAGATTATATACTTTAGGTACCTTTAATGTAAGCTCTCGCTGGTGAATCACATATAAAACATCCGATTTCAATGGATACTATTTTATTTGGTTTTTCGATATGAATTCCTTCTTTTATTAAATTTACTATTTCTTTTACAAAATCATCTAAATATTGATCAATATCTTTTGGTTTTCCAACACCACAATAGATACCAATCACAAATGGATCTATGTCAGGTCTTTCATAGATATTGCATAAAATTGGCCAAATTCTTTATTGGAACTTTTAAATATTGGGAGACCGTCGAAATTAAAATTTTACTTTACTTTGTTTGGAACATCAACCCAGTTTTCTAATGTTTTACGTAGACATTTAGTTACACCATTATGCCAATATTTTCTATAGTCTTTAAATGTATTTGTTTGACAGTACCTAAAATTGTCCTGGCGTCCTTTGGTAAAATTCCCGGAATCTGCAATTTAAAATTGTAGCTAAGTCGCTAAGAGCTATTTGAAATATATTTCTTTCAATAGCCCATTCCTTAATTTGACGACGGAATGTTAAATTTTTTGAATAATTATCTTCATCATTATTTGAACTTGCACTGCTGCATGAAACTAAATCACTATCACGTTCCGCAGGCTTTTCTAAATCCTCACTTTTATTATCGTATGCCGTTTTCGCTACTGAACCTTCATTAGACGTTGACTGAACTCGCTCTTAACTATCGATTGTTCGATCAATGAATTTGTTATTTTCAATGTCTTCACATGACGGCTCAGTATCACTGGTTTTGTTTGGTTGATAATTAGTTATATTTTGATATTCTCTATTAATTTTCCTTTTTACTTCACCAAATGTTTTTCTTTTTTTCCACACATTACCACACAACGTTTTTACAAATCAAGGACAGTCAGTAATACAGATTAAAGCAGAATTAATTACAGAATTCATTTATTATTATAGTTCTATAAAATCATATTTGACAGAAGTTATGAAACTATTACACTGACAAGAGTGTACAATTACGCATTAATAATAAGCTTTAGAAAGGAGTTTTAATATACCATTATACAGAAACAAGTATAAAGTGATACCATTTTAAAACTTATAGCTGTAGTAAGTAAGTGATTACATGCAAAATACAGCCTCTATGCAGCTTGAAGGATAACATTAGATTGAAGTGTCAAAAAATGCTTAGGGTTTTAAAGTGGAGTTCAAATATTCTGTTTAAAAGCCTTAAGTTTACACGGAGTATTTTATAAAAATTTATTTATAATAATTATATAAAACATACAGGATAAGAACACATTAAACAAAACACAGACCAGTCCCATCATCAGACCCTGATCACCATGTTTTACAAAAGTACTAATCTAGACCGATCAAATAGTTCAAACTCGAGAGGTCTGCTGTAGTTAGTTGAGGAGTTCTCATTTCAACCTTCCAGTCCCTTCATAAGACCCCGATCACCATTTTTTACAAAAGTACTCATCAAGACCGATCAAATAGTTCAAACTCGAGAGGTCTGCCGTAGTTCGTTGAGGAGTTCTCATTTTAACCTTCCAGTCCCATCATCAGACCCTCGTCACCATGTCTTACAAAAGTACTCATCAAGACTGATCAAATAGTCTAATCTCGAGAGGTCTCCTGTTGTTCGCTGAGGAGTTCTCATTTCAACCTTCCAGTCCCACCATCAGACCCTCGTCACCATGATTTATATAAGTACCTATCAAATTTGATCAAATTATTATGTTTCATCAAGCAAGTTATTAATACAAATTACAAAATAAAATATTTATTTTCCTATACTTAAGTCCATTCCACACAATTTAACATTAGTACTTTGGGGCAAAAAGCATTTGAATATCCTATCACTGCTAATAACTTATCATATTTCTATAAAAGTAAATGAATAGTTCATTAAACCAAACCTATACCAATCAAAACTGAATTATAGAACTACCAATTTAAGAAGGTTGGCACCATGTATGGTACGGCCGCTTTTATGTAGTCATTTGAATTTGGTTGGTTAATCGACTGATTTGCTTTCCTGTTGTTTTTTCTTTAAGTTTCAGTAGTTAGGAGGTTTTTTCAGCTGAAATTTTTAGGATAAATAATGTGATAAAAGTACTAATTATTGAAAGAATCAAATATACCGTCACTTAATAATAACTCATGTATTGAAGCGTTACATTACAGAGTAGCCAGATTTTAATAAAAATGGAATAACTCTGTAAGGAGTTGAAGTAGGAACATCTAATTTCACAAGGTGCTTTAAATTAATAAGAGGTACAAACCACCATAATTGATAAGTTTCTAGGTATTGTCATTGAAGCGCAAGGGCCGATTCAAGGGTTTTTGAAAAAAAAAATTACTGACCAACGGCGTCGATTAGAGAAAAAAATAAGTTTGCACAAATTAGGAACTAATTAAGACGCACCTTAGTAAAAAAAATCCTAGTTGTATGTCATACCATTTAAGAGATACAGCAATTGGCTAAACGTTACCCCAGCGGCATCTTGAATAACTCTGAAACCTCTGGACGCACTAATTTTCTTTTTTGGGCGCAATCAGGTACTAATTATAAGTAGCTAATTTTTATTTAGCTACGACCACGGGATAAAAAACATGCCGCTGGGGTAACGTTACTCCAGCGGAATCTGTTTTTCGTGAATATCTTTGGATCGGCTGGAAGCACAAATTTTTTATTTCGGGCACAATTACACGAGATGACGCTCTAATTATCTGTCAAGCTGAAATCCTGAAAAGCGCCAACTTGCCGCTGGCGTAACGCACTCTTATATGTTTCTTTAATTAGAAAAAAATACAAATACAAATACAAAATACAAAATTTATTTATTGATACAAAAAAAACTTAACCTAGAATAACAATATTGTTTTAAGGCTAAGTATATAAACAGTACAAGTGATCAACTGACTCTTAATAAGGCGAGGCCTGTCATTTAAAAGTCAGTTTCTTCTACTCAAGGTGATACAGGTTGAATTTAGCCAAAAAGAAAATAAAACCTGCTCTGCTACAGAACATAAATGTTTGTTACGTTTTACCAACAACATGTTTACAATTGCACCAAAAACCAAATTTGAAATAAATAAAACCGGCCAAGTGCGAGTCGGACTGACGATGCTGTATTTAAATCAAAATGCTAGTGACTTGGTTAAACGTCGATCTTTAATTAACGGTCTAGCATAGCCTCCAAGGAGGCTATGGTCTAGCTAGGGTGTTATATAGTTGAGTATCTGATTTAACCAAGTAACTGCGACATGTACGTATGGGTAATCCCGCTAAAACAACGTTGAAAAAATGCTACTTTTTCGAGATTTTTGTATGGAGTCTCATTTTTAGGGTTCCGTAGTCAACACGGAACCCTTCCATGACCGTTCTTCTGTCTGTCTGCGGCTTAGCTCAGAGACTTAGTATTAGAAAGCTGTAATTTGGAAGTTTTTTTAAGTTTTCCTGCCCTAAACTGAGTATGATATTTTTTTTCGCGTCTATCCAATTTTGTGGATTGTCGTTGGATAGGTCGTTCAAAAATATTGCGGGTGTGTGCAAGGGCGGATCCAGAGGGGGGGGCACAGTGGCACGTGCATCCCCCCCCCAGACAGTTCAAATAAAACAAAAAGCTGAGAGAATTACACTATACCGCTTTAATATTAGTTTCTTTTTGTGTCATACTTTTAATTATTTGCAGCATATTTTGGGCTACCGGTAGGACTAAAATATTATATATAGTCCAATACTATGCGGGACACTCTATATCTATACCTATTTGGCCTTTGTGCCCCACCCAAAAATAAATCCTGGATCTGCTATTTCTCGATTCAGGGATCCGTTATATTGCAAATAGAGCCAAGTGTCCTCCCCCTGCTAAACGTTTGATTTTTGATATTTAAAAAAAAACATGCATATACAAAAGTCAACGTTACCCCTTGGAGGGCTGATAGGCCAGCTCATGACTGTCCAGAATATCAAAATATGGCTTCAGTAAAAAGTCAATAGTTTTCGAGTTATCAATACTTTTGTAAAATTCGACATCTTAGATGAGTCTTTTTAGTGCCACAGCTACACAATTCCATATTCCAATAATTTCATAGTACCATCTGCATGTTAAGTTGCGCTTTTATGACATAAAATTTGTATAAAAGTTAGAAATTAGGGGTGTGTGTATGAGAGAGGGTGTGTGAGTGTGATGTATCTTAAGGCCTTACCCTGTATGTTGTCAGAAAGTCTATATTAGAAGTTGATGCTCGTGATTGTTGGCACTTGGTGGAACTTTTGAAACATTTTTTTTTTGTTTGATAAACACTTGTACTTGTCCACTTATTTATATTAATTTCCCTTACCGGTTTCGCTGTTAAAGCGCTGCTTTCGCTGCTTTAACAAAAAAAAAATGTTTCAAAAGTTCCACCAAGTGGATTAGCGCTGCTTTCGCTGCTTTAACAGCGAAACCGGTAAGGGAAATTAATATAAATAAGTGGACAAGTACAAGTGTTTATCAAACAAAAAATCTATATTAGAACGCGCGCTGCCATGCCGGCACGCAAAATCAGTGAATTTTCGAGGTATTTCTGGATTTTACGAAAAAGTATTTTATGTACCTAGGAGTTTTTTCACCTGACATCGGAAAATAATGAACCATATTTTCTTGTTATAGCAGTAATTTCAGACAAAACTCAAGCCGCTTAGACATACAACGAATTCATTACTTAAAAAGGAACAATTTTCAAAAATAAAATCTATGGAGTGAAATGAGTCCAATTAGGTAACCGACCTGACAACGGAAAGACAAAGGTCTGAAATAACACGTGTCCAAGTTTTACATTGATCAGATAAGTAGTTGACTCAGCATATTAAAGCAAAAACCGTTGAAAAACCAAAGGCAAGCCCTTAATGTAGGCAAGTACCTATCTATTCTAATTCAAGTATATTCAACCTCATTGTATAGCAAAGTTATGTTTTATAAATTTCATAAGTTTTTAATTTTTATTCAAATCATTTGCCGTGATAGAGGCCATAACAATTACCCCAGGGCCGCGTTCATAAATTAGGGGTCCCGACACGGGTTCTAATGCCATCTCTGTCACACGCGTTGAAAATTATATCTATACGCTGTGTATCCTGTTGTAAGTGTCAGTGTAAAAAATACTGATAAAAAAGACATGATCTTGCTAAGTTTCTTGCCCTTCTTCTTAGCAAGATTAATCGAATGGGCGGATGTAGGCATTATATCTATTTATAGTTTATTTATCTATTAACTTATTTATTCATTGAATTATGTAGGTATGTATGTATGTACAATATTTTAATTTTTTTACTTATGTTTATTTAGGGTCTATTCAGTTTATTTATCAACTTGTTTATTAATTGCATTGTGTAGTTATAATAATATTCTTATTCCAATAAGTCTTTATTTTATGCATTTAACTTTTGTAGCCCAACTTAAATATAGTTTTTTTTTATATATTTCCCGTATCATATTTGTTTCATCATAAAATATTGTTTTTATACAGATCAGATTTGACATGTAAAACGTATACTTTATGTATCTATTTTACAAATAAACAATTTGAATTTGAATCTTTGAATCGGAGGTCAGGGGTGCCAAACGGAACTAGCTTCAGCCATAAGAGGAAGCCAGATTAAACTTTTAAATAATAAGTGTTACTTTGGCTTAAATAACGGCAAATGACAAAAAAAATTGAAACCCACGGGGCACCATACAAAAAAAAACCTAGGAAAAAAAACTTATTTTTAATACGTACCAAGTTAAAATTTGGTCAGATTATTGAATATCCAAAAAAATAGGGTTCCTTACTCAGAGAGGGCGCTACCATTTTATCACGTTGTTTTTCGTCGCCTTGATGTTGCTTTGGCATGTATATTGATTATTTAGGGTTCCGTCCGTATGCGATGGTACGAAAACCTTAGTGCGTGAGTTCGACTTGCACTTGCCCAAATTTTGTAATTATTTTCCTTCCATTTATTTATTTAAACAAATAGAATATTCATAAAAGAACAAAAAAAATGAAATTCCCAGTGAAAGTATTTCTTACAATTACCTATTTAAAATGGAAATATATTTCATAAGTTTAACGATAAGTAGGTATTGCAAACACTAATCATACCAGACACTTTTATTAAATACGTTTTTTTCGTCCAAGCTATTACCCAATATTTTTTTTCAGTAAAAACTAATTTTGAGCTACGTCCTTAGTCAAAGAAAATCAATCAGGAATTGGATTTGACCGACCTCGACTGAGGACAGTCAAAACTAGTTTTAACAGGCTGTCGCAATTAAAATTAGTTCTGACTGTAACATATACCTACTCGTAAATGGGTTAGTTTTTCAAGTGGGCGGCTCAAAGTCTCGGAGCGGATTTTGATGAAAACTAAAAATGCATCATTAGCTTTCTGAAAAAATTATTTCTATCTACGCTTTCGTGCGTATGTATTGTGTCTATAAACATATTTTTCTGTTTGTATTTTGCAAAGTTCGTTACCGAAATAAATGTAAGTAATACAGGGATATGCAATTAATGAGGAATAAAGTGATAACGTTGAGTTTTTATTATAGTTTTCCTCTTCATTAGCAACTAAAATAAATAGGTATTAGAATTATCATATGTTTATTGAATATTTACAATTGATATCCTACGCGCTGCGCCCTTTAATATGCCACGAGTGGCTTTGTATAGCTTTCTATATTGTGCCCTGCAACGACAGTGTTCGCAATGTATAGAAAGCTCCACTAAGCTACGCGCCGCAAGAGAGAAAGATAATTGATGAAGATTCTAGATCATGTGCTGCAAGATGAAGCTGTAGAAACTGGTGACCCTGGCGAAAGCTGAAGGGAAGCCGAGCTCGCAGCCGGCCGCGGCCACGAATGAGCTTATACCAACCTGGAATCATGAGAAACGTTGCTTTAGAAATCCTATATCCCTTTACGATTTGTCCGCTCAAGTAGTTTGCAGTAGACCAGCACGTTATTTTGGAAACTGTGCAAAAAATAAGCGCGACGCACAAACTACGAATGAAAAAATAAATCTCTCAGATACAAATACAATGCAGGTGCACACGCCCTGTCTTTGAAATAGCCGATGCCGCCTTTCGGCATGACTTGGGAGCCCAATTGTGTCGGCTTACCAAAGCGTGCAAACTATTTATGCAAACGAATTGCACATGTCATGCTCAAGCGTTGCCGCGGGTCTTGTAATATATTAGTTTAAGATAATGTCCTAAACGGACAGCTGCGCAATGCTGATGAATAGCTCTCATGGTAAGTATGCATGATGGGTACCACGACGACAGATAGCACCCAACAGGTCCGGATTGGAAACATGACCATGTCTAAAGAAATAAAGCTCAAAAGTATATTACTCCTGCATCAGAAGTGGGATGGACACCTAAGTAGATACAGTTTTGGGTTGACATAGAAAATTGTCTCCCGATTTCGGATTTGGGAATTTAAAGTTAATCGAAGTACTATTATAGCTTAACTTTGAAATGCAGCGCTGTGATCGACTGATTGATCACCTAAGTATTGCTGAGCCAGATTTCTGGCCCAAAGTCTAGTCCACTTCTGAAAATTAAAAACCTAAAACTGTATACATCGACACGAAATGAATCCCCGAGATTTCAAAGGCGTTTCCGAGTATAAACTGTGAAATGCAAGACACGGTCTACACTCGTATATCCCGCTCACCGATATTCAGGGTGTTTATTTGGTCAGCAACTTCCATCATATGGTTGGTTATACTCACGATACCGACGAAGAAAAAAAAAATCTTTTTTCCTTAAATTTATTCACGAAATTTTGGCGCCTCCAAAAAGCGTCTGGTGTACGACAAACATGATGAAATGGACTCAGCACTGTCGGAACGTCCGTCCTTGTGGGCACCCGAGTAAGCTTTTCAATGCTCAGTGCGAGTAAGTAGCGACATACTTATCAGTGCAAAAGTGCATATCTCGTTCTTTAATTGGTATTTTTTTGTATGCTGTTTTTTGGAATGAGCATCGTGTACCTATCGTATTCACGTGACACAAGCTGTTGACCAAATCAACATCCTGTTTATTACCATCCCAGAATGATAGATGGTGCGACCTATTGCGGTATTTCGGGCACAAACAAAAACACCTTAAGCAAGTCTCGTGACTTTAGTTGACAATTCTCACCAAAGTACTCTGTCCATTGCGGAAGATGACCAGCGGGCCGCCGGAGTCTCCACCGCAGATACCGACGCCACCAGCGCCGTTGGTACAGATGTTGCTGGCCTGAGCCCAGGTGCCGAAGGTGGCCTGGCACTGCGCTACCGTGATCACCTGAAGGTTCACTTGGCTCACCACCGCTGCGGCGGATATGCCTGCTACTTCTGCACAAATACCGAGAAAATACGATTGTTAAAATAGATTTGTTTTATCGTTTATTTATTATATTGTATAAGGTGACTTTCATTACATAGGCAAATTAGATCATACTGAAGACTCGGTAAGTAGTCAGGACCAAGGTTCAATGACCATTTCTGTGAAATACATAAAATAAAAAACTTAACTTCTTACTATTGAGTTGAGGTTGTTCTTGAACTATGTAGTACGGATAGAGGCACAAAAATTTCATTGGACCTTGACCCTGACCACTTACCGAGTCTTAAGTATAAATTTGGCTATTCGAGCGATAGTTATTTGTATAAAAAACCGGTCAAGTGCGAGTCAGGCTCGCATACCTAGGGTTCCATAATTCGACGGTTTTGGGAACAGTCAGGAAGAAGGTACTTAAAATCTTGCCCATAAATAACTGTTAATGATAGATAACTGAAGAAAGAATCAAAAGAGAGACTCAAATATTTTTATACCGTACTCGAAATAAAACTCGTGGATGAAAAATATTATTTTGTCATTTTGTTATCGTGAATTTCTCACGCGCTATATTTTTCCTGTAATCTTTACGTAATATCAAATTACCATGATTTATTTCATATTTTTCGGTTAATTAGTTTCGGAAATAAGGAGGGGGGGGGGGGACATGCATTTTTTTGTGGTTTTTCAAAGATTTCTCGAAATCTACGCCAGTAAATATGGTAAAAGTATATATTTTTAAAAACAGGTCTTTAATATCTACAATTTAATACACATATTGTATTTTTAAGAATTTATTTTTCTCACTTTTGTATTGGAAATACTTTGAACAATTTCAATTTTTTTTTTCTGTATCTATTATGTAGGCATGTGAATGATATTTTTGTGGCAAATTTCAAGTCTTTATCTTTAACGGTGCTAAAGCTATGAGGCTGTGACATACGGACGGACGGACAACAACGTAGTCTCACCACAAAGGTTCCTTTTGTAGCTTTTAGGTACTACGGAACCCTAAAAATAAGTGAAAGGTTATTAATTATATAAAACCTACTAAATGAAATTTAATCAATATTTCACCTTTTACGAGCATTGGTTGAAAAAAAATCTTTTATCAACTTATAACGCTTAATTGAACGATGACGCCTCAAGACGCAAAATGTAGTACCCACCTCTTTCGTTTCTTGCACATCCTTCAAACTAGTTATGCAAGCACTTTTATTCCGGGTACTGATGACAATCGGTATGGTCGAGTCGGCCGAGCTTTATCTTTCATTCATCCTCTCTATAATTAACTCGTACTTTGCCAAATTACTTAATATACTTTATAATATTATTTGGAATATGTTACACTTATACTATACGTGGCTGAAACGATCGCGTTACTTTTCCTGACACCTGTATAATGGGTTACTTACGATCGCTAGTCCTGCCGTAGCCAGCAGCGACGGACCATTCTCCAGCGAAGGATTGAGCGAGATCTAGGGTGCTGGGCATCGCTATCGGCTGAATGTTAGCTGCAATATTGAACAGAAACTGACATCAATATACTTTTCATTGTACTATTCACGAGCGTAGCGAGGTGTTGGAATCGGGGGAGGGGTTCAAGAAAATGTAGCGACAAAAAGTGCATGATTATGAAAAAAATCAGAAGGTTGATTTCATCCTCGTTGCGTTTGCATTAGGGAATCGATCTTCTGTTTTTTTATGTAATATTTTTAACTTTTCGGGGGCCGAACTCCCCCTGGCTACACTGCCCACTTCGCCCAGGAAGCGCGATTTTAGAACCGGATCAAAAGTTCTTAAACTCTTCTTGTTGCAAGCTATTTATGATTTATTGGAGTAATCACATCGAATAAGGTACGACATAACTGCTTTCATATTCTGCTGTGGTAGATACGATTTGTTATATGAAAGATAATATTTGATATTCCAATATTGGGCAAAACAGGGTTCGGCGGTACAGCTTTTTAAGATAGTAAAAATTTAAATTTATAAACAAAATAAATACCACTTGCTACCTAAGAGACGAAGTACAGGTCTCGAAAAATAATCGCGGCTGTAATGTATAGCAACTTCAGAAAAAAATCAGGAATTTCAAGAAAATCTCTCGAATAGCGTTGCGGTCGTACGGGTATTTGGATTAAATTAAAGACAAAACAACGACAAAATATATTTCAGATTCATAACAACACATCAATAAAAAACTCTAATTAAAATTGTTTCGTTTCGATTCATAGTTTTTGCGCAATACGTTACCAAATATACCATAATTTCCCGCACGATTCTTCCCAAGCGGCACGACAGGCTGTATAGAAGCTGTATTTTAGTTTATTTGTACGCCACAGGCTGTATAGTGAGGCTGTACAAGGGCTGTATAAGCGCTTGTACAACCTCTATAAGAGAAATTGGGCCCATTGTTATACAGCCTAATGCGTTATTATAGCTGTATAGTAGCTGTATAGCTAAAAAAATAGCTGTACTATTGCTGTAGAAGAGCTGTAGTATGCTGTTTAAGGAAACCATAGGCGTAAAGTTATTCTCTTATAAGTTTCTTAAAAAGATATTAGTTCTTCATTGGTTTTATAAGAGAATTACAATGTGAAATTTATGAAACAACCGCAATATTCTTTTTAGTTATGATATGCATAGTGGGCCGCCGATTTACTGTGAAGTTATAAGTCAAGAATAAATGTTGGACTTGGCTTTAGGTAGTGATAATTGTAGATTCAACGTGCTGATTCATTTTTACTGTGAAATAGTACATAGTTTTGTGGGAAAATATTCACGCGCCCGCGAAATACTGAAGAATTCTCGAGGAATATTACCAAAACAAGTAAGTAAGTTTATGGTTTTGAGGTTAGAATCATAACATTGTTAAATAATACTGTACAATAGGTACCACTTATAATTTATTTATCTAAAAATCATAATTATAACTTCAGCAATACTCAAAATAATGTAAGAAGTCATATTTTATTTTGTTGTTATTTGTTCGAAAATGGCGGCAGATTTTATACAGCCTAAAAGATATCTGGAGAGTATTATAGATCCCGTAGTTTTACTACGCACTTTCTGGATTCCATTACACAGCTTTTACCCTTTATTAGCCGTTATAATAGAATATTTTTATTATATAGGCTGTACATCAGGTTTCAGCACATAAATTATACAGCTCTTTAGGGTTGTGTGTTTAAAATGAAAAAACCTTTATCATATTTCTTATCAATAAGTTTTGCAAACAAGTGACGCTTATTTGAACTATTCTCAACATGAACTTTCCGTTAAACTTATAAAAATATAAATTTGTTTATTTCTTCGACTTGTATAGATGTTTTATCCCACGAGTGCGTCTGGGCCATCATGATTGTATGTACATACACAATCATGGCCTAGACGCACTCGTGCAAGTGAGATAAAGCACTTATATCGAGTGTGTTAGATAAAGACAGCAAGCAGCGTCCGCATCGCAACGAACGCAACGTGATTAGTTTAGTTGAGAGAAAGTTCCAGGGACGCGAAGCACGCATTTATTTTTCCTTTTTGCTCTTTGACCGCATCACTGAACTCGTAGGTATAGTCAAAACCAAACAAAAGCAGTTAGATACCTATTAAATAATTTAATACCTATGTGCAGTAGTGTAAGAAAGACAGATAGAAACAAGTGTTTTGTGTTGTGTGCGTATTTCTCAAATGTGTTGCACTTTTTTTTCAGGAAAATGACTTTCAAAATAATCGAATCTATTGAAAAAGGCCAAAAACGACTATGCATTGTACCAAGTTTTTGGGAGTCTAATGGTATTTTAAGATGGCCAAGAAAGCGACTAGATGTGAACAAATTAGTCAAGGACGAAAATTTGCAGCCTCTAAAAAATTGGTCTACCTCATGTTGCTGTCTAAAAAGACAATTACTAAAGTAAAAACAGCTTTTGCGAGTAGGTTTGGCAAATTTATAAGCTCTCGTATATACAATAATGCTCTCAGGCACTGCGATTTTAAAGAGTGTTCTGCTTTTAAAGCAAAAGCAAAGATAACAAATTGGCTTTATTCTATTAACTACGAGGACACTGAAAAGTTAATTAATCCTTTCGTTGTAGATAACTTTTCAAACATTAAATTTTAGCAATATTTATGTAAAAAAAAAAATGTTATTTTTAATTTTCTTTTTTCCTTGTGTTTTGTGTACATACTTATTTTATAAGTTTTATTCTCAATTGTGTTTTTTTTTGTGTAAGAAAATGTACCTAGATCGATTGTTATCTTTTATTATTTATAATGATAAGTAATTAATCAATTAATAATCCACTATTGCCACAAATATTTCACTGGTACCCCAAGTTACTAGCGTAGCTGAGTTTGGGGACCCCTGGTAAATTTACTTTTTAAATTATGTGCAATGTACCAAAATTTGTATTATGTTTTATTTTTGTAATTTTATTATTCTTGCATTAAATTTATTTTCTTTTCTTTCTCTTTTAATTACTACCATCATACGAAGAAGCAACACAAGAACTAAATCTCATGTTATAAAATAGCGACACCGAAATTGATAATGAGATAGAAATAATCACAAAAGTCGAAATTTTAATTGAACAAAACTACGAATTAAACTGCGTATATAATTTTACATAACTACTGTAATCTGTAATTTGTAATAAGATTATATACTTTAGGTACCTTTAATGTAAGCTCTCGCTGGTGAATCACATATAAAACATCTGATTTCAATGGATACTATTTTATTTGGTTTTTCGATATAAATTCCTTCTTTTATTAAATTTACTATTTCTGTTACAAAATCATCTAAATATTTATCAATATCTTTTGGTTTTCCAACACCAAAATAGATACCAATCACAAATGGATCTATGTCAGTTCTTTCATAGATATTGCATAAAATTGGCCAAATTCTTTATTGGAACTTTTAAATATTGGGAGACCGTCGAAATTAAAATTTAACTTTACTTTGTTTGGAACATCAACCCAGTTTTCCAATGTTTTACGTAGACATTTAGTTACACCATTATGCCAATATTCTCCATTTTCTATAGTCTTTAAATGTATTTGTTTGACAGTACCTAAAATTGTCCTGGCGTCCTTTGGTAAAATTCCCGGAATCTGCAATTTAAAATTGTAGCTAAGTCGCTAAGAGCTATTTGAAATATATTTCTTTCAATAGCCCATTCCTTAATTTGACGACGGAATGTTAAATTTTTTGAATAATTATCTTCATCATTATTTGAACTTGCACTGCTGCATGAAACTAAATCACTATCACGTTCCGCAGGCTTTTCTAAATCCTCACTTTTATTATCGTATGCCGTTTTCGCTACGGAACCTTCATTAGACGTTGACTGAACTCGCTCTTGACTATCGATTGTTCGATCAATGAATTTGTTATTTTCAATGTCTTCACATGACGGCTCAGTATCACTGGTTTTGTTTGGTTGATAATTAGTTATATTTTGATATTCTCTATTAATTTTCCTTTTTACTCCACCAAATGTTTTTCTTTTTTTCCACATATTACCACACAACGTTTTTACAAATCAAGGACAGTCAGTAATACAGATTAAAGCAGAATTAATTACAGAATTCATTTATTATTATAGTTCTATAAAATCATATTTGACAGAAGTTATGAAACTATTACACTGACAAGAGTGTACAATTACGCATTAATAATAAGCTTTAGAAAGGAGTTTTAATATACCATTATACAGAAACAAGTATAAAGTGATACCATTTTAAAACTTATAGCTGTAGTAAGTAAGTGATCACGTGCAAAATACAGCCACTATGCAGCTTGAAGGATAACATTAGATTGAAGTGTCAAAAAATGCTTAGGGTTTTAAAGTGGAGTTCAAATATTCTGTTTAAAAGCCTTAAGTTTACACGGAGTATTTTATAAAAATTTAGTACAGCTTTAGCTGTATAATAACGGTTTAATCACTTTTATAAGTAAATAATCTTTTCTTGACACCTTTATAGGTCACCAGTAGAACTCTAAGTTCTAAAAGTGCTGTATATTTGATGTCGGCAACGCTTGCGTGCTGCTTGGGTTTCATACATTTCAAATTGTTCCTTTATGATCGCGTTCGCAAGCCGTGACCACATGTGGTAAATTTCTACTTTTCTGGTAGATTTTAGGCTTTTTGAAGCTGATTGTGGTAAAGAAAATTTTTGTGACAGATTTTGGTAGATTTCGGAATTTTTGCCTAGCTTTTACCATAAATCAGGTATATTTGAGCAGTCTGCGTATTAGAAGTTCAAAACTTAATAAAAACAGAAGTCAAAGTCAATAAAATTTAATTACTTTTTGGAAATGGTTTCCATCTTTGCAGCCAGCAGCGGAACAACATGGAATAAAATCTTAAATTTTGTTTACAGCTTTTGTTCTATTGTATTCATATATGTATGTTTGCAACTGCAAATTCAAAATTTCGAGTCGGAAGATAATTCTTTAACTTTCTAAGTACCTAACAAAATTTTTGTATATTTTTTATTTATTTATTTATTTAGTTTTAATAAGGAAAACATACAGTCTATTATATAAAACATACAGGATAAGAACACATTAAACAAAACACAGACCAAAACAGTTTTCACAGACTAATAGAACATAATAACACATCACGACAAGACGACAAACGAATAAAACACAAAATGCAAGATAATAATAACAAGAATGAAAAATACAATTAGACATGCATGAAACCCAAAGAAATACATAATTATATATCTTGTAGTTACATATGAAGTTACAAAATTAAAACCAATTAAAACACTTTAGACTTTTCTCAGAATATCAGTAACTTTTTTTTTGTAAAAAAAATATAGGCTAAATCATGAAGATACATACTGTTCTGTAACTTTCAGGTGGTATTTTTATAACGAAATTATTTTTTGAAAATCATTTTGGAGAAATGGGAATGTGACGTAATATTCATACCGTTTAGGCTCATTATGAAGAGTTCCTTGACGAAAAGAAATAATGAAAAAGAAATTTAGGGGATAAAACCTGAAGATGGGATTACTGAAATTAAAAAAAACAGACGTCGGCTTCGACAAGATAATTTCCCGATCTCGGCCCGTGTTCACACACAAAATCTTACTGCAGTGGTACCATTGTTCACAATGGGCACATGGTTATATCTTGGGAACGGTTGGAGCTAGAGCTTCCGGGTTTTCACTATAGTAAATGGCTTGACAAGGGCTACCGGATGACAAAAAAAATTACATTTGACAGCTTTTGACAGTTTTTTTGAAATTGCTGTATCTTTGGAACGGCTGGTCCAAATATCTCAACGGGAACAGGATTTACTGAAAATGTCAAATAAATGTCAAAACTGTTAAAGTCAAAATTTTTGACAGGCAGAAAATTGTTCACTGTCCAGAACTAAGGACAACTTCTTTCCTATAGAAATAGCTCAAACGGGATAGGATTTAGCGAAAATGTCAAAAGAAATGTCAAAAATGTTAAAAAAGACAACATTTTTGACATGGACGACCACGCTGGCTCGACCTTCCGTCTCGTCAGCTCGGTAAGACAGGAAAAAATTTTTCCCATACAAAAGGGGTCACTTTGAGCTGTCAGCAAAAAATATCAAATGTCAGATTTTATCCTAAGTCAGATAATCTACAACTTTTTTATTGACAAATTTTATGTCAAACGACTCCTTTCATCCAAACAACCATGTCAATCAGTCAGTCAGTGACCGTTTTCTATCTTTATATATAATCAAAAAAATGAATAAATATATCGTCACGATTATTATTTATTACATACACACCTGTCGAATTAAGAACTCTTATTTTTTTGAAGTCGGTTAAAAATCATTAAGAAACAAAATTATAAAGCGACGGATATTTAAATTCATAATATTTGGGGAAAAAGTTTCTTCGCATTTTATTTGAAAATTCAAAATATTTTTGAATAAAGTTTATTAACATTTAACTAAAGTATGTAGGTGCCATTTTGTTCGATAACTTTCTGCCATCTTGTAGGTAGGGACATGATTCCATTGCTATAGAAATTCTGGGGCTTCTGATCAAAAAACCGCGACAAGTGGTTTTGGCAGTCCTCTCGTTATGTTAACCTGACACTGCCTAAAGAATTCTGAAGAGACCGAAACAAGTGAAATCTGAAGGTGCAAGGTCAGGACTATACGGCGGATGCATTAATACGTCCCAGCCAAACTCTCTTAATTTTTGCTGAGTGGCTAAATATGTGTGAGGTCTAGCGTTATCATGAGGAAAAATTACACCCCTTCTGTTGACTAATTCCGGCCGCTTTCTCTCAACTTCTTGCTTTAATCTCACCAGTTGTTTGCAGTAGAATTTAGAATCGATGTTCCTGCCTGGCGGTAACAGCTCATAATGAATAATGCCCTTCCAATCCCACCATACACAGCATTACCTTGTTGCGAGATAACCCGGGTTTCGCCGGAGTCTGTGAAGCCTGGCCAGCCTTTGACCACGACCTTTTTCGCACGTTCTTGTCGTACGTGATCCACTTATCATCACCAGTTATCAGGTTTTTCAAAAATGGTTCGGTTTCATTACGTCGTAATAAAGAATCACAAATGAGTACACGGTTCATTAAGTTTTTTTCAGTGAACTCATGAGGCACCCAAATATTGAGCTTTTTTGTGTACCCAGCTTTTTTCAAATGCGCCAAAACTGTTTTGTGGTCAATCCTCAGATCTTCAGCTACATCGTAACTACTGATATGCCGATCTTGCTCCACTTTTTCAAAAATGGCATCCATTTTATCCGTAATAGGGTGCCCAGAGCGAGGTGCATCTTTGACATCAAAATTCCCGGATTGAAAACGCTTAAACCAAATTTGTGCTACTCTCACAGACACTGCACTAGGTCCATAATAATAATAAAAAAATTCGCAGCTTGCGTTGCATTTTACCTTTTTTGTAGTAAAATTTTAAAATGTATCGAATTTCTTAATTAGATTCACTCATCTTAACAGTAAGAAAAACAAATGAAAATCACACATTTTACCTAATTGAACTTGGAATCTTTTTAAAATTTAAACTTTTTAATAATACCAATACCAGCCAGATACAAATGGTATAGCCAAAGAGATTTTATTATAAGTTCATACATACTATTTGCGAAAACAGTTTTTCCCCAACCTATTAGATTACAAATCTGCCCAACCGGGAATCGAACCCGCCCTCGGCGAAGAATACAGATATTGTTAACTGCACACTACGGATCGTCAGTAAATTATTATTTAATAATGTTACATCTAATAGTATAACACTTAATTATCGAGATGTTATCGTGGTGAGGAACTCGCTTCTTGGCAGTTCGTGGTACCACTGCTGAAGTTATCTATGTGTGCGTGCGTGGCCTGTGAATGAGTGCGTAGTGTAATATGCCTACTTTTCACAACGGGTGGTGGGAATGCCGGTCCTTAAAGTTGGTATCGGCAGATGGTATAATTGGGCAGGTCGTAAAGTATGGAACCGAAAATCTTTCACCAAAAGTGAAAAACAGGTGCGACGGGGAGCGAAGCGGGTCTGGTCTGGGACAGCTCGACACGAGTCAAAATAATACCTACCCAGATATTTAACTCCCCATTACGATAATTTGTACGTCAGGCAAAAAGTCGATAATTTTAAATAAGATCTGTGGTACCGATAACTTACCAAGCCTCCAGTGTGAATTTGGCTGCATAAATAAATGTAGGTAACCTTGTATAGCTGTGCCATCGTAAAATCCGATAGGTAGTTTATAATTTCACTAGTTCATACTGGAGATTCGGTAAGTGTACAGGTTCAAGCGTTCAATGACCCTTGCTGTGAAACACGCAAAACAAAAGACTTATTTGCAGTATTATTGTATAGCTGGTAAAAAGTACTGACTTGAGAAGAAAACACTGGTGGGCAGGTAAATCATAGCGACATCATTGGCTAAAGTAGAGGGAGTCCACTGCGGGTGCATGACGACCTGCGTGGTGGAGATCCTCGTTCCCCCCGTGAAGAGGAACTGGGAGCCCAGCACCACGGTGAACTGCCAGGCTTGGTTGGCGCCGTCGAACCAGCAGTGCGCGGCTGTCACCAGCCGGTTGGCCGAGAGGAGCGAGGACCCGCAGACGGACTGGCCGGCTACGTTCACGAAGTTGATGATGAGTCCAGCCTGGAGTGTTGAAGGTCAAGAGGTTCTTATTATAGGGGGGCTATCCCGATATTGTCTCTTTGCAAATTAATTTCAAGCCGTGAAATTATAATAAGGTGTAGAAAATCAGAAAAGTAAATCTGGACGTGAACTGGGATCACAGGTCCTCACGTCCAGATTAACTTTTCTGATTTTCTACACCGCAATGATAATTTGTTATCTCAATATTCAAAGTCTCCCTGCGATGGATAAATCTACAAGTGTTTAAAATTATAGAAATTTATTTCTATCATAGTTATAATAATTACATTAAATATCTACCTATATATATATCATATTTCACTCTGTGAATATTTCGGCCGTTAAGTATACGATTATATGCAATTTACAGCATCTAATAAAATCACGAAGATAGGTCTAAACATGGTCTAAGCCAGGTATGGACAACCTTTGGGAAGTCGCGGGCCAAACAATCATTATGCTCATGAATTCGCGGGCCATAAGTTGATGCGTACTCGTATACTCGAACCACAGTTTTAATTTTTACTTATTGAAATTCAAGTTTCATAATAAACTAGAAAAGTTATACAATGTAATATTTTCTCTGAGCCTGATTTTTAGATGCAAGACTACTAATATTAGAATTAATTCCATTAATATACAGGCAAAGAATTTTCAATTTGTTAAACTCTTTCGGTCTGGTTCGTGACTTAGATTTATTAATTGTCATGCCTGCTTTTGTACATATTTATTGAATTTAAGCTCTCTGTAACTCACTTCTTACTCAGATCGGCCAAGAATTTAAGCGCAGCCTGTACTTAACTCTTTCAGTAACACGGACCGCCCATAGACGTGGTTCTATTGTTCTTTCTTTTTCGTCTCGTTATGTCCCTGAAAGTATTAAAGTTGCAGGAAAACAACGAATCGCGACTTTTTGTTAAAAAATTTAGTCCGATTTTAGATTGTTCCTCGCCGCGGGCCGTATTAAAAACCGTTACGGGCCGGATGCGGCCCGCGGGCCGGTGGTTGCCCATATATGGTCTAAGCTATGTAAAAATATACGGATGCTTTGTTTCTGTGTATTTCATGAAGTACACGGAAAATTGAAATACATTTTTGGTATATGCATTTAGATTAATAATCTAGGGTTCTGTTTTTGGACAACACGGTTGGATAAATTTTCCTCAATAGAAATAATTATTGAAATGAGGTCTTCAAACGCACTTTTTCTCCTTGTTTGACGGTAGGGATCATGTACAGAACACAAACATATTTTATTAGGTGAGTTTTAACAATATCTACTTATTTGATTATTGGAAATTATGCCATGTATTTTAGTTTTTTGTATAAAATTAAAAAACATACTTTTTACTATATACTCTTTTGCACTGAATCCGCCCCTCTGGCACTGCGCGTTTTTTCGCTTGGAGTGAGAGTGACAAAAATAAAATTTGCATAGCCCTTTAAGGCGAGGTTATCCGGCGAAATCTGTCCTGCTCCATAGCTTTCGTTTTACACATGGTCATCCTGCTCAGCGGAAGCGCGCCGCTTAAAAAATTCGCGGTTTCGATTTGTTTTTATTTATTATTTTGGAATTAGAGGGATGGGTTTTTTATATGACGGCCGTTTTATATTACATTTTTAAGACGTTTATTTTAGTATAAGTTTTACTGTTCAAAACTTAACATAGCCCAAATGAAATGATAATTAGATCATAGTTCAGACTTATATGGAAAATGTAAGTAATCGTGTATCGAACGACCGAAATATCAAGATGAAAGAGTGACATTTAACGTATATTTTTAACAAAATTTTATCTTCGCTATTTATTGGCTTAAAATTAATTTGAAGAGACGAAATCGGGATAACTCACCCTTAATTCCTAAATAATAAATAAAAACACCTCGAAATCGTGAGTTTTTGAGCGGCTCGTTTTCACTGAGCAGGATAGAAAAGTGTAAAATGAAAACGTTGGAACACGGATAGATTTTTCTGAGCCTCGCCTTAACTTATGGGCTTCGTTCATATAAAATACAACTATGGAATCAATTGTTTCGATCTTTGACTAACAGTCGAACTGTTAAGGTCGTTAGACTATGTAATTGACCTTGGAAATCGTGATAAGCGGTGAACTTCGCAAAGGTACTTACGAGTATTATAAAATCAGAGCTAATCAATAATGATTATTATCTTAAGCTTATATTTATTATCAGATCCTACTAATTTTGTTAATAAAACTGAATCTGTTTTTAATAGGTAGGTACTTTACTTTTTTGCAAGTTTTATTTGTCCCTATATCAGTGTGTTTCATATAAAATGAAACTGATCACACAGAATTATGCTCTTTACATTTTAAAATTATGCGTTTTATTTTTTTATTATAGAAAATGAATGTCATGCAGCTTTTTACAATTTGTATGGGAAAGTGAAAATATTTTAATTTTATACCAAATCTTTCCTTATATCACAAGAAATTAAGTATTTATTTTTTTGCGGAATGGGACAAAAGATAAATCGCTGTTCTTGGGGTGCCATATGCTAGCGGATGTCAGCGACCACCATACGAACGGGGGTTATTTCTGTAAATCGGCTAGGAAAGTGTTTATAAAGATTTTTTTTTAAATTAATCAACAATAAGTACTTCGTTCGTAGCTTAGGGTGGGGGGGAGCAATTGTCCCCTTTGCCCCCCTCTGACGGATGAAGACCTACCAAATACGGATGAGCATTAGTTGCGGCGACGCTGCCTCCAACGATCCTTGCATCCTGGTCTTCAGACAAGATCTTCTCTTCCAAAGCCTTGATCCTTTCTGCTTCAGGAATCCCAACCCTCTGGTGGTAGCCGATAAGGCTCTCAGGTTCCACCAGGGCCGCAACCGACGCCGCCACCAAACCCAACAGTATCACGAAGCGCATTTTGATAAAGACCGCCAAATATGATAAAGAAGCCCCTTTATAGCCTAGGTTTATCAGAAACAAAAACAGTTATTACCACTGATTATAAGCCCGATTCTAGTGATAAATGTGATTTATTAAAGAAATTACGATTAATGTTTCTAATAATGTCAACCGGGGTATTTTCCCCTACGGGGTTATTCCCTCCTTTTCTAATATATTTTTTTTTTGTAAAATTAAAATTTGTACCATCGGCGTATTGCGGAACTAAGTTCCGCATAACAGAATGAAGACAAAACGTCTCGTTGGTGAGATCTGTATACTACAAATAAAGAGATCTGTATATACAAACAAAAAAATCTCGGTGGTGAGATCTGTATACCTACAACAGGTATGGATGTGTTCAGGACGTTGTGTAGATCACGAATCTGCTTGTTGTAATGTTTTTAAGTGGTGGAGTGGATAGCAGTGACGTCATAAAGATGGCCACCGATGGTTTTTGTTTTTCATCAATTGTAGCGGTCCTATGAAGTAAATTTGGTTGTGCGAGGTATCATTTGAAAGCTTAATAAATTTACTTTAATCCAATCATAGGCACTTATACCAAAAATATTGTATTTATGAAAATATTTTGAATTAATTGAATTTTTCGTTACCTACCAGCAACAATTTCTTCATTTTTCTCGGAAAGCAGCTTGGGATGGGCATGCGGAATGGTCAGTAAATCAGTTGTGTTATGGGGAATTCCTCTTCAAAATGGTAAATAATTCGTCATGTTTTGTATTGTGCTTAAATTGTTCTGTTGGATGTTTTTATTATTTTTCATGTTAACATACGTATTGCCCTTTACGTAATCGATTTAATACAAATTGACTAACCACGAAATTACTAAAGTACTAAACAGTACTTCAGGTTGACTTAAAAACCTGAAATTACGTTCACAAGTATATTCTTATAGCACACACATAGAAAATAAAACGAAAATTCAAGTAGGTATAATGCCCAACTTCACTCAGCTCGGACTAGACGGAATGAGCTATACACCTAAAATGTTGACCCAAGTAATTTTTCAGGGCGGTTTCCATAATATGAAAAACCGGTCAAATGCGAGTCGGACTCGCCCATCAAGGGTTCCGTACAAATTTGTAGGTACCTACATATTAAAATAAATAAAATAAAATAGTACATTACGATACGAGAGCGATGAAACGTTTTCTGACGAGTGTGAGTTTGCGGCACGAGCCGAAGGTGAGTCAATCTGCAATCACACGAGTCGAGAAAAAGTTTCTCGCACGAGTTTCGTATAATATTTTATAGCACAAGTGCGGAAAATGCTGACTTTACGCAAGCGCAGCGTGCGTAAAGCGGTCATTTTACGCACGGTGTGCTATAAAATATCTTTGTTACAGAAAACAATGCCGGCAATTAACGAAACTAACTAAGCTGTGAATGACAGTCTGTACTTTACCAACCCGAAAATCAAACCACCCGTAATAGATACTCACTTAAGTTTCTAGGGGCTATCCGAAAAAGATCAATATTTCCCAGACTAGAACAGCCTGTTATCTGGGAAGATAATATTTCAAACCTTATTATTACATAGGATTGAATTGAATGCTCAGAGGAGCAGCGGTATTACAAAAACTTAAAAACTACAAGTACTAAAGAAAGAAGCCATCGACTAAATGTTTATATGAATAAATTTTCTGTAAAATGGTGTAAAAGTGGCTTTAATGTTCGGCCGCAGGTAATCTCCGGAACTACTAAACCCGATTCTGAAAATCCTTTCACTAATACGAAGCTACCTTATTCCTGAGTGCTATAGGCTATAGTTTGTTCCCTGGGGACGGGTAGTTCCCTAGGGGCATAGCCGTTAAATACATTCGCGCTGGTATCTATGGAACTACTAAACCGCTTTTCAAAATTATTCCACAGATGTAATGGTTATACCAACTCTTCACTTGGACATAGGCTATAGGTTTTTCCCTATCCCTAGGGACGCGTAGTTCCCTAGGGACATAGTCATTAATAACTACGGCACCGATTTGGATCCCAACTTAACAGATTTAGATGCGTTTTTTTATTATCATCGGTAGTAACTCTGGTCAACATATTGGCTGTAAGGGGTGTTTACAAAATAACGCCCAAGCTGAAAACGAGGAAGAGACTGATTAAACGCGGTCGGAGCCACGAGCAAATGCTAGTATTTATATATAGCCACAATAAAAGACGAATAATAAGACAGTAAATAATATTTATTTACAAATTAAGGAGTACAAAATGTTTCTTAAACTAATAAAATAAAATTCAAATGGGAATTTTTTCTAGAACTCAAAACCCATTAAAGTCGTTAGGAAAATATGATATTTTTTGTATTTTAAATGTCCGCATCTTCTTGCTGTATTATTTTCACTTGGGTTTCAGACTCCCGAGTAAAAAATAATGAAATAGGTGTAACTTTTTACCTCGGTACAAAATGCACATCATAATATTGTTTTCCTTACTTTTGAATAAAAAGTATGCAATAAATGTTTAAAGCAACTTGCGGATATAGTTTATTAATAATAAAGTCCTCAGAAAAAAAACATTGTAATGTATTACATTTTGTTTGCATTACATTAACAAACTTAAAAGCGTGTTTACAGTTGTAATGTAATGCAGCTAAAATGTAACGCATAAAATTGAATAATTTTCAAATGATCACCTAATTGCGCGAATTGGTAAAAAACGCATTTATTGCAAACTTCTTATTCAAAAGTAAGGAAAACAATATTATGATGTGCATTTTGCACCGAGATACTCCGTTACCACCTTGAGGAGCAACTTAAATGAGTTCGATTCCCGTCGTCTCCGCTATCCACTGCAGATGTCTGCCGACCCTGGTGAAGACAGAAGGCAGGTCGATGGAGCACCCATCAGCTCCCACGAACGACACCACCCCAATCTAAGAATATGAATACCATTTTATATTATTTCGTGAATTCATAACTACTCGAGGGTCAACGGTTTTTGTTGCTTTTTGTACGAATCTATGCAAAAGTTTCATCTTTCGTATTTAAAATATAGGTTAGAACAAGAAGATAAAATAAAAGTACTATGCTATAATAAAAATAATGTTGACCACCTCTGTAGAGCGCTCGCCTGCTAACCCAGAGGTCGTGGGTTCAATCCCCGCGGTGCACAATAATTAATAATAATAATAATATATAATATTATAATAATAAATTATACCGGGTGACTTTTCGAACATCGTCCAATTTTTTTCAAGCATTAGGTGTTAATCATAGAGGTCATTTTTGCAAAAAAAATAGGTAGTTAAAATTTTCACCTCAACATATTTTTCCCCAACATTTTTCGTACAGCGTTGTCACTACACTAAGCTACGAACGGCGAAGGGAAGGCGCGTAGCCGCGTAGTGCGCACGGCGCATGGTGTCTACAAACGTAGCCGCGTAGTGCGCACGGCGCATGAACGCAATTGGGATGACTTTGCATAGCCGTATCTTAATATCTTAGTACTGGGTGATACTTAAATAAAAAACACGTATTTCATTATTTTTACTAAAGATTAAAATAAATAAATTTGGACGATGTTCAAAAAGTCATTCTGTATATTAATAACAATTTGTGTTCGCTCTGCGTCTGCGTGCTTCGGAAGGCACGTTAGGCTGTTTGTACATTTTAGTCCGAAGTAGGTACAGCGATAGGGCTAACCACAAGTCACGTTTGGGACGTAATAATCGTTGGTGAAACGCGGGTCTACCAAGTGTGAAATTTGATGATTTGTAAAAATAATCTATTCCAACTAGAATTAATAGTTTCCTTGGGAGGGATGTGTGAAACGCTAAAATTCATGTTAACAGGAATAATGTTGTTATGAGTCATTTCTTCCATTAATTAAGGGAAGCTCTCACCAAAATAGTTTCTTCTGTAGCATTGTGGAATATTGTGAACGGTCCCCCATTGTCACCCTGCAACAGAATGTTCAACTTTACTATAGGTGTACCAGAATCTCATGGCAAAAAAATAAATGGAATCATAGACAATTTTCATATAAATTTTTGCCATCAGATTCTGGTACACATATGTGTTTCCATGTGTTTCAAATAAGAATGGGATCACTCACACCCGCAGATAACTTCATTCGATAGAGCAACAGTAAAATGGCGCGATGACAGTCCTATTATAATTTGAAATGCATAGTAATTTGCATTTAAAAGTTTGGATTATCGGTTTTTTCGTATAGTTCTGAATCTAGCAGCTGTGTCGATTCATCTCTTTGACTAGCATTTGTCCAAGGTCGGGTTCGCTCAAGCGGGGATGTTTTGCTAATTTCATCATAATTAACTAATTAATTTCAACGAATTTTAGCTAATTTCATCATAAGTAAGTTGTATATTTGATTAATAAAATTCTTTTGAACAAAGTGTACTTTACTTTTTGCAACGAATACTGGAGTTGAACCAGGATAGCTGTTAGCACAAAAGTGTTATTGAATTGTTACCGAGAATTTTTCTGAGTGTGGATGCCAGAAGTCTTGGACGAATGTTCCTAGCTAGAATAATACAAGCATACGACAATGCAAGCGTTTGAGCGGATGATTCTTCGCTAAAAAAAAAAAAGTTTTTAGAGTTAGCTAAAAAGTAGTTACCCTGCAAGTGCCCGCACCGGCCACGTTGTCTACACCACACACAGCGTTCACGGGCAACTCCTGCTGGTAGAACGTGTCACAGAACTGGTCCGTCGCTACCGTCAGACTCTTCTGTCGCAATGTCGGCGACACGAACGTCACTCCTGCAATATTTCAACATCAGCCGGGCAAAGGTCTTTACAGTTCGAGCGAGTATAGAGGGCGCGTTTATCATTCCTCTATCAATTTGAAATTTTTGTACCTCATTCGAAAGCTAGTAAAATGCAGATGTTTTCAAGCTAATACGCACAGAAATTGCATAGAGACTTTTTGTTGTAACCTAGCTTTTTTATGTAAATCTTTTGCAACTTTCAAGAGTTTTCAATCGTTTTGGAGCACAGTGTCATGGTTTACGTCAATAATGTGCATTTTAGGGTTAATATTTATTGGCTGGGATATTATCAAAGCGAAACAAATAAAAAAAATCTAATATATTGGCTGGTTTTCTTAATATATTTTTTAAATTTACTTTAGAAAAAAAGCTTAAATTCAAAATATCTCAGAAATAGTTCACTTTTGCATAAGGCATTATACAGAATGTCTCATTTAAATCGGTCAGTATGGGAAAGTCTGAAACTATAAGACATACGAAGATCTGTTCTTAGGAACCATGTCATCGATTTTAATAACAAGAAAAACTGCATTCATACATTTAAAAAAAAACCTGTACTCAGCTCGGGAATCGAACCCGGTTGTTTTGAAAAAAAAATTTACACTATTTCTATTTAGATATCGATTGTGTAATATTTCTTGTTATTAAAATCGATGACATGGTTCCTAAGAACAGATCTTCGTATGTCTTATAGTTTCAGACTTTCCCATACTGACCGTTTTAAATGAGACACTCTGTATAGTCGAATCGACTGCAAGTGTTCTCTTCTACAACCCCTTCAAGAGATTGCATCTAATTACCAATCGCCCTGTATATGCGGATATATTAGATTGTAGTTATAAATTTTAGGGTGTAGTATATTTATATTTTAGTGTACACGTGTGAATATCTACTTATTTATTTTAACTTCTCTGTATAAATCCGGGTTTGCTGGAAAAAAAATCTTCTTAGAGATAAGCTCGCCTATGTAAATGATAACTCTAAGTGAAATGTATAAATTATGTTTTTTTGTGTATACAATAAAGAATATGAATACCCACAACATTCGCAGAAACAAAGTTCATTGAAAATATCGAACCTTCAGCAGGTATTCCCCACCCTGACACGATGGCTGCCAGACCAGCGAAGCTGAACGAGGATATGTTGAGATAAGGCAGACGAACTACATCGATGGTGTCTGAAACAAAGCAAATGGACATACTGCATCAAAATACTCTAGCGTGTGCGATACGCCTAAGTCCACGAGTGGATGGGAGCGGTAAGGGTTCACGAAAATCTGATAACTGCATGCCATCGGTCATCATTTATTATCAAGCGGTCTACGGCACCATAAGCACGTATGGGGCAAGAGGGGGGGGGAGGAGGTTAAAGGTGTCAAGTGCAACCCAATCTTAGTGGCACTGATACCAAAAATTGCCGCTTCCAAAAGTTAAGGGGGTCAAAAAAGTTGTTAATGGCCAATTCACCAAACTCAGGCTCAAGAAAGAATAACTAACAAGCGGGTATCCCGCACAGGAGACAAAAAGATATCCGTTTAAAAAGGAATGATTTCGAGGGAACTGAACCCGGGACACGTGCCGCTATCACCAAACATCACCTATATAGATCTATTTCCAGTGAGATGTACGTTTTGCCGCTACCACGACGACGTTCACGGTAATACACCAGTCCCTTGAAACAGTTATAATATCTTCCAATTGAAGACAATTCTAACTGTTTCATAGTTTATTTTTCTTGCCATATAATCGATCGACGGAGGGTAGATGGATTTCTTGCAGATACGTCCTTGCGTGGAAGTTTTCTGTCTGCGCGTCACCGCCAGTTGTCCGCCGCCCGTCGCACAAACTCTGGTGCGCTCGATGGTAGATACTTACTAAAAACCGGTACAAAAATGTTGTAAGAACATTTTCCTTGAAAGTGGATGGTGGTGTGCACGTCATGTCTTCAGAAGCGGAAGCCAAGGTAGAGACGCAGGATTTATCTTTTCTGTCCAAACTATTTCGATTTCCTTCTATTCAACATTTTTTAATTCTCGGAACAAGCGCGGCGTCCGATATTTTATACAGAGGAGGCAGTAGGCAGCCATGCCCCCCCCCCCCCCCCCCCCCCCAAACACCCAAACAATTATTCCATACATTCGACTCGATTTTTCGATTCGATTCAGCGTTGGTATATCCGCAAATAGCAATAGGTACCTACATTATTTGCAACAGCACCTATATACCTACTTAAAATCACTGTAGCTCTCCTATTCACATCCAGCTTGGATCTCGAATATAAATGCTTAGAAATACAAACTTATGTTACCTTTTAGGGGTTGAATTTCTAATAACGATGAAAAACGTTATTTCTTTATTTTCAAACATGGTTTCGAACAAGGGGCTAAATACCTACCAATTTTCATGGTTTTAAAACTAATGAAATTCCAAAACAAACCTTTGACCTATTTTATCTCCCTCCCCCTATTAAGTGATATTTTAATGAACAAATACTTCATTTTTTTAATAATTCATGCATGATACCTTGGCCCCGAACTTTGTCAGGATGTATCCCAAAATGAAATCTTGGATCCGCCCTTCCCTAGAGTGAGACTAGCTAGGTATGTACCAGGGCAGGGAGCTGCATAGTGTTGGCTAGTCTCAGCAACGCGACGTCATTGCTGAAGGTGGTCGGCTGGAAGTCCGGGTGCACCACTATCTCCGCGACGTTCACGATGCGACGTCCGTTCTCGTAGCGATGGTACAGGGCACCAAGGATCGCCTATAGAATGAGACTAGCTAGGTATCTACCAGTGAGCTGCATAGTGTTGGCTAGTCTCAGCAACGCGACGTCATTGCTGAAGGTGGTCGGCTGGAAGTCCGGGTGCACCACTATCTCCGCGACGTTCACGATGCGACGTCCGTTCTCGTAGCGGTCATACAAGGAGTGGGCGCCGAGGATCGCCTGCAACACGAAACGGGCAGGATTGCTGATGTATTTCCGAAAATTATCTATAATATCCGAAACCGCAAATAAAATATATTGGCAACGCTGGTATTAGTATCTTAAAAATACCTTAAAACTGTAGCGCAAATATTCTTTCACTTCCTCCTCAACAACGGCCTAGGTACTTACTCGTTTAGCAGGAAATTGTATCAAAATCTGCCAAGGAGATCAATTAAATATAACATTACAATTCATCCAGATACCTAGACATCCTAATTTATGTATAGTTATAGTCTTATCTTTAATACCAATAGCGAGATAAGTAGACTACTTACAAGACATATCTTTGGATTTGTCCACATAAATATTTGTGCCAGTACAGTACCACAGAATAATAGTACTCCATACAGAAGATACACTCTTCAAAGACACCTACTCTCTCAGCGCCGCAAAAAAAGTGCAATTCAGTTCGCACAGCGCTGCGTGGCTAAAATTATATAGTGTCTGTATCCTGTGGCTGCTGATGTAGGTACTTGTAGTCTTGGCAGAGTGGAATAAGCTCGCCAATACAGAAGTCGCGCGTGAAGTTAGCTGAACCCTACCGTAGTATCCCCTCGCGCACCGCCCCTCACCTCGTCAAAACTCCCAAGAATGCGCGACTCACTCATTCTCGCCTTCCGTACTAGCGCGGATTATAGTATGTATAGAGAGTAATCATACTTGTCCTTCTCCGTCTCACCTGAACATTGTCGACGATCTGGTCTCCATGGAAGCAGCAGTGCGCAGCCGTGAGCACCCACTCGGGATGTACGAGAGAGCCGCCGCAGAAACCGAGCTCGCCTGTCGTTCCCACGCGCTTGTACAGAGCTACCTGACAGACAAATAAGTCCACTAGATAGAAATGGCAGGAATGATAATAGTTTGAAATAATTAAAAAAAAAAAACAGAGATGCAGTTTTGGTTGACATGAAAATCTCCCGGGACTCCTTCGAGCATTTTATAGAATAGAAAAGGCTTTATTGGTGTCACACAACTAAAAAACAACGTTTAAACAAAACAAGACAAAAGTGACACCGCTATAGATTTGGATTTGGCGATCCACGCACTCTTGAAGGAGTGCACCGACTAAACGATTGATCTATCGACTCCTAGACCAACCGTCTTGACCTAGGAACATGAAATTCGGATTGTAGGTTCCTTTTATGACGTATAAGAGATTTCAGGAAATACCCACGGGTTCAAGAGAAACGGGATCCACGCGGGCGACGCTGTAGGGGGGCCACTAGTATAAAATACTATTAAAAACGGATAGGGCTCACTTTTTTAACTGTCCATGGAAGCGCCTTTCGATGAGATTATGACTCATCATCAGGACTCTTCGGGAGTACTTTTGCACACGGCGGTCAGTCGAGTACTAATTGATGTAATGTTAATGAATATATAAAATACTATTGTTTACAACTGAATAATTTACTTACCTGAAATGGTCTGGTGTTACGTTCAGAAGGGTCTCCAGCCAAGATCCTGCTTGCCCCCGGGTTTATGAACCTGTTGTGACAATTATTATCGACGCACACATTCGTTGCACTTATTAATATTATGAACAATAGAAACAATAGCGCGGTCCTTAGCATTTTTAAATCACTCAGTATTTTGTAGTGTATCGAAATAGGAAATAGTTCTGCGTGCAACTTTATCTTGTAAGAAACGGAACTGTGAGAAAAAACTGTTTTTATCTGAAATGATTGATAGAATTATCAGTAGGTGAAAACTGTATCAGAAAGTGTTATCATGCTTTAGATACAAATATTAAGAAAGGCCGATAAACTGTTTTAAAACTTTTATCGTTTTATTTTCTCCAACAGTAAAATTTTTAGGTTAAATAGATACAACAACGAAATTATTTGAAAACATCATTTATTATATTTTCCTCAAAAAGTAAAATTTAAAATAAAATATTTTAAACATAGGTACTCATGCAATAATTTGAAACAATGTGGCAGTAAGGCGACGCATAATCTTACGAGAGACAGACAGAATGACAGACACTCCTCTGTACAACATTCCCTTTCGCTCACTATTATGTATACAATAACCATGAGATATTCAAAGACAACTAAAAACGTGTGTTCATAACATCTAAGTAGGGTGGAGGATAGAATAATCGTTTACAAAATTAACGCTTTGTGAAATGTTGGCAGTAAAAATAATTAAAAATTAAATACGTACGTTTTAGTCATAACAATTCAAGACACGAATTACGTCACATTTTAGAAGCACTTAAGAGGCGATAAAGCGTACTTACATGACCAAATAAACATTCTACAGCATTGCTCTTTGACTTAAATTACATTCTACCTAGATGTCTATTTAAAGAGATAATAATAGAGCAAATATTGAAACTTTTATACGACACGGTTGGACGTCAGAGAGAAATGCTGCAGACAGTAATAAAGACACTTCAATAAATCATAAATTATATCTAGTTAAACTTATGTACTCTAAATTGCTGAACAATTACAATATTGCCGAAATAGCAAAGCTGTCACGTTAATTTCGAGAATCACTGAGAAATCAACTATTGTAAATGCGATTATGATCTGAGGTCTTATTTTATTAATATGTTTTAATATCAAATGCGATATTCAAATTCCGTCAAGTGGTATTTGATTGGTCTTTTATAATTAAAAGTTTTCTCTAATAAATTTCTACGTCTGAAGTAGTAAGATTTAAATGACATACATTTCTAGTTCAACTGAATGTATATTATACTATCACCATCCATAGATATTTAAATAATTAAAATATATATTCTCAATCTGAATTTAAACACTAACACATTTTATTCATTAATAGCGTTGCTTTTTAGAATTTTTTATTTAATATTTATTTCATTTATAATTCCAAGTTACAACAATTACATGATTTTATATTTGAAGGGTGGGATTTAAATACACATTTGGGTATTTATAACTTTAATAATGATATAATGCACCGCTACCGACATTCTATTGGTACAATTACCAAAAGCCATTGATGGAATATTATTTTTCCAATTGGTACCGATGACACACACGTAAATACGCGAAGGCAAATCAAACACTCAAAATACCGAACAGTCTTAAATAACTTTTGTACGCAACAAAATAATAACATTACAATAAGTATATGTATATTATAATAAATTATCGTTTTTATCATATCGACATGCGTTACTGCCGCATCTTGAGACGATTTCATCATTAGCAAAGCTTACACAAAGCAAGCATCGTGAGAAACATCCGTGGGCGTCGGGTGCGCGCGCGCATGGCACGCGGCGCGCCGCCGTCCGAGAGTGCGTAATGAAGAAATATCAAAATACAACAGTTGGTTTCGTCGATGGCACGCTCGCCGAATGGGGATTAGCTGTAAAACAAATATATTCATTAGTTACCAAGTAATGTTTTTTTTTTAGGTTTGCTCATTCCCAGTAGTATAAGTAACGGGTGTAAATAGACTGCTACCATTAAATGGTACCACATATTCTACCGACCCTACTGAACCATTTTTCCCAAGAATCATACCGTATGTCGCGGTGCGTTAGGGTTCACGCATTTTCGTTTGGAACTCAATTATTTCCTAAACTAAGGGTGTCCGCGGGTATGACTCTTGGGAAAAGTGGTTCAGTAGGGTCAGTAGAATATGTGGTTTCATTTAATGGTAGCAGTCAATTTAGTCGTACACCCGGTATATCCAAACCAGTTTGTACTTTTATTTTATGCTCAACTTAATAGTCGGTAATAGTAAATTAATAAGACTGCAAGCAATTCTCAAAATTATGACTCTGTCTTAAGGTGAATTTCGTTTATATAGCAAAATCCATACTGGAGACTCGGTAAGTGGTCAGGACCACGGTTCAATGACCTTGTTTGCAAAAACAGAAAATTTTTTTTTGCTCCCTTATTCTTGTTCAACTTGTTGAAGAACAACTTCTATTCAATTAGTATAGGAAGTCTAAATTTTATTTTTCGTATTTCTCAGAAAGAGACATTGAACCTTGGTCCTGACCACTTACCGAGTCTCCATTATGAATTTGGCTATATAAACGAAGTCACCTTGTACAAGATGACATTTATTTGTGCAGCCAAATTCATACTGGAACCTTGGTAAGTTATCAGTACCACAGCTCAATCATTCTTTTTGCGTAGTTTGAAAAATAAATTTTTGTCTTAACATAGTATCGACTCGGCGTCCTTGTCCTTGAGTTTGTAGGGAGCAGAACAAAAATAATTTTCGAATTTCCGTAAAAGGGCCATCGAACCTTGATACCGAATACTTACCTAATCTTCAGTGTTAATTTGGCTGAATAAATAAAAGCCACCTTATATAATATTTAGATAAGCAACTGGTTCAGAAATATTGTGAAGTATGGTAGCCTGCAATTAATAATAATCTAATTCTTTAGTACTAGAGCCCACGACCAAAACCATGTCTCATAGCAATACGGCAAAAACCCTATAAAATCGTTAGATTGTATGATTCTGAACCCGACTAGGTGTGTAGTAACGGTCGAAAGTGTAGCAACTGCGTGGGAGGCCATTTCTGCTGTTTCAAAAAAAAGGCAGTCGGTATTATAGCAATACGTCTGATAGTGAAAATGTACATAGATTTTATAATTGTATTACGAAAAAGTTTGTTTTCAGACATTTTGCGCGTAGCACATAGCCTGAGCGCATTTTTGAAAATGTCAACAAATTTAGCCGACCTGTATCATAGCAATACGGATAATTTTTTTTTTGAACTTTTCGTATTGCTGCTATGATTACCAAAAACCTGTTTTCAGACACTTTAAGTGTAGCATACGAGGGGTGGCTGAAAAGTAATCTACCTGACTATGAAAGAAAATACATGGATTAATAATTTATTTTTTATTTTTCAATATAGTCCCCTGCAACTGAAATGCACTTACGACATTTGTCAATAAGTGACATCATACCATTAAAATAATAATAATTATTTTGATCGTCAAAATAGTCATTCACAGCGTCCTTCATCTCTTCGTCTGTTGAAAATCTGCGCCCTCTCAAATTTTTCTTTAAATTTTTAAATAAGAAGTAGTCAGAGGGAGCCAGGTCTGGACTATAGGGTGGGTGGTTGATCTCTGTAAAGCCGTTTTTTGTCAGAGATGACCGCGCCTTAAAGGCCGTGTGCGCGGGTGCATTATCATGCAAAATCAAAACGCCTTTGCTAAGTTTGCCCCTCCTGTCTTCTTTTATTTTTTTGCGTAGCTGGTCAAGTAAGTTCGCATAGTATTCAGCATTCATCGTGGTGTTTTTTGGCAGGTAATCTATCATAAGAATCCCCTCAACATCCCAAAAAATGGTTGCCATTAGTTTGCCCGCTGACAGCCGGACCTTAAACTTCCTTGGTGGTTTTTCCCCTTTAAATTTCCATTGCATCGATTCTTGTTTGCTTTCGGGATCCCACTGACGAATCCAAGTTTCATCACAGGTCACTATTCGCAAGATAGTTTCTTCCTCTTTATCCTTTACCAAGTCTAAAAATGACTGACAACATTCCACACGCCTTTGCTTATCAAACGGGGTCAACATTTTAGGCACCCAACGTGCGCTCACCTTGGACATTCCCAAATGTTCATGAATTATTTCATGAACTCGTTCCTTGCTAATGCCAACATCTCTAGCTATTTCCCACTGCTTAATTCGCCGATCGGCAAGGATCAGTTTCTTCACTTTTTCCACATTATCTGCGGTAACTGCAGAAATGGGCCTTCCACTACGGGGATCGTCTTCTAAGCTCACACGGCCTTGTTTAAACTGCTTTGACCAAAACTTTATTACAAATTCGGAAGGACATGAATCTCCGAACACCTTAAACATGCGCTCTCGGATCTGCGTCGGCGTATTCCCTTCTTTACCGAGGAATTTAATCACAGCGCGATACTCAATTTTATCCATTTTTAATTTTATTGCAACTTGATAAAAACGAAGACGCGCCAAAAAAAATTGAACTCGTAGAAACAAATAAGTGTCATAATTTTTAAAAAAGGAATAAACAAAGAATACGAGAATATAGTGGCCAGTAACATTTTTTAAACTTTCTTTAACAAAGGAGATTTTATATCAGCCACCCCTCGTATACTCCCAAAAACGAAAATAACGTTTCGGAGTCGCCTGGCCGACGCCTCTGTTAAATGTTTTTTTAAATAGATATTCAAGAATCTCCCTTGTCTATTATATGTACTTTGACAGATGACAGATGTCATTACTTATTTCTTTCGTAAAAGTTACTCAAGTGTGCTTTAAATAAAACCAAAACTATCAAATCAATCAGTATTTAATTTCAACAGCCTCAGCGCTTGTTACGCTCCTGCCCCTTTCTTACTATTTCCTTTTGTGCGATTTATTTCAGTCCTTCAACTTCAATGTTACGGTTTCGGGTAAATTCTTTGTTAATTATCATCTAATAAATTCAGGGTCGCAACGTATTCATTGGTTTGTAACAGAGAATTCAAGATGCCTCAATACGATTTTTAAATGATATCTGAGTATCGAAAAGTTGTCTGATAGAGAAGGTGCTACACTTAATTTGTCTGATATAAATTTTTTGCACATGTGGACAACTTATTTTATCATGTCCAACAATTTTCAGACATATTGCTATGATACCGATCGGTAAAATTTGTTAACATTTTCAAAACGGTCTCAAAATTTAATGCGTTCACATTTCCGTCTGAAAATTGTTTTGTTCGCATCAAATAACCAAAATTTACTAATAAAAAAGATTTTCAGACGTATTGCTATGAGACATTTTTTTTGTCTCATTTTTAATTTTTTTTAAGTGATTTTACGGGTTTGCGCTACACCACTAACGTCTGAAAAATATGTTTCCGGTATCTCAGAACTATCATTCAACTACAGTCTGCAAATCAGACATATTGCTATGATGCAGTTCGGTAAAATTCTTTGACAATTTTGAAAATTCGGTCAGATCAAACGCTACGCGGAAAATGTCTGATATTGGTATTTTCGAGTTCAGGATAATCGTATCTATCGATTTGATGCGGTTTTGGCTGTATTGCTATGAGACAAAAATTTTGGTCGTGGGCTCTCGTACAACTTCTTTATAATGACAGCTTCAGTAACACTGTTAAATTATTACAGTTAAAAAGAAACTTGTATAACAGGCAACCGAACCTACGAGTAATTAGAGACAATAAGTTTAAACTCATGCAATTATTATTTACTAAATTAGTAAGAACATACACATGCAGTAAAATCATAATTAGAGAAGATTTTTGAAAATTATTTACCCAAGAGCATACTTATGTCAGTAAGAAGTAAAATGATTTCATGCTTTAGTCGTTACGACTGAAGGAGTCGTGCATGAGACAGATATAAATCATTAATTATGATAGTAAACCAATTAATATAAACATTGCAAGCAAAAATGTGTACAATCACAAATGAACGCGTATGAAACTGTAATTCCCGTAAATATGTCTAAAAACTACAAAAATAAGAAAGGCCCATAAATAAATTAAAAAAATCACCAATGGCATCACGCTTGCCTTCAATATTGACGTAAACGAGTAGAAAATTATTTTTCAAAGGAAGATTTACCTGACGAAAAAAACAATTGAAATAGACACAGAAAGTGATGATAATCCCAAATACAAACAAACAAAAACGTCCCTAATAGCTCTGATATGTACACACATGCGTTTAGCCATGCTTTCTACGGCGAATAAACGAATGTGAAGAATTGCACTGACTTCTTCTTGAGTGTGAAGAAGGAACGGCGCTTGGGTTCGTCCTTGGTGGGCGCGGGGAGGGTGTGGCTGCGGGACGCGGGGGCGGCGGTGCGCGCGCGCAGCCCTTCCAGCCACCACGACATTTCCGCTTCGTCGTGCGCTTGTAGCAGGAACTCTGCGCCCGATGACAGTCTGGAGAGAGTCGTTTGTTAATTTATGTTTGTAGCTTTATGACTGCTTTTACAATTGATTAGAATTTCATTGTAAGTGTATCCGGATTCTTATTCTGTATGGGATGTTAATACTTAGGCTTTAGTAGTGTAGGTAGACTTCCAGAACAAAAACTACAATGATGAGTACACATTCCATAAAACATTTACCGGCAGAAATTTGAGCTGCATATAATAGTGATCAAAAATTCATCTGTCATATAAAAATATTTCCTTTCGTCGCTCTCGTTACATACAGGGGTATCTCACTTTTATCAGTTTTGTAGGAAAGTAAAAAGAACTAATTGATTTGCCCGATTGTAATACAATTTTATGGTTTGCATGGTAAATTTATGTCCAGCAGTGGACGAACACGGGCTGATGGATGGATGGATGGATGGTAAATTTAGCTTTGTCTATTATTAAGCCTTACTACGAGCTCTTCAATAAAGTTACATCAACGATAATAAGAGACCAAAAATAACAATTGTATCTTAAACTCATCTTCAGATTTTTATGAGATACGCCTTGTATGTAAAGAGGGTGGCGAATTGTTCGGAGCTGCTAGATGTTGTCCATCAGATTTTTCTAGTCGGTAATGCAGCGGTAGCTGGGTACCTAGTATGAACATGCTATCGACTCGACATCGCTTCGATAAACAAAAATGTAGCTCTTATTTCATAGCAATCCGAGTTGTCGTTTAGAATCCATCGAGTTTATCTGTCAAATCTATCAAATCGATGCTTACGTACTTGCTATGCTGGGTCGGTAGGACGTTTAATTCACAATCTTGTGACCCGGGTTCGTATCGCTGCCGGTCGACCATGCATCAATGAGTTTTTCGGCATTTACTCGCATAGTGTTGTATACTAATCACTTGCTGACGGCGAAAGAAAACATTCGAGGTAAACCTGCCTGTCCCAAAACGCATGTATGAGACGTTTAAATCCTCGGTGAAAAGGGGGTGTTACCAGTGTTGACCTCTCAGAGTGAATCTGTCGAGTACTCGACTTACCGCCGTGCGCGAAAGTACTCCCGAAGAGTCCTGATGAGGATGAGTCATAATCTCATCAAAAGCTCGACCTGTGCCTCCCCAAAAAGTGAGTCCTATCCGTTTTTAAATATTCATGATGTCAACTCACTCTAATTTTAATGAACCTGTTAAAGATGTACGAGTATGCCATTTTACTTTTCTAGTCGACTTTTGAATCGAACATTTCACAACAGTGTGCTACGATTCCCCACCTGAGTCTAAAGACGTGCTTCTTCTTAGTGTAGTTGGCGGCGACCTCAACGACCGCGCCGGTCAGGTCGAGCGGCATCTCCCCACGCCAGTACTGCTCCGGGGACGCCTTATACGTCTTCTGGTCCTTGTAGAACGACATGCGCCCTTCCTTCGCGACCACGAACACTTTGTCCCACGATCTGGAACGGTGCGAGGTTGCATTTGGGAGAGCTTTCCTTTATCACTGTTACTCAAGCGGAAAGACCCGCAGAGCGAAAAGGACGGATTCCAGAAAAGAATGGCAAATGACTATTTTCTTCATGAATACTATTATTTAAAAAAGGTTGTATGAAGTATCGGTTCGTTTCACAGTTTAATAAGCTTATACATGTAACTAGCAATAATATGAATGGGGTTTTCCTCAAAAGTTCAAGTTTACCTCGATCTGAAATAAGTGGTGGATAAAATTTTAGCCACTTTATTGCCGCGTGAAGAGAGAAGCTCTTTATTCACGTGTCTTTGAACAGTGGATTCCCTGTAGTACTGATAGTTTTGAGATGTTGATATATTGCTGCCCAGTATTTGAAAATACCCACGGTTGAGGTACACTTAAAGAGATTTGGTGAACCGTAATTATTTGGCATTGTTTTTGAAAAATTTAAATGGACGTTTCATCTTAAAGATTCCTACTTGCCTGCTAAGACAACATATTCGGTAACAGCAACGGCTCGTCCCGAAAAATAAACAGACTGGACGACGACAGTCTACTTGGATTTCTAATCAAACATTGAGTAACATGGGGTGACAAAATATTATATATATAAAATATTATACAGGTTGTAAATAGAGTGCGACCATTAAATAAAACCACATACTCTAATGACCAACCCGCCTGCCCAGCGTGTGTGAGTATGGGCATTTCTTCCAGGAGGACCGCCAAGAGTGGCGTAATCCTGGAAAGGCCTATGTCCAGCAGTGGACGAAACAGGCTGATGGATGGATGGATGGACTCTAATGATCATACAGAACTATTTGAAAAACAAAACCGCGCAAATCTTCAGAGAAAATGATATTCAACTGTAACTCAAAGATTTAATCTCGTAGGAGGAAGGTCTATTTTAGAACGCTGCAACGGAACAGCTGTTTCACGGACGGCGCTCTCTCTAAACTCGCCTGTATGTCGGTGCGTTAGGGTTCACGTATTTTTGTTTGGAACTCAATTATTTCCTAACCTAAGTGTGTCCGCGGGTATGATTCTTGGAAAAAGTGGTTTAGTAGGGTCGGTAGAATATGTGGTTTCATTTAATGGTAGCAGTCTATTTACACCCGGTATATAACATAGTGCAACAAAATATACCGCACCTGTTCGACGCTCTCTTGGCGGCAGATTCCCACTCGTGTTTGCGCACCAAGATACCCTCCACACCCTCGTCCTCACCCCCGGGACTGGCGCCCTCTACACATTCAATAGAACATTAAAATATGCCCTCGTACGCTGTGGTACAGCTCAACAAATTATTATACTTGAAAAAAAGATAAAGAAATTTGGGAATACAAAATTTGGATCAGAAAATAACTATATAAATAAGGTGCAAAGAAGACTTTTCTTTCCGTGAATTTAGGCGTTCTTTAATGACAACAAAACGAAGAAACATGAAAAAAAAGTGGTATTATTTTATTTTTATGCCTGAAACATCATTAAAAAGTTAGGTAATTAAATCACGTAATTTTTTTGTGTTCCCTTCATTTGCGTACTGAAAATAAGAAGATATCTACATACCTAACTAATATCATGTGAATGGTTTGATACTATATCAGTCTAATCAATAAGTTGATCCGTCTTTATTTAGCTTATCATATAGGTGTACCGTCTTATCTGAATTGCGAAAATATCCTTTATTTTGGATAAATACATTAAGTTCAGATAAGTTTGCTGTTTCATATCACAATCAAAGCGTCAATCTAGAATAAAAGCCTCACACAGAATTAAACATTTTTATTGCAATATAAAATTGGAAAACGTTCAAAAATCATGCGCACACGACACATCAGCACAGTCAAAGCTTCACATTTTAAACAATGGTGGTTGGCAGCAATGGAGAATTCTAATTCTTGATTCGCTCTTAGCCTATGCTATAGCAATATATTTGTAGAATTTATTTATGCGAGAGTGTAGAAGATACATCTATAGTAATAGAAAAGTAATTGAAAAGTCCTGTCTGTACATTGAATATTTTTGAGAAATTTTGAATAATAAATAAATAAATATTTTACTAAGGCCAAAACTAAAATTTTTAGAGTCTTCGTCTGTCTGTATGTATTTATGTTCCGTTTTACCTCGAAACAACACAACGGGTTTGGATGCGGTTTTCTTTATTATCATCGTAGTGACCCTTGTCAACATATAGGCTTACACCCCCAGTGTTGATAAGCTAACCACCAAGCCGAAAACTGTCGATACTACTCAAAGATTGACAGACATCTCCACGCGATCGAAGCCGCGGGCAGACTTATTCGGTGACCACCCGAAGAGATGAGATAATTAGATCGCGCGAAATTATTTTTATAATTGATCCCACTATTTTAAACTTTTTCCGTATCGGAATGGCTAGAATAACCATAATCATGGATTTTACGAAAATCTTCAAAAGGCTCCAACAAAAATAATTATGAATATGATTTTGAATGGTTTCAATAAAACCAGTTTATATTCTTCTACAAAATACTAAATTATCGGGGTTAGGTTAAAAGTCAACCTGTGTATACTTCGCGTTATCATTTTACTAGAAATAAGTCTGCCCGCGGCTTCGATCGCGTGAAGATGTCTGTCAATCTTTGAGTAGTATCGACAGTTTTCGGCTTGGTGGTTAGCTTATCAACACTGGGGGTGTAAGCCTATATGTTGACAAGGGTCACTACGATGATGGTCACCCGAAGTGATAAGATAATTAGATCGCGCTAAATTATTTTTATAATTGATCCCACTATTTTAAACTTTTTCCGTATCGGAATGGCTAGAATAACCATAATCATGGATTTTACGAAAATCTTCAAAAGGCTCCAACAAAAATAATTATGAATATGATTTTGAATGGTTTCAATAAAACCAGTTTATATTCTTCTACAAAATACTAAATTATCGGGGTTAGGTTAAAAGTCAACCTGTGTATACTTCGCGTTATCATTTTACTAGAAATAAGTCTGCCCGCGGCTTCGATCGCGTGAAGATGTCTGTCAATCTTTGAGTAGTATCGACAGTTTTCGGCTTGGTGGTTAGCTTATCAACACTGGGGGTGTAAGCCTATATGTTGACAAGGGTCACTACGATGATGGTCACCCGAAGTGATAAGATAATTAGATCGCGCTAAATTATTTTTATAATTGATCCCACTATTTTAAACTTTTTCCGTATCGGAATGGCTAGAATAACCATAATCATGGATTTTACGAAAATCTTCAAAAGGCTCCAACAAAAATAATTATGAATATGATTTTGAATGGTTTCAATAAAACCAGTTTATATTCTTCTACAAAATACTAAATTATCGGGGTTAGGTTAAAAGTCAACCTGTGTATACTTCGCGTTATCATTTTACTAGAAATAAGTCTGCCCGCGGCTTCGATCGCGTGAAGATGTCTGTCAATCTTTGAGTAGTATCGACAGTTTTCGGCTTGGTGGTTAGCTTATCAACACTGGGGGTGTAAGCCTATATGTTGACAAGGGTCACTACGATGATGGTCACCCGAAGTGATAAGATAATTAGATCGCGCTAAATTATTTTTATAATTGATCCCACTATTTTGGACTATTTTAAACTTTTTCCGTATCGGAATGGCTAGAATAACCATAAATTTAACTTTCAAGTAAAATTTTGTAATAATATTTTGACTTGTAATTTTAATTGTTTTTAAATTTAAAATGTGTTCTACTAACTTTAATAACCTCTAAAATTATCGGGGTTTGTTTGAAAGTGAGCCTGTATAACAAGGTACATTAAATATTTCGAAATACTACCCTCATTAAATTCTCACTATCGCCAAAATGATTAATAGCAGTCAAAATCGCGAGTCGGAATCATGTAAAAAACGAATTACATGGTTTTTCGTGTAGTTATTCACCAACGGACCAACGATCTAGAACTTTAAACTCTCGCATTTTGTTAACATCAATATATTTATTTAGGACGGGTAGTTTATGTTAGTTTAATATTTTCAAGTATTTTTAGGATACCTATTTTAAGTAATTTAAGTTTCTATCGTTGTTTAAAATAAATTACATTTCAGACGGGTATAACAAGACGTACTTTATCTCCTTTTGTTTGAGATAAGGCGCCCGACGTTTCGAGCCAGTTGCATGCCTCGTGGTCTACGGGATACTAGCAAGTTCTCAAACAAAAATTAATAAAATACATCGCGTTATACCCGTCTAAATAAAAATTATAACGTAACAACAATCGTCAAATTCTTCCCTTGTAGATATCTCTATCCATTGCCATCAACCACTCAACAATACCTTCATCGTCACTGTGATGCGTCCCAGCTATCAGCTTCTTGGCTGTCTTCCACCTGAAGCTTCGGAACGGCGACTTGCTTCGAGACCTCGACTTGATCTTACCCGTGCTGGGCGGGCTGGTCGCGCTCGTGCCAGGACCGGCTAAGGAAGTGGGGGGGGGGGGGAGGAAAAACAAAAAATAATAATCAAAGCAACATAAAACGACGCAGCAGCAACAAACATAAAGCTTCAATCATGCGTCCTTAAATCCGGTTGGACAAAACAACAAAAACACAGACGTTAATAAAGAGTAATAGGCATGCGTTCTCAACTAACGACGAATGCGATTCTACGAGAATTACGTACAAAATGTTAATTACCTTTTAAAACAGAGGAAAGATGTGAAATGTGAAAACGGAAAAGTGACACTTTAATTTCTAATATCAAAGTTAATCGCTGCCATTAAGGGGGCTTCATACGCTAAACTGAGTTTAAAGACGTTTATGAATTGCTTGAAACTTCCTTTATGAATATTATATACAAATTTATTGACTTCAGTCCTGTCATTGTGGAAATTGAAAACAGAAAATCAATATTGTAAAATGGGATTTCAAATATATTAAGAAAACGAATGAAATGGTTAAACTTTCTTAATTCAATAGGGACCTACGCTAAAACTTATCCACACATATGTGAAATAAAAAATTGTAACATATTGAAAACTTGTCTGATTTATAAACTTTAAGAAAAGTATGATTTTCTCCATTTTGCGCTCTCCGGCGGCAACGCTCGACGAATCTTATTTCACAGTCGATTCCGTTATTAGCCGTCATACATCGAGCTGGTAATTTAGCTTACTGAAGCCTCGTTAACTTTCCACGTACTTCGTGTCATTTCCATTAACAGATTCAGATCCTTAGCCCCCATTCTCGTATTAGTTTCTACGTATACTCACTAGAGAGGCGTGCGGGTTTAGCCGGGGTTTGCTTGGACGAGCCGGGTGACGTTACCGGGGTCGACGTCGCCTGCGGGGGGGCAGCGGCGCGGGGCTCTGCATGCGTACACACTACGTGCTTAACTACATACTACATACGTGCCACATGCTAGGTTAGGCAACTACATGCTACGGTATCCTTGTATCGAAATATGTATATGGGACTGGGGCGTAGAGAAATGGCACAAAAAGTATTAATTTTGTTTGAGTTTGTTTCAAAATGGAGACTTCGACACAAGTATACTCGTAAATTCATATTCATATCAAATCGTCAAAACAAAATCAAAAACATGCTACGTTTCATGCTTTGTTTCACAGTGCAAGTTATTTCTTCTAATCAGCTTTGCCTACAACCGAAATCTTTTGTATATCTATTAAATTTTTCAAGTTTAATTTCGAAGATAATTATGTTCAGTATATCAGATGTGATTTTACGTGTGTAAAAGCAGAATATTTATAGCAAAAATGGTATGAAATATTTGTAAAATTGTATAATACGAAAAGCTATAAAATTAGGCCATGCATATAATATAGAAGCAATAGACAAGTAAGCGAACACAAAGTAACCTACCTTCACAGAAAAACTGCTGGAGGAAGTGCAAGGAAAACAACAGGACAGCACACGTAGCAGAAATATTTGCACATTTTAGGTAGTATTACAACTTTTATAATTATTTGCGAGAACAGTTCGACGATTGTAAGAAAGTTATCAAGCTTTCATGTGACGCATAGTATCGACAATTTAAACTGAGTAAAGAGCACAAAAGATGTAAGAAAACATTTACAAGCGAGCGAATGTCTGTCGTCGGTGGACGCAAACTTGTAAACTTAAAATTGTATGCAAATGTTTTTGTTACATCTTTTAACTATAAAGCCGATTCTGAAGGCATTAATTTTATTTTTAACGCTGTCAAAACTGAATTTTATTTATTCCAAAATTGTTTTGTAGCGATAACAACAGAAGCTATATTACTTTGGAAAAATTCAAGTTTTGACAACACTAAAACTAACATTAAAATCTTCAGAATCGACTTTATTATGTAGTTTTAGCACTTAAATTTTTGAGTTAAAATTAAACTGCTTTATCTTCGCAATGGTTACCTGAGATTGATTTGTAATTTAGTTATATCCAGTCCTCAGTTTAAATGGTGCAAAGTGATATGAGAAGATACGAAAAGATAAAGACAAGTTGTACATGACAGAGTATCAAACCATCACCTTAATTAGCTAATGATATCACGAATTATAAAACAAATATTATAAAACTTCTACAATATGTATAAGATTTTTTATTAATTTTGATCATGTCACTAGAGAAAGAGTCATTTAAGAACTACTATATGCACGAAGACCAAATGACTCCTTCTTTACGACTTATTTTTATTAAAAGTGAAAGAAACGATGTAATCCTTCACCACAAAAAATGTACAGAGCAGGTAAAATATAATTATACACAACTAAATAAGTATATAACGAAATGATGTGATGAAATACTATTTACTGATCTGTTAAAAATAACTTCGAAGAGAAAAAAGTACTGTCACCTGAGAAGTGATAAATCAAAAGTGTGCTTGAAAGTTGAAGATGTTTTGTGCTGAAGTAAGAAATAGAGTGGATTAGCCCTAAAAATGTACGTAAGAAGCTATTACATAAAAGGCACAATGATCCTGAATAAACTGTGCATAAAACGACCTAATTTGCTAAAAAGGAAAACGTGAGCGCAGTGTACAAAGAGCGATATAACCCGATAAAAATATAAAGAAACGTCACACATCTAATAAGAAGCTTTAGCTAGTCATTTCTAAACCCGCCGAGTTATTGTGTCTTTCAACGGATACAAAATGGGGAGTGCAAGGATGTCCATACTCTTGTCAAAACGCTAGAAAATCTAATTTACACTTCACAAAATTCTTCGATCCGGAAATCATTTTATAATTAAAGTAAATAATTACAAAATTAGATCTTCTCCCGATAACAACAAGAGACAAACACGGAGATATAATCAACAAATATTTACCTAAATATCTGTGAAATAGCACCAAATACAGACAATAAAATGTCTCTTTTACAGTGACATTCTACGAATTGAATACTTATAGAGAGGCACGATCGCCATTTTCGCTTCTTTGAATAGTAACTTTTGGAATTTCAACCAATCATGAAATCTCTGCTATTCCATAGATAAGTATCTCCCTGCGTTAAAAAATTGCTAACAGAAGCGAACTGTTTTTCGCGTCAGCGATCTTGATCCGTAATGTTTTAGCGCGCTTTGACAGAATCTACAGTGCTACGAGAACATTTCCTCACCCAAAAATCGTCAGAAGAGCTTCATGCTAGTGTCATTGACAACGTCAACTATTTCCTAGAATTACAAATCCAAGTAATAATGCAATATTTAGCGCGTTCTGTTATAGCTCTGTCAGTAATTTTGTAACGAAAGGATCAGCTCTCTATTGCGTATATCTTCGCTCCGCACAACCCATTGTTCCATTGAAGAGCTGTACTCCTACAAGGCAGGTATGTATAGACTAGTGTAGCAAGAAGCGCTCAGTTTACCTGGCTGGGAATGCGGTCGCTCTTGAGCCTTCTCCGCGGCTTTTGTGGACGTTCTCCGAACGACTACCGAGTGCATGTGTGGACAACACGATTGTAAGTAAAACCCCTTGTACGCGAACTTGGACAGCCAAGGAAATTGTTTTTTTTTTCATGGATGCTACTAGTTGAGATGTTTATTTTATGGCAGATTGAAAGGTTATTGCGAAACAAATGTTTAAATCATCTTTGTGGATGGAAAACTGATGCATACAATTAAGAATATCTTGAAAGAGGTATGATTATAAAATTCCTTAAGTAGCTAACAAACAGTAATTTTAAAAAAGGAATAGAATTTTTTGATATATAGCAATCCAACTATATTATATACAAAATTACACTGGTTTATATTACTCATTGAAAAATAGTTTTAAATAAATATTGACATTAATGATTTCCGGACAACAACGTATGTATAAAAACAAATTAGGTTGGAGATATATATCGGCCTGGGTTCAGTCAAATTTTTATGCCACCCTCATAGAGGGCCGAAATATATCAGGAACTTTATTTATTTATTCTACATTTTATTGTCCCGTAAAAAGCGAAAAAGATCTTTCTCTGCTAGTAAATAATTTGAAGAACACTAACAAATAAATGATATTTAATTTAAGTTAAATATTTCGTTGGCCAACCAAGTAGGCGACAAAAAGGGGGTTTGTTTTGTATGATATTCACACGTAAAGCTGCGATGCATTGGCGAAAGCCTTTGAGGCTCTATCGCAGTGCAAATCGTGCCGCATCTCCTTAATATTAAATTCGAAATTCCTTTGCCTTTTCCTGAACCTTAGAATATACAACCAGATTGTGTCTATTGTGTTATTGCAGTATGCAAGCATGACGCATTCACCATTTCAGAGGTGAAAGTTAGTGGGATTTTCATATTTTCGTATTAAAAATAGTTTTTTCGAGTGCTAAAAGACATTACACATGCGTGCTCACATTGCAATCTGTGAAACGTGGTTAATTTTGAAAATATACTTTTTACTGTGTTTTTGATTCTTTTCTTTGAATTCAATTAATATTTTATTACTCAACATAATGCCTTATTTATAATCAAATTACATTATGGCATTTTAACTCCATTATTGAATGGCACCTATGATGATCAGTAAAATTAACAAATCATACAGGGTGTATCTGATACGTCCTCCTGTTTAACCTACTGAATAACTTCTCTCTGACTTCAAATTATTACGCAAGATGTTTTTTTTTCACTTTACAATAAAAGTCCATGTATCGGGTAGTCAAAATTATTTTCGCGCAACCTGCAAACTCGTATGGCAAAATTTGATCAGTAGAGAAAAATTGATAAGTTTTATAGCACATAACTGATACACCTTGAATAAACCAAATCATCATAAGTCCCAATCGTTCCGTCAACCGTCTCCCCTGCACGTAAAGTCGAGTTTACCTTGCGCAGGCGCCTGCTCGGGCGAGGCGGCGCGGTCGACGGCGTCCTGCGCGGCCGCAGCAGCGGCGGCGGCCTCCGCAGCCTCGCGCTCGCGCTTCTCTCGCTCGGCGGCCTCGATGGCCTCCTGGCGGCGCTTCATCTCCTTCACTTCGAACTGGAATGCGAGGGTTACGATCAAACCACTGAATTGTCCGTTAATGGAATAACAGTGGTTAGAGGCAGTTGCGTTGTATCATGCATTCGTTTGACTGACTTACGAAATCTGTACGTTTCCTTACTAATTTTTAAAACCTATTGTGAATTTTCGTGGGCAGGTCCAATATATTTTTCATTTATGCGTTAGATCATGTGATTAAAAGATATTTCATTTAAAGTTAGAGCCCGTGCCATTACTGAAGTCCTACGACGAAAACAGGAATTAAATGTACACCTCCGCCATCTTGTCACCGCAGCTGTCATCCTACTTTTCGTTTTAAGGCCGAGATTTACACACGCAATAAACAAATGAAAATGCTGACTGATGACTGGTTTATCAACGCCTAGCTAAACCAAACGCTTGGACGTAATAACATAAAATTTGGACAGTAGGTTTTTTATGACGGATAAATCCGCTAGACGGGACTTTAGGAAAAGGGATCCACACGATCAACGCAGCGGGTCCGCTGGTTGAACTAATTTAGTAGGTAGGCTAGCTAATAAACTTTTTTACCCACACTGTTAGTTCTTTTAAATAAGCAAGTTTAACGCGTAGCTTTTTTGTTAAAAACAAGAATATTAGATAAAGAGATCATTGAATATCTTTCGAATCAAACGTTTTTTTATAATTCATTAATTTTTCATTAAAACTAGGGGGTAACTAAGTAGACAACACCGTTTTTTCATAGTAACTCCGGGACAAACTCGTCTATTGAGTTACCTTAAATTTTACGATACAAAGATTTTTTAATATTATCATTTCGAAATGATGTTAAATTATCTAGTAAGCGACAAAACCATTTTTGGAAATAAAAGGGCGAAGTTGTGAATTTTGTGGATGATACGATAGATATATATATGTCGCAGTCATCTGGTTGAATCTGCTATTCGATTGAATGACTAGTGCGTTCCTTGAATGACGAAATTCAATTGAACGACTAGGCCGAACGTTGATTGAACAAGCGTCACTCAACGTCCAACTAGTTAGCGGATTGTAACACAGCCCTATGAACAGAGCGGACGTAAAATCAGTCAGGTGATTCAAATTTTGTTCATTTTTTTTCCACTGCGGCGCTAGTAGTCTCCAAAACAAATATGGCGTCAAACAGCTCGCATAGATAGAACTGTGTTTATATATTTTTCGATTAAATTTACTTTATAGTGCGTTATTTGTAAATGAAACTGATCCTGTGATTTTAAGTATTTTTTTTAAAATCTAAACCCTCATTTCACTAGGTGACAAAGACTTAATTTAACAACTTTTTGGAGTCCCAGAGACTCACATATTTTAATAAATTACTTCTGAAACAATATGATCAATTTTTCTATGTTTTTCACTTTTTTATACGAAGCAAAAATATGAGATTAAGTAGAGCATTGGAAATCATGCTACAATCTTTTATTATTTTAAGCTTAGCAGTTTATAAATCGGTAATTTTTTAACTCTCCCAAAATTCTCATGAGCATCCTACCTAATAAGCAAACCTAATCTTTATGGTCACCCTACATGGGACCCCACTATAGACGACCTAAAATTTTGGCGGCCAATGATGAAACTTAAGGCAATCGACAGTAATAGCGTAAGGTTAACTTTTAAGTTGCAAACTCATGGTCACCCTAACCAAACATTACAAAGTCGGCTATATCCCATTCAACGACTTCACTAAATGACGTTCAGTCAAGATGTTGAACGTTACATTCAACGACTTGACGTGTTGTCCTTTAGTCATTCAATTAAATGTCGTCATTCAATAGACGCGCTAGTCATTCAATCAAATAGCAGATTCAACCAGATGACTGCGACATATATATTTACAACATGAGTGCAATAAAGGAATACTGAATACTATATAGGTGGTTGCAATGATCCAAAAAGTAGTGTGGGTAAAAAAGTTGATTGACCCAAAGAGTAACGTACAGTGGTGAGCCTCTGCAGCGCGCTGAACCGGTCCTCCTGCGCGGCGGCGGACTTCTCGAACGCCTCGTGCTTCTTGATGAGGCTCTCGACCTCGTCGATGGTGTGGCCCAGCTCCTGCGACATCAGGTACGGTTGCTGCGCGATCAGCCACGCCTCCGCCACCGCCGCGTCGCGCGCGAACTGGTACACCTCCAGGACTGGAACCGAGTTACCCCGTTAGACATGCACGACACGACTTAAATCTCTCAAAAATAAATCATCTGTCACTTTTATCATCCGTTACTTAAACCCATATAAAAAGGTACACGGGAATTCAACATTATAGGAATAGACATTTTGGGAATTCAACATTTTGAAATTTCAACATTATAAGTCAACATTTGAGGAATAGTCATTTTGGGAATTCAACATTATAAGAAGTCAACATCATGTTTTCAAAGGGTTTTTCAAGTGAGCATTGTCACCAGAACTCTTCAGACGGTTTAGAGGCAGGGCAGTGTAATCAGCCAAAACGTCCCGAATTGTTTAGAGAACTGATAATATTATCTTAAAACAATATCCTACAAACAAGCGGCTTTACGTAAAACGTTCGCTTCTAGGTGCAATTTCGGAATTTATGGACATAAAAACGAATATTTCTGCGGCAATTGATTAACAGTCACAGGAAAAAATGTTCTAAGCAAATGCATATAAATTAGCCAATATGACACTTGCACGGTCCATAGTGTCACTCCCTTATTAGCCCCTTATTTTAAAGAAGTTGATTGTTAAGATTGTCGGCACTTGGTGGAGTTTATAAGACATTGTTGTGACGAAAGTAAAGATATCCTTTATTACACGGACATCTAGCAACATAAACATTGTAAAAATACATAGTAAAACCGGTTGGGTAGTGTAATATTATATATTATTTGTGGAAATGTACAAGTGTTTTTCGTCACAATAATCTGTTATTATAAGACAGTTAAGTGCATTTATTTTAGGGCATACTTACTAAGCTGCAGATTTTCCCAACGTTCCTCCCAGCGCCGCAACAGCGCATTCCTATTATTCGTCAGACTTAGCAGTTTCTCTTTAATGTCGGCGGACGCGTAGTGTTGTCGGCCTAGGAGCTCCTTTCCGAGGGAGACGCAGGCCGAGAAGTTGTCCTCACGGGTTTCGATCTCGGCCTTCAGGGACTGGTGGTTGTTCATTAGCAGTTCTACGCCTGATACGTCTCTGTTGAACAGAAATAAATCATTATAAAAGAGATGAAAAAATTAAAATATTTTATTGATTCAAAAAGTTCTTTGTTACTTTTGCTGTATTATCGGAACGATTTCGCGTTTAGTTTTTACCTTTGAAGGTCATATTAATCATTTATGCGTATGTATACTGTATAGGACGACATCAAATAATACCCTTATTTCTTCTGCACTTACATACCCAATTTCAGCTCATTCTTACATACTATTTAATATTATCGTCACGACATGAATCCCCGAGGGGGTGTCAGAGGTGTTCCGAGTGTGAACTGGGAAATGCAAGTCACAGTCCATACTCGGTACACCCGCGTTTCACCGACGATTATTACGTCCCAACGTGATGGGTGGTGAGCCCTATCGTCGTACTTCGGGCACAAATACGCGGTTTTTTAGGGCATGCAGGTTTCCTCACGATGTTTTCCTTAAACGTTCAGTAAATGGTAAGTAAGAACAAATACTATGCACATAAATTCCGATACTATTTACTGACTTTTTACTTTCGGATGTAACCCTAAGAAGCTACAAAGCTCTCACCTAGGCTTCTCCCCAGTGTTCATCTGCCTGACGACGTCATCCATCCAGATGGTTAGTGTCCTGACTTGGTTGAGGAACTTGTACAAGTCGTCGGCGTCCTCGAGTTTGGCCTTCCTGGCCTGGCAGGCGGCCTGGAGCGACGCCCAGGCCTCCCTGACTTCGGCCTCGCGACGCGTGATCTCGGCCGCTTTGTCGCCCGCGTATGAAGCGCCGAGCCGGTTGCACTCTGCGCTTATTGCCTCGACCTACGGGGGCAATTGTGGCGTTACTGTATTATCATAAAAAGATCTGTTTATGACGCTCCTTCATGAAGTATTAGAGTAAATCTATACTAATAAACAAAGTAGTACAAAATCCGTGTCGGTACATTAAATATTTATAAATGAAATGGGTTATTTATTAGTACTGTTCTGAGGCCAACATTTTCGTCTGCCTGTTCAGTTTTAAGTCGAAAACCACTCAGCGGATTTGGATGCGGTTTTCTTCATCATCATCGTAGTGACCCTGGTCAATATATAGGTTGTTGATAAAATCACCGTCAAGCCGAAAACGATCGATACTACTCAAAGATTGTGAGACAATTGTAAGACTAAAGAAGGGCAAAGTAAAAAGTACCCGGAATAGAAGCGCTTGTATGACTAGATTGATGGACGTAGAAGTAGCAAAAGAGGTGTGTCAGAATCGTAGCAGATGGAAATTTGAAGTCTCTGCCTTCCCCTCTGGGAGACAGACGAGAGTATATGTATGTATGTAGATTGTAAGACACACAACACGATCGATGCCGCGGGCATAAGCAAATATGTCTTGTAGCAGTGGTGCAAGTAATAAGTGACAAGTGACCTGTTGGTGTAGCGTGGTCAGGTCCTGCATGAAGTTGTGATGCTTCCGCTGCAGCGCGCCCACGCTGACGGCGTCGCGGCCCAACTCCTCGCTGACGCCGCGCGCCTTCTCGTTCACTCGCTGCAGCGTGTCCTTGCAGTCGTGGAAGTACTTGTGCAGCTCGCGAGATGCCGCCAGCATCTACGAGTATACACAAACATTACTGTCTAAAATCAAGCATGGAAAACAGTAAATGGTTCTTTCGCCAAATAGAATGCGCCCGTAGTATGATGAAGCGCGACTTAGTTTCTCACCCATTTTATCGCGCACATCAAACAAAATAAGCGATCGTGCGCGATAAAACGTGTGACAGGCGAAGTGGCGCCTCATCATGCTACGGGCGCTGATAAGTTAGTTCGAATATATTCAGCGGCTGGGCGAGCAACACATCAGTTGCTGCGGAGAAGCCGAGCTAGCAACACATCCCGAGGATGCCTCGTTCAGAGGCGAAACACGTGTCGATAAAGATTATATTAGATTGCTTTGCATTTATGCTCGTGTTGCTTGCTTCTTGCATGTTTTATGCGGGCGGGCGGTGCGCGAGTCTGCATTTTTAATACCATGACAAGAATTGTTTTGCGGAATATTGCAAATTATATTAATATATCCATAAGTTAAGCTTCAGGCAGACAACTAGACTTAAGTTCGCTGAGCCAGCGGGGTAAAAGAGCCAGCTAGACCTTTAAGGGCGGACGTCATGAGCGCAGCAACTTAGTTGTGGGCGTGATTAAATTTCGCTATTACGTTCACGCTCGATAAAACTTGTGAACACAATACAATCGCATCGATTTCGTCGCAAAATTAGTATTCATTTTCTGATATCATGATATCATCTATTAAGACACATTTAGCTCCAGTTTTGGTAAAAAAACCGTTAAAATTACGCCTTATAGGAGATTTTTGTTAAAATATAATACAAATATCCCGATTTTTTGTCCCTATGGCATCGATCTAGATTATGTCAATAGACTCAGCCTAAAACCTTACAAAAACATTCCATAAACACCTCGTGATGGCTATCCTCAATGTACACTCAGCGCCAGAGTTGAATGCAGACCTGAAGAATGCGCATATATACACACACACACACACAGAACTGTTATCTCTACGCACTATACTGCAGGAGTGCGAGGGAGGTGTGCGGACGGCGAGGGGAGGTGCTCCCGCCCTTCACCTCAGCTCCATGATATTTGTACATGCGTCTTGCAATCGTAACTGTGTGTATAAAAAATGAAGTTCTGATGTAACCTGTGTCCTGGTCTCGATGAGCTCGAGCAGGTCCTGCCAGGTCTCCTTGAGGCCCTCCTTCCACTGCGCGATGGTGGCGTTGTCCGAGTGTCCCATCGCGATCATCTGGTCGGCGATCCGCTCAGCGGTCGCGACGCGCTCCGAGCCCACCGCTTGGGTCTCGCGCGAGAAGTCTTTGAAGCGCTCCCAGAGTAACTATTTAGGAGTTACAAAATCATTACTATGTGGGAGAACAGAACGGACAAGCAGGAAAAGGAATTACAATATTAAGATTTATTATCCAGACCGCTTCTCTAAGTGGTACGAGTAGAACACCCTCAAGTGGGAATGTGATAACTTGAATTCATACTTGAGTTATAGAGGACCTCCTTTCAATAAATAACCTTGGAGTTTGTATTGGCGGTCTACTATAACCTAAACTAAGTAGTAACGGAGCGTGTGGCTCCGTTGGTAAATTTGTGCCCGAAGCACGGCGATAAGGCTCACATGGCCATAAACGTTTGGGACGTAATAATCGTCGGTGAAAAGCGGGTGTACCAAGGTGAACTTTGATTTGCATTGGGGATTCATGTCGTGACGATATGTTATGTCATTAACTTGACGCTTAGAAAATAACAACGGGTTGACTCGAAACAACGGTAAATTATTTGAGTGGATACTTCCCATGTCTCCTCTTTACTCAATCAGAGAGGTAGAAATCAATGGTGGCCATAGATATCACAATTGTCAATGATGGCAGCGCATTCGCTTACGAGGTAATTTTTATTAATCCAATCAAATAAGAATTAACTTATCATGAATAATAAATTAATACCTAATAATGAATCAATAAAAACGTATTAAAAATATATTTTTAAATATCTATATTAAAAAATAAAATTATCCTGCATCAAAAAAGTCATCCGGGAAATACCATACAAAATCTACACATGCCCTCCTAAACGAAATGCAAAAACAGGTCTTGCCAACAAATAAAAATTTCTCTGGTTTGTAATTTAACAACGGGCTATTGTTTTATAGCATCATTGAAGTCTATCGAAGTCTATAGTAGCCCAACCTTAATATTTTTTGTATGTATTTCCCGCTTTTATTTATTAACTTATTTATTCATTGCATTATGTATATATAATATTTTTATTCCTAGATTCCTCTATTGTATGCAGGTGTATATTTTATTTCCCGTATTATTATATATTTTTTTATATTCTAAAGATATATAATATTGTTAAAATTAACTTTGACTTGTAGAAAGTATACTTTATGTATCTATTTTGCAAAAATAAATATTTTGATTTTGATTTATTAATATACTTTTTCACCGTTTAAACGACATGAATTCGCGACAAAGCAATAACCTCTGCCCTGACCCTCCTCCATTGAAATAAGGGTAAGTTTTGATAGAACTATAACGTTATTAAGAAGTGAGTACACACAGTGACATGCTCGTAGTCCTGTCCGAGCTCGTGGCTCTGCGCCACCATCTCCCGCTCGGTGATCCACTGCTCGAGGTCGTCCACCTCCCGCGACAGTTGGAACAGCCGCAACGCCTCGTCCAGCTTGGCTCGGCGCTCGCCCGCCAGGTCCTTTAGTCCGGCGTACAGCTTGTCCACTTGGGATTGCTTCACGGAGATTTGTTCGCTGCGAAATTATTTCTCATTTTATTGTAACGTAACGACCAATAATGGGAAAAGTAAAGAGTATATTGTCTTCAGAATCTAATCAGAATAATTACTAATAGTTCGCCTGAACTATGAATTCGCGCTAAACCGATTCGCGCTTGACCAATTTGGCTCATGTTTGAACTTAAAAATTGTTTTTGGCTTATTTACTCGCCTGCCAAATTTCATGACATTCCGATCAACGATACTCGAGTTATCGTCAAACAAACATTCATACATACATACAAACGCCGGATTGTTCAAGTAGACTCGGAGAACTTCGCTCGCTCGTTCAATAGCCCCCATCACCCCAATACAAATGATAATGTGATTTTCTGACTTGACATAGGCAGAAATCGGTGGCAAAAAGCATTCCGTTGGCCGTATAAAAAAGTTAAATAGAAATTCAACATTATCGGAATAGACATTTTGGGAATTCAACATTTTAAGAATAGACATTTTCGGAATAAAACATTTTAAGAATAGATAGCATCAATATTTTGAAATTTCAACATTATAAGAAGTCAACATTTTTGGAATTCAATATTTTAGGAATATACATTTTGGTTAATTTTACATTTCGCTAAATCAACATTATAAGAAGTCAAAATCATGTTCCTAAAGTTTTTCTAAAATGCATTGTCACTAGAACAATCGAAAGACGTTAACCCTTCAGACGATTTAGAGGTAGGCCAGTGTAATCAGTCTAAACGTCCCGAATTGCTTAGTGAACTGATGATATCATCTTTAAAAAATGCCGTACAAACAAGCGGGCGTACGTAAAACGTTCGCTTCTAACTGCAATTTCGGAATTTATAGACATAAGACAGAGAACGAGAACGGAGAACTTCGCTCGCTCGTTCAATAATTTTGAAACAATAAAATTATAAACACTACTTGAATCTCCGAGATCCCGCCATCGGTGTTCCCGAGTATGGACAGTGAAATATTGTCAGTCAGTCTACACTCGTACACCCACGTTTCATTAACGGTAATTACGTCTTAGTGAGCTCTATAGACTTTTACGTGTTAACATTATATCATTGCGGTATAGAAACGCTAAAGAAAAGTAAATTTGAACCGGGATTGGCCTTTTACGAGCCTTCCGAAGGTCGCAAAGCAAAGCGAATTGCTTACCTCAATGGGTGCTCTTCACTGGTGAGCTGCCTGACAGTTTCGCCCAGCTGTCTGATAGTCTGCGCGTAATCCTCGACGGCTTGCTCCAAGATCTCGTGCTTCTTCATCAAGTTCTGTGCCGAGATCTCGTCCTTGCCCCGGTCTTCCACCATCATGTACAACTCTTGCTCCGACATCCACGCTTCGGCCTCGTTCGCGTCGAATAGGTACTGCTGCGCTTTCTCCCATTGGGCCAGGTTGTTCTTGCGTTGTTCAATGGCATCTGAACATTAAATTAATGGAGATTATAAACTAAATGTTTATATAATGGGACTTTCGTTTATATAGCCAAATACATACTGGTAAGTGGTCAGGACCAAGGCTTAATGAGTCAGTTTGCGAAATATGAAAAAAATATGGTACCTCTATACTAGTTGGACAGCGATCTATTGTTCTAGCGATAAAGAGAATTACGAGGGTTTAATTTACATGTTGTAAAAATTATATAATAGATGGGTACACTATATTGGATGAGGAGGACGCAGGACCGCCAAGAGTGGCGAAATATTGAAAAGGCCTATGTCCAGGAGTGGACGATGACAGGTTGGTGGATGGATGGATGGATGAGTACACTCACCTTTAAGTTCTTGCCACCTTGAAGTAAGTTCATCAATGAGCTGCTTGAATTCGGGCGTGGCCTCGTGCCCTTCGTCAATCAACTTCTGCCCGTTGGAGATAACTGTCAAAATCCTTGGTTCGTGGTTATCGGTCTCAGTTTTCAAGGTCTCATTCTTCTTTTGTAGCATTTGCACATTGAAAAGCGTGTTACCAAAGTCAGTGCTGTTGGCTACAGGCATTTTCTCGTGAATCCAAAGCTTCTCATCCTCGATATCTCGGCGGAATTGGAATGCTTCCTTCTTTTTCGACAGATGGCGCTGTCTGTCCTGCAATGGCGCTTTGAGTTGCTCGAACCTTTGCTCGACGGCCTTCTTCTTTTCTTTAATCTCGTCCATCTTGTCTGGGACGGTCTTCTGAAGGTATTCAGCTTGCGTTTCGAGTTCGGTGACCTGACGAGCCTTGACCGCCATCTGAGTCTCAATCATCTGTTGTTTCTGCATCAGAATGTTCACAGACGCTAGATCAGTGCCGGTATCGGTGTTCTCGATTTGTTTCTCGAGCTCGTTCATCCATGAGTCGATATCGTCGACCGTTTGATGCAGTAACACCTCTCGGTTGGCGTCGAATAGACGCTCTCCCTTATCCTTAGTTGTAGTTTGAAGGTTTTCGAACTGGTCTTGAAGTTCGGACATTTTCGGTGAAATGGTTTCGGCGAATTCGGGTTTTTGCTTCATGAGTTCCTGAGCGGCGTTTTGAACGGCGAACAGGCGTTCCTTGTTAGCCGCGATTTCAGCTTCGAACGCTTGATGGCGCGTCCATTTCGAATGGATTGTTTTCGCCGAGCGGTACGTGTCATCTTCAGCTGTGACCTTCTTCTCCTGTACCCATTCTCCGAGCTCATCGCAGTCTTGCAGGAATTGGTGAAGCTGTAGTTGGTCTTGTAGTTTTTCCATCTGTTGCAGTGCCTTTTCTCTGTTGGCGTGTCGCCTTGCTTCAATGTTTTCTGCCTTGCGTTGTATTTTGTCGGCGTCGAAGTGGCGTTCTTCGACGAGTCGACTCGCGAATTGTACGACGGAGTTAATTTTGTCGTCGTTGGCCTCCATGGTCGTAAGGAAGGCTTCGTGTTCCTTGATCTGGTTCTCGGCTTGTTCAAGGTTGGTTGGCGGTTCGGTCTTGGCCAGTCTGCGGAGAAAAGAAAAACAGCTGTAACTCCAGTCATATCTGCTCCAGTTCGGCCCAGCCTTCGCGGAGCTTCAAGACGTACCTGTGCTCCTGTTGTGCCAGCACCACCTCGGCCTGCCTGGCGTCTCGCTGCAATAGCTGCAGCTCCAAGCTCTGCGTGAGCAGCGCCTGTCTGTTCTCCCACATCTGCTGCAACTCGGCCCAGCCCTCGCGGAGAGCCTTGAGACGCTCACGCAGGAACATGTACTGTGGGTCATCCTGGGTCGATGGCTCCTGGGAAAATATAACCAATGGTATACTACGGGCTTGGCGAGAGAATGATACATGTTTAGGCGAGTTATGTTAAAGAAATACTTACAGCAGTGATCTTCTCTCCATACTCCATCATCTTAGCGTATTCGTCCTTGTAGTTGTCGATTTCTTCTTTGATAGTTTGATGTTGAGACAGGAGTTTTTCAGCTTCCGACAGGCTTGATGGCGTATCTGTACAAAAATATTGATGCTTATCGATAAAAAGGTTTTTTTTCCATTTAAAGGACAATAGAATAATTTTACGGCCGTTCATAAATATTTATGTATTGGAATTGTATGCAATGATAAAAACATGTTACCAGGGTCCGAAATATATCTTGTTTTTATGTATTCATACGAATTAATACTGTTATATCTATCAATATTTATAACGACAGTAAAATGCGCAACCAACACCAGTATTGCTTCACTGTTCAAGTATAATATATTTTATGATAGTCGACGACACCCATAGCCTCTAATTTGCTTGAACATTACCTCAGGTTTAGAACAAATCCTACAAAACCCATGTATGTTACCTTCAGAAGCGACATCGGTCTGCGTCTTGGTGAGCCACGCCTGGAAGTGGTCGACAGCGCGCAGGAAGCGGTGCAGGTCACCAGCTTCTTCCAATTTGGAGTCACGCTCTTTGAGCTATAAATAATTTATGTTATTAGTAGTCAATTCAGCAAAGTTTTCAAGAATGTTTTGTGGTGCTGGTTTCTTAATTTTTGCTTTTAGCTTGTAACTGCTCTATGTTTTAGCCGGATTGGTATAAGGAGGTACTTTCAATCGTCCAACCAAGATGGCTGTTATTGTTATAAGTTTAGAATGGCAAAAACAAAGTTTTTTAGAAAGTTCAGTACTCAATTTCAACTTCGAGTTGGACTGGTGGCCTAGTACGAGGAACAAAAAGAGTGTCTTTTGAAAGAGTCTTTAGCTGACAAATGTAATATTTTTGTATGTAAAAAATAAGTTTTTATTTTTCGATGGTCAACAGCTCTCATACTACGAGTATCACCGCAGTTTAAATACCCATACAGTTTTTCAACGAAAGCGCTCAGACATAGCAATAGGCATGATGACTAAAAAAATTTAATTAGTCCGTCAGTTAGATTATCAGAAAATATTAGACGCGTATTTTTTCTTTTTACAATTAAACAAAAAATTATGAAGATAAAGCCCGCTGAAGTTCCGCGTGACGTCACATCTAGGTACAATTTTACTTAGAAGTGACGTCATTTTCCCCCACTCCCAAACTTTGACGCGCTTTATCTCTGTCATTTTTTGTTTGATTGACAAAAGAAAAAATATGTGTCGTTTATTTTTTGATAATCTAAATGACGGACTAAATAGAATAATATTTTGTTTACCCTGTCTACAAAGCATATTGTGCGGGGCCTGCGGGGCGAAACGCGGGAGGTAATCCACCGAACTACATACAAATTTCGAACAAGCAGTTCGAAGCCTCGCCCCGCACAACCGCTCCGTCGGAACGGCTTTGTTGGACAACTGTATGGATTTTTAAACTGTGCTATTACATATTTTCTCGAGTTCAGTCCACTAACCATCTGAGTGAATTGCTCTTAGTTGTCTGTGATGGAGGTGACTCGTTCCCTGATTAGTTGCGCCTCCTCAGGGTGCTCGTGCTCGATGGAGTTGGCTTCGTCTTCGAGCGAGGAGATACGCGCTTGTATGGCGTAGTCTCTCGAGTCCACTTACCATCTGAGTGAGTTGCTCCCAGTTGTCTGTGATGGTAGCGACTCGTTCCCTGATTAGTTGCGCCTCCTCAGGGTGCTCGTGCTCGATGGAGTTGGCTTCGTCTTCGAGCGAGGAGATACACGCTTGTATGGCGTAGTCTCTCGAGTCCACTTACCATCTGAGTGAGTTGCTCCCAGTTGTCTGTGATGGTGGCGACTCGTTCCCTGATTAGTTGCGCCTCCTCAGGGTGCTCGTGCTCGATGGAGTTGGCTTCGTCTTCGAGCGAGGAGATACGCGCTTGTATGGCGTAGTCTCTCGAGTCCACTTACCATCTGAGTGAGTTGCTCCCAGTTGTCTGTGATGGTAGCGACTCGTTCCCTGATTAGTTGCGCCTCCTCAGGGTGCTCGTGCTCGATGGAGTTGGCTTCGTCTTCGAGCGAGGAGATGCGCGCCTGTATAGCAGCCAGGTCGCGCTCCATGCCGGACAGCCGCCGTTGGAGAGTCATCACACCTGACGGGTTAACAGATTGTAATATAGTTCAGACAGGGGTATTGATTGTAAGCTAATAAAGGTAACAGGTGGTAGAGCTGATGCCGGTCTTGACTGTGGAGGTACAACCATCTTGCTCGCAAACCCCCTAAAGTTATTCGGGGGAATGTAAGAGGACAGCTCTCAAACCGGCAAAACCAAGTGGCTCACCATTGCCTGGAACCGATTGATGGGAGTATATCCATCCCCAATTGCCGGGTCTTATATAAAACAGACTGGTGACAGACAGCGGCATCACTGGTGCGAGGGTTTCGGCAAGTTTGTTGGTATTTCTTCCAGGACCGCCAAAAAAGGCGAAATCTTGGAAAGGCCTATTTCCAGCAGTGGACAAAACAGGCTGATGGATGGAATTAAGGTAGTATTATATTCCGAGGCGGGGTTAACACCGCGTAGCTGCCATATAAATAGTCTTAGGTGTTGGTGAAGTCTTAATAAGTCTGATCTCGATGAATCTTTGCACACATCTTTAAACAGAATACCTGAACCCCAATTTTAGAATACAACAAAGTCAAAATTAAAGCTCTCTTGTGATTCCCAAACAAGATTTATAAATAAATGATTCTTTTATACCTTTGTTTGTGTAGTCTTTATCGAAAAAATATAATCATAAGCCAAAAGATTCTTAAAGTTGTTAGCGCTGCTAATCGCGTAGTCCCGAACCTTACAATTTACGGTGACACCGTCGGAAAAATTGGCAACTCAATTTGTGGTGGTTGCGAACAAAACCCTATTAAAATAAACATCTATTAAAATAAAGTTCTTATCAGCTCGCACTTAAACATGGCCGTTACGACAGGCGCTCCCGCTGACAAGTGCGAAAATAGTTAAATTATTCAAAATAAAATAAAATGGATCTCCAAAAGGTGAGAAAACCAAATCATTTTATATTATTTTGTACGGAAGTTTATACATTTTCACACTGTTTCAATAAAAACTACGGCAGTTATATTGTTACAAGTGGACAAAAAACGGAGAAATAAGGGTGAATTTAGGTACTTTTTTCTTCACTTCTATAAATTAAAATAAAATTCAGGAAAAACCACATAACTCGTCGTATCACGTAGATTAGTTTGTTTTTTTATATATAATAAGATGCTATTGTTTCCGTACAAACTTTACAGAATTACTCTATTCAAGGTCGTTGGCGTTGGAAGAAGCCTTAATTCGTATTTTGGAAATAGGATAATGGATCTCTTTACCGAACCAAATGCCTCACACGCTATGGCCGTTACTGTTTTCGCTATTTGAATGTAGTGTCTTACCGTTAAGATCCATCTCGAGGTTGTCAGTTTGTTGCAGGATACGTTTCTTATCTTCAATCCAGGACACGGTCTCGCGGCACTCAATGTGGAAGGTCTGCACTCCTTGGGCTGATTTGAGCTCATCCTTCTTTGCCTCGGCCTTTGGGAAAAGAAAACAAGTTTTATTACGAGTATTGTGAATGATTTCTTTCTTAGGTGGTTTAAGTTACTTTTATAGTTTAATAGTATCTTGTTAATAGATAATAAGTGTTGCTATTTAATTTCTTTTCAGTATGATAGACGTCCCGTTAGGGGTAGACTGTAAAAAGAAACCGCTCGCTTTAACCTTGTAGGGAAAAGGGAAGTTCTACTGTCAACTCTACACCCTTCCCTCTCGCACTTCGTCTGCCAGTTTAATTGCCCCTAAAGTCTTTGAATGGAAACATTTGCAAAAAGCTTCTCGTAAAGTATTCAGTAATTCAATGCACCATTGAGGTTTTTAAAAAAAACCTACAACAACGGATCTCGTCTGGGAGAAAAAAACATTTAAATATTTAATGTCGTCACGATCTTGACTACATTTTGCGTCACTCAGCTTACCGCCTATTTATTCTTATTGTTTCGGAACACCTCCACGCTACACACTCACGTACCTTCTCCCGCAGCTTGCCCCAGATGTTGTTGAGGTGCTGCTGCCGCTCCTGTATCTGCGGCGCCTGCGGATGCTCCACGTGGATCAGTTGTCGCGCGAGCTGGTTCACGACGGCGACGCGGGACGCGTTCGCGTTCATCTCCTTGTCGAAGCCGTCGTATCTACATAGGTAAGGGTTACGAAACTTAGGTACCTTACAGTGCATTATAAATAAGACTTGAACATTCAAAATAAATCGCGGTCGCAGGGTTACAGACACATTTTCAAGATCAAAACTATAACCAAAACGCCAATCTCACGCACCTGTGCTTCATTATCTCGACATCATCAATATCCTTGGCCGGCACCATGGTATCCAGCATCCTATCTTTCTCAGCGATCCATTGCTCAGCCGCGTCCGCTTCGCCCAACAGTTTGAACAAGGAGAGGGCGTCCAACAAGCGTTGCTTTCTGAGTCGCGCGAGTTCTGTCAACTCTCCGTGACGCGCATCGATGGCGGCGAGGCGTTCGAGCACTTCCGTGCTGGACGCGTCTTCTGGGCTCAGCTCGCTTGCCTGTTCAAGAGAGCATAAAATTGTAGCTTGTCTAAAATAGTAGTTTATGCTATAAGTGCGGTAAGGAGGCAATAGCTTACGAGGAACGATTTGAAACACGAGCGATAAGCGAGTGTTTTAAACGTTACGAGTAAGTTATTTCCCTTACCTACGTGTATCATACCACTTTTTTCAATGCATAGCGTAAGTAAATAAATGAAACGTAATTAAAGAAACAAACAAATATTAAATACTCAAAATGAACTTTAGGCGGCCATTCTTTTTCTTTGCACGCAAGTTGCCAACTTGACGGAAATAAGCTACTTTCAGTTTGATGCGTTCGAAGGCTGCTTTTAGTCATACATAACATACCTGTCCTGCTGTCAGTGGTAGGCGGTTGTCGTCTGACGATCAGACTGAACGCAACCTACGAACGCATCGAACTGAAACCAGCTCATTTCTGTCAATTCTATCTACAGTACACAAGACTGCCAACTTTTTTCAATAAATGAAAAAAATATAGAATACCTTAGACATGGCTGCATGGGCTAAGTTCCCTTTGCCTTCCCACAATGTGGGAGAAAAAAAAAATAAGACACTAGTGCGGTAAAGTTGACTTTGACAACAGTTTAGACACATATAAAAAGGAATTTACGAGCACTTGCATTGAAAATATATTGAAGAGGACTGCTGTAAATTTATCAGGACTTTACAATGTCAAAATTAAAAACCGAAATATTTTACAAATGTTTTAAAAATCTGTAAATAATGTTCAAACTAGTATCATCAAGAGTTTATATTCCGAGGACGTGATATTATTGTGAGCCCGTAAATTGGAGCTAAACTTCTAATGATTAGATTTTCAGAACAGACAGCCACCGAAACGGATCAATACTCTGACAACTTCATCCGGTCGATTCCTATTTTCTAAATAAGAATATATAGAATTATGGTTCATGTTAGGGTTATAACTATAAGTGATAACATATATGTGTTTACCTGTTGTTTAAGTTGTTGGATGACGTTGGCGTAGTTCTTGAGTTCGTCAGTGACGTCCTTGTGTTTCTTCAACAAGCTCTGCACTTGGGACTCGTCCACGCCCGTGTCCTCAGATGACACCAATCTGAGATAATTATTTCCATTTATTTAAAGCGGAGAGCAATTACAATAAGTGTAATATTTAATTTTAGACGCCTAGTGTAGAGTTGCTGAAACGGCTCAAAGCCTCAAAAAATCACAACGTATAGCTGAGAACACTAGTTAAATAATGAACCCTAACAGAAATCGTAATTTTTTAATTGTATCAGTAAAAGTAAACTGTAAACTACCCCTTGAAAATAAGGTTTCGTTACTTAGATCTCAGGATTCTCAGCGAAAACTACAGCTACCGTTTATTTTTTGTAAATTTCATAGCTACATTAAAGTATATTCTGAAGGCTTTACTTTAAGGCGGGTATGCGCGATATGCTGTGCGAAGCCCTTTCTTGCTTCCTTTTAACTCGTTTGTATATAGACACAAAAGTAACAAAAAAAAATACTGCACTTATCTCCAATATATTGCCGTGCAGTTTCACTTATTAATTATTTTGTCACTTTTGAATATCTTAAGATATTTGCTTTCGAAATAATGACTGAAGTTAGAAATATTTACTGATTTCATACATCTTCACCTCAGATTGACGTTATTTATTTTCGAGCATAACATGAATGGTTAGAGAATTTGATAAGTATAATATTACACAAATGAAATTTTCGAATTTATAATTGCGTCCATGTGAAAATTACAATTTTCGCCTATTTTGTGCTATTTGGAGACGCAGCGATCCTCGTAACAGCCACTTTGCCGTGCGCGCTGATATAAACGTTATTTCAATGCCTTTTCCGTCGATATTTGTACCGACACAGATCGAGTTGCTAATTTAGTTCCCTTGAGTTCTTTAGTTCGGGGCGAACTACTAGTTAAAAATAAATAATCTAGAAAAATAAATAATTTCTTCATGTTACTTAAGTAATACTAATAGTTCGCCCCGAACTGTGAACTCGCGCTCGCCCGATTCGCACTTGACTGATTTGGCTCATGTTTGAACTTAATTTTTTTTTTTGCCTTATTTACTCGCCTGTTAAATTTCATGACAATCCGATCAACGGTACTGGAACGCCGGATTGTTCAAGTAGGCTCGGAGAACTCGCTCGCTTCGCTCGTTCGTTCAAAAACTAGTAGTTCGCCCCAAACTGTGAACTCGTCTTTTTGCCTTATTTACTCGCCTGCCAAATTTCATGACATTCCGATCAACGATACTCGAGTTATTGTCGAACAAACATTCATACATACATACCTACATACACACGCCGGATTGTCCAAGTAGACTCTAAGAACACGCTCGCTTCGCTCGCTCGTTCAAATAGCTTGTATAATCTTACCGGAGCGTGTCCAGCATCCATTGGTCGATATCGTCTGCGTCGGCGAACAGCTGGTGGTAGCGGACGGCCGCGTCGAGCCGGTTCTTGCGGAGCGACACCACGTCCAGCAGGTGGTTCCATTGGGACAGGATGTCACGGAGACGGTCCTGGGGAATAGAACACTTCTGTTATTGAACTGGCCATTAATAACTAGTAGTTTACCTCGAACTGTGAACCCGCGCGCTCGCCCGATCCGTGCTTGACCGATTTGGTTCATGTTCGAACTTGAAAATTATTTTTGCCTTATTGAACGAGCGAGCGAAGCGAGCGAGTTCTCCGAGTCTACTGGAACAATACGGCGTTTGTATGTATGTATGTATGAATGTTTGTTCGACGATAACTCGAGTATCGTTGATCGGATTGTCATGAAATTTGGCAGGCGAGTAAATAAGGCAAATAGAATTTTTAAGTTCAAACATGGGCCAAATAGGTCAAGCGCGAATCGAGCGAGCGCGAGTTCAAAGTTCGGGGCGAATTACTAGTTTAGTTGCCTGCCAAATTTCATGACATTCCGATCAACGATACTCGAGTTATCGTCAAACATTCATACAAACATACGAACGTCGGATTGTTCTAGTAGACTCAAAGAACTCGCTCGCTACGCTCGCTCGTTCAATAAGGTATACTAGTAGCTCGCCCCGAACTGTGCACTTGCGCTCACCTGATTCGCGCTTGACCGATTTGGCTCATGTTCGAACTTGAAAATTATTTTTGCCTTATTTACTCGCCTGCCAAATTTCATGACATTCCGATCAGCGGTACTCGAGTTATCGTCGTACAAACATTCATACAAACATATCTACATACAAACGCCGGATTTTTCCAGTAGACTCTGAAAACTCGCTTGCTCGTTCAATTATCTTAATTTTAGAAACTTATGATTTATGCAGTCAATATTTTTTATACCTTTGTTAATTTTCTTGGTTTATGACTTATAGTCTTAGAATCAATTAGTTTTAGATAGAAAAATTTGATCAGCGTGTGTCGATAAAGGGGCACAACTTAAGGATTTCTGGGTATACTTCGAGATCAGCAGGTACACAACGCAAGTAAAGCTAGTATAGAGAAGAGACCTGTATCCGGTCGGCACCGAAGTGCCCCTGACTGATGAGCTCGTCGCCGACGGCTGCCACGCTCATCAGCTGCGGCTCGTGCGCCTGCACGTCCGCCTCCAGCGCCTTGTGTTTCGAGATCAGCAGGTACACTGCGGAAACCAAACAAGTATTAGCAGAGTTTAGGGTTGCCAAGTGACTGGGACCCACCGGAATTGTCTCGGATCTTTCAAAAATGTCCCGGAATCATCGAAATCTTAGGTAGAATGCTTGTTACAGGCAACCCGGCACGATTTATAGCAAAATTAATCGTTTGGTTTTGGGATACTCTACAAAAACTGTTAGGCCTGCCCATCACTAGCCATTTCCAGCTGACAGATGTTAGAAAAGTTTTCTCTCGTCTGCATTTTAAATGTTTATAAGGGTGCAAATAAGAAGAATATAGAAAAATAATCTGAGTAAACATTTCTTCCATTGGGGCCCGAACCCTAATCCTGTTTATCCATCGAGACGAAAACTCTTCCATAATTCTGTAAAACTACTTGATGCATCATACTGTAATGCACATATCAACACTCACGAAGGCGTTGTGTTCATTTCACGCCTTATTCTAGGCTTCTGAGGTCTCTGCGTCGACTTACCGGTGGTGAGATCATGACCGATGTCGTCGACAGACACGATCTGCTCCTTCTCCTTGATCCAGTTCTCTTCGTCGGCCATGTCCCAGTAGAACTGCCACAGTTTACGGGAGTCTTCCAGCCGCTTTCTGTGGGGGGAGAATGTGTTTCCATCAGATATCGACAGATATTACAATACTTTGTATCTTGCCGCTGTGAATACTGACAAGGAAGCAGTCGATAGGACTTTCAATCTTGAGATTTCGAATCATGTACAAACTTGACATAGGGAGCTTACTAATAGTAAGTAAAATAAAACCGCGAAAGTTTTTAAAATTAATGTTCTTTCTTTTTTGTGCACCTAATTAAAAATACAAATAAACATTAAAAATGTAAACTATTGGCGACCATATCGCTTTAATATCTTCCAGGCACCCTTTAGGTAAAATTGATGTACGAAATGCAAAGGCGGTGTACATAAAAATTACACTACAAAAAACAAACTTTCACACATAAATCTATGTTATATAAACTATTATATATCCATAATGTTGCAATAACGGAAAGGACTCACTTTTATAACAGTGCAAGGGGGCAACGTCGCGCGTGTCTGTACTCCCCAAAAGTCCTGATGATGTCATCATATGCTGTGTGCCTCTTTGCACAGGTAAACAAGTGAGTCTTATCCGTTATTAAAAACATTCCTGATATCAACTCAATCTGATATTATATATTCAAATAAATATTAATATGTAATAGAATAAATCAACATTGACATTAGTCAATACTTTTTTAATGCAAGTGCTCGTAAAAACCTATTTTATATGCTTGAAAATTGTCGTCAAAGTCAACTTTCCACAATAGTGGCGTAAGTTTTATTTTTTAATTTATTTAAAAAAAGTTGGCAGTCGTTTGTTGTGTACCGCAGATATAGAATTGAGAGAAATGAGCTACGAACACATCAAACTGAAAACAGCTTATTTCCGTCAAGTTGGCAACTTGCGTGCAAAGAAAAAGAATGCCCGCCTAAAGTTCATTTGTAGTATATATTGTTTGTTTGTTTCTTTAATTACGTTTCATTTATTTACTCACACTATGCATTGAAAAACATAATATGCTACACGTGGGTAAGTACAATAACTTACCCGTAACGTTTAAAACACTAGCTTGTTGCTCGTGTTCCAAATCGTCCTCGCAAGCTATGGCCTCCTTACCGCACTTGTAGCATAAACTGCTATTGACACGACACGACGTGTCCAATAAGTAAAGCAGCACGGTACATACCTGCGTTCAACAGCCAAGTGTACGAGCTCGGCGTAAGCGTTCTCTAGTTGCTGTATCCGCTCGACGGTGATTGCGGGGTCGCACGGTCTGTACCCTCCTTCCTCCTGCTCTAGGAACCGTTGCGACTGACCCACCACCACCTAAGCAACAGTAAAATGTCAATAATTGTCAAATTGGACCTCAAAGATGATGTAGATATGGAGACGGAGCGCAGGGTACTCGCGGTAAGAGCGGACATGTTGGCGCGAACGTTTGCCCGGTGCTCAGATGCAGTCAAAATTAAACTTTTCAAAGCTATTACGTCATTTTAGGACGCTGTTGAGGCTGCCGCGTTTCTGCAGTGCATCGGCGATGTTTGCGCTCGCCGAAGTTGATAGCTTCAGTGCAATTTTGCGCACAAGCTGGTTCCCTGCTGCGCAGGCTGCGAGAGAGTGATAACAACGTCCTAAAAGAAATAGCTGGCAGCAAGGTTTGTTCGCTTGTTCTTTTTCAGATTTCATTATTTCACCACAACTTAGAATCACAAAAATGCACATTAAAACAGCATGCCACCTACAAACTCACGTCCATCTCTGAAAAGGGCAAGCCGCATGTACGCATCCCTTAGCATATATGTAAATAGAAGAAGAAAGAAAGATAAATGCGCTTAAATTATGACTTAACGCGGGAAAACTATGGGGTTGATGACCCGAATGTGTTAATAATTCACTAGCTCATATACCTTGACTCTGTCTCCCAGTACGTTGATATCGGCCTCCAGCAGCGCGTGTTTCTGCAGCAAGTCCTCGACTCCCATCAGATGTTTGCCGTAGTCGTCCGTCAGTAGGCGCAGCTTGATCTCTTCCATGGAGTCCAGGATGTATAGCATTTCCTGGGAGGATTAGACATTTGTTTAAACACGAGCAAGTTTCAACGGTCTTAAATAAATGTAATAAACTATATCGCATTGGTTACGATTTTTCGTGAAACAGTCGGCAGTACTAACAAAATAGAAAATGGTGTCGATTCCGTGTAACACGTTTTATTTGACAGGACTAACATTATTTTAAGCGCCCTGTCCTTGTATTTTGGATACAAAAAGACAGTATGCTTATGCTTAAATTAAGTTTAGTCCTGTCAAATAAGTTAATTTATGTTACACCGAATCTACACCAATACCTGGTAAACTCTACGAAAATCAACTAACGAATGAAAGAAGCCGACCAACCGTGAACAAGATATGTAAACTCTACAAAAAAATACTCTTTCATAACATTTGTTTCTTAGAAATTGCTTTATATACGAGTATGTATTGATATTTGTAAATGAATATTATAATTGACTTGTTTGTCTTTCTTGTTTTGATTTATAAAATTAAAATTGAGAGTGGTATATTTCAGGCCCTATCCTGGGTCGGGCATCAGTCAAAATCAGGTTAAATAGATATGTAACTATTCGGCTGTTCTTTATAAGTATTTATAGATATTTGTATTAGCAATCTTCGCGTTTTCACTTTGGCTTTGGCTTTTGGTGTTTACACTTGAAAAAACTTTTGACTACCCTTTGTAGTTTTTTTCTTTTCTATCGCACACGAATTTATTTTTCCGCGATATACGTGTTGGCTCTATAGTAATACTAGTTTGTTTGTATGGAAGAGTACAACCAATAGTGTGTTTAAGAGTGTCACCTGGAAGTTCTGCTGCAGCTGCAGCGAGAGCTCGAGCCGCGCGCGGCGCGCCCGCAGCAACTCGAGCAGGTATGCCCACAGACGCAGCACGTTGTCGCGGCGCGCGCACACGCGCTCGATGTCGTGGTACCTGCCGGACAATACATCCCCACAATTAAACACGTGTAACTATTAAGTGGCGAAGGGTCCATATAATACGATTCCCATCGGCTTCCCTTTAGAAAATGGCATCCATACTACATTTGTTTATTCGGTGCTCTTCGCTTTGTCAAACATTTACATAAATCTCAATACGACAAATACACTTGGGTGACAGTGAATTGCAAAGTACAAAAACAAAATGTTTTCCTTGGATGCTTTCTGAGTAAGGCAATTTTTTCTTCTGGCTTCCCTTTTTAAAATATTCACCCTTCGCCACTGGGAACTATCATCATTTAATACTACAAACATTTATTATTACTTGAACACAGGTTCAAATGTTACATGGTAAATGTGTCTCTATGTTTTGTCTGTGAAGGCGTACAAAACTAATAATATGCACAAATAAACAAACATCAAAATCCACTGCGGTAAAGAAATGCCGAAGAAAAATCAATATGGATATGAAAATATCTGAGCTGGTACTTCTTGGTTGCCGGTCTCAACACAACAAGAAATACTCGTGTGCTCTCTGATACCGCAATTAAATCAAATCGCGAGATCTCTAGAAAAAAATCCGTGTGTATCTTCGATTATATCACCTAAACTGAATTATCTTCACATTGGTTGCCGCTTAGAAATTGAGTTTTATAAGGCCAGTTTCTGAATTAACAAAAACTCGTTGACGCAACAAATCTGACAGTCACAAAGCTGCGTTTCTTTCGGTATGTAAAGCAAAAGTGCAAGGTGCTGATGCCAAAACCGTTTCAAGATATTAGGTTTCTAAACCGTATTTTTCTATTTCTAGCTTTTTAAAACCACGAGATCCGTGTATATTTTAACAAAAATACAAAAACCATCTTCTCTTTAATTTGATCTCTCAATGACGTCACAGAATTGGCTGTTTAGGGCGAGGCCCAATGCAAAAAATTAAGAGCTCATTGTCTTTTCTTTATCAATGTCAACTTACATTGCCACCAACTTATCTGAGGAATGAACTAGCTTATTCCGGGCCCAATCAGATTTGCTAGTTCCCCCAGTTTCATTCTACAGATAAGTTGGTAGCACAGTAACATAGAGTTGCCAACCTTTTAAAATAAAGGAAAAGTCTACCGTACCACTATATCAGTCCCTTTATACTTTACGATATGAATAAAGTGGTTAATTTAGCAAACTCCATGAAGTAATCACAACAAAACTTTAAAAAAATCATTAAAAATTATCTAATTCTTGGAATTAAAAAATATAGAAATTAATTGCATATAAGTCAGCTTAAAATAATAAAAATATAACAAAAATCAGTGTACTTTACATAAAAAATTCTGAAATCAGGGTTAAGACGCAAAAAACAAACCTCTCAGCCTGCAACTCGGAGCAGACCGCCACAACGGCTTGCACCCGTTCCTCATACGCGAAGATGTCTGTTTCGATAGCCTCATGTTTCTTGGCCGCAGCCTCCACGGCTGCCAGGTCGAACCCGAAGTTGTCCTGACTGACCAGACGCTGATTCTCCGACAGCCAAGTTTCACGCATCTGTGCCTTGCGGTTGAATCTGTAAACGAAGAATTAGGTTAGAAAACTTGATTATTACTAAGATCTGCCTTAAAAATCCTCGCCAGTATTCTTATTCTCGAAAATGGCCGAATTATAAACTGCTCACCAATCAGCCTGCCCAGCGTGTGTGAATATGGGCATATCTTCCAGGAGGACCGCCAATAATTTTGGAAAGGCCTATGTCCAAAAGTGTACGAACAAGGCTGACAGATGGATGGATGTAAACTGTAAGAGCCCTAAACATTGGCACTAGCGTTTGAAAAAGGTGTCAAAATCTATTACAGACCAGTCACTATAAGAAGTCCCCTGGCTTAGGAAATGGTGGCACTGCATATAATGTTGCCAATGGCTCACGTAGCATTCACCCTACTACACATTCCTAATATTTACTTAACTGCGTTTTATTTTACATTAATTAGACTACTCTTTAATGGAAATAGAATCTACAGAATGAAAAAATCAAAGTTATCAATTATTTATTGATTTGTATTTCGCAAACAATACGTATGATCTAATGGTATGAATATCTATACATGTATCTCTGTACTAAAACGGTATTTTTTATTTCTTGTTCTAGCTCGACGAGGTTTTTTTCTAAATCGTCGAGCTTCCGTTTTTTACGTTTTTGACGATTTTTTCCAGGAGACTTAATGTGAACGTTTTTATCCGATATGCCTGCAAAAGTGAATAGCTAATTATTATTTGCCCATGAAAAAGCTGGTAACCCTATTTTACTAACCCGTCATGGCACTGACATGAGATCGAACCTGATTAAGAGGAATCACTGGTGCATTGTTTGCATTTCCTCTTTCACAAAAGGCACAACACAATCTTTTTTGCACTATTGTTCAACGGCTTTGGCAATAATAATACATAATTTTATCAAATACTTTTGGAAAATCTGACTGACAACTATAGTGACAGCAAAAGCTTGACAAGCGGTGATGCCAACATGACGGTAAGGGACAAGTTATGATGAATGGTCTGTAGAACAAGTGCAAGCAATTGGAAATAGAAGCAATTAAGGGTGTCATTTTGGTTGTCTTTGGCCGACCTGAGGTACACTATCTGTCATGGATTGTATTGAAAGCGCAAGGAAATACGACCTTAGCCGAACAGAGATGAAGATAAATGTGCATTATTTATATGGGACCACTGTACTCAACGTTTTAGCTTAGCAACAGACACGAATATACGAGGCTTTAATCTTTCGCTGTGGACTGGGGGAAATAGTTCAAAAATGATTGCTTTCCATGGCAACACGGTACGCCTCAGCTGATATAATCAGGCATTTTCGGAGCGTAGACAAGGGAGGTAATGTTTTTTTAAAGCTTTTGTTCATATCGCTGCCCATTGCCTCTCTGTGCTAAGTAACCCACCTGGCAGCCAGTTGCTCCAACTTCTCCTGCCTGATGAGCTCCTCCCTCAAGGCGAGCTCCCGCTCGTGCTCCGCCTTCTCGAGCCGCTCCCAGGCGCGGTTGATGTCATGGATCATCTTGCCCTCCTTCGGCGTGTACGGCTTCTGGTTGGCGGCGCGCATGCGCGACTGCAGAGTGAACAGCAACACTTCCAAGTTGCCCTTCTCCACGAATCTGTTGGGAAGAGGTGTGTCAGGATCGTAGCAAATGCAAATCAGTAGTCTCTGTCTACCCCTCTGGGAGACTGGCGTGAGTATATGTATGTATGTATAAATAATAGCATGTTTTAGTACTTTTGAGACTTGAAATGTGAAAGAGAAAACAGAAATAGTAAAATACAGGCTAATTAGTGCTTACAGCTTTATAATATCACTGTTGATATGCTGCTAAATAGCTATTATTAATTTTATGTTTTTCGGAAGAGTTTTTGGTGTAATACTTGTATAAGGCGACTTTTGTTTATGTGACTAAATTCATACTGGAGACTCAGTAAGTGGTCAGGATCAAGGTTCAATGACTCTACCTTTGAAATACGCAAAAAATGGTGTCTTTATACTTGTCAAGAGCCTTGGAAGTCTAAATTTTATTTTGCGTATTTCACACAATGGGTAACTGAAACTTGGTCCTGACCACTTACCGAGTCTCCAGTATTAATTTGGCTACATAAACAAAAGGCACCTTCATTTTATATAGTTTTGGTGTAATACTCATATTTAGCTGTGTGGATACAAATTTTGGATGAGCTTTATTTCTGTTTTAAAGGTTTAAATAAAAAAACTTACTTGGGAGGTTTCTCGACAGTGCGGTAGTTTGAGAACTGTGTCAGCTGTTGACGAACTCCTTCCAGTGAGTTAGCGAAGGTTCTATCTCCCAGTGCTTCAATCGTGCGCTCGATCCATTGCAGGAGGTCGCTGGAAGAATGCAGTTGTTTAGAAACAATTTTAAAAAGGTCATTGTATAAATTGAATTGAATAGGTTATTCAGGGTATTAATTTATTTATCATGGTCCAAATCGCTATCTGAATAAATGAATTTTGAAACTCGGTAAAACTGCTTAGAAAATATATGATCGATAAATGCAATTCTTTAAATCCAATTTCTTCCAGGAGGACCGCCAAGAGTGGCGAAATCCTGGAAAGGCCTATGTCCAGCAGTGGACGAAACAGGCTGATGGATGGATGGATGGAAATGCAATAAACTTTATTGTTCTAACCCTTAATAATGTTCTGACATATAGAAGTTACAAAAAATGACGTCACATTAAAAAAGAACTGTTAGATATTTTTGGTTTTCTATTTCTTATATTTTATACTGAAACGAAATAAACTATAACCAAAACCAAACCAAAAATAAAATAAATGATAATTGAAAAAAAAGTATTGAAAAATGTATTTTTTAAATGCCAGTGTTCATAAACAACAGTTTTTTTACGAAGACAAGATGATGTACTCTGCCTTCTAAAGGGTTAAAAGCAAGGCCATGACCCAGCAGTTTTTGGCCCCAGCTTCATAAAAACAAAGAAACAAGTACCAAAGTTCTCACCTAGTAAGCGACTCGTACTCCATCATCATCTTATCATTCTCCATGGCGATGCCGACGACCTTCCCGATCCTCTTGCCCTGCACCGTCTCCTGCTTCATCTTGCTGAAGTAGTGGTAGTACGTCACCACGTACGTGATTATTGACTTCTCATCGGGGTGGTCCACCGCGATGTCTGGTACGGAACGAGCAATGGGTTACGCGCTTGTTTTTATCTCGTTTTAAGGCATATACATAGGTTTGCCACCGTTTTAGTACAAAATTTGATAACCCGTTTCTCTGTTGTTTTTCATTATACACTAAAGTTAAAGACCCCTAAAGTTTAATACAGGCATTTACGAAGTCACTATTTTGCTGAAATGTAAAATTTTGGTATAGGTACAATTTAGGGCAAGAAAACAACTTTGTTTGTAAATCTTTCCAGATGATATCATATCTTGAAAACAAAATCAATATTCAAAATTTTGCCAAAATGGTGCATTTTAAAATATCAGTACCAGACGATAAAGGTCTTAAACTTTGGTCTATAACGAAAAACAACTGAGAAACGGGTTATCAAATTTTGTACTAAAACGGTGGCGTGCCTAAGCGCCAGCTCTGTGCAAAATGCACATCATAATATTGTTTTCCTTACTTTTGAATAAAAAGTATGCAATAAATGCGTTTTAAAGCAATTTGCGGAAATAGTTAATTAATAATTGTCTTCACAAAAAAATATGTAATTTAATGTATTACATTTTGTTTGCATTACATTAACAAACTTTAGAGCGTGTTTACAGTTCTAATGTAATGCATTCAAAATGTAACGCATATAATGGAATAATTTCCATGTGATCTCCTATTAACCATTAACAAGCAGTTTGCGCGAATTGCCAATGCTATAAAATGCATTTATTGCATACTTTTTATTTAAAAGTAAGGAAAACAATGATGTGCATTATAGATTATTTTATACTTATAAATGAAATTCGAACAAACGTATGCGTATGATGTAACAGGATAGTCGACTAAGTTTGTTGGTTTAGAGACGGGAATGGTGGCCACTTGAAATTTGGTATGGAGGATTTGTGTCATGAATATTGGCAGAGGTTTACAGTGTGTGTAGTGTATCTATTTTTTATCGATACCATGCCGTCGTTTATAATGTAATATTTCAAGGGTCGGTTGTGAACTTCAGATACACTGTACCCATCAAATAGTACATACAGAATCCGTTAAAATTTTAATCTAATTCCCTGAGTAGCTTTCTTGAGAGTAAAAAACGTTGGCAAAGGGTATTGCTTGCCTATCTTTGTAACATGCACTTTCACAACAAACTCAGAACGTAAATCCACTCACCTTCAGCATCCAACAGTTTAGTAAGCCCCAACTTGTCCTCAGCGACATTGAAGGCGTTATTCAGGTTGTGTATCGGATTGCTCCTGTGCAGCTTCTCGAACTGTATCAAGTCGGGCCTGTGTTTGTGTATGATGGCGTTGAAGGCCAGCCCGTCGCGCCAGGACGTCGTGAAGTTCCGAACGTTCACGTTGTTGTAGCCAGCAGTCTTCATTTGACACCAGAGCAGAAGGGCGTCTTTGGCCGATTTGGTCTCTTTATTATCTGTCTCTTCGATCGTGATGTCTTGGATCTGAAAGTAGCAAGGTTTTTAGATTATAGTTTATTTGTTTGTATAAAAGCAGCAGTAGTAGTCGATAGTACGGCGAACTCTTAAGTTGAAGATCTTAAGTTCGAATCTTGCTGGTAGAGCATGCATTGAGTTCTTCGGAAGTGACTATTAGGATGGCTCAAAATCCCACTTTTTTCGAACTTCATATTGTTATAGTTGAATTACTTTGACAGGGAAGAGCCCAAGTAAAACAAAAATATTGTACTACATCTTCCGCCTCCGCATTTAATCCAAAGGTTTATAAATGTGAGAAAAAATCTTTTGTATGTTTTATTTTTGTATTATTGTTGTTTATGGGGTCTGCGCTCCTTGGAAAAAAGCCTTTGTTTTTTAACTGTCTATCTCGCTCTAATCAACTGCCAGCACGCAAAACCTGTTATTTTGATATTTTTGCAACATTTTTATTTTTATTCAGTGCGGTAAATCTATACGTTGTATTGGAAAATTGTTTACTTTATAATGTTTTCTCATATGTAACTCTATGGTTCTGAAATATGTTTTGTCCTTGTTATGTTTTTAATTAAATCACTGAGGATGCGGCAATGCTACTCGAGTTTTTCTTGAAATTCCAGTTTTTTTTCTGAATAATATTTTTCAACAACTTTTAAATTATCGTGTTCTTAAATTGTAGATTAGTAACAGGTATTTATTTAGTTAGAAATTTTATATTATTACTATCATCTAAAGTAAAAACGTAGAACCCTGTTTTTGCCCGATTTAGGAACTCTGACCCTTCAAACTCCATACGTTTTGTTAAACTTTTAATCAAATGCGCGGGCAGAAAATGCAGTCCAATACTTTTTATTTTATTTTGTTTGAGCTACTACAAAACGTTACATTACTACTACATTAAAAAGACGCTGTTCGAGTGTTTACTGTTTCAGTAACAGCTTACACTCGGTATCACCTCTGACACCCACTCGACAAGTCGCGACGGTATGACGCATGTTATGTTTGGGCCGTTCGCTTGGTCGTAATTTTCTTTGATTTACGAGTAAACAGTCAGTTAGGTTAACCTTAGCTTATTCGGGTTCTAATACAATTTGCTTTCACGATTGTGTACATGAAGTAGGTCTAGGAAATAACTAACTAACGCTTCCAGAGAGTACCTACAGATAAGAATACTGCTGCCTTATTGGAGTTCGCGTCAATATTTTTACGTTTCTTTGTCTAGTCAACATAAATCCAAATTTAAAAACCACCATGTTTCGTTTCATTCGTTATTAACATGAAATGGTACTATACAAAATGTTATTGGATTAAAAATCGACTAGATTCGTAGTTTTTATGATCACGCACGCACCAAACCAGAATGGTGATTGAAAATCAGCTCATTTTCTATTTTCCCTCTTTGGATTAAAATTGAAAGTCGAAATTAGTGGCTGGTTTTAATCAGATGATAGAAAAGTAAAAAAAAATGAACAAAATATTGTCAGATGATATAAAAGTAAAAAAAATGAATAAAATATATGATAAACTACAAAATATCTGGAATGATGTGCCTTGATTAGAATTTTATATTTTCATAAAAATTTAAAACGAATATCAACAAATGTCAACAAGCGGGGAAGTTCAGCACTGCGACTACAAACCACCCTGCCCAGCGGGGTGATTTGGATAAATCTTTACTTCCCTGGCATTTTTTAAGGGTAAAAGCTAAACAAGATATGAAATAGTACCTGGAACCGCAGGATAATGGTCCAGATGAGACCGAGATTGAGTCTCGGGTTGCCGTCGACGATGTCGTGTGAGCCCATGTTCTCGAGATGCACTCTCTGCTCACGGAGGAACTGCAGCGCCTTGTCTACGTTCTCAAGGCAGTGTATACGCATCTTGCCTTTTGTCGGTCGAGGCTGGAAGCAAACAGGATACAGTTAGTGCGTGATAAAACATTTGGGTAGTTTGGAAATAAAAACCAATTGTTTCTAGAAAGTCTTATGGAGATATGTTTTATTTTTCTTACCAATCGTTCCCCCGACAGCACTTCCAGCAGTTTGAGCAGCATCTTGCCGTCTCTCATGTCGACGTAGAGGTCCCCTATGCGACACCCCACGCGCACCAGGTGCGAGTTCACCCATTTCTGGAACGTCTTCTTCTGCACACTCTCTCGTTCGTCTGGAACGATGTACAGGTCGTGTTAGTCTCTATGGATTAATCTGGGTCCAATTAAATCAGTTGTTTTAAACTTTTAGTTAAAGTTGCTTTGTCAGACAAGGCGTAATCTTGGTCAGGGACTAGACCTCTCTAGCCTTCCTACTTTGGAATTCAATTTTCAAGCAAAATCCCAAAAACGGACCTGTCAAATCATACAAGAAATGAACAACATAAACACGCATTTTAACAAAACTTTGAAACCAATGTTAACACAGTAACCGCCAGTGGGGATGACCGCGGAGGGGTGACCAGAGCGGGGGCGCGGGCGGCGCGGCGGGGGGCGCGACGTGCACTGTCACCATCAGCCGAGGGGTGAAGACCAGCTCGCAGACGTCTGCCGGCGCCTGCGACATGTCTGCCACCACTGAGCGGTAGGGCACGGTGTTGGGTTCGGTAAGCGATACCGGTAACGTGACACGGGTCTCAGATTGCTGGACGCTGTGGACCGGAAAGGTCTTGGGATCCGAAGGGGAAGGATGCTGCGAAACTGGATACCTAATGTTGCTATGGTAACTAGACAGATGAAATTCTGTTAATGGGACAAACGCATACATCCTAATAGTTTTTATCGAAAAAAGATGGCTCACGCACGTCATAAACTGTAGCAATTGGAAATATATCGTTTTCCTCTTGAGAACCATGATTAATGAACTTACAATATTTCCTGATGACCAAAATTCGAGCCTCAGCCAAAAAATGTACTTTATACGAAAACCACAAAATAAAAAAAGAACGACTTCATTGTAGAGACGAAACTACACATCACAGTAATCCGTCACAAACACACCACAACACAAGGACACCAACCTCTTAGCTCCTGCACAACCTTATCATAATAGATGTCCAATCCTGGCACTTCAACGTCCACCCCTTGTCGGATCAGATCATAGCACTCCGTCGAAGTCATCTCACCGGCCGACCAACCGGGCGCAAACTAACACAACTTACTGGGCACAAGGAAGAATTAGAGCGACAAAAATTGACACACAGCTCAACAAGGATATTCGATACTGGCGCTCCAGATGTCGTCAACCGTTACTTGCCACTATTTTATAATACTTATGAAACAAATAAGCGGTTTATTTTCAGTAAACATATCGAAATTATTAACAAACATGACGAGAAGTGCGCGTGCTGTAGTAAACTACGTCGATAAGAATTTAACACTTGAGGAGCTCTCGAAATTTTTAGATAGTTGTTCTGGAGAGATAACATTCTGTAGAGATCGATACTTCAGAATGAATCAATTGATTTATTCGTTGGAGAATCGAACAGCGATACAGTGTAATGTTGAAAAAATGTTGGCAAACGCTTTTGCTTATAGGGATAACAGGAAACAGTGGTTGAAAATTTGTGATAAGCTAATTGAAAGTTTGCTGTATAATAAATAAACCATGTCATTGTCATGTTATGAACATCTGACATCATAATTCAAACACAACTTTTTGGTAATGTTTACTGAGATGATAAAAATGAAACCAAGGGAGACGACAGGAGTCCATGATATGAAGTTAGATTTCAAGATCCCGTCTAAACAACCAGTCAAGGTCAAGTTTATATTAAAGATAACCAAAAACGGGGTCATGATGTTAACAGAAAAGCACTCCGACAACAAAGACGAAGAACTAAGTGATAAATAACCATTATATAATTTCTGTACAAAAAATAAATCTGGACGTGTGATGATTCAATTGTTATAACTAACAATGATTTGATTTGAACGAAGTAAGTTAACTTGTAGCTGGCTGGTGTTACCTGCAAGCGCCTTGATGCGCGATCGTTCGAAGAGCCTCGAAGACGAGTTGCCGCCATCGTACTCGAAGTCATCGATGATCTCCTGTCCGTGACCGATGGACGGGTCCCAGCGCGAGACCGAGATGTCGGTCGTCATGGCGACCAACACCGATTCACCACCGGGCCACGCTCAACGATCTGCAACAATACATACGACACACGTTAAGAAATTAGAAAAACTGACTAGTGTTGGCGAATCAGTTAACATTACCACAATTGGTGTAAAATAATTGTATTCTAAGTATAGTGAAACAACATTTCTCTACCCTTTTCGAGGCTGCGTTCTAGTCAGATTGCATATTTGACGAAAAAATTTATTCCGATCCATAAAACTTTTTAAAAATGTGGCTAAACGGTGGTTTATTAAATAAAAACATGAGAACGAAGAAATACGATTCCCATGTTTTAAAATATGTTACCGAAGTATGTTTTCGCAAGACAGTATTGTAAATTTTTTGACCACAACAACTTACGTTCACAGAGCACAAGTACTCTAGTTGCGAAACTATTTCTCGGTCACTAACACTAATCTTGTGAAACCGTACATGTTTTACGGCAACTGCCAGCTGCCGGCTGTGTTGCCAAAACTAATCCAATTTTGTTTAATTGCTGTCTAAATCACTAAATTCACTTGAATACTATCATAGATCCTATAGAAATCGATAAATTCCTTGCAGTTTCTTTACAAATACAGTAAGAAAAAAAGCGGACAAGTGCGAGTCGGACTCGCCCACCGAGGGCTCCGTTAAAGACTATATTTTTTATGATTTAATTACAAATGTATAGTTTTCAGATTTTTCACTATATTTGTAGTTATGACGGTATTACTTGCCATATATTTGTAGTTATGACGGTATTACTTGCCAAATTTCATAGTTCTAAGTCAACGGGAAATACCCTATAAATTTTGATTCCCTTGAGAGTGTCGAAATGTATGTTTTTTGCAGCATAAACGGCTGTATCTTTTTTTCACGTTAATTTAGAGTTTGATATTTTCACAGTTTCAAAGGACTGTAGACCTGAGTATATAGTTTTAATTTCAAGTCGATACCTCCACGCGTTCCCGAGGTAAAGGGTCTTGACGGACAGACGGACAACAAAGTGATCCTATAAGGGCTCCGTTTTTTTCTATTGAGGTACAGAGCCCCAAAAAGAAAATTGAATTTACCAAAGTATCTAGAAAAATTGCATAAAGTTCAATTGAAAACTGATAATTACAATTCTTCTTTAAATGACGTCATATTTACGATTAGATTAGATAGTTTATTTTTTTCAACACTTTTATCGCAATACACTCCAGCCGCACCTTTGTATAAAATGAGCATGCGATAGCTAACACTTGAGTTAACTAAATTGTACAGCTTTCCAAACATACCTTTACCACTTTTGCCTTTAAGAATAACTAGTTTTGGTGTTAAGCTTCCGTCCACTTTCCAAGAATATGTATGAGAAATAGGAAATCTATCTTTTTCATTTCCTTGTTTTCTCTCTACAATGTGGTAGACACCAATCCTACACTAATCCTGACACATCTATTAACTTACCCCGTTACATGGATGCGAGCCACAATCTTTCCTGATATCTACTCGTATGAGAATTGTTTTGTCGTTGCACCATTGTGGGCAAAATGTTCCCTTGGATTATGCTTGGTAGCTCCATACATCGGGTGTAAAAATACTGTTATGTAATCTAATCACACCAGATTTTAAAATGATTACATGACCTAAAATCCTTGGTCGGGCAAACTCACAATTAGACCTACGTTATGAATAACGCCGTACGTCTGCTAAATGTCCTCGTTTACAATTAACACTTGCACGGTTCATATTAAGACATTCTTTAACAACTTATTTAGGTTGCACTGGACTAATTACTTAATGTCACACTGTTATTTTGAAATAACGTAATCTTTGGAATTGCAAAAATCTGCATAGACGAATAAACCAATAATAAGAGCAAACAACTCGAGGTATTTCTGAAACCTCGACCATCAGCCATCTAACTTCCGCCGCGGTGGCTCGACGAAAAACAATCACGTTCAGCAATGATTAAAAATCGCTAACAACGCTTACATCATCAACAAAAAGCCATTCGTTCAACGTCTGTGACCTTCGCACATAATGGAGCTGATGAAGTGAAGGTCCCCTATAGACTGCCACAATAGGATGCTAGTAGATTTAATAATGTAGGTCGGGCGTCGCTGGGGAAATAGGCGGCGGGGATACTGTGCTAAGTAGAGCTGGTCTGGATGGCAACGTAGCTCGGTTTTACATGGTCTTCTCTTTTTCAGAAAAGGCAAGTTAAATATATTCCGAGTTATCTAAATACTGTTTGAATTATGTACCTATACATATACTCAAACTTACCTATATGTAGTTGTACGTATAACTACTATTTGAAGAAAACTAAATTATCTTTTTAATTTAGTGGAGAGATATGAAGCAGGTGATGATATAAATAAATCGGTACCGTAATTTTAATAACTGTTCAAAAGACACTAACAACACATCGTAACACCTGACGTTATCACAGTTAAAATATGTGTGTAAGGAGTCGAAGAAAAGATATCGAAATTGCAAAAGAAAAAGACAAGGCCTTGATTGCCATTAAATTTTATAAAGGAAATCAAATTATACAGCTCTCCAAACTCCAAAATGTTTTAACGATTTAGGATAAATATTAGAAGTGATAAATGAGGTACCTACTTACCACAGTTCTTCACTATTTTTTATCAAAAGAATACAATTCTCATGACGTGAAAACAACAGTAAAGAGAAGTCTCTATTTTTTAAATTCTTTTTACTTACATTATTAATTTCTAAGATTCTCACGATCGATCCTGAGAACTAATCATCACATAGTATAATATGAATGGCAGATACAAAAATACTTGAATAAGAAGCAATTATTAAAAATGTCAGAATCGTGAAATTGCTATAAACTGATTTTATGATGTGCATAGCCTCAAGCGTCTATGTAGTAATCATTTGACTTGATTTAACCTCAGTATGAATAAATATAAAGAGCCAAAGACAAGATTCAGATCAAAATTCATCGAGCATTTTTGTACTTAGAGTACGGCGCAACCGGCAATCAACAAACTGCAAATAATAGAATCTCGTAAACTTCTCCCCATTTCCTCTTAGCGTCACGAACGAACGTTGGCCTATTTCTACTGGCTAGCTAATAATACGCGTAAACGAGATCCCGAAGAGGTAGACACGTCATCATCATCGGTATTTCCAGCAAGCCAATGTTTTAGCAAGGATTGATATTGCTTGTTCCCTTATTGATCCGTGGATTGACAGTCCAGACATCAGTGCTTAAAGACATTTTACGTTCCAGTTGTGGGTATAGTTGGCATTCAGTTGGTAAAGAGTTTGATAAATAGACAACGACGAGACCGTATTTTGATCTAGAGAGCAAGACTTCCGCCGACTTAGAATTCTAGCTAATCGTAATCGAACAAGACACCTTATTTTAACAACTGGACCCACATACTTGTAGTACAATAGACAATAAACTGCCTGTTGCCGGAAATGCAAGAGCGATGGATAGACAAAGCGAATCCAAGACGTTTTCCTCTATCTATAGCAACAGTTGTGCGTCGATCATAAAACTGGATGTTCATATCACAAGATTAATGAGGGCCTAAGCTTATACTTTTAAGCCATAACGATATTTGGCAATTTGCCAAAAAACATGCAGAAAAAATACGATCATCAAGTAGTTCGACAAAAACGCTTGCGATTGGCACTCGACCGGTTTTCAAAGAACGAAAGAGATGAAGCATAAATAAACGTTACGAAACACACGTACCCACACAATGGATTAGTAGACAACAAAAAATGGCATTGGCCTAAAGTCTTTGGCAGTACAAAAATCAATGTCAGTTGACGAAGCTTCACTATTATTGCTTCTTTTTCAAGCTAAAATGACTTCTATGGTTATAAGCCGAAGGTTTTCATCACCAGCACGTAGGGCTGTAATTCTAGGTAGGCTGTGCCGGGCATTCACCTCACCAGTGCTAGGCTGCAGGCATGGCGTCGATAACACCACACCATGAATATCTAGCCCACCCACTCCCGCCACCATCGAAATTAAACTTCGATATTACAGGCTGTGTAGTTGTTTCTATAATCAATGTAGGTACGTTGGCTGCTTATTCCAGGTACGTTAGGATTGCAAGAATGCATTTATAGCAAGATTTTTGTAATAAAAAATTAGAAACAAAGACAAAGTTTATATTTCCGTCTAACAATACTGGGAAAAACTGACGAAGAATTATCGAACGCCCAAAGAGGAACCTTGTCATAATAGTGCCGATGTTTTTAGTGTAACCTCAGTGTTTACAGATTTCACCATTCAATAACATCAGAGTTCAAATTCAGAAGCAAGAAAAGTCTCAAAGCAACGCGTGTCTGATCGAATTGCATCAGATATATAATAATTCCCGCACCGAGTGGGCCCGATGACGATATGGAAGACTCCCCCACTGTTTACCTCGTCTCTGGTACGGCTAGACGTCACGCTATCTCTATTATGGGGGACGTAATGTCCCGGTGGATAGAAAATATAGTGGTTTAGCAGCCTTCGGGCCGCGACAGCCTTCGTGATCACGATTTAGGTTGCGGTTAAAAAGACTTCGAGAATACTGTTATCTCCTGTGGAATTAACCTCATTTGGGGCAACATCACCAGTTGATTTACTGACACATTTGTACAATAGCAGCCCACTGTCAAGCCAGAGAGGCTATTCGTGATCGCGTGAGGTGTCGCCTAATGAGTGTATAGTTTCGAAGTAGTAGCTTTGCCTCCTCTATACCGTGATGTCGCATCAGCTCGGTGCTGTCATACATAATAACCCACTCGGCGATTACGTCCGTTGCGACTTGTGAGCGGATATCCTACCAACGACGTAACTCGTTAGAGTGCTCTTGAAACGGGACTTTGAACAAGCGATATTTATTTTAGAGCATAAATCGATAACGTCGAATTACCAGGGATTGCATCATCAAATATAATACACTGATATTTACGAACAGATCAAGATGCAACTCTTCAGTGAAAATATTTGCTAAGTCAAATACGAATTTCAATTTGAAGCTTGAAACTTTACCTCCAATTACACATAATCCAGCCGGTTACATAAAATAAACGAAATACGAATATAACCTGCTTGCGCTAGAAGCAGTAGAAGCTTGCAATTAGTTTACAAAATGTCATTGTATCACGATTTTGTAAGACGATCCTGGCAGTTACAGCATACACTTTTGAAATAAAATATAAAGTGGCAAAACTTTTTTCTTTAACGCACTCATGAGAAAGCAAACACTTAAAAGTCTTGATATGAATTAGCTCGTCTGTGTTTGTGTCAAGATGTATTAATGTCAAGATGTCAATTCTAGGCATCGTTAGAAAATAATTTGGAAATAGCAATTTCATATGCTCCTCACAAGTCATATCGCCTAATCTTATGTAAAGAGAAATGATAGCAACGCAGTGAATTTCATTTATCTCTATTCATAAATGCAGGAAACACTGCGATTATTATCAAACGGGAGAATAACGGTAATTTCATAGTGTGCGGATGCCATGGTCCGTTCCATTCGTTCCAGTCACTGCTTACAACCTGGGGTAGTCCATTCACGATGCAGTATTCACACCGGCTGTTGTTTGTTTTAGTTATCAGAATCATAAAGAGAGAGCACTGTTCAGAACTAACGCACGGTTTTTTTCACTTCTAGATAGCTTAGTAACACGATTTCCAGCTCCAAGAGAGCCGTTGACATCATATCTAGATCTATATTTAGATCCATTAGTGAGTGGAGCTGGTCACGAGATATAGTTTTAACATCTAGCAACTGAATACTATAACGGCCAATAAAATTCTTATTGATTTTTATGCACTCCATAATACTTGCCTTGAATAAATTAAGTCATTAGAAAGGTCTTGTTACACAACACCAAAAGGAAACAGAGGATCTTTTAAAAAAATCGTCCAGGCTATAAGACCCACTGAAAGCTCCGGACTTTCACTGTTTCCTTTCTAACGACATAAGCCCAGGGGGACGTGGGAGGTCTTCATTGGCTGGTTGATAAGACGGACGAACTAACTGACGCTTCCTATCCTGCTGTCGGTGCGCGGACGAATCCATTAACCCAAATATAGAACCGCGCCCGCACCACCACTCACGCACCGGCATAAGTTTATTAATTTTTCTAATGTTCTACGTATCTCGAATGACAAGCTTGTACAGGTAAATACTTAGTCGCGTATCTCTGGTGGACCTGTAGACGCAGTCATGCGAGGCCACAACTTTTATCGCGAAATGAAGGCAAGCATGACCACCGTAAAGTTAAAATATGTATCTCGCTTGGAATCGTGACCGTTATGGATGAAACAAACTCCATAATATTCGAGGACGGCTTGTTTTGATTAGGTACGTGAAGCATTTCCAAACAAAGTTCAAAAATAAACGTGCACGCACCAAGGTAACTCTATACAGACACCTGACCAGTTGCAGAGAATAACGACCCCCTAGGATAATTATCTCTCCTACAAAAAACACACACAAACAAACCGTTCGTTGACATGAAAGCAATGAAAGGAAACAAAGGGATTCCAACGTTAAAATAATAGAGATTTGAAACGAGAGCAATATCAGAACACCGCATCGGAAGTGGCTGAATAAAGCCGAGCGGGCGGTCGTGAGAATGAATCAGGGTTATTATGATTCGGCGTGAACCAAAATAAAACTCTCGGAAACCCGCATACTCGAGATCGTGTAAAAGGAACTATTGAAGAACTGAATAACGAAAGCTTGCATTTCAAAACTGAAAGGAATAGCCGTGTTGACAGATTGGGGCAGGTAGACATTGGTGTTGAAATAGGTTACCACCGGTAAAATAAAGAGATTAGAAACTCGAGCTGACAACACCCCTCGGGGCGTCCCCCCACACCGTGGGGACACCGAAAATACGATCGCTCATTGGATGATCGGAAATTGGAAAATACTTCATGTTAGAGTGACATGCTATTTGTACTGGCCAATTGCTTATCACTTAGTGACTCGATGATTGTAACCTGAATAAAGAGGATATGAACCTTATTATTTCTTAATTCGCTTGAATCAGAACTCATTTCTATTATAAATATTATTATTAGAGTGCATTATTTTTATTTTATTTGTCTCTATGCTCCGTTTTAACTCGAAACCCACTTAGCGGATTTGGATGCGGTATTCTTTATCATCATTGTAGTGACCATGGTCAACATATAGGCTATAAGGGATGTGAATAAAATAACCGTCAAGCAGAAAACTATCGATATTACCCAAACATTGTCCCCCACGTGAGCGTAGCTGCGAGCAAAAGCTAATGCAAAACAAATAAGTACAAACGCAAATTTCTCTTATAAAATATTGATAGACTTGATAGAGTACAGCGTAAATTTACAAAGTTCCTCGCATATAAGGATCGTCTTTGCCCCTATCGATATAGTTACAATGATCGGTTAAAGCATTTTAAGTTGTCCTCTCTTGAGGATCGTAGGACATTAATAGATATGACGGTACTATACAAAATATCAAACAGCATAGTAGACTCACCCGATTCACTAAGTTAGATTAATATTTCTGTCCCTCGCCCTACCACCAGACGGTCAAATCGTAAGCCGTTTGCGACGCCTCGGTTTAACAGCAATCTTATGATGATAACGTATAACAAGTTATCTACTGTTGATGATGATTTGGACATACATTTTGTTAGTCTTCCATGTTTTAAATTTAAGATACTCGAGTGTTTAAGTCATGGATGATCTCATGTTCTTTTTAGTTAGTGTATGTTTAGGTTACTTTTTCAGAATTATCATCATATTTTGTTACTTATAGTTTTAATTTAAGGATCATTTAAATTTAAAATTTTGAAATATGTGTGCACCTGTAACGTTACAACACACGGATTTAAACCCTACCTACTATTGTTATACTATTTGTGTATGTAACATCGGTGCTCCAAATAAATAAATAAAAAAGACCGTGGACATAATTTAGAAAATAAATTCACGCAGTCAGATCAAATCTGCGTCGATTACTCAAAAACTGGGTCGATCATTTCATCGGTTTACGCGGTCAGTATATTTACGAGAATATCTGTTCTTAATGGGTCTCCCTCCACTCGTTTCATAAGACTTCCCAGATTTCTGCTTGCATTAACCACATTGAGTAACTGCGTTTAGAGTAAGTTGGAAGCCCTTCCAATTTTTCAATTTGTTTTCCCGCTTGTTTTGTCATCCTTCTAAATAGAGATTGCGTCATATCATTTCGTTGCACCATCCAACGGACTTGTTCCTAAGGTGGCGACAAAGTCAACGATTCCGGTGCGTGGGTGGCTACACTGAACTTTATGACCACTAGTAGGATGCGCCTCATTTAGGAGCCATCATCATATTTTACCATTCGCAGAGCCGTAATGATCAATTCAATTTATTTCATTCTTAATTAGGAATTTGTGCCAGCTATGACAAATTGTTATACGTGGATCAGTTTACATCAACAAAATGGCTTCTGTCAAGCCCCAGAAATCAAACTTTAGAGAAGCGTATCAGGTTGCTGGCACACCTGCCTCTAGGCGACTCGGAGCCAATTTGTATGTACGGAGTATCACTGACCAACATTAGCTACTTGCTTATTGTTCTAAATAAAGTCGCTAACGTCAACGCACAGTTGTCATGCAGAACGAACAGTCAGTTCAGTTATGTTGAGTTTGTTGCGTGAAGGTATTAAATTTAAATTATGTCTAGTATGCCTTTAAACTTGGCAAGTTTCTAAATCACAAAACGACGACTATTCGTCACGACCACTGCTCATTCTACCGCTTCACTGAGGCTTTGTATACTATTTCGTTAGTTCGTCTACCATGATGATCATCGTAGGGTTCAGCAAAGTTGTGAGTTCGTGAGTGCGAGCGAGAATAGCCCGTATGACCGGTTCGTTAGGACTATTAGATGGGTAGGGATAAGTTGGCTCGTCGTGATTGTGGTATGACATAAGCGTCACGGTGACGTCACCGGCTGGGGCGTCGACAACTGAAATGAAGCGAAGGCCGATGTTTGCGCTGACCGGTTTTATCGCTCGCTACACACATGCACCGCACATTGCTCAGAATATAACACGATATTTTATAAGGGACCAGCGATTGTGAAAAATCTCTCATAACTTTCGTTAAAGACATTTCAATAGCGTCTGATCGGTAGTGTAATCGCTGACAGGTAACGGCAGCGTTGTTGCTCGTAAAATGCCAAAATGCTTAGTCATAGTAATTCATATCGGCGTGACGATACCGGGGTACATAGTATTGTTTTTTATGCAAGATAGCTTTTTTGGTAGTGTTCTAAACAGAGGGTCCTTTAAATTCTTGTCTTACTTGGAATTTGTTTCTGATTGATCTTTTATAGTTTAAAATGCACGCTAATTATATTTAGAGGGTTTTTCTTTCTTTTATCTTAAAATCTTTATAACATTACAAGCGACACTACTGGAAAGCACTTTAATTTCTTTTCGTATTCACCCCTGCTTTTAACGGGATTGGATGCGTATTGCGTATATTGTACAGTGGAGCCCGCATCAAGCTATACACATTGGGTATAAGCTGACCTCTCATTGTATGGAAAGCCTATACAGTGAGAGGTCAGCTTATACTGAAAGTGTTTAGCTTGATGTGGGCTCCACTGTACAAGAAACTCTGAAATTGACTTCTAAGTAACTTTAGTCAATAACTCGATTTATTCCCCTCGCAGAATCGTGATCGATCTCTTTCCTCTACAAGGAATTAAATGAAATCATTTCTTCGTCGCATTTGATCTAATAAATCTCACAGCGGGAGATGGTTCAATCTTGCATTGCCAACGCCTACATACATGGATGCTTAACACGATGGAGCGTGGATGACGCTATCGCCGTATTTAGGTCAATATAATGTAGCTGCACCATAAAAATTATACAAATAACCCACACGACTGTTATACACGATAAAGACACTGATTGTGTGAACTATAGAAACAAAGATCTCACGGTATTTAAGTATGATAGCTGCTGCACCTAAAATGATGTTGAAATAATAAAAGAAACAATGTCATCTACAGCTTTGCAAAAGAATGATTAAAAAAGTTATACATGTAGAGACCGTCAAAAGAAGTAGAGAAGCATACTAAAACGATTATAGAAAAGTATTGTCGAAAAAGAAATGTAATCTGAGAAGAAAAACAAAGGGAAGCAATCAATATTAATTTACTTAATGGACTGACGGAGTAGCCGCAGGGAGTGTGGAAGTCGGTAATAGTGCCTGGATCGGGTTACTTTTAGGGAATTTAATTAGGAAAGAAAACAAAACTTCTGTAACAGGTTAAAGGGAGAACGAAGCCATAAATATTAAATATCTCAAATACTAGAGTCCTTTGAAGTACCAATGAACAGATCAGTACAACTTTGTGGATAAAATGCAAATCTACAGCGACACGGGATATCGCAAAACGTATTTGTTTTAATTTCCATTAGGAAGGAACTGAGCATCTCATCTAGCATTTTCATCACGAATGAGCAAATTAAAACGGTACCATAAAATTCTCAGTACATAAAATAGGTTACGGTGATTGCAGCCGCTGAAGTGCTAATAGCTAGCATGAATTATGCAGTAGATGTTCGCTGTACAATGAAATTCTCACTGCACACATCGGCTCGTGTGCTTACTTTCCATACATCAATAATAACTCGACAGATTCTCTTATTGGAGTTTTGCAGAGAAAGTTGTCTGCGACTGTCATTCTTATTGGTTTACGAAACCGTGGAAAGGCATTTTCTTTTACTAATAACGTCAATAGATACGGCGTCTTCAACAACAACAAAAAAACTAGGACAAACACAGATGGTAGATCAAACAAATTTGGGATTAAAGGGGAAAAGTTTGAAAAAGCAACTTCGGAGGTAAAAAACAATGCTGTCTTCAACAGTTTTTCTCTGAAGAGTTTCCCACTTACTGGAAGGTTGTAAATTAAAATCGTCTGGCAAGCGGCACGTCCGTCGCATTGCGCCACACGATGTGACCTCAGCGAGACAGGCTCGGCAGAAACTTGATAAAACATTCCCAAACTGGTTGTTCTTGGCTGCTTGCTGCAGTTTGCACTCCGAACAATGCCATCTACATACATGATTCCCAGTATACATCCACCGAACAGTCTCTATGTTTAAGTCTACTTGGGGAGCGCTTCGTTTCGAACTGGTTCTATGAAAATCACATTTACACAGTTCTAGTATGGACTATCATGGTATACCGTGACGTATTGGAGACTATGTCGTATACAATGTACAAGTTCTCTCAACGGTTTGACACCCTACACGAATTTCCAAAAAGGGGCAACATTGAAAACTTTCCGTATTTTTCCCGGAAAGTCTCAGATTGGTTCTCCACCTCAAACAGCTTAATCGACCTGGCTGGCCTTGAGAAGACAGAAGGGCGAACTCTGTTCGCCGAAAAGACACCGAAGCTCCACAATAAGGTTTTCTTTTACGAAATACTAATACCTAAAATTTATCGTAAATTTGTCTCCATACAGATAATTTCATTTTGATAAGGAATGTTTTATACTGTTGCGATTTGCTTATTTGCACCAAGATAAGTGCTGTCGCTAAGTGTGAAAGAATAATAAAAAGCGGAAAATAAACTAGGTCATTGAGAGAAATTGAACGCATACAATACAATTCCACGAATGAAACAGCAGCTGCAGTTGAAATGCTAAGTGCAGCATTGTTTTACACAAATTGAGCTTGAATCCAGCGCTAGTTGACCTCGGTGCCGTGTGTGGAACAAACATACATAAACTTGTTTGTGATGTTAATGTTGTACCAGACAATGTCAAGACATGTGTTATGTCATTATCTATGTTAAAATAGGTAAACTCATTAAGGATCAATAAATATTGTGAAAAATTATCCATTGTTAACTTAAACAGTATTGAATTATTCATTCCCGTTAAGCGTGTCATATCATAATCAATCACCGATAAGTATGATAACACTGCTATCGTTGTTCAACCAACACTTGTGATGCAAATTGAACATAGGACATCACTAAAACAACAACAAAACAGAACAATCCAATATTTGAGGAAGCAGAGGGCGTTATGAATGGTGGCCTGATTGCCGCAAATTTGCCAGGCAACTACTACGTCCAACAACCGGTAAATTGTCGGCGAATCTACTGCTCTATATTGTTCGTCATGTGAACAAATGACTACGATTGTCGTACTAACATTCATATTATACTTTTGAAGCCACGTATCTTAGATAAAACTAAATTCTTGCAACACAAACTATTTTCAACCCATCTAACATGCATGTTCTAAAGTCTAGTTATCATAATGTCATCCAGTAGCCCTACCATGAGTTTAGACCTCGATGCTCGCTAGCGAGTGCGTAAAATGTTTATACGGGAACTAGTAAAGCGGTTTACGAGAGGAACCAGAATTTCTTTATGCAGTCGCTAACGAGTGTGGAAACAAAACTCATGGTACACCAACCAGGTAAACAGGTACATATGTGTAGAATGGTAACGAGCGTGTAAGCTCTTTTGAAATCAGTCCCCATATTACAGAGCGTGGGGAAGGGAATATAGTCGCATGCGTACTAAACACCAGACATGTACAGAAAGCGGTTGTTACGTGAGTCGGCGAGTGCATAAGACTTGGATATGGACTGGATTTCAGGTCGACGACCCCACGTCGCCAGGACTGCACGATAGGAATAATAAAGATGCCCACGAAACCAATCAAGTTTGATGATAATATTGAAGGAATTCGACTAGCTATTAACGAGGAATTGTCAGATTTTACGATTCGGTTCGGAGGAACAAACGAACCGCTGCTAGAAAAATTAAAAGCTAAAAGAGCCACCGTTTGTTGTCGGTAAAAGTGTAGAAAGGCTTGAAAATTGTAAGCACCTTTCTAATTTTTAGTTCAATTATCTTCTCTGTTGCTCAACCGTGAAAGGGCCTCAAAGGGTATTGTTCAAGTTATGTACGGTGCTCTATTTGAGTGCAACACTTGCTTTGCTTTATAAGGGCCATGTGTTCAGTCGCTCCTTCAATGTCCCTTAACCCGTGCGTTCTATTTCACGTCAAGAGAAGTTGTAAAACGACAACGTTGCAAATTATTCACGCACAAATAAATAAAAATATTCGTTCCTTACGCAAACCTCAACAGTATGCTGTACTGTTATTTTTATGTTTGTACGTTTAATTTGTATTTAAATGTCTGGTACCCCATTTAAGCCCCATATCCTGATATTTTCACACTAGTTTCTTTGATCAAGTACAGTGTACTTTGAGCCGCAGCCATGTTACTGGCAGATCGTTCTAAAATTAGAGTTCTATAAAAAGTTTTGTTGAATAGTTAGTAGTCAATGTGTGGTATTCGATTCAAAGCAAATGTTTTGAATTTTTTGAAGGTTAGGACGTGGAAATAAAGGTGAAAGATAAATTGAAATTTTCTCCTTTTATAGGCGACAGGTTTTTCTATTAATTGTGTCGTATTTGACTTTAAATCTTGTTTACGTTGACTTGTGAGAATGTTAATGATATTGAAATATTAAATATGCATTTGGTGACTCACTCATTGATGATTTGTTTAGTTTAAGATGACTACTCGAACCTTCTTGAGTTTGTATTGTTTACCTGAAAATAATGGAATAAATTTAATTAGGAATTATTCACAACAAGGAATTATTTTAATTACTATTTTTGTTTAATCATTTTTGTGGCACGGGTTTTTAATTCGATTCTGTTTTTTAGGGTTCCGTACTCAAAGGGTAACTAACGGGACCCTGTTACTAAGACACCACTGTCCGTCTGTCTGTCCGTCTGTCACCAGACTGTATCTCAAGAACCGTGATTTTCACAGATGATGCATTTCTGTTGCCGCTATAACAAAAAATTCTAAAAAACAGAATAAAATAAATATTAAAGGGGGCTCCCATAAAACAAACGTGATTTTTTGCTCGTTTTTGCTCGATATTGATAACGGCAACAGGTAGACGCTTGAAATATTCAGTTATATAGTCACTTTAAAAATAAATAATTGAATTAAAATAAAACAAATATTTATGGGGTGCTCCCCTACAACGGACATGATTTTTTCACCGTTTTTATAGATAATGGTACGGAACCCTTCGTGCGCGAGTCCAACTCTCACTTGGCCGGTTTTTTATTTATTACAATCCTTGCATTATTTAAATGTTTGACAGGACTGAAGCTTCTGACAGAACAGAATAGAGGATAACGACGGCTAAGAATTATTTTTGAACTGTATAAAGCATGTATTGAAAAATACCTTCTTAAATCAACAAAGTCCCAGAGATTGGAGTATTGTATTGAAAGAAAACGGTAACGATGATTTAGTTCCTATTCTAACACCTTAGCACAGGGAAAAGTGATAGATATACGCTGTCTATGATACAGATAAACATTCCCCAATCCCAACAGACTTCCAAAATAGTCCGTCCAATCGACGTTGGAATTCAACCGTGGCATTCTAAATGGGTTGTCTAACTTGGCTCAACTGATTCGATTATGTCACAAGACGAGACGGGAAGCCTAGGGTCAATTGAAGGGTCATGCACCAGAGAGGGGAAGATAACTGACTCCAGACTTAATTTAAGACATGATAATGGCTTTCAAAGTATAACGTTAATTCTTTATGAATATTGGTGCAAGAAATTATTTCGAAATATAGTATAGTATTTAGACAATAGTTATTTACGTATAAAGATAAGTAATTTAAAACATATACCGTCACGACATGGATCCCCCAAGGAGCCGGTATTTATTCCCAAGTGTGAACTTGCTTTTCAACGACGATAATTACATCCTAAGCGAGGTAGAGGGTGCCTTGGTGAGCCCTATTGCAGTACTTCGGGCACAAATGGCCTTCCGAAGTAGCAGAAAAACACAAACAAATGTGCACCGCGGGAATTGAACCAAAGACCCCGTGGCGGTCCGAGAGGGGGTCACAGGAGTCATGACCCCCCTCCCCCAAAAATCATCACGTCAAGTTGAAAAATCTCCTATAACTTGATGGTTTAAGAATATTTCAAACAAATTATTATCTGCTAACGTTTAAGTAAAAAATTTTCAGAATAACGGTATAAAAATAACTCAAATTTGAAAAGCCTGCGAAATATACGAGCCAACGCGGAAGTGTTGGTGGCGGGGCGCAGCCGCAAACCCAGTGGCGTGCATAGGATTTTTAAGTAGGATAAGCACAAAACTGTAAATTTGTAATTTTATCCATTGTTTCATTTTGCAAACGAAAAATAAAATTGGTACAAAGTCCAAACTGTCCGATTTAACGTGGTTGCTTCGAACAGGCATTGCGTATTTTAATGAGAATGTGTGCGTGCTCGGCGCGAGCTGATGACGTCATGTGAGTGTAGTTACAGATGCACACATAGATGGCTTTAAATTTTTGTTATTTAGGTATACATTTTTGTTCCCACGGTAGCGCAAGCGCTGCGGAGCAGGCAGGTAGGTATTTCAATAAACGGGTGAAGCTTCCTTGATTGTAATATTGAAATAGTTGTGTGTACCTTCCTATAATTAAATATATAGTGGTCTAGTTAGCTAAGCCAAGCACAGGGTAGGCATTGCATTTTTGCCTATATGAGATGCACGCCACTGCGCAAACCCCATAAAATTTATAGAAGCCTTCCATTTGTTTTATGATTGAGATTTTTAATTTTATTAAAAAAGTTATCTGTATGTACAGTGGAGACCGCATCAAGTTAGACACTTCGGACTTTGTACCTATCTTATATTCTTCTCTGTAGCGGCTAATGTCGTACTGCAAGTTTATAGCTTGATGTGGTCTCCACTGTACCTATATTACAGTTTGACTTTTAACCTAACTCCGATAATTTGGTATTTTGTTGAAGAATACAAACTGGTTTTATTAAAACCATTCAAAATCATATTCATAATTATTTATTAAAGTTGGAGCCCTTTGAAGATTTTCATAAAATCCAAAGAAATCACGGTCACCAGAAGGGATAAGATAATTAGATCGCGCAAAGTTATTTTTATTATTGATTCTACTATTTTGGTTATTGATTCTACTATTTTGGACTATTTTCAACTTTTTCCGTATGGGAATAGCTAGGATAAAAATTTTATTTACAAGCAGTTGTTTTTACATTTAAAATGTGTTCTACTAACGTTCCTTAATAACCTCTAAATTTATTTGTTTGAAAGTCACTCTGTATATGTATGCTTAACCTGTTTTACTGTTAAAATTGGCTTCTCTAACTGTATTGAGGCAAGATGACCTCCCTCCAAAATCTTGCCAAGTTCCTGGGTTAGCAGGAGAGCGCTCTTCCACTCGGCCACGGACGTGGCCGATAAACAACTTGTGCAAAAATGTCACATTACCCAATTTACCGAGCCCTCCCTATGAGAACTGGTTTCATAGGGGCCAATCTTGTTCATCCAATGGAACTATCCTGGTGTTATTTGAAAGTGGTATAACTAATATCTACTCGTACATCTCTATGTAAGCTAGCGACCATATTTATCATTACATACAGCTAGTAATAGTAATTACAAGATAAATACGCACTCAAAATTCAAACTTATCGCGCGATAGTTAAGGTAATCGATGTTACAAAACGAGTAAGTACAGTTTTTTTTTCACGTTCAACAAAATGTAAATATCTGGCATGTTAATTATGTAACCATGACCGTGTCTGCTTGCAGATGCTATCTATCAAGATACTCTAAACAGACTGCCCAAATTCTATACGAGAATAATATGCCCATACAGATTGCAAAGTCGTGTATATGCCAGTGAGCCATACTGTGGTCAGACTTGGGCTGAGGTCATTACGGGATGGGCGTTGATGACATCATGTATTATTTTTTGTGATTAGCACATGGATGGATGTATTCATGCACAGACTGCTGCCTGACTCATGCGTACAGCGCCACCATCTTATCCGTTCAGGTGAGGGAGGCGCTAGTGGACTATTTGGCAAGTATAATTTTGCCAAGTGCGAGTCTGAGTAGCGCACAAAGGTTTCCGTACCACCACACAATATGGGTCCGGAATAATAGCAATATAGATTAGATGCCATAGCAATATCAAGGCGACAAAAAACAAACCCTTTAAATAGGCTTGTACACAGGGTAAACAAAATATTATTCTATTTAGTCCGTCATTTAGATTATCAAAAAATATTGGACACGTATTTTTTCTTTTGTCAATCAAACAAAAAATGACAGAGATAAAGCGCGTCAAAGTTTGGGAGTGGGGGAAAATGACGTCACTTCTAAGTAAAATTGTACCTAAATGTGACGTCACACGGAACTTCAGCAGGCTATATCTTCATAATTTTTTGTTAAATTGAAAAAGGAAAAAATACGTGTCCAATATTTTCTGATAATAATCTAAATGACGGAATAATACATTTTTTTTAGTTATCATGCCTATCGGCACCCTTTGAGTATAGAACCCTAATTTTTTTTTAGTAAATAAGACTTAGTGTCACACACAAGGTGCTTCTAAGTCCTGTTAAACATATACATATGCGGATGAAGTTTCAATTTCCTCCACATGAACAGATAAGATGGTGGCGCGGCACGTATTGTAAAGCAATAATATATCAGCAACAGGCGTATTTACTACAATCGTGTTACATAACTGGGCTTAACTTGGTTACAAAGAAATTGCAATGAGAACGAAGTGTGGAAACTAGAACGTGTCTGGAGTCTATGAGGAAAATGCCGCAAGTACCTACTTGTTAGGGCTGCATGTAAGGTCAGATAGAGCACCTCATTTTGCGTCAATCAGAACTGAACTCTACGACGTTTCCTTTTAGTTTAAAATAGCGCGCTCTCAGCCGTGGTTGTTACGACCACCAAGAAATACGCGCCTACCAAAATCTGCGTTTTTATTTGATAACTCTGCTTCTAGATGCAATTTTTAAAATATTCTAGGACGAGCTGACGATGTCATTTGTTAACTTATTTTTAATACAAATTTCAAGGTTGTATGATTTAAGAAAGGCCCTTTAACACTCGAAAAACAATAAATTTAGAGGTTACTTCGTAATATTTTTCTATCGAGCGAACTTAAAGGTTTTGCGTTTTTTCTAAGATCAGTCTATCAGCCATATAGTCTACTGTCTATATTATTTTTACTAAACCGGTTAACTAAGTTACATAATGCGATATGCTCATTTAAAGTTGTGCATCTAGCCTTATACGGACCCTTAATACGAGGGTGCATTTTTATATTCGCGGAATGGGTAGGTAATTAATAAATGAGGGTACTTTCCTTAGTCGTAACTGGTTAAGTAGCTCATTATTAGTATAAATAGAATGTTTTGTTTTAATCGGGCCATTACTATTTGAATTATTGTCGATCAAACAACTCAGTTGGGAAGAACATTGTGAAAAATGGAGAAAATCGAGCACCGCGCTGTCATAAAGTTCCTTACCAAGCAAGGTAAATTGGTTCAAACCATACTAGAAGAGATGTCATCCGTTTACGGGGAGTCTTGCCCCGGTAAAACCATGGTTTATAAGTGGCATACCCTTTTTAAGAAAGGCTTAGAAGAAGATGATCCTCGGCCAGGACGGTCGATCGAGGTGACCACTCCGGAAAATGTTGATAGATTATAAAGATAAAGGTGTCTCCATAACCGGAGAATACTACGCTTCAATCTTAGAGCGATTAAAGGAAGCAATCAAGGCAAAAAGAAGGGGAAAATTAACCAAAGGTGTCCTCCTTCTGCACGACAACGCGCCTGTGCACAAGACCCGTGTTGCGTTGGCTTCCCTGCATAAGGTGGGCTTCGATATTTTGGTTCATCCACCCTACAGTCCTGACCTGGCTCCCAGTGATTATTATCTCTTTCCAAAAATGAAAAAAGAACTTCGGGGGAAGAAGTTCTCAAGCGATGAAGAAGTGAAGGAAGCAGTTTCAGCTTATTTTTCAGACAAAGAAAAAACTTTTTTTTTTCGAGGGTATACATAAGCTAATTGAAAGATCTGAAAAATGTATTAGGGTTGCAGGTGAATATATTGAAAAGGAAAAATAAACTTGTATTTTTATTTCCACGTCTTACCCCCGATTGCGCGAACTTAAAAACGCCCCTCGTAACTTAAAAAGTCTGCAAGTGCACATCATAATGCAGTGTGCGGATTTCGTCAATGTATGATCAGCAAAAGAGTTAGTAGCCACGCCCTGCGCAAACACTTTGATCTTATATAGAATTTTAAACTCTCGCGTTTTGTAATGATCTTATAATGTAATGAACTTTGATCTTAGACCCAGTCATAGTATAAATAAGTATACTGTGACCCAGTGAATAATGATTATTAGTGATACCCGTAGACGAGATGAGTATAATTGATCAATAGTGCGCGTATGTTTGTATTGACCAATTATTCCTCATTTTATTTACACTCGTCTGTAGATGTATTCTAACGAAGTCCGTTTGGCTACGGTTATAGTAGTGACGCGTACATATAAGCACTTTTCTGTGTGTGGCGAGCAGTGGCGATGGGTCCCTATAACACGATTCCCTTCGGCTTATCTAGGAAATGGCATCCATAGTATATTTCTTTATTCCGTGCTCTTCGCTTTGTCAAACATTACCAAAAATCTTAATACGACAAATACATTGGCTGCCAGGGAGTTGCAAAGCACAAAAAGTTTTATGTTGTCCTTGGTTGCTTTCTAAGGCGATTTTTGTCCGGCTTCCCTTTTTAAAATGTTCACCCTTCCCGAGGTTAAGCACACTAGAAAAAATTGCGTGTGCACTCACTAAGTACTACAATCATAGCGAAACGGACTTTGTGAGATAGAAGATCTGGTACTTTATCTCTTTTGCTGTCTGTACGTATTAAACCATAGTTAACAATGGTGCATGGTATTCCATAAAAGTCACAATCCAGCAGAACCAGGTACTTTGAAAGGCTTATCTCATCAATTCAATTATCCAGCCATACATGGTGCTCATTAGAATTGTTAAACAACAGATCGATCAATTCGTGAAGGTACTTCACAAGATATTATGTAGATGTGGTGTAAACTAAGTACAGGTTTGTCTATGGACGCGGTTTCATTTTAAAAATATAAGTATTCGTATAGAGCTTCCCACTACTCACGAAAACATTTAGTTCTAGTAGAACAGTGAGTTTTGGTTCAAGGCCAAAACTTATTGTTTTAAAAACAATTTTGTATTGAATATTTTCATTGAAGCTAGAACGTAAACTCATTGAGTTCTACTGAAAGTAGGTTTGTTCCAGAGCGTGGTGACTAACTCCCTTGGGGAGGGATTCTTAGTGTAATTCTTCTCTTTGTAGTTTCGCTATATCAAATCAAGTTACAATAGTTATTAAAGTATAATATAATAGATTCAAGGAGTATAGGTATATAATAAAAAAATAGTATCTAGTTTTGCAAGAAAAGGGTAAATATGCAATTTTAAATTTAACTTACGTCTGCATAGATATCGGTTTTATGATCATTGTTGTCTTTCGTTCAAATTAGAATTGATAATTAGGGAAATACGTTTTATAGCCAAGAATAGCTTTATTAGATTTACGGACTGTATGAACAAAAGTAAAATTTAAATTCGCGGATTTATCTTGTGCAAGTAAGTATACAAGAAGATCGTAAATTAGAGATGACATCATTACACTGTAAACACCAAAATGAACCGTCGGTGCATGATATCATGAGCAGAAACAAAGTGCCATTTTGTGGAATTATCAGGGTCATATCAGTTGCAGACTATCTTGGATATACATTCCAACTGATAACCGGCGTAAGTTTAGAACAAGGAGCCTCAATAAAAAGTAGAACACGAACAGAAATCGCCAAAATTAAAATCTGACCCGACGAAAATACCCTTCGGGGGGTTTTAAAAGAAAACCAGTCGAACGAATCCATGCACGATACCAGACATTCCCGAATGTCATTACCAAAATAGAGCCTCTATATAAAATGCCTATACGAATTTTCTTAAACAAATAAATTTACTAAAAAAACCCGTTCAAAAGCGAGTAGGACTCGCGCCCTGAGGATTCCGTACCATTCAAATAAGTTAATATACTTAAATGATTTGAATAGAAACAACAAACTTATAATTAAGTACCTAGAAAATGTATAAAACAAAAGTGCAAAATTAAGTTGGTCCTGTTTTTACAATTAAAAATTAATAACAATTTTGATACTTAACCATTGGTTTTATATTGAATGATATAAATTATAAAATAAAAAGCGGAAGATAAATGGGAACCGTTTAATCTAAGGTCTACAACTCGTGGTGGGCAGGTTGAACATAAATCTCAATAGTCTGGTGACCTCGATAGTGTGGGGGGGGGGGGCAGGGCCGGTCGATCTGCCTATAGTTTACACCAGGCCCCGCTCCGATACTCCTGGAAACTATGGGAAATAGCTGGTGCGAATTGAGGTAAGTCCAGGGTGTAGGTAGGTATACTCTAGATTGATTTGAAGAAAAAAAAACTATTCTTTCTCGATTCTATGATAAAAAGTGTACAACAGAGCTACTCGTATAGGATCAGGAAGTAAAGCTTCCTTGATACAAAGAACAAAGGTTGAAAATCCTACACACATCTTCGAAAGAACATAACAAAAGCAAGAGGTCATTGAAAACTCAACAAGCTCCCGCTCCACAAGTAACGAACTTCATTACGGAAGCACTCACTCCAAAACAAGTCCTACAGTTCTCTTCTTACATCTAACAGGAGAACTAAAACCCATACCAGTTCGAAAGCGGACACTATCTCATCCTCCGCCCAATCCAAGGGTTAGATCACTTCACGTAAAGCAGCATGCAGACTCGCGGACGGCACGGGCGCGTCGCGGCGCGGTCTCGGCGGATTGAAGCCGTACTATCGATCCTGTTTCCCGGCGCCAGCGGGCCGCGGTTCCTCTTTGCACGCACGCCCACCCCCCGCAAGCGGCGGGTTGCCACCCCTCGTCTACCCTACCCTTTATTACGGGGAATCGCTTTATTAACGCGACGTGTGATTTCGTCATAAATTTTGATAGTGATTTGATAGCAATACATGGTAACTTAGGTGGTAAAGCTGATGCAGGGCTCGACTGTGGACGTACCACCATCTTACTCGCAAATCCTCCCGAAGTTATTCGGGGGAGAGTAAGAGAACAGCTCTCAGGCAAAACCGGGCGGCCCACCATTGCCGGGGCTTATATAAAACAGACTGGTGACGGGCAGCGGCGTCACTGGGGCAAGGGTTTCGGCACCGCGCTCACCGACCCGCCTGGCCATCGTGTGTGATTACTATGGGAATTTCTTCTAGGAGGACCGCCAAAAGTGGCAAAATCCTGGAAAGGCCTATGTTCAGTAGGTAGTGGACGAAACCTGTTGGATGGATGGACATTGTAACTTGGCAAGTAGTACCTATCTCTACATTCGTACCATCAACAAAAAGCTGTTGCAGGCATGAGAGAAGAGTGCGATAAGTGCTGGTGAATTTGAAGGCTACAATTAAGAGTTGGTTTAGTTCAAATGCTTTACGAGTAAGATTTTGAAAAATATATATGATATGATAAACTACATACAATATCTGGAATGATATGCCTTGATTAGTATTTTAAATTTTTATTAAAAACTTAAATAATTAAATACCAAAACAAGGTCTAAATTAAGACAATTATAAGACTAATATCCGATTTAATTAATTCAGTATGCAAGGAAACAAATTAAAGATATTATATTATAACTACAAATGAGTTCTCTTGATAATTTTTTTAATTTTAGTTATTATTGTAATTATTTATTTAGTTAAATTAGAGCGCATTTGTAGCATGATTTCCTTCTCGATCGACAGAGAGATCAGTATGGGATAAATCGTGTAAGAAAGTGAGACGCACGCATCAAGATCACCAGCAGTAGTTGTCGCATTAGATGAATTTTTGGATGTTTAGTTCCAAATTGATGGCAACACCGGGAATCCCCCTCCCTGTCTGATATCACCCGACCTTGTCCAATACGAGACCTGCTACCCACTATATACAACATGGGAACACATGAAGATGTAATGTAACACTTAATAAGGGGGGCTTAGAACATTGTTGTATCTAGGTGTGTAAGTATCCCGAACTCTAACAAATAGTTACACCTATTTGACATATATATTAGAAAAAGTTATTTCGGGAGTATCCGGCACTAAAGACCATTTTGTATATGGGTCATTTGTCAAAAGCTGACTGACAGTATCTATTTCATATCGTATATGTAAGTATAACCATGGATGAATTTGTCTATGGTATAAGATAGTATTACATACAAAATAGTCACCTACATTGGATGTAGAGAATGGAATATTAGGTGGTAAATTAAACCATCTTGCTGTTTTTAATACTACATTAGGCATGCTATAATATTAAGTGGTCATTTTTATAACTAAACATACATCTGGCAGATAAAAGCCATCTTGGTCACGCCCTTTTCTAGGTCCCTTAGTAGTTAAAGGCCTGAACAATTGGGTAAGGGAAGTTTATGCTAAGGCATGCTGTTTATAAAACTGTTTCAAGAATATACCTAGTCGGTGCTTAAATTCTGTCACAAACAAAATTGGCTATAAAATGAAAACTAGTCATGATATACAAAAAAAGGTTTTTTTTAATAAAGGTAATTTAATTAGCTTTCATTAAACACAAAATTTATTCAAAATGATTGCCACCATTTTTCACACAAGCCTTCAATCTTCGCAGCCAATCATCAATAGCAGCACGGACCATATTCATGTCGATATCGGCCACTGCTTTAATCAATGATGACTTTAGGCTGCTCAAATTTTTGTGAGGTTTAGAACAGACCTTCTCCTCCAATTCCTGCCAAATTTTGTAATCCAGTGGATTGAGGTTAGGGCTAGATGAGGGCCAATCTTGATGCCTTATTAGCTCGATATTCTGGCGCTCGAACCACTCCTGAGTTGTCTTGGCCTTATGAGCAGGTGCGGAGTCCTGTTGAAACACAAATGGCCGTCCTCCAAACAGTGTCTGGGGCAGATCTTTTACTATGCGATCTAAAACCGTGTCTTGGTACACTTTTGCACTGGTTTTGACACCTTTTTCACAAAAATGCACTTCAGTGGGGCCATAGTAGGTTATTCCCAACCAAATCATGACTGATGATGGATGATGGCCGTGCTGCACTCTAGGAATGGCATTTACAGCGGCCGCAGAGCTGGTAGCGTACACCCTGTCATTTTGTTTGTTGTACTTCTCTTCGATATTAAAAATTTTCAGGATATCGCGGTGTCTGTTTCTTGCGTACCGCTTTAGCAAAACTTTGCATTTTTTGGCTCTCATAGCTATCAGACGCGCGTTCAGAAGATGTACACTCTTTTTTCGGTAAGATCGTAGTCCCAGGTCTTCATTGAGTACTTTTTTTACGGTACTTCTGGTTAATCCCATCTCCAAAGCCATCAGTTTCTGCTTGCGGACGGGATTTCTTGCAATAAGCGCCTTGATTGCTTTGATGACCCCTGGAGTCCTAATGGAACGAGGTCTGCCAGTTCTTTTCTCGTCATCGACACTAGAGGTTTCATTGTACCTCTTGATGGTACGGTACTCGAACCTCTTCGTGATTTTTAATTTTTGAAGCAAGTTGAATATCGTCTTCGGTGGATGGCCGCAACGATGCAATGCAATTACTGCTACTCGGTCCTCTTTGCGAGTCCACTCCATCGTAAAAAATGAATGAATGTAGTTGTGATTTGGCAGATTATTAATCAAAAAATATTTGAAAATCGAACACCATTTCATTTTTTTTTCTAGGTGTTCTATTTTTAAAATAAATGGCCAGTGACAGTGTTTAAGAACCGACTAGGTACAATATGTTGGCCATATTTAATTGTTTGTGTGAAATTGTGTAGCAAATTAACTAAGGAAGATATTTTTAAAATTTATCTTGTGAACTTCATTTGGCCCTTCCCTGACCAACCATATATAAAAAGTGTCATCAGACTTTCATCAACGTTATCTCTTTTCATCAACGTTGGCCAATCTTTTGCCTAATGGCATCACATAGTCCGAAACACAGACACAATGTAACTGTCTATTTGCCATCGTTGTCAATTTTTCTTGTACTAACGCAAAGGATATCTTGTTTATGCCTAAAGGAAGCGAATTTCATTACAAAAAAAAAAAAAATAATGCATAAAACTAAAATTACATTTATTCTGAATGATATTTATTTTGGGAAATAATATTTAAATAGTGTTTAAGTTTCGTGTTGAACATACCGACTTGCAGATGCAGATTTATGTTTCGAATGATTAAAATCAAGAATTAAGAATAACTAAGTTACTGTAAGAAAGATTGGCTTGCGAAAGATGACTTAAGGCACATTTTATTAATCTCTTAGGAAATAATAAAATACCCAGTAGAGTATTCAAAAGAGTGTTGCATGTAGTTCTTGAAATATAAAAATCTTCTTACAGAACATAATGAAATGAAATACATTTATTTAATGTAGAATCTGTACATTATATACAAGAATTACAAGTCAGAATAAAAACAATTTTACTAAAAATAATATGGAAGAAAACAATTAAAAAATAATGAAAGTTTGACTTACTTAAACTTTATAAAAATAGTTAAATTATAGGAATAAATGTTATGCAATAAATACAACAAAGAATTTACACACAACAAAAATTATTTTATTTTAAACTTCAAGTAGGTAATAAAGTTATATATTTTACTTTTAAAACAATTATACAATAATATTCTTTATTGGGAAATCAGTACATCACACAGCACAGAATTACAATAATCATACATAAAAAATAAATTAAAATTACTACAAAGCCAAAATAGATTTCACCTATTGATATATACCAAGGCAGTAAAATAATAGTAAAGAGCTTTCAAAATAAAATTAAACTAAACAAATATGTCCTAAAATTCAAAGTGAAAAAAATTTAATAGGTGATAGAGTATCGCTAATCTAATAATATAGGTACCACTTTCCAACAATTTTTTTTTGCGCTATCTTGCTTTTTTCTTTTCCATAGACATTTAGTCAGCTAATTGTACTAGACTTTGTACTGGGAGGTAAAAAAATATATTACATTTTTTTAATTATTGGATGTGATCATTTAACAATACACAATTTACCCTAGAATTATTTTCTCGTATTGTTGTTGGACCTTATATAAATAAAGTTTAAAAAGACAAAAACGCAAAAGAGTAAGTAAAATTAAATAGAAATCATACGAAACAAAAAGCATCATATGGTTTTAACTAAAATTAAATAGTTATGTATTAAATAATTATAAATGCATATTTGAACACGCTTCAAAGTTGGTATGGACATTCTCGCGAACTTTAATCCACAAAATGACGCAATTTTACAAAAACCCTGATAATTACTAAACAATCGCAAAATAACAACGAAACGAACCACCTTAAGTTTGATTTGTAAACAAACAGAGCCAACCACAATAATTAAATAGGTGTTTATTTATTAATTGATTATGAGAAATAAACTGTTTGACAAACATGCAAATGTATGTAGAAGAGTGAGAGAGCTGCATTATATATTATACGTGGTCTTTACCCATTGCTCTGGGAGGCAAGCGTAAGTAATTCTATGTATGGAAAAATAGAAAGCCAGCAATGGATGGGATTGGTATACACCATTCTGACTCATATTTTCTAAGTGAAATGAATACTACCAGTATCTATAGAGTTTTTTAAATACATGTTTGTTTAATTTTGTGCAGATGACATATACATTTAGTTTTTCAAGTGGGCATGGATGGCCAGATCTGGAACTATGGGGAATAACAGGGTTTTGCACTTTTTTATTTTTATTTACATAAGAACCTTAGCCTACTTACAGTGCTTGTCACCAACTCGTAAGCTAAGGCAGTCTTGTTTTCCACAAACTAAAATACTGAAATTACTTAAGAACTTAATAATAAAACTAAATGCTTAAAAAAACTCTTACATATGCTATAGACTTTGGTAAATTGACATTAAAAATGTACACTATACGTATTTATAACATCTTTTACCTACAACATGAATGCAATAAACAATATAAATATGAATAGCCAAAATGCTCACAGGATTCTCGGGGCCGATTTTGATGAAAACCAAACCTGCATCATTTGATTTTTATAAAAATAATTTCCTTAGACGAAAATAGAACCTGCTGATTATTTAAACACACTGTATATTATTGCACTAAAGGTTTTTTTTTAAATGATTTATTTTCTCTTACATTAAAATTAATTATTACATTGACACGTATGCCCTATAGATCACAATATATGGAGTCAAACCTCGCGCAATAAGAAGTGTCGGTAGACACCACCAGTCAGATGATATAAAAAACCGGACAAGTGCGAGTCGGGCTCGCCCACCGAGAGTTCCGTTAATGACTATATTTTTTATCATTTAATTACAAATGTATACTTTTTAGATTTTTCCCTATAGGAGTAAAATACGGTATTACTTGTCAAATTTCATAGTTTTAGGTCAACGGAAAATACCCTATAAATTTTGATTCCCTTGAGAGTGTCGAAATATACGTTTTTCGCGGCATTAACGGCAGCATCTTTTTTTTACATTAACTTAGAAGTTTGATTTTTACTTCAAGGTACTCTAGACCTGAGTTTAAATTTCAACTCGATACTTCCACGCGTTCCCGAGGCAAAGGGTCTTGACAGACAGACGGACGGACGGACGGACGGACAGACAGACAGACAGACAGACAGACAGACAAACAAAGTGATCCAATAAGGGCTCCGTTTTTCCTCTTGAGGTACGAACTCTAAAAAGACGGCAGGGCCAACCTGGAATTGGAGAGCAATTCAAGAGGCGTACGTCTAATGGTGGACAACAATATGCTGAAAGCTAGAAGATCGATCAATTGTAAGAAATTATTCCAATACATAGCCGAATTCGATGTCTCGAACAATGTACAGTATTCAACATCACACAATTATGGATTCCAATGCATATTGGTATATAATCCTCGAGTACAGATGTGTGTTGCAAAGCAAGAACCAATAAAAGTAAGGGAATGAGTAATGTATGAACACATATAAATTAATCAGTATAATAAGTAAGTATGAGCACTTTAGTTTGCCGTATATCAGAATTTTATAATCCTTATAAGCAACACTATCCGTTAGTGTAATAACACAGTGTATTTTTTTTTAATCTTTTGTGTTTTTTTTTTAAATCTAACACTCGTTGTTGTGTTTATCTAAGCATTTTTTTAAAACTTCAGTATACTATTTGGACTTTTTAGTGTAGGGTAAATAAATTAAAATCAACATGAATTAGTTGTTATAATTTAAAAAATATTTGTACTTTTTGTTCAATCAGTCTGTTTGATTTTTTTGGATATTTCATGATATATTTTATGATATCTGTTGATATATATCCTCGAACCCTGAATGAATTTCAGTGATCTAAAATTATTTTATTTGATTTAAACTTATTTTGTTTAATTTATTCATTGGATTAAATAAAAGCTTAATTCTAAGAATGCTTTTTATGTATAAATTTATTTCATTTTGCGCTTTTTATTGAATAATGTTATTTCGCTCGTCAAAACCTTTCATTTTATAACTATGTCAAGAGTTTGGTGAAATATACTTAGTCGGCCATATTGAATTAAGCTTGACGTAACATATCCTGCTTGGCAAACTCTTTCATTTGATACCCATGCCATGGAGGTAGTTATGAAAATTTAGTCCAATAAGAGCTTATAATATTCTCCCCGTCAAGTAATTTTTTTGACATCAGGGGAGTTTGGTATGGAAATAATCAATCGCCATCTTGGGGCATCTATCCTCCAATTGGATTTAAAATGACGTCACTTAGCTTATTATACTCTCCTTATCAAATACTTTTTTTTAAATAACAATTTGATGTCAAGGGGTTTGGTGGTATGAAATAATAAATAAACATCTTGTCACGGCTGCCATATTGGATTTAGAAGATGTCACTTAGCTTATCATGCACTTCACCAAAACCAAATGTGTGTGCAAAATTTTAGCATAATCTATTGGTTAGAACTGGTTTAAAATTCAATGGTTGCAATATTTGACCCAGACATACTAACACACAAGTGAAGTCAAATAAAAGTTATATTCGTCCATGCCTCAGGATGTCAGGTGAAATCATAACTACATACAAAGCTTAAAGAACCCGTTCCATATTTTTGGTCTGTTTGATGCGAAGCATTATTTTATTTATTTTTCTTGTCATTGCCGCGATGTTTTTGTAAAAATCAGGGACCTACACCAGTCCATATTGGCCATCTAAATGAAGACCCAAAATTTATTTGATTCAATTGTTTCTCCTTTGCGCGTTATTTTGATACTTAGATTTATAAAATAACTCGCAAAAGAGAAAAATTAGGCTTTTATTTAGACGGCCAATATGAAGTGGTGTATGTCCCTAGTTTTTCCAAAAACATCGCGATAAAGGCCTGAAAAATTTAATATTGAAATATATCAATATTAAATATTTAATGTTGTTGTCGTCGCGGACCGGGCTCTTATGTGCATTATACAAAATTTTTATACCTATTTACTACCTCTCAAAACATGTTCAAAAACTTATTAAAAACCATTAGTTAGAATAGATATCTTTGCCTGTCCTGGAATGGGTAAAAAAAATTGTCTTGCCAAAAGTAACATTTGGAACTGGATAAAGTTAAATCTTGTGGGTTTGGTCAATAACGGTACAACTCGACTTAGACCCAAAATGAGATTTCTTTACCACTTTGTTCCGTTTTGGAAAAAAATGGTTTAACTGGAATCTTGATATCTTTAAAGACACAGGAGTTAGACATATCACAAAATGGTTTAAGCGAATTTTTTGGTGTTACACAATGGTTTAAAAAGGTAATTTATGAAAGTAGTTGTAACTTTAATTAGATTGATTTCTTTTTTTTGGTTATTACACATTTACTACATATGGTAAAAGAAAGGTACAAACTCGACTTAAGTCATAATGCACTTTAAATGGTTTAATTCAGCTTCTGAACTATACCAGGCCCCTCAGAAAGTATTGCGAAAAATGGGTAAATGATTATTCAATTCGAATTCAGCGAGTTCGAAAACCAAGGTAACTATTTCTTGTTCTTGGAATGGATCCTTTGGTCCTTTGGTAAAGTGTCTGGCGACGCCGAAAGCAGAGCCGCGTTTCCGAAATGTATTATTTCTTAATTTCTAACAAAAATTGTTAGTAAGAAATTGTATGGTTTTAACTATAAAACAAACTTATTTGAAATATGAAATATTAATAAGTTATTTCCAACAAAGTTTCATTTCCTATTTTACGCTCCCTAGGGGTTGAATTACGAAAAATTCGGCCTTATTCCTTGTCAACATTATAAAGGGATTTTCTGTACAATTTCAGTTTTCTTGGTCCATTGTGCTGGGCATTGTTGAGTTCAGGACTTTTCTTTTTGTATACTATTATTTATAATAGTTCATCCCAGGGGAATAAAAGTTTTGATGTCAAAATAATATAAAGTGATTGATTACATTTTGATAATAGATCTATTATTCTCAGTACCAACCTATTACTAAGAAATTCTATACCAATTTAATTATTAAAAGCACAAATCATCAATAGCCTTTAAAGAATCTTTTAGTGTGTGTGAGTGACATCACTTCCACAGATAAAATGAAAACAGAGCACAATACAAGCAAAGTTTCAAACATTTAATCTGAGTTTTTTATCAGCCAGTGAAAAATCGGCACATTAGGTGTCCCGATCAGGGGTAAGTCGGGACGGGTCCCCAGACCCCCGAAAATCGGGACACCCCACACAAATCGGGCCATCTGGCAACACTAGTCACAACCTACTTGGCTCACTCGAGGCATTGACTCTGTTGAGTGACCAGTTAATAAGTATTTGATAAGTAATTACTTTGCCTATTGAACAAACCTTATCTACTGATTACCTACTTGAGTGTGTGACTGATAACTTCTTGGAAAGAAATATTGTAGAAATAGTTTATTCGGTCAGATAATTGTTTTTAATTGATCTGTTGATCTGAGTTCATTCTCCGTAGAATTTCTTTAGCCATGATCTTGCAAGAAATAAAAAAACAACAATTCTACCAATTAAGTATCTACCTTTAGTCCTTGAATGCGTAAGTAGGCAGGCATAGATGGAACTTGCATGATTGTACCTTGTGCATGTGTGCAGTTGCCATAAGCTCAAACATGCATTTATACAAGTATGGAACATGCATGCTCTTGCATTGCAAGAGCTCAACTACAAAGAATACAAAAAATTTCATCATTATGCCATTCGGAGGCAAACAAAAAAATTAAATTAAAAGCTGTTAACAAAAACCTTAGAGGATGTATATTTTAGCTTGAACCTAAACAAATTTATGGCTCATCATTAAATTATTTCTGCATTGCTACGTACTTCATATTTTTATGGTAGATAGGTCTGGTTACTAGATATAACACACTAAAATTTCAGCTAGCGGAACTCAAAGGCTTTCAAGATATAAAATTTGAAATTTTTTTTTTTAAATTAAATTATCTGCATTATCACAACGCTTGATGGAATGACAAAATGAAATAATGTTCCATAACGTTCCGTTTATCCCAGTGACAAATGTCAATAGAATGCACACTGCCTACAAAAAAATTGTTGTAAAATTATTGAGGTAGAATGGAATGTGTTTTACATAGGAGCAGCCATTTTGTAATTTAGCAAATGATATGGTATGTGGGCGAAAAATCGTTCACCAAAAGTCAAAAAATAGGTGCGACGACGAGCGAGCATGTTAGGTTGACAGGTAAGAAAAACTAAGGAGCCGAGCGAAGCGGAGCGGAGCGAGGCGACAACAGCCCTAGTTTTAATAGTAAAGTCAGCATTTTCAACAACTGTCACTCAGTATTTTAGTCGCTTGTTTAAATACAAGCCATAGGTATGTGTACAAATTTTACTCAGGTATAGTTTATTCCTTAAAAACTAACCACATTTGTTAGACTATGCCTGGGAACAAAATTCTTAGGACCAGGTGTCTAATTATTATGGTTAATAAATAAAAAAAACTGTTGGTCTCCGCAAGTTGAAGAGGGTACCATTGGGGGAGGGATACCCCCTCCTACCCCCTTACCCTCCCCCCCTTAATTAGTGCGGAAATACCCTTCCCAAATTTATGTTGCAACAAGGCTCTTTTAATGGGTGGATGATATTGACAGAAACAATAAGGGTTATGTTACACAACCAATCACACACCAAAAGAGCCTTGTTTATGGCAAAGTAAATAATACAATAGAAACCTTCGTTAGCACTGAGGAAAAATAGGTGCACAGCCAGCATACCAAGCTAATAGGTTGCTACATAAACTTTTTTCTGCTACCTTTTTTACACTCTAACTGAAACCTTGACTCAATAACTAAGTTATCTTTGGGGTCACAGATTCACTGACCTCTTGGATAACTTACCTTATTTACATAGCAACATTGACCCATTGCAAAATAATATTGAAGTAAGTACATCGGTTTTCTAAGCCGTGTTCTTCACATATTAAAGAAACTAGGTATCTTTCATTTCAACTACTTATCTCTTCCATTTCATTCAAACTTCCAGAGAAATTGTGTCAATTGAAAGTAATTGAAGAGGTCATTAAAGAGTAGATCCCAGAAATGAGTTTTATTACACCATACAAAAGATACGACGATAGAAGGTTTAGTTTAATTTTGGACAATTATCTTTTATAATAGGTGATGTTTATAGTTATGGACCGGCGTAGAAATAATCATAGAAAATTCAATGAAACTCACTAAGAATTGGCAGTTAATCGTTAAAAATTCTTTGAAACCCACTAAGAAATTGGCAGTTATAATCCAAGTATTTACCTGTAAATTACAGCTGAATAACGCAGCTCCACCACAGTTTCACAAACGATATCTTCAGCAATCACAAAATATCACACTTTCGACATTCAGGGCGTACCGAGTTGTCTCCACTGCACAAATTCACAAAAAAACACCGATCCGCTGGGACGATTTGCTCTCAAATAATACTCGTCCGCCGGTAGGTGATAGAGCCTGAAAACAATTGTTATTCATACACAAATCGTTGAAATATCATCCGTGATTACGAGTACGAGCACGGAGTCGAAAACGAGGCGAAATAAAAGAGAGACGCGGATCGCAAAACGAAAGCAAGCATCATCACCCACCGCTTCGGATCTGCCGACCGATGTCATAGATTACATAAAAATCTAGACATGACATGTATGACAAAAGCAAAAGATTCAGCAGTTCGACATTCGGCGGCAGCTGCGCCGCGCTCCTTACCTTACTGGGCACGCACAAACGAAGGCACATATTATTAAAAAAACTTGAAAAATCCTTTTAGCATGTAAACTTTGTGGGGATCAAGTACAGTGCGTACATAACATACCAACTTTCGGCCATAGTGTCGATAAGGGGGCACAATTTTTTTCCATAGTGCCCTCCTATCTACACTCTAACCCGATATTCTTAGAGAAATTTCAAAATCTCTGATGCCTCTTATTTAATTTAATTTTGAATTGACTTTGATTTGAAATAGCATTGATTGACAGCCCTAGAAGTACCATCAAACTACTCCCGCCGCACGTCTATCTTGATTCGGAATGACGACGTGACGATAGACGCGATGTACCTAATCGATTATGTCTTGACTTGGAACGCACTATATGTTGATGTGAGGAGCAGCTCTATATTTCGTACCAATCAAGATTACAGATATACAAACATAAAGCCTCTATGGATACAAACAAGCATCTTTCTGGTTTGTTTCGTCTGTCTTGTCTACATTTGGATAATCTTTGGCCAAAATGATGTCATGCGCCGGCAATAGGTATTTGTAGTGATGGGACATACGGTAGTTTCATAAAATTAAAATCGATTATACTGCATACTTCAATCGAAATATTATGATGGAGACCTATGGAGGGGTCATCTGCGGGGCTATTATGTAACTCAGTGTCGGTTGCTAGCTATAGTGGCTATTCACCAAAAACAGATAAAAAGTGAACTTCCAAAGTAACCTTCAATGGGTATTGAAGTATTTACGAATTGTGACGTCATTTCAAGTGCGAACGTATCCTTAGATAAGCGGATATGTATGTTTTTTACGATAGCCACTTGGCTTAGCAACTGATTTTCTGATACAGAATAAGGGATTTTTTTTTTTTTTTTTATATTTGCTTGTTAAAAATGTTTTCTTTTGTTTTCTTTCTGTCATGTTAAATAATTAATAATTTGTTGGCCCGATGATGTGTAATACGAAACCGGTAGCCTAAGTTAGAATAAAAATAAATATATGTGGAATAAAAGTACAAGAATTTGTGTATAATTTATTCAAGGGAGCTGGTCCTTTAGTTCTTATTCTATGTCTGGTCCACATTATTGCCGGATTCTATTGAAAGGGACTTTAATTACTAGCAGACCTAACTTAATTAACGCATAAAGTCGACGCGTGGCACTTTTAGCTCAATGAAGTTGTGTCTCTGAAAATCTCGATTTCGTATGTTACCTATCTTGGAAAAGAATTCCAATTTATCATTAGTTTCACTTTGGGTGGATTTGTATGCCCATAACTATTATTAATATTTGAGTGTGCACACAATTGAAGAACAATCTAAGAAGACATGAGAGGCTAAAAAAACGGTAATGACAAGGAAAAGACGGTACAAGTTTTCTGAAAAAGGAGTGTTTAATTAATGTTCATATATTCTTGAAAAACTATAAAAAACAAAGACTGGGAATGACGTTTCCAGGCAGGTTGGTTGCGCCGATAATTAAATTGAACGCTTTCGTTCAGTGAATTAGTTGTTTGACACATCCGGTCACTTCCTGTTCCCATCTCCCTCCTGCACATACCAGATTAGCATGCAAGAGTGGGACAGCGGCTACTTGTCACTGAAGTCGCGACCCCTTGCGGCCGGAAAGGGAAGTTGCTGGGTTGGAAAATGGACGAGCAACACGCTGGATTACTAAAATGAGAAAATTATAGTGCAGTGGAAGATCTGTGATATTGGCAGCCAACATTCGTCCACGTGCATGCATGCACGCGCCCTCAACCTCTACAATAAGGTAATCATTTCCTTAATTATTGAACGATTTTTCTCTCTCTGCATCTACCACTATTGTTCAACACGTTCCTTCTCTTTGTGTCAGGATCGTGTCAATTCAACAATACAGTCCATTCCCGCGCTAGCTCGCATCATCACAGGTAATGACACCGTTTATTAATTTTTGACGTTTTTTGTCCTAATTATTGTAAAATAAACGTTGAAATAAAAATCTATTATTCGGCAGAACAAATCTATAGGTAGGTACGTGTTTTAATGGGAATAATAAAGGGAGGGGAGTTGGGGGAGGGAGGGGGGGAGCTAATACCTCCTTTTTATATCTTATTTTGAGGTTATATTTTCAGTTCAGAGGTCACTTTTTGACATAAATTTATTTCTGCATCGGGACCGGCGCAACGGGAAGTGCAGCTTTTCATATACACTCTAGGGGGAGTAACCACAAGACTTTATAGAGTCGGGGTGCTCTGAGTCGGTTTTTGAACAGTATTAACCTGCCAGTACAGAAGTCTGTTTTTAGCTGGCTGACGAGCTGTCAAACTTTTTTTTTCGCTCTTTTACGTTCCATTACACACATTTTCAAGTACATTTATGACAACCAAGTGTCAACACTATGTAAAATGAACAAAATTGCGTTCCATTTCATAGATATTATATAGACATTATTTTAATTAATAACTAAATTACAAACAATAAAAATTTCATAAAAAGTCCAATATAGACCCAAAGAAACCCCTACAATATAATTTATATAAAAAGCAGGTGTCCTGAAATCTAAAACATTTATGGGCTCCTATATTCTTCACACGCCCTGAAGCCAACTGCTTGCAATGAGGATGAAAAACGTGCACCTTTAATTCGCCAATACACCGATGACGTCCTGAATGTCAAAATGGGTGCGATTAGGACAGCTCTTGAACAGCTGAAAAACACCAAGATGCCTGGCGAAGATGGCTTCACAACCGATCTCCGGAAAGCTGGAGGCTACCCTATATTTGGACAGCTGCAGGACCTTTTTAATGCTGCCATTCGTACCGAAACTACGCCAAAGGAATGCATTTGCTAGCAGGAGCTTGGTCATTTTGTTCTTCAAGCAAGGACTATAGACCAATATATACCTAAGAACTATACACCAATCACGCTCCTGAGCCACACCTACAAGCTGTTCTCAAGAGTTATCAGTAATCATCTCGCCCAACGATTCTACGACTTCCAACCTTCAGAGCAGACTAGGTTTCGAAAAGACTACAGCACCGTAGACCACATTTACACTTCTATTGCACAGCACAAAGCTGTTCTCTTACTCTCCCCTGAATAACTTCGGGAGGATTTGCGAGTAAGATTCAGCTCTACCAACAATATTGTATTTCTGTTCTTATGTAATTTATCCTTTTTGTGAATGTTAGTGGAAGTTTTAGGTTGGCATTTTAGCCACCCGGCTGAAAGAAAGAAATAATAATGCATGTTGCAAAAATAGTATGCATGGGGAGGACCGGTGGACCTGTGCGTCAAAGGAGGATTCCGGAGAGGCAAAACCATTAACATGGCCGTCTACGACTTATTATCTTCAGTAAAGCCATGCACTGATGAGAGTTCTCCCAGTTGTTCACTATTCATTGGTATGACCAAAGCTTTCGACTTCGCGAATCATGAAATTTTGCTCAAAAACTCGAGTCGTATGGAATTAGAGGAAACATACTTCAACTTATTAAATCTTATCTCGGTAATCGCTCTCAAATGACTGAAATCAGTAAAATTAACCCAAAAACTAGAAAAGAAACAAAGCACTTGTCTTACGAACGAAAAATTTCTCATGGGGTGCCCCAAGGTAGTGTGCTGGGACCACTACTTTTTTTGACTTATCATAATGACTTGCCAAAAAATATTCACTATCCCATGGTACTTTTTGCAGACGACAGCACTGTGACTATTAAATTTGACAATTATGACGGTTATGAACTGACAATTAATAATACTTTAAATGACATAATTCAAAGCCTTCATAATAATCTTATCGTTAAACTTGACAAAACTAAATTTATGAATTTTTATCAACGTGTTAATAGAATAGGAGACATCAGTGTTAATCATAATGGTAAACAAATTGAAAATATAGAAGCAACGAAATTTCTTGGCTCACTGAACAAATTGAAATGGAAAACCCAGACAAAAGACATTTTTAATAGACTAGATAAATCAGCAAAATTTTCTTTTTAAACTAAGCGGTGCTATCTGCATATCATGGACTCGTAGCTTCTTCATTAAGGTATGGCATAATTTTTGGGGTAACTCTACAAATAAGGAAAGTGTTTAATTGAAATAGGCGTTACCTTGCGGAAGTCCATCACTAAGTAAAGGATATACATAGGTAACACTAAAAGTTTCCGGAACTGGCCACTTACATAAACAATATTTAAAAATTTATTGCAACATTTGAAAAAAGAACTCTTTGGCTGTAGAATGCAGTTTGTTTCATCTGACTGTCTTTTGTTTTTACCTTGTGGCGCCATTTAAAAAATTGTGTGTCTGCATCAACATGGATTTAACTCGGGAAAATTTTCGTAGTATGATTTTCTACGATTTTAAGTGTAATTTGACAGCTCAACAGAGCATCGCTCGGCTTGAAACAGCTTTTGGCAATGAAGCACCATGCAAGAGGACTGTTTATAGCTGGTTTGCAAAATTCAAGCGTGGTCGTATCAATCTCAGTGACGAATCTCGCGATGGTCGGCCGTCCACCGCTGTGACCAACAAAAACATCGATGCTGTGCGCCGTATGATTGAAACAGACAGGCATGTGACCTACCATGAAATTCGCGCATCCTTATAAATAGGCATGAGTCAAATACAATCAATCCTACACAAACATTTGGGTGTGAGAAAGCTGCGCTCGCGGTGGATCCCACACAACTTGACCGAGGCTCAAAAAACGGACCGCGTCACTTGGTGCAGTGCCATGCTTACCAGATTCAACGAAGGTGCGTCAAATTTGGTGTGGGACATAGTAACAGGTGACGAAACATGGATTTATTGCTACAATCCCAAAACAAAGCAGCAATCGAGCGTATGGGTCTTCCAAGATGAGCCGAAACCAACCAAAGTGGCGCGCGTGAAAAGTGCATCTAAGCGGATGATTGCTTCTTTTTTTAATAAAACTGGACACGTGGCTACTGTTGCTTTAGAGAATCGTCGTACCGTGAATAGTGACTGGTACACGACCATTTGTTTGCCGGAAGTTATTGACGAACTCCGTAAAAATAACCGTAAACGCCGTATCATCCTGCACCACGACAATGCTAGTTCTCACACGGCCAGACAGACAAACGACTTTTTGAAGACGAAAAATGTAGAACTCATGAGTCATCCTGCATACAGTCCCGACCTGGCACCTTGTGACTTTTTTCTGTTCCCAAAAATTAAGAACCAATTACGCGGTCAACGATTTTCATCACCAGAAGAGGCTGTCGAGGAGTATGAAAAACACGTTTCAGAGGTCACCACAGGGGAGTGGCACAAAAGTTTTCAAAACTGGTTTGATCGAATGAAAAAGTGCATAGACGCCAAGGGAGATTATTTTGAAAAACAATAAATTAATTTTGTACCTTTAATAGTATTTTTTCATATTCATTCCGGAAACTTATAGTGCGTCCCACGTATGAATATAATTTGCAATATTCCGCTAAACAATTCTTGTCGTGCTATTCAAAATGCAGACTCGTGCACCGCCCGCCCGCCCGCATAAAAACATGCAACAAGCAAAGCAATCTTAAATAACAAGCAAGAAAACTTATCGACACGTGTTTCGCCTCTGAACGAGGCATCCTCGGGATGTGTTGCTAGCCCGGCTTCTCCGCAGCAACTGATGTGTTGCTCGCCCAGCCGCTCCGCAGCAACTGATGTTGTTCGCCCGACAGCTCAGCAGCTAGTGACGAGCCGCCGACCAAAACTCGCCTTTTATACACCGGCCTGACTAGTTGTTTGGTGGGGAAAATGGGGAGACGAAAACATGCGTAACAGTGGGGTAGTGGTAAAGTTAGTTTGTTCGTTTAGTAAATCAGGGTTATTCTTGTTTTTTAGTATTTCTAATTGTTCTAACACACACATTCTTAAATCTTTTTTACAAATATGTTTTACTTCAAATGAATGGTTATCAGGCAAACTATGACCGGACTCTAATAGATGTTTGCAAAGTGTGATTTTTCAGGATGATTATTTCTATGGGCTGAGATATGTTCTTTGTACCTAGTTTCAAAACTGCGACCTGTTTGACCTACATAGACACCGTTACAATCATTGCAAGACAATTTGTAAATAACAGACTGTTGTTTTTTATCCAATTTGTCCTTACCATTGCAAATACGCTTTATCTTATTTTTGGTTCTGAATGCAACGCGAACCCCACAACGCCGAAAAATCTTCGCAACCCGTTCAGAAATTGGACCTAGATAAGTTATGCTTGTTTTATTTTTCTGAACACTCGTACTTTCAGGCTGTAAAGCAGACAAACTGTTTCTAATAATGATATTCTGTTTTTTGTGGACTAATCTATCAACCATTTTTGCACTATACCCGTTATTCACAGCAATCTGATATATTATGTTGAGTTCTTTTTCAAAGTTGTCAGGACTTAGAGGCACCGTCATCAATCTGTGAACATAACAACGAAATGCTGCAAGCTTATGTTCCCAAGGGTGACAAGATGAAGAAGGTATTACAGTATCGGTGTGTGTTGGCTTGCGGTATATTTGAAATTCATGTTTATTCTGTGCCCGAGTAATCGTTAAATCTAGAAAATTAAGGGAGTTTTCTTGTTCGACTTCTAATTTAAATTTTATTTTGGGATGAATTTTGTTCAATTTGTCAACAAATACATCGAGCTGTCTACCAGTACCAGTCCAGCAAATAATGATGTCATCAACGTATCTGTAATAATACAAAATATTCGAACTACTGTCAATGTGTTTGTTCTCAAAACTATCCATGAAAATATCGGCCATTAATGGACTTAAGGGTGAACCCATCGCTAAACCTTCTTTCTGCGTATAGAATCTATCATTGAATTTGAAATAATTTTGACGCATGCAAACTGATGCAAGGCTAATGAGGTCATCAATTTCGTTAGTGTGAAGACGTTGTTTTTCTAGTAAATGATTAGATTAGATTTGATTGTTATTAGAAATTTATTTGATTGTTATTAGAAGTGTGTGTTAGAACAATTAGAAATACTAAAAAACAAGAATAACCCTGATTTACTAAACGAACAAACTAACTTTACCACTACCCCATTGTTACGCATGTTTTCGTCTCCCCATTTTCCCCACCAAACAACTAGTCAGGCCGGTGTATAAAAGGCGAGTTTTGGTCGGCGGCTCGTCACTAGCTGCTGAGCTGTCGGGCGAACAACATCAGTTGCTGCGGAGCGGCTGGGCGAGCAACACATCAGTTGCTGCGGAGAAGCCGGGCTAGCAACACATCCCGAGGATGCCTCGTTCAGAGGCGAAACACGTGTCGATAAGTTTTCTTGCTTGTTATTTAAGATTGCTTTGCTTGTTGCATGTTTTTATGCGGGCGGGCGGGCGGTGCACGAGTCTGCATTTTCAATAGCACGACAAGAATTGTTTAGCGGAATATTGCAAATTATATTCATATATCCTTTACTTAAGGAAAGTGTGTTTAAAGCTCAAAAAATTGCAATGCATTCGGTCGATCTGCGGACTAAAACCTCAAGATAGCTGTAAACCCCATTTTAAACCCCTAAGGATTTTAACATTTCCTTCCCTTTACATCTACGAGGTAGCTTATATTTGTCAAAACAAACTCAAATTTGTTTGTTAAGGTCTCTGAAACTTACCATGCTAGCTCTGTCAGAAATCAACACAGACATAAACTAAAATTGCGAAAAGGAAAAACAGCATTGATGCGGAAGCGGAACAGTATATTTTGTATGGCACCAAAGATTTTCAATAAAATTCCAAACACGATCAAAGATTTGAATTTAAGGTTGTATAAGCAGAAACTTTTCTCATTTCTATTAGAAAAAACGTATTATACTATAAAAGAGCTCCTTGAAGATGTTTCCATAAAATGCTAATAATAGAAATTTTTGACTTTGTTTTTTATATTTTAACTGTATTAAATATGACTTGTTTTTTATATAATATATCGTTTATGATCTTGATGTAATTAACTAAATAATTTATTAATATTTAGACCTATTAATTAATATTTGACTTTCCGCATGATATACATATTGTTTCTTGTTTTTTAAATGCCAATGTTATTTTATTTTACGCCCCCCCCCACGAGTCAAACATAGCGTTCTAGTATTCAGCACCAATGTTATCAATGTAATGATTGTTACTTATGTTTATATGGACAATTACTATACTCTTAACAGTTTTCTTTGCTTCCATTCCACCATTATCTTTTCTTTCAAGAGCCCACTTGGACAAGGTTTTCACGGTTACAGTTTCTGCGTCCAAGTATCATTTGTCTTTTTTTTTGCACAATCAAGATGACGACGACAAATCTACTGCTGTGAGGTACAAAAGTTGTAGAAGACATGTAAATGGTTGAAATACAAAATCATTGGCAAAGAAAGAGAAAAATTTGGACCCGAAAATGGATTTTATAACGTGACCGAAGTGAAAGATAAAAACATGTCAAATGATAAAATTTGGATTTTCCCATTTTTCTTGAATTCCGCTTTGTTTTTCTTGACGCCATTTTTTAAATAAAATTATCAGAGTCAGCTCTTATGATAATAGAAATAGAGTCGCCCCAAGTCCACTCCGATCGGTCGGATGCTGTTGTCCGAGTGTCCGAGTGCGCTCGAATGACGTGTTTACACGATAAGAGTAGCGTCCGAGTATTCATCCCAGCGCACGCGGTCCGAAAGTACTCCTTTATGTAGTGAAAACCCGCCTTTTGTTTGGGTTTCAAAAACCCTCACCGCAAATCATCGATTGTAAGAAATTAATCGATCGATTTAACAAATTTTTCTTTTGAGTATTTCTATGTCTATGGAGTAAATACCACAGACAATATAAAGTATTTGTACACTGTCAATATTATTGATTCACAACGCCATCTATCAATACTAAAAGCGAACATTTAAAAAAATCACAGACATTTATTTTATACTAGCTTTTGCCCGCAACTTCGTCCGCGTGGTATTCGGATAAAAATTCGAATCAGATTTCCCATAGATTTATATAACAACAACAATAGTCTTTGCCGTTTGCGTTTATTGAATTTTTGCCCCGTTTTCGGCTAGAGCATTATATTTTATGAACACCTTTGTGTTGACCAGGGTAACTACGATGATAATAAAGAAAACCGCATCCAAATCCGTGGAGTGGTTCTCGAGTTATAAAATCATTCATTCAATCTTTGCCCCGTTTTTATCTTGGGCGTTATTTTATGAACACCCCTTATGATCTGTATGTTGACCAGGGTAACTACAATGATAATAAAGAAAACCACATCCAAATCTGTTGAGTGGTTCTAGAGTTATAAAAGCGTTTATTAAATCTTTGCCCCGCTTCCAGCTTGGGCGTTATTTTATGAACATCCCTTATAGCCTATGTGTTGACCAGGGTCACTACAATTATAATGAACGCAATTATAATAAATTATAATATGCCGCATCCAAATCCGTTCAGTGGTTCTCGAGTTAAAACGGAACAGACAGACAGACAAACAGAAAAAAATTCTAACAATTGTTGTTTTGGCCTCAGTACAGTACCAATAACCCATTTGATTTAAAATTTCGCGAAAATATTTAATGTACAGACACGACTTTTACACTACTTTATTATTAGTAAGGAAGCGTTTCAGAACGTGCGATCATAGTGCGAAATTTCACTCGTTTATTAAAAAGAAACAGATATATATAGGAGCGAGAGAAAGAAAAATTGCAGGGTTGCACCAATCAGGTGGCCCAGTGTGATTTTCGCATCACTCGGAAGCGTTTCAAAATATTTCCGAGCAACTGTAGGGTAACAGTTTGGTTGCCGTCAGTTTAACCCGGGTCAACTTTTGAACGCTCTATGGTGAAATTCGCTCACTCCGAGTGAAATTCACTCATTTTCAAACGGAACCTAAGTATATAGATTGAATGTCTGTAAGAAAAGTCAAAAATTCATTGGGCCTGCCTGTGTGTCGGTCGGTATTTATATGTCGGTATATCATTATATTCGTGTTGGTTGTGGCCTTAGAGTATACATAAGCAAGGTTGTGGCCATATCGTACTCGTAAAATTGGCCACATCATAAAGTATTACATTTACTTACTAGGTCACACATCCCGCCCCGGATCTAGCGGGGGGCAAACCCAGAGATCTGCACCGGGCGGCAGTTTCAGGCGGCGCCAAACTCGTATTAAAATATGGCTTATCATGAAAAACTTGCTCCACAAAGCACCTAGCATGCAGCGCACATATTATAAAATACCCAGTTGGTTTTTAAACAGATACATCCTAAGGGTTCATTCCTCAGAACAATAACTTCATTCTGAAATTGTGGCGCAAACAATCTGCAGCGCTGCAGCTGCTCGTAGTGCATTTCGGAATGCGCCTTAAGGTTATTTATGAACGTATCCTAATTTTTGAACGCGTGCATGATATGCCTGATGTCTTTGCCAAGGGAATCCCCGTCTCATCTAGAAACTAGGGCAGAGCGAGCATTCATTGGGTCCGTTTACAACAAAAATAAATCTAACGCGGTCCGTTTACTAGATGATATGAAACAACCTAGATTTAAAATGTCAATGAAATCAGAATACTTACTTTATTATTATGGATACCTAAGTAATAAAGTAAGTATAAGAGCTGTCAAGAGGGACCCACTTTTAAAATGAATATGTCAACATTTACTAAGTATAGTGCGCACAGATTAAATTGGCCGTTTGTTGAAAATGTTCTTTAGAAGAAAGTTTATTTTATATTTACGTTGATGTCAGTGTCAAAAAAACTAGCTATAAAGTTACATTTCTACCAACAGAGCAATTTATTTTTGACAAAAATGTTCAAATTTAAATAAGTATGGTCAAAATAAACTAAGACTTGTTATAACAAAATATTTTAAGTTTGTTATAGCAACACTGGCCTTTAAAAAGAAACGAGACGTATTACGCGATAGCGTCATCACTTAAACTTCCAGGGAAGATAATGTCCTATTTGACTCATTTCATGGAGGTTATAGAGAATAAACAATATCGGATGTAAATGAAAAACAATATGAATAAAAAAATATAGCATAGACCTCTAGGCATCTAATTAAAAATATACCGGAATTATCCCAATGCACTTTACGTAGTACCTACAGCTACCCACAGTAAAATCAGCGTATTGCGCGCGAAAGGGACATTCCTGCTGATTAAAAACAGTAGGTAAGTGCCACCAATTTAACTGTTCAGTAAAATCATTCGCCGTCTCTTTCTAATTATACTCTTTTCTACCGCACTAGAAAGAGATGGGTGGATAATCCAACTGAACAGATAAGTTGGTGGCACTGTACAACTGTAAGGCGTCCATAATATGATCAACCTACTTTTAAATGAGCCGGGTTACACGCATAGACATCTTATAGTGTTGTTGACATTAGGCGTGCGAGTCGGTAATGTATCTTTGGTGCGAGTGACAAAGACGACAGTAGGTGTAAATAGAAAGGCGGGAAAGAGTGGCTTAATTAGTAATTTAGTCCCCCATTTCGATTTAGGAAAGATGGCAGCCAATAAAACAATATAATATGAAATATTATCGGATTTATTTTTGTCTCATGGGTATAAAACTATAAAAACATGTTTCTATCAATTGTTTTGATAAAATTTTGCAAACCAAAATTCCATCAAATACTATTGCAGTTCAATATCACACATTCATAATTAATCAATTTAAACACATAAAAAGAATAAGTAAACTTAAGTTAAACATTAAATAAAATTAAAAGTATCAAAATGTTTATCTAAGTTTCGAGGAAGTGCTAATGGTAAATAGGTAATACCTAATAGGTATTTACTAAGAAGCCCTAACTAAAATCTAAATTAAAATAACCCCACCACATAAATTAAATCACTTATTCCTAAAGGCCCTTCTACACATTGGCCAATGCGTTGGTGAGCTGCCCAGTTTGAAAGTGGAATGCCTGCATTCTTCTCGCTTACTCGCATAGCATTGTCCCCTTCACACTGGCTAGCGCGCCAGTGCTTTAACCAACGTGTACAGGGTCCAAAAACAGGAATAGCATACAAGAGCACCTCCTCAAATTATTCTTTACTTAGATTCTACAAATAATTCTACGAATAAATATAAAATCAAAGTAATTCTTTTTAAGCTTTGGAAGTAGAGTCTGCAGTCTTTCATATAAATTATATGACAATAAATATTTTTACTTTCTATAAGCTTGTATTATTATTTTGTATAAATGTATAATAATAAAATGAACGAAAAAAAAGTAATCAGTAAATTTCATTGTTACTTATTTCCAGCTATTTCATTTTAATTTATTTAAATTTTTTGTGTACAATAATTATAATATATTTATACAAAATCATAATAAATATACAATATCACGTTAATTTATCCAGCCAAATTCATACTGGAGACTTGATAAGTAATCAGTATTACAGATTAATAACAATTTTCGCAAAGCAAAATTGAAATTTTGTCATTTTAAGTATTGACTCGGGGCTGGTGGCACAGGAAAATTATGATTTTTTGAATTTCCTAAAAAGGATCATCGAGCCTTGATATCGATTACTTACCCAATCTCCAGTATGAATTTGGCTGCATACATTTATGTCACTTTAAATATTATGTACTTAAGTCATAGTTGTGACCTAAATAGAAACAATATAGGTACTAGATTTCTTTTTATATAAGAGAAACACGAAAAGTTCGTTTTGAAAACGTACGTTGTCCACAAAGGTCTACATTTTGCTTGATTTTTCATATTTCATAGTAAGGTCGCACCAAAAACTAAACAAACATATTGGCGGGATTCACCTTAAGGTGGTAACGGAGGATCTCGGTGCAAAATGCACATTATAGTATTGTTTTCCTTATTTTTGAATAAATAGTATGCAATAAATGCATTTTATAGCAATTTGCGCAAACTGCTTGTTGATAGTTTGGTGATCACGTGAAAATTATTCAATTTTATGCGTTACATTATAGCAGCATTACATTACAGCTGTAAACACGCTTTTAAGTTTGTTAATGTAATGCAAACAAAATGTAATACGTTAAAGTACGTAATTTTTTGTGAAGACTTTATTGTTAACAAACTATTTCCGCAAGTTGCTTTAAAACACATATATTGCATACTTTTTATTCAAAAGTAAGGAAAACAATATTATGATATGCATTTTGTACGAATGTAAAAAGTTACCCCCTTAACATTTAACAAGGAATATGACCCCTAGAAGTTTCTCGAATACGGCCAATTATTGCTGGAAGAGGAGTGATGGTCTAAGTATGGGCTATCCGTCAGAAGTAATTTACTGCCACTAAGTCCAGAACTAGAACTTTCACTCGAAGAGAACAAACTCTTGCTCCCAGTGTAGAAAGAGAGAGAAGTATGCAGCGGCTCTCTTCCTAATCTCCTTCTGGCTCTGATCAAGGAAACAAAAGCTACAGCGATAGCGCAAAGGAATATGACTCCTAATATGCAGAAGGCTAGGGCCATTTTCCCGGGTGAGAGGCAGATGGTCTTGTCTCCTGGAGAAAACCCTCGGACGAATTCGTCTTCTTCACTCTCTATTCTTCTTGATCCTGTGAAGAAAATTAATAAACCAAAATTATTACATTTCTATGAAAATATGAACTGTATTTTAAAATGTTTCTGAAAAGGGTTGCGAGCATTATGTACGTAAAATCATATCAAATAATTTCACACGAACGATCAAAGCGGTCGACAAAACCATTTTATCATTCATTTCAAATTTCAAATCCAAATAATTTATTTTATAAAATAGGTAGAGTCGTCCGTAGACGGCTTCAGGTTTCACGGACGACGCTCTCTCTAAACTCGCCCGTATGTCGGTGCGTTAAGGTTCACGCATTTTTGTTTGGAACTCAGTTATTTCCTAAACTAAGGCTGTCCGCGGGTATGACTCTTGGGAAAAGTGGTTCAGTAGGGTCGGTAGAATATGTGGTTTCATTTAATGGTAGCACTCTATTTACACCCGGTATAGGATGAAATTAAATCAACCGACCAAATTCATACCGGAGATTCGGTTAGTAATCAGGAACTAGGTTCAGTAATCCTTTTGGCCAAATTCGAAAAATATATTTTTTTGCTTCCTTACTGGTTGGACTAGTTTAAGTACAATTCCTAGTCTAGGCAGGAAGGAAGCAAAAAAAAAATATTTTTCGAATTTCACCAAAAGGGTAGTTGAAGTTTGTTTCTGATCACTAACATCACTAACCGAGTCTCCAGTATGAATTTGGTCGGTTAATTAAATTTCACCTTGTATATAGGTATGTATAAACATACATATACATATATAAGGTCCTACAATTCCAAGTAAAAAAAAATTTAAGAGATGATAGAGTATCCCTAATAGACCACAATCCAAAGAAAAATAAATTTTTGGGCAAATTTTTTTTCGCCTTTCCATAGAAGCTGAGTCAGCTGATTGACCCACTTTGTACTGGGAAGTAAAAGATTATTGGAGTAAAAACAATTTTTGTTCCTTTATTGTGATCTATGTTTCTAGGTGGTAGAGCTAATGCCGGGCTCGACTGTGGAGGTACCACCATTTTAGTCGCAAATCCTCCCGAAGTTATTCAGGGGAGAGTAAGAGGACAGCTTTCAGGCAAAAACAGGCGGCCCACCATTGCCTGGGACCGATGGATGGCGGTATATCCATCCCCAATTGCCGGGCCTTATATAAAACAGACTAGTGATGGGCAGCGGCGTCACTAGTGCAGAGGTTTCGGCACCGCGCTCACCAACCCGCCTGCCCAGCGTGTGTGAGTATGGGCATTTCTTCCAGGAGGACCGCCAAGAGTGGCGAAATCCTGGAAAGGCCTATGTCCAACACTGGACGAAACAGGCTGATGGATGGATGGATTGTGATCAGTTAACGATACATGATCTACCCTAAAATTATTTTCACTTATTATTGTAGGACCTTACATATAATGAATAAATAAATATAATGCCATTTTATCATTATACATCTTTATAAGTGAAACCTAAAAAGCTTTACCTCTAATCGAAGCTTCATCCTCCAATTCAATATTAGGGGCCAACACTTCTATACTGTTATAAACCTCCAATCTATCTATCACAACGCCTTTAGCTTCTTTATCCAGCCTTGCCTTTCTCAACAACCCCTCTCTGGTCTTCTGTGGCTTTTGTAACGCTTTACAATCTACTACAGGACAATCACCCTTACAGAGCTCAATGCCACAAGTCAAATGCAACTTTGCTCTGTCAGGGAACTTAAAAGCAGCAAAAGTCGTCACAGCGTGCTGATACGTCATCATATTCTTGTAAGCGAATTCTGGTTCAGATCTGGCTTGTTTCAAACTGGCACTTTCTTGGAAGTTTCGCTCTGCGTCGACGGGTTCCAAATCTGAGAAGTCTATTTCTGTTCCTTTGATTCGATGGTGGTGGACTGTGGGTCTGGTGAAGATGGTTTCGTCGATGGGGCAGCCGGCTTCATCGAGGAGTTTCTGCGAGGCTTCGCCGAGACCATCGTGAGCCAAGCAGTTGGTGACGCGAAGACCGACGCCAACTGGAATTAAAATGTACACTTAGGGCTGATCTAGTCTTCCATCTAGAGGGGGAGGGGTGTCACTGGCTCCAAAATTGAAAAAATAAATTAATTAAGGATGTAAATTATTTTTTTGTTCGTTTTTGTGGATTTAGAGTTCTCCGTCCGTCTGTTAATTAGTAAATTTTTTTCACCCTGTGTATCTATTGACATATCTATGGAACATTTTTATTTTATGAAAGTGAAGGCCTGTCCTGTAAGGCAGTCTTCTGCCATTGACGTTCGAAGCCAAGTTTTCAATCGATTGAGCCTGGAGAATGATCTGAAAGATCTCTCTGCCGTATCTATACCGAATTTTTAGTGTAGCAAGAATGTACTCGTATGAAAACTTTTTTATATTGAGAATTTCAGGATTACATTTTTTTATAAAGTCAGGAATTAATTTCGGAACGTTAGGTCCTCTGTCAATGCGACGGGGTACAGATGAAAATAAGTCCTTTTTGTGTATGATATATGTGTGTATAATTGAAAAACGGTTGACCCACGTCCAGGGGAAGGGGTCGTGTTCCCCATGCTCCCCCCCCCCCCCCCCCCTGGACCCGCCCTTATTGCTTAGTCACAAAAACACATAAATGGACTTTTTACACATTGTAATAAAGTGAGAAACTGTATCTATGTATATTAGTTTATAAAATAAGCTATTTCTGCAGTAGAAGGAAAATACTCCGTTTGTTTAAAAGACGCTTCGTAGACAGATATAATGATCTAAATTATTTATTTCCTTTAGTTATGCATCAATCGCTTTTAGTCGCATCAGTGGGTGAAAAATCCCCTATCTTTATGGAATTCTAAATCTTTATGAAATGCAAATATATAAGACTAGCTTTTGCCCGCGGTTTAACCCCGGTTGAATTAGTTTTTGTTTACTCCTATAAAATCAGTCAATATTATTCGGACTGTTACCGACAGTAAACACAGCTGGTGAAATGTGTGTGTGATGCGCCTGTTTCCCATTTTGTGTGTCTCTTTTATACCTTTTCCATGGGAACAAAGGGAAAAAGTAGTTTTTGTCCTATTCAAAGTCTAGAACTACATTATGCAAAATTCAGCCTAATCGATTTCGTAAGCAAGGCGTGAAAGGGTGACACATCACTTTTCTGTAGAAATTTGAAAGCTAATTTTCATCACATGGGACAAAAAGTAGCCTATGTCCTATTCCAGGTCTATAACTACATTCATGTAAAATTTCAGCCCAATCGGTTCAGTAGTTACGGCGTGAAAGAGTAACAAACATCCATCCATACATCCAAACTTTCGCATTTATAATATTAGTGGGATATTAGAATACGTTAATGTTTTAATAAACGCGCCGCCACATGGCGCTACTAGTCTTGAATATATACCCGGTAGCGTGCACTGAATGAGAAGCTTGGTCGGTTGCCCCACTTCGACGGTAGGTGGCTCTGACGTCACTGCCATGGGTGCCAGTTGCATCCAAGCCCGTGCCGCCTCCAGCATCCATGACCGCTGTTCGGTCTCGGCCGGGTTGGCCCAGCCTTGACGGGTGCGACCCGTCCTAGAAATATTTTATTGATTGAACGCTATTTATGATATCTACAGATTCAATTTGATAATGCTAATTTACACACGCGCTCGCCTAGCTCTTCGTCTCGCCACTCGCGCGAGTTTGTGAATAAGCATTATCAAATTGATCTGAGTAGGCACTTTCAAGTTATTTCAACATAATCAGCCAAGTAATATTCCAATTCTTAGATTTCCATTTTTAATTGCTCCATGATGACTTTTAACCGGTAGGCTGGAACTATTTTTCTTTTACAGTTTTTAATGGCCTGTTTAATGAAACTGTAAAATTTGCCATATTGTTCCGCCTGCGTTTTTAGGGTTCCGTACCCAAAGGGGACCCTATTACTAAGTGAACCGTGATAGTTAGACAGTTGAAATTTTCAGAGATGATGTATTTCTGTTGCCGCTATAACAACAAATACTAAAATTGGCCAAGTGCGAGTCGGATCCGCGCACTCCCATATAACAGACATGATTTTTTTGCCGTTTTTATAGATAATGGTACGGAACCCTTCGTGCGCGAGTCCGCCTCGCACTTGGCCGGTTTTTTCAATATTTGCCCCATTTTCGCCTAGTGTTGACCAGGGTCATTATAATGAGAATAAAAATACCGCATCCAAAAAAGTGAAGTTAGGTGGTAGAGCTGATGCCGAGCTCGACTGTGGAGGTACCACCATCTTACTCGAAAATCCTCCCGAAGTTATTCGGGGGAGAGTAAGAGGACAGCTCTCAGGCAAAACCAGGCGGCCCACCATTGCCTGGGACCGATGGATGGCGGTATATCCATCCCCAATTGCCGGACCTTATATAAAACAGACTGGTGACGGGCAGCGGCGTCACTGGTGCAAGGGCTTCGGAACCGCGCTCACCAACCCGCCTGCCCAGCGTGTGTGAGTATGGGTATTTCTTACAGGAGGACCACCAAGAGTGGCAAAATCCTGGAAAGGCCTATGTCCAGCAGTGGACGAAACAGGCTGATGGATGGATGGATGGATCCAAAAAAGTAGTTCTTGAGTAAAAAGTTCATTAAACTTTTGCCCCGTTTTCGGCTTGGACGTTATTTTATCAATATGATATGATAAAGTTTACACCAATTTTACATCATATAACGTTTATTTCCTTTCACGTTTATTTCTATTTACCGATTAAAAGTCATCTTCTATACTAGCTTAACGTATACATTTGTATAGTGGTGGCTACCTTGTTTTCTTCACTTCTTGTCCGATAATTTCTCGAAGTTTACTCTTGATGACACCTTCAAGAGCGGAACTGTTGATACGCACCGCTCGAGGTTGTAATTTACACCTGGAAACACCACAGGAATACTTTATTAAAATTATTATTTAATTGTTTTACTGTAAGTACAATATGCTTATGGAATAATTCGCCGTTACAAATCCATTAAACGTCGTCAATATCAGTCTTCAAGAACAAAAAAAGACAATACGAGTTCCAGAATATTACTTAAATAGCCATTGCCCGCGGCTCCGCCCGCTTTTATTTCATCTTTGCCCCGTTTTCAGCTTAGGTATTATTTTATGAACATCCCTTATAGCCTATGTGTTGACCAGGGTCACTACGATGATAATAAAAAAAGCATCCAAATTCGTTGAGTGGTTCGTGAGTTAAAACGGAACATATAGACAGACAGACAAAAATTCTAAAATTTCAAGTAATTGTTTGTCGTGTAAATATGCGAGTAAGTACTTAAATATTTGTTTTTCCCTGAAATTATAGCTGACGTTATCTTTTTAAAAATGTTGTTTGATTAATACTACTCTGCTTAGCCGTAAACCTTAAATTTCTTTTTGAGTTTTTATAACATACTAGCTTTCTTCCGTAGCTTCGCTCATGTGGGGATGTCTTTCAATCAATGTCTTACTGCAAGAAGTCATTATCTCTAAAAATGTAGTTCCGAGATAATCGCGCTTTTAACTTTTCCATCATTTTGGCCATAACTTAAAAAGTTTCAGTCATAGAGAATTAACCAAAGATACTTATGTAGCTTATTTTGTATTCAATTGAAGTAGAAATGAAATTTATGCCAAAAAAAATAAAACAAAAAAGATAATGACTTTCTTAAATAAATTTTTTATGTTTCAGACATAAAGTCGAATATCTTTAGAACGACAATCGGTAAGAAAATAATGATTTTAGATTATCGTAGAGCTCAACGCCGTCTAGACGCTGAGCTACCTAATGCAGTTAATGACTTCTTGCAATAAGCCGACGGTGCAAGAAAAAACTATTATTATCGATAGTTTTCGGTTTGGCAGTTATTTTATCAACACTCCTTAAGGTCTGTATATGACCAGGATTACCAACATGTTAATATAGAAAACCGCATCCAAATCCGTTGAATGGTTCTTGAGTTTTAACGGAAAATCAGACATAAATAATTTTTTTTTTAAATATAGTATTTGTCTCAAAACTTTGCAACAATATTCAATGTACAGATTCGACTTTTTTACCACTTTACAACAAATAGAATACGTATATGATATAAATTTTGTATTATGCTCCTTTATCTGAAAAAATATAATGATGTTCTCTCTAATACATTCCTGCGTAGTTATAAAAACGGACAACAACTTAAAAACTGAGTATGGGCATTTCTTCCAGGAGGATCGCCAAGAGTGGCGAAATCTTGGAAAGGCCTATGTCCAGCAGTGGACGAAACAGGCTGATGGATGGATGGAACTTAAAATTACGGCCAAAGGTTTTAAATTCAAGACTCACCTTACAAATATCTCTTGATCAGTGGACTGCTGTAATTGCCTGTCCATTTGCAGTATGAGCTCCACCGAGTAGTAGAGATCCTCTTCATCATCAGGGTCTACTGACGTGGAGTTGAGGGTTGACGTCCTCACGCCGCAAGCGTTGGACGGGATGTGCAGAGTCACCGTGGTTTGCAGCGTTCCTGGAATTGTGGTGTTCGTCTGTTGAGTATACAGTGCGATACATGCATTCTGCACCCACATCAACTTTTCTTTTTTAGGGTTCCGTACTCGAAGGGTGTCAAACGGGACCCTGTTACTAAGTCTCCGCTGCCTGTCTGTCTGTATGTCCGTCTGTCACAGAGATCCACAGCAACAGCCATATATAATAGGTAGACAGTTGAAATTTTCACAGGATATGTATTACTATGGCTTCTACCACGACAAAAATAAAAATATGAAAAATAAAGGACCCCCATACAAGAAACCTTGACAAATGCATAGGTCAGATTGTTGAACATACTCTAACTAAAGTAAAAGAATCCACTATCCCACTTCCCACTAATCCCACTTCCCATCCCATCTCACTTCCCACTATCCCATCCCACTCCCACTAATCCCATCCCACTATTCCACTAATATTATAAATGCGAAAGTTTGGATGTATGGATGTTTGTTACTCTTTCACGCCGTAACTACTGAACCGATTGGGCAGCAATTTTACATGAATGTAGTTCTAGACCCGGAATAGGACATAGGCTACTTTTTATCCCATAAATCAGTTGGGATGAAAATGAGCTTCCAAATTTCTATAGAAAAGTGATGTGTCACCCTTTCACGCCATGCTTACGAAACCGATTAGGCTGAAATTTTGCATAATTGTAGTTCTAGACTTTGAGTAGGACAAAAACTACTTTTTCCCTTTGTTCCCATGGAAAAGCTATAAAAGAGACACACAAAATGGGAAACAGAGGCGCATAACACACACATTTCATCAGCTGTGTTTACTGTAGGTAACAGTCCGAATAATATTGACAGATTTTATAGGAATACACAAAAACTAATTCAACGCGGGCGAAGCCGCGGGCCTAAGCTAGTAAATAATAAAAAATTGGGTTCTTTACTTAAAGGATGCCGAATTATTTAACAGGCGCTATCATTTTAGCGGCTTTTTTTGACGCATTTCTTTGCTATGGTATCTACCTATATATTGTTGTTTTTTATCATGTTTCTAGGGTTCTTTATCTGTTTCGTGTGGTGGTATGGAACTCTTTGTGCGCGAGTCCGACTCGCACTTGGCCAAATTATTTCACATTAAGAAGCTTTGTAAACTGGCAACTAATATTGACCAGTATGACTCAGCAGCACAAAGCCACAAGCAAGGCAGGCAAGCTAACGGAACAGAAGCCAAAGAAGCTTCAACCATGGCTTGTCAGCACCCTCATGCATTAACGTAACTAGGATTTGTAGCTGGGGGGGGGGGGAGCTGGCCCCGGCTCTAACTCACGAAGGCATCAACAAGATTATGTGTATCATAATAAGATAAATAGAGATAACCCTACATACAACGAAATCATATACAAACCATAAAACAAAACAAGTGACGCCTGGAAATTGAGAAAATATATTTTTACAACAATTACACCCATATTTCTGTCGGGGCCAGACGGTAGTCTGGGGGGGTCCACGCCCCCAGGCCCCTACCTAGTTATGCCTATGCCCTCGTGACGAAACATGAAACTATGCCACTAAGCGACTCTACCTATTCACGCCGTTATTACAACCGTACGGGCAGTTGCGTAGCATTAGTGATCTGTCTGTTACGGACTTCCGTAAATTTTATGGAAGTCTCTGTATAGACTGGCGTTAGCCAAGTCTGCTTTCGCTCTCCCACTTTCTTTGCGAGCACCCAACTAGGTTTCATCGACGCTTTCATCAGGCACAGTAGAAGTTAAGAAGACCATAGTGCATGCATGTAAAATAAAGAATTAGGAAATCTCACCTTGAGCTCGGCACTCCCTCGAGAAGTCCTTACTGAAGACGAGTCCTTTAAACGGGCGCTCCATCTCCAGCTCAACCACAAAGGATTCCTTGTTGCACGTGGTCCTGACGTCGACGACCTTGTTGCCGTGGCCTGGCCTCAGCTGCGCCAGGGTGGGGGCCACGAGGCAGGCCAACAGCACTCTCAGCGCCATGCTGCTGCCGCCCCCCTGCGAAAGATCAATGGGACTTTTAAGTGGTTACTTCATACGAGGCTATTAAAAGGTGCTTGTCTTTTCCGGGTATAATTCGCTTTATATTGGGGGATTTTGTTTGTAAGCCAAATTTATACTAGAGACTCGGTTAATAAGTAACAGTATTCAATTATGCAAAGGCGATACGAGTCCAGCAAGTCAATTTTTTCAACTCATTACTTTGGCAGCAAAGGGACTTTAATTTCGGAGAGAGTCACACTTTAAAATACGGATGCATTCATTTTGCGCCTTGGGTAATTTAATACATTTTTTAATTTGCAATATTTAAATTAATTATCAGTGAAACATAGATATAAAAATACGTCGGCAGTCAAACATCAACTATTTCATACTATGTGGTAAAGTCACTCAAGCGCTATAATTGAAAAATTATGAAGTATTTTTGAAAAGTCCTTCCTGGATTATGTTTTTAATGCCTCCTCCGTAGCTTTAAAGACTTCAAAGCAAAATTAAAAAAAGATTTTTTGTTTAAGCCGAAGTGGATAATTTCGTAATCTGTGCTGAATTCCAAAAATTATTGGTTGGTTTTCGAAAAACGTGCACTGTACCTACCTTTAGTAAATCCACCGGATTTCTGTAAAATCAGTAAAATGAATTTCGTTGCCGCCTAACTAATTGCCCGCTTGCAAGCTGACCTTATCTTGCCAATAAACTATTTAAGCTAGTTACTTTGAAGTAAAATATCTCTGGAACTTTTCCTCTCTGATGAAAGAGCGACAAATAAGTCCGAGGCGTCCTTTTATCGCATTTTATCATCACCATTAAAAGCAAAAGCCGCCGCTAGACATTTCACACAGATAAGTTCTCGCAAATGGCGATCGGTCCACTTAAATGCCAATAAAATATAAATAAAGCAGGACATAACCGACAGGAAGGGTGGCCGCGGTGCGCAGTGGTCGCGCCTGCGGTCTTCTTCACCGGATATTGTCGTAATTTAGAAGAACATAATTTCCTATAAAGCCTGAAGGAAGAGCAGTAAAATGTTAGCAATTATAGAAATTGTACGCTTATCGATTTAGGTTAGGTTTTCTTACGAAAACATAATATAATAATAATACACTTTCTCAAGGTTCTCTAGCTAAAGTAGATATTTAGTAGAGCAATATTAAACTCATATATAAAAGCGAAATACCACTTGTTCATCATGAAATCTCCGACATATAGTCTCTACAAATTTGAAATTCGTCAGGTACTAGGTAGGTTCATTTTAAAATTTAGCGAAGATTTTTGTATTCAATCCCCTAATATTTTTAAAGTAGGGGATGAATTTTTGTATGGGAATTAGTTATTTTTGTAGCTAAAACAGCGTTCAGCGTTTTATAAAAATCAACCCTTGAGGGGGTGAAATAGGGGGATGTAAGTTTTTATGTGAACTTTGTTGTTTTTATAGTTAAACCGTTAAAATTGGTATTGAGCCTTTATCTTGGAAATTTAGACTGACGTATCAGCATTTTGAAAAATCATCCCCTAAGAAGTGCCGGATTTACACCTAGGCCCACAAAGCCCGGGCCTAGGGGCCCAGCCAGCTTAGGGGCCCTACCTACCCAGCTACCCTGACTAGGTAGCTTGCCTGCCCGTCATCAGGAGGAAATAAAGTTATAGAAAAGAAAATGGTACACGTTTTTTTAATATGATTCTAAGAGTTAAAATCATACGAACATATTATACGCCGCGTATAACGACCGTTGACGTTTACTGTAGTGACATACATAGTACTGCATTATTTCTGATGTTTATTTTTAATAAATTAAGTCGGGATGGGGGGCCCCAAATGAGTGCCTAGGGGCCCTGGGCCTGCCCATAAGGCGTTAAAATACAATATATTCATCATATTTGTAATTAAAACCATGAAAAGTGATATTTAGCTTTTTATTTGAAAATAATAAGAACGTGTAAGTTTTAAAAAAGTCACCCAAGGGAGTAAAATAGAGGATGAAAATTTGTATGGGAAATTTGTTAGTTTTTTGGGTAAAAATATGAGAATTGGTGTCATAGTTTAAGCCCCATGGTCAGAAATTAACAATGACAGGTTTTTGAATAACATCGACAAGATTCCTCGGAGCTCGGGTGCCTATACACGAAAAACTGAAATAAACCAACTTTTTTTCGTTCCACTGAGTTCTATGCTTCAATTGAATTCAAAAGTGGGCAAAACAGATATGATATACGTTTGCAGGTTCCGTTATAGTAAAGATGTAAAAAAATGATAAAAAACGTTGTGTGCCAAAGGCGAAATTTTCACAGAATACGTGTATGGTCTCTATCGCCACAAATAATAAAAATTTAAAAAGTCAAACCCAAGGCCATCTGACAACTTCTTTGACAGCTTTTACCGAGTTAATAGATGGCGCTAAGAATGGCTTGTCAACCTTTTTGCACCGAAGTTCATGAGTAAGATGATAGATGGCGCTAAGATTTTAAAGGCAGTCTGTTATGAACCCTAATGTTTTTAGGGTTCGGCACCCGTAATATGTAGGTAGTGGTACGGAACCTTATGTACGCGAGGCGACTCGCATTTGATCAAATTTTACCGTTTCCTTGCTGGATGGAACATTTAATCACACTTTTTCCACCAAAAAGACTTTCCAAAGGTTTTCCACTCACCAGCAGAACCCCACTAAACTCTACCCAGACCTATAATTGGGCGGTAAAACCAAGCCAATATTTATATATATTCTTTGCCTGTATTCGTTGGCCGCAAATTAAATTAATTAACAATGCTTGACGGTTAGCAATTACCGAGGAGCGATGGGTATCGCGTTTGCACCTCGTACACATTTGTAATGGTTATCTGCCGGTTTATTCGTCGGCAGTGTTGTGTAAGGGCTTATACATAGCACCAGCTTCTTCAAAAATTATAACATTTGTAATTTATGTATTCTGTCGAGTACCTGCGGAATGAACCAATGATCTTACACCGCTTTCGTCAAAATATTTTGTAGTGTTTTCTATTTCATTAAAATTATTAAGTTAGAGGGTAGTGTCAACACCGTCTATATATCGAATCGAATGTACACTGACAGTAGGTGTTAGCAGAGTATGATGAAAACTGAGATACGCCGTGTTAGGCCCTCTAAAGTTAATTAATATGTAAATTGACTTTGCTGTTAAAGGTAGTGTTTTCTATTTCATTTAGAATTATTAAGTTAGAGGGTAGTGTCAACACCGTCTATATATCGAATCGAATGTACACTGACAGTAGGTGTTAGTAGAGTATGATGAAAACTGAGATACGCCGTGTTAGGCCCTCTAAAGTTAATTAATATGTAAATTGACTTTGCTGTTAAAGGTAGTGTTTTCTATTTCATTTAGAATTATTAAGTTAGAGGGTAGTGTCAACACCGTCTATATATCGAATCGAATGTATACTGACAGTAGGTGTTAGCAGAGTATGATGAAAACTGAGATACGCCGTGTTAGGCCCTCTAAAGTTAATTAATATGTAAATTGACTTTGCTGTTAAAGGTAGTGTTTTCTATTTCATTTAGAATTATTAAGTTAGAGGGTAGTGTCAACACCGTCTATATATCGAATCGAATGTACACTGACAGTAGGTGTTAGTAGAGTATGATGAAAACTGAGATACGCCGTGTTAGGCCCTCTAAAGTTAATTAATATGTAAATTGACTTTGCTGTTAAAGGTAGTGTTTTCTATTTCATTTAGAATTATTAAGTTAGAGGGTAGTGTCAACACCGTCTATATATCGAATCGAATGTACACTGACAGTAGGTGTTAGTAGAGTATGATGAAAACTGAGATACGCCGTGTTAGGCCCTCTAAAGTTAATTAATATGTAAATTGACTTTGCTGTTAAAGGTAACAGACAATATAAGATGGGTTGACTAATATCATTTTTTTTTCTCGTGACATAATTCCTACTATGTCTTATATTTGTTATGCCTTGACTTGAGTAGGTATAAGAAAAATGTCTAGATTAAGATTATGTTACAAACATTTTGAAGAAAAAAAAATAGGAAAATTGAAAAGCGACATGTTTGCTAAGTTTCTTGCCCTTCTCCTTAAAATTTAAAAAAAATGAAAAAATGTTTATTCAATAACCAGGAATAGATAATTTTACAATGCTGGGGCCTTCTATTAAGTATAGAAATACCTGTTCCAGAAGACCCCGCTCCTTCAAATCCATAGTCTAAGGTTACAGATAAACTATTACTAGTACTATCTTAATGTGTGTGAGGGTGTGGAAGTGTATGTGAGAGAGCGTATGTGTAAGAGTGTATGTGTAAGAGTGTATGTGTAAGAGTAGGAGAATATATATATATATATATGATTGTAAATAGGTATATATGATAGATATCTCATTTCAGTATGATTGTTATTTGAATTGTGTGTAGGTATATATAATATATAAATATATTTATGTATTTATACATATTAATATTGTTTACATAAAGGTTAGGCGAACGATTGCAGTAGTAACTCTTAGCAATACTAATCGAATGGTGCAGATGGTTAGGCATTATTTTTATTTATGGTTAGTTTAGTTTATTTATCAACTTATTTTTATTCGTTGCATTAGACATGTACTCGTATATATCATATTTTTTATTCCTTTATTGCTAATAGCAATTTGCTATATTTTATACAGGTGTATAATTTCATGACATTTTAGTATCCCAACCTTAATATTTTTTTCTATTATGTATTTCCCGTATTATAATTATTATTATCACATTCTATTGTGTTATAAAGATTAATTTCTGACTTGTAAAAAGTATAATATATGTATCTATTTAACAAATGAACTTTTTGAATTTGAATTTATAATGTCACTATATTTTCAATACACCGCGGTGTGATTAAGGCGGTTGATCTGTTTAGCTGTGCTGGACAGACTGATTATCGCCGCGTCTGCTTGCTGTAACTGTCACGATGGCGTTTCATTCCAGGTTTCCTCGATGCTTTCCACATGGCGCATTTATTATGAAGATTACACAATTACCACCACAAACTGAAAACACACTATTCACTGATAATTTTTCCGAATAACTTTATTACATTTTAGTAGCCTTCATATTTTTTGCATGTATTTCCCGTATTTATTTATCAACTTATTTGTTCATTGCATTATGTATATATAATATTTATATTCCTAGATTCCCCTATTTTATGCAGGTGCATATTTTATGTCCCGTATTATTATATATTTTTTTATATTCTAAAGATATATATTGTTGAAATTAACTGTGACTTGTAGAAAGTATACTTTATGTAAATATTTTGATTTGATTAGATTTGATAAAGAAAAAGAACGCATGAAAATCAATTGTACTAATAACAACATTAATTCTTCACTTACATTTAGCTTAGCCATTTTCGAGCTATGCCGTCGACAGATACCGAAACGCCACAATAATGGTTTCCGTTTTTTTACGGCTAGGAGAAAAAAAAATTATGATGTTTCGAGAAAGCTGTTCAGTATTTAAAGAAGAGAATGTGGCTAAAATTGTTGGTAGATCTCAACACCAACTTCAAAGATACAAGCCGAGGTTTCTATTATGTTACAAAAGTTCAAATAAATTAAGATTACTTATAGCAGCTGAGACAAGTCCCTATAAATAAATTAATTCAGCTTTCACTTACACAAACATGAAAATAAACACAAAAAATATAAAAGTCATTTTCGTAGCTAAACCGCGGCCGCAGATATTGTCAATACGCCAAATGCACAATACGTAGCAAACAAAAGACATCAACGCACGCTCGTAGCACTTTGGGTCTACGAAATTGGGAATTCATTATAGCAGTGTTATTTATTGTCAACAATATTTATCAATTTTATCAAATTAACCCAAACCGCCTTTTTTGGAGTCATTTGTTTATTTATTTAATAAGCACAAATATCAAATATTAATAAATTAAAGTCAGCACAATTCTAATAGTGGTGCCGCCGTGGCGATTATATGTAAAGTAGTATTCATAAAATATGAAATAAATAAAAAAACAAAAATAATAAAAATTATCCTACGATTGGAATAGGACGAAAAATAATTAAATTATTATTATTAAAAAATATATATATAAAATTAACTCGAAATAAATATACATATTAGGCTGTAGTAAGCATTTCATTTATTATAACACTTTTAAGGTATAATAATAGAAATAAAAAAGGTATTTTGTCATTCATTCGACTGATGCCGGCCCCGAAGTGGGCCGACATATATTTCGATAATTACCCTTTTTATTTTTATTATTGTACCTTAAAAGTGTTTTAATGAAATTAGAGTGATTTGACATCATGAATATATAAAAGCAGATGGGACTCAATTTTATCACCATGCAAGGAGGCGCAGGTCGAGCTTTCGATGAGATTATGACTCATCATCATCAGGACTCTTCGGGAGTACTTTCGCGCACGGCGGTCAGTCGAGTACTGACCTGTGCCTCTTTCCACAGTTATAAAAGTGAGTCCTATCCGTTTTTAAATATTCATACTTATTATTTATTTAATTCTTCTTATTTGATTTATAGCGAGACATAGATAAAGGCCTTCCGTTTGTACTCAACATTGAGCGATACATTATTACGTGCTCATTATGCTGCACTGGGAATTATGATAGAGAATATAATACTTAAGTGGACAAACGATAAATTGCGTGTACATGTCTACTTTGTGAGGAAAGCAATAAAACCGAGGGTGAATGAGGTAAACATTGTTGCAGTATTTAGATACAGAGCACGACGCGGGTTGGGGCGACATAGCAACACGCAATACGCTCTGAGAAATGGCTAGAGTTTTTGTACCAGTAAATCACCTATGGTAGTACGAGTATCATTAACCATTAATTCTCATTTTAGCTGTGGGCAATGTTTTTGTTTAATTTCCCATTTTTTTGATTTTCGGGCTCCGTCGAAAGACGGAAACCTTTATAGTGATGTATCGATGTCTGTCTGTCCAACCTTTTATTATCTGTGTAACTCAAAAACGGCCAATCAAACAAAAAAATGGCAGATGAGGTAAACTGAAACCATGCAGGCACCGAGGCGTCCTGTGAGAGATGATATATTGTTGATGAAACAGGTTTTTTTTTGTTTTTTCCCCGGACCATTGAAGAAAAAAATTAAAAGAGCATAGTGTTATTTCAATTTTAATAAAATGCTGGCGGCATAGTCTACGAGGGCGGTATAGTCACAATGATTCACAAATTAATATTAAATTTTTTGTCGCTTGACTCACGGCTTCGCAATTTTTGTATTTAGAAGTCCTTATTTATAACTTAGAATTTACTCTGTACTCTAAGTGTTAAAGAGCGACATTTCGTCGCTCGGCTACCTTTGGGTTCGCAGCTTTAATGCCTAAACTAATATGTTTTCTATTTTATTTGAGTGTTAATGTGTTAATATAAAGAACGAGGGACATAGCCGGAAAGTTAAAAGCAAATTTCTTTCAACTTTCATCCTGTTTCGATCTCGCAATAATCTTTTCATCATTGAGACAACCAAACATAATCGTTTTTTAAAGCTTTGGCAACTTTGATACCATGTCTTACTCTCAAGTGTAACCTCAACCTAACACCACTATTACCGCCACAGGTTATCCAGCACCGTATCGTTCAAACTTCGATTCTAGCCGGTACCGCTACACCATTCGCTCTCGCTTCTCCGCTAAAGCCTCCTATCAAAGTCATTATTGCATTGAGACAAGTTCTAAAATTCCCTAATCTGCTGTACAAACAATTGGCGCAGGGTCTATCTCCAGATAGTTCACTTCGATTAGCCACGGTAGAGCAATTAGAAGTTGTGCTCTTATCTTGTGGATAAGATCGAGTACCGCGGTATCTGTGCCATTTGCTACGGAACCGGAGAATGGGAAAACTTCAAGTTTTTGACAGAAAGGGGACTTGAGATTTAGACATAAGGACTATCCAAGTATTCATTATCCGATTAATTCTGGTCCATATCTTGGGCGTTTTCTATAATAAGTAGTTCAATTTCTTCGGAATTATAAAAGTAAATAGTGACTGCAATATATCTTTCATGTACTCAAGTATGAACGATAGTGATTGTGGATCAGACAGACTCTGAATGAAAGGACTTAAAATTTGGAGTCAGATCAGACAAGCCCTGAAGTAATGTCCCGCCTAGTTTCCGAGGTTGACCATAAATAGTCCAGAACACCATAACAGCACCTAATTGTCGATTTTTTTGAAAGGAATAGACTTTTTTAAGGTCATATAAAAGTATAAATTTTTGTCTCCTTGAAATACAAATGATATATATGAAAATATTCAGGAACTGAATAAATAGCTTTGATGACGTAATAGTCATGTCATTTAGGCATTACAGGAAATAGGCCATTGCCCACAAGAAAAAAAAGTAATGTCAAAACCGACGTCTGTTTTTTTTATTTTCAGTAATCCCATCTTCAGGTTTTATCCCCTAATTTTTTTTTCATTCCTTCTTTACGTCAAGGAACTCTCCCTATTGAGCCTAAACGGTATGACTATTACGTCACATTCCCATTTCTTCAAACTGATTTTCAAAAAGTAATTTCGTTATAAAGAAATACCACCTGAAAGTTAAAGAACAGTATGTATCTTCATGATTTAGCCTATATTTTCAGAAAAATATATAAAAAAGGGCCTGTTACAATTTATGGTTGGTTCGAAGTGTTTACGAAGTACTTAGTTGTGTAACACGACATAATGACGATAGATAGAATACAATATTATTTGTTTGTCTCACAATTATTTATACAGAAAGTTATAAAGTAGTTGAAAAAAAGGAGTCAGGCTCAGCTTCACGCCGGAAGTGAGAAAGGCCATCTTCACGGCGCTGTTTTTCAGCCTATTCCTGAACAGGCAGGTAGATAAAATATTAACAAGAGAAACATAAAAAAAAGAAGAAGCAAGTATTAAAAAAATATATAACAATTGACATTAGGTTAAAATTACTCGTACAATTCAATGAGAAGCAATAAATAAATTTAACAAATATATAAAAGCAAGTTACATGACTCTAAAAACCGTTGAAAACAACATTAATATATATGAGGATAGGACAACGAAATTATATGTTGAAAAAGGCCTAATCAAACAAATAATTAGTCGAGTCTTACAATCGGCCGGCTATTTTTCACCGTCATATTTTGTCCAGAGTAAAAACACTTTAAAGAAAGCAATCAGAACCAGGAAGCATATCTATACTAGTAATAAAGTTGTAAAAAAGCCGTATCTGTACATTGTATATTTTAGCGAAATTTTAAATGACATGGGTTATTGGAATTGTACTAAGGCCAAATCCACATTTTTAGATTTTTTGTCTGCCTGTATGTTCCGTATTAACTCGAGAACCAATCAACGGATAATTATCATCGTATTGACCCTGGTCAACATATAGGCTATAAAGGTGTGTTCATAAAATAACGCCCAAGCCGAAAACGGGGCAAAGATTGAATAAACATAGGTGGAGCCGCGGGCAAAGACTAGTTTAAACATAAAACTCGTTTCCTCGTTACAACAAACAAGACGATAACACTCATAAACGAGTATCTTCCTAATTACAACATAATAACAAGAAATAACAGCTCTAAACTCAACAGAAAATGAAGAAAGAAAGGAAACAAATTATAAAATAATTCAATATACATACACTGCTCTCACAACTACTGAAGAATACGTTTGCGACGATTCATTGCATACTATGACTAATGTTTTTCGCAGCAAGAACGTATTCCTCGTGTAAAACTGTGTCCACTACAGAGAATCTCTCATGCATTGTCTTAATTGCATCATTTTAGCGCATTATATAAACAGTTATGTCGTATTATGTAATTAAAACTGTAAAATGTGCAAAGTAATGTAGAGGCAGACACTTTGTTTTATTCGACAGATAAAGGAGTTCTCAGGGCATTCTCTCTATGAATCTGTAGCTTTTCGCTTTTAAGAGAATACAATCCGCAAACCAGAATTTATTCTTCCTCGTTTGAAAATTTTGCATGCAAAGTGCGCATGATTTTTTTCTCTCTTTATCCCATTGTGTGGGGTGTCGATGGATAGGTCGTTCAAAAATATTGTGGGTGTTTGAAAACCATTTCTCGATTCAGGGATCCGTTTGCGAAATATTAAAATTTAAAGTGCAAATTTTTGTTAAGGTCAACTTTTGACATCTGTCATAAACAAGAGATAATCTGTCTTGTTTAGACATCTCCATAAAAATAAATCATCTGTCACTTTGACATCTGTCAAAAAATCTACATAAAAAACGAATGATCTCTCAATTATTCAGCAAATAAGGGTTAAAATATCAATCATCTTTGAATGGAACTACTGCGAATAGGTCTAATTTTGGTATTCGCAGTAGTTCCATTCGTAGCAATCAATGACGCGTAATGGAACTACTGCGAATATTTTTTTTAGAAAATTCGCAGTAGTTCCATCATGGAACTAGGCAATGGAACTAGTGCGAACGATCGAAATATATCTAGGGTATATAAGGTATCCCCCCTCCTGCCAGTTTAACGGTTGATTTTGGATGTGTGAAAAACTCCACGACAGTAGTACTATATAGAACGAAATTTGTAATTTTCATTCAACTCATTTTTATAGTACGAAACCTTCAGGGGCGAGTCCTACTCGCACTTGACCGGTTTTTTTAAATCAAATTGGAAATATGCATTATTTTTTCTTGAACGTTATCTCAGCATCGAAACTGAGTCAATTACAGTCTAAAACAGGCATGGGCAACCTTTGGGAAGTCGCGGGCCAAACAATCATATGCTCGTGAATTTGCGGGCGTTAGTTGGATGTGTATAGTCTACGAAAATAACGAAGCAATCGGTGAACCGCAAGTTCAACTAGAAAAGTTACAATGTAATATTTTCAAAATTTCCAATAGATGGAAATCTTGTGCCAAATTTTCAGATCCAAGACTACGAACAGCTGAATCAATTCCACTTATAACTAGACACAAAGAATTTTGCAAATAAAATTTTTCTATGTAACTCTGGTACGTGACTTGGATTTATTGATTTCCATGCCTGCTTATTTGTTAGTTTTCACCTATCACTCACTTGCTACTTTACTCAGATCGGCAAAGAAGCTGCATGAAAACAACAAATCGCAACTTTCCGGTAAAATGTTGGTCTAATTTTAAATTGTTCCTGGCCACCACGGGCCGTTTTAAAAACCTTAAGGGCCTATAATACCTCACTTCGCTTCGCATGATCCTGTTTTATACCAACAAACACTGCAACAATCACCCTGAAATTAATATATGATAAAGTTGAGGACTAATGCTATGTCAACCCAGTGGTGAAAACTTGATTCTGTAAAATTTTCTCGATAGAAAAAAATTACAAAGTTACCTCCGACAGAATTATAAAAATGGAAAAACCATTATCTTTACCGTAAAAAGAAAATACCTAAATGATCGAGCGTCGTACTCAGCCTAACCTGGACCGCCCTGCCGCCCGACCCCCGATTCAGTTCCGCTTCGGCTTTCGTACGGGGAGGCTGCGTCGCTTGCGCTCACTAAACTCACGATCTTAGGCAACAAACGACATCAATTAAAATCTCATTATTTCTTAGTAGGCTTTTTGTGACTAAACGCAATTATGGGAAATTCACGTAACAAGAAAAAGAAGAGTTGGCATTATCGTAAGGAGGCGGTCAAACGGATGAACGACGTAAAAAAATAAGTACCTACTGCAATACCGAGACCAAATTTTTATTTCCCTAATAAACGTAGGTAAACTAGTTTGATTGTTCTGCATGTTTTTTAGGGTGGATGTCCCAATCGCAGCCAAAGTACAAAATATGTAGGTACTTGATACGCATAAATTTTTCTTCACGCCAGGGTTATGAATCAAGACGCTGCAGCGTCCAATTTCACCAAAGTGGTGAATAGGCGTGAAACTACAAACGTGAAAAACCTGGTCAGGAACCTCATTTACCCAAGAAATCTAAGTCATGTGCCGTCCCTAAAACATGGATTAGGCCACGAAGCAACTGCAGTCATTTTCAATTTTTTTGGGCCGTTACCAAACTGTTGTTACAAAACTGTTGTAACAAAATCGTTGTTTATTGGACCAAAGTAACCAAATTGTAATTATAAAGCTTAGTTTACAATATAGCGGTTCGCCGCCGAAATTTTTTATAAATTTCTAAAACATGACTTATCTTATCACAAATAAAACAACTCTTGAAAATCAAACAACATGTTTATTCAATTGAGTTTTATATCTTTACTAAGCATACAAACCTCAAAGGCTCAAATTAAAATAAAAGACTCAATCAAAATTTCCACAAGATAAGTTTAAAGCAATAATCCAAATAAATGAAAACCCAAAGTATTTTGGTTTGGAATAAAATCAGTTACAATAATCATTTCCAAGCTATACCTATCTAATAGGAACTTTAAATAGGTAGGACAAAACATTTACTCAATTATTGTTTTCATAATCAAAATAAATGTCATCTTCATCGTTCATCAACATATATTCGATTGGGTTTTCATTTATTTGGAGCAAATCTAAGTCTATAAGTAACAGTGTCCTCGTCCTCAAGTTTTGGTGTAGTAAACTTCAGTGCTTCATTTTTTCCGATAGATTTATAAAAACTTATTCTGTACATATTCGTATCACGATTTATGAATAATATATACCTTATTATTATTAATGAATTAATTAATATTAAATTTAATGTTTTTATTTAGCTTTTTTCTGTAATGGCATTTTTTTATTTAATAATTTATTTTCGCTAACATTAAAGCAGATTATGAAGGCTTTTATTTAAATTTTAGTACCGTCAAAACAAAATTTTCTTAATTGCAAAATTGTAAGGAATAGAAACTAAAATTCTTTAGACAATTTTATATTTCGACGTCACTAAAACTAAAATTAAAGCCCTCAGAATCGGCTTTTACGGTCATTAGCTTTACTACAAATTAATGTAGTTGAGCGTACCCACGTGTATTAACGTGTCTTATATTATAACTGACTGCTAGCTGCTGAGATAAAACCAAGAAAAGCATCAACCTGTCTTTATTGACGTAGTCGGTAAAATCCAAAATGTGCACCTAGCTTTACACAGAACAGTTTTATAACGTAACGAAACGTTACAAAACTGTAAGTAAAAAGTAACCTAAAAATTGATTTTCCAGGGGACAGCAGAACGCACAAGTAGGAAACAGCGTAAGATTATAAGAAAAGTGTCTTATAAATAGCTCTCTTTAATCACACTTGCATAAAAATAACAAGTATCCCAAAAAAACACAATATTCTTTTTTCGTTAACAAACTGGTGACGCCTTGTAAAAACGGATACACGAATAAAATGGATGACAATTCAGGCTGACATACACCATCACAGTTTACTATCAGCCAATCAGAATTGAGTTAGTTCTGCCAACATTATTAGCATTAAGCTGCGTTCAAAATTTATAAGGGATCATCTTGAAATAACGTTATAAAACTGTTTGTAACCAAATTGTTAATTTAGCAGGACAAGTATAGAACCGCTGCTATTTTATTTATTTTGAAAGATATGCATATTTTATTAAATATATGATAAATATAACTTAGTCACAGAGATATTAGGGGTCTATGATTATTTAAAAGACTCGAAATAATTGTGAAAATCCTGTCTGGGGCCTTAGAACGAGATACAGAAATAGTGACTTTTGGAAGAGGCTTCAGCTGTCAAATTTGATTTTTTGCATACTAAAAATCAAGTTTGACAGTAAAAGACTCTTTCAAAAGACACTCTTTTTGTGCCTCGTTCTAAGGCCCCTGAACTTGTGAAGGCATGGGGGACAGATATTTTTTGTATGAAGAAGAAAAGTCAATAATTCAAAAAACAATAAAAATTGGCATTAATTCAAAAGAAATAAGTATTTTTTTAATAAATCCATGATGTTTAATACTTCTTCTTAAAATAATGAATTTTGAAATAATAAACAAGATACTAACGCTAATAAATACTCTTGTTCAAAGTTTGAGGACATGTCATTTTCCCCAAAGGCCCAAAAAATTTGAAAATGACTCTGCTATGGAACAGCTAGCATCGCAATTGAAAATTGAAACAGAGCCTTGTGGTCTTTTCATCGATAAAATGTTGCCTTTCTTAGGTGCAACTCCAGACGGAGTTGTAGGAGACAACACCATCGTTGAAATTAAGTGTCCAATCACAGCCTACAAAACATCATTGGAAGACGCTGTGGATAAGAAAAAGGTCAACTTTTGGAGAAAAACCAATATAGGATTACTCGTAAATAAAAAACATCCGTGGTACATACAAGTGCAGGGGCAACTACATATCACCGGTAGGCATCAATGTATTTTCGGAGTATGGTCTGGATGCGACAAAGAGATCAAAGTTGAAATGATACAGAGAGATGATCAATATTGGGAACAAATGGAACTAAAATTAAAACATTTTTATATATCATACATGTTGCCAGAATTATGTGATCCCTGACATGTTCGAAATATGCCAATTAAAGATTTAAGCGACATAAAATAAATGTTTATTTCAGTGTGTTTAATTTTAACAATGTTTAGTTTACATACATACTCACTCTTTTCTCTCAGAGAGTTAGGCATGATCCTGACACACTTCTATTCTTCCACGTCTATCAATCTATTTATACAAGCTATTCTATTTTGGGGACTTTTGACTTTGCCCTTGTTCAGTTTTCTAACTCCACACCACAAAAATCCTAACGGCCTTTTTAGGTATTACGGAACCTTAATAATAATACTTTATCAACTATTTTAACCACGATATGCATATGTATAAGTTGACTTTTATTGACATAGCCAAATTCATACTGGAGGCTTGGTAAATAATCAGTATCACGAATCGGTAACACTTTTTGGTAATATCGAAAATAAAATGTTGACCTTCCAAAGTAATTGACTCGTGCTGGGCTTGAGATTGTAGGGAAAACGGAAAAAAAAATTGGCAAATTTCACAAAAAAGGTGATCGAACCTGGATACTGATCACTTAATGAGTATCCAGTATGAATTTGGATATATCATTTGGCTATATTTTGGTTTCATGTAAATCTAGGGAACTATGGAACCCTACGTGGCTCGACACGCACTTGGCCGGTTTTTAATTATTTGGGACAAATAATTCTTTTTTTAGTCATCATAAACAGAATGCCTGACTCCCAATTGACCGTTTTTTTAATATTTAAGATCCTATGAGTCAAGGTGAAAAAAATAAAATAAGCGATAGAGTATCCCCAATAGACTACATTCCAATGAAAACATTCTTTTTGCACGAGCTTTTTTAACCTTTCCATTGAAAAGTAGCCTGCTAATTAAACCGCTTTGTACTCGGAAGCGAAAAATTATTTGGCCAAAAAATATTACATAATCCATAATTATTATTATTATTACATAATACTTACTAACCAATGGAAATAAATAAAATGTGCCATATATTTTATAAAATAATAACTTAGGCCTATCTATAACATAAAAAAGGTTTGATATTTTCATAACTTAAAATACCTGTCCGAAAATTGTTGCAGTTACCCTAACAAAATCGCGTGTTGTCGCGTCGAAGGTGTGCGAGCCGCGGCAGCGAGCGGTCTGCGTAAAGTGAAGTGAGGCGCGGAGAAGTGGGGGTGAAACTCGAATTCGAGCTGAGGTGTTATAGACTCGCGGCCCGCGGGCCGTTGGTTGCCCATTATATCTAAACTGACAGAATAAATTACTGACCGAAATGCCAGAGATTTAATTTGGGATGTTGATTTCATCTTCTTTCATAAATGTTATCAGTACAAGATCTTTATTGGACTATTATTAAACGAAAGTGAATTTAGACTTTAACACTGGGTAGGACGCCTTCTTTTGAAACGTGAGAAGCTTTTTGTAGCAGATATCATTATTTACTACACGTATAGATAGAGAAAGTTTTCAATTTATGAAATCACGTTACAAAAACAAAAAATACTTTTACTTTTACTAACAATCTTAAAAATATAAACGAATTTTCTGACATTTATACTACTCTCATACACTTTTACATTCACTCACACATTTTAAAATTACTATATATAACAAAATTCATACTGGAGGCTTGTTATGTGTATCACCTATAATTTATCTATGGTATCACGGATTTGCTAATTTCGCAAAATAAAATGTTGAACATACTTGGTAATTGACTTGGGGCTGGGCTTGCGTTTTAGTAGGGAACACGAAAAAAAAAAATTGCGAATTTCAGAACTATGATCACTGAACCTTGATATGAGCCGAGTCTTCAGTACGAATTTGGCTGCATAAATCAGCTTCACCTTGGATATTTTTACAACTTTGCTCTTAATATTGCAAAAATATATATATATTTTTAATAGTTTACTTCTAAACACATATAAATAATATAAGGTGACTTTCAACATAGGCAAATATATACTGGAAACTCGATAAGTGGTCGAGGACCAAGGTTCAATCAACCTGTTGTCGAAGTACGAAAAATATTTACTTATTTGTGCCTTTACTTATATACTTGTTCAAGAATAACCTCGACTCATTTAGCATAGGAAGTCTACATATTATTTTGCTTATTTCACAGAAAGGATAATTGAACCTTGGTCCTGACCACTACCATTCTAACCAAGTATCCAGTATGAATATGGCTACATAAACGAAAGTCACCTTATATAGTTTATTTATAACATATTTACTTATTTGTGCCTTTACTTATATACTTGTTCAAGAATAACCTCGACTCATTTAGCATAGCATAGTCTACATATTATTTTGCTTATTTCACAGAAAGGATAATTGAACCTTGGTCCTGACCACTACCATTCTAACCAAGTATCCAGTATGAATATGGCTATATAAACGAAAGTCACCTTATATAGTTTATTTATAACATATTTACTTATTTGTGCCTTTACTTATATACTTGTTCAAGAATAACCTCGACTCATTTAGCATAGGAAGTCTACATATTATTTTGCTTATTTCACAGAAAGGATAATTGAACCTTGGTCCTGACCACTACCATTCTAACCAAGTATCCAGTATGAATATGGCTATATAAACGAAAGTCACCTTACATAGTTTATTTATAAAATATTTACTTATTTGTGCCTTTACTTATATACTTGTTCAAGAATAACCTCGACTCATTTAGCATAGCATAGTCTACATATTATTTTGCTTATTTCACAGAAAGGATAATTGAACCTTGGTCCTGACCACTACCATTCTAACCAAGTATCCAGTATGAATATGGCTATATAAACGAAAGTCACCTTATATAGTTTATTTATAACATATTTACTTATTTGTGCCTTTACTTATATACTTGTTCAAGAATAACCTCGACTCATTTAGCATAGGAAGTCTACATATTATTTTGCTTATTTCACAGAAAGGATAATTGAACCTTGGTCCTGACCACTACCATTCTAACCAAGTATCCAGTATGAATATGGCTATATAAACGAAAGTCACCTTATATAGTTTATTTATAACATATTTTTGTACATACATTTTAGGGTTTCATAACTCAATGGAAAAACCGGAGCCCTTATAGGATTACTTAGTTGTCAGTCTGTACGTCCGTCCGTCTGTCTGTCAAGACCCTTTATCTCGGGAACGCGTGGAGGTATCGAGTTGAAATTTGAACCATATACTCAGGTCTACAGTCCCTTGAAGCTGTGAAAATATCAAACTTCCAAGTTAATGTAAAAAAAGATACGGCCGTTTATGCCGCGAAAAACGTATATTTCAACACTCTCACGGGAATCAAAATTTATAGGGTATTTTCCGTTGACCTAAAACTATGAGAATTTGGCAAGTAATACCGTCTTATACTACAAGTATAGGGATAAATCTGTAAATTATACGTTTGTAATAAAATCATAAAAATATAGTCTTTAACGGAACCCTCGGTGGGCGAGACCGACTCGCACATGTCCGGTTTTTTCGTCTTGGAGCCGCTAGTAATACATAAGACCATTTCCTTGTAACGGTTAATCTCGTCTCGCAAACGGATATGTGAGCCACAATCGTTACTAACTCATTTTAGTGTCAAATTGTCTTGCAATTTGTCTAAAAATTATGTTTGTCTGTCACGCACATGTGCAATTTGTACACTGGAAGTAATTTTGTATTCTAAGAGCAGCTAAAGATGTGATGGCGGATCAACGTTTATTGACATAACTTTCTGTAACCAAATTATTGAGTATTTTAGTTTAAAATCATAATAATGCTGCAAACTTGAATGTAGACTCAACTAAATACCGGGTGTAAAAGCAAAGACAAGAATCCTTCAAGGGTGTGTTAGTATGATCGGTAAAGATATTATTTTAAATATTGGGATCTCTAAATAAAGTACCAGTACCTCATAATAAGACGATTTTCTTTACTCAAAATACACTAATCGCGTGGACACCCTCCCGGTCGCCGGCCACTCGGATGAGGGGTGCGGGTTGCGGGGTGCAATTAGGTGTGTGGGGAGGCCGGTGAGCCGCGAATTTTTGGTGGAAATTGAAGGTATATTTTTTTCCTCGTAATGACATCAGAATCGTGTATACTTTCATACCCTAAAGGGATTCTTGACTTTGCATTTACACCCTGTATATATGTTACCGACCAAACCCGATTTTAGGACAAACTAGTTTGTCCTAGGCCAGCCAAACTAGTTCATATATGGTAAGATCGTATTTTTGACAAAACTTAAGGCTGCATATAAGGTCAGATTGAGCACCTCATTTTGCACAATCAGAACTGAACTCTACGACGTTTCCTTTTAGTTTAAAATAGCGCACTCTCAGCCGTGGCTGTTACGACCACCAAGAAACACGCGCCCAAAAAATGTGCGTTTTTATTTAATAACTCTGCTTTTGGGTGAAATTTTTTAAATATTCTAAGACGAGCTGACGACGTCATTTGTTAATTTATTTTTAATACAAATTTCAAGGCTGTATGATTTAAGGAAGGCCGTTTAACACCCGAAAAACATTAAATTTAGAGGTGACTTCGTAATTTTTTTCTATCGAGCGAACTTAAAGATTTTGTGTTTTTTCTAAGATCAGCCTATCAGCCATATAGTCTACTGTCTATATTGTATTTACTATACCGATTAACAAAGTTACACAATATGATATGCTCATTTGAAGTTGGGCATCTAGCCTTATACGGACCCTTAAAACGTCGTCGCCTCGGTCCGCTCCCCTTCGCTCGGCTCCTGAATTGATATTCACAACCTAGCACGATCCTCCTCGCTTCGATCGTCGTCGCACCTACTTTGGCCTAGGACAAACTAGTTTGTCCTAAAATCGGGTTTGGCCGGTAACATATACAACAGCATGCAAAAGGCTCATTTATAACGGTGAAAACCATATCTATAATAAATAATAACAGTTATTCACGGTTTAAACACCCTGTACAATAAAATACGAAAGAACAGGAAGTAGTATAGTATATAAAATAAGTAATATCCTAGACTTGCATATTACAGTTTCACTTGTAAGTATTGCATTTAAATCTGCATACTATCCCGAGTCTCCTCATATTCCCATAATAATTACATTGGTAATAAAATGAGCTCCAGCTAACTCGGGCTGACAGCTATTATAATGTGCTGTACACCAGCTTTTATTTAGTTTTGTGGAAGACTTGGTAATAGCTTCAAGCAAGTCTATGGATGTATAGTTATGTACGTATGATATGCATATATCGAGGGTTAAGTACCAAATACATTGAGGTTTTAGTAGGAACTGATTTAGCAGCAAATTTATAAGCCTCGGTTTTAATATATTTTTATAATATATATCGTTGTAATATATTTTTGAATAATATCACTATTATAGGTCATTTTGTTTTATTCAAATAAAAGTACTAATCGTTTTTTTCCTCTCCTGTAAAATTGACCTTTTGTAGATAGCAGTATTTTGTACTTAACTCTCGATATGTGTATAGGTAGTTTAATATTCATATAATAAAACAGTAACGATGCCATGTCGTAATAGTGATATTTTTTTAAAAATTGTAATTATAGTGGTGACAGTTATTTGTTATAGTGGTCACAATTAGGTACCAAAAAACACATTATTGAAATTTATTTCTGTTTGTCTGTCTGCACGCGCATCCCGCAGAATCCACTGGACGGATTTTATATAGTAACACGTATTCTGCAAACATTTTAACTATCTACCTACCTATTACCCTTGTGACAGACGGACAGACAGACAGACAGACAGACAGACAGAAGCTTGGAAACAAAGTCCTATTTGCAGTCCTATTTACGGGTACTAAAAAAATAGAAATACAAAACCAAATGTTAATGTGTTTTTGCAGCTCTCACGCCATACCATAAGTCTTCCATGTAAACTTGTTTCTCTAACTTGACTGAGAGCACTACAACAGGATTCTTCCATGGGGAAAGAGAACATAAAACAAATCTTCTGATAGTTCACACAAAAAAGTCGTTCCGTGTTGAATACTCCTTCGTTCTTTGTGTAATTACAGGTATTAAGTCGGCTTTTTAAATTATACGTATCGAACACGTGTAAGTATGCAACAATTATCAATACGACAATTAAAAATCTAAAAAGCACAAGTTTAAAAGAATAAAAAGTTTTAATCAGCGTTGACATATTTTGCTTTGCCAGAAACCTGCTTTAAGAGCTCAGTTTCTTTAATAATTTGGCAAAAAATGTTTTTACACGTTAAATGTCTTAAATTAAATTCCAAAAATAACGTTTTTGCAATAGTTTCAGGGTTTAACCCGTTTTTTTGTTTTATCCATTGTTGTCCTACTAAAGAGTATACTCTTTCTAGTAACGAGTAACAATTTATGTTACTCAGCGATTTAAAATATGTGACCCATTTTTGTGGGGGCGATACCACTCAAGGCCGTGTTGCGTGCAAAGTAAGAAAATGATAAAGCCTAACAAAAGCCGGACAGGCCGGACGCTGTTAAATTTGGCCAGACAAGAGGTCAAAAAGCCCAACACTGTCCGGCTTTATCATCGAATATGTTAATAAAATTATGTGATTGTGGTTTATAGTGTATGTAAGGATACCAGCCCATTTATACTTGGTAACAGAATGTGTATGTCTTGCACTGGCCCCGCCAGAAAAAATATCCAAGGGGTGCCTTAAGTTTTCATGTAGATTAGTGATATGCCATAGAATAAAAAACAATTTTAACAACATGGGATCCCGAGGGGTGCTATTGCACCTGGCACCTTCCTGCCGGCGCCCATTTTTTGGGTACCATACCTCAAAATAAAATAAAAAACAGAACCCTTATACGATCACTTTGTTGTCCGTCTGTCAAGAACTCAAGACCCCTTTTCTTAACCCCGTAAAGATATTGAGTTGAAACTAATACCTTCTACAATGTACGTTAATCTTAAAGATATAATAACCATCTTAATTAGATCCTTTGAATGCAATGAGTTTAATATACCATAAGTGTCAAGTTAAGTTAGTCCTGTATTACTGCACGTTGATTAAGTTATGTTTTAAACAGGGCCTGAGTCCTACTCGCACTTGACCGGTTTTTGGGGTTTCGTACGTCAAGAAGAAAAAACGGAACACTTTGGATCACTTTGTTGTCCGTATGTCTGTCCGTCCGTCCATCTGTCTGTCAAGACCCTTTATCTCAGGAACGCGTGGAGGTATCGCGTTGAAATTAAAACCAAATACTCAAGTCTACAGTCCCTCGAAGCTGTGAAAAAACCAAACTTCCAAGTTAACGTGAAAAAAAGAGACGGCCGTTTATGCTGCAAAAAATGTACATTTCCAAAGTCTCAAGGGAATCAAAATTTATAGGGTATTTTCCGTTTAACTAGAACTATGAAATTTGGCAAGTAATACCGTCTTATACTACAAGTATAGGGAAAAATCAGAAAACTATACATTTGTAATTAAGTCATAAAAATATAGTCTCTAACGGACCCCTCGGTTGGCGAGTCCGACTCGCACTTGTCCGGTTTTTTATCTATGGTGTGAATTTGCGTGCCACTGCTAGGCATCCCCACTGAGCTAGGGCCTCCCCTTTTTGGCACCACAGACCTCACGGCTCACTCTACTGAAATTTCTATCAAGATTCGTCGATATGTAGAACAGAAGTAGGTAACAAGAATACCGTATTTAATTAACAAATAATCAACATCCTTTCCCAAAACGGCCATTTCCTTAAAAACTAGGCCGATAATTAATAAAACTGCGGCCAACCAACACGTTCTGATCATAAATAAAACACTTATAAATTTGCGATAAATTAATCCTTAATTTCTTTTGCAAATTAATTAATACAGCAAACAACGATAAAAACATAATGATAGTGCTAGTACATTATGCGGTAGTTATGTATGAGATTTGACCGGTTGTTTTTTAGAGTTCCGTTGAAAAACGAAGCCAACCATATATAGAAAGCCAGATAGAGCTGATTTTTTTTTGGAAATAAATAATCTAACTCGGGCCCGGACATTACAAGAAAAATCTTCGATGTCACATTTTGAAATCAAATGTTCAGGAAATTCAGATTTTTTAAAATAATGTTTAGAATATCCAAAGCTAAAAATCCATTAGCTAAAAATCAAATATTCACAGTCTTAATAAACTTTATTAAAAAGAATAATATATCAAAAAATTGGTTTAGCTAGGAACGGGTTTTAAAATCAGCATGTGTAAATTACAGTATGCTCTAATAGCGTATTATCAACATTGACTAAGCCCGAATAAAGGAACAAACCAAAAATGCACTTATTTCAGGCACGGTAACAACTTGTTACTAACAATATATAATTTATAATAGACCTTGCAGTTCAAGCTTCCTATTCGTAAGCGATTTTAAGGGAATAGGGTCAGATTTTGAAGCCTTACATTACAAAATGACTTATCGTCCCATTTGTACGCTAACGTACAAAATCTAATAAAATTTAAAAAAAACTATCTATCGCCCAACCCAATCTTCCTATCCGTGTTCAAATATACCGCGATTTCGAAACCTAGCTTTATCGATAAACAATACACTTTTTATTGCTATTCTCTATATCATACATGCGACTACCCACATTTTTCAATTTAAAAAGTTGTTATTTAAGAAAAATCTATGTGAGTATGGGACGTTTTGGAGCTAAAAATACAAGCTTTCTGAGCACTTACTTGTCTTTTTTAAACATGTTGATTACCCGAAAATTTAAGGCATATGTATAGGAAGCACAGGTTGGGCGATAGATAAAGCTATCTAATTTTTTTCGATTTTTTGCATTAGCGTACAAATTGGACAACAAATCTTTTTGTACGGCATCAAAATCAGACCATCTTTCCTTAGCATGACGCCGTGCCGTCGAAGAACTGCTAATAGGTAGCCAGTCATGCTAGCATCCGCACACAGACAGTGGCGGATTTACACATCTTCCATGTTAAGGCTGTCAAATTTTTGCCGCCCTTGCCTCTACAATTGCTAGTTGGTAGTAGTTTATTTTTGCAATTGAGTTAAAATTCCACAAAAAATGATTTTTTGGGTCTTTCTGAGGTCAATAGTACGGCTACTAGATATGGTAAAATTATGTTGCCTACACAATATGATTTAATAATAACAGGGTTTGGTGAACGTGATTAAATAATATTTATTGCTCTCGAAGAAAGATACGGTCCAAAAATTTGCCGCCCCTAAAATCTGCCGCCCTAGGCTCAAGCCTACTCACCCTGTTGGTAAATCCACTACTGCACACAGACTATTTTATTCACGAGTAACAATGTCACACAAACACATCGGATACAATCCGGATTATTCCGGATGTGGACTATAGTGTTTTATAGAATATATTAGTAACAGTCTGTTATGTTACGGTAATAAGACCGTTTTGACTGCATTCTTAGCGGAACGTCATCACCTATTGATCTAGATTTTGTTTTCTTGTTTATCAAGTTAATAAATTAGACAGAGATGAAAAATATGAAAAGTGATCAGTCAGAAAACGGAAACCATTATAGTGGAGCCTCGTGGGAATTTCGAATTAAGCATCTCTTCAAGCAGGCCCAGCGCAAACCCCAAGACCCACTGACGAGTGATTGGTGAGATGAAGAAAATGTAATTATCATAGATAATTAGAACTAATCTACAAAATAAGTACTCCTTTGTCCAATTCACAACAACATAGGTAACCAGGTTCACGCGAACACTTTGATCCTAAGAACAAGGTCTTGTTCAAACAAAACCTAGATCAATAGGTGATGAAGGTCTTGTGTGTCTTAGGATCAAAGTGTTCGCGCGAACCTGGTTACCTATGTTGTTGTGAATTGGACAAAGGAGTACTTATTTTGTAGATTAGTTCTAATTATCTGTGATAATTACATTTTCCTGTCTCTATAAAAAGCCACAATAGGAATGGCAGATTTTTATTAGTTTATTTTATTTTAAAGTGTTTTCTCGATATAAACGATGTTATTATCAGCGGAATAAAAAGCATTTTAAATGTGATTCGCAGTTTTGATAATTTTGGAGGATTTCCCACATATGTCTTTATTTGACTTTACTGTACAACCCAGACTCACAGACGTATAACATTAAGAATTCAGTAAGAATTTGGCTGTATAAATAAAAGTCACCTTATACCTATATTTGTCTCTATAAAGTTTGAGCACAGACATATTATATATATTATGTCTGTGCTCAAACTTTATATAGATACATATATAAGGTGACTTTTATTTATACAGCCAAATTCTTACTGAAGACTTTTTCCGTGTACAAGCGCAAGCCCAGCCCCGAATCAATTACTTACTATGGGACGACAAGATTTTATTATGCGAAATTAGCAAAAAGTGTTATCGATCCGTGTTACCGATCACTTACCAAGCCTCTAGTATGAGTTAGGCTGGATAAATAAAAGTCACCTTATACTAGGTGAAATTAAATCAACCGACCAAATTCATACTGGAGACTCGGTTAGTCATCAGCAACAAGGTTTGATGACCCTCCAGATAAAATTCGAAAAAAAAAATTTTTTTGTCCCTTAGTGCCTGCACTAGGATTTGTACTTAAAGTAGTCCAACCAGTAATGGAGCAAAAATATTTATTTTCCGAAATTGGCCAAAAGGATGACTGAACCTAGTTCTAGATCACTAACCGAGTCTCCAGTATGAATTTGGTCGGTTGATTTAATTTCACCTTATATAATTAAAATATTCAAATTTTATAAGTATATTATGCAATTTATTTAGCATGTTTCGCATAATACGAAAGTACTTTTCACACTTTAAAAATACCAAGCTGCATTCGTAACACCTGACTTATTTATTTATCACAATCCATGAAAGGAAGTCAATATACATAAAAGCAATATAAACATACATAACATAAAGCACGGAAGACGGCAAGCATTCATTAAAATACCAACTTTTTATGTAACTTTACCTGGCTCTATGGTTCGCGTTCTTATGTTAATTTTCTACTTTGAATTTTTGGAATAAATTAAACAAGAATGCACATATTTTAATTAAAATCTACGTCAGGATTGTCCATCCTGGATGGATAGATTCTTCAAAACATATAACTGGCAATATTTTTTATTTATTTTAACTTTTTATCGTATCCTCGATGAATAGATCATTTCCATTTCTCAAAAGTTCGGAGATTTAAAATTCGGGTCTAAATTGACAATGTCCCAAAATCAAACCGTGGACAGGGCACTTTGCAATAGGTCCTTTTATAGGTAAACTAGCTTCTGCCCACAATTAACACTGAATCAGCTTCAAGTAAAAACATAACTTGCAAAGGGGGACAAAAACCTCCTTCGAATTATTGACTTACCAGTAAGTTGGAGTAAGGTAAATCAAGAGTGAGCCGGACCAGATCGAAGATAATGGGCTCGGTACTGAAGATCAGCGACCGTCCGTCACGCTATCCATCCATGACGGATAGCGATACTGTGTTCAAGTAGCTGTCTACAGGATTATCAGGAAAATGTTGTTCTTCTTTAGGTCGTTGGTGATTTAGAATTTTCTTTACAGCACGCAGATACTGTTGCAAATATTAAGCCCGGGAGGCTGTTCTTTGGGAGGGTTTTACAACAAAATTAAAAAGTCTTAGATGTTTTGCTTCATTGTCCGTCTGCCAGCCCCAGCCCCCAGATATAAAAGGTCCTACAATAATAAGTGAAAATAATTCTAGGGTGGATCATGTATCGTTAACTGATCAAAACAAACAAACTGGGAAAAGGATCATCTAGCAGATGACAACATCACACAACTTTTAATATCACTAGGGGAAGACAGTTCGGCGAGTTCAGAAAGTGAGAGTGAGGAAGATACAATGTCAGGCATAGAGTCAATAATTTATTGTGACTGAGTTTAATAATAAATGTTTTTGTAATCAAAATTATTGTTTTTTTAATAACAAACCCTTCATCAATAATAAATTGATTTGAAAAGGTTAGTAAATTTTTTTTGCCTCCACATTTCTCGAAAAAACTTTTTTTCACACCGTACCCAGACCGCCGATATGACGTCACGAGGTCAGGTGCACAGATATTGTGACCGGGTTGTACAGTCTCACCTTCTGCACTGTACCGAAGATGTTTAAGTATAAATGACGGTCTAAATGTTGTATAAATAAAATTTGACTAAACATGGCTTAAGTTAAAAAAATTTGCGAGTGATCTTAATCAAAGGTTCCGTTCCCAAACATACAACCTATGATTGCTTTTCTTCTTATTATTTTTAAGTAATAAATAAATGTGATTTATGGAACTACACGACAATAGTTTATGTCCATTAAGCTTTTCTTGTTAAGTTGTATTATTTCATCATTACTGTGCAAATGATCACACAATTTTAAAACGTGTTTAAACATGTGAAGAAAGCAGATTCTTTAAAAAAGTTATTTATGAACAAAAAACCATCATAAATAGTATCGTGGAACCTAAGTTATAAAACCTGGTCTAAGAACTCGAGTGGGTGGCGCATAGTGTTGCCAGACTTCTACAACATATGCTCTTATCAACATTATTCTGTTGACGAATATTAAAATGACAAAGCTACAAGTAGGTATGTCGTTTACTTGACTGTGTTATTTATTTTTAATCTATAATTATATCAATACCGATGTTTTATAAATACTGACAAGGTCGAACGTACCAAATAATGTAAACACTCTTATCAGCTCATGTTCAGCATTAAATTTATGAATTTCTACTTTTTATTACAATGTACCTACAAAGTATCACGAAGTTTCCATTGTGCACTTTTTGCTATTATATTGATTCAGTTCATAATAAAGGCAAAAAGGTGCTCTGGTATAGCTATATAGGTACTCGTATAAGACGTTACGTAATTAGGTAGTTAGTTACCTATTATACTACCACCTGGTGTACTCCTAAATTTGACTACGTCATGCATGATAAATACTCGTAGCATTTTATTAGAAATCTCTTTGAGCCCATTCTTTAGCATCGTGCTCATAATTTCCAATAAACAAGATCACACATTTTCCACTACATTCCCACCCTCACTTGAAGATAATAAGCAAACAAGTGTGTGAACTTGCACACTTGCCATTGTCAAGAACTACCTTCATCGGCCGCTGAGGTGATCCCACTTCTGAAGTCAGCCAACAAAGATGCGTTTGCGACGAAAACAAAGCTTGCTAGCATCAAAGAAATTTGATCGTTTCTAGAAGACGTTTAAGTCTAAAATAGAAGTGCTTATTCAGGCTCAGCCGACTCGGAGTGCGGTGAAGATAGTCTAGTTTCTTTTGTATGACGATTAATCGATGGGTTTCACCTTTTTGCATCGCTGTAGGAAGGTTTCTTGCTTGGGGAGCGACAGGAAACAATCGATCGATTATAGGTTCTTGATTGTTTTATTCGTATATGTTAGTCGACTACGCTCGGTAGGTTTTTGCTTTAATAATTTTTCTAGAAGTCTGAGCTATTTGCAGTTGAAAATCATTGCCCGTAAATACAAACAGTTTTTGGTTTTATTATATTTGAGTTAGACAAAACATCCTTAAGAAGATTGCATGAAAATAGTTACGAAGACATGTTTCGATTAGTACGAGGCACCCATCATTGCATGAATGGTTCCTAAAAGAAATAAAATAAACTTGAATGACATAACATTATCACAGTTCCGCACACTAACATGAAAAGGCCTCAAAAAATCAGAATTCTTTACAGAACGGAAGCCATTAGGTACAGATGAGTAAATTGAGCATTTTGTCCATTTATACCTTTTGCGATAAATATTTTGTATCTTCTGATGTAATTGTAAAAGTAAAGTCAAGTTACTACAAAAAGTAAACTACAAAAGACATATAGTACAAAAAAGATATGTATGAGAGACTAACACTTTGTGTTAGTTAAACGGAAAAAAAAACGGGAAATGTTGGGCGAATTAAAATAACCACTTAAATCGTAAAAGTCTGATGTAGAGATAACAAAAGCTTAAGTGCGAAAAGTACCGTAACCGACATAATCCATAAATCTAACATTTCAGTGACCACGCTATCCGTGGCGCCTTACAAAGCTAAAACCCGAAAAGACAAAGGTTAAAAACGATTAATATCGCAAGTAGAACATAAACAAGACGTTTTAGTACACCACGATAAGTATGCACCTGGCTAGGCTTTACCACCTAGGAATAGAGTTTGTAATACCGAGGAAGGGCGTCTAGTTGCCATAAATTGTGAACACTTCTAGAGCAACAGTTACAGCGTCCCGTTACCAACCTTGGGAATGCGGACGTGGAAAGAAATTCTGCCTTGGATATTTGTAGGATTTGAAATACAGTAAATTATGGTGTTCTTGTGTTTGCAGATGTAGAGAAGATTGTAGAAAGGTCAAGATAAAGGTTGGAATGAATACCCATAGGACCAACACATAAGGTCTTTTTAAAAAGGAACAATTTTAAGAACTGATTGAGTATTTTTATGATTAAAATTCACTTGTCCACTGTTTAATTTATTTTACTCACCCAACCGATTTCGGTATAATAGCATTTTCAAGGCTTCTAGCGTAAACAAACAGTAACTAGCAGAAATAATTATTAATATTCTAAATGCTGTCATAGCGAAAACAGTTGGGTGAATAAGTGGACCTATACAAGTGAATTAGAATGTATCTTAAGCTTTACCAATAGCCGATAATCAACTATCCTGACTGAGTATCGTTACTTTTGTAATTTTTTTAAAGTAAATTGATTCAATTCATCTGATTGAACAACTTTGTACTGGAAAAACTGGAAGATGAGAATAAACTCAGCAAAATTACGGGAAATATCACAAAAAATCTTCACCCTTCACATCATTGCAGACAATCATAAGTAGTAGCGGTATTTTGAACATCAAATGTATTATCCCTCGGATTAATAAATTCGAAACCTTATCCCAATGACATAAGAAAGAGAAAAGAGATATAAAATGGTTTTGAGCACCGTTTTCCGCGGCAGGTGGTGCCGTATTCTTGGAAAACCATTCAAGTGTCAACTAAACTCAGTTCAAGGCGCTATAACTACTTTATGAACAGTAATTCGATTAAGCTTTGAGATCACCGCCATTTATTTGTGCTCCAATCTCGAAATACCAAAAGCGGGAAATTGGATTTGAAACAACAACCAACAGCCTTGCAAACTGGCTCTTGGAAGGAATCAAGATAATCGAAAACAAATAATAATGATTGCAGTGTTTTTGATAACGATCAGGTAGTGATTGTACCTATAAACAGTAGATATGAAAGCATAACAGCTAAAGTCTAAGTCTATTTAAACTTAATTGAATTTCAAAGACTTCCAACCATTTATTGAAGCTTCTTAGTTAAACCCTGCAAAAAACATGTTTAAACTTCATTGTCACTGTTTACAGTTTACAGGGCTTCAACAATACCCTCATCCGAATGAAGATTATCTCATCAAATCTCATGTAATCGTTACCTCAATTATATGTGGTTCGTGAGTAGAGCGAGGGACATTGACGTAACCATTCACAATTTGAACTGAGACAGATAACATGTGATGTGAATCCGCCGGAACGCTTTCACTCTCGCGCCGCTTCTTGATCATTATCTAACTGTGTAGCAGAGACATGAGCTGCAGACTCAACGGTAAAAATGTAGCGATGTAGCGGAAGATTAAACGAGAAACATCTTTTGAGAATTTATAGATGAGAAACGTTACGTCCTCACCATGGTTATCTATCATCATCTTACGAGTTTAGCTCCATCTTCACCCCAGACGATGTCTATGAATTATTTTAATTAATAAGACACAGCGACTGATTTAGACTTTACGTCGAAAGGATGTCAAACTCTTAGGTGCCAGCCAAAGTTATCATGCGACAGACAGTAGTACTTGCAATACTATCGGTCCAACGTTTTTTACGTTTTAGTTACGGGACCTAAAAAGAAATAATGAGTTTACATCAAGGAGGAAAGTTGCATTAGATCAAAAGAAGTGGAAGTAGAGAAAACTTTAAAGTAAGTCTTTAAATACTATGTCTCAACTAGCCTCTTGTTTTCCTTCTCCATAACTCCCGAGTGTCTTGGAGCGTTGTTTGTCAATTTGGCTATTGTGACTACTATTGATGGCGACAAGACCAAAGGATTAGTATGAATTTAATGTTGTGAAGTGTATTTTTAAACGAAACACGTAAAAAAATTCGATAGCGTTGTTATCGTTTTAATGTAAATAAGTAAAGATAACAAACAACAGAACGTCTCAACAAGAGATGCGAAAGAAAATGAGACAGTAAAACTAATAAGGCATTCGCCAAACCGCTAAGATTGCAGAGAAAATTGTTTGGTACCGTACTCTGTAATCCGGTACTTCCATCAACAATTTGTGATGTGTACATACCTGCGTATGTAAAAAAATATTCTCATCCGCAACCCAAAGTACACGACAAAGGTATAGTTTAATTGTTTGTTAATTACGTTTTAATCTTGGTACGCAAAAATGGTGAACATTTAGATAAAGATCCCGTTAATCAAACTTCCAATAGAACTTCTTATTCTCATCACGGTATACCTTCACGAGGCTCATAATACCACACAGGACAAAGATAATAATCAAACTTTTTTCGTTCAAATTCAAGCCTTAGGACTTTCTAATACAGTGGAATTTCAAGGTCTAAGGTAAAAGGTATGTCAACGAGTGATCGATTAATATGGGTCCCTCGTGCCACAGCTGACCCCTTGTGCCTGTGACCTACAGAACCTGGACTTTAACGTTGGTATGTGAAAGTAGCAGTATAGTAACAAAATTAGATCAAATGACTGGCATTATTAATCTGTTTAATTTTACAAGGCGCAATCACACTTCATATATATGTATTTGTTCTTTAATTATTATCGAAAATCGATAGCTGAACAGGTGTCATTATTTTGAAATAATATCGGGTTATTTCTTCAAAACTTGATTCTTTTGTTGGATATAAAACTCTTTATTTAATTTTAAGTGAAATTAATGTGTAATGCACCAGAAAGAAACAGGTAAGAGTGTTATTAAACAAATATAGTTAAAAGGAATGGAGGAAATGTTATACTCGTAATGTAGATGACTCGAAAACTACATGAAAAGAAAATAATGTCAGTAATGAGCAGAACAAATGAGAAAGTAAAGACAACGAGACTCATCATCATGAACTCATGATCTAAGTCATGACCTTGAGAGAATGTACTCCGAGTGAAATGAGAGTGCAATTTCGGATTTAGACTAACCCGATCACACCGATAGATAATTTGTAAGGAGGTCGTGATGACTTGCCTAAATTGAATGGTTCCGTCAAAACACGAAAATCTTTAGAGCAAGGCATAACTTATTATGGGCCAGGCAGATTGAGCTGACTTTCCGCACGGGGTGGTAGAAAATTTACCCGGGAAGTCATTAATAACGTTACCCTTTGAACAAATACGTATTCGTATGTGTAGAGAAATTAAAAACAGATATTTTCCAACAACAAATTATAAGAAATTGATTATTTTGAAACGACAGTGATAGTCTATGAAACAGCACTAATAAGGATGAAATAAACAGTGTAAGACGATAAATAGTGCAAGACGATGAAACTGCAGTAAAAGATGCCGAAACAGCAGTGACGGACAATGAAAAAGTCAACGTAAATGAGAACGTACAAGGAGTAGGTCTAAATAAATGAATTGCTCATGAAATTGCATCACAACCGAACTTAAAATCACGTTTTGATGTACCTACTTCAATGGGCCTTTCGGAAGTTCTTCAATAAAATGAGAAGTATTCAGTAACAGATAAGTGGGACAGACCGGTAACTGTAATCTAAATCCAAATTGATATAATCACGAACAATCGAAGTAATCTGATCCCAAACAATCAGATATCTTTCAATGCCAGACCGTCATTGCGAGATGTAGCATACTTGTTCATTTTCACAGAAGATAATACGGTACAGTCATTTTTTCTAAGGAAAAACATATAGGCACTTCCTACTGATTTTGAGACTTCGTACAAAGGTTGTCGACAAAAAACCGAAACCTATATAATTTTAATAATATATATATTATATTGTGTTTACTATTTCTTACATAATTAATGTTCTGACATTGGTGCTAATAAAGCAACGATCATCCATTTAGTATATGTTATTCTAGAATACAGCAGAAAACATATTATTTGAACCCGAAGTAAGGCGATAGGGCTCACCAGTGGTGACTCACCGCACCCATCACGCTGGAACGTAATATTAACATTTTATGGAACAGAAGTTTTTTTTTCACTAGTAAGTACTATCTTTCCATCCATCCATCAGCCTGTTTCGTCCACTGCTGGACATAGGCCTTTCCAAGATTTCGCGACTCTTTGCGATCCCCCCGGAAGAAATGCCCGTACTCATAGACGCTGGGCAGGTGGATTGGTGAGCGCGGTGCCGAAGCCCATGCACCAGTGGCAGCCTGTTTTATATAAGGCCCCATCGGTCCCAGGCAATGGTGGGCCGCCTGGTTTTGCCTGAGAGCTGTTCTCTCACTCTACCAAATAACTTCGGGGAGATTTCGAGTAAGATGGTGGTACCTCCACAGTCGAGCCTGGCATCAGCAATACCACCTAAACTAGTACTATCTTTAATATTACATTTTTACAAATTCAGCAACATGTATTAAAGTAATCAACCTGTACCTAAGAAAGACTATCTTCAATGTTAAAACCGTTCCCTTCAAAATTTTTATGTGTCCAAACCTTTTGTCCCTTAATTTCTATCCAGTCAAAGTCATCCAAACACCGTTAAGTGTCCGTGACCGAAAGACCGAAGCCATTGACCGGAACTCGCGTGGTCTGGCCACTTCTTAGCACCTTGTCCCATACCATAACTTACGTAGTTGCGTGCTCAACATGATGTAACAAGAAATACCTCAGCCCTTTAACTAGGTCGCCTGCTGTACCGTTAGCGCCGTAGGATGCAGAACCTGAATCTAGTCTAAACTAGCTTAATCTTGCAGCCTATTTTCTATAACGGTTACGCTAGAAAATTGTCTAGAGCATGGTTACCTACTGGGGTAATTGCAGTTGTTCTACTACTAGATAGCGGTTGATTTGCTAGAATGGCAAGCGGGACATAGAACAAAAGACCAGCTGAAAAGAACCTGGAAATTATAGACGAATTTTAAAACATTAGGGCTGTTTTCTTTTGTGACTTTGTGACCATGCACAGAATAATAAAGTATTACGAACTTAGTAAACTGGCGAATTTGATAATGTGATAAACCAAAAAAAGCGGTTAAGGCGAGGCATTGATAAACTTTTAATTTCAATTCGGCGCCTTAGGGGAGTGGAGTGAGGGGGACTTACTCCATACAAATATGCGCTCACGAACTAGCTTATGCCGTAAGGTCGTATGCGGCAAAACAGTATTTTTCATTTAAAATGACAACTATAAGTAATTTAATAAATCCAATCGGCCATATTGAAGTGTATTTGTAGACAAATTTAAATAAAAAACTTAGAGGCTTCATTCGCTCCCGTTTTAAAAGATGTTTTCCAAATATTTTTGTCCCTGCTATGAAAATTTATCAATCAAGTAAATCTTTGGGCAAAATGATGTCAATGAAATGCTTAATCTAGTATATACATTAGTTAGGTGGTAGAGCTGATGCCGGGCTCGACTGTGGAGGTACCACCATCATACTCGGAAATCCTCCCGAAGTTACTCGGGGGAGAGTAAGAGAACAGCTCTCAGGCAAAACCAGGCGGCCCACCATTGCCTGGGACCGATGGATGGCGGTATATCCATCTCCAATTGCCGGGCCTTATATAAGTCAGACTGGTGACGGGCAGCGGCGTCACTGGTGCAAGGGTTTCGGCACCGCGCTCACCAACCCGCCTGCCCAGCGTGTGTGAGTATGGGCACTTCTTCCAGGAGGAACGCCAAGAGTGGCGAAATCCTGGAAAGGCCTATGTCCAGCAGTGGACGAAACAGGCTGATGGATGGATGGATGGATGGTACCTATATACATTGGTAATTATACTATGTTTTTTTATTGCTGAAAAAAATGGAGATCCATCTCGCCAAAATTTCGTGGCGGTAGAACTAGTGCCCTGAGGGTTCCATCCGTACCAACACAAATGTATTCCCTGTGCACGATCAACTTGATACTTACCACCTATTAAATTGTGTGTATTCAAGGGGTCTAATAAATTTAGTCTTTAATATCTCATTATATAATTTTGGTATTTTTCGTTTTTTTCTACACTTGTGCTAGAAGACCTATTTTTGAACGGAGTTTCAAGTTTCTAATTCAACTGGAAGTGCCCTATAGGTTTTTATGGTGACCTTAATTTGTAGCTTTAAATATTATTATTATTAGAGTGCACTACAAACTGAAAAAGAAAAAATTTCAAGTAATATGAGAATTTGAAAAAGAATCCCCGGGCCTGGATTCGATATTAGATACGATACCAGAAGTCGAGGTAAAATTTGTTTCTAATTGATATTTTCTAGTTTTTAATGCACTCTAACAATATTTAGAGTAATCAAAGCGATGGATTTAGCCATAAAACATAATCTTGCCAATAACATTTTTCGCGTTGAGTTTGAAGCCTGATTTTTTTACAGCACCATGGGGCCGCAGACTTCTGTAGGGGTAGGGGGGTATTTGTTTCAATTTGAGATCTCTCACGGGGCCCGAGAAAAAGGCTTTTGACAGACGGACAGACAGACAGACAGACAGACAGACAGACAGACCAAACATGCAGATAGACGGACATTTTTACAAAAAGTTAATTTATAAGGTTTTTTGGATGATGGCGGCCGCCGAAGACCGAGTGTTGTGGTGAGCTTTGGAAAGATCTATTTCCAACAACAGATACAATAGGCTATATGACAATAATAATCCTTTAAATATTTGAGGTCTAATAATTCGTAGTTTAATAACCCTTGCAGGCGACGAAGAATACATAATTTAACGTTATCTTCTAGATCTCATCGGTACTAATGCTAATTTTAATATTCGCAGTAGTTTCATTACATAAATATGTGCTCCACTTTAGTTGTAGTGTAATAAGGTAAGTAATATAGTTAATAACCCTTCTAAAAATGAATTCCAAAAAATCAGTGCCATTTGTACCATTGGTGGTACTAGTGGGACAAATCAGTGCCATTTGTACCATTGATGGTACTAGTGGGACAAATTAGTGTCACCATTTGATGGTACTGTTCAATGGTATAGTACATTCAGAATTAGCTGGCGTCTTTCCACTTGAGACCGTCATTAGCAATAACGATAGGATTAAGTCGTGGCGGGTGAATTCGCCTGAACGGAACAATAAATACTTGTAAAACACGTGCGGCAGGCGGTGTTTCAAACGTTTTTGATACTTTCCTTATGTTATCTTCCCTTTAATAATATAAGGAAAAAGAAATACCACTCGGTTGTTTTTTAAACTTCGAAGAGATTAGTTCAGTGGAAAGTATCAACACTGGTTGGTTTGCAACAAAACAGATAAGTCCGAAACGGTTCCTTTAAAAATGGATGGGCTCTATGAGTGTTTGGTTTATTACCCATATTGTTTGCGTTCAAGTGGAAAGACGCCAGCTAATTCTGAATGGACTATACTATGAGTACGTAACAAAGAGTACCATATTTTTGCTATTGTCGTCAGGAAACTGATAAAAGACAATGGAAATGCAACTAAATACAACGAGGGACTGCTAAGAACAACAATAAAATCCCGTTCGGTTTAAACAAGAAACTTAAGTTTCGTGGAGGAAAGCAAGGGAGCTTATGTTAATTTGTAAACAAGCTCTATTCGTGATGTTTCAAAGAAAACTAAAAACAAGGTTCAATCGTTGGAAAAGTTTTAAACGATAAATGAATAACTCATGTTTGTTCCGTAGTTGTCTTTTGCATGTTTAAGATTAGAGTTAGTGTTGTATAAAGATACAAAAATACGTGGTATAGATTTTGATACTTTGTCAAACTACCAGTTAAAAAATTGATCAGATTTTGACGGTTAAAATTGTTCGAGGTCTATTTTTAACCGTCAAAATCACTAAAACGAATTATCACGCTAAGCAAAAGAGTTCACATCAATCAGACTAGAATATTAGAAACCTGCTGAGTAACCCAACATACCAATCAGGTAATGTAATTACTATCTCACCGGGGCTTCATAAAAAAACACTCACCAAAAACATCCAACCAAAACCAAAATTGAACGGCTTGACCACAATTTAATCTCAAAACTCAGCAAAGCACCACTCGAAAAAAGGCTAATTAAGGGTTCTAATGAGAACTTTTTTTATGTTTCATCAAAAACCGCCTTAAGAGCCCGGTCCGCGACGACGACAACTTTGATCAAAAACAATATGTTAATATTTTTCTGGCCTTTATCGCCTCAGACCAAATGAAAAGTCAAGACGTAGTTTACTCTATCTAACGGGTGAAGCAGGCCAAAAGTGAGACAGTCTCGTGTTCGTACACGGCTTGAAACTCACACATGCGCAATCTGTCTCAGTTTTTACTTGGCGGCAACACTCACTAAGTGCACACATGTTTACAAAACTGGCTTCACGTCAATGTTGACAGCGCTCCGTTTTGAGTTTTTATTTGGTCTGAGTTTATCGCGATGTTTTTGGAAAAATTAGGAACATTCATATTAGCCGCCTAAATAAAGGCCTAGAATTTATTTCACTGAATTATCTCTCTTTTGCCCGCTCCGAATCGTTATTCATAATATCTAAGTATCAAACTAACGCGCAAAAGAGAAACAATTAAATCAAATAAATTTTAGGTCTTCATTTAATGGTCAATATGGACTGGTGTATGTCCCTGATTTTTACAAAAACATCGCGACAATTACACGAAAAATAATTAAAATAATGTTCGCACCGGACATACGAAAAATACGGAGCGGCCTCTTACTGACTGTTTGTGACTGACAGTTACAAGACCTATTAGGCTATAATTACTTTCCGAATAGATGAAGATTACTGGAATAATACCTACTGATGGAATCCGTGTACTACCAATATTGTAATCTAGTAAATTTCTTCAAATATCGGTATACGCGGGGTATACGGCTAAACGTCACGTACAGTACAGTTTTAAGTAACGATAAATCAAAAAATTAAGCTCTGGAATAGGGTTTCTAATTGTCTTTAGAACCCCAGCATCCCATGATCGAAGTGAAGCATTGAAATTCCATTCTAAATTCAAATAACAAGTCAGAAGCTGTGAAGGGCCGAGGAGATTCCGTTAGAAGGCCCTCACGGAAGATCACGTTTAGCGTTAATTTGAAACCGCTGTACTACACCATAGGTTGTCCGTAGGTCCATCACTAGTCAATCAAACCAATCGAAAATCGTCCCTTTTCTCACCTCCGAAGGGGCTACCCGTTCGTCTAAAGATATTCTGGTTTTAGTGAACTGTGGACGTGAAATACTGTGCCCCGCCGCCGGATGGTTAGGATTAATTTTACTTCTGCACGGATGGACGTCGTTGGCTATAAATGGATTGCTGATCTTTCTGGTTTGTGGGTGTCGGAATTTTTAAAGAAAATAAGTAGATATACTGTTCCTATGTTGTCAGTTAAAATGGCACTTATTTCGAAAGAGTTTTAAAATCCCAACATAATAATAAGCCACTTCAGATCGTGCTGCAAAATGTTTTCACTTTTACAGCGCGCAAGGTGCAAGAAGCATACAGATAATACGACTAAAGAAACAAAATAATAAAAGGTTCTATCAAGTAACGCTCATCACATCAGATAACCGTTCATATCAGATAAAACCAAAAACAATTAGCTCTCTGATTCGAAAACACCAAGAACCATCCATAAAACATCGAGCAAGACATATAATCTCCTTCAGCTATCTTTACAAAACAAACCATAGACAAACTCTAATTTATAAGAGCTCTATGGCCACACAAAACCCTATTAAAAGTTACAACGTAGTATCTAACATCGCGGAAGGGACCGCAAATAGTCCAGAATACCCACCCCCTATTCATAGCCTTTGTAAGCGGGTGCGATCGACTTGAACTATACATTGTTCTGGTCGACCAGAGGCAAGAAACACGACCAGTCAGCCCTGACCTTCAATATCTTCCGCATAGCACGGAGGGGTCCGTGAGAAAGGCGTGTTTGGAGACCTTAGAAGGCTGGCCAAGGAATATCTTCGCATGGAATGTTTTGTTGAACAGAAAAGCGTGATAGAATATATCGGCTAAGCCCTTGTTCGAGGTAGCTTCATCAGGTGGGTTTGCTATCTTGGGAGTGTATCTTGTATGCAAATTGGCGAGGAAGTATTTCAGTGGCTGCAATGCACAGTAATAAATAAGAGCACGGATAAATTCCAGGTCCGGAAAATTGCGTATTTTCAAGGCAATTGGTATTAGAGATGATAGAATTTGGAGAAAAATGCACACGAATAACTGCGTGAAAAAATTCAAAAAAGAAATAGAAACATTAAGAATCCAGATTAAAATGCTCATACAATTCCACATCAATTATCGTAAGGAATCACTATGATACGGTTTACAATGGGCATATTATAAAGATGATGGTATAGGTATCGCAAGACCGTGAGATTTGTGTACTACACACACATACCTACACTACATAGATTCTTACAACCGTTAGATACTACCGGCACTTTAGTAGTAAATGATGGGAAAGAAGAAAGCTTACATAGGTACAACCACAAGAAATAAAAAAATGGAGGTCCATCCATCCATCATCAATGTAAAATGCCATCAAAAACAAAACTTGTGAAAAAAACCAAGTCTCGCAACTTAGTTCTTCTACCGTAAAAAGTTGTGAGATCCATGTAAATCCAAGTCGGTTAATTTATTCAGTCCCTACTTAAGGGACCTTCTGTCTGAATTCCGGTACGTGCCGGTACCTTCTAATTACAGCTGAAAATGTAACTTTGTAATCCTATATATTATATATATACAGACAAACAACAAAGTGATCTTAAAAGGGTTCCGTTTTTTCATATTGAGGTACGAAACCCCAACAAATACATTAGTTATGCTCGTGAAGCGTTTTGCAGATTCGAACTTCCCTATTTTCCTAATAAATGTCTTCTATGATTAATTGAAATAGGCGTTACCTTGCGGAAGTCCATCACTAAGTAAAGGATAATTGTTTAGCGAAATATTGCAAATTATATTCATATATCCTATACTTAAATGTCTTCTACATTAGCTGACAGATAAGATGATGGCACTGAACCAAAACGACGGATTCCGGCTGCACAAAACTTTACTGAGACTGCGGGTTGTATTACACGCGTCTTGCATTGTTATTAAATGAAGAAGAGTGGATCAGTATTTCTAGCTTCTATGTATACGTCAAAAAACAATCACCGGCATATTTGCCATTAATTTGTTTTCATGACTGAATTGCGGACTAAATTTTCCGTCCGGCAACAAACTAAGCGAATTTGACAAATGACTTTTAAGCTATCATAAGCTTAACGTTTTCGAAATGGCACTGGTGAAGAAGTTATATTACCTGTTCAGGAAGCTGGAGTTCCTGTTCACGATGATAATGTTTAAAACAGGATCTTGATATGATGTCCAGCTTTCACTGATAAAGCCAACCTGTCATTAACGAAGACATGAATCTAATAAGATTATCTCTGATCTCCTTCGTCCATCATTTTATTGACCTTCACGAATGATATTACAAGTTCTTTTTATTACTGCGCAGTAAAAGCGTTTCGAATTTTTATGATGATGGCATTTAAGATCACAAAAACATGACCCTGATTTGAGGCCCAACCCCTCAACTAACGGCTCTGGATTTTCGCATATAAAATAGGCTAATTGGGACCGTTGAAGCCTTTGAATCTCTTGTGTTCTCAAAAACAATAGTTAGGAGGCAAGATCGTGTCTCGAATCCATTAAAAAATACCACTCGAGGTCTGACGATTATATATCGAGGGCCAGGTATCAAGGGTCATGTATCTAAGGTCTCAAGTCGAAGCTTTTTAATGGAAGCCCCGTTACTCACCCAGCACGCCCAGACGCGCAATGTACTCTACGCCAGGAAAACGGGGCATTTCATTTCTCCTAGGAATCGTGCTCGACAGCGCATTCTGCGGATGGTTCGTGTTTATTGTGCTATTTGAAATATTCCCTTTTTGCAGTAAGGGATTGTGTTGTCAATAATGCGGTGGGGAAATATATTCTGTCGTACTCAGGGTTGCCTAATCTTTTAGATAAAAATACCGGATAGGAGGATGGCGATTGGTCATATCTTAAAACCAGTTCATGAGCGTCCACTTCTTGCAAATTTGCTTTTTTTGACTTGCTCTTTAGGGTTCCGTATCCGAAGGGTGCCAAACGGGACCTTACCCTGTAAATAAGCCTCCGCGGTCCTTCTGTCCGTCTGTCACAGGGGTCTGGGTCTACAGCTTCAACACTAATAGGTAGCCAGTTGAATAAGTCCGCACAATAAACCTCGTGGTGTCTTAACCATAGCATGTTAACAAGCTCATCATTTTAACCAATATTTTTTATACCGGGTGTAAAAGCAAATACAAGAATCCTTTAGGGGTGTGTTAATATGATAGGTAAAGATATTATTTTAAATACTGGGATCTCCAAATAAAGTACCAGTACCTCATAATAAGACGATTTTCTTTACTCAAAATACACTAATCGCGTGGACACACTCACTGGTCGCTGGCCACTCGGATGAGGGGTGCGGGTTTCGGGGTGCAATTAGGTGTGAGCTGCGTAGCCATAGCATAGAAAAATGATGGAATTTTTTGTGAAAATTCAAGGTATATATTTTTTTTTCTCGTAATCAGATCAGAATCGTGTATACTTTCATACCCTAAAGGGATTCTTGACTTTGCATTATGACTCAATTATGAGAAAGAGAAAAACAATTATAAGTTGCGCATTTTGCACTGAGACCGAGACGAATCTCAATTTGTCATCAATCGGGTATAGAATTAGAACCAAGTTCTTTTTTTAGCTATTTCTAGAATGATAATTTTAGCCATTTCTAGAAATAAGTTATTTACGGGTTACAATAAATAATACTACTTACTGACTTTACAATTATAAATAAGTAGGCAATTTTTACTTGAGGATGAGAACTGAGCATACAGTAAAAGTTTAGCAAAAAACACGAATTTTATAAAACAGCAGCATCGAATATTAAAAGTTACGTAAACAAGTGAATTCATTTCCGTCTGCAAGCAAAAAACGTAATTCTGATTAAAATTCAGCGCGTTCGGTAATGGAGAAAGTGGATTACACTAATATGTTGTGTTGTTTTAATATGAGTATTTTTAAAGCTCGACCAAATTGGCAACATACTGAAGAAGAGCCAAGTGAAATAAGCAAAAGACTTAAACGATGGAGATCTGTATCGAATACACGAGCGTAACAGTAAATGTATTATGTAGTAAAGACAAACTGCACATGACAAGCGCAAGACAAGAATTGATGGTTTTCACAAATGCCTTTCAAGCTTTGGAGTCATCATCATCATCGTATGGCCTTGGTATCCTGCTTTATCTTAGTATTTTCTATTTTATATATACAGCTACAATTCTAAATCCAGGTTTGATAGCCATACTTTTGCCTGAGGTGTTAACTTATGTAGCTGCTCCAGCCCACCAGAAAACCTTCTGTTGGGGCACTCTTCCACGATGTGACGGATAGTTTGTTCCGAGGCTCGACAGTCACAACGAGGTGAGTCAGCTATATCCCACTGATGCATGTTGTAGTTGCACCTTGCCACGCCAGTACGAATTCTATTCAGCGTAGTCCATAGCTTACGGTGTTCTCTAAAACCTGGTTGTGTGGCAGACGGGTCAGATATGATGTCCGCCTCTGAACATTTTTCTTCTCGCCATTTTGCCCGCCATTCAGTCTGGATGTCAGTTTGGTGTTTGATCTTGGCATCAATCCAGATTGGTTTTCTTTTTTTTATTTTTTTTATTTATTAACTTTACATTAAATATTTAAATGGACCAGTGATGCTGTAAGATCACATGTGATCTATCCCAGCATCACAATACGTTATACAGAGAAATTAGCCAATAACCAGTGTGCTAACTAAAGTACAAAAACTTTAACACCTATTTAATTTACTCAAATAAACCAACATAAGCAATAAAATTATACAATAACCATAAAATTGTGCAAACTAAGGTACAAAATCTTTACATTTATTTAATTTACTCAAATAAACCAACCTATGCAATAAATTAGTATACAAAGAATTTAGCCAATAACTAGTGTGCTAACTAAGGTACTAAAAACTTAAGCACTTGTCACTCAAATAAACCAACTTAAGCAATAAATTATACAAAGAATTTAGCCAATATCCAGTGCGCTAACTAAGGTACAAAAACTTTAACACTTATTTAATTTACCTAAATAAACCACCTTACGCAATAAAGATCAAGAGCATTAAAATAGGTATAACCACGAATCAGCGCTGCTAGGTACTCAGCGCTTGACAGACGAAATCACGCAGGCTTTTTCTCTCTCTGTGTAACAGAAGGTTTTTCTGTCTTTGTGTAACCAAAGTAGCCAATATTGGTCTTCCTTCCGTGGCAACAAAATAATCATTGTGGCGCATAGCGAGCACACACAGAGAAAAATAAATAAATGAATAAAACGCAATCAGTCAATTATGCTACAATATTCTTACCACAGAAACCGTGATGATATCGCTCACTTTAACTTTTTCATAACTACTATACAGTATTTGATTTTAGTTTTTTAGATTACAACTTTTCAATAAAGTATTCTTTTAAAACCTCTTTTATATTTTTGTCCTGAATTCCTTCCTGCGGGAAGTGTAACAAAATAAAGACTCTATGCGAGTACTTATTCGTCATTTATTTATATATTTGTTTATCTATTTATTTATTTATTTATTTAAATATTTATCTATATATTTAAATATTTATTTATTTAATATTATGGCCATACTAATTTGTGATCATCTAGTATATATTTTAGTAGGACCTCTACATTGTATTCATAACGGTTAAAATAAACAGAGAAATATAATTTTGATCCGGACACCGTAATAAATGGGTACAGGTACACAAGTTCAGAATTTATCAAATGAAAGGTGAGAAATCGTAAGATTGAAGTATTTCATGCGACTTAGCTGGATAAACCGCTCCTTCAGGAACAACAGTTTTCAGCAACTCCCAGGACTCCAACAATTACACTGTATTATTATTATTACATACCGTATCACCGCATAACACTTTAATTTGACACGTTTTGATACAAAGATGATATACACCCGCGCAAATACGAAATTTGACGTAAGCCGAAGATGAATTCAGTGTGTAAACATAATGTGTTATATAATTATTTTGTATATGTGTGTTAGGTATAATATTAGGGATATATATATATGGTTTTATAAAGAATATTGAAGGGTCGTCGATACTCGTAGCGTAGCTGCAGCTATAATTAAAATTTGAGGGAATTCGAGATTCTTGGCAAATCCTGAATGAAGTGGGGGGCCCTAACGATTTAGAAACGACCTCCCTGCCAACCTTTAATAGTCGTGCCCACGTATTACACAGAATAACACGCTTCCAAACAAAATCCAGCGCCAATCTAGACTACCATTTAAACCCTAAGTCCCTAGAATTTTACTCATTCATACTAAAAACTCTTTCAAAACATCTCCAATTTTCAAACATCTCTCCTAAAGACCTGGCCAAGTCAGTTTTAAGTTTTCTAACTTACTAAGCTTGACTGGTGAACGCAGAGGTTTTCCAAGCCTCGTCAAACGGTATACTGTCGATACTAGGAAAGCTGTGGTTTCAGACGCAAACATGATGTAGGGCTTCACCCGCACAGCTAACTGCTTTTCCGTTCCCGGTCGCACACCTTGCTTTAGCCCGAAAAAGACTCTGCGTTCCTAAACCCCTTGGTTCCTAAAATAATCGTAGATACACGCTCCATTTTCACAAAAGATTCTAAAATAAAACCTAAAGACAGAAGTTTGAGAACAGTCATGTGGAAATTTTTCAGGCCTGGATCTTGTTGATCTAGCTATAAAAAAAAAAGGAAAGCTGTATATAAAAAAAAGAAACACCTGTTTGAAGAAAACCTAAATATAGGGAAAAAGGTAAGAATTGTTTCTGCTAGCTCCTTCACCTAAAATTGTCGTAATTTCCACAGACCATCTATACTAGATCAAAATATAAGTATCTCTGCCAGACGAAGGAAAGCTAAAATAATATAATATAATCTCCTTCAGGACCTAGATAGCTATAGGGATAAAGGATAAATATAAAACGTGTTACATAAATAAATTTCTGATGTAGATACTTGATATTTATAAATATTGTACACCCGCTATTTTCGCGATGCCTCTATAGCGAAATAGTCATATTTCGTTTCTATTGAGTTTCATGAGAAAACCGTTGCGGGTAAAATTTAAATTAGCTATTTCAGTTTTACGCAATTACGAACGCACTTCACCGACGCACTGTAAACACTTTCAGACTATATTTAAATAACGAAGCTTTATTCGTTGCAAATCCGCACTTTCGATACTCGACACTCTTATAACGCGTTACGCGACTCGTACGATTGGATTTTGGTTCTAATAGATTCGGAAATCCGCGCGCGACGTAGACCAATATCCTTCCGAGGTTTTATTCCGTGATTTGACGACCCGTTCGCGCTTCGAGAGCAACGCCACCCTCCGATCCGCGCTTGACTGTCCTTAAAAAAAACCCTGATTTCCTTTAAATCAGCTCCTTCTCCCACCCAGATTATTTCAGGTTACGCCCCCGTAGACACGTTAATTTTCTATTTTATTACCTGTCAAAACCTATCTGAAGTGTATTTACCAATCTGAAAAAAATCCTGTCAAATCAGAATTAATGGTCTGATGGCTCTATTTTTTGTAATGGCGAAGAACATAGAGGTAGGAATAATATTGTCAACAAGTTTCCAAGATGCAAATGAGGTGAAAAAAAATATAATAAATAAAAATGTAATATATTTCTAGATCAAAGAACTCCACTCCTGTTTCTCTGCATCGTAAACAATTTTTTGAGCCCTCTTAGAAATCCTTTCATCAATAAAACTGGAAGACAGTACCAGTCAAAACTCCTAAATTATATGTATATGTTTTATTATGTTTTATTATTATTATTCAACGTTCTTACATAAGAGATTACATCAATTTTACGCTTCTGATTTTAAGTATAATTTATTTATTTTTAAACTGCCTGCTATGCCGTATTCCTACCTCAATGTAACTTTCTAGGAAGTGCTCTGCTTTCTAAGAAATATTAAAATGTTTCTGAAATCTAACCTTTGACGTCCTGTCCAAATGGCAATAAATTCGTTTGGTTTATGACCTGAGAACTTTGAAAAAAATTATATCGGCGCCACAGGAAAGCTTGCCCACAGAAAGAGTGTAAAATTATCGTTTCCTCTCCAAACAATACGACACTTATGTTGCTATGGCTATAAGGTTACAAATGCTATGGAATCCGTATAGATTTGGCATAGTCGACCGTATCACTTCTTAGGAAGTGCAATGTATTCCAAATTTAAAACATCGCAAAGGATTAAAGATACATTCCATTTTGAAGTCAAACACAGCTGACATAGGATCGAAGCCGATATTATGATAATAAATTTTGGTCCCGCCCCTGGCTAAGTTAGTTGAAATTCACATTTAGACGGGGCCAGTAGTTAAATAAATAATTGAATATTATGAGTAGGTACTGTAGCCAAAAGTATCAACTTTGGTTGCTACAGAAGGAAGTCGCTGAGGTGGTATCTGGTCTAATGTTTTCCTTATAGGCATTTTGTGTGGGGCCTCGTTGAAGCTTTGGAGTGTTTCGAGTCTTTGGATTCAGCGCGGCTCTAGCCCATGGATGCACAGACCACGGCCCGCGGGCCGCATGCGGCCCGCCGGTCGAATACTGGTGGCCCGCCGCGCCGACAGCAAAACCAAAAAAAATATGTTCGAAAAGTAATTTGAATCTCGCGCGCGCGCTCTTAAGTGCGCTTATCGGTGCGCCGTGCATGGCACGATGGCAGCGCGGTGGCGGCTTATCCAAGGGTTATATTGTTAGAGCAAGCGAGATAGCAATGGTCCCGAATTCCCGATTGCTCGCGTAGGTAGATACACGAAGCTTCCAGAGTCGGTTTCGAGATTTCTCCAGACAGTTTTCGACTCTATACGCGCGGTATAAAAGCCACGCTAACCGCAGCGACCGACAGTTCGGTTTTAATTTGAGTGAAGTGTCAATAGTTCTAGTGTAGATTTTAACTCGACTAGCCGGTGTCATATATTTTGATCCACATTCAACGTAGATTTCCCGTCAAGTGCCGTGTATAATTGTGTTGTGAAATCGTAAGTAAAACTCTGTTATTAATAAGTGTTTCCCTACATATTTAATAAATTATTTTTGTTAATTTAAAAAAGGATGGGTAATTTAAGTAGGTACTGTAATTGTTTTTAGGTGCTGTCTTAATCCTAGCCAGGATTAGAACGCAACATGGATAAGCCAGGGCCTAGTAGAAAACGCAAGGTTAAAGATGAAAATCGGCAATTTCAAGAAATTTGGACTGAGAAATACTTTTTTGTATGGTCGCATAACAAAGTCGTTTGTTTAATTTGCAAGAATTCTGTTGCGATTGTAAAGGAATATAATGTAAAAAGGCACTATGAAACGCAGCATCCTACTTTTACCAAGTTTTCAGGCGAATTAAGAAAGCAAAAAATGTTGTCTTTAAAACGGGAGCTTATTGGTCAGCAAGCTATGTTTACAAAACCCATTCAAGATTCAGAAACAGCTACAGAAGTTAGTTATGACATTTCTCGAATGATAGCAAAGCGAAGTCGCCCCTTCAATGATGGGGATTTTGTAAAAGAATGCATAGAAATTGCCGCTAAGAAAATGTGTCCAGAAGCAGCAAAAAAGTTTGAGAAAATTCAACTGAATCGTATGACTATCCAAAGACGAATTATGTCTTTGTCAGGTAATATTGCGGAACAATTAAATGAAAAAACTAAGATCATTGAATTTTTTTCATTAGCACTCGACGAATCCACTGATATTAGTTCCACAGCTCAACTTCTCATATTCATACGAGGTGTTACTCAAGATTTTGAAGTCTTAGAAGAGTTATTAGGAATGTGTTCATTGAAAGATCAAACGAGAGGAGTTGATATACTCAATGTACTTTTGGATGAGTGTTCAAAAACTGATTTGGACTTATCAAAAATAACGGGAGTTGCGACTGACGGTGCTCCTTCGATGATTGGTGTCAATTCTGGGCTAGTTACTTTGCTGAAAAAGCATCTGCAAGAAAAAAACATAAACGCTGAAGATCTCATGCAGTTTCACTGCATTATACACCAAGAAGCCCTCTGTTCTAAAAAAATTGAATTTCAAAATGTCATGAAAGTGGTAGTTTCGACTGTAAATTTCATAAAATCACGAGGACTCAATCACAGGCAATTCAAACAATTCCTTGATGACATCGAAAGCGAATATGGAGATTTACTGTATTATACAGAAGTAAGGTGACTAAGTCGTGGATTGACACTGGAACGATTTCTAAATTTAATAGAAGAAATTGGAATATTTCTGGCGGAAAAGGATGTCCCGGAACTTAAAAATCCTGATTGGTTGTGTGATTTGGCTTTTTTAGTTGACATTACAAATCATTTGAATGTCTTGAACACACGGCTTCAAGGCAAAAATCAACTGATATCCCAGCTCTACGCTCATGTATCATCCTTTCAATGCAAACTGACACTTTTCAGATCGCAATTGAATTCTGGAAATTACAATCATTTTCCGAATTATAAGAAAATGGCTGAAAAATTCAACAAAACTGCGATTAATTTCAGTTATGTAGAAAAGCTAGATATTTTCAAATCTTTTTCAATCTTTTCAAGACAGATTTTCGGAGTTTAAAAAAGTGAAACCTCTGTTGGACATATTCAGCAATCCTTTCACGATTTCAGTTGAAAATGCGCCAGAGTCAATGCAGTTAGAAATTATCGACATTCAAAATGACCAAGATTTACGCAACAAATCAACGAAGGAGACTTTTTTTAAATCTCTTTATTTTATAATGACTTAATTCTAAAAAAAATATATGATGCTCCAAAAGCTAATATCTCGAAATGGTTTTTAGTTTTGTACCAATTATTTATTTGTAATGTTGTCGATTATAAATAAATGATGTTGGGAAGCAATAGCTCGGCGCCCCATAAGACCCGTTTGCGCCGCACATCCTGCACCATAGGTAAAGCAGCCCCTGTATGAAAGGATATTCCCAAATCGTAATCCCGTCAAAACGACAATCATGGATAAGTATGATAATGACAACGCATGCCATGCCAAATTGTCAAGGCAGTTCTGTGTGTTTTTAACCTCGTCCGTTCAGTTACCTAATCTTCTATAGCGAGCACGTAACTCTGTTTGTCTCATTTAACTCTTCAAACCATTGTTTACACTTGTAAAGCCAACCACGACCTCTATCCATCTTGTAAAGAAGATACGTTATTTCGTAATCCTCAAACAATGCACATGTGATGGTACATTAGCTGTTTAATACCTTAACAGGTCGGCATAAGGTCTAAAAGTGCTAAATAAGCGTGATCGTAGTCCAAATGGTGCAATTGGTCCGTAGACAATGGTCCTTCGCACCGGATATATTGCAAGGAGTATCGGCCAATTGACCCGATTACTAAAGAGGTTTTAATTAAAACACAAGCGTGCAAACATTCGCAATAATGGAGATATCATCAAAGTATTTAACCACTGAACATTTTTGTAGTTCTACAGAAAGTAGTGCGTACCGAAAATTTTATTATATTAGACTGGCAATTAAGTGGTCATGCTTACATCAATCACTGTTACTCCATGCGGAAAGACCCGCAGTGCAAGAGGGACGGCTTCCGGAAAAAATAGCAATATGTCAATTTCTCAACATTTTATTATAAAAATGAGGGGTTGTATGAAATAAAAAGCAAATATAGCAAAGAAAAGTCTCTTGTACTGTAGTTCCACAGTGTTTATTCCCTCCTGTTAGCGACCGGTTTCGTTCGAAAACATCTTCAGGCATCTAGGTTTTAAGGTTGATTGGTGTGTTTACAGTCTTGCTACTAATGTCAACACACCAAATACCCATAACTAGATTCATCAACCTTTCGTTTCAGAGTTTAATAAACTTGTTAGAGGTTTAATTTAATACATTTATACAGAGTGTAAATGCAAAGTCAAGAATCCGTTTAGGGTATGTATGAAAGTATACACGATTCTGATGCCATTACGAGAAAAAAATATTTAAGTATCTTGAAATTTCACCAAAATTTCCAAAATTTTTCTAAGCTGTGGCTACGTAGTTCACCGGCCTCCCCACACACCTAATTGCACCCCGCAACCCGCACCCCTCAACCGAGTGGCCAGTGACCAGTGAGGGTGTCCACGCGATTAGTGTATTTTGAGTAAAGAAAATCGTCTTATTATGGTACTGGTACTTTATTTAAATATCCCAGTATTTAAAATAATATCTTTACCGATCATACTAACACACCCTTCAAGGATTCTTGCCTTTGCTTTTACACCCGGTATAAGGTTTTTGCTCAAATAACCATAAAACTTGACATGAAAACTTTTTAGAGCCATCTCTGTTTACTTTTATCAATATTGGGATTATATCAGAAGATTTTTTACGATAAGTATGTGCATTGTATTCTTGTCAGAATCACCTACTTATTTATTTTTCCTGTTAGATCTTCAAATTAATAGGAATGAATATGAAGAATAAACGACTGTTTTGCTCAGGCATACTCTTAAAACAAATTCAGAAAACAAATTAAAGAGTATCTGTTATAAAATAATAAATATATATGTCTCCTAAAGGCGAATTATAGAAACAAAACATGCTAACAAAAGGATAAACAAAAAATCTTCGGCTGGAGGCCAGTCATTCAAAGAATAATATAGCTTTATGTCTTTGGCAAAAGGCGTGTCCAAGCGGAGTGTTAGAACTGAAGCATAATACGTTAAGTCATGAAATTGATATTGACCTGTTTTACACAAGCTCAGACACATTTAAGAGACTCGCAGCAAATCTATTTTTTAAGGAGTGACATGAAGAAGGTTTAGGTGCAACCACAAATAAACTAATATTTTACGTAGGCATAGATACAGCTTTGTATTATATAAATATATATATATATATATTAAATATATTATTTACAACAAGTAAGTATATTATAATAATATTACATTACACTGAGTGTTTTCTTATTTATTAGGCAGTTCGCAAATCAACTGTATTTATATTAAATTGTGAAAACTATAGGCTAACTTGCATTGCCATGTTATGTTAAGTTTCGATTTAAAGCTGTTTGTTTTCCTATCATAAATAAATAAATAAATAAAATAAATAAATAATGGAATCGCAGACAGAGTAACCATTATATCAGCCAGTGATGCGAGACAGTGCAATAACACCAAGCTTATTTTATTTATTTGCACTTTGGCCGTACGGAGTATATTATAGGTTAGCAGATTCGTGGCCAGACACTGAATTATGTTGAAATCAACTTCATTCTAACCACATACTTGTAGCAACATTAGCCGTCTTCGCACTAAAAGGAAACCGCAAAAAATAAATCTGTACAAGCATTAACAATAACTCACGGAGCAAAGGCTTTGAAAAAATTGCAACTCGTGAAGATAGTGTTTTAGAGCTCCGTCACAAAGCGAAGCTAACTTCGCCATTTTATTAACAATCCTTTCATTTATTTAGACACAAAAACATAATTAAAATCGCTCTAAATTCCAAAAAGATACGATGCCCAAACGCGCAACATGATTATTTTGTGAAATTTAGCCGTGACATGTAAGAATCTAAATCAATCGAGGACCCCGGAAAAAATATGGAAAATCTTTTAGAAGATCATATATATTTTTATTTGAGTTAGGTTACTGCGTATGATCGAACAGATTCGTGTTAATTGTGTACGATGTATGTACAAGGATGTACAGTGACCTTAAAAAAAAAAACCGGCCAAGTGCGTGTCGGGCCACGCGCAATGTAGGGTTCCGTAGTTGCCCGGTACATATAAGTTGATCTACTAATACAGACCGCGCCAAACTTCTGCTCCCATACATTCTAGGGGACCAAAAGTTTGGCGCGTTCTGTACTCGTAAACCTGTAAAGCCTACTGAGCTGTGATAGTTTTCCTTTTAAATTCATTATATAGTACACTACTTCTCTAAATTTTTATCACATTTCTATAAACAACCGTTTAGCCGGCAGGGGGGGGGGGGGTGGGCGACGCTCCACACTAACTAAAATTTTCACTTTAAAGCTTCATATTTCGCCAACGGATCCCTAAATCGAAAAATGGTTCTGACACATCCACAATGTTTTTGAATGGCCTATCCAACGATACCCCACACTATAGGATAGACGAGAAAAAAAATTCATCCCCTGTTTATGTGTACGAGAGGTACCCTTTAACAAAAAGACAAGATTTTTTTTTGCCATTTTGTCGGCGTGAGTAATATTTATATCCATGCCAAATTACAGCTTTCTAGTACTAATAGTCTCTGCGCTATGCCGCGGACAGACGGACATGGCGAAACTATAAGGGTTCCTTGTCGGACTCCGGAACCCTAAATAGCCTCATTGCGAAATCTTTGCAGTGTCCGTGTGCAGGCAGCACTATTCAAAAATAATAATATCTGAGCAGGTTGAGCTGAATATTGACACATGAATGTTGACACAAGACCCTAAGGCATAAACAGAAACATTTCAGTGACGTCATGGCAGCGATAATTTCATTACATTATTTTATTTCACTCTTACGCATCGTAGCAAGTTAAAAGCCGACAATCAAATGATTCAACGACCATTCACCCAGCAGCGTTTTATTGTTCTAACCATATCTCTATCGCAGGCAGATTATCGTAGGATAGGATGTAAAAAGTTTAAATTCTAATGTTAGCTTCCTCCTTCCTGGGTATGTGCTGGCGGAATAAATATGAGTTATTTTGGGGTAGGTGGTAGAGCTAATGCCGGGCTCGACTGTGGAGGTACCACCTTACTCGCAAATCCTCCCGAAGTTATTCAGGGGAGAGTAAGAGAACAACTCTCAGGCAAAACCAGGCGGCCCACCATTGCCTGGGACCGATGGATGGCGGTATATCCATCCCCAATTGCCAAGCCTTATATAAAACAGACTGGTGACGGGCAGCGGCGTCACTGGTGCGAGGGTTTCGGTACCACACTCACCAACCCGCCTACCCAGCGTGTGTGAGTATGGGCATTTCTTCCAGGAGAACCGTCAAGAGTGGCGAAATCCTGGAAAGGCCTTTGTCCAGCAGTGGACGAAACAGGCTGATGGATGGATGGATTTTGGGGTTAAGAGGCTATGTAAATTTTATTTTTGTCACTCTTACTCCAAGCGAGAAACCGCGTAGTGCGAGAGGGGCGGATTCAGCGCAAAAGAGAAAAAAATAAGTTTTTTAATTTTATAAAACAAACTAAGATACCTAGCAAAATTTCCAATATCAAATATCTAAATATTGTTAAAACCCATCTAATAAAATATGTTTGAGTTCTGTACATGATCCCTATCCGTCAAACGAGGAGAAAAAGTGTATTGAGGACCTCATTTCATTAATTATTTCTATCGAGGAAAATTTATCCAAAAAAAAATTTGGCTCCGTCTGCGTAGGGAACCCCACTTTTTGTTATTTTTCATTTTACTTTAGAGTATATCATATAATCTGACTTTTAAAACTTGTATGTATTACGGTTTTTAAGGTAGAGTCAAAACAAATGACGTTAAAATAATGCAATTTATCGAGGTTTCTTGTATGGTGACTCACTTGAATTTTTAATTTCAGTATTTGTCGTGGTAGAGGCCATAGTAACACGTATTTTAAGACATTTCAACTTTCTTCTTATTATGGTTGAAGCTGTAGACCCGTGTCACAGACGGACGGACAGACAGACATACATACAGACAGCGGAGACTTAGTAATAGGGTCCCGCTTCCGGTACGGAGCCCTAAAAACTATAAATACTACTTATAATCAAAGCTTATAGAGCCACCAGCTACTTCCTGTTACAACAGTCGTATAACAATCATTAGGCACGCCGGCGGAACGGAACGGAGCACAGGGACTCGGAGGAATCTGGTACAAAAAACGGAACGTGCTGACCGCTTCTGTACCAGGAATTCTAAAGACATACAAGCTACGCCTTCGACTCTTGCATACTAAATGCAAATGGATTCATGGAGTTTGTTAAAGTGGTAGCTAGGTAACGTGAAGTTTTTTTTAAGGAAATACAACAAGATTTTGCTTTTATTTTAATAAGCATTTATCGTACACAATGTCCCTTCAATGTATTATGATTTGCTTGAAGATACGCTTCCTATGACAGCCAAAATATGTACATAATGTGACGCTATCGAAGATTCGTGGTATTTTCCCGGAAGCCTGAAAGAAGATGTAGTAGTATAAAGAAATGATTCGGTGGTTTGGATATACAGAGAGGATGAATGAAAGTAGAGTGACGAAAGAAATGTATGCTGCACAAGTGGAAGGTGAAGCTCGACCAGGCCGCCCTAGAAGGACGTATGCCGACCAAATAGACGATACATTGAAGAACGGCAAAGTAAAAAGTACCCGGAATAGAAGAGGTGTATGACTAGATAAAGTGAAAGAAAGTGAAGAAGCAAAAGATGTCGCGGATGGACAGACACTGAGGCTTCGCTAAGAGTTTTCTGACGGAACAACAAAAATAAATCTCGGAATGGGATCGTAACGTTTCATTGGGAAATTTTCGAGTTACCAGTATTTGAGCGACCTTTAATTAGAAATCATTCGATCATAAATTTAGTATATTTTGATAGAGTTCATGCCCAAAATGTCACGATGGAATGAAACGTCATAGGATTAATTACGTACTCGTCATCGTTATATGACGTTTGGTGACCACTTCTTTACCAAACATCTTCTTCATTTGACCATTCTGGATTTGACCACTTTTTATTCGTACCACTTCTGGTCTGGATAACACCAGTCATGGCTCATGCTATACTACCTTCTTAAACATCGAACTTTTTTGTAATTTACTTTTTACTAGAATAACTCAATTTTATTTCATTCTAATGATGAATGATGCAAATTATATTTTTTACGACGTGATACATTTCTTCATACAAAAGAAATTGCGATAAGTTTTCTAAACCCGCGCAACAATACAGGTTTACTTTCGTTAGTCAAGAAAAAACTAGGCTCAATGGAATCGATCTTGAAAAACTTTTTTCGTATTTAAGGTTCCGTCTACAAATAAAACCAATATGGTTTCAATTAGTTATTTAAAATTTCAAATCTATGTATGTACATAACCCTCAAAGATACCCTCATATTTTTTATAGTTGTGGGTTTTTAGGGTTCCGTATCCAAAGTGATAAACGGAGCCCTAGTAATGTCACTTTGCTGTCTGTCTGTACGTCCGTCCGTATGTCACTAGTCTCTATCTAAAATACGGAATGAGTTAGACTTCATTTTATTTTCTCTAGAATTTGAACCGAAACCGAATAAATTAAATTATTATTCATACGTCAAAACGAAAGCCATTTTTTTTTTCTTACCCTGTCATGTGAGTGACAGTCATTAACTATAGAGCTCACAATTATACATTTTTATTTATTCTAATATTTAAAAAAAATATATGCCGCCGTCAAATTTGTCAGTTTGGACAAAACTAAATGAATTTCGGTACATATTATGTAACATATACCGTTTTTAAATGTTGTATAAATAATTTTAATGCCGATTCTTAATATGGTTTGTAAGCTGTGACCAAAACAAACAGTTTTTCTTTCTTTCATGTTTTGTTGCAATGTTACGGAACCCTAATAACGCGAGGTCCGACTCGCACTTGGCTGGTGTATTTTGGTCATTGATCTCTCAAACCGTCAGTGTAGCGTAACTATGGACCTTTAAAACGTTTATTGGTTTCTTATTATTCGCCACCATTTCTAATGGAAAAAAAAATCTATTGAACTTTCGCCGGTAAAATACAACATTATCGGTTTTTCATTTTTTCGGAACTCAATGTAACAATTTCATACATTAGCTATAAAACGTTTTCTACAAAAAGCTTTTTTCTTCATTTAAAGCAAGTCAGTAAATTCAATTTTATAAAATTTTCTATACTTTGCTGGTTTCTTCATACAAAAGACATCAACGAAAGCACTTCAATATTTATGTTAGTGTATAGTAGAGACGACTTTTTGCGTAACAATGCAATGAAATTATATTTGTTAAGGGACAGTTGAACTCATTAATAAGTCTTTTAACTAATTTGACTAATTGTTTTGTTATTAAACAACCGACTTTTGAAGTTTCTTCGTACAAAAAGGCATCTCACAAAAATTGCGACGTAAAATTCATGTACTTTTGAAAGTACTCATAAACTTGAAAAGTTACAAAAATTATAGTTATATGGTTGTGAACACAAAAATATTTCGCGGGAGTGAGCACTAAAAAATAAATGGTAATCCTGTAATGTATCCTGCAGTTTACGTCGTACAATTTTCAAATTTTAACATGGCATCCAAAGGATTCCCTATCAAAAATCTCCTGAGAAATCATCGGATTCACGAAGAAAACTAGCGGGAAGTAATAGCTCCATTTTTTATAATCTTTTGTCACATGAAATTACTAACCATTGAAACTCTTATCCAAGTGTGGTCCAATTGGCCCTAGGACCAATTACATGGAAGAAACTGCGGGCGAAATCCGGCTTGACTCTTTTTATTATTAGAATGCTCTCACTCGCATAGTTGCATACATATTAACTACAATATTAACCTAGGACGAAGGTTCAAATACTAAACAAGTTTTTCCGCGGTAAAGGCGCAAACTTAACATTCTAACAATTTCTACTTACCACCGCTTAGTATTTAGCCGCTAACTCGCTTCTGCATCGACTTTTATCACAGCACTAATATTTTTTAGGAAACATGTAACCTCTTTTCTTAAACTTTTTAAAGTTTTGAATCATAGATAAATTCGCGCGTTTTTCAAGTTTCGAACGCGGTGGGTGTGAGCGTGCGTGGGTCGTCGCACTCGGCCGGGGAGGTACTGGCTTGGCTGGTTGAAGATTGTTTTCTTTTTCTAGCCCCACTCTTGGTCGGAAGACCACCTGCTTGTGTTTAACGGGAAGATCTTCGTGGGCGATTCAGTCGACGATTTGCCAGGATTTATCAATAAAACTTGACAGTGTTAGAAAAACAATCGTATACTTTATTGTCTTATTCGTAAGTATTTACATATACATGAAAGATCTACGTTAAAGCTACTTTGTAGTTTTATAGTTATTTGTATTTGTACAATTAATTAAATGAATTATTAATTAAATACATTATTATTAATTAAATACATTATTATTAATCACTTAATTTTCCATATATTATTATTATTATTACAATTAAACCTGTTTCTTTTTCAGTCAAATTAAGCATGCAGTCCAATTTTCTCAATGCATCTAACTAACAATTTAGAACACCAAATTCACTAAAATAGTAGAATATAAAATATCATGCAGTTTACCATAACTTTTATATTATTTTTGTTAATAAAACAGCCAGTTTGTTAGCAGTCTATCATTGGTTTGAAACATTTTTTATTGTGTTTAACTTTTTGTCTAATATTATATTAATGATTATGTGATTTCAACACAGTTCTCATCAAAAAAATCGAAACACTACCAAGACTTTCTTTCTGGCGACAAATAAACAAAAAAGAGGATTAATTATTTTTAAAAAAATATTTGAATTTGGAACGTTAGTATAAGGAATTCGAAACCTTGTACTACCTACTGTTGTACGACATTTAATTTTTTTACGCATAACACAGTATTTTTCTAATAATCCATTAAAACACACACACTTGAGAAGTGTTTCGATTTTTTTGATGAGAAGTGTATGTTTAATGCTAAATGTATTTCAAACACATTGTTAAAAATTTAATTCATTTGGTAACATATACCGGGTGTAAATGGACAAAGATCTTTAAATGTAAACACATAGTCGACTAATCATACTTAACAAAATTTTTCAAGAAGCATACTCGCGCAAATCTTTATGGAAGAATATATTGAACTTTAAGGGGGTAAATTTTTACCTCGGTACAAAATGCACATCATAATATTGTTTTCCTTACTTTTGAATAAAAAGTATGCAATAGTGTGTTTTAAAGCAACTTGCGGAAATAGTTTATTAGTAATAAAGTCTTCACAAAAAAATTACGTACTTTAATGTATTACAATTTGTTTGCTTTACATTAACAAACTTAGAAGCGTATTTACCTAACTATTAACAAACAGTTTGCGCGAATTGTTATAAAACTCATTTATTGCAAACTTTTTATTCAAAAGTAAGGAAAACAATATTATCATGTGCGTTTTGCACCGAGATCCTCCGTTACCACCTTAACTTGAAGACTCTATCTCGCAGGAGGAAGGTCTATTTGGGAACCTCCTGCGCGTGAACCGCTGTCTCACGGACGTTGCTGCCTCAAAACACGCCCGTATCTCACGCATATTTATTTGTATAAAATTCAAATATTTCCTTGACTATTCCGAGTATGTTTCTTTGGAAAAGTTGCTTAGAGTGATTAATGATTGGTAGAAAATGTGGTTTCGGTAAAAGGTTGCTGTCTATTTACAACCGGGAGCTGGTAGCTTGATAGCCTACGGCAAACGATACAAGGATATAAAAGACTAAATTATGCAAGGAAAGCATCACAATAGATTTAAAAAAAACACAAGTATAATAAAATTACTCCTGTCGGCTTAAAAAAAACGGTCAAGTGCGAGTCAGACTCGCATACCTAGGGTTCCGTAATTCCACAGTTTTGGGAACAGTCAGGAAGAAGGTATTTAAAATCTTGCCTATTTTAACTGTTTATGATAACTAAAAAAGAATTGATTGTACCACAAAAGAGAGACTCAAATAAAACTCGTGGATGAAAAATTTAATTTTGTCATCGTGAATTTCTCAGCCGCTATATTTTTCCTGTAATCTTTACGTAATCCCAAATTAGATTTTTTTCATATTTTTCGGTTCATTAGTTTCGGAAATAAGGGGGGGGGGGACATGCATTTTTGTGTAGTTTTTCAAAGATTTCTCAAAATCGGTGCCAGTAAACCTAGGTGTGACGAGAAGATCAAAGAAAACACAGTGAATACTTCAATCGTTTCTGTAATTTCTGTTGATACAAAAAAAAAATAACTTTTCTCCATCAAGAGTATGACAGCAAATCAAAAATAATCCAATCGTACCAATATTGCCAACCAAACTTACTTTTAAACAAAATTGATCTTATATTTCAGTAAAATCGAATAAAATAAACAAACATTAATTGAGTTATGAAACATGATATGAAGTATTAAATAATTGCTGTAATTGGGTTCACCCGTAGTAATTAATTATAATAAATAAATAGAAAAAGTATATATTTTTATAATCAGCTGTTCAATGTCTACAATTTGATATGTTTTTATTATTTTTTTCTCTTTTGTATAGGAAATATTGTCAACAATTTCAAATTTTTCTATTTGTTTTTTTCACCATATTGTGTAAGCAAGTGAATGCTATTTTTGTGGCAAATTTCATGTCTTTAACTTTAACGGTGCTAAAGTTATGAGGCTGTGACATACGGACGGACGGACGGACAGACCCACAGGGGGACAACGGAGTCTCACCATAGAGGTTCCTTTTACCTTTCAGGTACTACAGTATGTACTTCCAGTATATTTTTTGAGTTTAAGTCTACGTCGTTAAGGACGGTCGTCATGAGCACAGCAACTCAGTTGTGGCCTGTGGGCGTGACCAAATGTAATGCTATTTCATTTCGCCATTTACGTGCACGCTCGATAAAACTTGCGGAGGAAATACATATCATACATAATACATAATATCTCTCCGATAAACAAAATTTTGGCAATACTGTAAAGGTATTCAACAATATTATTGGTTACTATTGAAAAAAATCATCTACGTTATGTTATACAGGGTGTAAACGCAAAGTCAAGAATCCCTTTAATTAAAGTATACACAATTCTGATGTCATTACGAGAAAAAAATATATACCTTGAATTTTTACCAAAAATTCCATCATTTTTCTAAGCTATGGCTACGCAGCTCACCGGCCTCTCCACACACCTAATTGCACCCCGCAACCCGCACCCCTCATCCAAGTGGCCAGCGACCAGTAAGGGTGTCCACGCGATTAGTGTATTTTGAGTAAAGAAAATCGTCTTATTGTGAGGTACTGGTACTTTATTTAGAGTTCCCAGTATTTAAAATAATATCTTTATCGATCATACTAACACACCTTTAAAGGATTCTTGCCTTTGCTTTTACACCTGGTAGATGCGAAAGTAGTATTTTTATTTTTCATTTTATCTAAAACAATAAAATACACATAATATTATAATGGCTATTTTATAAGGGCTATTGGGACACGAGTGCTTGTTTATTAAACGAACGACGCTAGGTTTCGACGTGGGTACTTGCGAAACCGTTTTTGATGTTGTAATGGGAGTAAATAAAAGTCACTAAATGTAACGATTTTTTTATATTATACTAGCTTTTGACCGCGACTTCGCTCGACTTTTATCAGCGTGTAAGATAAAAACAATTTTATTTATTTATATTTGGGAAACAAGTTTCCACAGATAATGATAATGAAAGAAATGAAGAAAACCGCATCCAAATTCTTTGAGTAGTTATAGGTGTACCAGAATCTCATGGCAAAAAAAAAATGGAATCATAGACAATTTTCATATAAATTTTTGCCATCAGATTCTGGTACACCTAGTTTTCGGTTGGTATTTACGAGCAAGTGTCAAAGGTATTTCATTATGGCGAAATAGCGATACCTTTAGAGAAATCCGCGTGACAACATTTACACAACGGTATTTATATCGCTAGTAAAGCCGATTCTGAAGGCTTTGTTTTTAATACAATTTATATAATTGCGGTATAGAAAATCAGAAAAGTAAATCTGGACGTGAGGAGCTCTGAACCGGGATTCGAACCCGGGACCTTTCGCTTACCGGGCGATTGCTCTTGATATAATTTAATTTGATTTAATTGAATTTGTTATCTCCTTGCGATCATAACGGCAAATCGCCAAGTGTTTAAAATATACAAATTTATTTCTATCATAGTTGCTTTAATTTTAGTTTTAGTGCTGTCAAAATTAAATTTTCTTAATCCCAAATTAGTTCTTTAGTAAGAGCTATTACTTTGGAAAATGTAAGTTTTGAGAGCTCTAAAACTCAAATTAAAGCCTTCAGAATCGATTGTAGTATCTCGTTTTGATACATTATTATAAATTACCTTGTGAATTTTTATCACATCACACTAATCACACTAATACTATAAATGCGAAAGTATGTGTGTGTGTGTGTGTGTTTGTTACTCTTTCACGCTGAAACAGCTGGACGGATTTGGATGAAATTAAGAATGGATATAGCTTATACCCTAACAGAACACATAGGCTACTCTTTATCCCGGAAAAAAGCATGTCGTTAAACCGAATAACACGCGGGCGGAGCCGCGGGCAAAAGCTATATTAAATAAACTGTGGCGGGCCTGGGACCGGGCCTGTCCAGCCAACTGGTGATGTTTGAGGGTCAGTGTTGGCCCACGGGCCATAGTTTGGAAACCCCAATTAGGCCAATCACAAAGAAATGCGGTGTTAAAATGTACCTATATATTGTAAAACCGTTTTTGATGGTGTAATTATCTCGTATAATGTAGTAGATAAAGTCTATTGTGTTTTGACTGAATGCGAATTATTTTTACGGTTTGGTAGGAGCTGAAAATTTATAAAATAGAACACATATGGTGTGAAGTGAGTTGACATTATAAATATTTAAAGAACGGATAGGACTCACTTTTTTAACTGTGCAAGGAGGCACAGGTCGAGCTTTCAGGTCGAAACGTCACGGCAGTGGCTGAACACGCCTTAAATTCGGATACTAGGCACAATATTTGTTTTGATAAAGCCACCGTACTGGCTAAGGAGAAGTTCTTTGTTCCCCGTAAGGTGATGGAAGCTATCGAAATTGGTAGGCATCCGAATTTCAACAGAGACCGGGGTTGGCATCTGGCGCCAACTTGGCAACCTGTACTTGACGCTTCGTATGACAAAAAAGTGCTCCGAAAGTAGAAGTGAAAACTTTATCAAATGTCCGGTCGAGTCTGGCTTCGATACCGAAAACCTCTGAACGCAGCCGAGGAGCGGAAAGGCGTGCGGCGACGAGAGAGGGGACGGAAGCTTAGTAATCGACTGACCGCCGTGCGCGAAAGTACTCCCGAAGAGTCCTGATGACGATGAGTCATAATCTCATCGAAAGCTCGACCTGTGCCTCCTTTGGCGCGGTCTGTATTAGTAGACTAACTTATATGTACCGGGCAACTACGGAACCCTACATTGCGCGTGGCCCGATACGCACTTGGCCGGTTTTTTTTACTGTAAAAGAGAAATTATGTAATACTTGTATTTTTTTAAATATATTATGAGCTTTCCTAGCATAATTGAATTTTTCTTGTATTTATAGCGTAGCCTTTCAACCTGTCAGCTCCGTACCATGGTAGACCATATTGAGCTTTGACGGCTCGATATACCACTGTCTGTCCCTCTTTAGGTAGATCAACAGAGTGAGACAGAGCACTGTATCGAGCGCTATCGAGCTCGATATGGTTTGCTATCCTAGACTAGCTGGATTAAGCTGGAAACATGTTAATATTACTGTGGCGTGACGAGGCGGGGCGGGGTGTGGCGTGGCGTGGCATGGCGTGGCGTGGCGTGGCGTGGCGTAGTGTGGCGTGTGCAGACTATCGTGTCGTGTCGGGGGCCCTTCTGGTGCGTGCGACACACTTTCACATCCACTACAACATCCAAAAGCTTTTATTCTCTCAAATGTATTTAAGTGATTCTTACAGTGATATTGAGGATGACCTGAACATTGAACATGCTAGACGAAACAGGAAGAATGGCAATTTTGAATATACATCGATCACAGACATACAGACCAATAAACGCATAGAGTCGACTTGAAGCAATTTTAACTCAGTGAGTTACGGGCTCTTGTAGACATAAATATTGCTTGTTTTAAAACAAAATACATACGAGAGATTAGTTTAGGTATTGACAAATATTTTTCAAGCATAAGCCAGCCAAAACAACCTATTTTTATAAGTTTCTTCATACCATGTAGCTTAAATGTCACTTGGTTTTTGTATGGAAACTTGCCAACACTATTTAATGCTTAGGTTTAGTCTGTTATGTCTGCGACATCGACCGATTTTACAAAATTACCAAGAAGCCAACCTTAGCCTTAAATGACCCGAAATCGTTATAGTATGCCGGTGTGCCAGTGGAGGGGGTGGGGCGCTTGTCACAGACATAGTCGTAACTAGGTAGGTGTCAGGGAGGCACGTCTCGGATACCGTCTCCCCCCCCCCAGAAATACGGGTGTCATTGATGTAAAAATATGCTTTAACTAATATGTAAATTTTTTTAATGCACAATTCGTTAATATATGATCAAATTAGGGCTATTAATAAGAATTTACAACTAAATTATCCATATTTCATAGTTATAAAATCAAAATAATAATAAATAATAAAAAAATAATCATTTTCTGCCATTTTAGCGCGCATCAAGTGACGTCACCTGATACTGCTCTTGCTTGCGGTGTATGGCGAGTGGTCGGTCTTTTCATTATTTTTGATTAAAACAACCTATTAAAAAATATTTCAGGGTTTTAATTTACATTTATTAATTTTGAATTTAATATTTTATGATGAAATGTACTCACTTTGTCACAAAAGGCAGTAGCCAATGGTGACGCGTTTTGCATTTGCGTTTCATTTCATCAAAATGTTGTATTTTTAAATGGAAATAATGATAAAACTATAAAATAAAATAGTTTCCCATGGTCATCATTAAATTCTACTAAGTAAATAGAATACAAAAATGGAATATATTACTTATTTAAACGACATGCATATTCTCTATTTAAGGCGTTATTTGTTTTGTTTTTGATTTGTATGTGATCTCATTGTATGGGGGGTTATCCTTATTTATCTTAATACGATCACATAATCGAGAACAAATAATTGTTGATGGCTTCATGAATTGGAGCCAGGGGCCGCACCTTCCCCCAATGATCAGATTTAGGTCGTCGGGTCTGCAACACGCCGCACAGAGCCACAACACAAGATATTGTTTCCAGTTATACAAAATAGTAATATATTAGTACTAGCTTTTGCCCGCGGCTCCGCCCGCGTGTTATTCGGTTTAACGACATGCTTTTTTCTGGGATAAGAAGTAACCTATGTGTTAAGTTGGGGTATAAGCTATATCCATTCTAAATTTTATCCAAATCCGTCCAGCCGTTTCAGCGTGAAAGAGTAACAAACATACACACACACAAACTTTCGCATTTATAATATTAGTGTGAAGTGTGATGAGATAACATACCCTTGTCTTATTTCACCACAAACGATAAGGACCGCGCTAATTAGACACCTGATTTTTCAATGATATTGATCTATCCTGCAGGAACCATGCATTTTCCGGGATAAAAAGTAGCCTATGTGTTAAGTCAGGTTATAAACTATATCCATTCTAAATTTCATTCAAATCCGTTCAGCCGTTTCAGCGCGAAAGAGTAACAAACATACACACACACACACGCAAAATCTTTCGCATTTATAATATTAGTAGGATAGTAGGATTATATGCGCCAGAAAGCGCCACAAGGAACCTTGCCATGCCACGCCATAGTAATATGTTCCCAGCTTTATTATTTACCCCCACATTCCTGAACTCTTGATAAACCACATCCTATTTTTTTTATATGAAACAGTATGATAAACTATTTAGATACAGCCGTAATTAATCAAAAATATAACTTTGACTACAAAAAAAATGCAGAGAGGTACATACCAAATAGACTATTAAACTTGATAACTTAATTAAGTCTCCTCAATATGTGGGTTCTCGGAGAAGAGCTGGTGGTCGTTGTAGGTGCGTAGGTATCGCTTGGTGGTGAGGTAGAGCAGAAGGCCCCACTTCATCATCATGAATGACCAGACCAGCCGGATGATGATGCTCGTTTGTATCGGCATGACGTCTGAAAGAGATGGGGGGCTGTTTTGAATACAGTAATAAAATAGCATAATAAATATAATTATATCGGAATATATATCAAAATATCGGATATTTATAATATATACCCGATATTATCCATTATGTATGACAGCCATATTATAATTTTATTGTATTATTTATGTATACTGTTTGCATAGGGGCGTCCATAAATTACTTGACACATATTTGGCTGAATATCGACCTCCCACCCCCATAATGACATCTTGGTGACATTCTTCTTAACCCCCCCCCTCTCCCAATGTCACGTGACTTTTATCATGAGTGAAAGACAAATAAAAATCAGAAGGAAGATTTACAATAATTCATCCTTTCATGGACTGCCGAGACTCTCTTTATTAAATCGAAAATTGTCACGTAACATTTGTTCAGACCCCCCCTAACCTCTTCGTGACCCAAAGTGACACTGGACGACCATCCTTTATAAACATAATAAATTATTAAAAAAAAAACTGTTTTGTTTATTTGGGTATACAAACTAATTAAAATCAGAAAAATTAACACAAAAACATAAAATCTTCTTATAAATCAGGAAAAATCAACCCAAAACCTTCTTTAAACCATTTGTTTTGAATTCACAAAAAATCGTTTAATATACATATATCAGATATATATCATCAAACCCAGTAAAATAGTAAGCCTGCATTTTTAAATTAGTTTCGATAGTACATTCGCCTTTATACTCTAGTTGTTCTGACTTCTATCAGGCGATAGGGCTCACCACTCTTCAGGCTCCGACAATGAAAAGAGAGGGTATACGTGTTGACCACAGATTATACTTTACATTAGATATTAATTTTTATTAAACTGTTTGTTCCATAACGATTATCAATTAGGTAATTACATTTATTTCGAACATTCATTGTTGTTTTAAAAAATATGTAATACTTAATAAAGTAATATAAAATTTTTAAGCTTAAAATTTTATATTTAGCTTTCTTTGATAAAATTTAATACCAAGATTGAACCTAGAATGAACTTCTTACCAGCCTGATAATAAATCTCCAAGAATGTGTAGAAGAGTGTAAGGGCTGTACCAGCTACAAAGCCTAACATGCCAAAGTCGCCGATGTATGTCAGCGCTTTCCTTGAGAAGTTAGCGTGAAGTGATTCCTTGAGGTAATGGCAGTGCAGCATCAGAGCTAAGCCTGCTTTGATACCTGCAAATAAAAATGTTAAAGTATTACAAATATTAAAAGTATAGTGAATGCCAAAATAGTCACAAAATCGAAGAAAGAATTTTTTGCTAGGTACTCTGCTTATCTTATTATCTATTTCTTTACTACAAATGGACGTAGTTAGGTAACAATGGATCAAGCGCCACTCGGAGCAAAATGAGCCACAAAGTATTTAAACTTCAAGACGTTACTGTGAGATGCTGCTTGATTCATCCCTTATTTCTAAGGCAGGAGGATCGATTTTTGTTCGAAAAATCACTTGAGGTGAATCATTTTAATGCCTAGAACGACATCCTATTGATAACGCATTTTTTTCAATTTTGTCACTTGGTCTGTTGTTACGTTGTTGAAGGTAAGGATATGATAATTAATATCATATCATTACCTTCAAACTGCTATAGTGTTTCTCTCCCTAATGACCCCCTTCTACCCTGATCCCGCGCACCTCCCCCGCGGCCTGCTAGTCACTTTTTCTCCGGCAGCGCAGCAGACGTCCACCGCAACACAAAGCGATTCCACGCTGGCCATCGCTGTGCCAGCCGCCATTGTGTTGGCGATTATTTTAATCGTAATTAATTGTGTTCCCCATACTTTTGGTAAGTGTGACCAACATTTTATATTATATTAACCATGTGTACTTAACATCGTGTGTGCTAGATATTTCTATATTTTGCAATCCAGTCATGTGTATTGTTTATCATGTTTATAATAAAAATATCGCTGCCTTATCACTATGTCGCTACCTAGCCTACGCGCATAGCTTAGCGCTTTACTTTGTTCTTTAACAGTTCGATGACGACGCTTGTGACGTCATCGGCGTCCTTTGCCCGTTTCAAAATAACGGTTTAACTTTCCTTGTTCTTTTTGCCTTAAGCATTCTTATTATTTCTTTCGTGCTTTCTGCCATCATTCCTAATCGTGTAGTTCACGAGTGGAATAAACTGCCTGACAGTGTTATAAGTGCTACCTCAGTGAACTGCTTTAAAAATAGACTGGACAAATTTTTTAATAAATAAAAACATAAAGTGCTGTGACATACACATCATCAGCTTATAGCTGCTTGTGTATAATAAATAATAATAATAATAATAATAATAATAAGCCCCTCACAAATCTAACTCCACGTCCGGCTTGACCATCTTATGCCACGTGAGGGGCGGACATTGGCAGCATTTAGCTAAATACTTACCAATGACCAACGGAGCACTAGTAAACCCGAAGTAGTGATGCGGTTAAGAAGTAGAAATATATTACCCCAGGCGGGTACCAGTAATGGAGAATCCCGCCCCGAGCTGAAACGCCCGGGCAGCCCTACGTACTCTGGGGTGGGCATCGTATCACTATGTTCTGAACAGCCGAGAAATGTTGTAGGACAAAAAACTAACTCACCATCACCCAACATGCTCTCATGTCATCCCACATCATCGACTACATCACCCATCAGTTTATTCGCTGCATCAGATTCATCCCGCCATAGTTTTTCACGTTCACCTTCTCATGCATCACAATCATCTATGTCATCAAGTTCATCACAAAACGATGAGGCAGCAGATGTTGTACAGGAGGCATATGCCGATAACCCTGAACCCACTGTTGCCCAAAAACGCACAAGACGAAGATGGAGTGAAGAAACGAACACTTTCATTTGGCGTACGTACCTCGAGATAACTATGCTTGAAGCTGATACAAGAAGATTTCTTGACAAACTTTATGACGCATTCATACATAAATTCCCGGAAATACAAGTTTCAAAACAGAGAATAGGCGATCAAAGAAGAGCAATTGTACAAAATAATTTATTACCCAAAAATACACTTAACCAAATAAGAAAACAAGTAGAAGAAAGCTTAAATAAGACTCAGAATTTACCTAACAATACAGTTTACACCCAAAACACAATAAAACCAACACAAGGCCGTTCATTAACACGTATGCGATGGTCAAACGAAACAAATGAAAGTATTATGAAAATTTACTACCGGATTACAGAACTAGAAAAAAATAAAACCGCATATCGCCAACAACTTTATTCTAAATTTATCGAAAGCTATCCCGAATTATCTCACATCTCAGAACAACGCCTTGCCGACCAGAGAAGAGCCATAATAAAAAACAAATACATACCGGATTACAGGTTAGAAGAAATAAAAAATGAGGTAGAAATAGAAATAACAAATGATAATAGCATGAGAACCCAAAATTCAATAACTCAAGAGGAAGAAGCATCCCAAATAACAGAAAATTTAACTGATCTGACTAATAACAATCTAAATGAACAAATAATCATTTTAAACAACACACAACAACACAGCGTTCAGCAAACATCTAAACAAACAGAATTAACCGACGAAAATGCTCAAAGAGAACTTACAGAAATATTTGAGGAAACGTTAGAAAAATATAAAGATACTGACCCCATACAAAGACCTTACATACCTAAACAAAAATCAACCAAAAAATTAGCCCAACTAACCCAATACATTGACAACACTATTTTGCCCAAATACCTAAATTCTGAACAAGATTTTTTTACTCTGCATACTCTGATTTACTGTGCAGCTTTTACGGTAGCAACCTGTAATGGAACTAAAATTTTTGTAAGCAATACGCAATTTAAACGACCAAAATCAGACAGAAAACCATCATGGCAAACAAGATTAGAAGAGAAAATAAGGAAATTAAGGCAGGATTTAGGTAGAATGACTCAATATGCACAAGGAAATAGAAGTGGAAATGTAATACTATTTGTTGAAGATATAAAAAGAAGACATGGAACTCATGCACAGTATGAAAATGTTAACACAACAACACAAGAATATCTAGACACACTTAAACAAAAGTTGAATGCAGCATCAAGCAGATTAAGACGATACAAAACATGCACACTTAGGAAGTCACAAAACACATTATTCAGGAACAATGAGAAGCAATTTTACAGATCATCATTAAATACTAGGCAACAAACACAAATCCCACATGACACCCCTACACCACAAGAATTACACAGTTTCTGGTCTAAGATATGGTCGAACCCACTGGAGCATAATCGTAATGCGGAATGGATAGATAAACAAAGTAATGAGGTAAATCACATAACACAAATGAAATTTGACACTATACCGATTGAGACCTATGTCAAAGTTATAAATAAAACTCACAACTGGAAAGCTCCAGGATCTGATAAAATACACAACTACTGGTACAAGAAATTAAAAAGCGTACAACCATATTTACACACTCACATTCATAAGTTTATAGAATCTCCAGACACATTACCCCTTTTCCTAACACAAGGCACAACATATATGATCCCAAAAGATGACGACACGGCAAATCCTGCAAAATACAGACCAATAACTTGTTTGCAAACCTTTTATAAAATAATGACATCATGCATTAGTGAAATAATTTATATTCACCTCACCGATAATAACATCTTAGCTGAACAACAGAAAGGTAGTAGAAAAAATTGCCAAGGATGCAAAGAGCAACTGACAATTGACTCAGTAGCAATGAGACAAGCCCGAAAAACAAAACGCAATATATATACAATGTTTATCGACTACCGTAAAGCATTTGATTCGGTTCCACATAGCTGGCTAATACAAGTACTGACACACTACAAAATCAATCAAACAATAGTGGATTTCTTACAAAAAATTATGACCAATTGGCAGACTAATTTAAAAATAAATAGTGAAGTTGGAGAAGTTTCTACAGCACCAATCACAATACAAAGAGGGATATTTCAAGGAGATGCTTTGAGTCCTTTATGGTTTTGCTTAGCACTCAACCCACTTTCTAATCTTCTTAATACTACAAATGCAGGATTTAAACTTGTTAACAACTCACAATTATCACACAGTCTCACACATCTAATGTACATGGACGATATCAAATTGTACGCTAACAACAAAAGAGAACTGTTCAAACTTGCAAATATTACGCAGACGTTTTCTAATGACATTAAAATGCAGTTTGGTATAGACAAATGTAAAATCAACTCAATTAAAAAAGGGAAAGTTGAACTAAATAGTTATACTCTTACTACAGGTGAAACGATTGAGCCAATGGATGAGCATAGTACGTATAAATATCTAGGATTCAAACAATCGAAATGTATTGAACAGAAGGAAACAAAAAGTGATCTTATCAAGAAATTTCAACAAAGACTGACGCACATATTGAAGACCTATTTAAATTCACGAAATTTAATTAAAGCTATCAATACCTATGCCATTCCGATACTAACATACTCATTTGGAATTATAAGCTGGTCCAAAACTGATTTACAGAAATTACAAACGATAATTAATGTACAATTGACTAAATTTCGTAAGCACCACCCAAAATCCTGTAAACAAAGGCTTACCTTACCTCGCTTAGAGGGAGGAAGAAAAATAATTGACGTAACAAACATACACAATAGACAGATAACAATACTACGAAAATACTTTCACACAAAATCCGAACAATCCGAGCTGCATAAGCACGTTACAGCTTCAGACATAAAATTAACACCACTAAATCTAAGTAACAAAAACATACAGCCAAATGAATCACTTACACAGGCAACAGAAAAAATAGAAATATGGAAGAAAAAGTCCCTACACGGACGACACCGCAAAGACCTTGACCAATCACATATTGACAAGAATTGGTCAAACGCATGGCTCAAACGAGGAGAACTATTCCCAGAAACAGAAGCTTTCATGATAGCGATTCAAGACCAGGTCATTAACACTCGGAACTACAAAAAATATATCCTAAAAGAACGTAACTTACCTACAGATATGTGCAGACATTGCAGCAGCGCTTCGGAAACCATTCAACATATAACTGGAGCGTGCAAAACTATAGTACAAACGGACTACAAACACAGGCATGACCAAGTAGCCTCCATTATACATCAACATTTTGCCCACAAAAACAAATTTATAGAGCAAAAGTCCCCCTACTATAAATACATACCGGAAAAAATTCTTGACAGTAACGCAATAAAAATTTATTGGGATAGGACCATAATTACCGATAAAACCGTTTATTTCAATAGACCGGACATTACAATACATGACAAACAAGATGGAACCGTATACTTAATAGATATAGCAATCCCAAATACTCATAATATACAAGCTACACATACAGAAAAGATGAACAAATACAAAGACCTAGCCGTTGAGATAAAAACACAGTGGCGAGCAAATACCGTAAAAATAGTTCCAATAATTATATCAACCACAGGAGTCATACCAAAAACCATTATGACTAGCCTAAAAATTCTAAATATTCCCACATATTTAATCCATATCATACAAAAAGCAGTAATTTTAAATACATGCCGCATCACGAGAAAATTTTTGCAGTCAGACCTATCACAGAACACTCTATAATATAGTGTATGCACTTGGCTGCGGCCCGTGCTCTTCTAACCTCTTTTCAGAAAAAGAGAGAAAAAAAATAAATAAAGAAAAACATAATAATAATAATAATAATAATTTAATCATTATTATGCCTGAACTCATTGGCCTAGCCTAGATCATTTACATTGACCTTAAATTTAATTTAACTTCTTAATAATTATCTTTCTTTAAATTCTTTTCTGCTTCCATTCTGCTTTAATTTAGTGTACCGCCACCTCAAGCCTTTGTTGAGTATTTTCTAAAATCGGTGGTGTACACGGAAGCGTTTCAACAGCGGTGTACTGAGTATGTCGTCAACGCGTTTCAGGGAGCAAGTCTAGAGCTACAAGTACTATCTAAACTACTTCTCAGCCAGTCCAGCGTCAACTCTTCCCTTGACGGAGCTGACGCCTACCGCCACCGGGGACTGGACTGCGAGCCGACTGTCCTCTACGCTGACCCTTCGACTCTGGGACTTCGGCGGCTGCAGTCTCACTGTCGGGACCTCCAAGTACTTCCACTCGACTAGGGGAGTACTTGACCGTAACAAACTACAACAAATAACTGATCAGTGTATAGGGATTTCGACCTACGGCGACCCTCTCTAACTCTTGACTTCTTTTAATTCTGAAATATATGTATTAAACTCTTTTATTGTTTCATTGAATATCTTAAGTAACTCCTTAGGCCTCATCAAGGCATCCTTCGTTAATAAAAACGCGACAGTAGACACGTCCAAATAATGTTTGTAATAGGTTTCTAACTCAGAAGTGCAGAACAGTAGATCCAAAAGTTTTCTACTGACAGCATTTATCAATATTGAATCCAAAATATATTTAAGCTGTACCAAGTAAGTTAAAAATAGTTTTGATTATGAGTAAGACACTACTTTTGTTAAAAAGCTGTTTAACACATATTGTCACTCTCGTTACATACATGATATCTATATCTCCCCTAGGGAACATGACACTCTGGTACGACCAAATGCTACATCGCCTGTTTGGATTATTATAATGATTGTTTTTTATTGTAGTTAAGATATTATTTATTATTATCATTTCAAATTATCACTGGCGTGGTAATAAATAAAACTATAAAGGTTAGAAACATTTATTTTTGTGTTCTAAAAGGTCATTACAAAGGCAATATCGCATTCTGCTCTCCATGCAGAACGACACTTAGGTGGAGCAGGAGTGTGAAAACTTCTGACCCTTCGTGATTTGAAGTTGCTATCTACGTATTCGCAAACTGAAATTCGATATCTAGACCACAGATGCAGTCAACTTGTAGATACAAGTGCTGGATGGATAAATGAGGGAAGTGAAAAACAACTCACCAGATAATAAAGCCCACATCCCGGCTTCAACATTGGCATAAACAAGCGCAAAGCATATGAACGCCGAAAAGCCTAAAAATACGCCGATTGCGCTGAGCGCAATATGAATCTTGGTACGCAGCATCGTCGTAAATAAATAAACACCCGCCTTTACTGAAACACCTCGAACAAATTCTTTGTTCTAAGTAATTAAATTGTAGGATAGATAAGTAGGTTGAGATTGCGAAATGCAAAAACAAAACAAAGAAAAGAAGTTATATTATAGTAGCGAGCGTTTCAAAACTTGCGATCATAGTGCGAAATTTCACTCGTTTATTAGAAAGAGACAGATATTTATAGAAAAAAGAGAAAAAAAAAACTGGTTGCACCACAGACATACAGACTAAACCTAAGAATTAAATAGCGTTGGCAAGTTTCAAGTTCTTCCATACAAAAACCAAGCGACAATTAAGCTACACGGTACGAAGAAACGTTTAAAAAATAATTTTGGCTGGTTTATGCTTGAAACATGTTTGTTAAATACCTAAACAAATTTCTCGTATATATTTTGTTTGGAAACAAGCAATATTTATATCTAAGAGAGCCCGTAACTCACTGAGCTGAATTGGCTTCAAGTTGACTATATGCGTTTATTATTAATGTTTGGTGTATGTATGTATGTCTGTGGGTTGCACCAATCAGGTGGCCCAGTGTGATTTTCGCATTACTCCGAAGCGTTTCAAAACACTTCCGTGACGGTTATCCTCGGTTTAACTCAGGTCGATGGGGATGCTTACTGTCAAATTAGTTCAGCATAGCGGGGGCTGCGTGTTTGTGTCTTACAACTTGTCAGTTTACATAAAAATAAACAAAAAAAAAATCCTTTTTTCATTGAAAAGTTCAAACAATGGGTGTTTTTGAGACTTTTCGATGTAATGGAAAGGGAACTTTCAAATTTCCTAGTGATCCAAAGTTGAAAAAGGCATTAAGGTTAAGGTTTAAGATATTTATTTCTCAAAAAGAATACAATTCACTTACATGAGACACATTTAAGATAATGAACTATAAATCGACTAGTTATTCTAGGTAATGTACCAATCAATTCAAGGAAACTGATTTCGAAACAACTTCAACGCCTCCAATCTGAGAAAGAACAAAGGAAAATATTACTTTTTTTGAGGTTATGTTAAGAAAGTTTTTGATAGATTTATCAAATAATTTCATTCAAAAAACAATGTATAAGGTAGTCTTTGACTATAGAAGGCCACGTCTGATACGATAACAGGTGTAAAAACTGGAAAACATTTCTAAAATTACAATAGGTAATTCATTACCTTTCGACTAGGTCTCCTTTCTTTCCACGCAGCGAGGCACCGCTTTTCTTCAGCTCCTCCTTCAGCTGAGGGACACGCCAGGTAGAATACATGACGAAACACCAACAAAAAAAGCCACAAAAGACTTTACAAATGTGGAATTAAAAAATTAAATCTATCAGTGACTTTTACAAGAGCGTGACAGGACACAAACATTCAGCGCCCTCTGCCGTAAAAGTTTTTGGTTTTCTTTCCCATTGTTGAACGCTCTAGGGTGAAATTCGCATCACTCCGAGTGAAATTCACTAAATTCGAAACGAATGTGGAATTAAAAAATTAAATCTATCAGTGACTTTTACAAGAGCGTGACAGAACACAAACATTCAGCGCCCTCTGCCGTAAAAGTTTTTGGTTTTCTTTCCCATTGTTGAACGCTCTAGGGTGAAATTCGCATCACTCCGAGTGAAATTCACTAAATTCGAAACGAAACCTATTTGTTGTCGTCATTGTCAAAAACCGGTCAAGTGCAAGTTGTACAGCGTTCCGAATGGCGATAGCATCGCTAAATAAAACTCACTGCTTATAAGTCTGTGGCATTCGGAACTCTTTTAGAAGCAAACTTGGATGATGACTATTGATGACACCACAATAGAGCCATTTCATCAACATTATTTTTGTTTTTTTAGTAAACCCATTGCCTTCGCCGTGTTTTTTATGAAACAAATCTTTTTAAAGCATCCAAAAATACCCATTACTTTATGAGATATTTACATTATAAGATTGTAATAAAATGCATGTATCGAAAAACGGTCGGTGAGATGCACTCAAGGTCACGCGGCCGATGTGACGTCACTATCGTTGAATCTGCTAACTTGTGCAGGCGTTATACGGATTTGGCGTTGTTCTTCTGGTTTATCATAGTGTTTTTACTTTGAAACTTTTAAGAAGTGAATACATAGTAGCTATGCACTATTACACATAATTAAAACGATCGAAGCGGGCTTTAGTAAGGGCCAATCCGACAATCTTCCCAGAATTAGATGGCATAATGATGGCAGAATATATTTCTACCAACACAAGATTCTTCAGTGCCGAAATCAGGAGTTTTAAAGCAGCGAGGTAAGCAAACGTTCTATAAACCTACTTACTCATATGGTACAGGTACCTAATACGAAATAGATAATATTGGTAATTTTACGGGCAAATTAGATAACATGAGTATAAGTAGTAGACTTTGACAAGTAGTTGACTTTGACATTTTACTTTGCATTCTTCGCTCCTATAATATATCTTCCCCTGCGCTCGCATGGTTTGACTCTTACTTGCGTGGTCGTTTTCAGTCTGTCTATACTGACGTAGCCTCCTCGGACTGCTGCTTTTTTCCGCCTTCATTAATGAGATCACTCACAATCTTTCCTCACATTTTCACTTCTATGCGGACGATCTTCAGATTTACACACATTTTGATGCTATTACTGGTCCACTTAATAAGAATGCCAAGCTTGTAAATGCGGAACGAGCAATTAGTGCCATGAATACTGACTACCCTGCTATTCAGCTGTGGGCTCAAGATTTTGGCTTATTGGTTAACCCTGTTAAATCACAAACCATTATTATTGGTAGTAAGCGGTTGAGAGATGGCCTTGATTTTGAGTTGCTGCCTGATGTCTCCTACAATAATGTCCCTATTTCATTTTCTGACATGGTCAAGAATCTTGGCCTTATCATGGACTGTAACTTGTCGTGGCAAGCTCAAGTCAACGAAATTAGCAGTCGTATTCACTTTTCGTTCCATTCCCTAAAACGACTTCAATACTTTTTACCACTTAAAACAAAGGTTATGCTTGCGCAGACTCTACTGTTACCTCTTCTTGACTACGCCGAATGCCGATGTCTGTTTCATGGATGCCACTGAAGAGCTAGTGAATAAATTTGAACGCCTCCAAAACCTAGGTATTAGGTTTATCTTCAATTTGCGCAAGTATGACCATGTGTCTGATTTAAGATATAAATTAGGATGGCTTCCGATTCGTTTGTGAAGAAATTATCATATGCTAGCCTTATTGTTTAACATTCTGAACAATTCCCGTGCCCCTCAATACCTACGTGATCGTTTTAGGCTTTTACCTTCCCGCACTAGACCTCAGAAAACTTGCGCCACCAGGACCCTCCATGTACCTTCCTGTAATACGGATTTCTACTCCAAATCCTTCACAGTTCAAGCAGCTCGATTATAGAACAACCTGCCTAATAGTATTAGAGACAGCCCATCTGTATCGTCTTTTAAGAGAAAGCTTAAACAGCATTTTCTCCCTAACAGCAAATTTTTTTTTGTCTGACTACCCATTTAAACATATTCATTTTGTTTGTTGGAAAATTTGTATGTTTATTTAATGTCTTTTGTTTAAAATATGATAGTTATTCTAAGTATGTTCATTTTGAGTATTTATACGTACTGTTTATTTATTGGATATAACTATATGTGTAAGAATATATGTATATTTGTATGTATTATTGCTGCACATAAGTATGTATCTATAAATTAAATTTCTTTTTTCTATTTAGTTCTCTGTATTTAAAGTTGTGCACATTTATTTGCTCACCATTCTCACTACTTTTTCACCACATTAAAGGTTGGCTGGAAGAAATTTCTTTAGAAATAAGCTCGCCCTCGTACAGACTATTGTTCATGTATATATTTTGTGACTTGAGTTTTTTTTGTGCAATAAAGATTAAAGAAGTATAGATTTGAATTAAATAAACACTTAGGTACGTCAAAATGATCCTTACATTACAACAGTAAGCTGATATTTTCGGAAACAAATCTTTCCTGCTTAACACTTTCAGCCATTTATTTCGGAGTTTTTTTTCCTTAGGAACAACTATAAAAGTTTTATCCGGTGTAGAAATGGTTCTGGATTTACATTTTGGCACGATACAGTATTTTTACGGTTGTTGCTTAGTTGTAGACATTTTCAATAACCGTTTACTTCGCACGCTCAAGCAATTTGCCTATATAATAGTTCAAACTCGACTCGCTATTTGTGACGACACTGCGGGATATCTTCCTCGCTCCGCGTTGAACCTGCCGTTTTGTACCGCGCACGCGCATGATTTGAGCTAACTTTAAAGTGCTCTCATTTGGTCAATTGTTATCATAAAATAATAAAAAGTATACCAGAATTTTCGTAAAGGGCAGCTCTTTTGATAAAAGTAGTTAATTTAACTGTGACTGTAGTTACTGAAAATGGGCTATTTGATAACGTTACGCGAATACCAATACAGCGTTCCGAATGGCGATAACTTGCTAAAACTATCATCAAACTACAGCTTGTCAATTAAATCTAGAAATTAATAATGCGGCTTCATATGGCAACTCTAAAACTCTCACTGACAGTTTCAAATCACAGAGAAAATTTCTTTTTTAAAGAGGTTCTTCGTAATTATCGTATTGATATCGATAGAAAAATTTAAAAATCTACGTTTTGGTTCTTGATAATGGGAAAAACTATAAAGAGTGGTGCAAGAGAGGTCATATACCATGTATTTAAGCAGTTGTTTGGTGGAGTATCACGCAGGAAAAGTTGTAACTGATTTCGATGACTTGTACAAACGAGTTGCTGTTATTAGAGGTATTTGATAACAGTACATGTATCAATTATGACCTAATTAATAAATCCTATCCAAGCCTATACATACACATAAAAGACCTGCTAAGTATATACATTTTAATCTTATTTTGGAGGTTATGTTTACAAATAATTTTAAAAGCTCTGTTGTCGTTTTTATGTGGAGACTGTATAGTTTTGATCCTTTTGGCATCTAGAAAACTAATTTTGTGTTAATTTTCAGAAAAATCTGAAAGCACGGTGCGACGAATCGTCAAAGAAGGTGAAACCGGTGACATAAAGTATTCAACACCCGGGAAAAATAAGAGAGGCCGTCCTTTTCTGGATATGGGCGACTTTATTTTATGTGCATTTAGACAAAAGGTGCGGTTGATGAATGAACAATAAGAATGAACTCATTATTATTATTTCTTGCTCTAATTAACCTACAAATAAATGGCATCAAGTTGTATATGAAAGTACTTTAATTTCAAGAATTCACGCAGGTACAAGTAAGTACGTATCCAGGGGGGATAGGTGGGATTTATCCCCCTCCCGAAATTTGGCGTGACATACACGGGACCGGGAATGTTTATTACGTTTTAATAAAAAAGGTACTGTACAAGTGTCGCAACGGCTTATGAGCGGTGACTTTGACTGCGCTAGTCATTTTTCCTCTATCGCACTTGGTAATTTTGTGCGTGAGTGAACACATGCGCTAGTCCCCCACCACTTTCGCCGAAAGCTCATAAACCGTTGCGACACATGTACTTTAGATACTTAATAATATTATAGTACAGTGATTACAGAGGTTTCTTTCATAATTCACGTTGTTATTTCAATGAATATCCCCCGCCCCCCGAAACAAAAGTCTGGATACGTGCCTGAGTGTCGCAACGGTTTTTGAGTGCTCGGTGAAAGTGGTGGGGGACTAGCGCATTGTCTTCACTCACGCACAAAATTACTAAGTGCGAGAAAAAAAATACTAGCGCAGTCAAGGTCACCGCTCATAAACCGCTGCGACACTTGTATCTAACTATATCCTTAGCTAACAAAGCTCACAGAGGCCGTCACGGCAAAAACAATCTTCCCTACTTGAATGTGAACGCTACAAAGTGATTGAGCAAGTATCAAGTTTTTGCAGTCGCAGTATAGTATTGCCATATAAGCGATTGAAGCGCCATCACTTTTTTTCTAGACTTGGGTAGCGTTCCAAATCACTTTTTCAAGATTAAAATATTGCTCGCTGTCGGAGAAAAGTAGCTCGATGCTGGTTCCAAAACCTAAAAGTAGATGTTTTGGAACCAGCATCGAGCTACTTTTGTCTGACAGCGAGCAATATTTTAATCTTGAAAAGTGATTTGGAACGCAACCTTATTGATAATCTGTTCGACGCGACGTGGATGATGACACTTGTCAGTGACAGAAAAATTTACCTTCAACCACAATTTTATAACGTTACGTGAATACCAAGTATACTTTACCTACGCTACGTTGTTGTGCAAGAGTTATTTGCGCCTCATTGAGAGCAATCATTACGTGTTGGTTAATTCTTTCGTCAAAAACCTTTTTTTCTGGGCTCGTAATTATTTGGTACTATAAACTTAGATCCACGAAGCGAACTACAGTATCTGAGTCATGCTTTAATATTAAACTCTTAGGCTGAGATTCAGAGTGCATTTTGAGTCCGAACTCAAGAAGAACTCGATCTTACAAACGTCACTCTAGTATGGGATCACATCGCTTTTTGACGTTTGTAAGATCGAGTTCGGACTCAAAATGCACTCTGAATCTCAGCCTAAGGCGTTTGTAAGATCGAGTTCCTCTTGAGTTCGGACACAAAATGCACTCTGAATCTGAGCCTTAGACTAAGAACAACCTTTTTCGAAATTGCCGCCGGCCGGCTGTCACTTTTGATAGATCACTCACAGTGCTAACCTCAAAATACTAACTTCTAATAGAATCCGGGCTAAAATAGTTAGCGAAGAAATACAGTGTGTCCCCCGTAAAAGTGCACACCCGAAAGGGGGTAAAACTAGACCCAATTTTATCGACAAAAAAATGGAAGAAATTAGTCTGGCATTTTTTGTTTTTTTTTATACTAATTTATTTTTTCGAAGTTCTTGTGGTAGACCCTGTTAGAAAAAATAATCGTATCTTTTGAAATACCAAGTGTATCTCGCCAAAACAAAATTATTAATGATTAGGAATAATAGACACACAAGATTAAATAATTAAAAAAGCCATACATTTACACGTTTAATTAAAAAACAGGTTTTTGTAAAAAAAACATCAAGTTTTTGTTTCGAATTTTTCAGTTATTACTAAATTTCTCGAAAAAACTTCCCCTTTAAGCAAGCCAATTTATTATTGCTTATTTTGATTCTACATTTAATTACACGTAAAATGAAAAAAAATAGTGGACTTCTATCTTCAAAAGAACTCTTGCTATGAGCGAACAAAACTAGTCAATACGCGTTTTTTAGGAATTACAGATTTGGATTAAAGTCATTAATTTTCCTTACTTTTTACTTGATTTTAAGCTAAGAAGAAAAAAAAAATATGAAATTAAACTTTGCATGAATAAGACGAATCAAACATTTATTTACGAAGAAGTTTACAAAGATTACAATGATAAATAAATAAACCCAAGATGTACTTAATCTAACAATGATTTCACCTAACGCATCAAATGTTCGAAGTGATCGCCTCTTTGTTGCAGACACATTGCTGCACGAACAGCTATTTGTTGTGTAGCTCTGCTAATCATTCCTGGGTCATCATTAATATCTCTGGCACAATTGGTAATCGGATCTTCTAGCTCGGCCTCAGAGTTTATCTGGTTGCTATAAACGCGCTGTTTCATGACTCCCCACAAAAAATAATCTAAAGGCGTCATGTCAGGAGAACGAGCAGGCCAACCCACCGGCTCATGGTTGCCAATCCACCTGTTTCCATATGCTTCGTTTAAAAAATCTCTCACGATGATTGCGTTATGGGCGGGACATCCGTCCATTTGCACAAACATGTGCCTTCGAATATCAAGTGGCACGTCTTCTAGCAAAATAGGTAAATCTTCACTCAATAAACTTAAAAAGGTTATGCTATTTAATGTAGCTGGCAGTATAACTGGGCCAATGAGCTTGTCACCAATAAGGGCTGCCCATACATTGATTGCAAATTGCACCTGAGAGTTGGTCGATCTCTGCAGGTGTGGATTTTCATGTCTCCACTCGTGCAAATTCCTGCAGTTTGTGATCCCATCTCTCGTGAATCTAGCTTCATCCATCCATAGAATCTTTTTAGAAAATTCCGGATCGTTAAAAATTTTTCTTTGAATCCAAATACTCATTACGTACCTGGCACGAAAGTCGATGTCACCATGCAGACGCTGAACAATCTGGTAGAGGTAAGGATGCAGTCCTTCCTTCTTTAAAATGCGCCACATTGATGTTTTAGAAATGCCATGACGCAAAGCCAAACGTCTAACACTGGTTGTTGGCTCAGCAAATACATTGTTCAACACGGCTTCTTCAATAGCCACGTCAACTATGATGACTCGCTCGCGTTGAGGAGGAGCCAATCCTAGTCCAATGTTAGCAAATCTTCTGTGAATTTCTTGGAAGTTATTGCCGATGGAACTGGAACTCTGTTTGGGTATGTAGCAATGTAAGCTGCACGGGCAGCACTTGCGACCCCATGTGACATGCCATAAAAGTAATGCATATCAGCAATTTGTCTTGAGGTGAAGTCGCGCAAACGTGGCATTTTTAACGCAATGAATGAGCAGAAAACACAATAATACATCAGCAGCGACGAAAGTTTCGAAGCAACTACCTGAATTGGACCTTAGCTAGTTGTTCAGCTTTTCCTTCCATCACGTACAAAAGCAAATCGATCTTGCCTTTCTCATCCCTTTCATCATTTCCGCTAATTTTTAGGAACCTCTCAAATCTCTTTCTCCAGTTTTCCCATAATCCCGGGTTTAGAAAATCGAACTCATCGGGAGGTTTTACATTTACTTACAAAGAGGCCATCGATAAAGCACCTACGGATTCTCGGCTGCACGTGCTAATCGCAAAAAGCTAATCGCAAAAAGCTACAGAAGAAAGCGGAAAAAGGGATTCTCATTGGGTACGAAGGAGATGAAGGCTACAGAATTTGGAGTGATAGAGTATTTAAACTAATTAGGTCCAGAGATTAATGAATGAATGAATGAATTAATTAATAAACACTTTATTGCACACAGAACAAGATATTTACAAACATACAAAGAACAGACAGAAGGCAAGGACGGACTTATTCCTAAAAGGAATTTCTTCCAGTCAACCTTGGGATGTGACGTTTGAGGAAATACCACTCCTGGGAAAACTTGCAAAAGAAAGTTTACCAGAAAAGCCATCGAGTACTAACAATGAAATCTTTCGCTATCAGCTACAAGGTCTCCAGAGAGATACAAAAACGAGTAACGCCGATGACGAGAGAGAAATCGAGGCGAATGATGATGAGTTTATGGAAGAAACTTCGTTTTCAAGAGCACAAACAGATGAACAAGGTGCCATAAATGATAATTTTGAAATGGATCCAGGTAATTCAGAGGTTGAGTCTGCTCACTCTGAGGAGGAAAATGATGAGCGAATCGATGAGCACGAAGAGCCTGCTGAAGATATTGATTTGTCTGAAAATGATATCGAAAGAGAAGGCCAAATGACTCTGTGAAATAGAGCTACTCTTTTACCCCCAAGCCGGTTCAAAGATTACATCATGGCGGCAGAAGGGCACATGATGACTGAACCGAAAACCTTCAAAGAGGCAATGTCTTGTAAAGACAGTGAGAAATGGCAAGAAGCTATTAATAGTGAGATTTCTTCGCTGACAGATAACAAAACTTGGGAGTTAGTGGAACTACCGAAAGATCAAAAAGCCATTCCGTGGATATTCAAACTTAAGACAAACCTTGATGGTATAATTGAGAAGTACAAGGCACGGCTAGTCATAAAAGGGTATTCACAAAAGAAGGATATAGACTTTTATGAAACTTTCAGTCCTGTGGCTAGGAGCAGCACTATTAGAGCAGTTCTGGGTGTTGCTGTTAAGGAGAAGCTCAAGCTAGCACAGTTCGACGTCCCCACTGCCTTCTTGTATGGCACGTTGGATGAAGAACCAGAGGCCACCATAAGGTTAAACCACTGATAAAAAGCTTGTATTCAAGTAAAAGAAAAGCCTATATGGGCTGAAGCAAGCACCCCTCTGTTGGAACAGATTCATAACTGACTACATTGTCAAGATCGGCTTTATGCAGAGTCAGTCAGATCCTTGTCTCTTTGTAAGAAAGCGAGGTAATAACAAAATAATCCTTGCATTATACTTCGACAATGGATTGATAGCATCTACGAACGAAAGAGAGGGAGAGCGTTTCCTAGAGGAAATGAGAGTGCGCTTCAAGATAACTGAGAAACCGGCAAGTTACTTTCTTGGGATGGAGATTAAAAGATACTCTGATAGATCCATTCTGTTTCATCAGAAGGCGTACACAGCACGCGTCTTAGAGAGGTTTGGCATGGACAAATGCAAACCAGTGGTGACACCGATTCTGAAAGCAGTTGATGTGAAAGAAGATGGAGATACTACGTCATCCTTTCCACATCGACAAGCGGTCGGTGCAAGGCCAGACATAGCCTTTGCAGTCAGTGTTGCATCGCGTAACTTAGATAATCCTTCTAAAGAAGACGTCTTAACCGTCAAGAGGATTATGCGTTACCTTAAAGGGACGATTGATAACGGAATCGTTTACAAACCAGATAAGGATCTCAACGTAGAATGCTACAGTGATGCTGATCACGGTGGTGATTTAAAGACTCGAAGATCGACCACAGGCATTTTATGCATTTATGCTGGATGTGCAATAGCTTGGAATAGCAAAAGACAAAGTGTTGTCGCTATATCCTCCACAGAAGCTGAAATGATCGCTGCAAGTGAAACTGCTAGATCATTTGGTTGAGAAGAACATTGAAAGACATTACAGGTGAAGAATGTCCAGCATGTCTTTGTGTGGACAACGAATCTGCTATCAAGTTGGCAAAGAATCCACCAGAGTTCCTAAGAACTAAGCACATAAAACTTCGTTCGTTCTTCATAAGAGAATGTATACAGGATGGAAGCATAGCCATCTGCCATGTGCCAGGAGCCAGGCAGATTGCAGACATGCTCACCAAACCACTTTATGGGCCCAGAACAGAAATGCTGAAGAAGATGGCAGGCATCACAAACAGAGGTGGATGTTAAGACTAATCTATGATTGTTGTCTTTGTACTGCCTGCCAAGTGTCAAGCGAGTGACATTAAGATAGAAGATTGGTGTTGTCATCAGAACTAAATAAAAATCTGTTTAGCATCCAAAGCCGTTGCATCAATTTCGTAAATACTTCCCGTTCTCAACTTTAACAATTAATGCCACACGATAAAACCAACGGACACCTAGTAATGCCAACCCTCAATCAACCAATAATGACAGCTAGCTGCTAGTGATGTCCACTAACCAGAACAAATATAGCTTCGTGTTAATTTATCTATATAAAACAGTCAAAAATCGAAGTGGAATTGTACAAAATTATAATTTACAAAAATTGCTTTTATTGTTACTTAGTTATAGGTATGATCAGTAACGTATTAACATCAAAAACCATCAAAACTCACCGATGAAATGCTATTGTTTCGTGGTTATTTTCTTTCCTTCCTGTATGCGATTTACAGCTTCGCAAAAAAGAGTTTGACGCGGTGACAGATCAAACTAAATATTTTGGTCGTAGTATACAGTTTTACTCGTAGTGTGTGGTATGACTAAATCTGTGGTATAGCGCCCTCATTTATTCCAAACTCTTTTTTGCCAAGTTGATCTGTTTTGCAATCCTTGCAGCGATGCCAAGTTGACTGGCGTTACGTGGAAATGCTAAAATATCTGTATGACTCCACTACGATGTCTGTCCAAGTACAAAGTATACATACAAACAGGACCGATACACCTTCAGCACGGCGTGAGAGAAGGAGACGTTATCCCCTCAAAACCGTGTATCACCTGAAGGACAGTCCGGATGGCGGCTGGGCGAGGAGGTTAAGCCCGCAAAGAGTGGCGAAATATTGGATGGCCTATGTTTGTATGTGTGGCTCAGTAGCGCAATTGGTCCATGGTTCTTAAGTAGGATTTTTTCCTCTTTTGAAGATCAAAATGTCCAGGCTCCTTTAAGTTCCACTCCTCTGGTGTGGACCCGCTACAAATGACGGCAAAAAGGTCCTGTTGCTGTCTGAGTGTAGCTAAACATGCAGCTTTCAGGAGTTCGGTTGTGATGCCGTCTTCACCCGTCGCGTTTATATTTTTCAACTGCTTAAGAGCCATCCTAATCTCACCCATTTCGACATACAGGAGTTCATCAGTGGATTGTGATGTCGTCTTTATGTTTTTCAACTGTTCAAGAGCTGCCACACTACCAGGTTTTAGAGGAAACCGTAAGCTATGGACTACGCTGAATAGAATTCGTACTGGCTTGGCAAGGTGCAACTACAACATGCATCAGTGGGATATAGCTGACTCACCTCGTTGTGACTGTGGAGCCTCGGAACAAACTGTCCGTCACATTGTGGAAGAGTGCCCCATCAGAAGGTTTTCTGGTGGGCTGGAGCAGCTACTGTAACGTTATTTCTTTATCCAAAGAAATAAGTAAACATATCGATTCATTTTAAATCGATATCGACTATGTCACGACACTATTTCGTTGACCGAACCACTCTGCGGCGTTCATTCATTTCCTTCGCTCTGACTCATTCCAAAAATAACCGCGGTGACAGAGAGTCGCGTCTTTTATCTTGCGCCAGTAGACTGACGTCACCCGTAACGGTTTATGAATTTATTTTGGCTCAATAATTAGCTTTCTATAAGTATATCAATTTTAATATAACTATACATAGTGGTATCCTGCCCCGTTTTGGGTAAGTGTTGAGCAAACGTATTATTTAATTTAGAACCGTAGGTAGTAGACTGGTAGACTTTTTATACCAGTATTAATCTTGTGTTTTATGTAGTTGTGTAATTTCATTTCATATTTGCTTACTAGCTGATGGCTACGCTTATGTTGTCAACAAAAAATGCGTCGTCATTCATACTAGCCGATCTAACGTTAACCGTTAGATACCTACCTACATTCTGTTTGTTTTTTGGTTTCAAATTAGGTAAAATTATATATTTGATTGCCCTCTGTTAATGCCTTGTACAATATTTTGGCTTTATGCATATTAGTAAACTCATTTCTCATTAACGCACTTTCATCATACTGTATTTAGTACATGTACATAATAATATCTTAATGAATAGTTTATTTCACAACTCCGTTCTGATTCTGTTTTGCGTGCCGCCATGGACAAGCTTTTAGTTAGGTATTTTCCGGATTCCGTGGCGAGTGCACAAATCAATATCAGTAGTTAAGATATTAATCATCATCTTCGATCGATTCCAGGGTCCAAAGTTCGGGCCATAAAGTCCGCCCAATCTTGGTGCTTCACCACGAAGCAGCCTCCATTTCTTCGGCTCCTGGCAGAAGAGTCGGGTTCCTGGATCGACTGCCTTCCTAGACGGTCACGCTACTGGGGCCTCCTGCTGATCCCACTGGACGTAGGGGAGTACCTACCCGTAACATCTTAGAACACAGAACTGAACCAGAGTGTAGGGCAACGAACCCGTTATTTATAATTATATGTAATAAATATACATTATCATATTGTTAGATAATTTGTCTTTATTTCATCCCCTAGGCCTCTTCAAGGCTGAGTGCGACATTGGCGCCTTCAACGTGTTAAAAAGTTTAGTTCTTGGTTCTACTTTGTCACGTAGTTTGTCCGTGTGCATGTTTTTATGTGAAGATTCGTATTCTTTTATTATCGCTTTTTTGTCTTGTGCGTCAGCTGAGGTTTAGTGAGGGGACACATTTTTTTTTCATCGTTATCGATAAAAACTGTATTTACTGAAACTCTTTATATTGTATAAACTTAAATTCTGTCCCACACTAAACATCAGTTGCTATTTCAGGTTTTTATTTATTTACTACTAAAATATTTTTTTAAGATTAAAAATTATTCTTAATTTTGCAATAACGAAAGAAATCCATCTGTTATTTGCTGATTTGTAACAGAACGGAGAAGTAGTTTGATTAAATAGTTTTTTTTTTTCATTTACAATTTATGTCTATTTTGCTCACACTACCCACAACGGCAATTTTTTTTTTCTTTTGCAACTCTCATTGAAATAAATAATTGAAAAATGGCGCTTGATATCAAGTTCTTGTCCCTAAAAAAAGCGGAACTTTCCTATGAGGTGGCCATACGTGGTGACACTCCGGCTTCAAATGTTGAAGGTTTGAGGAAACAAATAGCCAAATCTTGTATTCAGTTTGCGACAGAAGATATTATGGAATCTTCATTTGAGGTCGATGTTGATTTGAGTGCAGTTGAGGACAGCCTTAATAAGCTTGATTCATGTTTAAAAACAAAGCCAGATAAAACTGTCCTGGGCCGTTGTATTAACCTGGCAAATCATATCTATCACAGATTGAATAGGATAGATTTAATTAGCTCCCCTACATTTGTAGAGAAATTTAAAAGGATTGAGAAAATGTATTTGGATACTCGCTCTCAACTACAAATACTCGAAGAAACTACTGGTAAAGATACTTGCTTAAATGCAGTAGCTCTTAAGGGATCAACTCAAGTATTAGTTTGCGATAACGCACTTACGGAACTGACGTCAATAAAATATGATGGAAAAAATTGCCATAGAGCGTTTATAACACGGGTGAATGAGTATGTAGAGGCTAGAAACATACCAAAACAAAAAATCATATCTTTTGCCACCGAGATTTTTACTCATGACGCGCTTCACTGGTTTCGTTTAGTTAAAAACAGCGTTTCCTCTTGGGAGGACCTTTGCTCTAAACTTAAGGAAGATTTCAGTAGTTCCGATTATGACTACCGACTTCTTTCTGAAATAAGATTACGTACGCAAGGTATCAAAGAAAACATAACAATTTATATATCCATTATGTCTGGTATGTTTGCTCTTTTAAATAAACAATTATCCGAGGAAGAAAAAATGGAGATTGTTATGCACAACTTACGTCCTTGTTACGTGGCGTTTTTGGCACCTACATTGTCTGAGGTTCGAAACCTAGAATCATTGCGCATCTTATGCAAAAGCTTTGAAAGCTATCAATCTCGCATGGCTCAATTTCGTGAACCACCTAGACTTTCTAATGAAACTTTAGCCCCCGATTATGCATACTGTCAGGAAACTGTTATCGACAAGCCTTTTTCCCCAAATAACAGAGATCGTAATCAAAACGAAAATCTAGCTAAACCCAACAACTCAGTCTCTTCCAATAACAATCAGAGGGTTGTGCACGCGATTGAGAAAAAGCAGTATTGTCCCCGTTGTCGCAAGGATGGTCATGGTTTGCGGAACTGCAAAGCAGATCGTAAGATAGTTTGTTTTCGTTGTGGTCGTCCTGATTTTAGGCATTATGATTGTCCAGATTGCCAGGCATCTGTCGCAAAAAACTAAGAAGGCAGAATGGTAGCAATGATAACCAGGGTTGGGCCGACTGGTTAAAATTTATAGAAAATTATTTTAAAATTTACAAAATTGCTCCTATTCTGCAGAAAAATCCTTCAGATGACCTTAGACCTTATGTTAACGTAAAAATTAATGAACGCTATGCGTGTGGTTTACTTGATTCGGGGGCGGCAGTGTCAATCATTGGAAATAATACCCATAAGGAATTAGCATTTGATTATAAAATTCAAACCGATAATGGTATAAGTATAGTTGCTGCTGGTGGTCAGACTCTGAAGAGCGTTGGCTATGTTAATCTGCCAATTTCATTTGAAGGTAATTCACATATTATTCAAACTTATGTTGTTCCGGAAATAGAAACACCACTGATATTAGGTATCGATTTTTGGAGAAAGTTTCAGCTATGTCCAAAATATCTAGGTTCTATAGAGTTATTTTCAAGAGCAGATGCTCCGCTAGCGTTGTTGTCTAAAAGCGATTTTCATATTACTCCATATGAAAATCTTGATGTAACCCAACGCTCCATTGTTGACAATTTGGTTGATCAATTTCGTGAAATATCGATGGACTCCAAGGGGTTAGGTAGAACTTCCGTTATTACTCATCGTATTGATACCGGTGACGCTGCTCCCATTCGACAACGATATTATCGCATGTCACCACAAAAACAACAAATTCTGACCCAAGAAGTAGACGAAATGCTTAAATTAGATGTGGTAGAACCATGTGAAAGTGCTTGGTCTTCGCCGGTTCTTATTGTCTATAAAAAGAATGGACAGCCACGGTTTTGTCTTGATAGTAGAAAACTAAATTCCGTCACTAAGCGCGATGCATATAACTTGCCTTATATATCGGAAATATTAGACAATCTGCGCGATGCAAAGTTTTTGTCGAGCATTGATTTGTCAAAGGCTTTCTGGCAAATTCCAATTGCAGAGGAGCATCGCGATAAAACTGCTTTTTATGTCCCAGGTCGAGGTTGTCTTCGTTTCAAAACTACAGCTTTTGGCCTCACTAACGCTCCTGCTACTCAGCAGCGTCTAGTTGATACGTTGTTTGGAGATTTTGAATTAAAGACCTTCGCATATCTTGATGACATCATAATTGTCAGCAGTTCATTTGAAGAACATGTATCGCTGCTCCTTAATGTCTTAGAAAAGTTGAAGCACGCAAACTTGACCATAAATATCGAAAAATGCAAGTTTTTTCGCAGTCAATTGAAGTACCTGGGATATGTTGTTGATTCTTGCGGGTTGCGAACAGATCCTGAAAAGGTTGAAGCAATTGTTAACTACCCAACTCCAAAATGTCGAAAGGAACTTAAACGTTTTCTAGGCACAGCCACATGGTACCGACGTTTTGTTCCAAACTTCAGTACAATCGCCGGCCCACTTAACAAACTGACTTCTAACAGTAAGAAAGCACCACCTTTTTCCTGGTCTGAAGAGGCTGATGCAGCATTTAACAAACTAAAGGAATGTTTAGTTACAGCACCAGTTTTAGCTTGTCCAGACTACAGCCAACCGTTCGATGTGCACACGGATGCTTCTAATTACGGAATTGGTGGTATGCTGACACAAATGATAGATGGGCTAGAAAGGCCAGTTGCATATATGAGCAAAACGCTGTCAGGTGCAGAAAAAAACTACAGCATTACCGAACGCGAGACACTTGCAGTTCTTACTGCCCTCGAGCACTGGCGCTGCTACCTCGAAAACGGTCAGAAGTTTGATGTTTACACAGACCACTCGGCATTAAATTGGTTTCTCACTTTAACAAATCCAACAGGCAGGCTGGCTCGATGGGGTGTTCGCTTATCAACATTTCACTTCAATATAAAGCATCGGAAGGGGATTGATAACGTAATTCCTGATGCTCTCTCACGCGCCTATCCAGTTTCAGCAATCTCAACTTCTAATTCCATTGCATCCACTTATGATGAATGGTATATAAAACTATATGACGCTTGCTTGAATTCCCCTACCACCTGTAAAAATTATCAAATTAAAAACGGCTCCCTTTTTAGGCTCTCTAGAAACAAATGTTTTCTTACTTCAGAATTTGCATGGAAGGAGGTTGTTCCATCCGAACTACGTGAACAAATTTTAACCGAAAACCACGCTGAACCTATAGCTGGTCATTTAGGAATTTTTAAAACTTATCATCGCTTAACCTTACGCTACTTTTGGCCTGGCATGCAAGGAGATGTAGTCAAGTTTGTTACAGCCTGTTCCACCTGTCTCTCTCACAAAACACCGAATCATGCTACTTTAGGTGAAATGGGGAGACCTAAACAGTGCTCTCGTCCCTTTCAGATGATTTCGATAGATTTTGTGGGCCCTCTTCCTTCAAGTAGAAAACAAAATACTTACTTACTCGTAGTTGTTTGCTGTTTTAGTAAATACTGCCTGATGTTCCCTCTCCGGAGAGCGACTGCTGAAGGAGTAATTAAAAACCTTGAGAATTCAGTGTTCCTTGTTCACGGAGTACCCCAGACCATTTTTTTGGATAATGGTAGCCAATTTATAAGTAACGATCTCGAAAAATTTTTCAAGAAATATAAAATACCAAATGTTTTCTTTACCCCACGTTATACTCCACAAGTTAACACGGTTGAAAGGTATAATAAGACAGCCATGACATGCGTATCAAGTTTTATTGACGACGATCATAGGGCATGGGATGTAAATTTGCCCAAAATCCAGTTTGCTATGAACAGCTCTGTCAATGAGGCCACAGGGTTTACCCCTGCATTCCTTGTTCATGGTAGGGAACTTGTCACTTGTGGGTCCCACTATTTGGACTCTGAGTTGGGAGATGAAGTAATTTTTCTTCCGCGCGATATTTATTTAGAAAATGTTGGCCACCTAGCTGCTATATTCAATAAAGTGCAGGCGTCTCTTTGGCACGCTCATGTAAAAAATACTGCTAGATATAATACAAGGCGCAAACAGGCTGAATTTGAAGTCAGTGACATAGTCTGGAAACGTACATATTTCCAAAGTGACAAGGATCGATATTTTTGCAAAAAGTTAGCACCTAAATTTGTAAAATGTCGAGTAGTGGGTAAGAAATCTCCGCTCATATATCATTTAGAAGATATGAACGGTAAAGATCTCGGTATTTGGCATATAAAAGACCTAAAACTGACCAATTATATGAGATAGTTTCATTTTATATGAGTCATTTTGTAACTATGTAGTTTTTTTTTGTTATATATATATATATTTTTTATCCTTCTTCAATTATCAATTATATATATATGTATTTATTTATATATATAATACGAATTTTTACTTAAATAAGTAAAATTCTTAAGGGGCGAGCGGGGTAATGTAACGTTATTTCTTTATCCAAAGAAATAAGTAAACATATCGATTCATTTTAAATCGATATCGACTATGTCACGACACTATTTCGTTGACCGAACCACTCTGCGGCGTTCATTCATTTCCTTCGCTCTGACTCATTCCAAAAATAACCGCGGTGACAGAGAGTCGCGTCTTTTATCTTGCGCCAGTAGACTGACGTCACCCGTAACGGTTTATGAATTTATTTTGGCTCAATAATTAGCTTTCTATAAGTATATCAATTTTAATATAACTATACATAGTGGTATCCTGCCCCGTTTTGGGTAAGTGTTGAGCAAACGTATTATTTAATTTAGAACCGTAGGTAGTAGACTGGTAGACTTTTTATACCAGTATTAATCTTGTGTTTTATGTAGTTGTGTAATTTCATTTCATATTTGCTTACTAGCTGATGGCTACGCTTATGTTGTCAACAAAAAATGCGTCGTCATTCATACTAGCCGATCTAACGTTAACCGTTAGATACCTACCTACATTCTGTTTGTTTTTTGGTTTCAAATTAGGTAAAATTATATATTTGATTGCCCTCTGTTAATGCCTTGTACAATATTTTGGCTTTATGCATATTAGTAAACTCATTTCTCATTAACGCACTTTCATCATACTGTATTTAGTACATGTACATAATAATATCTTAATGAATAGTTTATTTCACAACTCCGTTCTGATTCTGTTTTGCGTGCCGCCATGGACAAGCTTTTAGTTAGGTATTTTCCGGATTCCGTGGCGAGTGCACAAATCAATATCAGTAGTTAAGATATTAATCATCATCTTCGATCGATTCCAGGGTCCAAAGTTCGGGCCATAAAGTCCGCCCAATCTTGGTGCTTCACCACGAAGCAGCCTCCATTTCTTCGGCTCCTGGCAGAAGAGTCGGGTTCCTGGATCGACTGCCTTCCTAGACGGTCACGCTACTGGGGCCTCCTGCTGATCCCACTGGACGTAGGGGAGTACCTACCCGTAACATCTTAGAACACAGAACTGAACCAGAGTGTAGGGCAACGAACCCGTTATTTATAATTATATGTAATAAATATACATTATCATATTGTTAGATAATTTGTCTTTATTTCATCCCCTAGGCCTCTTCAAGGCTGAGTGCGACACTACATAAGCTAACACCTCAGGTAAAGTAAATTTATTCAAGAATTTAAAAAATCGGTAGAGTATATGAGCAATGAATTTGACATTTTGACCCAAGAGTTCAGAGTCAGTCAGGAACAAAACAAAAAGATTCGGGCGGAGAATGAAGCTCTGCAAAAAAGAAATGAGGATCTGGATGCTAGAATTACTATTTTATCCTGTCGAGTATACTGTTAGGATAATATTGAAATTAATGGTCTTCCAGAGCATCAATCTGAAAACTTAGAAAACGTTATTCATCAGCTGGGAAATGCGGTATCAAGCCAAATACAACAGCACCAAATCTTGTCAGCAGTCAGAATCAGAAAATTAGACCCCAACGGTGTCCGCCCGCGTGCAGTTGTAGTTAAAATGTGTAGCACAAAGGTCAGAGACGAATTATTGGCGTGTGTGTAAAAATTTAATCAACGCAAAGATAAAGATGATAAGCTACACTCCCGCCATCTCGGATATGGTGGCACAAAATGCCCAGTTTTTGTATCAGAGCATCTGTCTCCTACCAATAAGGCTATACACACTGAGACGCGAAAAACTGCAAAGGAATATAAGTACGTATGACAAATTTCCTGCAAAACACATAAAAAGTCTTGACGTAGTAAAATTTTTGTGAGTGCTTAGTGGTAACACAGCAAAAAACTCTACGCTTTGCCGTAACATTCACTCTCTACTACCAGAGCTTCAGAGGAATGAGGACAAAGCTGCGGGATATTAGATTAGCAACTTTAACGAATCCCTATGATGTTATTGTAGTAACGGAGTCATGGCTTATGGATCATATTAAAAATGCCAAAGTGTTTACTTCTGACTACTGCATTTATAGAAGAGACCGAAGTAGCTGCACATATGAAAGACGGCGGAGGTGTATTGATTGCGGTATCTAAAAAGATAGACTCAATACGTATTAGCCATTGGGAGACAAATGGTGAAGATATATGGGTTAGTTTGAAAATACCTAGTGGTAACAGCTTTCGTCGTGTAAACATTTGTGCAGTATATCATCAAAAACCAGAGAGAACCCTAAATAGTTTTCTTGACAGTGCTTCCAAAATATTAGATCTAAGTAGAGATGAAACAATAATTTTAGGTGACTTTAATATGAGTGGCATTGAATGGAGGTCAGACCCTTCAGTTACTTCGCCTGATAATGCACCGTGTACGGTCCCTTATGGCTACGAGAGTACTTTGGGTTATTCCCTTATAGACTTTATATCTTTGAATAACTTTTGTCAGATTAACACTACAAAAAATTGTGATTTAAAAACTCTAGATTTAGTGTTCTGTAATTTTAATGGTGGAATTGTCAACAATTGTATCAGTCCCATCTCTAAAATTGATCCTTATCACCCACCGCTTGATGTATCGTTTAAACTTAATGGTAAAGCTGTTCTCAAATAAGTACCGTTTGCAACTCATAATTATAGAAAGGCGGATTATGATTTGGTAATTAGGAGGCTAGAACTTTTGGATTGGAACTTAATATTTAGTGATTGTAGAGATGTCAATGAAATGGTTGAAGCTTTTTATAAAAACTTGAAAATAGTGATCAATGAAACTGTTCCCAAGACAAAGGCTCATAATTCTAGTTATCCTTGTTGGTTTACAAAAGCTCTAATAAAATTATTAAAAGAGAAGGAGAAAATAAGAAAACGTTTTAAGAAATTTGGTAATCCACGTGACAAAATAGAATATAAAATTTTAAGAACTAGAGCTTGGTCTATGATTCAGGTATGTTATAATAATTATATTAGCAACGTAGAAAGTGCTATTAAACAAAATCCTAAATGTTTCTGGTCATTTGTTAAGAGTAGGAATAAAAATCATAATTCAATGCCTTCTGAGGTAAAACTCAACAACAAAAGGGCCGCTACTGGTACAGATATTTGTAATCTTTTTGCCGAACAGTTTTCGTCAACGTTCACTTCATCTAATGGCCGAATTTCTCCTTGCCCAAATGATTGCCACTTTCCTCGGAGTACTTTAAGTAGGATACAGTTTCAGGAGAGCGATGTGCTTAAAGTTTTGAGAGGACTAGATGCTAGTAAAGGGCCTGGGCCTGATGGCATACCCCCAATGTTCATCAAAAAATGTGCAACGTGTTTAGTCCTTCCACTTAAACTAATAATAAATTCATCACTACTCACAGGTCAGTTCCCCGATGAATGGAAGTTGGCTAATGTTATTCCCTTATACAAAAAAGGTGATCGCATGGATGTTAAAAACTACCGACCTGTATCCCTGCTTTCTGTATTTTCTAAGGTCTTTGAGACCTTGATTTGCCCTGCACTGACTTCACATGTCGCTCCCATATTATCTCAAGAAAATCAACAGCCACTAACTTGATTTCCTATTTACACGATATAAATAAATTTGTAGATTCTAGCGTACAGGTGGACGCCATTTATACGGAATTTAGAAATGCCTTTGATAAGGTGGACCACGGGATAATTCTGAACAAATTATCCACTTATGGTATACATGGTTCTCTACTAAAATGGTGTCAATCTTATCTTGACCGCAGAAAGCAAAAGGTATTAGTGAAGAGTTATTCGTCGAACTTTTATGAGGCATCCTCAGGCGTCCCCCAGGGATCGCGCTTGGGGCCGATCCTGTTCTTGGTGTTCATTAATGATATTGAGGATCAAGTAAAATTTAGTAAATGCTCCCTTTTTGCTGACGATCTCAAGTTGTACAGACCAATATACAATTTATTCGATGTTGATCTTCTTCAGAAGGACTTAAAAACGGTCCAGGAATGGTGTGTAAATAATAAAATGTTACTTAACCCTAACAAATTCTATCACGTCAAATTTACAAGAAAATTGAATATCTTGCCTTCTTCATATTCAATTAACGATACGCCACTAAAGGAGGTCGCTACGATTCGCGATCTTGGAATCATTTTGGATAACAAATTGTCATTTGCAGCACACTATGATAGTATAGTTACTAAGGCTGCTAAGCTTTGTGGTTTTATTAAAAGAACGTGCCAAGAATTCAAGAATGTTTTCCCTATTACAACTTTATTTTATGCTTTTGTTCGTAGCACATTAGAGTTTACATCTGTGGCTTGGAGTCCTTTTTACCAAACACACATAGACAGAATAGAACGCGTGCAACGCAGTTTTACTAGATATCTAGCGTATCGGGATAAGTCTTGTCCTTTTCGTGCAGATTATCCACAAAGACTCAATCATTTCAAGATGGCTTCCCTTGAACACCGCAGATGCTTATATGATGCTTGCAATTGCCTGGTGTTCTTTCAGAATTAAACTTTGCTGTACCTAGGAGCAACATTATAAGACCTAATAAAAGACGAAAAGTTTTTGAACCTCTCACTCATTTAACAAATGTAGGTAAATTTTCTCCTTTAAATAGAATGTCGGTTTGCTTTAATAACCTTTATGATAATAACAGCGACATTGATATCTTTTGCAATTCCTTGGCAATGTTTAAATTGAATATAAACAAAACTAAGACATGGTTGACTTGCAAGACCGCCGATAGGAATATCAATTATTTTTGTGAGTTATGAGAACAGTGTATATTTTTTATTTGTTTTTTTCTCACATAAGTAAATTTTAATCAAATAATTTGGCTTTAAGCTTAATTAATGTTTTTCTTTTTAATTTGTAATTTATTAGTTTTAATTTGTTTATGCAAGCTTTGTTTGTGGCTGCTTTTGTAGTTACTCATATAATTTGGCATGTTTTTAATTTTGTTTAATTAAGGTTTATTATTTGTGAAAATTGTACCGGATTTATGTGTGAGGGCTGTGTGCTCCTATAATTTGTATCACTCTGCAGGACAAATGTATAGAACTAAGAATATGTTTGAAATCGGAGTATACAGTTGGAGCTCCTTAATAAATAAATAAATAAATAAGTTATGGCTATCAAACCTGGATTTAGAATTGTAGCTGTATATATAATAGATAAAGCAGGATACCAAGGCCATACGATGATGATGATCTCACCCATTTCAACATACGCGAGTTCATCAATGTGATGGTGGATTATAGTAGGTGCACGTTTGTTGTCCTCATTGCGAGCAGTTGTCTTAAGAGCGTATGAAGAATATGTGAGTCTGTGACAGATGGACGGATAGACAGCCGAGGCTTAGTAATAGGGTCCCGTGGGGCAACCTTAGGGTACGGAACCCTAAAACAGAACCGAATTTTGCACTAAATTATAACTACAATAAAAAACAATGATTATTTTCCCAATTCCTTCGCGAACTGAAAATATTAAAAACCTTAGTGTATCTCAACAACGGCTCGATTTAACAAAAAATGTGTAATCACAAAATTTGTTTGCCTTTACAAAAGGAGTGAAATAAGCTTTAAAAAATCAAAATCGGACCACTGGATACCGAGATATACTTTGACAAATAATCTTCCAATTTGGCGGCCATTTTTAAACATGGCGACCAAACGACCATGATCTGGACCATGTGGCCAATTTTTTTAAATACTCCTATAGGTGTTCAACAAAAGCCCGCAACAAAAACCTACGAGACATATGACTGCACACGGGACATGACCTATCGCCCGCACTATAGCATTCACACTGCCTTTGCCTGTAGGCAAAACGCCGAGAAATGTTTTAAATTCTTTATTGTAAACAGAAAAACAAGTACAGAATAAAGTAAAATAAATAAATGTTCTCGGGATAATGTTAACTATTTAAAAGTTTATTTAATAAAATAAACAGTTGCTAGCAGCACTCTATATACTTCCTGAAATATATTCAAAATTAATAAATGAAATATTGTTTATTTGCTTGACTTTTTTTGGTGACGCTACTCTAAGTAGCAGTCGCCATCTACAGATTGTTTCTTTAACCGCACGGGTTATACCACAAATTTTGTGGTACTATATTCTTTGTTATAGACTGACAGAATACAGTGCGAGTGAGAGGGGATGATTATGGCAGGGTTCCCAACTAAGGTGTTTTCCCCCTAAATTTAGGGGGGAAAGATGTGGCATGGGGTTTTTTTAGGGGGCTAATATTTTAGGGGTAAATTTAGGGTCATTATGAATTTAAAAAAATAGTCTTTGATGAGTAACATCTAAAAAGTTACATCTAATGACTGAGAACTTTGACTGAGAGAGCTAGATAAAGCTTTTCAAATTTATTTTGTTTTCACTATCAGTTTTATTTGCCTACAAAACATTATGATGGTCCGATTCATTCTCTCTGCACAGAAACGGCGGATCTTGGGTGGTTATATTATCGAAAAAAAAAGTTACTTTTATTTAAAACAGTCAAATGTATGACTTTAAAAGTACCTCAAATGAAACTGATTTTTACGGCCTACTGAATTTTTTTCGGCCTACTGAAATTGTGTAAAAAAGTCTTATTTAAATCTTTGGATAGTTTTCTTTTTTTGGGATTTTTACAATGAATTTTTGGCATTTTAGGGGTATTTTGGTTTTGGTTAGGGGAAACTTTTTTAGGAGGTGGCAACCCTGGATAATGGGCTATTATTATTCTAAGAACTTGTCGCGTTTATCGATTTTGCATCGCTGCAGCGATGAATTGTGCAACAACGGTTGCAGCGATGGATTTGTGATAAACGGCCTTATGTCAAAGTAACAGATAGCCTATACGCTGAATAGAGCAACGGAAATTACTTAATTGCACTGCTCGATTCTTGCATCGATGCTTGTCAAAGTCATGTGAAATGGTCGTTTATAAGTCTTTGCACAGCCCCCTGATTCCGTATCGTAAACTCAGTTGCCAAACCAAGTGGCTATCGTCTAAAACATAAAGGTTATTTTGGAAGTTAACTTTTTATATGTTTTTGGTGAATAGCAACTATAGCTAGCAACCGACACTGAGTTACATAATAGGCCCGCAGAGTTCATCGCTGCAGCCAACAGGCCAACAATGCGGAGTCGTATACGCGTCAGCGCGTTCCGAGTTAAACCATAATCGATTACATCGCGTCTATCGTCATTCCGAGTCAACATTAGCCCGATAACAATAGCCCTTAAGTGGTTTTTATGACCTCATGTATGACATCATTAAGGCCACCATGTTGTGCTATCATTGCCCATGCTTCTGAGCGTTAGCACTGTGAGTGATCTATCAAAAGTGACAGCCGGCCGGCTGCAATTTCAAAAATAGGTTATTCTTAGTCTTAGAGTTTAAAATTAAACCATGACTCAGAGATTTTAGTTCGCTTCGTTGACCTAAGTTTATAGTACTAAATAATTACGAGCCCAGAAAAAAAGGATTTTTGGCGAAAGAATAGACCTACACGTACTTAATTATTGCTTTCAATGAGGCGCAAATAACTCTTGCACAACAACGTAGCGTAGGTAAAGCATACTTGGTATTCACGTAACGTTATCAAATTGTGGTTAAAGGTTCATTTTTCTGTTACTCACAAGTGATATCATCCACGTCGCGTCGAAATGAGTTCCGAATGGATCATAAGTTTAAGCTCTCATGGAGGCCATTTCCCATTCGGAATGACTGGATGGGCGTGAGTAGTTTGATGGTAGTTTTAGCAATGTTATCGCCATTCGGAACGCTGTGTATGTATTTTTTTTTACATGCTCAGTGGGCAACGACCTTACAATAAGGTTACAGGGCTACAAACTTATCTGATCCGGTGACGAAGACTGTCGCTTCTTGAATATAGAGGTCATTTTAGTTTGGCCAATAGGGTCAGACAAGTTCGTTGCACTATAATCAATATTATGCAATAAGGTCGTTGTCAGTGGGCGACAGTGATGCCAGACGTGCCATTATTAAGGATGTATACCATAATTTTGAGTCTCATTCCATACAACATAATGTTGAGCTATGGCACCATAATTTTGCTCAATAAGCTCGTACCATATTTTTTTACCAAATTAGATAAAAATCCATTTAAATCGTTCCAATATCCAATGCGACTTTCATTCAGTTTATGATGAATCTGATGAATGATTACCTACACAAAAGATGGAAGACAGGGAGAGATTAAATTAATATTTAGATAACACTCTATGCACACACTCACGTTTCAATGTGTATACGTTCCGAAACTAACTATTAATCTTCGTACTAATAATAAAGTCAAAATAAAGTACCTAGGTAGTAAAAATGTCGTGCCTGTACATTGAATATTTTCGCGAAATTTTAAATGAAAGTGGGTTATTATTATTTTCATGATGCCAAAACCACATTTTTTAGAATTTTTGTCTGTCTGTCTGTATGTATGTTCCGTTTTAACTTGAGAACCACTCATCGGATTTGGAAGCGGTTTTTTTATCACCATCGTAGTGACCCTCGTTAACATATAGGCTCTAAGGCGTGTTCATAAAATAATTCCCAAGCCGAAAACGGGGCAAAAATTTTATAAACGTGGGCAGAGCCGCAAGCATAGGTTAGTTAAATATAATTTTCGTTTTTTTTGTGAATGTTTTAAAATATTGAATGTTCTGCATCTATCTGCATCCAAAATTCGGGCCCTACAAATAATAATAACATGTCAGACGATGGTGAAGACGATGTAATTATTCTTGAATTGACAATAAAATTTCATTTTGTTCGTTTTATTCACGAAAACATGTATTTTGGGGTATGCCATGCCATAATACATGGAAAACTATAATTTTGTCAAGGATTTTCCATAATTCTCAAATATTTATCTGGCAACACTGGTGGGCGACATTTTAATATTCCTTTCTCGCGCGTCTTCGGGTATATAATAATAACTTCCCCACCACAGCCCACAGATCAGTTAAACTTCTCTCCCTTACTTTGCACAACTAACTGCTTTTTGAAGTTTTAGTTTGCAGAATTCAGCAGAACTTGGAGATTTTTTGGTAAGTAAACCTTTAGCTTACTCAAAAAAGTTAATTCTTTCTATCAATACTAGCATCGGATGTTAACTTCAAGAGATATGTGCAAATTAATGGAATCCTATGAAAATGTTACCACAGTAAAACCGATTATTGCTTGTAAAATAATATTTTTACAAAATCAAGGCGCCCTAGCAAAAGCAAGCAAGTCTTTTTTCCCATAGAGCTCCCCACACCCCAACCCAAAAGTATACAACTTATATTATAGGTACTAATAAATAGGAAATAATTATGTCCGCCTTTGACTTCAATAACTGCTTTTACCTACTTGTTTTGACTTGGACTCCACTACTCTTTGGCAGTTTTCTGAGATCCTCTCATCCCAATCCAATACCAAACCTGAACAACCACTTCTAAAATAAAATAAATAAATAAAAAGATTTTTATTCAACAGAACACAACACAAAACATATAATACTTAAAGACTATTTTAGATCAGACAGGTTCTGCTGAAAAGGTCGGTGACTTAGCTTTTGTCCTTTAAGCCAGAAGCAAAAGGAACGCTGTTATTCTGCCACTGCCTGTTCATCCATAAGGATACTTATAACACTAAACAAAAAATATACTAAAATTAACACAACTATGATTAAACACATAAAAAAGAATAGCCATTTTGAGGAACTTGGAACTTCTATTGAACGTACCATTTATTTTAGTACCTATTATATGAATAATTATCTATATACTTATATATGTATATTATATAAACGTAAATGTATTATTAACCGATTTAAAATTTATATGAATATATTATGTTATTTACAATGTACATACTGAGTAAGTTTATTAACCACTCTTTACAATTTTTTTTGAATACAGGAAAAAAATTCTGCAACCTTATAGGTGGAGGAATGTTGTTCCAACATTTGGAAGCTGCATAACAAAAACAACCTCTAAATGCCTCCATCTTAGTGTTGGTATATCCAACTTGTCACTGTGTCTCGTTACATAACCACTACCTAATTCACTTAATCGCTTAAGTTTCTTAGCCAGATAGACAGGAGTTTTAAATTTTTGAACATTAAATACAACTGATAAGAGTTTCAACTTTCGTTGACCTGCCATATTGAGGGTTTTGGATTTTGCTAAGTATGGACTAATATGTGAGCGACGAGGTATATTTTGGCAAAAATGAACACAAGCATTTTGCACTCGTATGGCTTTTTCGGTTTTTTTCAGTAAGCAAGGACCGTAAACTATATCAGCGTAATCAAGATTGGATAAAACAAGTGCATCAACAAGACATTCTCTAACATTCTGGCTCAGGTGCGGACCATTTTACCAATTTTGGAGGTAACATGAACCTCAAATTTAAGTTTATGGTCGAATATAAGACCAAGATTACGTACTTGTGATTCCTCTATGATGTCGCGCCCTGCAACGCGTAAGTTGATGATCTTACATTTTCTGTCTGTTTTTTAGTTCCTAGCACCATGTACACAGACTTATCAGGATTAATTGAAAGACCTTTATTGTTTGACCATTCAACAATATTCTCCAAATCAATATTGAGGAGATCTACTGCTTTTTTCACTTCTTCCTCGGTACCAGCTACATGTCTATATATTTGGGTATCATCAGCATACAAATGTATTCTACTATGCCCTATGTATCTCACAAGGTCTGCTGTGTATAGACTGTACAGGCAGGGACCTAAAATAGATCCCTGAATGACACCTCTCTGTAAGGAAAGCAGTTTAGATCTCACATTTTTACCATTCGCGTCCAAACATTCGACCGATTGTTTTCTGTTTTCGAAATAACTGTTCAACCAGTTACAAGCCGAATCAGTGAAACCATACAATTTCATTTTGGCAAGTAATGTCCCCACAACTAAACTGTCAAAAGCTCGGCTATAATCCAAAAGAACTAATATTGTGGCAAGACCCTCATTTGACGCATTTAGAGCATCATCAACTACATCAGTGAGTGCTGTTGTGGTGCTGTGATGACTACGGAATCCAGATCGTTTCAGGAATTATTTCATTTCTTTCAATATAAGGACGCATTTGGTTCAGAACAACTTTTTCTATTATTATGTTTATTTATAACTCATGTACTTATCCACAATATACTTATATTAAATATTATACCCAACCGGTTTCGCTGAGTTAAAAATAAACATAATGTGTATTAATTTCCACCAACAATCATAAGCATCAACTATTTTTCTATTATTTTTGAAAAGGCTGGTAGAATGCCTATTGGTCTTAAATCTGCATATGTTTCTACTTTTTTGGAAGTGGCTTTAAATTTGAAATTTTCCATTGGGCAGGGAATTTACCTGATTGGAGAGAGCTATTTACGATAGCCGTAATATCTGTAAGTGAAAACGGTAGTGTAAGTTTTATCATTTCAATTGAAATTTTATCACTACCAACAGCTTTCGAGGTGATTGAAGTAATTATTTTTTCTATGTCATCGGGCCTAACATATCTAAATTGGAAAGAGTCATTTACAGGGGCTAATTCATTGTCAAGATCTGTCATTAAAACTTGTGATACAGGAATGGAACTTAAAAAATAGTCATTTATTTCATCTGGATTAAACAAATGTTTTGGTAAAGGGTCTTGCTTTTGACTTCCTAGAATTTTATTGATGCCACTCCACATCTTGCCCGGATTTTTCTCATGTTTGTTAACACGCTGTGCAAGATAGGCTTATTTTTCTTTACGTCGCGCTGATGTTACTAAATTACGTAAAGAAGAATAATATTGCTTATGCTCTAACTTGCCTGTTTTTCTATGTCTGTTTTCTGCCTTATCTCTAAGAGCCGTCATCAATTTAATGTTTTCCGTTATCCAGGGTGTGGGCGGTTATTTGAATGTACAAGTGATTTCAGGAACAAAGTGATCAAATAGCCCGGGAATTAGTTTATAAAATCTAGATACCATGGTGTCAACATCTTGAGATTCCGTGACCCACACCCATGGGGTGACTGATGAAGCCGTTTTGTATGTGTCTACATCGAAATGGTGAAAAGGTCTATATGTGATTATTCGAGGTGCAGGTACTTCTATCATCTTTGTTTTTGTTGTGCAGTTGATTTTGCACAGTCTAGCTTTGCAAATGGCCCATAAAGTCTCAATAGGATTTAGAATGGGTGAATTCACAGGCCAATCTAGAACAGTTAACTTGGATCCTTGTCCTGGAAATATTTCATTATTTCCTTCGACATGTGGCAGGAAGCAGAGTTCTGTTGAAGAATTGCTCCTCCTTGGGGTTGGCACTTTTCAAGCTCTTTATTCAAATGCTGTTCCAGCATGGAACTTGTGGCTGTTCATCTTACCTTCAACTGGCACCAAAGAACCAACCCCCATCTATGGAAAACAAACACCCCAAAAGCTTTTGTGAGTCAGTTTTTCATTTTGAGACCCAATGAATTAAGACCGCTGTCCTTTAACTATGAATCGAGTTTCATCGGTATATCATAAGACCTTTTTCCAGTCTTCTGCAGTCCAGCTGGAGTGTTTTCTGGGCCAGAACAACTTCCGTTTCTTCATGCTGTCATTGAGAAGTTGTTTTTTTGTGGTCGAACAGCCCTCTGACCACATTGCAAAAGTCTTCTATGGACAGTTGAGTCATGTATAGCTACGCCTGATGCTGCTAAGCCTAGTCACACCCCCGACACACCAACCAATCTGGCCCAGATAACTCCACACGCGCTTAAGCGTGTCCGTACACGCTTGTGTGTGTGCGTGAGCTAGTCTAGGGCTGGCAGCAAGTGTGTGAGCGTCGTCGTCGTCGACCGAGAGGGACCACATATAAGTCAGCAACTTCTATGATTCTCTTACTAAATTTATTGTGGTTAATCCTATGCACAATGCACATAACACTATGCTGCACATTATGAAAAACTCATTGGTGCGTGCCCGACTGGGGATTGAACCTGAACCTCAAGATCGAGAGGCCAGCGGCCAGCTATCTACCCCTGAGTTACCGCCGCTTTTTAAGTTAAGTTAGTTTAAAAGTAAATAAGACGAATACTTCAATCGACTCCCGTCTACTGGCCCCGCCATAGGCCCCGCTTAAACTCCCACGCCGCCTTCCTTATTATGCCGCAAGGGCGGGCGCGGCGGCGGCACGCGCGAATTTATATGAGTAAAATTTAAACATCGTCACGTCACGACATGAATCCCTTCAGAAGAGTCAGAGGCAAAGAGTATAGTAACTAGTAGAGGTGTTTTTTATAGGCTGTCCGAGATATCATGATATGGGTGACAGTTCGTAATTTTCCGTTTCACCTATACTACTCACATCATACTACATACACCCAGGCACAAAAGAAAATAATAGGTTTTAGAAATAATGTAAATAATTATTGCAAAAACACAATAAATAATGCCTCTATAAATCGGAACAAAAATCTCAGTGTATTCGTTAAATTTAACGAAGAAAAGATTCAGTAAATAATTATGTCTTTTTGCTACGTGATGCGTGGATCGGAACGCTAACCCATAGGTACGGACACTACATAATCGAAAATATATCGGTGCAGCCATCATATAAGATCGCGTCAGTATGAGTACATCTTGTATGCGGATTGTGTTTTCGTTGCGGTTGCTTTACATGCTATTTGTTTTGACGTTTGTTACAGTTTTTGTTGATTTTTGTTTTGTTATTGGTGTAATTCCGAGAAAAACAAAAAAAAAATTTTTGACCTCTCAAGCTCTGGAGTTATTGGTTCGTTTAATTTAACTAATTTAGTAATTAACAAAAAATAGTTTGGATAATCAAAGATCAATTAAATAAAAAATCGATTTGATAGCCCTTGTTAACTATCTCGATACTAAAAAAAAATCGATTATATTTCGCTATAACTGTCAACTTTGAACTGCCACCCATATCATGATATCTCGGACAGCCTATAGTATGGACTGTGAAGTGCAGCTCATATTCAATACTTACTCTTACACCCACGTTTCACCGATGATTTTCAACTTGCTTTTATTAGCTTCACTAATGAACTAACTGAGGAGTTCTACCTATATGTAGTGATGAGGCTTGGATCGAAGGCCAAGGTGGGTATACAAAAGCAGAATAATTTGTCCTTAAATCAGATTTTGCCAGTAACATAATGTATGAGCAAAAACTTAACTTACAAAATTACATAATAGCCAACGACACGGGCACGTGTAAATATAAAGTCATGTTGAAAGCTCAAACAAAAACATTCGATTTTTAAATTTCAAATGTTGCAATTAATTTACTCAGCTCAAACTGTCGAACAAAAACATTTGATTTTTAAATTTCAACTCAATGTTGAAATCGTTTCCAACTGTTTAAGAGTTTGAGTCCTAAACCGAGATAGGTAAAGGGCAATACAACAATATTCGATAAAGAAGAAAATGCCTTTCCTTGGTTCATTGGAAGGAAATTAAAAAAATCTTCGTTCTTGGTTTCTCGGTTTTCTGGACATCCATAAACACCACAATAACGCACCATATTGATAAAAAATATGTATCGTAAATAATAAAACAAAATACGCGCGCAACGGACGAGTGGTAGCCGAGCTCTGCTGGGATCATAGAGTAACTTATACACTGGGAATAGAGTCATCAGTTTTATCTCGGTTTAGCGACATCTCGTGGGTAACGACGGACTTAGTTCGCTATTGTACCTACCTATACCTACACAGGTATATCATGTATAGCTCAGCCTTACTGCATTGTATTTTTATTTTTCAAATACCTACTACACATTAGTTAAATAAAACAACATTTAAGAAATTAATGATAATTTATTTACATGTAATTTAAGTAAACAATACATTTTAGATAACCTAAATTCACAAGTTTTCACAAATTTCACAATTCCCGCGAATCTGAAATACGATATGTTCGTTAAAGTCACATTCACCGGGGTTTAAACATAAAATTGCATAAGATAGGTATTTACCACAGTTCGGCACACGGCACATTTTTTCCGATGTCATTGTTGTAGCAAAATGAAGTCCATTCAACGTAAACAAACACGATCGTCGGAGTCAAAAAGAAAGCTGGTTAGTCAAAATAAAACACAGTCAACAGAATCCATGAAACAAAAATCATGAATACCGCAAACAGAAACAGACAGGCATTTTGAAATTGAAACCAGTGCTGCCAGATCAAAAACCCCATTCAGCGCTAGCAACACTCAAAAAAGCGCAAGCGCAAAAATGTAAAATATTGCGATGATTCCCTTAATTTGCACAATACTTTATATAATAAATTTAAGTTAAACTAGCGAAACACTATCTATCGCACTACTGCCCATCAATGCAGAATTCTATAGTTGTTAAGTTTATTTATATTATATACATTGTTACTAACAGATGTTGTGTCGGTTTCGGCATCTAGGAGGTCATCCTCATGGACCTTATTTTTTATGGGATACCCAATGTACAATCTATTACATGACACTGGTAGATTAGACTACACCGGCTGTCTTTGCTAAAATAAGAATTGAAAAACTGAACTATAGAACAAAACATTTTGTTTCATTACAATTCCTAGATTAATATACAAATCATGAACATGCAAAAAAAGGCAGATGGAGTTTCGCTAAACAAAAACTGGAACACCCATAGTAAGTCTACTCACATGTATACATGAGCCCGGCACACACACATTAATCAGTAATTAACCAATAGTGGTGACAGGCTGTGGGAATCAGAGTATGAATTAAAATTTATTTTTGGGGGCAGCCGGAATCCTTGTATGAGGTTTATTTTTTGAAAACAATAGATTTTGGAGGCCTCTATGAAAATTTAAAAAAAGTGGGTATATCCTTTATTAAATGAAAAGCGATGTCTTTCATTTGACCGTCAGTGACGTCATGACAAAACATTTCCATACAAAAATATATATTCTTGAACGCATCCTAAAGTTTCTTCATTTCCTGTAAATACGAAAATGCTTATAAAATCAGTTCAAAAGCATGTAAACAATTAAGATTGAAATTACATTCCTAAATATGTATATTTATTCCAAAAGCAGAAAAAAATTGCACATTGATGTTTAAAAAAATAGGTACCAAATTCCCTGGCCATAATATAAGTTGATAATTTTATTTGCCACTGGTTAATTTGTCGCATTCAACGACTGCGTGTATCGGACCGACCACGCGCCACTACTAAACTAGTAGTTCGCCCCGAACTGTGAACTCTCGTTTGACCAATTCGCGCTTGACCGATTTGGCTCATGTTTGAATCAAATGATTATTTTTGTCTTATTTACTCGCCTGCCAAATTTCATTACGTTCCGATCAAGAATACCTACCCGAGTTATCGTCGAACAAACATTCAGACTGGGACGTGGATACAGGAACTCTTCAACGGACAACAGCACGATTATACTTTTAGTTAAACCAGCCGCGACGCAAGTAACGTTTTATTGGGACCGAGGTTTAGAGAAATACCTCTAAGTTCTAGAATGGTAATTTTCTGGTTTCAGATTTTACCTCAGGTCATAATTTGTTTTTATTTAATGCAAACAGCTCTCAGGGCTCTACAGTAATTTGAAAAACTAAATGGACTTCCACAGGCTTTCACCATAATGTAACAAGACTATTTCAATGGCAAATCCGGGCTAATTCAGGGCTTGCATGTTGCATGTTACAGGTTCTGAGGTTAAATTTAGTTTTTGGGATTTGCTATTTGCTCCTGAACACTAGCTCCTGACAACGTTGTGCGGAGGTTCTGTAGGTCGGGAACTTTTGGCTATAGAACCAATGCAGAACGTTAATTTAACGTTGTTGTGGCTAGTTTTCCAGAACCTTGCGTTATCCTAAAAAGGTTTTAGAACCTGCTCAAAAGCTTTGTAGAACCTGAAATGTTAGTTGGGGCAATATGGTTGTTAAACATTACTGTTACCTTGTTAATGGCAGGGTCCACGTGTCTAGAGGCTTTGTAGTCGTAGAGCATCCCGTTGAGATGATGCAGAGAATTCCCCATTATGACCAGTCGTCGTCATTATTATCAGCCCAAGGTTATCCGTTAAGGAGTTCCCGTATCCACCTTTCAGTCCCATCATCAGAGCCTGATCACCATGTTTTACCAAAGTACCCATCGACATTGAACAAATAATCCCAATATCAAAAGGTCTACTGTTGTCCATTGAGGATTTCCCGTATCCATGTTCCAGTCCCATCATTAGCCTGAGTCACCATGTTTTACCAAGTACTTACAAGACTAATGATATAAGCCCAAACTTGAAGGTACTGCTGTTGTCCGTTGAGGATTTCCCGTATCCACCTTCCAATTCCATCATTAGACCCTGGTCATCATGTTTTACCAAAGTACTAATCAAGACCAATCAAATAAGCCTAAACTTAAGGGTTTGCTGTTGTCCATTGAAGAGATCCCGTATCCTGTGTCTTCCAGTCCCATCATCAGACCTTGGTCTCAATGTTTTACCAAATTTCTTATCAAGACTAATCAAATAAGCCAAAACCCGAAGGATCTACTTTTTTCTGTTGAGGATTTCCCGTATCCACTTTCCAGTCCCATCATCAGACTCTGGTCACCACTTTGGTAAGTACTAATGAAGACCAATCAAATAAGCCCTAACTCGAAGGGTCTGCTGTTGTCAGTTGAGAAGATCCCATACCCACCTTCCAGTTCCGTCATAAAACCTAGTCCATGTTTTACCAAAGTACCATTCAAGACCAACTAAACAAACCCAAACTCGAGAGGTCTATCGTTGTCCATGTTTTACCAAAGTACTAATCAAGACCAACCAAACAAACACAAACTCGAGAGGTCTATTGTTGTCCGTTGAGTAGTTCCCGTATTCACCTTCCAGTTCCATCATCATGTTTTACAAAAGATGACCAAATTTTCGGGGTGTGCAGAGTTGTTTAGAGAGCATTACAAACTGGAAAAGATCAATTGAAACAATTTTGAAGTGCGAAGTACTTTGTGAAATATCTTTGGCCCGGATTTGAACGAAAGGCTCTCTTGCTTTCACGGCACGTGCGCTGCCGTTACGCCGCCGCCGAGGTCCTCAAAATGGACCGGTGAATTGTTTTTACCATACCTGTACTGCACACCAAAATTTTGTATTTACTTGATACACCAGCCTGTAATTCCCATACTGAACGGTCACAAGGGCGTTTTGTGATTTCACCCCTTGTTCAGACAGTTAGGAAATTCACAGTTCTCGTTAATTGAGATTATATGATTCACTAGCTTTTGCCCGCGGCTCCGCCCGCGTGTTACTCGGTTTAACGACATGCTTTTTTTCGGGGTAAAAAGTAGCCTATGTGTTAATTTAGGGTATAAGCTATATCCATTCTAAATTTCATCCAAATCCGTTGAGCCGTTTCAGCGTGAAAGATTAACAAACATACACACACACACACACACAAACGTTCGCATTTATAATATAAGTGTGATTTATTGTGATGTGATAGCGAAATCCATTGCTTCGGGTACTTTAAACATTATTTAGGGAGCATTACAAACTGAAAAAATGTGGGTGGAAAAGTCGTTAGCCTGACCCTGTTAAGGTACAACTTTACTGTTCAGCGGTGACCTTTAATGCAAAGAAGTCAAAAACCATCGTGTCCGGAGGAAGCGGGGCGCACGTGTGGGGCGGGGCAGGCGTACGTACTCATGCCTATGCGCTGATTGCGCAACTAAAGTGCGCGCCAGATAAGTCTGCGCGCGACTTGTGGCGTTACTAACGTTTTACTACTTGACCTTTGGCATGATGATTGCCAAACTTGACCACTGAAAACTAATAAGAATTTAGACATTCTACACACTCACCAGGTACACCTGACATAACAATAACTTGGCGGCCTGCGATTTATGATTTTGGCCACGCGCAGACTTATCTGGCGCGCACTCTATTCCCTTCAACGTATCACCGCTTGACTTTCGTGCCGTAGGCTGCACTAGCTCATGACTTTTGCACCCTCATACATGCAGCCTTAGAGCATGTATTAGCATGCATCTGACTGAGTTTTTTTTTTTTTTTCAGTCAATTAAAGGGGAATTTCGAGGCGCGTTCCTAACGACAGACGAAGGCCAAGACAAGTTTGTCTACGCTTGAAATAGTTGTAAGTCCCACGTCGAGACCAAATTCCACTGCAGCGTCTGCAACGATTTCGATCTCTGCGGTCCTTGCTATGAAAAGGAGGGCCATCAGCACAAAATGAAGAAACTCGGCCTAGAGCAAGCCAACTCCCGGGAGGCGCGTACCCAAAGGTCCAGCAGCTGGTTAGTCCACGGAAGTCAGTGCCGCGATAAAAACTGCCTAAAACCTTCCTGCTTGAAGATAAAGCAAGTAGTAACGCATACACAGATATGCAAGAGAAAGACAAGGGGGGGCTGTATGCTCTGCAAAAAAGTTATAGGTATATGCTGCTACCACGCAAAAAACTGCCAAGAGGCAAAGTGTTTCGTTCTGTACTGTAGTGATATAAAGAAGTACCTTAAGCAGAGGGTGCAACAGCAGCACTGTCACTCTACGTTGGCGTCGTTCTCTACCGTGCCGCCCCTCGTCGCCCCGCCGCCTTTGAAGCCGACAACGCATGTGTTACCGCACAATGTGCAGGAGGCGTTGCAGCAGGTGAGGACTGATTTTTTGACGTAAATTCGATGAAGGTTTTACGTTAGGTTAAGGGGGTCATCGACGAAAAGTTGCGTCACGAAAAATGTGTATTTTCGACAGCTTTGTGCGACTAAAATTTAAAAGAAAGAAAAGTAATAGTTACGCCATGTATATTTTTACAAATAGTTCACGAAGCCCTTTCATTAGATAATCCACACGACAGGTATCAGAAAAAAAAACTTGCATAAAAATTTTAAAGGTGTGTCATTCGGGTCATAACCCGTCCTCTAAGTAGTATTTTTTTTTTTCAAGAACTGTGGTTCGAAGTGCCTAAGTACGGTTTTTTGCGAGTACGGTTGTATAGTAAAGTTATTGTAGATTATAAAAAATCCATTACGGATCCCAAAAGGCAAAACAGAACCCTAACAGCTCTATTAATGGCACGCTGCTGTCTGTCTTTCACGGATCTCTCTCAACCTAGTGGACGGAATGAGTTACAGATCTGAAATGTGTATATTTTGTGGAGAATACTGACATTGAATTGAAAATTTAATTTAATTATAATCCCAAAAATGAAAATAACCGTTCAAGTGAAGTAGGACTCGCGCCTGAGGGTTCTGTATTATCCAGATAAGTTAATAAATAGACTTAAAATTAAATGACTCGAATAAAAACTATACACTCTTATCATGAGCTATAAAATGTATGAAACATAAACTGCAAAATTAAGTTAATTGGTCGACTATTGCTTTAAAGCCTAGTCATCTGTTATTATACTACTGACGTGAATTTTCTCACATATCAAAAAACAACCGTTTAGCTGGCAGGGGGGAAGTTGACTCTTACAAAAATATGCACTTTAAACATTGACCTCTCATAAACAACTAGACTCATAATCTCGCTCAAAAAGTGTCCGCGATGCATTTTGTCACCGCTATGGGGTGACAAAATCGAATGACGATTTCGTATAACTGACATTGCATCTTATGTTAACGACATAACGTCTTATATTGGTTTATAATTTTTACTACTAGGCACGTCACACGTTCGGACACTTTCTGACGAACTTTTCTTAGAGACTGTGTGTCTTGTTGTGTATGAGAGGTCAATGACTTTAAAGCTTAATATTTCGCAAACGGATCCCTGAATCGAATAATGGTTTTTACACACCCGCAATATTTTTGAATGACCTATCCAACGACACCTAACACTATGGAATAGAAGAGAAAAAAAATCATCCCCGCTTTACGTATAGGAGATAGACCAGAAAATTTTTTTTTGTAAGTTTTTATTTTACCTGTTTGTCGGCGTTATTACATTCATACCAAATTACAGCTTTCTGATACAAAGACTCTCTGAGCTAAGCCGCGGGCAGACGGGCGGACGGACGGACATGGTGAATTTAGGGATTTCTGGTTTACTACAAAACCATAATAAGGAGTCAGAACAAACAACTTCTTCTTACCCTAACGTGTGGGGTGTCATAGTCTAGAGTGCATCCATCCATGCATCCATCAGTCTATGTTCTTCCACTGCTGGACATAGGCCTTTCAAAATTTCGCCACTCATAACGGTCCTCCGTCCTCCTCATCCAGCCGCCACCCACAACGGCCTCCGTTTTTTCCTCTTGAGGTACGGAATCCTAAAAACGACCAAATTCCCTGGCCAACAATTATCAGATTTATTATGTAATTTCATTACAGAAGTCACCGGCCTAACAGAGATAACACAAAATAATTGGAAAAAAACTTATTTAATTCTCAATATAGTCTCCTTTTGACGCAATACACTTTTCCCAGCGATGTTCAATAGCTTCGATGCCCTGTTTATAGTGATTACTGTCAAGCTCTTCAAAATAGCCATCAACAGCAGACTCTACCTCTTTATTATTGGCAAATCTTTTACCGCCGAGCCACTTTTTCAAGTTAGAAAACAGAAAATAATCTGAGGGAGCTAGATCAGGCGAATAAGATGCATGAGGAAGCAATTCGAACTTCAACTCATTAATTTTAGCCATTTCAATGGTGGACGTGTGAACTGGTGCATTGTTCTGATGAAAGAACACTTTTTTTTTCGCTAAATGCGACCGTTTTTTGTAAATTTCATCACTCAAACGCTGCAATTGTTTTGCGTAGTACTCGCCGTTTTGCCTTTTTGCAGATAATCAATAAAAATGATCCCATGCGCATCCCAAAGACTGACGCCATGACCTTGCCAGCAGATGGAACCGACTTCGCCTTCTTTGGAGCTGATTCTCCCTTTTCAGTCCATTTTTTCGATTGTTCTTTCGCCTCAGGGGTGAAGTGGTGGACCCATGTTTCGTCCATCGTTATGAATCGTCGTAAAAACTCTGCTTCATTGCGTTAAAATTTCTCCAAACTCTGGATTGAAACATCCCCACGACGCTGCTTTTGTTCAATGGTGAGCAATCGCGGCACCCATCTTGCGCACAGCTTTCTCATGTCCAAATTTTCAGTCAATATGCGATGTATAGCACTTTTTGAAATGCCTACCATGCCTGCTAACTCGCGCAATTTTAGTCTACGGTCTTCCAATACTAATTTTTTAATTATTTTCACCTTTTCTGGCGTAGTCACTTCATTTGGTCGACCGCTGCGATGTTCATCTAGGCAGCTCGTGCGACCTCTTTTAAACTCAGCTACCCAATATTTTACCGTTGTAAATGAAGGAGCAGACTCTCCTAGAGCAGAATCCAGCTCGACTTTAAGATTAGTTGGACTTACACCTTTCAAATGAAAGTATTGTATCACATATCGATGACCAATTTTGTCCATGTTTGCAAAATCACTCAGAGCAATCTCTATTAATGGCTGTGAAACAAAAACAAAAGAACATAGCTTCTTCTTTTTTCAAATTAATTCGCCATAAGATTCGAACTTTCGAATTTTATTTAAATTTTTCAGCCAGTATTAGTATAAGACAAGCCGCCTCGCTCGGGCTGTAGTACCAGGCGCGCGCAATCACAGAAATATGCAAATGTTAGTAAACTTTGTAGTTCATGGGTCACGACCCCGCTAGGGATTCGACATGTTTGTTTACGTTTTGAAATGATTAGGAAAATTTTTTTTTTAATTGTATGGACATCTAATGTAGTGCAGATCCGCCTGAAAATTTGAATACAAGATCGTTAACATGTCCAGTTTTGAACCCTGAAATATGGTTACACCTTTCTGTTACACGTTGTATATATGCCAGGTCGGCTATTTTTGGGACCCCCTACGTACTCTACCTAAATTAGTCTTCTTTAACTAGAAGTTCAGGAGACACAGACAGACTGACCCTCCAGGGATTCCGTAGGTAAGTTTTCTTTCTGTTCTAATCTAATGGTACAAGGTTTAGTACCTAACCTTGGTCCAATGAACCTTGTGGTCATAGTTGATACCTATTGTTTGAAGTGCATTTTTCTTCCAGAGCTGGTACGAAATGAAAATTAGCTTAATAAGATTAATTCGCCCAAGATCTAAAAACTAAATTGACACCTGTAGAATTTAAAATATTATATATTTACTAAATATCCCATAGATAATCTCAAAATGGTAAGTTTTATTATTTTAAATATTGCCCACAGTATTATAATTAACTTTAGTAGGCATAGGCGTAACTAGGTAGGGGCCAGGGGGGCTGAAATGAAGAAAGAAAATGAGATTTTTTTCATCACACATAAACAAACAGACAAACTAATTTAAAATTAAAATTAATTAAAATACTTGAAATTATAGAAACAATAGATTAAATATTATAAAACTATAAAATGTGACGAAAAGGAGCAGACTCAGCATCTGCTGTGAGCTGAGAGCAGCAACACAGCGCTGGTTTTCAGCCAGTCCCTGTACATTCACTGTACTAGAAAAACGCTTCATCGAATTTAGGGCGTTATTTGCTTTGTATGTGATCTCGTTGTATGGAGGGTTTTCTCTATTTCTCTTATTAGGATCATTTAATCGAGAACAGAAACTTGATTTTGTGCTAGCTTCATGAGTTGGAGTCAGGGGCCGCCCCCCACCTCCCCCCTTAGCTAAAAATTCTAGTTACGCCTACCTATGCTATGTCACAGTAGGACTATCCGTACCTAGCATTAATTTGCTGCATAGTCCTGTAAATGAAAGATTAGAGATTGCATTAAGATAAAATCACTTTAGAAAAATTGTTTAAAAAAAATACTATCGTCATATTATTTATACACTAGCTTTAGCTCGCGGCTCCGCCCGCGTATAAGTGATTTCCGTGGAAATAAGGCAAACAAAACAACATGATTTTTCCGAGCGACAGTAGATCATAGATATCTTAATACTATTATGTGCAATAGATGCAAGGAACATTATAACTATGCCAGCATGTTAGTTCAGCGCGTCCGTGTACACGAAATTCTTTGTGTTTCTATAAGATTGCTGTCAGAACTAACTCGCGATATGGCAACACGATGATGGAGCTCTGATAATGAGACTGGGGTGTGGATACGGGAACTCCTCAACGGACAACAGCATGATTATACTTTTAGTTAAACCAGCCGTGGAGCAATATTCTTGTTTATGCCAAGATCCACGTTTCTAGAGGCTTTGTAGTCGTAGAGTATCCCCTTGAGATAAAGCAGAGAATTTCCCATTATGACCAGTCGTCGTCATTGTTATTAGCCCAAGCTTGAGAGGTTTTCTGTTATCCGTTAAGGAGTTCCCGTATCCACTTTTCAGTCCCATCATCATAGCCTGATCACCATGTTTTACCAAAGTATACCCATCAAGATTGAACAGATAATCCCAAAATCAAAAGGTCTACTGTTGTCCATTAAGGATTTCCCGTATCCACGTTCCAGTCCCATCATTAGCACTGGTCACCATATTTTACCAAAGTACTTATCAAGACCAATGAGATAAGTCCTAACTCGATGGATCTGCTGTTGTTCGTTGCGGATTTCCCGTATCCACCTTCCAATTCCATAATCAGACCCTGGTCACCATTTTTACCAAATTACAAATCAAATAAGCACAAACTCGAAGGGTCTGCTATTGTCAGTTGAATAGATCCCGTATCCGCCTTCCAGTCCCATCATCAGTCCTTAGTCCATGTTTTACCAAACTACTAATCAAGGCCAACCAAACAAACCCAAACTAGAGAGGTCTATTGTTGACCATTGAGCAGTTCCGGTATCCACCTTCCAGACCCATCATCAGGCCTTGATCACCATGTTTTACAAAAGCTTATCAATTAATTTTCAAGTATATCAAATTGTTTTGTGCAAATTGTGCAGAGTTATTTAGAGAACAACACAACAAATGTTGTCTTTTACAAACTGGAAAAGATCAATTGAAACAAATTTCCAGTCCTCAAAATGGACCGTAAATTTTTTTGTACCACACCTGTAACACCAAATTTTTGTATTTAGTTGATACACCAGCCTGTAATTACCATACTGAACGCTCACGAGAGAAATCCATCGTTTTTTAAACATTTAGAGATTATTAAAAACTGAAATATTTAGGTGGAAAAGTCGTTAGCCTGACCCTGTAAAGGTACAACTTTTGTACATACATGCAGCTGACTAAGTTTTAATTATTTTTTTCCAGTCAATCCCTGAACTGGATAACTTAAGGAGCGGTGACGTGAAGCAAGCCAACTCCCGGGAGGCGCGTACCCAAAGGTACAGCAGCTGGTTAGTCCACGGCGGGAGTCAGTGCCGCGATAAAAACTGCCTAATACCTTCCTGCTTGAAGATAAAGCAAGTAGTAACGCATACACAGATATGCATGAGAAAGACAAGGGGGGGCTGTATGCTTTGCAAAAAAGTTATAGGTATATGCTGCTACCACGCGAAAAACTGCCAAGAGGCAAAGTGTTTCTTTTTGTACTGTAGTAATATAAAGAAATACCTTAAGCAGAGGGTGCAACAGCAGCACCGTCACTCTACGTTGGCGTCGTCCTCTACCGTGCTACCCGTCGGTTCCCCGCCGCCCATCGTCGCCCCGCCGCCTCTCGTCGCCCCGCTGCCCCTCGTCGCCCCGCCGCCTCTCGTCGCCCCGCCGCCTCTCGTCGCCCCGCCGCCTCTCGTCGCCCCGCCGCCTCTCGTCGCCCCGCCGCCTCTCGTCGCCCCGCCGCCTCTCGTCGCCCCGCCGCCTCTCGTCGCCCCGCCGCCTCTCGTCGCCCCGCCGCCTCTCGTCGCCCCGCCGCCTCTCGTCGGCCCGCCGCCGCCTTTTAAGCCGACAACGCATGTGTTACCGCACAATATGCAGGAGGCGTTGCAGCAGGTGAGGACAAATTTTTTGACGTGAATTCGATGAAGGTTGTATGTTAGGTTAAGGGGGTCATCGACGTTGCGTCACGAAAAATGTGTATTTTCGACAGCTTTGTGCGACTTAAATTTAAAAGAAAGAAAAGTAATAGTTATGCCATGTATATTTTTACAAATAGTTCACGAAGCCATTTCATAAGATAATACACACGACAGGTCTCAGAAAAAAAAACTTGCATAAAAAAGGTAAAGGGGTGTCATTCGGGTCATAACAACCTCCCATAAAGTAATTTTTTTTTTCAAGAACTGTATTCCAAAGTACGGTTTTTTGCAGGTACCGTTATAGTAAAGTTATTGTAGATTATCAAAAATCCAATAAGGGTCCCAAAGGGCAAAACAGAACCCTAACAGCTGTATTAATATCACGCTGCTGTCTGTGTGTCACGGATTTCTACCTTGTAGACGGAACGAGTTACAGACTGCAAATTTGTATATTTCGTGTAGAATACTGACACAAAACCGAACATTCAATTAAAATTTCAATTTAATTATAATCCCATAAATGAAGAAAACCGCTCAAGTGCAAGTAGGACTCGTGCCTGAGGGTTCCATATTATACAGGAAAGTTAAAAGAATTAAATGATTCGAATAAAAATTACAAACTTAACATTACCTACAACATGGTCAAAATGTATGAAACATAACTGCAAAATTAAGTTGGTCGACTATTACTTATTAACTTTTAAAGAACAACCATATCCATATCAAAAAACAACCGTTAGCCGGCAGGGGGAGACAGTTGACTCTTACAAAAATATGCACTTCAAAGCTTAATATTTCGCAAACGGATTCCTGAATCGAATAATGGTTTTCACGCACCCGCAATGTTTTTGAACGACCTATCCAACGATACCCTACAGTATGGGATAGAAGCAAAAAAAAATCATCCTCGCTTCAAGTTTATATGATCTGTGGTAATTAGGGGATGGATCAGAAAAAAAATTGTACAAATTTTTATTTTACCTATTTGTCGGCGTTATTAATACTCATAATATGTATACCCATGTCAAATTACAGCTTTCTGGTACTGATAGTCTCTGAGCTCAGCCGTGGACAGACAGACGGACGGACAGACATGGTGAAACTAAGGGTTCCTGGTTTACTACGAAACCATAATAATACCCAGATAGGTAAACATATTTTTGAACAACTTCGATGCTGACATTGTCGACGGTTATTGGCCCTTGGATGACGTGACAGTTGGACATGACCTTAGTCTTATCCAAATTCATCCGCAGGCCCACTCGTCTCGAAGAATCGCCGCCGAAGAAGGGCCACGCACCATTTCCTCCAGTTCCTGCAGCGATTCCGCCATTATCACGATGTCATCGGCAAAGCGAAGATAGGAAATATATTCTCCGCTTACGTTTATGCCTCGGAAATAACATCTCCCTGTCTCACGCCGCGCTGAAGATGTATCGGTCTTGTTTGTACAGCCTGTACTTGGACGGACATCGTAGCAGAGTCATACAGACATTTCAACATCTCCACGTAACGCCAGTCAACTTGGCATCGCTGCAGGGACTGCAGAACAGACCAAGTTTCGATGGAGTCGAAGGCTTTATCGTAGTCCATAAACGCTAGACATAAAGGCTGATTCATTGACCTATACGCCTAGACGGAGTGTGTCCTGACTCCATAAACGTGTGCGTAACCGCTATACGTATGTTTACTTGAGCTTACACGCACACATCGGCGTGAAAAATGTTGTCTATTAATTATATTTTTCCCTAAAAGTGGGGATAATTATTTGTATCCGTAAACAACGTCAATACAGGGATTGTGTGATGGATAATCTAAAAGTCCGATAAGATTTTTTACCCGACTTCCAAAAAGAAGGAGGTTATGAATTTGAGATGTATCCTTTGATTGAAGGAATATTAAAGTTTGCCATAATACTGCATTGTTTGTTACAAATGTTATATTAAATAAACACAGACAAGATTCAGATAACATATGCGAGGACGGTTGATAAAGATTTTAACCAAACGGTTAATAATAGTTTCATGTGAATCGAACGAATTTTCGCAAATTTCAAAAAATGTTAACGATCTGGGCGGCTATTCCGGAATTATTTTTCACTCGCAATATCAATCATTAGATATTTGTTTAAAGTTCGATAAATGCTATGCAATGGAAATTAGAGTGACTAAACCACATCAAATAGAAGCTATAAGATATAAGGAATGCTCGCTATAAGTTTTCAATCAAAAAAATGAATCAATATCCGTACAAAATCCATTTTAAAATCACCCGCAAACTGCCTTCGCAATTTTAACGCACGCGCCAGAATCACCGTCCAGAACGTCAACAATATTTTACTTTCTCAGAATCCAAACATGATCGGTCTAGTACCAGCCGTTTAGAAGATATGAAAAAAAACTGTCAAACAGCAAAACAAGTTTCTGACTCCGTTATCGTGATCAGCTAATGTGAAACGCTAGTGAACTGATGAGCTTCGTGCGAATCAGACGACTTTTCACTAATGTCAAACTTCGACAGCTGACAAAAATGTCAGCGTAAAAAAATAAATTAGCGTCCAAACACGGTGAGTTTAGGACTTCCGTTTAGGAAATGTCAGATAACTTGCCACATGTCGAAGCACGTTGTTGACACCATTATAGTGATCAGCGAGTGTGTCACCATTATGTAGCCTTATTTCGCCCCGAACTGTTAAGTCGCACTTGACCGATTTGACTCATGTCATAACTTGAATATTATTATTTATGTACTTGAGTACCAAATTTCATGATATTCCGACCAACGATACTCGAGTTATTGTCGGATAAACTCATACATACATACAAACACTGGATTGTTCAAGTAGACTCGGATTACTTTGCTCGCTTCGCTCGCTCGTTGATTTACGTACTAATGACTAACTAATGCCAACAAACAAACGGACAAACAAACGAACAAAAAGATATACAAACCAGCACAAAGTACATAAAACACAAACAGGATTTACCACTTAAAGAAATTACAAACGAAACGTACCAATGACCGATCACCGACGGTCGATCAATATTGCTGAGCTACCTCTTATCGGGTGTTATTTTTTCACTACTCTGGTAACCCCATAGTACAATGGCGAACAGCAAAATTGACAAATGCACTCTTTGGTTTGGATAATTTTTTCACGAAGAAATATTAATGGAAATGAAGTACTTACAGATGGAATGAAACACATTTAACCTTTGACGGCTTCTGAAAATAGTTTTTACAAGTTTTTATTGCGCAACTTGGCATTTTAGTCGTAATTACACGAGATGCGTACTCGACAAAATGTCCTTGAATACTGTTTAGCTGAGACACAAACTCGGCTATTTTAGTTGAGTATGAATGATCTCGCCTTTCGCGCGCTCACACTACGTCTAGGCGTATAGGTCTATGGGCTGATTATACTCTTCAGTTTTCTGTATAACCTGCCTTTGCGTGTGAATGTGGTCCACGGTACTCTAGCCTTTTCGAAACCCAGCCATAGAGTACTAATATATTTTTCACCTCACAAGCTCGGAAAGGCTCTGTTTATCATTCGAAATCTGAGTGGAAAAACGCACTTTATCCGCTAGCGTGGAAAGTGTTTTTAAAATTTTAATATTTTTATTCAATGAAGGTTTCGTACAATAATATTACATATATATAGAACCTCATTGGTTTCGTAATAGTTTATATTCTCTGCAGCCAGTCCACTGTAATGCAAATACTTATTTCATGTCATGCGCCAGCCTCATTTAAGAATAATCGCACTGGCCAGCAAGAAAATTTGATTAAAAACAAAAACTTAGAATTTCCTTCTCTTTCTTTATTCAATTCATTTTCCTTCCATTATTTTGGTTTGTTTTTTGATAAAATCGAAAGAAATCATAAAATATGAGCGAGGCTAGCAGCGACGAAGATATAAATTGAACACCTGCAGAATTAGTGCAAGCGGTACATAATGCCGAGTTGAGTTTTCTTCCGAGAAATCGCTCGAAAAATACATAAAAGCGTACGTTTTTCTTGTACCTAACATTTTCCTCGCTTTAGTGAGGTGAAAAGTTGTGTTTTTCGCTCGGCAGCAAAGTTATTTAGCGTCTCGTACCTTTGAAACCCTCGCTACGCTCAGGATTCAATATTTGAACCACTCGCTTCGCTCGTGGGTTCAATCCTAGAATCCTTCGCTTGCTCAGGTTACAATACAAGGTACTCGCGATAAAAATTAACTTTCCACCATTGCATAACAAATAACTATTTCACCTCACAAGCTGGGAAAGGCTCTGTTTATCATTCGAAATCTGGGTGGAAAGACGCATTTTATCCGATAGCGTGGAAAGTGTTTTTATAATTCGAATATTTTTATTCAATAAAGGTTTCCTACAATAATATTACATATAGGTATATAGAACCTCATTGACATCTTAAAAATACACTTGTACCTGTTTCATTTGATTCACTATATTGGACTACCGGTTCGCAATACGGCATCTTCAGGTTATTATAAAATGAATGACTATTTGGATGATAGTGACGCTTGGTGTCATGAGAATATTGATTGATACTACTGTTCGTTTATTTTCCAGCTGATTTGTGTTTCAAATCGTCTGTTTTTATGTAGACTAATATTTTATATTGTTTTTTTATTATTATTTTGACATTTCTTTTTACATATTGACATGAACATTGTATAACTTAGCGTTTATTACTTAGTTGATAATCTGACTATCAAAAAACTCGCTTTAGTGAGGTGAAAAGTTGTGTGTTTCGCTCGGCAGCAAAGTTATTTAGCGTCACGTACCTTTGAAATACAAGGCTCTCTCGCCAACAATTAACTTTCCAGCCTTGCATAACAAATAACTATTTCCAAGTTGTCAGTTTTAGACCATATGTTACGGGATCTATCTCAAAAACTAAACTAATAATTTGGGATTTGTGTATATGTATTATGTATTTAAAAACAAAAACTGAAAACGCTGATTTGTAAAGTAGTTAAAGGTTACGTAGGTATCCGAATACTCGACCAACTTAATTTTGCAGTTTCGTTTTCGTAGCTAGTGATAAATTTGTAATTTTTGTTCATATTATTTAAGTTAACTACTCAGTATTAAATTATTATCACCGAGACAATTTCGGCATCGCCTTGAAAATTTCAAAATTTTCTCTGTGAAACAGTTGGCATATAGTGAAATTAGCGAAATTTGGTGGACGAACACGGGCTGATGGATGGATAGTCAACAATAATACGTATTTACTAATAATTTAGTATGTTAGCTTACTTGAGTTTTAATTAACTTATTTTAATGGTACGGAACCATCAGGACGCAAGTCTTATTCGCACATGACCGGTTTTTTCAAATTAATGCCATCATTGTTTTCCAGGTGATAAAAGAGGAAGAGGAATGTCCAGATGCTAAAATAGAATGTTTGGACGAAAATATAGGTTTAGAAGATGACTCGACTCAGCAGCTTATCTTGGAGACCGGAAATGTTGAAACCGAGAAAATGCGAACCAACAACAATGGTGTTGAACACAATGTTACAGACGATGATCAACAACGTGAACATGAGGGTAAGTTTAAATCACACTAATCACATCACCATCCATCCATCCATCAGCCTGTTTCGTCCACTGCTGGACATAGGCCTTTCCAGGATTTCGCCACTCTTGGCGGTCCTCCTGGAAGAAATGCCCATACTCACACACGCTGGACAGGCGGGTTGGTGAGCGCGGTGCCGACACCCTTGCACCAGTGACGCCGCTGCCCGTCACTAGTCTGTTTTATATAAGGCTTGGCAATTGGGTATGGATATACCGCCATCCATCGGTCCCAGGCAATGGTGGGCCGCCTGGTTTTGCCTGAGAGCTGTTCTCTTACTCTCCCCCGAATAACTTCAGGGGGATTTGCGAGTCATCATATCACACTCACACTAATATTATAAATGCGAAAGTGTGTGTGTGTGTGTGTATGTTTGTTACTCTTTCACGCTGAAACGGCTGGACAGATTTGGATGAAATTTAGAATGGATATAGCTTATACCCTAACTCAACACATAGGCTACTTTTTATCCCGGAAAAAAACATGTCGTTAAACCGAATACACGCGGGCGGAGCCGCGGGCAAAAGCTAATAACTAATAAAAATTACAACTTTTTTTTTTCGGTTTTTGTCCTCGTTTATAGGGTTTTCTAAAGCACTGGTCGATCGATCTACAAGCATCTATTTCATTGTTACATTACATTAAACAAAGTTTTTGGTTTTGTTACAATAAGTAAATAGAGAACGAAACTCTCTAAGTTTGGGAGTACTGTACTAACTGCTACATCAAGTATTTTAAAACACTTAGCTTAACACTTCCATCCTTGCGTTTTTCAGATAATATTCGTATATCCAACGAGCAATGTAACGAGCCAAGTCTGTTGTCTCTTGATGAGTACAATATGGAGTCACTTAAAATAGAGAGAGAGAAAATAAAACAAAAACACGAAGAACTTAGATTAAAGGCAATACAACTTAAACTGGAAGAGGACAAGTTAAAGCTAAAGGGAACTGAACAGAGTATGCAGCGGGAAAAGCTGATTTATTTGAAAGAAATATCTGCCATGCTCAAAGAGTAAGTCATTTAACTTTGTCTCATGGGCATCCAAGAACAATTCGGAAAGAATAAGGTGACTTTCGTTTAGCCAAATTCGTACTGGAGACTCAGTAAGTGGTCGGGACTAAGGTTCAATTACCCTTTCTATGAAATACGCGAAATAAAATTTAGACTTCCTTACAATAACGTACGGCAAAGCGTAGCGTAGGCTGACCTCGTGCCCGCTGGACTGACGACCCGAAGGACGTGGCTGGATGAGGAGGACGGAGGACCGACATGAGTGGCGAAACTGGGGAAAGGCCTATGTCCAGCAGTGGACGAACACGGGGTGATGGATGGATGGATACCAATTACTGAGTCGTGGTAGATCTTGAACTGTTCAAGTTGAACAAGCATGGACACACAAAAAAAAATTTTTCGTTTATGGCAAGCAAGGTCATTGAACTAGGTCCTGATCACTTACCGAGTCTCCAGTATGAATTTAGCTAAATAAACGAAAGTCACCTTATCTATTTCGGAGGTCGAAAACATACATGAATTGGCTTTTATATTTATGTTATTTACTATGTTTTTAATAACTGCGACTCGCACTCGGCCAAATTATGAGTTTTTATAATGCATGTTCAGGTGAAATTATTGGTCCAATATACCAACTGAAAGAGATAAGTACTAGTAGTGTCATACTGGGAACTAAAAGAATTGGCTAATATTAAGCAATCGACAACATTACAAATTAATAATTGATGCAAAAGTAAAAACCATTTCGAGATATGGGCCTTCTCGGAAACATATTTTTTTTTCAGAATTAAATTGTGATTAAATAAAGAGATATTATCAAAAAACTAAAAATATGTTAAACACAGGATTTTAGAAACCATTTCCTTTGCTTTTAAGTTCATTTTGTGTAAAAAAAAATCAACTGTCATGCCATGTTACAGCAGACATAAACATGCCAGGATTTTTTTAAAATAATCTATTGGCAATGAACATTGACTTTTGAAATCCTCAGATACGACTCACGTCCTTTTAGAATGAGTGAATAAGAAAACATTAATTTATGCAGGAAAAACATAAAATAAAAAAATACATAAGCTTCTTTTTTACGCAGACTTTCAATATAAATATTAAAAACAAATGGTTAACTAAAATGAAATGTTTTCGATTTTCATGAGTTTTTTTTGTATCTACGGTATATTTAGATAATTAATAAATCTACTATTTTCAGATTAGTGGAACACAACAAAAAATGAGGAACCAGTAGAAAGCGGCTATTTTAACGCGCCCTCGTCTGTCTATTTCGTGTTACACCGCCTGGATGACGTGATTCAGCAGGCTCTCGACAGCTTCAGCGTTCCGGCTCTTCAGCAACAGCGTGATTATGGCAAGAGGCCCCACTGAATCACAGATCATATAAACGAGAGGGCAGAGGGTGTCAATATCAAGCGGTGCGAGGAATGTAGAAATCTTCAAGCCGCGGAGACCCGTTCTTACTGTAGATCAAAACTTCAGGTGGTAACGGAGGATCTCGGTGCAAAATGCACATCATAATATTGTTTCCCTTACCTTTAAATAAAAAGTATGCAATGAATGCGTTTTATAGCAATTCGCGCAAACTGCTTGTTAATAGTTATGTGATCACATGAAAATTATTCAATTTTATGCGTTACATTGTAGCTGCATTACATTACAACTGTAAACACGCTTTTAAGTTTGTTAATGTAATGCAAACAAAATGTAATACATTAAAGTATGTAATTTTTTTGTGAAGACTTTATTACCAATAAACTATTTCCGCAAGTTGCTTTAAAACACATTTATTGCATACTTTTTCTTCAAAAGTAAGGAAAACAATATTATGATGTGCATTTTGTACCGAGGTAAAAAGTTACCCCCTTAAGGTTTTTCGTTTCTACAGTTACGGATTACGGGGAGCATCAGTTAATAAATGTTATATTATTTATTTAAAATTTTTGTGATTATCATAATATTCAAATCTTCAAACGCAATTTACCTACAGATGATTGAACAGCATAGAGTAGATATCTCAATAGTATTACTGAACAGCCTTAACATGGGTGCTTCGGAGTTTGTTCCCAAACGCACAATTTATGATCGTTTTTCGTATTTTTATAAAAAGTATTAAATATATTGGTTCCTTTATGTTATGGTATGTATTAGGTGACAATAGTTAAATTCTCTAGCAATTAAATAATAACCCTGCACATTGTTGTGCATGTTGCCACCTCAATTTTATTCTTGTCGCTAGATTTTTATTTGAAAGTCGCCAGATTATCTAAAATTTTATCAAAATGTCGCCAAATGTATGGAATAGGTACTAGTTTGAAAAAAGTCGCTAAAATGTATTTTATGAATCGCTAAATCGACTACAATTCCGCTAGATCTAGCGACAAAGTCGCTAAGGTAGCAACACTGTGTGGCTCGAAAAGCCCAATAAAAGCATTTCCCAAGTGTGGAAGCGAAGCGATTCTTAAAACTGTCGAAAAAAAATTTATGAGAAATGGAAAACGAGCACATCACATCTTCACACTAAAATTACTCGTTTTGGCTTGAAATAAAGAGTGAACAATAAAACATGTGACTTTAAATCTTCACCTCTTCTCACCGTCACTAAGCCTATTATTGCGAGCCCTGAATCTCACCTTTTGTTTTAACTCTTCCGTGAGTCGCGATTCAAGTAATTTTGGGAACCACTGCCGTGTGTAATGCCATAAAACCACATTTATTTAATACTTTTTGTTCAAAAATGATAAAAACAATCATAAGTTTTGCGTTTGGGAACTAACTCCTGAATCTTACCTAAGAGCCCAGTCCGCAACGACGAGTTTGATGAAAAACAATATGTTAAATATTTTTCTGGCCTTAATCGCGATGTTTTTGGTAAAACTAGGGACATCCACCACATCATATTCGCAGTCTAAATGAAGGCCTAGAATTTATTTGATTGAATTATTTCTCTTTTGCGAGTTATTTTAATACTTACGAGCCCGCTCTGAATCGTTATTTATAATATCTAAGTACCAAAATAACACGCAAAGGAGAAACAATTAAATCAGGTAAAATTTTGGTCTTCATTTAGATGGCCAATATGGACTGGTGTATGTCCCTGATTTTTACAAAGACATCGCGGCAATGACAAGAAAAATAATTAAAATAATGCTTCGCATCAAACAGACGAAAAACACGGAGCGGGTTCTTAATATAAGGTTGATGCCTCAAAGAATGCCGTCAGAAACACTGGTTCCATAACCTTTGAATCGCTAAAGTATTGTCTTGTCACCTCTGAGGCATAGGTCTGGGCAACATTTTATATTTCAAGTTAATTATTTTTTTCTTATTTTAGGTACCTATTGTTAATTATGTAGGTATGAGTAAGTTTTATTCGAAATAAATGATACTTTAAAAACATTGCACAGTTTTATTGCAAGAGTTTAAACAAAATATGAATAAACATGTATAATACCAACATTTTAGTAAGATCACTGAGTTGAGATAAATGCAAGAATAACATTTTAAACGTCTTTTTTAACAAATCTCTCATCGAATAATTAATTACGTCATAATAAGTTCAAAAATAACAAGTCTATTTATAAACTGACCACATATTTAGAAATAAAAACAAGGGCTAAACTGCAATACATCCCACTCTTTCCGAAACTATTATATTATCATCATTCATCATATATCAATATAATTACTTTGATCCCTCACAACAAATATTGCATTTGATATACCAACTTCATAAAAAATCTCAAACCGCGGTATAAAAAATCTCGCGTAGAATTAAATAAAAATAAAAACTTTATCCAATTTAACATTTCTAAGACAGAAACACTGTACATAACGACAAAACAAAACAACTATAGATAAACCATACAAATGGCGGATCGCTCGTAGTACGAGAGGAGCGGGGTGGCGTGGTGCGAGAGCGAGACAGGGCTCAGGCTCAAAATAAATACATACAGAAGGCCAGCTCCATATAACCACCGATTCCGGGTGCACGCACACAGATACGTACTGTGCGTACGACGATCTCGGCAGTATCATGTGCTGGCATTCGACCGAGATCTACGTACATACGCTACTATGTGTGCGTGCGCCCGGAGTCGTTGGTTGTATGGAGCTGGCCTTCTGTATGTATTTATTTTGTGGCTCAAGGCCGCTTCTATCGCCCAACGCGTCCCTCGTACCGCGTATGGTTTATTTATAACGTCAACATTGCACTACGCCTTCATCAACCTTAAATAATTCGGTCTAATCTTGCTTAGCATCGTAGCGTCGAGTTCTGATATCCTGTGTATCCTTATATGGCTCTTCATATTGCACCGTTGCGCGTATCCTCGGCCGCAGACTGGACATTTAAACGGGGTCTCACCGGTGTGGAGTCGCATGTGCTCTTTTAAATAGTCTTCGTGGTAGAAAGCGCTGTCGCACACACTGCATACTGCTGGACGTAAACCTGAAAATTATCTATACTATTAATAAAGCAGTAAGAGTCGTATCTGTAAACTAAATGATTTTTCAAATTTTCACTCAATTGTGTTATTATTGTGTTGAGGCAAAATCGAAATTTTTAGAATTTTTGTCTGTCTGTGTATGTCCCATTTTAACTTGAGAACCATTAAACGGATTTGGAAGCAGTTTTCTTTATTATCATCATAGTGACCCTGGTCAACATATTGGCTATAAGGGGTGTTGATAAAATAACGCCTAAGCCGAAAATGGGGCAGATATTGAATAAATGCTGGCGATAGGCTAGTAATTATGTACAAGGATAATGGTTTGCGTTCTGCAAGTAGAAAAACATATAAGACAGGTGTATATTTGAAGATAGAACAACTTCTAATAAGAAACCAATTGCAAAAATAAATCAGCCATAAAAAAGTGCAAAACCTACTCAGCCAAAATGAAAAGGGCTGATTTTTTTGCGATCTCTTTGTCGTGAGAAATGCCTAGGTATAAAATCTTGAGAAAACCTAGTATCAGTAAGTATGTGTATTACTGTACCTGTATGAACAGATCTCTCATGTACAATAACAGATTTAGCACAGGCATAGTTCTTGTCACAGATTTTACATGAAAACACTTTCTTGGGATACTTTTCTCTATTGTGAACCTTATTAAAATGGTTTGTAAGTTCATTTTTAAATGCAAACCGGTTTCCACAAGTACTGCAAATGAAGTTTTTGTCCATTTCGTGTTTTCGTTTTATGTGCCTGTTGAGGTAATATGAAGATGGACAGACTTTTGGACATTGAGGGCATTGTAATTTTTCTGGAAAATGCACTTTTCTCTTGTGCAATAAGAGCCTTTCTTGTGATTTGTATATTTCTCCGCAAACATCACAGAGTTTGTTTTGCTTTTCTTTGGGCTTCTTTGCCTTTGGTGGTTTTTCTATTTTAATTTTTGGTTGTCTTTTTGTTTTAATTATCTTTTCCTCTAAATTAATTCGTTTTGTTGTTGATAAACTGAAAAGGCACAGATAATTATTGTTTGGAAAAGAGTTCTAACCATACTACAAACTTTAGGGCAAATTAATAATGAAACAGAAGAGTGTAAAATTGGTGCTATACATTTCATTCAAGTACAATGACCACCATTAGCTTTGCAGGTGTGAATAGGTATATATGTAGGTGTTAAGATGCTGCTCTCAGTTTTTTTTTTCAGAAAAAGTTTTTTTTACGCTTTACGCCATCACCGGTTTTTGGATTCTGCAAGATCACCTTAACACCTCTATATATTTAGTGATGGCTTTGCAGTTACATACTGCTGCACGGAAAGGGTGTAACACCTGCAAAGTTTGTATAGACAAGCATCATTTAAATTAAAATTAAAAATATAAAAGACAGTACCACCAATTTTCACCATTCCAACTAAAGCTGCCTTCTAACATAGAGGATGCTATAGAATTTGTGTTTCTTTTGACATTTTTGGGAACATGTTTTCTTTTCTTCTTTTCTTTTGTTATAACTTTTAGAGGCTTACTTTTTATCTTCAGTTTGAGTGGTTTTATAAATTCTATTAACCTTTTATTTTCTTCATCATCATCAGAACTTGGATCTTTTTTTAATTTTTCTATTTCTAATTCCACTTCAGAGAATATGTCGTGGTCACTGTATTCATTGTACTGTATTTTCTCTTCTTTTATTATGTGTATACCACTTTCTAGGATTTTGTTGGTTTCTTTGTATTTTTTTATAAAATCACATACGAGGTTGAGTGTCTCATTGCATGGGTTGCAAATATTTCGGGGGTAGCCATCGATATCTTCAATCTGTAACAGGTGCAAGTAAATAGTATGAAATAAATTAACCTTATTGGAATCCTATTAGACCAAGAAGAAAATGATAACACAGTAGTCTTAAACTGAATACCTGAGGGCCCTAGGGGTAAATTAATTAAGTAGATACCTTTTCTCGCAGGCAATTCGAGAGTTTGGAATACACATCATCACTACTTTTACCACCCTCAAATATTGGCCAGGTCGCTCCATCTACGAGACAAATCCTGCACAGAAACAGTGAGTCTTTAGGCCCCATGCTAGACCATTCAACCTTGTGCGGTAAAATGACGAAGTTAACATTAAATTCGAAAATATTCCTTAAACTATTTAATTTTGATTTGATTTCACAAGAAAGTCTTAAACAAACACATCTATTTTCTTACTGGTATTATTAAATTTAAATATCAAATGGTGTATTACGAAATGAAAAGTGGAAGAAAAACTACAACGACGTTGGGACAACATGAATTCAACAAAACTACAATGACGTTACAAGAGGCATTCGTAAAGCTATAATTCTTATAAAAAGGCTAAATTAGGAACATAGAGTTTGGCCAGGGCTGAGTTCAGTTTGATCGCCCGCTTACGCCCGGCGATCATGACATCTCTTTTGCACGCGTTGAATTTGTATATGCTATCCTGCTGTCAGTGTTGAGCGGGCGATCAAACTGAACGCGGCCCTGGGAATCTTTATCTTACACGGATATGGAAAAAATTTACTTTCTCCACACCCGTGTTAGTAACAGTTGTGCTTGTGTGTGCCACGATTCCCTGGCCAAACTCTAGTTCTGGCGATTCATAAATTAACACTTTCGTCAGGTTCCAGCACTGACAGCAGGATAGCGTATGCAATTTTCAAAGCGGGTGACAAAGATGGCATTATAACCCGCGTTGAGACCTCTTTATGAACGCAGCCAGGAAAATCGATTATTAAAGAACCCTAAAGTCAGATAAGTCTGCACGTGGCCAAAATCATAAATCGCCGGCCGCCAAGTTGTTGTTAGAGCTTGACCAGGCAATCATGTCACAACAAAAACGCGGCAAATTCAAAAAATCTGAAGCTGTAGACACTGAGTACACACAGAAAAAACAACTTTGATACTTTGTAACAGTAAGTAGAACTCACCAATATTTTTTGCAAATGCTATTAGTTTGAACGGCCGTTGATGGTTGTTTAGATTTTAATTGTACCTTTTGATTTCATTCTTTATTTATTCACAATCCAAGCAATCAAATTACATCATTTATTCCGTGAATTTATCGTTTTTGTAAGAGATTTGCGCACACAAAGGTGTGTTGAGTGCCATTTCACTTTTCCCCATAGGTATGTCCCCCTCTCGCTTTTCTATGTTTTTTATTAGACGTCTCAAAACAAAATTCTTAGGATCTACTTATGGTGGTATTTAATATAAAAAACCGGAGAAGTGCGAATCGAACTCGCCCACCGAGGGTTCCGTTAAAGACTGTATATTTTATCAAAATGTTTTGTTTTCAGACGGCACACTAAGAACAAAGTGATCCTATAAGGGCTCCGTTTTTTCCTTTTGAGGTACGGAACCCTTTAAACGAACCATTTGCGTGATGTGTAACTTTATGGAGTTACCCCCCTCCTCCACCCACCTCTTCCCCCAACCCCTTACGAAGATGTCCTCTTATTATAGCCAACCCCATAGGGATGCAACTAATCGTCAAGGAAAGTATTTGTGTATATGGGGGTTATGCCAACCCCCTACGAAGACGTCATTCTACTAAAGCCAACCCCATAGGGATGTAACTGGCCGTCGATGAAACAAGTGTGAGCTATTTATAAGATAAAACAGGAAGAAACAAGTAAACAATAAAACGAAATTTTCATATCAATAAAAAGATTTATTAAATGATTTCAATTTTCTCTATGAATTGTAATCAAAATCTGACTCCAAATATTCAATTCCTGAAATTGACTCTAAATCACTACTTTTTTCACTGGTAACATTGATTATAAATCTTTCCATCGCGGTATCCAGTATGTTATCCTTTTCTTTATACTTATTTTCCACATTTTTAACATGATCGGTGTATTTTTTCCAATCAGTGGGAGATACTGAATTGAAAGCATCTTTAATTAAATTTTCCATTTCTGATGCTGGTATCCCTATATTTCTACTTGCAATATTTCTTTTCGCTTGACTCCGGACTAGCTCAATAGCATTCAGGTCACAGTGATAAGGAGGTAGCATTATGGTTTCATGCCCATGTTTCTTCAGAAGTTCTAATGCTTCATAAATAGGTGCATGTTTGTGTTCTTTTACAATGCATATCAGTTCATCTTTTGAGTGGAATTCTTTAAACGCAATATTATTTTTTTCGAGCCATACCTGAATGTCAGATTTAGTATTGGACATAGTTGGAGGTTTGTTAGATTGTTTACCTACAATATTGTACCTACAAAATATACAAAAAAAATTTGCATTGCTACGGTAATTATTGAAGTTACATTTAAAATTACATACATTACATTTTTGTACCTTTTATTCCCGCTAAATCAAAGTCCATATACATAGCCGGGGTCATTATTGAACACATATTTCACAAAAATCCAAATAGCAGGTAAGCAATCAGAATCCTATAAACGTAGGCCAGGGTCAGATTTATGAAATATCCAGAATAAAACACAGAGAAGTACACCGCATTAAGATCCGCAAGCCATTACTTAATCATCCTGTAACTGACACATAAAATGGCTGCCACTTCCAATTTCAAAAATTAAATCAGAAATGCGTTGGCGACTTGGCGTTCAAATTTGAGCCTTTTTCTTTAGGTGGCAAAGTTGCTATTAACATAAAATATTTTGTTGTCTATGCGTTTCGTTATGCACTGCTCATTTAGCGGTACCTAGAGCTTAACAATAGATGACAATGCCACTCATTGGAAGATAAGATCTTAGGTGGTTTCCGACATTTAAAAAAATCCCACTTTACCTAGTTTTTTTGGTTTTTATACAATAAATTATTTGAATTTGAATATTTATTGTCTTTGACAAGCCTTATAAACAGATCGGTAAATGTCTTATTTATGGATGTTTTGTTTTTAAATCGTCAGGCAAAGATAATAGTTTTTAAATCCAAATCATGTCATCAAATCTTTTATTTTTAGAATATTTTCCAGAAAATTAATCAGATTAATCTTTTTTGATCCAAAATTGTCTGTTTATTTCTTTAATCATCATAGATTTTATGAAATACAGAATTTTCACTTTTGTGACAGAAATCACAAGACCAACCATAGACAATTTTTTTATCATCCATTTGTCTTCTGTCATCAGGTGATTGTGGCCAAAAGAAACTGGAAAAGGGCAAAATTCGCTATTATTTTTATAAATCATTATGTCAGGAAAGGATAGATTAGCGATTTTCCCTTCTCGGGGGTAAGTTTTATGATATTCTTGGAGAAAAGTGCAAATATTTTTGGGTGTACCTAATCATCTGACTTCGTAATAACATTTATTTTTGTTTTAGTGCTCAGATGTTGATAAAAGCCCGTCTGGCGGGTGCAGTAAAGGGCCATGGTCTACTTAAGAAAAAGGCTGATGCCTTACAAGTGAGATTTCGTATGATCCTCGGCAAAATTATTGAGGTAAGCTACATACCATTTTTCCATAATTTCCCCCTATATGTCGAAGAAACCCTTCAATTTAACCGACAAGATGCAATGTCTGTGTCCTGTGGAGTGTCAGAGAAAAGTTTTCTAAATAATCCTCTGAGATACATATAATTTCTCTTGAAATCAATAATGTTGGATGATATGTACAATCATCAGATTCCATTTTGTTCCTGTTGGATTAAGCACATTGTTCTTCTCCACACAGGATCATAAAACTTTTTAACTTTAACCCAATTATAATTTATTTAAAATGCCAATTTGGCTCTGACCTTGCCTTCATTTTGAGTGAACTAAACAGCTCAAACTTAAGTCAGAATCTGACATATTCATATACATATATATCTTTTTAATTAAAGCTATTTCCACTAACTGTAGTTTACTAAAAAGCGCACGCTTACTAAAAGGTTAAAATTAACAATTTTACTATGGCACTTAGATCTAGTAAGTGTAGCGATAAGTCAACCAAAAGTTCTTATCAATCTGTCTGTATTAAACAGCCATCAATTTGATACAGGCCTCTGCATTGTCACACCAAGCTCTCTGGGCTCATACCAATATCATCAGGTGTGATGAAATCAATACATTTGTAGTTAAGCAAAATAAATAAGCAATATAAAAAAAATTTCAGACAAAAACTCTTATGGGAGAAGTGATGAAGGAAGCAGCATTCTCACTAGCTGAAGCCAAGTTTACGACTGGAGACTTCAACCAAGTGGTGCTTCAAAATGTTACCAAGGCTCAGATCAAGATTCGCTCCAAGAAAGACAATGTTGCAGGTGAGAGTTCATTCTATTTTTAGGGTACTATTAAGAAACTGAAACTGAAACCCTTAGTCTTTTGTTTACCTAATTGGTCATTCAAAGATATTTACAATGCTGGGTCATTATTTCAGTTTGTTTATTTGTGGAGTAACAAAGAATGTAATGTCCCTTAGCCTGAAAACAACTCTGCAATAACAGAACCTATTTAGAATGCACCATGACATAAAGTAAGTAGTTGTTGCAACTGCATTATTCAGTAGTGTGTAATTGCACTTTTTATATTTTGTTTTTATATAACAAGTTATTCAATATTATCATCTAGTGCAGTGATGGCAAACCAATGGCACCTGAAGGCTCGCAACATAATATTTCAGGCACACTACCAATCGAAATGGTTATTTTTTGGTAGTTTCGAGTTGTTATTATTTAGTTGTATTATCTTCCCACTAATCACTAAGTCAAAGTTATTCGAAGGCACATAAATGGCCTCATTAAACACTATTTTAGAAAAAGTGGCACGTTGATCCCTAAAGGTTAACCATCCCTGATCTAGTGGTTAGGAGACAGTCAAGTTGAATAATGTTTTTAGATGAGTATTGGAACTACATGTACACGAAAACCTTAAAAGGTTTCTGAAACATCATTATGCATAAATGTTTGGGAACATAAAAATGGGAACAAATAAAATAAATATGCCAATCTAATTGCTTGACTACAGGTGTGACACTGCCAATCTTCGAGTCATACACAGACGGTACAGACACGTATGAGCTCGCTGGTCTAGCGCGAGGTGGTCAGCAACTGACCAAATTGAAGAAGAACTACCAAAGTGCTGTCAAACTGTTGGTCGAGCTGGCGTCCCTCCAGACCTCCTTCGTGACTCTTGATGAGGTGATCAAGATCACCAACAGGCGTGTCAATGCTATTGAGCATGGTAAGTTTTGTCACAGTTAAAATTAATATGTTTCAGCAATGCCATAAAGGACTAGCACATACAACAGCTTTAGAAGTAGGACTTGCTTAGGCTCATTTTTAATCAAAGCCACAATGATCCAGTGCACTTTCTTATCAGAACTCAGGATCCATTCTGTAGCGCTGAAGGGACAGGGACTGGAAGGCTCTCTGATACGAAAGGAGCTTCACCAAGTGACATAAACTGAGATGTAATCACGAACTACTCCAAATACGCCAGCTTTATATATATGGAATTTACTGTCAAATGATGTTTAAAATGGTGTTAAACTAAGTGACAAATCTTTTTACTTAAACTAGTGCTGTGGTTTGGTTAGTTAGTTTCCGACTTCTGTAGCTTTTTGCGGAAGTCCGTAAAGAAGCCCGTAACGCCTTATCTCCTCTGTCTCTCTGTCAGTGCCATCGAAGCTTTCCATCAGACGCGCAGGCGCCCAATCGTAAAAGCCCATTATATAAAAAGGGTACGTGCAGATATAAAGTTATGTTTCACGAAACTTTAGCACTTCCACTTCGAAGCTGTATTGAAAACAAGTAGCTTTCAGCCATTTGTTAAAACCATGAATGAATCTTTCGCAAGTACCATTCAATTGTACACAAGCATGTTGGTATTCTGTTCCAGTGATCATTCCCCGCCTGGACCGCACACTGCAGTACATCATCTCCGAGTTGGATGAGCTGGAGCGTGAGGAGTTCTACCGGCTCAAGAAGATCCAGGACAAAAAGAAGATCATCAAGGACAAGGCGGAAGCGGTACGTTCTATATAGATTGTTCAACTCACAAAGACACATATCGAAACCCTTATTGTAACGTCTTAAGACTTATAACTTCTTGATTTGCGCGTCATTGTGAGATAATGAACCTACACTCATTATTAGTTCATAGTAAAGACTGATATAAGGTGACTTTAATTTATGCACTCAAATTCATACTGGAGGCTTGGTAAGTGATCAGTAACACGGCTCGATAATACTTTTTGCGAATTTCGCAAAATAAAATCTTGGGTTTTATTAATTATAGTAATTGACTCGGGGCTGGGTTTGCGTTTGTAAGGAACACGAAAAGAATAATTTACGAATTTCACAAAAGGTTTTTTTGAGGTGGTAGAGCTGATGCCGGGCTCGACTGTGGAAGTACCACCATCTTACTTGCAAATCCTCCCGAAGTTATTCGGGGGAGAGTAAGAGAACAGCTCTCAGGCAAAACCAGGCGGCCCACCATTGCCTGGGACCGATGGACCCCAATTGCCGGGCCTTATATAAAACAGACTGGTGACGGGCAGCGGCGTCACTGGTGCGAGGTTTTTGGCACCGCGCTCACCAACCCGCCTGCCCAGCGTGTGTGAGTATGGGCAAATCTTCCAGGAGGACCGCCTAGAGAGGCGAAATCCTGGAAAGGCCTATGTCCAGCAGTGGACGAAACAGGCTGATGGATGGATGGAAAAGGGTCATCGAACCCTGTTACTGAGCACTTACCGAGTCTTCAGTAAGAATTTGGCTGCATAACTTAAAGTCACCTTATATCAATAAAAGAATATTGAAAGTTGAGAAATGTTTCGGTCCTTACTGTGCCTTCATGAGTCCAGTAGATGATGATGATGATGATGATGATGATGATGATGATGATGATGATGATGATGATGATGATGATGACGGCCCAGTAAGGACAGAAATATACACTTTTAAAAAAAAAAAACGAAACACTTATCAAGTTTGTGTATTTTAATGGATTATTAGAAAAATATTGTATACGTGGAAAAAATTAAAATGTCGTACAACAGGTAGTACAAGGTTTTGAATTCCCTATACTAGCGTTCCAATTTCAAATTTTTATCTTTTAAATAATTAACCCTCTTTTTTGGTTATTTGTCTCCAGAAAGAAGAACTGTATCTCAATTTTCAATGTTCTTTTATTAATACTTTTAAGTATTTAAACTTATTTTACAATATCCTACAATATGAAAAGCTGGATTAAAGACGATTATTTATTTATCAAAACATTATTAGTTATCGGATTATATGCAACTATGTCACTTTTAATGACGTAATAGAAAATAGCACAGTACTTTTCTTTTTGTAATGCCTACTACTACGAATTTGGCACAAAATTGTTGAAATGGAACCCAATTAGCAGTTTATCCAGAACATTTGCAATAAATTAGATGCTTTTTTGACCTACAACTTAATATAATTTGAAAAGTTTTTTTTTATATGCAACTTTACTGCTTTTTTAGCACTTTCCTGGTGCGTATAATTTGATTTTTGCTTCATTATAAACACAATAGACCCTTTATATCTAGCTTGTGTCACTAAAACGGTCGGTAAACCAATAAAATTCTTACCTGATAGTGAAAACAGAATTAAAATCCGTCGATTATTTCTAAAGTTATAAGTGACCAATAGCTGTAGTCAGCACTTGGTGAATTCACCATTCGACATAGCTTACTTAAGTAATTAAGTAAGTAAAGTTGAGGGACAACCTATGATAGAAATAAATTTCTATATTTTTAAACACTTGGCAATTTATCCATCGCAAGGAGAGCAAATTAAATTTATATCATTGCGGTACAGAAAATCAGAAAAGTAAATCTGGACGTGAGGAGCTCTGAACCGGAAATCCCGGGTTCGAATCCCGGTTCAGAGCTCCTCACGTCCAGATTTACTTTTCTGATTTTCTGTACCGCAATGATATAAAAGTTTGAGGGATATATAGTTCGCCATTTTTATATACTTGGTTAGAGATAACGAAAAATATCCCCATTGTCTCCAACAAATGTACGTTGAAACTACAGTTGATGCCACGATCCTGACACACCTTTCGTTCCTTTTATATTCAAAAATTAATTATTTTCGGTATGTTATCAATTTGTATGCTAATTTAAATTAGTAAGGTTTAGTTTTACTTTAAAATAACATTTGGAATTACAGAAAAAGAAGGAACTAAAAGCCCTCGGCATCGTCCAAAAAGACCAGCGTGACTCGGCCAACTTGCTCGATGAGGGAGATGAAGATTTGCTCTTCTAGACCCTGTTACAAGGTTCAAAGTTCAATACACGAAATTATATATTTAGATATACTAGTAGAGGCCAGCCTCGATCATGTAAGAAGGCAGTTTTTTGCCCGTTTGCTTACTTATCGTCGTAAATTTGAAACGTAGTGCAAACGGGCAGTGTTCAAAATATTGTAAATACAGTGTCGTTGAGCCCTGCAGGAGAAATCCAACTTTGCTCCGTTAGATTAAAGTTCAAATTGCAGGAGCACGGTTTAATAATAAGCGCAAATGTATGTAACACTTTGAAAATGTCTATTTACCCGCTTAAGTGTTGTTATTATATAAGCATTCCACCACATTCTTTTCGTTGTATTATTTCTTCAATAGAAAAAGTATTAGAATTTAAATAGAATGCTTTGAGTAAACGCGTAAGGCACAGACTAAGTACACCCAATGAAGTATTTATAATGTTATATGAATTGTTGTTTAATAAACTTGATAATTTAAGAAGAGATCATGTAAATACAAGTTTGTGATGCGAATAATAAAACTATTACTACTGAAAGGAAGTTGTTAGTTCTTAAACCTAATAAAAACGAAAAAAAAACATAAAATCTATATTCTTCCTTCCACCAAGCAAGAAACCCTAGAGAGAGAGCAGTCATGATGATAAATTTTGTGGAAGAAGTTGGTATTTTTATTTATTTTAGTATTTTAAATCCATCCATCCATCAGCTTGTTTCGTCCACTGCAGGACATAGGCCTTTCCAGGCTTTCGCCACTCTTGGCGGTCCTCCTGGATGAAATGCCCATACTCACACACGCTGGGCAGGCGGGTTGGTGAGCGCGGTGCCGAAACCCTTGCACCAGTGACGCCGCTGCCCGCCACCAGTCTGTTGAATATAAGGCCCGACAATTGGGGATGGATATACCGCCATCCATCGGTCCCAGGCAATGGTGGGCCGCCTGGTTTTGCCTGAGAGCTGTTCTCTTACTCTCCCCCGAATAACTTCGGGAGGATTTGCGAGTAAGATGGTGGTACCTCCACAGTCGAGCCCGGCATCAGCTCTACGACCTATTACTACCCTACTACCTATATTTTAAGTAGATTTTATTAAAAAACAATTTTAATATATTAAATTAATACTTTTTTAAACGTCATCTTTGGTCACGTAATGGAGATTTGCGGGGCTATTATGTAACTCAGTGTCGGTTGCTAGCTATAGTTGCTATTCACCAAAAACATACAAAAATAACTCCCAAAATAACCTTTAATGGGTATTGAGATATTTACGAATTGTGAAGTAATTTCAAGTGCGAACTTATCCTTAGATAAGCGGATAAGTATGTTTTAGACGACAGGCACTTTGTTTGGCAACTGAGTTTACGATACAGAATCAGGGGGCTGTATTATCTACCAACCCCTGAGGCTGGCGTGAATATAGGTATTAATGCTTCTTAGAAAGCCAGTGGGTAACTATTTAGCCATGGCAAACATAATATTGGAAGCTTTACCTAACCGTATTGCTTGGAAGTTGTATCAAGTCCAAGCATCCATTGCTTCATTTGTTTTACTATTCATGGAATGTTCCTGATGTAAACATACAATGTACGTTACGCTAAGCTATATAAAATCAAGTCATTGAAGTTCGTTAAAACATGCAGTACAGAGGTTTTCCTGAAAGGGTCTGAAAGAGGGGTGGGGTGACAGGGGTGTTGGAGTGTTATTTTCTGTAAACGTCTGAACTGATCAGGCCCCGAAATGGAATGGGAAACAGTTTTTCGGTAAAAAATTAGGTAGGTATAAAAGGTATTGGGGAATTGATGTGTCTAACTTTGAGGGTTGTGTTGTGTCCAACGACGTAAAGGTTGTGTCGGTCTGATAAAGCCAAAATCACTTTTAACGTAGTTTTGCCTGCTTATTTACGCCATCAAATTTACACCTAAGTTTTCGCGATAGCGTTCTATAGAAAAAACGGTACAAGGGTCGACGCACAGTGTTTTAAAAGCCCTTGAAATCGGACATTTCTAACTGAAGTCATGGGTCGATACAGAGATGTGTTTTGAGTGCAAAAATAAAATGGTCGTGTTTTCTAGCTATGTAGAAAAAATCTCAAAGTTATCTAAAATATCTCTATTGTTTTCAATGTCGATATCTTTTTGTAAAGTTACTTAATATTTATTTTATTTATTGTTTACATTTTGTGCTTTCTTACATTATCTTAGGATTTAAGTTGCGCCGCTGACATTTTTTTTTTGTTTTTCAGTTTAAATTTTGTTCTCCCAAAGTCTGTTGTTTCTGCAATTTATTTGAAAACAAATAGATAACTTGGTATGCCATTTTTTTATAAAAAAAACATCAATTACGCATCGCGTGGAGTATGCCAGTTATGATAAATTTATTTTTTCTTAAACGCCTGTTAAAATTTTGTCGGCAATAATATTGTGTTGTAAAGTATTGCTCTTATTTCTTTGAAGGCACTTATAGGCTAGGGAAAATCGAATATTATTTCCGATGAAAGGCTGTGTGTGACACGTGATGTTACCTTTTCATCCGAATATACTTTTAATAATTGCTTTAAAAAAAGTAAGAGCAATACTTTCCAACAAAACATTATTGCCGACAAAATTTTAATAGGCGTTTAAAAAAAAGAAGAAATTCGTTATAACTCCAAGCGATGCGCAATTAATATTTTTTTATAAGAAGATGGCATACCAAATGATCTATTTATGTTAAAATAAATTGCCGAAATCACAGCCATTGAGGAAAAAAAAATTAAATTGTAAAGCAAACAAAAAAATGTCTCCGGCGTGACTTAAATCCCAAGACAATGCAAAACATGTGAACAATTAATAAACTTATCAAGTAGCTATACAAATAGCTACCGACATTTGAAAAATAATCGAGATATTTAGATTTTTTATTTTTAGGGACAGTAAAAATGTTCAATTTTGAGATATTTTTCTCCACAACTAGAAAAAAAATGGCATGTGGGTGTTTTATTTTTGCACTCAAAACACATCTCTGTATCGACCCATGATTTCAGTTAGAAATGTCCGATTTCAACGGTTTTTACATCACTGTGCGTCGCGCTACCTGTATTACCTTTCTGTACGAATATCATCTATACAGGTGTTCTGTAAGTATTTATACAGTATACAGAGTCCATGCTGTGGCCTGTACAAGTGAAACGCCCCCTTTGCCAAGTTTTCGACTTGGGCGTTATTTTATGAACCACCTATATAGCCTATATGTTCATCAGGGTCAATACGATGTTAATAAATAAAAGTCGCATCCAAATCCGTTCAGTACTTAGTTAACATACATAACTACAGACAGAGAAAAATTCTAAAAATTTTGCCTTCAGTACAATTCTAATATACCGGGTGTAAAAGCAAAGGCAAGAATCCTTTAAGGGTGTGTTAGTATAATCGGTAAAGGTATTATTTTAAATACTGGAATCTCTAAATAAAGTACCAGTACCTCATAATAAGACGATTTTCTTTACTCAAAATACACTAATCGCGTGGACACCCTCACTGGTCGCTGGCCACTCGGATGGGGGGTGCGGGGTGCAATTAGGTGTGTGGGGAGGCCGGTGAGCTGCGTAGCCATAGCTTAGAAAAATAATGGAATTTTTGGTGAAAATTCAAGGTGTATTTTTTTTTCTCGTAATGACATCAGAATCGTGTATACTTTCATACCCTAAAGGGAGTCTTGACTTTGCATTTACAGCCTGTATAACCCATTCCATTTTTTTTTTATAAATACGGGTATATTCGATGTGTTTAACTCAATGTACTATTATTATTCTATTTAGTAAAGATATAGGTACTTACTCAGGTTCGTGAAGTCAACCAACACTCAGGATGATGGTGTTTTGTACAACGCGAACTTTAAGTCATTTTGGTAACGAAAACTGCTGATAGTACTCGTCCATATGAACAACTTTTACTATGGGGCCAACCCTGACAGCGCGAAAAAATATCAGCTGTTCCATAGAAAAGTTAAATACCTACTCGATCAAAATGTATGAAACCGCCGATTTTTTTTTTTGCGATTTCTGGGTTGGCGTCATAGTAAAAGTTGTTCATATGGACGAGTACTACCAGCAGTTTTCGTTATCAAAATGATTTAAATTTCACGTTGTATAGGGACACGTCGTGTGGGGTAATTAGCGTTTCAAAACGTGCGATCATAGTGCGAAATTTCATTCGTTTATTAGAAAGAAACAGATCTTTAAAGGAGAAAGAGAAAGAAAAATCTGGTTGCACCAATCAGGTGGCCCAGTGTGATTTTCGCATTACTCGGAAGCGTTTCAAAACACTTCCGTGCAACTGTCAGGTAACAGTTCGTTTACACTCTGTTTAACTCGTGTCAATTTTTGAACGCTCTAGGGTGAAATTCGCATCACTCCGAGTGAAATTCACTGGTTTCCAAACGGAACGTTAATGACTAATTTTGACAAAGTTTTCTTTATCTTTTCCTTAGCCTCAACTCATTATGCAGAGTACAAATATATTTATTATTTATTTATTTACTTTCAATACCTGCATCAATCCATCAGCCCGTGTTCGTCCACCAAATTCCGCCACTCATGTCGGTCCTCTGTCCTCCTCATCCAGCCGCCACCCACCCACAGCGTCCTTCAGGTTGTCGGTCCAGCGGGCACGAGGTCGGCCTACACTACGCTTTGCTGTACGTGGTCTCCATTCTAGAGCCTGTCGGTCCCAACGCCCATCATGTCGGCGACATATATGGCCTACCCACTGCCGTGCGTGCACGTACCTACCACAACCAAACGGATTCGTGAACTAGAATGTATGTAATAACAAGCGAATTATATAGGGTATAATACCTACGTAGTAGCTTAAATGGTTACAAAAATAGAAAAACTGTAACCACGATTACCGCGCCCTTTCACAAACTAAGGACAAAGGGCGTAAATGGGCTATCCAAGTGTGTGCAGGGTCGTGCCTGAGCAAGGAGAGAGCCTGCTTGGATATTTTCATTTTGGTTTCATTACTGCTATATGTAGTGTGTTTCATAAATGGTTCCTCTCCGTTATGTTGGCTCCCCTACCTGTCAACGACGTCTAAACAAGAAAACAAAATTGTGTCTATGCTACCAACACTACGGCAGAAGAATTATTTTATTAAATTCTTAATCATAGTTGCCATGGCACGTAACATAAAGTAACCGTGTCTATGGACTTATAATAAACTGGATTGCATTGCTACCAACACTACGGTAGAAGGATTATTTTATTAAATTCTTAGTCATAGTTGCCATGGCACGTAACCACAACCTGATCTCTTATATAATTTGTATGTATATTAGTAGGTAATTGTAGGCAAAGTCAAAAGTATTTAGTACCGTCACACGGTTGCAAAGTCGTCAAGATACCTAAGAACTCGCACTCTGAGGGTCCCGTACCATTTAAAAAAGTTAACAGACAAATTACATATTTGTATAAAAATTAAAAACTTAGTAAATGTATAAAATAAACCTGCAAAATGAAGTTGGTCGAGTATTCGCGTAGGTAACCCTAAACCTAAATAAAAAATCGGCGTTTTCAGTACCTATTTGTTGTTTAAATACAGTATATGGCACTTAATAAACAGACAATTCTGAATTCCGTACTAGTTTAGTTTATGAATCAAACCCCGTAACGAAAATGTTCTAAAACTGACAGCTGTGATGGCCCCCCATTTCTTTATTTTTGGAGATAAAAATAAATATATACATAACGAGTTCTAGACAATGACACCTTCCGTGCCGGGGCAAATATTTTTTCATGTATGGGGACCTTTAATTCAATTTTTAATTCAGGACTCGGTTCAGGTTCAACATTTTACACAATAATAGCGAAATTTCAGATCAGTAACGCATTCTGTCTGCAAGCTAGATACTCGTGAGTGACATACGGAGAAAGAATCACTCTAAGACTAAACAACTCGTTATTTATGTGTTATCTTATCTATCATATAACTTACCTAGTCGGTTCTTAAATACAGTCACTGGTCATTTATTTTAAAAAAAGAACACCTAGAAAAAAAAATGAAATCATGTTCGATTTTCAAATATTTTTTGATTAATAATCTGCCAAATCACAATTACATTCATTCATTTTTTACGATGGAGTGGACTCGCAAAGAGGACCGAGTAGCAGTAATTGCATTGCATCGTTGCGGCCATCCACCGAAGACGATATTCAACTTGCTTCAAAAAATAAAAATCACGAAGAGGTTCGTGTACCGTACCATCAAGAGGTACAATGAAATCTCTAGTGTCGATGACGAGAAAAGAACTGGCAGACCTCGTTCCGTTAGGACTCCAGGGGTCATCAAAGCAATCAAGGCACGTATTGCAAGAAATCCCATCCGCAAGCAGAAACTGATGGCTTTGGAGATGGGATTAACCAGAAGTACCCTAAAAAAAGTAGTCAATGAAGACCTGGGACTACGAGCTTACCGAAAAAAGAGTGGACATCTTCTGAACACGCGTCTGATAGCTATGAGAGCCAAAAAATGCAAATTTTTGCTAAAGCGGTACGCAACAAGCAGACACCGCGATATCCTGTTTACAGACGAGAAAATTTTTAATATCGAAGAGAAGTACAACAAACAAAATGACAGGGTGTACGCTACCAGCTCTGCGACCGCTGGAAATGCCATTCCTAGAGTGCAGCACGGCCATCATCCATCATCAGTCATGATTTGGTTGGGAGTGTTCTACTATGGCCCTACTGAAGTGCATTTTTGTGAAAAAGGTGTCAAAACCAGTGCAAAAGTGTACCAAGACACGGTTTTAGATTGCATAGTAAAAGATCTGCCCCAGACACTCTTTGGAGGACGGCCATTTGTGTTTCAACAGGACTCCGCACCTGCTCATAAGGCCAAAACAACTCAGGAGTGGTTCGAGCGCCAGAATATCGAGCTAATAAGGCATCAAGATTGGCACTATCTAGCCCTGACCTCAATCCACTGGATTACAAAATTTGGCAGGAATAGGAGGAGAAGGTCTTGTCTTGTCTTGTTCTAAGCCTCACAAAAATTTGAGCAGCCTAAAGTCATCATTTATTAAAGCAGTGGCCGATATCGACATGAATATTGTCCGTGCTGCTATTGATGATTGGCCGCGAAGATTGAAGGCTTGTGTGAAAAATGATGGCAATCACTTTGAATAAATTTTGTGTTTAATGTAAGCTAATTAAATTACCTTTTTAAAAAAAAAACTTTTTTTGGATATCATGTCTAGTTTTCATTTTATAACCAATTTTGTTTGTGACAGAATTTAAGCACCGACTAGGTATATACATTATAAATTATAATATACACTTATATGACTTTCAAACAAACCCCGATAATTTTACAGGTTATTAAGAAACGTTAGTAGAATTTTAGTTAACAATTAAAACTAAAGTCAAAATATTATTTAAAAATGTTACTTGGAAATAAAATCTATGGTTATCCTAGCCATTTCCATACGGAAATAGTTGAAAATAGTCAAAAATAGTGGGATCAATAATAAAAATAACTTTGCGCGATCTAATTATCTTATCCCTTCTGGTGACCGTGATTTCTTTGGATTTTACGAAAATCTTCAAAGGGCTCCAACTTTAATAAATAGTTATGAATATGATTTTGAATGGTTTTAATAAAACCAGTTTGTATTCTTCTACAGAGTAGTAAATTATCGGGGTTAGGTTAAAAGTCAACGTGTATAATATCCACATTAGTGTGTGCATATCTACAGTACTTTTAAGTTGGTAATACTCTCCTAAGTATATCTATTATTTTAGCCCTTACTTTTCTCGCTTGTCCTTTTCACACCTACACGTAGATTCCCCTGTGTACTAATTTGAAAACAAGTACAGTTTATTAGTTTAATAGTGCGGAGATTATTAAAAAATAGATAGAAGACGATACCGTGTTACTTTTCCTAGAAGCCCCGTTTCATTGGTGTATAAATATGTAAATCCTGAATACGTCCCTGTCTTTGAACGCCAGAGGGGAGCTCTGAGCGGGAATCTCTGCCCCAATTTAAGAACTTTTGTGCTCACCCCGCCTGTCGTTATCAAAAATTAATGCATAGACGCCGAGTACGACCCTGGAATGAGAATCACGTACAATTTTAACCTCTTATTTTGTAACTTGTGATTGGAACCTAATTTCTTACAAGGTTTTCAGGGAACTCCGAGACTATGGGTTCTGGCAAAGTAGGAACTTTTATTGTGTATTCAAGAATTAGTTTTTCAATTTCGATAAGGTGAAGTGAGGATTGTGAAATATTGTATTAGAAAGTGCCTTATTTTTTAACCGCACCCTCAAATTTTGTGTTGAAAATGATGAATAAAGTGATTATAGGCGAGCTGATTTAATCGTTTATTGACTCATAATTTAGCCTAGTTATACAGTTACACTTCTTATAATATAGTAAAACTAAAAACAATTTAAAAACAAGGCTATTTATTTAATATATTAAAGAAGTATGGAACGTAGTCTTGTTACATGATAGTTTTAATTAAGACAAGAGCAGAAAACCTACACATTTCTCTAGCATTTGGTTTCTTGGAAAACAATAACAATACAACGAGACTATTGGCATCAAGCCTCAAGCGATGTCCTTATAAAGGATATTAATTGACAATACTAGAAGTACGCCCTCTACGTCGTAGCAAATACTTCACCTACGTCGTAGCGGACTGATAGGTCAAACCGAACAAACAATGAAAGCTTCCGAAACCTGGCTACGGTTACAGACACCTTGCAAACTACTACGTGTGGACACAAAAGTTAATCAAAGATCGTCCTTATTGTAAGTCAGGAAGAGTTGACCGATGTGTCTGATTTTTGGGGAGAGTACAGTAGTTTCGAGACTTTATTACTCTATGCAAAACGTAGTCGAATCGCTAAACAAATATAGTAACCAGTCGCTCGATTAGTCGGGCTCTCTGGCCGAGCGCCTGTTTTTATGAAAATCCATTTGCCCTGAAGAATGGGAGTATAATCTTTTGTATGATCTGCATTTAAATTGATAGATGAAGCAGTATTAATTGAGGTACATAAATATTTTTGTCTGTCTGTCTGTCCATTTGTATGTATCTTCCGTTTTAACTCGAGAACTACTCAACAGATTTGGGTGCGATTTTTTTAAATATCATCATAGTGACCCTTATCAACACATATGCTATATACATATGGGTGTTCATAAAATAACGCCCAAGCTGAAAACGAGGCAAAGATTGAGCAAACGCTTTTAACTCGAGAACTACTCAACGGATTTGGATGTGGTTTTATGTTACTATCATTGTAGTGCCTCTGGTCAAGACAAAGGCTATTAGGGGTGTTCATAAAATAACGCACAAGCCGAAAACGGGGCTAAGAGTGAATAAACGCGGGCGGAGCCGCGGGAAAAGGCTAAACTTTAAATAACACCACAGATTTAGTCTTAAAAAGTAAATTTCACAAAAGCCTTGTTAGGAAAAACATATAGTTGTTTTAAATATATATATATATATTTTTTAAAGTGAGTCAAGATTTTGTTTTACCCGCGTGCTATTTATTTCTTGCCACCGACCGTGAGTAGAGTCCCCTTAAGAGAACAAGATAGCAGGGCACTATATTTGCCCTATTTAATGACTTGCAAAGGTTGGTCTTATATCTTGTAGAGATGGAATACTGTTCACTGACTCATCATGAAATCTCTGGAACATATTTGTAGAGTCAACAGACATGACATTTGACAGGCACATATCTTTACCTATATACGAGTATATATAATGTATTGTATGACTAAAAATAAAACGTGGGCACCCGCTAATAGATTTTTCGAAATCAATATTATATGATTTATCCATCGCAAGGAGGTAACAAATTAATTAACATTATATAATTGCGGTATAAAAAAGTAAATCTGGACGTCAGGAGCTCTGGATCCTGAAATTATAAGGGTTCCTGACATATTATATTTATCTCCAATTTCAAGACTGAATAAAGAATATCGTAAATCATAGAATTGTATGATCCGTTTCGTTGTATCCAGTTCATATAAAAATGTAATACATCTGTACCTAAATACATTTGTGTTACCTACTTACAACATTATAATCTTTTTAATCTGAATCAACATTTAGTATTACATTAGCATGATTAAATCAATTGTACCTTGGTTAGTAAAATAGATATTCATTTTATTAGACAAAATATTAACAAGTAGGTACATTTTTTGTATGCAAAATGAAATAAGCTTCATTCCAAAAAAAATAATATCGAAACACAATAACAAAAATTATGGCCCTTTTGATTTTTAAAATATGCAACACTAGTAATTTTGATTTAATTAACAAAGACATTATTTTTGCTCCTGCTCCCCTGCGTCTCAAGTCTCAACCATTAGCAGTTTTCAGGACAAATTACCCAAGTAATTTGATTTGATTTAATCATGCTAATGTAATACTAAATGTTGATTCAGATTAAAAATATTATAATGTTGTAAGTAGGTAACACAAATGTATTTAGAAATTATAAGGGTGTAATTTGGTGAAATACAATAATATTATTAAAGATTTAGTGACTAGAATAGAAAAAGGAATGCTTCGGTAATTTGGACATAAAAAAAGAATAAATAAAAGTAGAGTCACAGATTATTACAATAGCGGTAGAGTGACGAAAGAAATGTATGGTGCGCAAGTGGATGATAAAGCTCAATCCGGGCGCTAGAAGGACGTATTCTGGCCAGATTTGCGACATACTGAAGAAGGCCAATGCCAAAAGTACCTGAAATAGAAGAGCTTGTATGATTAAATTGATGTAGTACAGAATGTCCAAACTTGTAACTCATTCACCGCGGGCGGAGCTGGGGGAAAATGCTAATATTCAATAATCAACCCTTCAGCAAAACATCCTACTATTCGGCCCAGCGATATTTTTCAGGCCAGTGTCAAATATCGTGAAGAAACTTCAGTGTCTTAGTTAAGTTGACCCACTTTTTGTACCGATTACAGTATTAAAACAAAAAGCGGATTCCTTTGATAGTACTACGTAAATATTACCTACGGCGGAATATTTAATTCCCTATGCAAAACGAAGTTTATGAAAGGTAGTCTGTTTATTACGCGGTTTCAGTGCAATTCCTGGTTTTGCTTACCTCCCTTTGTAAACTTCGCCTTGCAGTAGCAATAGCAATTAGCTCTGGTTTTATTTAAAAAGAGAATGAGCCCTAAATCCCACTATAATATTATAAATGCGAAAGTTTGGATGTATGGATGGATGGATGTTTGTTACTCTTTCACGCCGTAACTACTGAACCGATTGGGCTGAAATTTTGCATGACTGTAGTTCTAGACCTGGAATAGGACATAATAATACTCGTACTTTTCATCCCATAAATCAGTTCCCATGGCATGAAAATGAGATTTCAAGTTTCTACAGAAAACCACCCTTTCACGCCGTACCGAACCGATTGGGCTGAAACTTTGCACTAGATCTACGAGTAGAATAGGACAAAAAATACTTTTCCCCTTTGTTCCCATGGACAAGCTATAAAAGAGACATACCAAATAGGAAACAGAGGCGCATAACACACACATTTCACCAGCTGTGTTTACTGTAGGTAACAGTCCGAATAATATTGACTGCTTTTATAGGAGTACACAAAAACTATAATTCAACGCGGGTGAAACCGCGGGCAAGATCTAGTGTAATTATATTTATTGAAAATGTAATACCTGTTTGATTTGCATGAATGTTTAATTATGTGCATCCGATAAAATTATGGCCGATCATATAATATTATTGTTTATGTACTCTTTGGTTCGAAAGCACGAGCACAAGGGGTGGAGGGGAGGGGGAGCTGCTGACTTTTGCAAATACATACTCGTACTTTTTTTTTTCGCTTTTCGTAGAAAATGAAAAGTAAGGCCTACTTTTCATTTTCCAGGCCATTAAAAATTTATAATGTTAAGTAAATTTTGATTTTGCTTTGTTTTAAAATAGTCAATAAATATATTTTCTTACAAACCAGACCCAAACCCTGAGTGGGGTCGAAATTCTCGAAATATAGTGCATTTTATTTAATATTTGTTTGCTTTTATTAATAAATACTAAAAATTAAAAGGCTTTGTTTTATAAGGTGGTTCAGTGTGATCACTAGTGGTTGTAAATACACTTACTGATTATACTAACCAAATTAAATAATGTAACACATTTTCAAAACTCATTTGGAGTGTCAAATAAAGCTTATTTCACCAGCTTTCACGGATCATATGCATTGTTTCCATTGGTTTCTCTGAATTAGAATTTTAATTCCAAATGGAAACTTTGCGATGACATTATACACAATACATGGGTACTCGTATGTAGGTTTTATAAGGTAAAAAATTAGCAATTTTCAGTGTTCAGTTTTGATAAATTACAAAAAGGCGGGATTTTTACAATCAGCCTGTTCTGAAACGTAAATCTATCTAGCTAATCTTAAAATCAACACGTTCAGACTCAGGAACTCTTATTACAACGTAGAAAAAGACAACAAACTGAAAAACTGCAAGAAATGTTTGAAAAACCGCAAAGAGGTTGGAAAAGCCAGATGAAAGCAGAAAAATAAGCTCCATTTTCCACTGAAAATGTGTGAGTAGATTTGTTCTTAGAAGTCTGGTTAATATAAGTGCTTACCTACTACTAAACCATTTTTTGTTGGATTTTGTAACAAACTCTTTCTTTAATGTAACATCTCGTGTTAGTCTGTCAATTCACAGCATATTAACACAAAAACCACTGGGACTCAGCTGAAATTTGTTTTTAAGTCATAGGTGCAGGTCCCGGAAAAATTTGGAAAATTATCTTATGGCCGAACGCTTTTTGGGAGTCATTGGGATTTTTTTTTCTTTGCATCCGATCTCTAATGATTTTTTTTGCTATCGAGGAAATCGTTATCGGATAAATCTAGAACTCGAGTATCCTCTCAGACAAAATATTATTATTTTTAGAATTCTAAATTCCCAATTACAAGTTCTCTATAAAAACATTATTGGAATGGCAAACATTTTCTAGAAGATTATTTTGTAACTGAGTCGTCGCAAACTAAACTCGTACCTATAGATATTATTTATTTTACTTTTAAACAAATTCTGAAGTAAAATTAATCCACAAGGTCACAAAACTATGAAAATAAGCACCAAATTCTCAAAATTGTTGAATAGAAAAACACTTCCATGAATTAGCCTAAAACTAATGATATTTCCCTTAGAATTAGGGAACTAATTAAAATTTACCGTTTGGCCCTTCCGAGAGGTAAAAGCCGAAACTCTTGTGAAATTGTAAATAAATCATGCTTCTTTGAAATAAATATAGAGTTAATTAGCTCATAAAGGAACGTTGGCTGCACGATCAAGTAGTTCAAAGGAGCAAGTATTTAATACGTTATAGGTTATATACTTATAAAGGTATAAGTATGTATAATAAATGGCAAGTACCTACTATATGAGCCAACAAATAATGAACTCTATCAAAAGCTTGCCATTGTCTATCTATATGTGTTGGACGCAGACGCAGAGACGATACAACGGACGGGTAGTAATTTTGTGTAGTTTTCCGTGCGAAGTGATTACGAAAATCAATTTTACGGGGCGCGATCGCTAATGCTTTTGTTCAAATTTTTTACGAAATTTGATAAGTTTATTAAACATATTTAATTTACAAGGATTGGTTAGTATTCATTACATATTTCTGTGATATACAACGAGTACATGAGGCATTTGTGCGTGTGTTTGTGTTTTTAATGTTATATTATAATTATGTATGGGGGTTATCCCGAGTTTGTCTCTTTTCAAATTTTAAAACCAATAAAAATCGACGATTAAATTTTGCAAAAAATATATGTCATATTTCACTCTTTGATGTTCAATACAAGATTGCTTACACTTTCCTCGATCCAATTAAATCGCAAGGATAGGTCTAAAATGATCTAAATATCATTCCATTTGAGCTATATTAAGTTTTGGATAACAAAACTTATATTCAAATAAACGTCGTAAGGAAAGTAATATAAAACGGCCATCATATTAAAAACCCATTCCTCTAATTCCCGCGACCCGCTTCCGCTGAGCAGGATGAACATGTGAACAAAAAGTGTTGGAGCAGGAGAGACTTTTCTGGATAACCTCGCCTTACTACAATAGTTCCTATTTGCCAAATTCTCATTCATGGTTGAGCCGCAACCGTAAGAAATAACAGTTTCCACCAGCAGCTGTAAAATAGCCGCCACTTTAGAAAAAAAAGACTTACTTGCAAGAATAATTGATTTAAAGTATGATCAATTAAATACATCCATCCATCCATCAGCCTGTTTCGTCCACTGCTGGACATAGGCCTTTCCAGGATTTCGCCACTCTTGGCGGTCCTCCTGGAAGAAATGCCCATACTCACACACGCTGGGCAGGCGGGTTGGTGAGCGCGGTGCCGAAACCCTTGCACCAGTGACGCCGCTGCCCGTCTCTAGTCTGTTTTTTATAAGGCTTGGCAATTGGGGATGGATATACCGCCATCCATCGGTCCCAGGCAATGGTGGGCCGCCTGGTTTTGCCTAAGAGCAGTTCTCTTACTCTCCCCCGAATAACTTCAGGAGGATTTGCGAGTAAGATGGTGGTACCTTCACATTCGAGCCCGGCATTAGCTCTACCACCTTACAATTATTAAATACACAGAAAAAGCTATTAACTATTATTAAATACCCCAATTTTTATAAACTACGTCTTTTTATCTAAAATTTAAGCTTTGCTCAAAGCTTCCGTTTTTAGCAAAAGTAAAAATTTTTGCTCGACGAAGAACTGCTATTTTAAAAGAGTTTGCTATTTCTAGAATGTTTTTTTTTCTAAAGTGACATCACTTTATCGGTGGTGCTCCGTGCTTTATCGCAAGCTCGGACAGATACTAGCGATGTTCTAAACTGAAACTAGATGGCGCCAGTAGTCGTTAAGTTGGGGCTGCTCGATACAGATTGTCTGAAAAGCTTACAAAAACTTTCGCTGACTGTATTTTGTTTAAAAAAAAGCTTTTGTTTTTATTCGTAGCAGTAGCAATAATATATTTTATCTAACCTCATATCGTAAAATACTCATTATGAACTCAAAACTACTTGCTGAACGAAAAAAAAAATTTATGAACGTCTCTAAAACAGAAAATAAATTAAATTATAGTGTAAGTAGGTCTCCGAACAATTTCGGCCAGGTATTGTTTATGGCTAGCGGCTGGCATGCGCGTTGGACTCAGTCTGTCAATGGATGGCCATAGTTTACGGGGAAATTTATTATTTCCAGTGATTTTATGGGTCAAAAAAAATATTTTTGCCTAAAATTCCTGACAGCAGTGATAGTGATGATTATTTGACTCCAGGTGACATTCTGAAAATAACGACGGAATTTACGAACACTTAGAACAAAGCTTTTACAAGAATAATCAAAAATGGCTAACAACAGATTTACAAAAAATATGAAAACAGGTTAGTAGGCTTGAGTTTAAATAAAGTAGTGTATGAAACTATACATAACTAGGTATTGAAACACTCGTATACTATTCAAAAACTCGCCTGCGACTCGTTTTTTAAACAGACACTCGTGTTTTTGATACCTAACCTTTTTATGTATCTACCAGTTTCATAAACTACTATTTTATTTTCTTCATTTAAGTTAGTTAATAAACAGGTTTTTCTTAGACCTAAAATAGATTTTATACCAAAGGGAAACGGCAAAATCTGTAATGTTTAAATCATATTAATTTAATTTAATCACCAATATTTTTTATATAAAATTATACACAACGTTGCGTTGGTAGGTAGGTAGGTATATGACGGAATAGCCCTTTTAGATTTGTAGGAAAAACCGCATCATATTTTGTCATTCATTCATTACATTACATTACGAACCTAACGGGTGACCGTTTTAGCGCCTTTGAAAAACAGGGCACGCACCAAATCCATTTTTCACTCGAAAATATACCTTAGTACTTAAAAATAGAGTATGTTTTAGTTTGACACAGTGATATTCTGTGTCTCTTTCGAGTCAGGTTGTAATAAAATAAGAGATTACATCTTCGTGTAACCGACGAAGCTTCTGGCTTATGCTTTCAGAGTTGAATCACTAAACAAAATCCAATCTAAATGCAAACATCTTGCAGCTCAATTTATAGTGACAAAATGGAAGGGCTTATAGAAGTGTTTAATTGTGAGTGATGGTTTTGTGTTCATGTTTTGTTTCTGTGTTTTATGGCCGGTAAATTGACCAAAACTTGAAAAAACATAAATCAGAGTTGGCACAAGTCTGTTAGACATCGCACGTATAGATAGAAAAAGTAGCGGGTTGTATCAAAGATACAAACGTTAATTTATTTAAGGGGATACATTTTATGCTGCCTCTTTACTTAAGGGGCCACCTTTTATTTTTCAACGGTTTTTGCTAAAACATCCTAAGCAAACTACTGATTTGATGAATATAAAACTTTAACACATGTTTTTTCAGACCTTTATCTTTCGATAGACATAGCCGTTACCTAATTGGACAAATTTCACTCGATAGCTTTTATTTTCGAAATAGACGCCTTTTTAAGGTGTGAATACGTTTTATGTCCAAGCGGCTTGAGTTTTATGTCTGAAATTACTGCTATAACACGAAAACATGGTTTATTATGTACAGACATACCAAAAATGTCGTACATCAAATATTATTCAGTAAATAGACGAAATTAGTTTTGAGACTTACGTCCTTTAGTTCTGAGTCGAAGCACGCTCAAAGGTTGCACTCGATTTTAAACTTTATAAGCACAACGCGTCGAGATATATAGCAACGCTCGCCGTCAATTTGTCAGTATTGCTCGTTGCGTTGTCAGCGTCGGACTTATGACCGTTTTCTTATCACGCATGCGGACGAGAAATACTATTTTACTTGCTCAGCGGAGAATACTAACCCATTCCTTAGTAACTAAGTATTACATATTCAAATACATACTGCGATATCATAAAAAAAATGGGAAACAAGAGGAACAAAATTTATGTTGTTAAAAGAAAGAGAGCTTATTAATTAAAAGATATGAGAGATGCGAAGCGGTAAGTACCTACCTTCCCTTTCACTATGTTATAAAAAATGTAGCTCCTTTCTCAGGGTTCTGCACTCCAAATGTTTCAAAAGAACCCTCATACTCATGATCTGTCTGTCTAGGTCTTAGTAATTATCTTATCACATACAAGTACAATCTCTCTGCGATCACTGATATATCGTAAAAGTAGTAGGTACAAGTACCTATCTGCGATGAATAAAGCTACTGACTTGAAACATGCTTCAAATTCGCACTCACTCGGATTTTATCAGTATGTAAGAATATTATACAACGTTTGAATACACAAATATCATTATAAACTACCCACAGGTAGGTACATTTTGATGCTATTTATATAGGTAATATAATTTTTTTCTTCAATATCATCATAAACTATGTACCTACTTAGATATAATATTAGGTAGGTATATCAACTAAAAATGTGATTATTTTCTTACAGATCGAGAAAAGATAATCAAAAAGATAGCTCAGATGATCTGAATGAAATTAGGTAAGTGATCTTTACGCGGGAGATTTCTTTGAGGTCAAAGGATGCGACACAGGTGGATGGCATCAGTCTTTACCGCGTAAATCTAACACTTACTGTACTGTAATAAGAGTTCATTCAGGGTACGCGTTACCGCCTGTTTCGAACGCGATCTCGAGCGAGCCTTTATCAGTTGTCCCGTGTATTACGGCGCTGTCATGCTTATTGCTATGTAATAAGAACTACAGCGTGTTAAAAATGGAAAGTCATTTGGTACGAATTTTGTTGTCGATTGTAATATTGTTGATTTTTCATTAATTTAACATTCCAATAAGGGTCTAAAATAACATGACCTAAAAGAAATAAAAATAACAAAAAGGCAAATTTACAGTTCTGTCTAAACACTCTAAATATTTATTTTTGTTGTTTTTTCTAGGTATAACTCAGAATAATAAAGTATAACAAAAGCGAAGGTACGACGAACATCAAACTTTTCTGATGTCTGTCTAAGTCTCTGTATATATATTTCTTTCATCTCTATAAAATGTAAAAACTACTATGTATCGAATGTGGGTATTTCATTCAAGGTTTTACTACTTTTATTTCAGCATGAAACCTCCATCTGATGTACCGAGTGTGGACTGTGACACTCATTCCACTTTCACAGGAAATATAAATGTAAATAACACGTAAGTTCTATAAAACATTATTATTTTGATCAGTACGCGGCGGCAGGCCGCGCGCAGGGCCTGCTATAACCTAGGCGCTCTGCTTTGTGGCGGCGTCGCCACGCCGACACCGCACGCTTTGGATCCGCGACCGCGAGACGGTATGTATTAAAAATATCATGTTGCCTAGTAAATTTATGAAACAGAGGAAACGATAAATGCAACATCGAAGAGCTAACTATACGGAACTCGAATTATAATATTTAGTCTATTTTTGCATCATAATATATAAGTTTGCGGCTTGTAAGTGACTGAAATCCTGGTTAAATAAATATGTTTTACGAATTACAGGTTTAATTATACCACATTGCAAAATGCAAATGTAATGACCTCCACTTCCATGGATGTTGAGGAAGAAAGGTATGAATACGTAACTCGAATAATATTTTTTTTCATCGTAATAAAAGTTGAAAAAGAGAAACTACTGGGCCATCGTTAGTGCGTGCACTTCTCTATAAGCAAGATCTCAGCAATGTAAGATCAATAAGACACGGAGTTGCGAATGAAGGTAATGCACTCCATCAGCTGTCAATTCAACTGGGGATTGCCATAGAGAACTGCGGATTATTCATTGATGCTCAGATTCTGTACCTTGGAGCAACACCGGATGGACTGGTTGGAAATGATAAAGTCGTGGAAATAAAGTGCCCTTTGTCAGTATACAACCAGAATTTGAAAGATGTAGATGTCTTAAATAAATTACCATTTTTCAAAAAGAAAGACGATGCACTGGTATTGAACAAAAATCACGACTGGTTTTATCAAGTAAGTAATTTAACTTTTTGAATCTACATAGATTTAGTTACTATTTAACAGATTTCTTTTCAATTTCTTCATGTTTTATTTTTTCAGGTTCAAGGCCAGTTACATATAGCACAAAGAAAAAGTTGCATTTTTGCTATATGGTCTGGCGAGAACAACCCTCTGCATGTAGAAATTATTGAAAGGGATGACGAGTTTTGGAATAAATGCATGGTTGAAAAACTTAAATCATTTTACATAACCCATATCTTACCAGAATTGGTAGATCCTAGGCATTCCAGAAATCTACCGCTTCGTGGTACCACCAACTTAAAACAAAATTCATCAAAAGTTACTGGAGCAGACCTGAGTGAAAATGAGAAGAAAAATAGTTCCAAAGTAATCAGTTCTGTTCTTACATTTCAACAAATGTAGAGCAGGCAAAATAATAAATTTAATGTCACGATTTGCAAGTGGAGTTAAAAAGGATTTGTAGCGTCACCGTGGCTATTCAATCTTATGGACAGTTGTTTAAATGATTTAAAAGAGCGTGTATGTGGACTGAAATTAGGGGAGTTACTTATCAAATGCCTCTTATACGCCGATGACCAAGTTATCCTTGCTTCATAGACGGATGAGCTGCAAGAGATGGTAACAATTATGAATGATGATGCCTTTAAAAATAAAGGAATGAAAATTAACGTTAGTAAAACAAAGGTTTTGGTGCTAGAGAGGGATGAAGAGATTACTGAAAGTAATGCTCTGATTAGAGACGAGGAAGTAGAACAGGTTAAAGAATTTGTGTATCTTGGTTGTCTATTTACGCGCAATGGAAAGTGTGACGGTGATATTGAAAGAAGAGTGAATGCGGAAGATAAAGTGAACGGAGCCCTGCACACGTTTATAGGCAGCCAAAATGTGACTGCAAAGGCAAACAAACATATCCATACAAACTTGAATCTCCTATTTTACCCTTTTAGGGGTGAAATTTTGAAATATCCTTCCTTATTCCATTTTAAATGGAACCTTTATGCAAAGTTTCAGCTTTCAAGGGTTTGGGCGTTGATGGGTCAGTGAATGAGTGAGTGAGTCAGTCAGTCAGTCAGTCAGTCAGGACTTTTCTTTTTATATGCATAATAATAAAGATTGTAATAAGTATAATAATTATAAGTGGAACTTTTCTAATATTATAAAAACATAATAAAAACCTGTATTTCAGCAAATAAATATGATCTTATTTCTTATTGTTACCATTTTTTCCAGTAAATAAAGTTATTATACTATCATTATTATGATCCTGACAAAAAAAATGTTGAATGATTGATTCTTTTTATTTACACTGTAAGTAAAATTAAACTTTTTAGTTTAATGTTCACAGATCGTATAAATAGGATTAAATTATTTATAGCGAAATCTTTCACTCGAGAAACTCTAAAAATTATTTGAGTAAGACAGAAAAATCAATCGGAAACAAATTCTCAGATAACATTTTATTTGGGACGGGCCTAGAACCGATTTTTTTTACATTTTTTTTTCTGTTTGAGTTTTTATGTTACTATGCACTCTAATAAATTATTATTATTATTGTATACATTTTGTGTAAGCCTGTAACATTTACATAACGCCGAGGTGCGGCGCGGCGTCGCTACGCCACCCAAAGTTGATCGGCGCACAGTCGCCGCCGGCAAATACGAGTCGGCGCTCACGTCTAAAAAATATAGTAGGTACTAATGTAGTAGTTATTTAAAGAAACGATAAAAACGGATATAGGTATTATTAATTATTATGTAAACAAATGCGACAATGGTAAACAGTTTTAAATTTTCCTTATATTCTTTAAATGTATTTTTAAACTACCGTTTTGATCTTAATTATATATTTCCTTATAATATTTGATTAAAAAAATATGTAATGTCAAATTTTTTTAAAACATTAGTACCTATTAACCCACTTTGCTGTTTTAATTAATTTTTTCCAATAGCTATGCAACATTTCGCACGCAAACGCCTCTAGCGGCGATTCGAGGTAACTAAAATCTGCTTACGGGGAAGCGGGGAGGAAATCACGATTTCTGACGGGCCTGGGCCGGGCCTCAGGAAGGAATCAACGTGATCATTTCAAAACTTTTATTGCCCCGATCAAATAAGCATTAATTAATAATAAATAAATATTTGGGTCACATTCTTAAGAGCCAGTCCACAAAATGACACTATCGAAGTTTCGGTAAATACGCTGCGTGACCTCTCATGACCCTCGAGCACGATGCGACGATGTTGCGAATAGCGCGACCTAGACGTATTGATGTTTGCATCTTTTATAAATATTATGATTTTTCAAAATTTAAAATAAAGTGGGTTGTTTGTTAGTATTTATTACTGTACTATTTTTTTTATTTTTGTCGGCCTGTCTTTAACTTAACTTATGTATTTATTCATTGCATTATGTAGGTATATACTTACAATGTTTTAATTTTTTACTCATGTCAGTATATATTTGGTTAGGCATTATATTTATTTATGGTCTATTCAGTTTATTTATCAACTTATTAATTAATTAAATTATGTATAATAATATTCTTATTCCAATAAGACTTTATTTCATGCATATGTATAATTTATTATAGTATATATTTTACGCATAAATATTTTTAATCTTGAATCTTGGTACCGTTTAAACCCGATAACCACTCAATGGATTTGGACGCGGTTCTTTTTTACCCTATTGTGTAGGTGTAGGTATTACCTACAAGGTGAGGATGTGGGAGTGAAGGGGTAGTGAAATTAATGTGTGAGGATAATTTTTTTCAAGGTTGTGATGTGATTATATATTAGTGATATATTATTCTGTTTATAAAAAATATTAAAAGATAGAGTATTTGTAATGTTTTTAAAAAATAACAAACAGTTTACAACAAAAATATAAAGTGAGCTTATGGTAAGAAATGAAAACAAAGTGTACGGGCGCAGGTGTAGCGTATTTTCTTGAAAATGTTATCGGAAGGAAGTGTGTATTGAGTGTTCATAAAAAAACACAAATGTACATCTTACGAAACTTTTAATTTATAAAAATATACATTGGAACAAAAATATATTGGTACCACAGTCAACAAATGGTTTAATTTTACGCTATACTGGGTGAAATTAAATCAACCGACCAAATTCATACTGGAGACTCGGTTAGTCATCAGAAACAAGGTTTAATGACCCACCAGGTGAAATTCGAAAAAAATTTTTTTTGCCCCTTAGTGCCTGCACTAGGAATTGTAGTCCAACCAGTAAGGGAGCAAAAAATGTGTTTTTCGAAATTGGCTAAAAGGATTACTGAACCTAGTTATTGATCACTAACCGAGTCTCCAGTATGAATTTGGTCGGTTGATTTAATTTCATTCTATATATATATTTGCCGTAAGGGCATTGATCTTGTCTTTCTAGGGTCTATGATTTCTTGCAATACGCAATCATGGTAAAACCGAGTCAATTTAGGAAGCATTTTTCCTGCCAAAAAACATCATCTCTGAGTATCCTTGAGACTTTCAGCGGAAAATCCGAGCCAGTCCATACAGCAAATAAACATACATTTAAACTAACACCAAAATATAAGATTATAAATATTCCGAAATAAATACTATTATTTTTGACAACAAACAAAATTGAAGTACGAAAAAGTGTCGATCAATGATCAAAACTCTGCGATCGTATACGAGTATCGCGTACAGAGAGTCGAGACGCAGTATGGCGGGAAAAAACTGACATAGATCCTACCTCATTGAGCGCTCGCGCGGCACTGATCGGTGCGCGTTTGTGCATCGTAATTTATTGGAATTTGGAGTAAAGATAATGATGTTTTTGAGTCTAATTAAATAAAAGGAATGTCAACAAAATTACAGAATACAATTGATCAAAGTCATAGGCTATTTTGAAATGCAATTTTGAATGTAAAATAAGCTGTATTCAATACAAAAACTCGTTGTATACTGGCTACATTAATTGGGAAAATTGACGGAATTCTTTTATTTTTTTGGGGATAATGTGATTATTTATACATATTCTGGTAAATGATGTCACAACAAATTTATATGTCTGATGTACTGGTATTTTTTTTTAGCAAATTTATTGAAATTCATAGACAGAATTAGATCCTTAAAGTTGACAATGTGATCAGTTTTTCGTAAACGAGGTGTGGGAGATTGATCACTACAAAAAATACAAAGTAGTATTTGGAATTGTGGTAAATTAACACACAATACGAAAGATTGGTCTATGTTTATCACGTATTAAACAGTATAAAAATCTTTCCTAAGATGATAAATTAGGCGCTTGAAAATTGAGATTACTTCAGGAAAGTGTAAGATGCCTCTGTAATTAATGCGATAATGATGACATAGAAAAGGGAAAGAAGGTCTCTAGCAATCAAAAGTGATATGATAATTCGTAGATTTGCTAAATGTAGTAAAGATATGAAAAAAATACTCTTTCGGTCATATTGTCAATCGTTCTACACATGTGCCTTGTGGGTGAGCTACACAAACAGCGCTTTTAATACTATTAGAGTACAGTACAGTAGAGCCCGCATCAAGCTATACACATTGAGTATAAGCTGACCTCTCATTGTAAGGGGAGCCCATACAATGAGAGGTCAGCTTATACTGAAAGTGTTTAGCTTGATGTGGGCTCCACTGTACAATAACGGATTTAGAATGTTGATGAGACTTCCTCGAGAAATGCTTACCGAGGCAAGTATAGACGATTTTTATGGTATCATAAGAATGAGAATCTTCTCCATTAGGCCACGAGTGAAGAAAAGTAACAATAAAATTATGCTTCCGGCCGCAATGGCAACTGAGTTTCACAACCAGTTGACAAACAAGAAAAATAAGTCTTGCTACGCAATCAATTGCCGAAAAAGAAATGTGCTATTCCTGTTATGTAACCAGTTGCCAATTAAGAATTTTTCAGGAAGTGTGGTTACATAAGAGGAATTTATTTTCTTGCTATACAACCAGTAGATACTTGATTATGATTAACTAGGGTGAATGCTATTTTAAATAATAACGTATTTAATGTAATAGATCAACATTGGACTGAAATATTAATGTGTGAAAATTGTAAAATGAAATCAATCAAAGTAAATGACATGTTATATATTATTATTATTATTACTGTGAAATTTATGACTAACAAATTTTTACTAACCATATTTTAATTTCTATTTTTTATTTAATTTAATTATAACTAGTTCGTGGGTAATTTGTAAATAGAAATAGAAATAGAAATATTTATTTGTTCCAAACATGGTTTACAAAAGATGTTAAATATAATAACAGTTCAGCATGTTTCACCTGCAGGAGGTATACAAATACTTTAATACAATTAAATTACAATGTCTTTACAATTATTAATAATCTCGGCATGCATGTCATAACAATTTCATTGAACTAATGTCAGGATAGTATTATTATATACATTTTTCAATTTAAGTTTTATCCTAATGCTTATAATTATTATAATTCATAAATTCTTTGACAGTGTAAAAACCTCTGTCAATGAGCCAGCTAAACAGTTTTCTCCTAAACAATGGTTCCGGCAATGTCTTCATATATTCTGGCAATAAATTATACATTTTTACAGCCATTGAATAACAATTTTTAGAGAAAAGAGCGCTTCGCTGTCTAGGAATCACTAGATTTTCTGGTTGTCTCAATCTATAACCATCCGCGTCACTTTTTTTTGTAAATAAGTTTGGATGCTGTTTGACAAAATTACACATTTCAAATATATACAGGCATGGCAGGGTAAGGACCTTAAGTTTTTTAAATAGGGGCTTACATGAGTCAAGTGGTTTTGCACCACATATTGCTCTAATGCATTTTTTTTGTGCTACAAAAGCTCTTGCAATATCGGTAGAATTTCCCCAAAGAATTAAGCCATATCCATGGCGAAGCAACGTATCCATGGTATGCATTAAGGGCTATTTCATCACTTGCCACATTTCGAAGTCTATAAAGTGCAAATACGAATTTATTTATTTTTTTACAGACTTTGTCAACGTGATCTTTCCAGTTTAAATGTCTGTCTAACGTGATCCCTAAGAAAGTAACAGTTTCTGATTCCCCAATTTGTGTGTCTCCGTATTTAATATTTAATGGTTCTTTTGTATTGTTATAGTTCTGAAACTGTAGGAATGTTGTTTTTGATAAGTTTACCTCTAATTTATTTGCGTCTAACCATTTTACCATGGATTTTATAGCTTCATTTGTGTCATATTCAAGGTTTTTTTTTTCACCAGTAATTATTAATGATATATCATCTGCAAATAATACGGTTTGGTAATTTGTACATTTTGTTAAATCATTTATAAACAATATAAACAAAAGTGGGCCCAGCACACTTCCTTGGGGTACTCCTGATTTATTCGTTCTGAACGATGACCTATAAGATATGGTGTCCGCTTTATTGTTTACACCACTTATTTCTACACACTGTTCTCTATCAATAAGGTAACTTTTTAGCCATTCTAAAGCAGGGCCACGAATGCCATATTTTTCGATTTTGTTTAATAGCTTTTTTTGTAAATATTATATTGGCCCAGAGCCTGATATAATTAAATGAATTGAATTGAATTAACTTATCATCATGAATAATAATCGATAAATCAGTAATTAGTAGTATTAATTAATATAAGATGTATACATTTATAAGGAATGTACATCAGAACTGTACCTATAATATCTCCCACCATCAATGTTTTATGTATTTTCTGCAAATGTATCTAATTAAATAAATAAATAAATAAATATAACAAATAATTGAAATTATATATAATCAGTAGGTAATCAAACATCCTTCGTTAAAAAGTTGTTCAAGTTCTGATCATAGTACGAGATGCGAACAAAAAAGTATCCACTACAAAAAATGTAAATGTAAGGAAGTTCTTTCAAAATGTGACGTCATAATAACAGTATTTTAATTTATTTTTTTCTGGGGACCTATAGTAATTATGTACCAATTTAAAATACTGTTGTTACCCTATGGATGTAAATGGACAGATATCATTAAATATTATTAAATATTTGTTCAGTGCAAGTGCTCGTAAAGTTCTATATTATATGCGTCTAAGCTGTCTGTTGTCAAAGTCAACTTTACCACACTAGTATTGAATTTCTTTTTTGTTTTGTTCGCCCACGTTTAGGTAAGGCAAAGGGAACCAGCCATGTATGACGTATTTTTTTTTAATTAAAATATGTTGCCAGTCTATCTTGTGAACCATAGATAGACTTGACAGAACTGAGCTGGTTTCAGTTTGATACGTTCTTAGACTGTGTTCAGTTTGATTGTCGGACGACAACCCCCCACCACTGACAGCAGGACAGGTATGGTAAGTATGACACCAGCCTTCGAACGCATCAAACCGAAAGCAGCTTATTTCCGTCAAGTTGGCAGCTTGCGTGCAAAGAAAAAGAAAAAGAATTCATTTGGAGTATTTATTGTTTGTTTGTTTCATAATTACGTTTTATTTATATACTCACACTATGCATTGAAAAACGTAGTATGATACACGTGGGTAAGGGCAATAAGTTACTCGTAACGTTTAAAACACTCGCTTATGGCTTTTGCTTTAAAATCGTTCCTCGTCAGCTATACTTTTAAGGTATAGCCTTACCGCACTTATAGCACAGATAATATAATACTAGTACTTATAGCATAAACTACTATTTCAAGCAAGTGCTCGTGAAGACCCATTTTGTATAATAATTAAAACTGTTGGGAAAGTAATTTTAACACGTATTCTGTGAAAGTTTCAACTTTCTTCCTATTACGGCTGAAGCTGTAACTAGACCCCTGTGACAGACGGACGGACAGACAAACAGACACCGGATGCTTAGTAATGTCCCGTTTGGCACCCTTTAGGTACGGAACTTCAAAAATCCATATCTTTTACATTCCATATAAAAGTTAGATATCTTCTCAACCAAAATGTATAAAGGGGCTGCTTTTTTTTACGATAAAGCCAAAGTGAGTCGGACTCGCGCACAAAGGGTTCCATGCAACCGCGGAACCCTAAAAACATTATATAATATATAATTATATTATATGCCAAAGCAACATCAGGGGTACAAAAAACAAGGCACCAAAACCCTAACTGAACCCCACTTTTTATTAATTTTTTTTCGAGTATTTCCTACAATCTGGTTAAATTAAAATCTTGTATGTTTTAGCGTCTAATAGCCAAAACCAATGACGTTTAAATAATGCAACTTTTTCCAGGTTTCTTGTATGGGACCCCTCCTAAATTTAAATTCGTGAAAATTTCAACTTTCTACCTATTACAGTTGAGGCTGTAGACACCTGAGTCAGACAGACAGACAGACGCGAAGGCTTGGTGATAGTAAAAAATATAAAGTAATAGCGCGGTAAACATATTTATAAATAGTAAGGGTCTCGTTTGGCACCCTTCGGTACGAAACCCTAAAAACTGTTCTGATAAACTTTCTTCGGAAACGTAAATATTATGTTTTACGTAATATTTAGGTATTTAGACGGAATGGGGTTGTCTGTCTGTACCTATTTGTCTCAGTCTGGGTTTCAGCAGCAAATGACTTGGGAAATTACGTTCGTTCCATTACAGAGAAGACTGCAAAAGGTTTGTAATTTTACTCATTTTGAGTTTACATCTCGTTCTCTTAGGATAGGTTTATCAGAAACATCATCACGACATGAATCCTCGAGGGGGTGTCAGAGGTGTTCCCAAGTGTGAAATGTAAAATGCAAGTCCACGCTTGGTACACCCGTTTTTCACCGACGATTATTACGTTCCATACTTCGGGCATAAATGGACTCCGAAGCAGGCAGACTGAACCTAATGAATGTGCACCGTGGCGATTTAATCCACGACCTCTGGGTTAGCAGGCGAGCGCTCTACCAGTCGGCCAGATTGGTGGTCAATGGGTTTATCAATGGATTTACATTTCGTTTTTACGATAAAAACTATTATCGACAGATTTCAGCTTAGTGGTTATTTTATCAACACCCCTTATAGCCTATCATATATGTTGACCAGGCTCACTATGATGATAATAAAGAAAACTGCATCCAAATCCGTTCAGTGGTTCTTGAGTTAAAACGGAACAGACAGAGAGGCAGATAAAAATCTAAAAAGTTAGTTTTGCCTCCGAAAAATGTAATAACCCAATAAGAACATAATACATTTTCACTACTTTATTATTTAATATACAATAGAATAGATGAACGCACGCAGCCTATGGAGTAAATTGTAAATACTCCAATACCTAAATTTTATTTTGCCTTTTTCGCAGAAAGGGTCATTGAACTTCGGTCCTGACCACTTACCGAGTCTCCAGTATGAATTTGGCTATATAATTAGAAGTCAACTTATACTAGGTGAAATTAAATCAACCGACCAAATTCATACTGGAGACTCGGTTAGTCATCAGGAACAAGGTTTAATGACCCTCCAGGTGAAATTCGAAAAAAAGTTTTTTTTTAACATGTAGTGCCTGTACTTTAACTAGTCCAACTAGACTTTACAACTAAATTTTGTAAAAATATATGTCATATTCACTCTTTGATTTTAATATTTCGGTCGTTCGACACAGTACTTACATTTTCCTCGATCCAAATAAATCGCAAGGATAGCTCTAAACTGAGGTCTAAATATCATTTCATTTGAGCTACATTAAGTTTGGGACGATAAAAATTATACTAAAATAAACGTTGCAAGAATGTAATATAAAACAGCGTCATCCATCCATCCATCCATCAGCCTGTTTCGTCCACTGCTGGACATAGGCCTTTCCAGGATTTCACAACACTTGGCGGCCCTCCTGGAAGAAATGCCCATACTCACACACGCTGGGCAGGCGGGTTGGTGAGCGCGGTGCCGAAACCCTTGCACCAGTGACGCCGCTGCCCGTCACCAGTCTGTTCTATATAAGGCCCGGCAATTGGGGATGGATATACCGCCATCCATCGGTCCCAGGCAATGGTGGGCCGCCTGGTTTTGCCTGGGAGCTGTTCTCTTACTCTCCCCCGAATAACTTCGGGAGGATTTGCGAGTAAGATGGTGGTACCTCCACAGTCGAGCCCGGCATCAGCTCTTCCACCTATTAACGAAATTAATAAAATCAAATATAAAATTTATAAAACGACCGTCATATTAAAAACCAATCCCTCTAATTCCAAAATGATAAATAAAAACACCTCGAAACCGCGAGTTTTCTGAGCGGCCCGCTTCCGCTGAGCAGGATAAACATGTGTAAAATGAAAGCGTTGGAGCAGGACAGACAGAAAAGCTCGTATAACTCGACTGATGGATGTAGAATAAGGAAAAGAGATGTGTCAAGTCAGGGATCGTAGCTGATAGAGATCTGTGATTCCTGCCTACCCCTCTGGGAGTAAGGCGTGAGTATATACGTTATACATTCCCACATCATCTGACATTCTGAGTGTCAAACTATCAAAAGAAGGTAACCATTATTACTTACCAGTCACCACATACCATGATATCATATCAGTAACAAACAAACTAAATAGTTTCCTAAACTAAAGTAGCATTCCATTTCCCACCAATCACTCACCGTACGGTGGTCGACGACGATGACTCAGATACTAACAAAACTCAAACCCTGGTGAGACTCATATTGCAAAAAGATACAGTCGATTATTGAATGACTCAGTAGTCTAACTAACCCTAGTGAAATTTCAACACTGAAGAGTTTTACTGAAATTTCATCTTTAAGTGCTAGATGTACAGTCTACTTTTGATTGAGGAATATGATCGGTCGTATTCTCCGGCCTTCGCATCCGGACGGTCTTTTGTAGAGTTTTTTTTTTCTTTCCTCTATTTGTACTTTGATGGCCCTCTTTGTGACTGTAGAACGATAATAATTGGTTTGTCAGATATTGTAATGGGATTATGGGACTGGATAATGTGATGTTACTAAAATGCATTCTCGAAGCTTTATCACTGTATTTTACCAAGTTTGACATTGGTGTCGATTCGATTTAACACCATTTAACTTATTTGACAGGACTAAACAAGGGGCTATTTCGATAAAAATGGCACTTTTTGAAGTTGTATACCTGCTTTTCAGATGAAGCCACTAATTTGATAAATTAGTATATAAATGGCGGAACCTTTTTCTAGCTTTGTTCAGTATAGAAACGCGATTGCGTAACTTTCGCTCGATAGAAATAATTATTGAAATGAGGTCTTCTTCTACACTTTTTTTCATAGTATGACAAACAGGAATGACATACAGACCTGAACGATATTTTATTAGATAGATTTTAACGATATCTGAGTTTTCTCAGTTGAAAATTTTGATAGCTATTTTAGTTCATTTTATATTAATTTAAAACCGACATTTTACCATTTTTTCCGGAATCCGCCCCCCTCGCACTGCGGGGCGTTCCGCATGGAGTAACAGTGACCTTTGCAAGTACGACATATCCTCTGCAGTCTGTCTTTTTCTTTCTGTATAGAAAAGACAAGGACCGGACGCCTAAAAGATAACAAAAGGAACTCTAAAAACATAATAAATAACAACAGCATAGTTGCCATAGCAACATGACGGCGGCGCGGCGTTGTCAAAAAACAGACAGACAGTGGACGGAGCTGGATCGAGAAGCTCATTTTTTTTTTTTTTGTTTCACCTCTTATCTTGTAAACGGTAATTTTGACCACAAGAATTTTTTCAAAATATTTGTTCCACTTGACATTTTTTCCTACTTTGTAATTGTAACTAAATAAAACTTATTTTGACAAGGTTCCTGCCCACTGGGCCACAATAGGAACAGCCTGTTCGTTACTCGCTAACCGTGAAGTACGTCATTATACGATATACTTATTGTTAACTCAGTTATCATTATGAATGAATGACACGTACGGTAATAAAAAGGTGATTATGACTAAACTGCATACAACAGCAGACTGTTCCGGTAGAGGGGAAATTAAATAAAAGGGCTGCTTTTTAGGGTTCCGCTTTTCACTTAAACCATTTTTTCTTTGTATGAGAAAACGTCGAAGCATCGTCAAAGCTCTATTTTCGTCGTTCCTAAATAGATTGCGCTAAAAGAGTTTGTTTCAATCACTGCTGCCATTTTAGCGCGTTCGGCGCTACATCTAACGGATTTTTGGTATGGTTAGCGTGCATTTAGAGTTTTTGCTTCTAGTGGAGAATTTAGTGGTTTGATTTAGTGTATGTTTTCATTTCTATATATTATGTCTTTTACTGTTGAAAATTGGAACTGAATTTGGCGTTTTTTTTTTCATCTCTGAATTTTGTAGTCTAGCGCTTTTTTGAGTGTTGCTAGCGCTGAATGGGGTTTTTGATCTGGCAGCACTGGTTTCAATTTCAAAATGCCTGTCTGTTTCTGTTTGTGGTATTCATGATTTTGCGATCAATCAAAATCAGTGACGATTAACTTACGACCCGGCAATGTTTCATGGATTCTGTTGACTGTGTTTTATTTTGACTAACCAGCTTTCTTTTTGACTCCGACGATCGTGTTTGTTTACGTTGAATGGACTTCATTTTGCTACAACAATGACATCGGAAAAAATGTGCCGTGTGCCGAACTGTGGTAAATACCTATCTTATGCAATTTTATGTTTAAGCCCCGGTGAATGTGACTTTAACGAACATATCGTATTTCAGATTCGCGGGAATTGTGAAATTTGTGAAAACTTGTGAATTTAGGTTATCTAAAATGTATTGTTTACTTAAATTACATGTAAATAAATTATCATTAATTTCTTAAATGTTGTTTTATTTAACTAATGTGTAGTAGGTAATTGAAAAATAAAAATACAATGCAGTAAGGCTGAGCTATACATGATATACCTGTGTAGGTATAGGTAGGTACAATAGCGAACTAAGTCCGTCGTTACCCACGAGATGTCGCTAAACCGAGATAAAACTGATGACTCTATTCCCAGTTTATAAGTTACTCTATGGAGTTCCGTACCAAAAGGGTGCCAAACGGGACCCTCTTACTAAGCCTCTGCTGTATGTCTGTCTGTCCGTCTCTCACAGGGGTCTACAGCCTATGGAAAGTCGAATTTTTTTGTTTTCAAACTTCGCAAAAAATGTTATTTATCCGTAATAGTGACATAGCTAGGCTCATTTACTATGGCGTCAAACCTAAAATCTCGAAAAAAAAACAGCGGTCTCATAGAAAAGTTAAATACCTACTCAACCAAAATGTAGTAATTTTTTTTTCGTGATCAGTATTAGAATATATATGAATAGAAATAGAAAATGTTGTTCATTGCCTACATGTCTTGTCAAGAAGGGCTAACGATATTTATTTTGATCAACGGTATTTATTTTGCTCTTTGAATACGCAAAATCCCATACACTTGGGGTTCGATATTGAAACATTTTCGAATATTTTCCCGGAATTAGCCCTGACTGATCTCGATTCTAAAATTAATATTCATATCGATGAACTGAGAATTGGGGTCCCGATTGCACGAGCCCGGTTCAGTTCAGGAAGAAAGAGATAAACTTATACCAGTAAGTAGGATTAACTGATCGTTCTATTCCGCTTACTTTTATAGGTTTGTCCCTTTTACTCGGAACGGAATAGGGTTTTGTACTTTTGTAGTACTCCCAGTTTGATGGTTGTCCCAAAAAAAACGTATTATTTTATTTTATAATTTACTAACTAAAGTCTGTGTTGTAAAAAGGCCTATGATTTCGCATTCTGCGTTTTGATAATTCATAATATATAAAATAAAATAAAATAAAGTTTATTCACAGAAGTAAAAGTCTTAGGTACAGTAGTTCACTAGCTTCATTGTTTTGTAGGAGCTAGGCTCGACCCGAATGAGTACACCAGGTTACGACTGAGTCTAAAAGAACAATGTAAAAAAATTTAAATTAAAACTTATAGGTACTTAACAAAAGTAAACACAGAATATAAAAATAGATGCAATAATGTAATATTTATATATTATATTTTCGACATGTAAGCTTATTTATTTATTTATTTATTTATTTATTCAAGGAGAAAAAACAGAAACAAATACAACTTAGACTTAATAACTATGATATTTAAACTAGTTTAGATGTATCTATTTCCTTGACATTCTCACAGATAGGATCAGACGAGTAAAATTATGTAGATTGAGAAAGTAATAACTAGACTTTTTTAAACTTAATCATAACTTAATTATAACTTAAAAGTAAGCATGCGCATGCAATCTTAAAAATAAAAAGAATAAATAAAAATAACATGGAATCTAAATGAAATTTGAATTACTGTTTGATTTTGTTGTTTAACGCTTTCTTAACTTTATTTTTAAAACTATTTCGTGAACAATTAAAGAAATCAATGTTCAAAACATTTACACTCTTGCACATACGATATATTGGGGCTCTTTTGCCATTTTGTGTTCTAGTCCTCCTGAGATAAAATAAATACTTGGATATAGTGCTACGTTGACGGAGACTTGGAAGACGAAAATCAACTTGAGATAAAAGATCTGGGCATTTGTATTCTCCAACGCATATACTACGAAGGACAACGGAGTCGGCCAGACTTCTTCTGTCGGTAAGAGACATTAGCCCAAACTTGACTAAAAGATCATTGTAAGAAAGACGGCTATGCCTGAGACGATAGTTTAAGGCGCGCACAAATCTCTTTTGGATCATCTCAACTTTTTGGACATAATAGTCATAGACTGGATTCCATATCGAAGAGGCATATTCCAATTGTGACCTAACTAAAGATTTATATAAAATGATATAAGTAAAGGGATTTTTAAAACATTTTGCTACTCTTAGAATAAAACCCAACATTTGATATGCTTTCTTAACCATGTTTTCGATATGGAAATTAAATGTTAATTTTGTGTCGAATAGTACGCCCAGGTCCCGAATTTGCGTGACATTTTCTAAGGTGTTATTCCCAAGTTTGTAGTTAAAAATGTGTTTTGTTCTCTTCTTAGAAAAAGCCATTACCTTGCATTTATTCTCGGCAAGTACTAACTTATTATTGATACAGTAAGCGTATAATCTGTCTAAGTCCTCCTGTAATTGCCGAGAATCGACATTGGTATCAATACGTTTATATATTTTTAAATCATCTGCATACATTAAAAACTGAGAGTGATGAAAACAAACTATAATATCGTTAATAAATATAATAAAAAGTAAGGGACCCAAAATTGAGCCTTGTGGGACACCAGACGTAACAGTAGTATACGGTGAAATATGACCATTAAGTGCAACTGCTTGGTGTCTCATGCATAAATAAGATGAGAACCATCGCAGCAAATTGCCTTTTATTCCATTTAAGTAAAGTTTTCGCAACATAAGTTTATGGTCTACTTTGTCAAAGGCCTTGCGAAAGTCAGTATAAATGGAGTCTACAGCCAATCCATTATCCAATGATTTAAAAATAAAGTTTGTATAAATTAAAAGGTTTGAAACAGTTGATTTCGACTTCACAAAGCCATGCTGTCGTTCATCTAGAGTTGGTTCGAAATAAGGATATACTTTATTATGTATTAATCTCTCAAAAACTTTGGGTATTATACTTAATATTGAAATGGGACGATAATGTTCAACATAATTTTTAGCACCACCTTTATGAATAGGCGTGATGTGAGCACTTTTCCACCTTGAAGGAATGATCCCCTCATGCAGACTCAAATTAAAAAGCAGGGACAGCGGTACACAGATTGTCGAAGCTGTTTGTTTCAGAAAAATAGAGCTTATTTTATCCGGTCCAGGACCTTTATTGCAATCAAGATCAAGAAGGGCTTTCTCGACTTCAGATTTAGAAAATTTTATTTGTGATAAGGGAGCACTCAAAGTAGTGTCATCATGTAAATCTGTAAAATCGGTGTCATAGGCATCACGATCTGCTGGTTCAAAAACGGAAGAAAAATAATTCGAAAACATGCTACAAATATCTGAAGGACTATGGGATGATTGATCCTGAAATTTCATTGTAGAAGGATATCCAGTATTGGTTTTTTTCAAGGAAGATGTATATTTCCAAAATGATTTAATATTGGTTCTAGTTGACAACTCGATATTTTTTATATATGATGCGTGACAACTGTGAAGCAGCTCTTTTACACGAGTCCGAATTCCAGAGAAACGATTATAGTCAGACAAACAACCGTAGGTCTTCCAGCGAATCCAAGCCTTTTCCTTAAGTCTCAACTCTGTAATTAATTCACGCGAAAACCAAATAGGATACTTTGCAGGCTTTACTCTAACTAATGGGACTTCAGCATTCAGTATTCCATATAACATGACATAAAAGCGATCAACTGCATTTTCAATGGTTAACATACTAAGTTCAGTCGTCCAGTCTATATTGGAAATTTTAGAGTTAATAGAGTTAGAGTTATATGTTATAATTAGGGATGCAACGATTACGATGCGGTGCATCGTTTTGCATCTGTAATCGTAATAATTACGATTAATAACGAAGCGATGCATCGTAGTAAGAATCGTGACGATTATTAAATTGAAAGTTCTTCAGACATGGCTTAGTTCCCTTTGCCTTCCTACATAGTGACGGAATAAAAAAAAGTCAATTGTGGTTAAAATTTTACGAGGAAGATTGTTGTGTCTATTCAATGATTTAATTTACTAATCAGATTGTATAAGTAGATGATCTGGGGATCATTTAAAGCAGCTTAATGAGTGTCAGTTTTGATTATTGAGAAGATTTACAAAAGATAGATTTGTGTGAATGAACATGTGGTTTAAATTGAATGTAAAACTATAAAGTTAAATTAATAACTAAAAATATTATGTGAGATTTTGTAATATTTTTTTTTTCATTTATTTATTGGAATGAGCATACTATAAAAACACATTCGGAGGATTATAATATCTGACACATTTTTTTAAGGCGAGGCATTGATAAACTTTTAATTTCAAATCGGCGCCTTAGGGGAGTGGAGTGAGGGGGATTTACTCCATATAAATATGCGCTCATGAACTAGCTTATGCCGTAAGGTCGTATGCGGCAAAACAGTATTTTTCGTTTAAAATGACAACTATAAGTACTTTAATAAATCCAATCGGCCATATTGAAGTGTATTTGTAGACTAATTTAAATGAAAAACTTAGAGGCTTCATTCGCTCCCGTTTGTCAGTAAAATAGAAATCTCTGTTTTAAAAGAGGTTTTCTAAATATTTTTTTCTCTGCTATGAAAATTAATCAATCAACAAAATCTTCGGGCAAAATGATGTCAATGAAATGCTTAATCTAGAATATAAATAGGTAATTACATATGTTTTTTTATTGCTGAGAAAAATGGAGATCCATGTCGCCAAAATTTCGTGGCGTCGCCTTAATAATCGTAATGCATCTGTTATCGTAATGAATAACGATTATTATCGTAATCATAATCGTTGCATCCCTAATTATAATAGCAAGGAGTCAACACACCTACTCCCACAAAATAATATTTTCAATATTAGTAAAATAATACAATAATAAATAGTACTTTATTATACTATTATACTATTTATCAGTACATTATGTCTGTCTATATTACTTTAATGAAAAAGTCACAATGTCAAAAGAAAAATCACCGGATTCGCATGCTTTATGCCATCATCTAAACTAAATCAATTAAACACTGTATTGAAATTAAAACCAAATCCCCTCGTAATTACAGTAAGAAATACTGTCAACATATCACTGCCTGCCCCACTCAAGTAAACAAGTTCCGTTCAATGCCAAAACCGTGTAACTCCGTTTCAATCGGAATTCGTTTGCTCGTAGGTGAGTGACGCTTGTACCAGTACTTGGGGGCGGGCTCTTCTCATTCTGTCGGAGAGGTCAGTTTCGGTACAAAACTTAAAAGACACAATGAGCATGCGTACCTACAATAAGAACATGACAGCTTTGTAAAGAAAAATAAGCTTCAAATCAGTAAGCTATTTCAAATACAATTACATAAATTAACTTAATATTCAACATAACAAAGGGTTTAGCTATATATGAAAAAAAAATATTTAGTACTCTTCACTCTTTTTATGATTATGAATTGCTAAGTAGCACTGGCGAATGGTGAACAATTGAACATTTTACTACATTTGCCTTACTCAGAAAAGCAACCAAGGAAAACATGGCAATCATTATACTTCGCAACGCCCTGTCAGCCAAGTGTATTTGTCTTATTGAGATTTATATTATATATAGAGAATGTTTGACAAAGCGAATAGCACGGAAAAAATAAATATAGTGTGGATGCCATTTCATAAACAAGCCGATGGAAATCGTGTTTATGGACCCTTCGCCACTGCTAAGTATAATGGTAATTTTTTGCCAATGCTTTTTGTTTCGCATTTACATGTTTTTCCAAAAAAGTCTTGTATCCCAAATAGGAAGAACCTTTAGGGGCGTCAGTTCCACCTCTCCGAGGGGAGGAAGGGAATAATCGATACCATGGCGGAGGGCGGACATACGATATGAATTAGGCACTTGTTTTCACCCATTTAGATTTTTGTGGGGTTTTAGAGTTAGATAGTTTTGTTTTAAACAGCGAGAGTAAAAAACTCACATTTAAAACAAAATAAAATAAACAAAAAGCTTCTGACATAACCAGCCCAAACAAATGCCCGTCCAATAAAAATTAAGATTTTATAAAATTATGTAAAATAAAAAAACACATTTGCACATTAAAATTCACAAATAAAGTAAAAATATTAGTTTTAATTTTAATATTAGTTTAATTTAATATTAGTTTTATCTGACTGAAATTCTAAATTGCCAGCTGAATGACCGCAGTTGGGCCCAGGCCACGTTTCCAATCAGATTTGGAGGTCTGGGTATCCGCAAGCCATCCAGCGTAGCACTGCCGGCGTTCCTGTCCTCGGCGCACAGCACGCTTGACCTCTATGGTAGAATAACTAACCCGTCACTCGGTGACGTAGAGGTCTCGTGCTTGTCCGAGGCTAGGGACACCTGGTCAACTGCAGCCGGGCCGAGTGAAAATACCCCGCTTAATCTGGCATCGCAGAAGCTATGGGATAAGCCGCTCTGCAGTAAGGTTCAAAAGAACCTTCTAGAAACTGCTAATAACCCTGCGGAGCGAGCCCGTCTCTTGGCAACAAGCGAGCCAGAATCGGGGTATTGGTTGAACGCACTTCCTTCAATTAATATTGGGACACTCCTGGACAGATCCGCTTTTACTCTGGCTGTTGGCCTGAGACTTGGATGTAAGACAAACGAGCCACATCGCTGCCGCTGTGGCGAGAGTGTCGACCAGTTTGGCCATCACGGCCTATCATGCCAACGTAGCGCTGGCCGGCTATCACGCCACGCCACACTGAACGACGTCATTCGGCGGGCCCTTGCCAGCGCCGCTGTGCCAGCAATTCTAGAGCCAAACGGCCTGGTACGCGACGATGGCAGGAGGCCTGACGGAATGACGCTCGTTCCCTGGTATGGGACGCCACATGCGCCCATACAGTGGCGTCGTCTCCCTTACCAGCGACCGCTACCAAGGCTGGCTCGGCGGCTATAAAAGCGGAAAGCACGAAGAGGCGAAAATACACAGCGTTGGGACAAAATTACCACTTTGTTCCCTTCGCTGTGGAAACCCTCGGACCGTGGGGGCCAGAAGCGCGACGCCTCTTCAAGGAGATATCGTCGCGCCTAGTTTAGGTACTCATCCTGTGTTTTATTTAAGGTAGGTATTCTTTTTCTGTTTTTTTTTATATAACTATTTTGGTAGTTAGTTTTATTTATAGATAATTTGTTATTTAAGTTTTAGATAATTAAATAAACGACTTCCCGCTTTATTTATTACGAGTACATATGTTAGTTTATATAAGTTTAATTATATACAAATGTTATAAAAGTTTATATCTGTTATTTAAATAAAAACAACTTATAACTTTGTATTGTACGTGAAAGTGACAGTTGCACCACGAGTATATTTTGGTATTTGTTATCTATCTACTGTTCCGTTTTATTTTAACTCGAGAACCATTCAACGGATTTAGATGTGTTTTTTTTATTGTCCTTGTAGGGACTCTGGTTAACATATAAGCTATAAGGGATGTTCATTAGGTAACGCCCAAGCCAAAAACGGAGCAGATATTGAATAAATTTCATAAATAAAATATCAAGAATAGTAGGTTTTACATAGTTTTAAGCAATTGTTTTGTTCAGCGCTTCGCCCTGTACGGATTCCAGACTTTTCTGTAACACAAAGAAAGTGTGTTTGGGACTAACTTGTTCGAAGTATTTACAGAGCTGCCTTTTTTTCACTCAAAAAACTTTCCTGAAACGAATTTTACTCTTGACGAAAAAAATAACGTGCATACTCGTATGTTATAAATTATAATTAAACAGTGTATTAATAAACTAGCCTTTGCCCGCGGCTTCGCCCGCTTTATTCAATCTTTGCCCCTCCTTTTTTAGACATTTTACTTGTTATTTTAAAAGAATGTTCTATGTACAGACATGGCAATTTGACTACTTCATTATTATATAATAATTTAGCTTGACATCTAAAATCTATACTTCTATGTTCTACATCTATATCTTCTATATAATAATATAGATATAGAAGGAAAGATTTTAGATGTCAAGCTAAATTGGCGGTAAAGGGAACGAGGACATTTTCTACTAAATTCAACAGAGATACAGTAACTTTTTATAATTTCTCTGAACACTATGAATGTAAGGAATAATTAGTTATACATAGTTAGTTTAAGCATAGACTAAATAACTATTTCGTCTATGGTTTAAGTACAGAGATTGAATAAAAGGGGGTGGAGCCGCGGGCAAAGGCTATTGTTAATAATGTTTCTCAGTATAATATTAATATAGTATTTACGACTTTTTGACTTTGACCAAAAAGCTAAACGCTTCTATCGTTGAAAAACCGAAAACTGGGGAGTTTTGGGATCATTCTTCTTTTTTTAGTTTCGTTCTTGTAGTCTTAAAGTACTACCAAAACAAAATGTTGTTTATACTGTTATTTATACAGGTTGACTTTTAACCTAACTCCGAAAATATAATATTTTGTAGAAGAATAAAAACTGGTTTAATGGAAACCATTCAAAATCATGTTATTTATATCTATACGTATTTTTTTTTAAGTTAGAGCCATTATTTTTTGTTTGATAAACACTTGTACTTGTCCACTTATTTATATTATTTCCCTTACCGGTTTCGCTGTTAAAGCATTATCAAAGGTTTGACAAACATTTGATAATGCTTTAAAAGCGAAACCATTATTAGAGCCATTATTTTTTGTTTGATAAACACTTGTACTTGTCCACTTATTTATATTATTTCCCTTACCGGTTTCGCTAAAGCATTATCAAATGTTTAACAGCGAAACCGGTAAGGGAAATAATATAAATAAGTGGACAAGTACAAGTGTTTATCAAACAAAAAATAATGGCTCTAATAATGGTTTCGCTGTTAAAGCATTATCAAATGTTTGTCAAACCTTTGATAATGCTTTAACAGCGAAACCGGTAAAGGAAATAATATAAATAAGTGGACAAGTACAAGTGTTTATCAAACAAAAAATGTTTCAAAAGTTCCACCAAGTGCCAACAATCACGAGCATCAACTCCATAGAGCCATTATTAATATTTTCGTAAAATCCAAAGAAATTATGGTCACCAGCGGGATTATTACGTATCTTTGTATCGATGGTCAACTATGGTTGCTATTCACCAAAAACAAATTAAAAATTAACTTTCAAAATAAGCTTCAATTGGTATTGAACTATTGTCACGTCATTTGAAGTGCGAACGTATCCTTAGATAAGCGGATATGTATGTTTTCGACGATAGGCAACTGATTTTACGATACAGAATCAGGGGGCTGAAGAGATAAGATAATTAGATGGGGCGAAGTTATTTTTATTATTCATTTTAATATTTTGGACTATTTTGAACTTGTTCCGTATGGGACTGGGTAGGATAACCATAAATTTTCAAGTAACATTTTTTTGTAATATTTTGACTTCTTATTTTAATTGTTTTTACATTTAAAATGTGTTCTAGCATACCAAAGTTTCCTAATAACACCTAAAATATCGGGGTTTGTTTGAAAGTCAACCTGTATATCAACTGTCTACAGATTTTACACTAAAAAACCTTGGGTGAGTTAGTGAATCTAATCATCGAGATGGAAAAGATAATATTTTCTTGACGTATTTCTTAGTACAAAATTTGATAACCAGTTTTCGTGTTGTTTTTCGTTCTATACTAAAGTTTAAGACCTCTATAATACAGGCATTTAATTAAGTTACTATCTGGCAGAAATGTAAAATTTTGGTATAACTAGGTACACTTTAAGGCAAGAAAACAACTTTTATGTAAATCTACCCAGCTTGGTATCTTTAAAACAAAATCAATATTCAAAATTTTATATCAGCACCAAATGATAGAGGTCTTATACTAATTTGGTCTGTAACGAAAAACAACTGAGAGAAGGCTAAAACGGTGGCGTGCGAGTAAACTTAATGGCTCATGTGACCCGAGATTGAGCACCATAATCTACATCAAGTAGCGTTGATCTCTATGATGTTTCATATTCTATGATGTGCCGTGGCTGTTACAACAACCAAAATAACCCGAGCTCTCGAAAACACTGAATAACACAATAACTCACTTCGCTTCGCATGATCCTGTTTTAACCAACAAATACTGCAACAATCACCCTGAAATTAATATATGATAAAGTTGAGGACTAATGATATGTCAAAATTTATTACAAAATTTCCTCCAAACCATACAATAAACCGATAGTATTCAATGAATACTTGAAATTAGATCTGAAACTTTGCATAATGTAACTGATATTAGTATAAAGCAGCTGCAGAATGTAACATAAAAATGAAAAAGACCATCAGTGTAGCCGCGATTTCAAAATAACTGTTGTTTTTGCGTGCGCGGCATCTGATTAGAGTAGGATAGACGGTTAAAAAGCAGAAGCGTTAGAACAGGACTGCGAATTGAGGTATTATGGGCCCTTAACTTGGCTTCTAGTATTTTCAGAATCGCTTGTTATTATAAAAAAAAATCATATGACCAAAAGCAACTAAATCCCAAAATCTCGAAATAAAATCAAAATGAGTCCAAAATCGAGTAAAATAGAGGGTTATAATATAGCTCGTTGGTTATTTATAATATATTTTATATACAGTAAGTAAATGAATAAATTAATTGATGCGGTTTGTTCAAACTTACAGCTCCATCATTTTCATATCATTCTGATACAAATACTCACTGCCAGAACACGTTAATTGAAGAGTAGTGGGCTTACATAACTTTTCCCAATAGGTCACTGTGTAGCTTTACTTTTAAAAATCCATTTTCACTTCAGCCGTAAGCAGCAGTTATAGATGTCGCCGCAGGCACCTGGTTAAATTCAGTGACTTAATTAAATGACTAGGCTTTTGGTTTAAATGTCGGTCATAAAAAAATTACCACGAAGGAAATGCCTGCGACATATATAGGTACACTGTCAAACAGTTTCACATCGTCCGATGTTTGTTTGTACCTCGGGCGGGCACCACTGAGGCCTCTCATAAAGCCGATGGTCATAGAATTTTTAACCCACATGGCCTTTCGGTTTTGACCCCTTCTAATAATGTGGTGTCTGCTTCAACTTACTATTCTTAAAATTGATTCCAGGTTGCCTTTTCAAGATGCTTTCCAAAATTACTCTTCCTGACCGTAGTGACCGACTATGTCAGGACTATGAGAAGGCGAAGGACCAGCTACGAAAATTACTTAGTTTTTATAGACTATTATTAAGTTCGTAAATTTTTACCATATGATACTGTGTGAACTGTAAAATTAACTTTTTAGTGTTTGAATTAGTTAGCGAAGTGTTAGTATGTGAATTACATTCGTCTTGTTCGCAGCAAACTCCAAAAACTACTGCACGAATTGAGCAAAAACTTTACATCTACCCAGATACTTACAATGGGACACCGAAAAAAATTCAGAAAATGTATTAAAACAAAGCGTATTCAATGCATTAGACCATAGATGCATTAGACTCTACATTGCGTATTGCCGACATAATATTTTGTTCAAATCAGATTTAAAACATAAAAGGGGCCCAGCTCCAAGGTTCCATGGCTTCTGTGTGACGAGGGGTGGCTGCGGCAGGGGCGCTGCATCCGGGGAACACATGCATCTTGCTGAGTTGACTGAACCCACTGGGGTCGGTCGAGCTTTGAGGGGTCGGAACCGATAAGGTGTATTCGGGAGTTCGACATCTCATAAGTGAAATTGTCTTTTTATAATTTCATCACAATACGTGAAGGTCTACTGCGACTGCGCGCTCTTTCGTTTGGCGGGAGAGAGAAAGGGAGAGCGCGACTTGATCACCCGCTCGCTTCGTAAGCTAGGTCTGTAGCAGGTTGATATATTGAAACGAATGCACATAAGTTTGTTTTATATCTTGAATAGCGACAACGTTTCCCCTAATCATCCCATTTTCTTTATTTCACGTTTTTCATAAATAAAATATCAGGAATAAAAATAAATATCAGAAGTTTTACATAGTTTTAAGCAATTGTTTTGTTCAGCGCTTCGCCCTGTACGGATTCCAGACTTTTCTGTAACACAAAGAAAGTCTGTTTGGGACTAACTTGTATGAAGTATTTACACAGCTGCTTTTTTTCCACTCAAAAAACTTCCTGAAACGATTTTTATTCTTGACGAAAAAAATAACGTGCATACTCGTATGTTATAAATTATATAATTAAACAGAATATTAATAAACTAGCCTTTGCTAGCGGCTTCGCCGGCCTTTATTCAATCTTAGCCCCGTGTTCAGCTTGGGCGTTATTTTATGAACACCCTTATAGCCTATAAAATATGTTGATCGGGTCCCAACAATGATAATTAAAAAAAACACATCCAAACTCGTTGAGTGGTTCTCGAGTTAAAACGGAACATACAAACATACAGATAAAAAAATGTTTTTGCTTCAGTACAGTAAGGATAACACATTTTACTTATAATTTAAAAAAATTGTTCAATGTACAGACACGACAATTTGACTAGTACTTCATTATCTTTAAACTATAATAATAATAAAGTAGTACAAAAGACGTGTCTGTAAATTGAATATTTTCGCGAAATTTAAAATGAAATGGGTTATTCGTACTGTACTAAGGCCGAAACCACAATTTTTAAATTTTTGTCTGTCTGTCTGTATGTTCCGTTTTAACTCGAGAACCACTCAACGGATTTGGATGCAGTTTTTTTATTATCACCGTAGTGACCCTGGTAGACACATAGACTACAAGGGGTGTTAATGAAATAACGCCCAAGCCGGAAACGGGGCAAATATTGAATAAACGATTTTATAACTCGAGAACCACGGGACGGATTTGGATGCGGTTTTCTTTATTATTATCGTAGTTATCCTGGTCAACACATAGACTACAAGGGATGTTAATGAAATAACGCTCAAGCCGAAAACGGGGCAAAGATTTAATAAACGCAAACGGAAAAGACTATTGTTGTTATATAAATCTATGGGAAATCTGATTCCAATTTTTATCCGAAACCCACGCGGACGAAGTCGCAGGCAAAAGCTAGTTATATAATAAATTGGCGGTAAAGGGAACGAGGACAGTTTCTACCAAATTCAACAGATATACAGTAACTTTTTATAATTTCTCTGAACACTATGAATGTAAGGAATAATTAGTTATTCATATTTAGTTTTGTACGAGTAAGTACAATTTGTATTATTTCTAAATAATATTTGAAACTTTACTAAAATTGTATTTAAATATTCTTTTCTTGGCCATTTAGTTATGTATTTTGTCTGCAAATATTTTTTGCGTGCCTTGGTATAACATTTTTGTATGGCTTCACTGAAAATAAATGATCTCATGTCTTATGTTTTATTATGATACTATAGCAGGGCTGAGTTCAGTTTGACCCTTAATTACTCGCACGGGGTCAAATCACTTTCGCGTGTTAAAAAAAAGTAATTGCCTCGTTCCGAAATTATTTCCCGCGCCCTTGCTAGCTTCCTAATTCGCGTCAAAATTTTGCATTTCAGTGATAATTTTTTACATCACGGGAATGAAAGGAGATATCACTGCTCTCTTGAGCCGTGACCCCATGCGAGTAACGACGTTACTTTTTTGAAACAGTTGAGTTCCTTATTTTTTTTTTTTTATATTTTTACGTCAATCGACAACATTACAAATTAATAATTGATGCAAAACTAAAAACCGTTTCAAGACATGGGCCTTCTGAGCACCATATATTTTTTTTCAGAATTAAATCGTGGTTAAATGAAGATATATTTTCAAAAAACTAAAAATATGGTAAACACAGGATTTTAAAAACAGTTTCCTTTTCTCTTAAGTTCATTTTGTTTAAAAGAAAATCAACTATCATATCATGTGACAGTGGGCATAAACATGCCAAGCTTTTTTTTAATAATCGATTGGCAATGAACATCGACTTTTGAAATCCTCAGATGCGACTTACGTCCTTTTAGAATGAGTGAATAAGAAAACATTAAATTATGCAGGAAAAACGTAAAATAAAACAAAATAAAAAAAAAACATTACGCAGACTTTCAATATAGACATTAAAAACAAATGGTTAACTAAAATGAAATGTTGTCGATTGTTAGACCAGTTTGTAAATTGAAGTTTTGATTACATTTAAAACAAATTCATCAAAAATTGTATTTTATCTAGAATTTGTTATTTATAGAAGAGAAGAGCGTATTTTTCAATGATTGGCAGAAATTTCTGTCTGACGAAGAACAATAAGTTGGAGACTCAGAAT